>JALAZF010000101.1:10897500-13297500 GCA_022829125.1 Lathyrus tuberosus | reverse complement strand
GGCGTCTACGACAATATCCATGAGCTGTTCTAAGTGATGTTTTCGAATGCTTTAGTCATGCGTTTGTGGCATCGACATCACCTGACCCTCATGGCTGCCCTTTATAATCATAAAGAAAATAGTTTAGTAAAGTTTATTTATTTTTAGTGGAAGAAAAGCATATCATCTTGATGACAAGTGGATTTTATATGTAGTAGGAGGAAATTTAATCAAGCATGGTAACTGTTACTTATTGGCTACTATGGGTACTAGTAGGGCGCATTGTAGTCAGCTTCAAATTTTATCCTATAAGTCTTTGTCTACAACTTCCAAGTTATAATTATTTACTTTAGATGTTGGGGGATTAATTTTCGTATCTCTTAAATGTATGATGAGGAAGGATAATCTTTGTTAACTTTCCTTTGTCCTATTTTTGATTGCGCTACAAGGCCTTATGTATCCTTCGGGCCCCTGATATACAGGTCGGTGCATATTGTCACCGACTCATCAATGGTATTATGATACTTTAGTTTGAGATAGATTAGGAAGCTATTGTGTCTAGCGTTACTACAAAAGGCCTGCCCTAAATACAGTTATAAACGTTTCTGCAGGGAATTACCAAAAATTGTAGGCTAGTTGTTCTTGTGTCTTTCCCTTATCCTAAGGTGACCATCGACTCAATGTATCCTAAAGGGAGGGTTATGGTGCCATTTAAAGCTTTCAAGTTGGATCCCTCATAGGACTGCAACGTCTCTTTTTCAGCCCCTGTTTTTCAAAAAGCTTTGTGTACATGATGTCACAAGAGCTTTCATTGTTAATTAGGATCATGGAAACATCAAAATCGGATATGGTATCCGTTATTACCAAAGGAAATATCTCGTTTAGGATCCCACCTACCTTTTTTGCCACCTCAGAATATGAGGATAGGTCTTTCTGGCTCCCAATCGAAATTGTTCCTGCTTCTTTGCTTACAACTATCAGCTCAACGATTCTACTTTTTAAGATTCCCTTGGATGGGTTCTTTGCTATTGGGATACCACCAGTAATGGATGTAGTGTGCTGGCACTTTCCTTTTCAGTCTTCCTCTTCTTCTCTGTCACATAAGAAAGTCCAACACCTTACCACTACTCGTGTGCTTGACAGAATATTAAATACAATAAATACAATGTATCAAATATATATTTAGTTTAAAAAGTAAAATAAAAATAGACAAAATATAATTAATAAATATAATGTATCAAATATATATTTAGTTTAAATATATTAATTACTCAATAAATTTAAAAAGTAAAGTAAAAATCGGTAGAATATAATTATTAAGAAATAATAAATATCACAATTAAAAAAAGTGAGCAAGGAGAAAACTTAAACGGTTTCGGGAAAAATTTAGTTTGACCAATTCCATAATAGAGTTCCACCAAATATCACCTTGGATGGAGAGACCAAGGTCGGCCATCTTATCACCACAGTGGTTTCCTTCTCTGAAGATGTGAGATATTGTGAAGGCCATGCTGAAAACTATATGAATGCAATTCAACCACCTATTTATAAGGTTCCAAGGAACAATCGAAGGTTTCGTAAAAGCTTGAAATACCAAATTGCCACTAGTCTGTCATACCCTAAATTTCGCCACAAAGATTTTCACTTGTTAACTGCATCTAGTTCATATGCATCATCATATTATGACCATTTCATTTGGTCATTAAGTTTCATATGCATTCATTAGTCAAAATCCAAAATTATATATATATATATATATATATATATATATGGGTTTAATGGTGATGCACTGATAGTGTAAAAATGTTTTACACCGTCATCCAATGAGAATATATTATTTTGCCATATCATACAAATATTTTAAATTTTACAGTATGACTTGGCGGGATGCATCGTCGTCATTGGTTGACAGTGTAAAATTAATTTACACTGTCAGTGCATAGCTCCTTTTCTCTATATATATAAACCAAAAGAAGAAAAAGTCAACAATTTGACTTATTCATCTAATCATTTGCATCTTTGTATCATGCATTCAATTCCAAACAATTTATTGCCTCATTTATATCTTCATCTCATTATATATTCACATTGACTCAAGATTTAGGGCCTTAGTTTGAAATAATGAGCTTAATTTTAAATATTGAAGTTCATCACTCAAGTTTCATTCATCACTTTATTCATGCACATACATTCATCATAATTCATGACTTCATTCCTTTTCAATTACATTTGTGCATTCATCCATTCATACATTGTTTTAATATTATTAAGCAATTTCAAGATAATTTGAATTCACAAGGTACTTTATTTTAATTTCAAAATTACAAGCATGACATTTTCAAGATAACTTGAATTCATGTAAAATATGAATTTTCAAATTACAAACATGGGTACAAATCCTAATGGTACAAGCCTTGATGTGTTCAAATTACTACAAAGGCTTACACATCAAGAAAATTCATAAAATACAAGGGCCTAATACTACTAGGTTTTAGGCTTAGTGTTCAAATGTTCAAGCCTCCCAAATATCATAGCCTTGTTCCTGGTTCGTGCCAAGGTCTTCATGCTCAATATCCAAGCATGTACGCCTAAATCAACAAGAGAAGAGAATCAATTAGAATTTGATTATAACCACAATAATTGATTAACTATACAACAAAGGCTTTAAAAAGCAACAAAAACGAAATAATCTAAAAGAAGGCAAGTCATGGCACAATTACAACATTACATACAAAAGAAAACAAATTAATTTGGAAAAGACTATGTACATTTTATTAAGCTTTTTAAGGTAAATGTTTACCAAAATAATTTGATAGCATTAAAAAAACAAGAGAAAAAAAGTTTCACAGTGACACTCAATTTACATTTCAAGCTTTGGCACATGGACAACTCACACAATTTCCCTCATTCTCCACTCTCAAAGATCCCATGAAATCAGAGATTTTTACTCCCTAACTCTCATTGCAAAAATTACTGCACAATAATTTCAATCCTTATCCATTGCAAAGAATCAGAACTCACATACTTCACAAATCCTTGCACAAAATATCTGTTGGCACAATTCTCCCTCACACGTATTCCATCCTAATTCCCACACACTTGCACATTCTATAAAATCCCTTTTAATCTTCACTCATGAACACAGTGAAAATCCTAATTTTAAGTATCATAGAAAATTCCATCTCTGCCAAACATCAGCGTCCACAATCTCACTCAGAGCTCTCTCCCCTAAGGCTACTTAGAGCTTCATATTGAAGCTCTAAATAGTTGAGTTGCAAACCCTAACATTCCCAGAAGACATACACATGCCACAATATTTAGATAAGAAGAAAGGTTTGAGTAGAAGAAGACCAAAGAAATAAAAATTGTGGAAGGA
This sequence comes from Lathyrus tuberosus, assembly GCA_022829125.1. NCBI lineage: Eukaryota > Viridiplantae > Streptophyta > Magnoliopsida > Fabales > Fabaceae > Lathyrus > Lathyrus tuberosus. The sequence goes on along the minus strand of JALAZF010000101.1, from coordinate 13,294,145 downwards.
CTATAAAAGAGAGGAAGAATACTTGTGGTCGTCACTGAAAATCATTGCCACCGCACCGAAACTCAGAGTTTCTCATCAGAGCTTCTTTTGGTAGATTTTTTTGCCCTTTTTTATTTTTGTATCATCTTTAATTTATTTTTTTCCTTTGTCAATTGGTAGCCCTTTATTGAAATTATTAGTTTTAATAAAATTTGGGGGTTAGGGTTTTTAGGGGAGGGGTTGATTTCTGATTGGTTTTTCTTGATCTGTGGCCTTGTGTTTGTATTTTTTTGTGATTTGTTTGAGAAAAGAGTGCATTTGTGTTGGTTATTCGAGGGTTAGAGAGAAATTTTGAGGTTAGGTTTTTTTGGTTTTCTGTTGGCTCGATTCAGTGTGCTTTGGTGTTTAGTTGTTGAAATTGAGGATGTATTTGGGATGCAGGGATGATTTTAGCTATGGTTGGTGTTTTGATTTTTGAAATCTGGGCAAGATTTTGAAAAAAATCTAGGAACAATGAAGAACATTCATCCTTTTTCTTCATCGCAGCAGCGAGCACCATCGAGATTGATTCGGTTGGCGGGAGCTCCAACGTTTTTTGTGTCTTTATGAACAAAAGATTTGGGAGAAAGTGAGAGAGCATTGAGGTGAAGAGAGATAATATGATTGAGGAAATGAGAGGTAGAGCTCTATTTTTCCTTTTTTGACCGCCTCTGGGTCCCTCTCAATGGGAGGCACATGGTTGTATTTATTTTGGATTGACTCTGAGGCTTGGATGTGGAGATGTCCAAGATATCTTGTGTACCCTTGCTTCCCAATCTTTGGATTGTTTGATTAGAATCCATCATGTGGCCTAGTGAGAGTCAACTATTTTAAGTTGACTCTACCCCTTTGCTGGGCCTAGTTCATATCAACTTCAAGCAATTTTTAAAAAAATTCATCAATCATTCCACAATTTCAAAACAAAATCAAATCAGTTCATAAACCATTTTCAAACTAACGCTAATAAAATACATGATCAACATCAAGTTTCTTTTTTTGTTTACTTGAAACACGTTGTTGAGACAAATTTGGTTCATAACATGTATCCTCTAAAGTTTTGATGATAACAAAGTATTTGAAAAACAATTAGGATTTCTAACTAGCTGGTTCTTATGTGCAAAATTATATTTACTTGATAAAACTGGTTCTGACACGAAATAAGCTATGACTCGGTTCTGATGTTGTACTTGCAAGAGAGTCTGATCAGAAAGTTATCGTTAGTACATTTCATAATCAGAAGCGTGCATTACCTGCCTCTGAAACAAAGTAATTTCACCTCAAGCTCTGTAAACACGGAACTCTAAAATTGTTGACATTATATTCAAAAGATTGTGTTGTACTTGTTTCATATAAGAGTTCTCCGGACAAAGGCCTTGTTTAGTGGATATTTCTTAGTCTACAAGTTCCAACACCTGCTTTATTGAAAAAGAAGATGTACTAAAAGGTTTGATATGATTATAGCCGTTGAGGATGCTTCAACGACTCTATTTTCTTCAGCTATAAAAGGAGCAGAAGAAGTGAAGATCAACCAAGAGAATAATGTTGCAACTACAACTGAAATATACACACACTTCATTCATATCAGCTCAAGAGAAGCTAATCTGTTAAGAGTTCTTATTCTTGTATAGCTTAAGAATCCTTAGTGTTAAAGTGTGTTGTATATTATATTTAAACGCCTATGATTGCTAATCAAGTGTTGTTGTAAGTAATTCATTCTCTAAATAGTCTGTTTAGATAAAAGTCTTTTGCCTTAGGTTTGAGCATTAAAGTATTGGATTCGTTGAATCTGAGCAGGAAGTTTTGAACTTGAGGGGTTTAAGCAGAAAATGTTGGACTGGAGGTCTAAGCAAGGAAGTCTTGAACCTGAGAGGTTTAGGTAAGAAAGTCTTAGGATCTGAGGATCTAAGCAAGAAGTCTTGATCAGGTGTTGATTAAGCAAGGAAGTCATGGGTTGAGGGTCTGAGCAGAAAACTCTTATACTTGAAGGTATAAGTTGTTGTAATCTGTTTTATTATAGTGAAAATCTCTTGTGCTGCAAGGGGACTGGACTACTCTCAGTTGGAGAGGAACTAGTATAACTGTTGTGCATTTTTTGTTGTTTTTATTTACTTCTGCTATATATTCCGTTGCACTTGTTATCCATTTTTGAACTTTTGTTTAGAATCTGAACTCTAGTTCAGAAGTAGAAACGATTTGGAAAACACAATTCAACCCCCCTTCTTGTGTATTTTTCTCACCTTCACACGTTAAAATCTTGTTCTCAAATAAAATGGATGAAAAATGACTAATTGGGTGTAGGCCTCTTATTCCCCGAGTGTTTGGACACTGGCTATAGAGCTCGTTGTTCGAATACTTGCCTTCCAGATTAAAATACAATAATTAACTGAATTCGGGTCGTTATTTCATAGAAGAAAAAGGACTAATTGGGCGTAATCATTTTTCTTCCTTGAGTATTTGGATATTGTCTATAGAGCTCGTTATGTGAATACTCGCCTTCCGTTAAAGAACCATTACTCAATTTGCCTCACATATTTTACAATAAAATTGGATGAAAAAGGATTAATTGGGTGTAGGCTTCTTTCTTCCTCGAGTATTTGGATACTGACTATAGAGCTCGTTGTGTGAATACTCTTCATCCACCTAAAAACAATCTAACAATTCAAACCTATCTTTTCCAACTTTGCGTGATGTCAAAACCTTTTACAAACGAAAGATGCTTCATCCATTCCGAGATGATGCAAACAAATTTTTATTCCTAACATGCATAAAAAGTAAGAACAATTTTCGCTCGAATGTGATGACAAGATAACTATGTGAGATTCCAAAGTTATATTGTCCATTCTGAAACAATGTTAATGTTCACTTCTCCATGTTTTGGGTAGCAAGCAATGTTTTCCGCTCGAATACAACTAAGTACCTATATCTAAAATTGATCAACAAATAAATATTTGCTACCCATAACTACGCATCCTTGAGTTCCCCATCGCACCAAGGGATACGTAGGAGCGAGAGTCAACGTATCATCAGACACCCTAATAAAAAATCTATTTATTAGTCATTTTCTTTTTCTCTCAAAATTTTAATAACTAGAAGATTTCAAATAACAAAAAATAGCGTTCCATTCGCAAGTCTAACTAAATGGTTCCCGTTGAGTACAATAGACGCGAGGGGTGCTAATACCTTCCCCCGTATAATCGACTCCTGAACCCAAATTCGGTTGCGGTGGCCATTTATTTTTCTTTTGGGATTTTATAGATATTTTCCCTTTCATTTTGAAATAAATAGACTTCGGTGGTGACTCTGTTATCATCTGACACGTACGAACACACATGGTGTTATTTTCGCGTCGCTACATAGTCACAAGGTTATCAATTGACTTTCTTAACACTTCTTCAGCAAGACAAAAGAGAAGGGGGATACATGATCTGTAACACCCCAATTTTAGTAATTATTTATTTATATTAATTAATTGAGTGATTTTATGAATTAATTAATTTATGTGATTTATTCGATTTATTTGAATTATTTGATTTATTGAATTTATATGAATTGTTTAATTTATATGAATTATTGGGTTTATATAAATTAATTGATTTATTTAATTTATATGAGTTAATTGATTTAATTGATTTAATTGAAATATGTGATATATTGAATTAATTGAATTAATGGATTTATTGGACTTATTTGAAATAATTGATTTATTTAATTACTTGATTTATTTAGATTATTGGAATTAAGTAATTTATTTGATTTATTCTATTTGGTAGAATAATGTAGAATTGCTAGATTATTTAGTTGGGCTTAATTAGGTGTGTGAATAGTACGTGAAAATGGGTTGAGATAAGCCCAATTGAATTAAGACAATTTTAGGGTTTAACAGAAGAGTAGAAAGAGAGAAAAAGTTGAAAATGAGGCAAGAAGAAAAGTAGAGAGGAGAAGAAGAGAAGAACTAAGAGAGAAAACTCAAGAATCATCCAAAACCAAGGTAAGGGTGAGTTTTTATATAATTTATTTGAGTTATTTGATAGTGTTTAATGGGTAGAAACATGTTTAGGTTGAAACTCCCAAATTTTTCATAAACTTGAAATTGTTAGGTTTTAATGATAATCTTTGAGATGTATTAATTTAATTGTGTTTGAAATTGATATGTTGGTATACTATAGACACCCATTCAATATTTAGAGTACCCATTGGAAGGAAAAAATTTGAAATATTTATATTGGTTCACTTGAAAGGGAAATCACAGAATCATTATTGTAACGCAAAAAAAAACCTACAGAATCAGCTCACTATCAAGTATCAATAGCTTAAAAGAGCTTCTATGTAGACTTTACTAACATAATATCAACTACCTAACTATTAATGGAAAATGCGTAATAACTCCCTAATCTACCCTTTCTTAACTTTTCTAATCCCACACAAAATAAGCCCTTTTTCGTCATTCACTAACCCAAAATTCCATACCCAATCAAAACTTCCCTTCTTGCCACGTGTCCTACCCTTTTTCACATCAGCATACCTACACCGTTTTCAAAATTTTTACATTTCATACTACTACTCACTATCACTACTCATTTCATATACAACAACTCATCCATTGCCGTGTTATCTCTCCCTGCCATTTTCTCTCTCCCTTTTCGGCAACTTTTCTTCTCCATTGCTGCGTCCCAAACCGGTCATCATGTAAGCATCTGATCATACACATCGAATTTGTTATTTCAGTTTCTGAAGCTTTACAAGTATGTATTTGTTCTTTGTTTTTCATGTTTGTAAAAGAGTTCCAAGTAAGTATTTCAATTTGTGGTGTTGTTGTGTACGAAAAATTCTTTTTTTTCAATATTTGTAACCTCTGTTCCTTTTTTTCTGTTGATGTTGATGTTTAAAAATATGTATTTCAGTTTGTGTTGTTGTTGTGTGCTAAAAAATCTTGTTTTTCATTATCGTTTTAGCTATTCAGCATACAACTTTTGCTTTTGATGTTGAAATAACATGTTCTGCACTGTCTGTATTGGTTTTACAAACATGTTTCTCATATTTCAGTTGTTCATAACTCCTTATTTGTAGCTGGTTTTCAGACCCCTGTTCTGCACGTTATTTTTATGTTGAAACCACCTATCTGCGTTTTTTCCAAGTTTCTGTATTTTCTGGACATGAAATGTTGGAGACAGAATGCCAGCTTCTTGCAATGTTGTGCATTATTCATTTTTTCCATGTTTTACTTTGTTATATCCATCTTACTCTTAAGTTTTGCAGCTCATTATGTCAAGACCCCCCATCTTTATTGGTGATTTGAAACCTGACCATAACATTTGGAAGCTTGGCATTCGCGTCGTTGACCTATGGACAGTAACTGAGCGCAATGGCCAGCAACATGTTGAGGCTATTGTACAGGACGCAAAGGTCTTATTGTTTTTTATGCCATTCTTTCATTTGGTAAAAATCTCGTTTCTTTAACGTTAATAATATTTTCAATAGGGTGCTCAAATACATGTTGTAACCCGAAACCGAGAAGTTGATCTTTGGAAGCAGACCCTACAAGAACACCAGACCTACATGATTTACAACGGAGAGCCTTTGACCTACGACCTTCCATTGAAAGTCTGTGACAACAAACTTAAGCTGTTTATAAATTCTGGCACTGCTATTACGGCAATGGATCTCCCAGATATACCACCTCACACTTTCAAGTTCAAGTCATTTGGAGATTTTCTCAATGGTGCATTTGATGTTGATCGCTTATACGGTAATGTCTAATCAGAACTTTCGCACTTGCATTGTTCGCTTATTTGATTTATGCAATTTACCAGGAAAAAATGTTTTCATGTCTGTCAGATGTTATAGGAGTTGTTCAACAAATTCAAAGAACTCAAGTAGGGGGGGATGGAAAAAAACCTTGTGTCAACCTAACGTTGTCCGATGACTGGTTTGCAACTTCAATATTCCCTAGCAGCATCCCATAAAAAGACTGCACTTTTATTACATCAATAGAAACGTGCCTAACAGTTTCATATTTTTACAGTGGTACTGATATTGATGTTACTCTCTGGGAGACTTTCGCAAAACTGTTTATGAATTACACATCGGATGGCGAATCAATGATTGTGTTATTAACTCATGCTATGTGTCGCCAAAGTTCATGTATAATATGAAATGTTACTTCTATATCAAATTCCACTCTGCACCCTAACTTGCCACTTCATAGTTGTTTATATTCATCCTTGCAGCCAGTGGGAGGCTCAATCTTTCCAATGCTTGGAACGGATCTAAGTTGCTTATCAACTACGACCATCCCCAAGTTACTGAATTCAAATCAAAGTAAGTTTCCACATTTTTAAGTGTGTTTTGCGTTACATAATCAATCTTTTCTCTTAACTAAACAAGCTTTTTGGTGATCAGGTTTGATGTCCCACTTCCAAGTCAGAATACTTCTCAAGCACTGTCTCTGAATTCTGGTTCACAAGGGGCTTTTGAGGACAGATCTTTTTCATTCGTCAAGGACGTCATTAGTATTGGAGACATGTTGGGCCTGAAGGAAGTTAGTTACTTCTAAATGAAACACATATGTTTCCATTTATTCAGTTGCTTTCTTTATTTTTAATGACTATTCCATTCTGTAGGAGACATTCTGTAATACTGTTGGAACTACAAAAAGGTTCAACCGAAATCGATTGTCCTGGTATTATGAGATTTGTCCCACTTGTAACAAAACTAACAAATCACCGGGCAATGTCTTTGATTGCAACTGCAGTGACACTAAGTCACCACCGATAACAAAGTAAGTGACTGGAATCACACCAAACTCTGCATAGAATCATCTCATTCCTATTCTTTCCAATGCTTTTTCTTTATTCACATCTTTGTATTTTTATTAGGTATAAAATTGTTGTTGAGGTTGAGCATGAAAACAAGGTTGGATACTTTGTGTTCTGGGATAAGGAATGCATTCCTTATGTTGGCATGTCTGCTCATGATTTACGCCAAATTATGAAACAGGTATCTCTTTCGCTCTACACTTTGATAGATGCATATCTATACCTTCTTTAACTTTACAATTTACTAAGTTTGATGCAACTGTACACCCGTATTTCTTTTCCATGGTTTGCTGCCCTATTTATTCCGTATTAATAAAAAATCCTTCGTGTTGTATTAGACGAATGAGGATCACCCAAAGATATACCCGGCGCATCTCGACAACCTCTTAGATAAGCAGTTCGCTTTTCGTCTCAAGTACCAGCCATATTATGCTCAGGCATCTGTCATCAAACTCAGTGAAGATCCTCATGTCATCCAAATGTTAAAAGATGCTGTTTCTACATCAATGGTATCTTCTTTCTTTTTTCTAATTCATTCGTGTTGACAGATGGCTGTTTTTCCTTTTTCCTCATGTTTTTGCTTTTCATCGCCTTATAGAATGAATATGAAATTCCTAATCACAAATCGGATGACAAGGGCAAGTCAATTGTGGAAACACACCACATATCGCTCAACGCTCTCTTGCCTCAGTCTCAGTCCACTTATCCTTCTGTACGTAGTTCATCAATTACATTGATACAGTTGTTATACATGTCTACGTATTTTTAACAATTCCGTTCCGTTGCATTTGTCATAATAATGTTGTAGGCTGCCCAGAACTGGAGCCCTGAAGGTAGCTTCAACGGTACTCCTTGTAAGGGGTTGGCTCCAAATGATACCAAGGGAAAAGCAATTGTTGATACACAAGACATTCCAGTCAATGTGGCCCTTCCTCTGTCAACTAATCCCTCTGTAGGTTTTACATCTTTAATAAACATTCACATCTTAAAAAGTTTAACCGAATTTAAATAATTGTACTGCTTTATTCAGAATGCTGTATCTGCTGCCCAGAGCTGGACCTCTGATGGAAGCTTCAACAATACCCCCTCTAAGCGGTTGTCTTCAACAGATTCAATTGATGAGCTAGCGTCTTCGGAATTCTTGCCCCCTAAGCTATCAGCAACAAAGACATCCAGACCCAAGAGTGCCAGGCATGTTAAGGGGAAATGAAGAAATCAAGCTTAGCAACATCAAATGCGAAATCTTTTGTAGGGCTATCCTGTTTTTTTTTTGTAATGATGAATTAAATTAATCAGCAAGTATCTCAAACATTTTTTGTTGGTTGTATATAATCCTTACCTTATGGAGTTCCTCCTACTAAACTATGGAAATATGCTGGTTGCAATGTTATTATTAATCTACTTCTTCTACTATGAATTTTGGAATGTTACTTTGTTTAGTTGTTATACTTCATATTTCTGAAATACAAATGCTTTGAAGTATCTTAATTTATGCTAAAATATGGATAAGCTTCGGCAGCACTATGTCAAATGACTCTTCGGCTACACAAATACTGTAGCAGATTTCAAAATACCATACAACAACTATGGAAAAGTCTTCTAATTTTTATAGATACTAAAATATAACTAAGCCCCATGATTATAAAATATAATGATCTCAAATCTTTTTTGCCAATTCCACTAAAATATATACTTTCTACCCTCTATCTTGCATTGGTTATTGTGTCTATATCTCTGATGCACATCAATTCAGCCCCATGTGTCTACCCTCTATATACTTTTCAGCTTGCTACTCCATCTGACTTTTGAGTTTTCTTTCCCATTGAAAAACGTGTTTCTGAAACTTGCTGCAGAGTAACTAATATAATATATTTTTTTACAGCAATTTCTCATACAATTATACTGTAAAATCCACAACTTTTGGTAATGTTGTCCAAATATTATTATACCTATTGTTGTGTTAAAAGGCTGAATGTAGGTAACCCATCAAGTGTTTTACATGTGTGACAGGTCAATGTCTTCTCACTGTGCTGTCAAACATTTCTATTACGTTTTCAATTTCAACGAGTATTTTGTAACTTCATTTTAAGATTGGATGCATCCCATTAGGTTACAAACCACTTAGTCTAAGACTGCTAATTTGTACATTCTGTTTTAGTCTTCTAAAACAATTATTTTATATCCAACCATTGACTATTACCGTTTCACCACTCAAACACAAGTCAAAACATAAACTTTGAATACAATCTTTCAGTTTTGTATCATTTTTTTCCCGCTCACTGAACTAAACACTAACACAGTCTACCCTTGACATTCTTGTCCTGAACAACTCTTAGTCATCTTTTTTCAGATTGAAGTCAGCAACTCTTAACAATGTTTGATGGCATAAACACTCAAAATAACAGGTTCTAAGCCACACTCTTTCATATCTCTTTTCTTATCTATCACGCTACATTCTAATGACATTGTTTTGCTACGTATAATCCGTTGCTATAATGTTATGAACATTTGGACCTCTTCTCAGGATAACGTAAATGGAAAGTTTTGTAATTCGTTTTATGCTGCAGAGTTTTATTTGCCTTGGATCACATTACACTGCAAAGTGATCAATTACAGCGAATTATTGAAAGTTTCAGAACTTAATTTACATATCTTAAGCTTCATATCCAATTTGATATTATATATGTTCTACATTGCAGTGACAATACTCCAGTTCCAAATTCTATTTTCAATGAAGCCATGTGGAAGAAAGAAACAACTAAAAAAGCCAGGTTGAGAAGATACAACATTCTGAAACAAAGACTTTCTAAGCGCCGTAAATTTGAACGTTATTCTTTTTCGCCAACGATTACCCCCGACAGGGTTCCACTTTCTAATATTACACAAGCATGTACAAACCAACAACTAATTCATAGAATTAGGTTGGAAGGTCAAAGGATTGATACAATTTTACAGACTTCACAACCACAATCATCACATCGTTTTCAAACCCCTCCTAAAGTCTTTAACATTCAGGGTGTTGGCATAAACCTGAATTCTAGGTTCTCCAATGTTGCTACAAACAAGGGCATTGAAAATATCATTCCTAATAACCTGTCACAAAGTCAATTCAGCATTACTACACCACATCAACATATTACACAACCTGTCACGTGAGTATGTTTATTTTAACTACATTTCCTAACTTAATTACACTTTACTTAATCCTAACTGATTCAACTCATGCTCCATTATACAGTTATCCTGCACCACTACATAACATTAATGATCTTAAAAGACAAAGGGGTCGACCAAAGAAACGTCTCGGAGTTCCAGACAGAGCTTACAATCTCACTCGCAACGACGTGACCGAAGGCTCCCCTTCTCATGTTCTGCAGCAATCTACTATGTCTGATGAGTATGGCATCTTCTCATGCTTAATATATTAATCGACTGGAATTTATGTCCATTACATGTTGTTTTTTTACAACTTTCATTCTATACTTTAATCTACCTAATCTACCTAATAACATTACTATCTTATGTACAATAGCCGAGCACTTCAAGGTAATACGGCATCGCTGAATGACATTAAACGCGGTAGGGGTCGGCCTAAGAAGTTTTCTGGACATCTTGATCGTCCTATAATTCATCCACGGACTAACACAACACAAATGCCCGTCCCACAGCCACAACTGGTACCCATGAGTTCCAAAGATCCTGTGTATGTCATCTTAAGTAAATTTATTCTAATACTTAATGGCTTAATGGTCATATACTCCTTTAATTAAATTCGATTATTACTTTACATATTTATGGCTTATTTTGTATTTTTTTCTAATACAGATGTCTAGAACCTAAATCTCCTATGGCATGTAATGCTTCGACTCATATCTCTTCCACCACGCCTTCAACAACACCTGTATTTGATCCTGTGTATGTCATGTTAAGTAAATGTCTCCTTTATTTAAATTGGATTCTTACTTTACATATTTATGGCTTATTTTGTATTTTTTTTTTTAATATAGATGTCCAGAAGCTATATCTCCTATGGCATGTAACGCTTCGACTCATATCTCTTCCACCACGCCTTCAACAACACCTGTATCTGCTCCTGTGTATGTCATCTTAAGTAAATGTATCCTTTAATTAAATTGGATTAGTACTTTACATTTTTATGGCTTATTTTGTATTTTTTTCTAATACAGATGTCCAGAACCTAAATCTCCGATGGCATGTAATGCTTCGACTCATATCTCTTCCACCACGCCTTCAACAACACCTGTATTTGATCCGACGGTTAACATGGATTTCGAGAGTGACGAAGACAATGACTCTGATTACGACCCTTTCCAATGTAACCATCAGATTCTGATATTGTTTAGATTACTCTTTAAGTTAGCTCATCAACATTCTTTCAACACATAAACAAATACTTGGTGTCATTGGATACAAACACTTAGTAATAATTATACCTATCATGCAACTGATACAAAACATGTTGTTACTAAATTCAGATTTCATACAGTTCATTATTAACATTTTTTTTAAGCAGCACAAGAGACTGATGATGATTCAAGCTTGGACAACGATGATTACTGTGCACCTTTTTCAACTACTAACCACCCAAATCCTATTAATCAAGGTATACCTCTGCTATATTAAATGACTAACATTGCTAATTGCCTCTTAACAACCATTCAATGCATAAATTTCATTCCATTTTATATTGTCAGATTACTCGGATTTGGGTGATGCAATGATTGAGTGTCGACACTGTCATGCTTTGATGTGGTACCAAGAGAGAATGAACAAACATTTACATTCAGCAAATCCTAAATACCAAATATGTTGTGGAAATGGGAAAGTTCAATTGCCTTTCTTAAAACCACCGCCGAGGTATTTATCCCATTTGCTATTTAATCATGACTCGACCGATAGTAAGAGTTTTCAATCACAACTGCGAACATACAACATGATGTTTGCTTTCACTTCCCCTGGTGCGAAGCTCGATAACAAGTTCAACAATGGTCGCGGTCCACCAACAATCCGTATCCAAGGACAATGTTGTCACCGGATTGGAAGTTTATTGCCTGTGGAAGGACAACAACCAAAATACGCACAACTTTACATATATGACACAGAAAATGAAGTCTCCAACAGAATGGAAGGCGTTCGGTAATTGTCTACATCCATTTTTGTTTTTATTTACAGTATCCAAAGTTTCACCTTTATTACTTACTTATTTCGCTTGTAGGAACAAAACCAACATTGATCCCCAGATTGTCAAGAATCTCTCCGAAATGTTGTACAAACATAACATACATGCTAAGAGTTTTCTAATGGCAAGACATAAGCTCAATGAAGGCAATGTCCATAACCTGAAACTTAGACTAATTTCAAACAGATCTACGGATGGCAGAATCTACAACCAACCAACTGTTTCGGAAGTTGCTGCTTTAATTGTAGGTGATGTTGACACGGCTGATGAAAGGGATATTATAATGCAAAGACAAGGTGGAAAACTCAAACGTATAGATGAATTTCATGCAAGTTATTTGGCCTGGCAATATCCTTTGATCTTTCCTTACGGAGAAGATGGCTATAGACCAAATGTAGCCCACCGAGATCTTGACATTTTTGATGATAACCCAAGAAACAGGCTTACTATTAGAGAGTGGTTAGCATTTCGGATTCAAACCAGGGCTTCTGAGGGAAAGACTCTTTTATCATCTAGGCGATTGTTTCAACAATTTTTGGTTGATGGGTACACCATGCTAGAGGGAGAGAGATTAAAATGGCTCCGAAACAACCAATCCAAACTTAGAGTATCTAAAATTCAAACTCTTAATGAAGAGGGAAACCAAAGTCAAAACCCAGGTTCAAGCATTGGAAAGAGAGTCGTCTTACCATCGTCTTATGTGGGAAGTCGGAGATTCATGGATCAATTATACTACGATGGCATGGCAATTTGTAGTAAAGTTGGCTTCCCGGACCTATTTATTACCTTCACATGTAACCCAAATTGGCCAGAAATTCAAAGATCTCTGACTCCTCTAAAGCTTAAGCCACAAGACAGACCGGATATTGTCGCAAGAGTTTTTAAAATGAAGTTTGATAACCTCCTAACGGACGTTGCTAAGAATAGTGTCTTGGGGAAAGTTCTTGCATGTAAGTCAGCCTTATTGGCTATTATATTTTTTACGATTACTCATTTCTAAGTTTGTTTGCTACATACCCCCATCTTTTGCCAATTACATGTTACTACACTAACATACTAATCAGATCTTTTTTACAATGACAGATATGTACACCATAGAATTTCAGAAACGAGGGTTGCCACATGCCCACATTCTAATTTTCTTGCATCCTGCTAATAAATATCCAGCCCCTTCTGACATTGACAAGATAATATCTGCCGAGGTGCCGGATCCGGTGAAACAACCAAAGTTGTATAATCTTGTCAAGAACCATATGGTTCACGGACCTTGCGGAATGGCTAATCCTAAATGTCCGTGTATGAAAAATGGGAGGTGTTCCAAGTACTTTCCGAAGAAATTTCAAGATGTCACCGTTGTTGATCAAGGAGGCTACCCGGTTTATATAAGGAGAGATAATGGTCACACAATCGAGAAGAATGGTGTTACACTTGATACTGGTCATGTTGTGCCCCACAATCCGAGCTTGCTCCTGAAAAATCAAGCCCACATCAATATGGAGTGGTGTAACCAGAGTACTTCGATTAAGTATCTGTTCAAATACATCAATAAGGGATCGGATCGGATTTCAGCTGTTATTGTGCCCAGTAATCCTTCAACAAGTGAAAATGTCGACGAAATCAAACAATACCTTGATTGTAGGTATGTTTCACCAAGTGAAGCATGTTGGAGAATTTTTTCTTATTCGATTCATGGAAGAAAACCAGCGGTCGAGAGGTTGTTTTTTCACTTAGAAGGTGAGAAGTTTGTGTACTACAAGGACTTTGAACAAATTGGAAATGTCCTTCTAAAGGCGAGTGTCACAGAGTCCATGTTCACTTCTTGGTTTTTGGCTAACACGCAATATGAGGAAGCAAGACTTTTGACATATGGCCAATTCGTTTCAAAATTTGTTTACAATAAAAAACAAAGATGTTGGAAACCTAGAAAGAGAGGTTACACCATTGGGCGGTTAATTTGGGTGCCTCCTACAACAGGGGAATTATATTACATGAGGATGATGTTAACTGTGAAGAAAGGCCCTACATGTTATGATGATCTCAAAACAGTTGATGGGTTTAAACATTCAAGTTTCCGAGACGCTTGTTTTGCAATGGGGTTTCTACAAGATGACAATGAGTTCATAGCAGCAATCAAAGAGGCCTATGATTGGGGGTCCGGTATTTTTCTTCGGAAACTTTTTGTTACAATGTTGCTTTCAGCTTCAATGAATAGACCAGATCATGTATGGCGTAGTACTTGGATATACTTATCAGATGGAATTCTGTACGACCAAATCAGATTGTCAAATAATCCAGGTTAACTAATATTCTTGCTTCTTTTATTGATATAATACATATGCTGATTATGTACTAACTCTTCGACGAATCGACTTCTAGATTTATCTTTGTCTGATCAAGATATTCAAGAACTGACCTTGATGGAGATAGAAAAACAACTTCAAAAAAATAGGCGGAGCTTGAATGAGTTTAAGCCGATGCCATATCCAAATGCGTACGTCCTTGATTTCCTTGGTAATCGGCTCATATATAATGAACGGCAATACGATATTGCAGGTCAAAAAGTATTATTCCAAGATTTGTTCAAATCCTTAACAGGTATTACATTTCAACCTTTTCAAACTACAATATTTCATAACTTGACATGGACATAACAACGAATCAAATTGACGGAAATAATTTTAGTCTGCAGTACTCATCATTCTCGGCCTAAAAAAAAGACTAAACCAATGACAATACTGAAACATTTCACCACTGCACTACACATATATTACAGATCATCACATTGCTGCCTTATATCCTTTCATGTGTTGTATGACTCCTGCAACACACCAAACTGTTTTTGCAGCCTTGCCTGAATAATCTTTAATGTATTATTTGTTTCTGCTATACGTATCAACATTGCAGGAACATCTCAGTTAACTGTTTCTCCAAATACAATCTGAACTTCTATTAATTGTTTTCGTCTATTAATTTGGCATTTGCATCTATACCAGTCACACAAGTCTATTATGATGTCGTATAATATAATTTCTTCTTACAAACAGATGAACAACTTGGTATTTTTCGGACGATCATGCAAGTTGTCACCGACCAAAGAGGAGGCGTTTTTTTCTTATACGGTTATGGTGGAACAGGCAAGACTTTCATGTGGAACACATTATCTGCGGCATTGCGTTCAAACCAAGATATTGTTCTAAATGTCGCATCAAGTGGAATCGCAAGTCTACTTTTGCCTGGAGGTCGAACTGCCCATTCAAGATTCAAGATACCAGTACCTTGCACAGATTCATCAACTTGTAACATTGAAAAAAAATCCGACCTCGCAGGCCTTTTGCAAATGACAAAGCTGATTATTTGGGATGAAGCCCCTATGGCAAATAAATTCTGTTTTGAAGCTCTTGACAAGTCGTTAAAGGATATTATGGGACATGATAACGTGTCATGTGATCAAATATTTGGTGGTAAAGTCG
The DNA here is from genome assembly GCA_022829125.1 of Lathyrus tuberosus. Taxonomy (NCBI): domain Eukaryota; kingdom Viridiplantae; phylum Streptophyta; class Magnoliopsida; order Fabales; family Fabaceae; genus Lathyrus; species Lathyrus tuberosus. The sequence goes on along the minus strand of JALAZF010000101.1, from coordinate 13,278,642 downwards.
TGGTTTTTGGTGGTGACTTTCGACAAATCCTACCCGTTGTACCAAGAGGAACAAGGTCGGACATTGTTCATTCAACCATTAATGCCTCTTATATCTGGGATCATTGCAAGGTTCTCAAACTAACACAGAATATGCGGTTACGGACTGGATCCAACTCTTCTAATTCAAATGACATTACGCTGTTCTCCGAATGGATCCTAAAAGTAGGCGCGGCCTCATTTCTGAACCAAATGATGGTTATGCGGAAATTCCTATTCCACCTGACTTGCTTCTAACAGATTACATAGATCCAATAGATAAAATTGTGTCAAGCACTTACCCAAATCTACTTCAAAATTACACGGATTCAAGTTTTTTACAAAGTAGGGCTATCTTGGCATCAACTATTGAGATTGTTGATGAAATTAATGATTACATTACAAATCTTCTTCCAGGTAATATTTACTTACAAATCTTTTTGCCATTTTCAATGTAACACATTCTCACTGTAAATTTCAGTTTTCTCCTTTTTCAGGTGATTGTAAAGAGTTTTTAAGTAGTGATTCCATTGATCATTCGGACGTAAATTGTAATGAGGCTTACGAACATTTGACACCTGAATTTTTGAGCTGTTTGAAGACGTCAGGATTGCCTAATCATTCCATCAAACTAAAGATTGGCACAACAGTCATGTTGATACGAAATTTAGATCAAGCAGAAGGTTTGTGCAATGGTACGCGGTTAACCATTACTAGGCTGGAAAATCATGTCATCGAAGCGAAGATTATATCAGGTACTAATATCGGAAACACTATATACATTCCACGGATGTCGTTATCACCTTCTCAGTCACCTTGGCCATTTAAACTAATTAGAAGACAATTCTCGATAATTGTTTCATTCGCAATGACAATAAACAAATCTCAAGGACAATCATTAGACCATGTTGGATTATATTTGCCTAAAGATGTGTTTAGTCATGGTCAGCTTTATGTCGCAATGTCGCGAGTGAAGAGCAAGGAGGGTTTGAAAATATTAATCCATGATAAAGACAACAAACCTTTATGTCATACGATTAATGTGGTCTACAAGGAGGTTTTTCACAACATTGCCTAGGTATTACTCTTTTTCATGATCATAACTAATTAACAGCTCTCTTTAAAAGTATCAGTTTAGTATCAATTTATATGCGAGCCTTTTACGACAGTATCAGTTTAGTATCAAAGGGATTTATAAGTAACAGCTCTCTTTTTATAAAAGTATATGATATTGTTACACAAGGGGATTTATATGCGAGCCTTTTACGACAATATCAGTTTAGTATCAATTTTCTTTAGTTCTATACTGTTGTAAATGGATACTGATTGTTATACTTAAACAAGCTTTACGCTATGAATTTGATGATGTCCCTTAACATCATTGACATCATTATCTCAAGTTTCTACACTTCAATTTTCATTGAACAATAATATCAGCAAATAATTAAAGATTTTGAATGCTGTTTTGTAGGAGGACCCTGCTCTTTCTGGTGAAGGTTTAGGCATGATTTTCTGGTGTCCCCTGCATAGTGGTTCTTTTTCTGATTTTCTGGTTTCCCCTGCATAGTGGTTCATTTCTTGGCTGGCCTATGGTGTAACATACATTTCGTAGGGACATATATGCCTTGCTGTTTCACTTTTATCTTTTACCACTCTTTAATTGGTGAAACAAATTTGTATCTCTACTGTACTTTGACAATTCTTGTGTTGTGTTTAAAAGGATCGGTTTTCTTTACTTTCCATAATAAATATTAGTACTTACTCCACAAACTTTCCACACATCACAAACTCAACACAACCTATGCAGTCCATCATTGTGGCAACTAAATGAACACTATGGTTTCATTGAATATTTTGAGAAAGCTTTGTGTCCTAATACAAACCAAAATACTTTGAGAAACTCTGCCGGTATGTATTATAACAAACCGGAATAGTTGAATAAAGTGATTCGGTATTTTGAAATTTTTTAGGAGTTGAGGTAAAGCAATGTGACACTGGAATTTTCAATCATCTGCAGAAATATCCCAAAGAGATTTCGACAAGATTTGATATGGATTAATGCAACAATGATGATAATCTAAATAATTTTGGCAAAATAAAATTTCACAAACCAAAATCAAATACAGTAACTGCAATTTCTTCACTTATCATATCAGAAATTATCTCTTCTGCTACATATTAATTTCTTAAACACATTACACTATAATCAATCACTGAACACAAAAACTGTGTCATCTCAATATTCATCACTACAAATTAATAGGAACATAAAAGACTTAACTTGAACTCAAATTATTATACATTACATTACATGCATACCAAAACAAGATTCTTGAACCAATCAGTGACACCTTGAACCACAAAACTGTTTATGATCTTTACCATGATCAAACCAAAAACTCTTGGAATGTTCAACAGAATTAACCAAATCATGATCTCTAAACCCAATGAGAAACATATACAACCCTTCAAGAAACAAAGCAGATTGATAAACAGAAGCAGCACTAATAATATCAACAAGAACGCTTCTCCTCAATCGATTTACAATGAATATTATCCTTTGTCAAATTCTACATTATATTATCCTTTGTCAAATACACATAAGCTTGCACCATCCCAAATTCTCCCGAAATCATGTCACAAAGGCATTATACAACCTTTAACACTTACATAACAAAACAAAACAGAACCTTTGGTACAGAAGTTGAACGCATCAGTCCACAACACAAAGACACCAACTGCTTCTGGTTCTTCACAACACAAAGCCAATACTCTGCATCAAGCCAATATTGCAGACCCTGCAATATCAATGACAAAACATGCTATGCATCATACATCAAAGGATGTCGTGGACAAAATCCTGTTGTTTGTCATCTGTGCAGAGTAAGTGGCATTCAACGACATTACTATTTCAATGCACACAGCATATGTGATACTTAATAAAGGCAACATATCCTCAAACGATTCTCCTTAGACAGTCATACTGATTATGTGTAGCACAACATCTAGGCAGTCCATCATTATGGGAAGTAAATGAACACTATCGTTTAAAACGTTTTGTTTTTCTTTCTTATTTGGTTACAATGAATATTATCCTTTGTCAAATTCTACATATTATAAATTGATCTTACATAAAAAATTAAACATGGTTACAACAGGATATAACTCCTCAAATTTTGGTAATCAAAAGTTTGACAAAAAATGAATTATTCACAATAAGTTATACAGGATTTAAGTGAGAAATATTCTAACATCAATTTTTGTTAACTACTTCGTAAATACATCTCTTTAATACTGCGTTTCAAGATTCCATAGCGAGGATACTTGACTGTGTTTCATGAGAAAGCATTCAAATGATAACATCTTAACAGTTTTCAATACTTGTCTGTGTTCATGAGAAAGCATTCAGTTTTCTATACCATTACAGTTTTCAATAACTATTTACTCAGTCACTTTTCATCAATCCATTCAAATAATAAAACATTAACATTTGAATCATTACTCATTTTCAATACCATTACATCCTCCTGCTGATAAACAGGTCTAATAACACTATATAATTCATACATAAATATTGTTTAATATATAACCACCACCAGTACAGAAAACATATAAGCAAACTAACTTAAATACCACAAACTAATGTAAACTACTAGACACACCATTAAGGTTCCATTTGTAATACATAATACAACTGATTACTTAATCAACCAACACTGCAAACCCCAAAAGTACCTAACTGGTCTTATCATTACTAACTACGCCAACCACCAAACAACTTCAGACTTTCAACGATTTAAAAGCTTCACCACCAGCCTGTTACAAGGAGGATCACGAAGCATGAAGCCCACTTTATCACCTCGGCGAAGTTGTTTGTTCTTCACGAATTCCTTCCACCCTTTCCATATGAACATATCCACGCCGTATTTGCGTTGCGAACTGTGGAGGTGACACTCATACCTTTCTTTCGTATCGCAATCAAACAAGCAGAGCTGTCGTGAAACACCGTGCAGAGCACGCTTTATCACCTTCTGTGGAAGTTGCTGCAATTATTCATAAACAAAGAATCAATATGTTGCAATTTCAACTTTAATGATACAAACACCTGCTGTTAAGAGAACACACCAGAACATTCTTAGCAGCAGTTTTTCCAGAATGGATGTGCTTCTTCCAGAGGTAAACTTTCGGCCGGTTACTCAGATCTTGATCACTTTCTCCTTCAACCGATCTGCATTAACAACATTCAGACAATTATATAATTAGACAATAACATTGTAAACCGAGATGAAGCAACCATCTACCATTTAAAACCTATAACTTAAACTGCATCATAATTATGTCAAGAACACCACCTATATAGAATTCACAACAGACTCAGAACTGCTTCATCATTATACATAGTCTTATAATTATTCACCAGCCAACCGAAAGACTCTTCTTGAACATGCAAATCCCTTATAACATCCTCTTGACTTTACATTACCAACATGTTTATCCTATGACTCCACAATATTACAGATCATGACGAAAACTAACATGCAAACCGAAAAAAAAATTGCAAATAACCAACAACACATACACTCCAAACTATGTGCCATCATTTCAACCGATCGTCACAACTTTTCTTTTCCTACAAAGCATGCTAAGGATACTGTTATCTCATATAATATCTGCATTCATCATACCTTTCAATCGACTGCTGAACCTCTTTCATCGCCATTCTTTGCGTGAGACGCCGTACAAAGAGTACCGAAATGAAACGTTTCACAATGCCTCCCTTGCGTACGCAATGCCTACCAAAACAAAGCATAATACACGTTTTCCCATTTATTCAGTTTTTGGGCCACATTTTGGCCCACTTTTCTTTTAATTTTTTTTTTCACACATTAAAAACATGGTTAATTGATCACTTTAAGTTTTTTATTTATTTATAGTTTCATTCTATTTTCAACTTATTTCATTATAATACATTAAATATAATTTATAATAACTTCAAATTTATGACATAAGTTAAATTTTATTTTTCATTCATTTTAAATAACTGATAAAAAATCTTACACTTTTTTATAATTACTACTTATTTTGGCCCGTGCGTCCGATTTAAACATGCTTTTACCCGTGCGGACGCACGGGTCTTCTACTAGTTATTTGGTTAAAATTGTAAAACTAGCTAGCTTATGTGCACTTTCTTTAATCTAGATTAAATTCTAAACTAGCATTATTATGTAGAAATCTCATTTATTGCAAGAGCAAGTGTTTCTGCTGCTGCCGCGGTTGCTTCCGCCATAGGAGGTGTTTCTGCGCATATGGAATATTTGGAAATGAAATTAATATTTTATATATATATATATATATGTGTGTGTGAAATAAAATTAGATTCATTAATCAATAAATTAAGTTTTTAGTTAATAATCCTTTTTGTTTACTAATATTAAAATTATTTAAAATATTGAATCTTTAATTTAAATATTGAAAATTTATTAAAATACTGAATATATATTAAATAGTAAATATTTATTTGAAATATTGAAACTTTATTAATTAATGAAATTTTATTCAAAAACTAATTATTTATTTAGATATTGATTATTTATTTAAATATTGATTAGTTAATTAAAATATTAATTATTTTAATTATATATTAGTTATTATGTTTAGTTATACTATTAGCTTAAAAAAATTAGTGTAGGTTAGTAAAAGTGTTAGTTCCGCTGTGAAAGAAGAGAAATTGAACTTGTTAGAGCTATGTGACTTTGAAATTGATTCAAATGTTGGTTAAATTGAATTGAATAGTTGAATTCTGTTATAATTTGTTAGTGTTAGCTTGAATAAAAAGCATAATTGTATTATTACAAATGGGAATGTTTAATTAAATACTATATATTTATTTAAAATATTGAAGGTTTCTTTAATATTGAATACTCTTGCATATTTATTAAATATTGATGAATTATTAAATATCGATTATTTATTAAAATAGTGATTACTTATTAAAATAATGATTGTTGTTAAAATATCGATTATTTATTAAATATTGAATAATTAATGAGTATTTATTGAGTAGTGGATATTTATTTGAATATCCAATTTTAATTATTGGTGATGAATTAATTATTCTATCTTTAATTAGTGATGTGTGTTTTGTGAATTGAGGTAGAATTGTGTTGATGCTTGTGTATGTGCAAATGTGCGGTAATTCAAGTGTGATGAATTATTGAAGATAAGCTTGAATATTAAGATTAGGGAATGATCTTAATTGCATATGATTGTTGAATTTGCACGCGCATCATTTGTGTTAAGAGGCAGTGCTTGTTAGTTCCATGGGAGCTAGTGACTTGTCCCAAACCTAGAGCGGGGTTTGAAAGCTTAGAGAACGGGCTTTTGTGTGTTATTGGTTTAGAGAACGGACCCGGTTTAATGTAAAAACCGAAAAATAATAAAAAGTGATTGATACCACATGCATGAGTTGCATTTGAGTCATGCATCGAGTCACATGGTGTCTTTGGTGGTAATATGAGATTATGTATGTTATATAAATTGTTGAACTGATGAAATTTGTGGAATTGTGAGTATGCACTTGTGAATGGTATGGTTACTTGAGTGATACTATGTTAATGAAAATTTTGAAGTGTGAGAATAATAATTGTGATTATACTTGCATGCCTTAAATTATATATTATCTTATGATTTCGATAATTATGTGAATTTTCACCCTTCTGTTGGAATGATGTTTTGTACGACATCGCTCAGGTACCGAGGAGTAGAGTTGCTTCTAACGCGAGGTAGCCGTTGAAGTAGCTGATTTAGTTTCTTTATTTATGTTGGGTCGAGTCGTGCTCTGATCATGTAACACTGAGATCGTTTCGGTTTATGTTTGAGAGATACATTATGTACTCTGCTTTATTTTGTCATATCTATCTGAATTATGTGGAGTATTGGTTTTTATGCCTAAGTATTGATTATGAATGAGATTAGCATGAGACTTTCATTATATCTCTTGGAATTGAAGTAAATCCGCTACTACATGCTAATGTGAAAGTGTATGAAAAACATGAATTTGTTTTAAGTGTTGTTGAGTATGACAGGTGTTTGTATGATGTTTTTGAAATTATATGTGATACCCTTTTGTGAGATGCATGATAATTACTCTGATTATTTATATTTATTCCGTGGGGTTTAGAAGGGTGTTACAGGATCACCCTATCTAACCCCTATTTGAAAACTAAATAAACCCTCTAATTTACCATTTATAGAGATGGATAACTTTGCATATTTTAGTATGACTTCAATCCAAACATAGAAAATATCATTGAGTCCAAACTTGTTTAGAACTTTTAAAGGAAAACTCCACTCAATGGTATCAAATGCCTTTTTGATATCTATATTCATAGCCTAGTTACCTCCAAAAGCCTTATTGTGTAGGACATTAGTTGCTTCAGAGGTCATACAAATGAAGTATTTGATTTAGATCCCGTTAATGAAGCTCATTTGATTTTGAGAATTGATTGAAGGCATCACCTACGCTAATCTATCTGCTATAATCTTTGTGATGATCTTGATTTAAAATTTTCCAATGCAATAGGTCTAAAATGATCCACAGAGTCTGCATTTTTAAATTTAGGAATAAGAATTATATTACTAGAGTTGAAGTTAGGGAGAACCTAGCAAGAGATGAAAAATTGCAGAGTAGCATCTATCACATCCTGAGCCATTATGTCCAAGTAGATTTGGATGAAAAATGCACCAAATCCATCTGGACCTAGAGCATTATCTTTGTTCATGTTGAAGACTGCACTTTTGACTTCCTCTGAGCTAGGAATCATGGTTAGCATGGTGTTAACTTGTGCACTAATCATAGATGGAATGTCTTCATCAATTATACCATTGTCCTAGACACCATTACTAATGCAAAAGCTTTTCTTGAAATGATTAACCCGAAATTCATGGAAATCATCTGGATCAGTCATTATGTGGTCACCATCTCTTATATAGTTTATATGGTTGGAGGTATATCTAACTTTAGCCATTTTGTAAAAGAAGTTTTTGTTTCTATCTCCCTCTATATGCCATTTGATATTGGCCTTCTTATGCCAAAAACTCTCCATAGCCTGTAGAGATTAATCAAGATATAATTGAGCTTCATTCTCTTGGTTTCTAAGAAAATAAGTGATGACATTATTGTCTATAAGGGAATAGATTGATACAATGTTGGATTTAGCTTGTTTAACCTCATTAGTTATGTTTCCAAAGTTATTTTTGTTCCAAGTCTTGAGCTGCTCCTTAAGGTGTTTAAGTTTTTTTTATAGCACAAGTGTCATACCCTAATTTTTAACCCTAATATCTCACTTATCATTTGCATCTTTACACAAACAAGATCACATATTGCTTTGGGGTTTTGCTTTTAAGATCACCAAGCACCCTTTTATGTGTATTTATCTTCATGTTTATATGCTTATTGTTTAACTAACCACTAATCAAAATGAAAAAATATATGTCTTATTTCTTTAAGCTCATTGTGCAAGGTAGAGCATTTCATCAGAGCACCATGCTTGGTTCCTCAGCTAGGGTTTTATCCCCTCAAGTCAAAGTTTGAACATCCATTGACTCCCAAGGGATTATTTCTCAAGATATGACTTCTAATATAAAGTTTTATGTTCTCAAGTATCATCCTATATCATTTTGAGCAAGAGTACCTCAAGGTTGTGTAGCTTGTTTCTCAAGAAAGTCAAAGGTTCATGTGTTTATTTTCATGCCTTCTTCAACAAGTTATCTTAAGCCTTGGTCAATTTAATCAAAGGACATTCAAGGACATCTTATTTTGGGTTCATATGATCATCCATGTACCTTGAAATGCAAGAAAATCTCAAGTATACAAGTTGGTTCAAGAAGGTTTGACCAAAAAGTCAACATTTTCAAATCAAAGTTCCAAGGACTACAACTCCTTCAATTCTCCATATTTTTGAGTGCTTCTTTTTGCATATGACTCTTCTTGACATCCTCCACAGCTTCTCTTTACATGACAAGATCCAGTTATGCTTGGAGGACCATCAAAAGTTTGAAGACATTATAGGTCATTTGTGGACTTAGTGAAATTTGACCTATTTTCAAGTGACTTTTCCCCAACTTTCAAGGATCACAACTTCTTCAATTTTTATCCTTTGAGGCTGATTATTTTTGCATAATATCATTTACAATGCCCTCTACAAGTTTGCTTCAATGATCAAGATCAAATTATGCTTGGAAGGCCTTGGAATTTGTTGGAACATTATAAGTCATTTTCTGCCTCAAAGACTTAGAATTTTTCTAAGTATGATGACCAATTTTTCATGCCAACTTAAACACATCATAAATTTCTCCTCATATGTACAAATGAAACCTTTCTTCGCACATTGTAAACTAGGTTATGAGGACTACACAATGCAAGAAGAATGGTAGCAAAAAGCATCTTGAGTAGGATGCCCCATCAAGGTGAACATGGTAACTTGAAACTGAAGAAAGCTCCATGGTCAGATTTTTTATTCATTCTAATTCCAATTAGAGTCCAAATTAAAGTTAAATTTTGTGCCTAGTTAAGTTTAGCAAGTATCCAGAAGTTGTTTAGCACTTAAAACACAAGTTTTGGTTGAGTTTTGATGACTTGAGTGTCACACTTTTGGCATGATGAGGGTGTTTACGAATCCTCCAATTCTTTGATAACTCCACCCCTCTTAGCATTCCATTCTCTTCATCTATAAATAAAGGGTATCCCTCTATTCATTTTTAAGCTTTTGAGAGTCATTGAACCTCTGCTTGAACTTCAAATTTTCTCCAGAATTTTCACTATCGGGTTTTGAATTATAGCCATTTTTAATCTAATTTCTTTGTTCTAATACCTTCATCAGCCTCCTTTAAAGCTTTTGCATTAAGTCTCAAGCTCCCAGACCCTGTAAAGTGCTCTGACCATATCAAGCTTCTTCAACCTCTGACCACCATCTCAACAAGGTAGTTAGAAGCTTCAATTTGGTTCAAACAAGTTACCAAGTTATAGTCCATCACTCTCTGATCCCTTCCCCTCAATTATCTTGCATTGATTATTAGTGTTCATCATTTAATTTTAAATTTCGTGAGTTGCTTGTTTCTACGTATTTTGCAAAATTCACCATGCTCACTTTCAATAAATGAAAGTGAAGCATATGGTTGAGTTCGCCTCAATGAGATGGTCAGAATGGCATAGGTCTCATGACCTGAAGTAACTTTTTTCCAAAGCTCCGATGAGGGCTCGCCGGAGAAGATGACCAGAGAGATGTCGCAGTGAGAATCGGAGACCATAAATATTGAGTTAGCTAGGCTTCACAAATCATAGATATCATCATCAGTCTTTAATTTATCTAAGGGAAGGGAAAAATAATGAATAAACCCATAAATATGCAATGCAATGCAATAAAGAGAATCTAAGGTTCGGGGGTTGGTTACACTAAGGAATGGTATTAACACCCTAAGTGTCTATAGTACTCTATAGGAACCTCTTGTTGAATTGTGTTATTTGTTTGTTTGCTAATTCGGATTGATTGGGGTGATGAGAAGAGAAATATTTTTTATTGTTTTTGTGTTTGGCAAGACACAAAGTCTTGTGCCTATGTACCAATAAAGGATCAAAACCCGTAGATCGTGGTAGAAATTAAAAAGTGTTTGTTATAGTGGATTTTAATTGAAGAGAAGACAAGTTGTCATCCTACGGAGAATATTCATCTTAGACCACCAAAAACATGTGGAAGAGGGATCTTTGCTTCACATGGAGAGAAGGGCTCCAACTTGGATTCCAATCGACAAGTATGCCACATACATCCCTCAAGTGGAAAAGAATCAATCATCTTTCTCGCCATGTTATGGGATAGGAGATTTATATCTCAACTAAGGATGACTAATGTCTAGTCTTGTAACGCCCTGTATAATATATATCTAGAATAATACCATACAAGTACTTTATTTGGTACTGACACCATCATAAGTGCCTATTGGCATAATTCACATACTTGACCATTTCTAAAAACATAATACAATCTATGGTACAAGATATGGAAACTAGCCAAAATAATAAAATCTAAGATCAATATACAATATCCTCAATTGTATACAACAAATACACAACGGAAATACTAAAGCCAAGCTTCTCTTGAAACATCCAAGCATAGCTCCACTTGTAAATCAAACCTGCAAATACCTCCTGAAAATAATCAACAATAGTGGGGCGAGATACATCAAATCTCAGTGAGTTCCCTATCTTATGGTTTCTCTCGGCTCTACAGGGTTCTAACCAATCCTAACTCAAGTCAAAAGGGGAAGGGAAATGGCCTTGAGTTCACAATCTCACACTATATGGAAACATGTCATGAGTTCACCAACTCAAAATATATATCACTAATCGATAACCTCACCAAGGCATCCCCTTTTCCCGTCCGCTTCTACGTCTAGAAGTCGACCGAGTCATGGATCCTTGTAGTTACTTGACATACGAAATGGATTCGGAAATAAGGGACATATTATCACCTTAAATCGTCACTTCACACGGCCCGTACACCGTCACAAGTCTCTTTACCCGTAGGATCCATTCGTACTCACACGCGGGAATCAAACCTGCCAAGTAATTGTGCATACGTTTCAGTGGAGGAGCTCGAGACTCATGAAATAACACCTCAGGGAAAACGGTTACGATTACGTGATCATATACACAACGTGATTGTATTCGATAATCACAAGGCCATATTCACCTTAAGGCCTCTTTTGCCTTTTCACAAAACCACAATGGTTTACACACATGTTCCATACTAGTGTTTCACTCTTGTCTATATCATTCGGTATGGGCACACGCCTCGGCCTCTTCTGTACGAGCGTTGTCATTAAGTCATTCATCAATTTCTAGTCACAACCTTAAAATATACCATTTGTTTTGGGGTAAGGTTTGTGAGAGCAAGAATTGTCTCTACAAATCAATCTATGTTTTGATGATAACAATAAGTATTTGTGAAAGAACCATTTTATGGTCTAACGTGTGTTGTGTGCAGATCATAAGAACTAAAGACATCAGAACCAACATACACCAGCCAGATGTACTATGATTGAATATATATATATATATATATGCGAAGTTACTATGTGTGACTAAAGTCGCGAGAAGCAAGAACTCTTGTTTATCTAGTCATGATCAGCCAGATCCAAGGATGCCAAGATTGCTGTTGTAATGCTCTTATGGATGCTCTCTGAAAGTGATCAAGATTCTGAAGATAGCGAAGCTTCTGAAGAAGTACACTCAGAAAGAACCAAACTTCTGAAGACTCCTATGACTTGAAGTTCTGATGGCTAAAGGCGCTGAAGACCAAGTGCAGAAAGAATCTGAAGACTGACGAGTTCTAAAGATCAAGGTTTCAAACAAGAAGTTCTGAAGACTCTGAAGACAAGCTCTGAAGATTCGGAAGACTTAAAGCAGAAAAGGATAACGCTCTTAAAGACCAAGTGCTGAAGTTCTGAAGACTGATTCCTAATGGACTTCTTCAACTAACGGAAGACTTGAAGCATCAGATATTCTGCTATAAAGACTCCACTCATGCTTCATCAAATTAACATCAGAAGCCACTGAAATTTCGAAGTCTAAATATTACCATTGTGAGTTAAATGTACACACTGCCCAAGAAAAGATCTCCTCTGCAAAAAGAAGATGTGTCAGTACAACTCATTATATCACAACGTCTCTTTTCCAAACAGCCAACAGTATTCTCTAACGGCTATATTTCTACTGCCTATTTAATGGAAAGAGTTTTTGCTTCTGATGTGTCGATCACTTGTAGAATTACGAACTAAATGTTCATCTACAAAATTGACCAAGTCATTGTGTGAAGATAGCAACAACGATGAGTTCTCGTTGTAATACTTAGAATATTCAAAGCTGTCATTAACTCACTCATGGCAATTGTTGTTGAATCTCCAAAGCACAAATTAACACAACAACAACAATCAAACAGAAGCTGTTGATGAAGAAGACAACAATTGAAGATCAATCAAGTCATCAACCTACCTTCTCGTCAAAGCTACATTGAAGATCTGAAGCAAGGAGTTGCTGCTCAAAGCTTGCTCAACAAGATGACGAAGAAGAAGAAGATCTACAAGATGTCAACAATCATAATATTTAAATACATCTTTGTAGTTTCTTAGGAAAGCAAGGAGTTAATTGCTCAAAACTTGCTTGAACACATGTGTGTGTTCTTTGTACTTTAACCTAGGAGAAACTTGCTTATTAAGAAGCACAATTTGTAATCTCCAGTTTGCCAATTCAACTAGATGAATTCAGACTCCTCAAGTGAACGTTATATCCTAATGGGATCCCTGAACGATTCAGCTGTGAGTTGAGGCCCTTGAGTAGATCACGTAGTGATCAGATACTTGAGATGACAATGGCTGAGGGTCATTGTGGAAAATCCTGAAATATGGTCAGTAGCGTTATATTCATTGTGATGAATCCCTGAACGGCTAGCTGTGAAATCCCAGCAGTGGGTCTGCTCGGTCAATGAATGTTATATCCTGTTGGATCCCTGAACGGTTCATTGGGTTGTTAGTCACAGTGCGGTTGTGCAAGTGGTTAGTCACCGGCTGTTGCTCGTGCAAGTGTAATCATGATTTGGTTATAGTGGATTAAGTCCTTGTGCTCAAGGCAAAATCACCTGAGGAGGGTGGACTGGATTAGCCCGCGTGGTGAACCAGGATATATCGTGTGTCCTTTACTCTTTTGCTTAGTATCTCTATTTATGTTCCTGCTTTGAATATCAGAACCTCATATTAAGCAAAGTCAGAACCTTGCAGCCTATCTCTGATAAGCTTCTGCACTGCAAGTTCTGAGTATCGTATCTTATGAATAAAACTTATATGGATCTCATACTCCTTAGTTAATTGATCAGAATCTCTCAACGAACATTGAAGGTTCTTGAGCGTCAAATTAACAAGATGCGAAAAATTACAGAAAGAGTAAATACACAATTCAAACCCCCCCCTTTCTTGTGTCTTTCTCGCACCTTCAATTGGTATCAGAGCTCCGATTCTGTTATTGATTCACATCAAACACTTAATAGTGTAAGAAAAAGATCCAAATGTGGTGCGTAGAAGTACTCTTGGTGAGATTGAAATCCACTTACAATTTCTGTAACAGTTTAGCAGTTAACTATGTACAAAATTGTAATCAATCTGATTACTTCATGAGCAAGTCACTGATTCTAGATGAAGCCTCACTAAAGTTGAAGAATCAGTTGATAAGATAAATTCATCAGATAAAAGGAAGTATCTGTTGAATGCTCATTCTGGAAAATACGTGTGGATAAAACCACGTATATGATTAAAAGATGAATCATCAGAAAGCAATAAATCTTGTTTGCTGAAGATTAATTCGTTATGAGTTTTTGAGATGTTTTCAAGAAACGGTTTAGGTCCACCCTTGACTTTCTCATTTAAAATCTCATTCTGGATCTCTCATGTAAAGAAGGAAGAGTGCTTTTCTAAGACCTTGAATTTCAGAAAAGAATCTTTTAAATTCAGAATCTGAAAAATTCAAATTATTAGAAATGATTCAATGTCAGAATCTGGAATGATCAAAAGATTTAATGGAGAACTGAATCCCAAAGACTCAGTTGATTCCGAACGGACTCTTAACTGGTTCGGTGATCAAGCTCCAACAACCTGAAATCATCCTAGTAAAGATCAAATGTTGATAATCTGATTTTCGACAAATCAAGTGTCTCAGAACCACTTGTGCTATGAAATTGGATGCTATCATTTCAGGTATCTAGGTTCTCCAATTGATGTCATAAAAGATGATGTTAATGATGTTCGAAGAAATTAGTCAACTCATAGATATGTGTGAACAACTCCAAATAAGTTGATCATCATTGTGAGAACAAGAGGTTCATGCAAATCATGTCTAGTGATGTACACATGGGGCATGGTGATGTTTTGGTTCTGAACAAGTTCTGAAACAACCTTGAGGAACAAAGTCAGATGTTGATATGTCAACTCCTTCCTGAATAACCTCTCAAAGATTCTCACTGAACTGGTGAAATCAATCATCTTTCAAAGAAAATAAATTCTCACAAAAACAAACTGAATTTGGGCTATGAAAGGAGAACTCAACCTATTCTCAAAAGTTTGTTGTTTAAGATTCAGATCCATATCTTGGAACTGTATCGGAACTGAACAGGTTCTATGGATCAAGGAAATGAGAAGCGAGAAACATTCAAAACAGATGTAATCTGTTATTTATGAATGGGGTCATCAAATAAAATTGACTGTTCACTCAGTATTGCTCCCACGCATATGAGTGTCACCTTATCAAAAAGGATTGCATTGCATTGGCTAAGTTCAAATAAAATGGTCACTCTGATCATGCTAAGTCCTAATCTCGGTTACTGTAACCCAGAGAACTAAAAGACATGGTTAAACAGGAAAAGAGAGAGAAAGCTATAATCCAACTAGGATCACCTTCCAAGAAAATATTCTCTTCAGAAGTCAGAAGACAGGCTTATCTTGAAGAACCCAAGAAACATCTATAGCTTACTCAAAAATAGGCAGAATCAGAAGGATGCTCAAAGCTTCAGGAGTCAGAAAGGAATGATTTCACAAAAATTTTAGCTAATAGATTTTCTTCAAAAAGGGAAAACATCCCTAAGGTATGGTCTCACTCATTAATTTTTAAGATTATCAAATATTTATGATTTCCAAGACAATCATAATTACGCATGTGTCAGCTACCTTATCTCTAACCATAAGTATACAGTAACTTAAGTCTATCATATGTCCTGTCAACTGACTATCATAGCTATTCATAGCTTGTCTAGGAAATGATAACCTCGCGTGTGCCAAGCGTGATAAATAATCATCACTCATAAGCTCACCTCACAACCCAACTTCTCTTCTAGAAAGAATCACTATTTAGTATGTTAGAACTCCCTTCTTCGTTTCCTGCTCAAAATGTCTTCACACAATATCAGAGGAGAAATTTCTGATCTAGAGCTTCTAAAGGAATTCACATTGGATCTAAACCTTTTACCACAACTCAACAAAACTAGTATTCTCTCTGGTATTATATTTCAGAATTGGGAAAACTACTTCGACATACTTGTTGGACCTGTCTTCCCTTCTCTTGTAACTGAGTTCTGGACAAATGCACGTGTACTTGAATATGACCATGGCAAAAATACTATTTTGTCCGTAGTTGCTGGATATCCAGTCTTGATCAACCCCACCATCATAGCTAAAGCTATTAGGTGCGTTGAAGATGGTGTGACTGTGGAAAGAAATTCCAGCAACCATAGCTTTGACAGACACCTGCACGTCATTTTCAAAACAGAGGGGCATCTCACTCAACCTTGCACTCTCACTCCAGTTGCTAAAGATTGGTACAATCTAATGGTAACAAACTTTAGACCGAGAGAAAGAGGAGGAGGATGGTTATCTGACATGGAGAGATTGTTTATTTTCTTTTTAATTTCTAGAATCAAAATAAACCTAACTCAATCCATGTACAATCATCTAAAAGAAGAAATTAACCTGTCAAGGGAAGACACTATCTACCAAGTTCCCTACTGCAGGGTCATCTCTCATATTCTTGATCTTCAAGGAGTGGTTAGTCATTGCAGAAGAAATGGAATGACTGAGAAGATTCTTCCCGAGTTCTGTCAACCTATAACCTTCTTTACCTAGATAGAAATTAAGTTTCTCTTAAGATCATTAGTTTTTCTAGGATCCTTCCTTGTATGCCCTTATGATCTAAACTTAATATATTCTCTTGCCTAAATTACTGAAGTATTCTAATTAAGAAACACTTTTATGATTGATTTAAATTCACAATATCCTTAATTAAATTTCATTACTTATCTACCAATAGACAGACATATTTTTTTAACTAACTAGAAATTATAAAACCGCTCACCGGTCATAATTAAGTAGCGGCTTCGTCACTCCTTTTTAGGGTTATGATTCTTGATTAATCATTAACCATCTTTCCCACGCTACTTAATACTTCTAGGAAAATCAATCGGTGTGGTTTCAAATTCTCCACAAACTTACCCTAGTTTCTCATCTATAAAAGCACAAGACAGCTACACATCCCTTACTTATCTAAATCTTCAGCCTAATTACCTTCTAACTCCTCATCATCTCTAAAAATGGCCTTCGTCTCAGAAAATGCTTCAACTCTAACAACCATACAAAATCCAGTTGATCATCTTGTCGTTTTGTCAGAAACGATTATAAACTTCAACAACCTAAAGTCGAACGGATGTAATATTACTCCCTCAATGGAAGCACAAGGATGGAGTAACTACTTCAAGAAGTTGGAAGGACCAACCTATGGATATTTGGTTAAAGAGTTCTGGATTCATGCTAATGCAGGCTCGACTCTCATTAGTTCATCGGTCTTTGGAAGAAGAGTCTACATATCTGAAAAGACTATTGCGGATCTCTTGGAGAATAAGAATAATGGATTCAGAATTACTAAGGATCTACTCAGTGAGGAGAGAGAAGCCAAAGTCATAGCCGTTATTTTCAAAGAAGGAATAACAATTGAGAACCAAGTACTCTCAAACCTGAAAGAACCACTACAAGTTTGGTTCAGAATCTTGCAGGGAAGCATTTTTCATCATCTTCCTGCAAATCAACTCAACGACACTCAGAAGTGTGTCTTGTTCCTTCTCCTAAAAGGAATTAAGCTCAATCTCCCTTCCGTCCTCTTCAAACTTCTGAAGGAAGCCATAAGAAACTCCAGAAGTGGTTCCAATCTGGAGACCAAACTTATTCCGCACGGACGACTCATCTCTGACTTTTTAGTTGAATCTGGGGTAGTGGATGACATTTTAATCGATGAAGGTGAATCAAGAAAGCTGCTTAAAAGCGCTGGGAAGATTCTTAAGTTTGAGGATCTTATGAAAGAAGACACCACTCTAGACAATACATTCTTTAGGGAACTAACTCTGTCCCCCAGGGTTCCAGTTAAAGATTTTCCAAAATTTGCCACTTACAATCAGGCAGAGGTCAGAAACTATCTGAATAGATTTAAGGATGAAGATATCTGTGTTTGGATCAACATGAAGAATATTACTGATGTACTTCAAGAACTCATAAATTGGAAAGAAGGAAGTAAGAAGCAGAAAAAGGTTGACGATGAGGAACCCCCATCTAAAAGATCAAAAACCGTGAATGATGCATTAAAATCCTTTAAAGATAATGCAATCACAAAAATCCAAAGCATAGTAGAAGCTTCCAGTTCCTGTGCGGACACCATGGAAATAAGAACTATCTGGACTGAGTTCCATGAATGGATTTCAGAAGAAATTGTGAAGAGCAAGAAGCTGGCAATTACTCAAGCAGAAGAAAAACTGCATGCCTCAAGAACTGACGGTTCTGAAAGCTTGTTCTCATCTTCATCATCTTTAGGCTCGCTCTAGTCTAACTCAATAGGACCCATGAAAACCCAACCTTACTAGGACTACGATTACTTAAAATGTTTTTCATTAGGAATATGCGTTTAAATTATCTATGATTATCTTGAACTTGTCTAGATTAAGATCAACCTATGGTCTGAATTATAAGACCAAAACGATGAAATACTGAAATATTGTTACCTCTATCTGCTGTTCACAAATGAAATAATCTCTACAGATGCTTTAATCCTTTAATTAAGTAATTAGTGGATTCCATCTATCATCCTTCAATTAAATACATACTGAGTATATATGTGTTTCCCTAAAATGAGTCTAAATGCTTCTAAATGTTCAAATGACTTTGTGACTCTATCACTGAATATAACATGACCCTATGCTTAAATTACTCATATGCCCTGACACTTTTTGATGATGTCAAAAAGGGGGAGAAATATATTGATTGATTTTGATTGAAAGAAAGAAATCTGAAAGAATGCAAAACTCAAACAAAGTACTCTTAAGAAAGAAATCTGAAAGAATGCAGAACTCAAACAAAGTACTCTTATAAAATGCGTTACTACTAACGTTTGTTGTTTGATGTTATCCGAGGAACTCTAAACAAGTTCACTAGGCATTCTAAAGACAGGATAAGAAGAAGAACTACGATCATAGAATAAAGAATCATATTAAGTAAGAAAACTCTGAAAGCAGTCAAGGAAAAGTCTACATTTCAAGATGCTCACTCAGAAGATCTATGCAAATCAGAAGTCAAGGACTGTCTGAAGATCCGGATTAAAGATCCAAGCAAGAAACCTTTCTGATGTTTATCAGGAATCATTTGAATTAAAGACGATTTGGTATCAAACTAAATCATCAATTGGAAATCAGATTTAGTACACAAAGATTAGTATCAGACTCTCAAAGCAAAGCTGTGGACTACTGTCAAAAACCTTCATTGGTATCAACATCAGCACTCTAATGAATTATCTCTTAAGCGTATGAGAAGAAATTCTTCACTTGGTATCAGACTCAAAATACTCTGGTATAAGAGTCAGCACATCATTTTTACATCCGATTAAAACAAGATGTACCAGATTCGGAATCAAGCGTTGATTGATCACAAGCTTTAACCTTCATTTGGTATTTGATCAAAAATCAAGCTTTGATAATTTAACTCAGTTGTGACAATAACAAGGTCTGAAATAAACCTGTGTTCAAAGTCAAAACTCTGAAAAGTCATGATTAACACTGGTGATTAAATTTAGAAACTCTGAATTTCGATTCTGAAAGATCCCAATATCTGACTTATGGAAATTAGGGGGAGATTACCCAGAAGACTAAAATGTAAAACCAAAAATCTTCATATAGCCTGAAACTCAGGGGGAGTGTCTCAAAAGACAGTTTCTGATATACAACGAAGCTATGTTTATCAGTCGAAGAACTGCTCTAATTCTGTGCTCAATTGAATCTGCTGAAAAGTAGAAATGCTTCAGACGACTCTGAAGATAACAAGCTATGATATGACAACAAAGGAAACTGAGTTCTGAAGACTTGAAGATGGAAGTTCTATTGAACTAGTCTAGATGCTAAAGACTCTTCGCTTTCCTAAAAACAAGATAGAAAAGTAACTCTTTTCTATTTCTGTTCTGGCAACTCAAGTTGTTACTCTGTATATCTTTGGATTATATAAAATCCTAGATGATCTCAGATAAAGCTATGAGGATAACTCATTCAGGGGGAGCTGTTGTTCCACAGTCTGAATTTGTTTGCTTTGGTGATTACCTTGTATAAAATGTTCAATCAAAATACTTGGTTTTGTCATCATCAAAAAGGGGGAGATTGTGAGAGCAAGAATTGTCTCTACAAGTCAATCTATGTTTTGATGATAACAATAAGTATTTGTGAAAGAACCATTTTATGGTCTAACGTGTGTTGTGTGCAGATCATAAGAACTAAAGACATCAGAACCAACATACACCAGCCAGATGTACTATGATTGAATATATATATATATATATGCGAAGTTACTATGTGTGACTAAAGTCGCGAGAAGCAAGAACTCTTGTTTATCTAGTCATGATCAGCCAGATCCAAGGATGCCAAGATTGCTGTTGCAATGCTCTTGTGGATGCTCTCTGAAAGTGATCAAGATTCTGAAGATAGCGAAGCTTCTGAAGAAGTACACTCAGAAAGAACCAAACTTCTGAAGACTCCTATGACTTGAAGTTCTGATGGCTGAAGGCGCTGAAGACCAAGTGCAGAAAGAATCTGAAGACTGACGAGTTCTGAAGATCAAGGTTTCAAACAAGAAGTACTGAAGACTCTGAAGACAAGCTCTGAAGATTCGGAAGACTTAAAGCAGATAAGGATAACGCTCTTAAAGACCAAGTGCTGAAGTTTTGAAGACTGATTCCTAATGGACTTCTTCAACTAACGGAAGACTTGAAGCATCAGATATTCTGCTATAAAGACTCCACTCATGCTTCATCAAATTAACTTCAGAAGCCACTGAAGTTTCGAAGTCTAAATATTACCGTTGTGAGTTAAATGTACACACTACCCAAGAAAAGATCTCCTCTGCAAAAAGAAGATGTGTCAGTACAACTCATTATATCACAACGTCTCTTTTCCAAACAGCCAACAGTATTCTCTAACGGCTATATTTCTACTGGCTATTTAATGGAAAGAGTTTTTGCTTCTGAAATGTCGATCACTTGTAGAATTACGAACTAAATGTTCATCTACAAAATTGACCAAGTCATTGTGTGAAGATAGCAACAACGATGAGTTCTCGTTGTAATACTTAGAATATTCAAAGCTGTCATTAACTCACTCATGGAAATTGTTGTTGAATCTCCAAAGAACAAATTAACACAACAACAACAATCAAACAGAAGCTGTTGATGAAGAAGACAACAATTGAAGATCAGTCAAGTCATCAACCTACCTTCTCGTCAAAACTACATTGAAGATCTGAAGCAAGGAGTTGCTGCTCAAAGCTTGCTCAACAAGATGACGAAGAAGAAGAAGATCTACAAGATGTCAACAATCATAATATTTAAATACATCTTTGTAGTTTCTTAGGAAAGCAAGGAGCTGATTGCTCAAAACTTGCTCGAACACATGTGTGTGTTTTTTGTACTTTAACCTAGGAGAAACTTGCTTATTAAGAAGCACAATTTGTAATCTCCAGTTTTCCAATTCAACTAGATGAATTCAGACTCCTCAAGTGAACGTTATATCCTGATGGGATCCCTGAACGATTCAGCTGTGAGTTGAGGCCCTTGAGTAGATCACGTGGTGATCAGATACTTGAGATGACAATGGCTGAGGATCATTGTGGAAAATCCTGAAATATGATCAGTAGCGTTATATTCATTGTGATGAATCCCTGAACAGCTAGCTGTGAAATCCCAGCAGTGGGTCTGCTCGGTCAATGAACGTTATATCCAGTTGGATCCATGAACGTTTCATTGGGTTGTTAGTCACAGTGCGGCTTTGCAAGTGGTTAGTCACCGGCTGTTGCCCGTGCAAGTGTAATCATGATTTGGTTATAGCAGATTAAGTCCTTGTGCTCAAGGCAAAATCACCTGAGGAGGGTGGACTAGATTAGCCCGCGTGGTGAACCAGGATATATCGTCTGTCCTTTACTCTTTTGCTTAGTATCTCTATTTATGTTCCTGCTTTGAATATCAGAACCTCATATTAAGCAAAGTTAGAACCTTGCAGCCTATCTCTGATAAGCTTCCGCACTGCAAGTTCTGAGTATCGTATCTTATGAACAGAACTTATATGGTTCTCATACTCCTTAGTTAATTGATCAGAATCTCTCAACGAACATTGAAGGTTCTTGAGCGTCAAATTAACAAGATGCGAAAAATTACAGAAAGAGTAAATACACAATTCAAATCCCCCTTTCTTGTGTCTTTCTCGCACCTTCAAGGTTTCCTCACTCTTCCTAATTTATTTTAAGCATTTCATTTTCTCAATTCTGTTCAATAACAATATTAGACAAGCATATTACAACATCAATCATAAAACACACAAGATAGCATAACATATCAAACATAATTCACCAAGTGGTTCACACACATTTTTAAGGCATACAAGCCACTACTATCCTCTACCAAGCATCCTTGGTTAAATCATGGTCTCACATAACCATTTAATAGTACATTGGATTCTCTTTCAAAGGCTTCAAGTCCCATAACATTCGGATTCCCGATTCATGCATTTCCGGTGGAAACATAAACCACACTTTTCACATTCGTCACAATATTTAACTCTACCTTATCAATCCATGACATATAACCATGTTTCTACCTCATCATCACAAATAGCATTGAAATAGCTTTCCAAAGCTTCCGACCGTGCGTCAATCCGAGTTACGGATCAAAAGTTATGAAGGAAACAACATGGAAAAATCTGTCACGTTCGCTACTGTATTCGCTAGGCGAGTCCCCTAGCGAAGCATGGCAGAGAAAAAATAGCATAAAGTTCGCAAAGGAAGCTCTGGGCGAACATTCGTCTTCCCTTCGCTTCCGGGTTCGCTAGGCGAACCCTCGACCAACCATTCACTTTCGCCTTCGCCAGGTTCGCTAGGCGAACAATGAAAAACCCAGAATTTCCCAGCAGCGTAAACCATAGGTCAAAAAGCCAAACTCTACCATTTCTTCACCCAAAACACTTCCGATTCATATTATATCAACCAAAACATGTTCCAACATAATCAACAAGTATTCCCATGCATTTATATCGCATTTCATCCGTTAGTTTTCATTAATTTATCCGTTTAATCATTTTCTCTCAATTCTAACCTAAGTTATAAACTTATATTTCTAGAACTTAGAGTCTCTAACTAGAACCCACCTGATAATCAAAGAGGAGTTTGAAGAAGATGATATTGATCCGTGAGCTTTCTCTCTTCTTCCTCTTTCTCCACTTTCTCTCCCATTTCCTCTTCTTCTTACTAACTTCTTCTTCTTCTTTTCCTTTTCTTTCTCTTTTATAACAAATATATATATATATATATAATACTAATATTATATCATATAATCCAATAGGGTAAAATATCTCCAATTGATATTTTATCGTCTTACACCAATTGATCAATTATTAGAGTTTCCATAAAATACTCTCTTGAATTAATCAATATTGATCTGTCCTTTTAATAAATAATTGATCTCTTTAGAGTTCACTAGTTGCTCTATTGATCCCAAATGTCAATACTTAAAGTACTTAGAGGATTCCATTAATCCAATTTACCAAAGATAGAGCACATAGATACTCATCTGATCTCATCTGATATCCAATTGAGCATTTAAATAATATGGGGTATTACACTCTCCCCCCTTAAATTGAAATTCGCCCCTGAATTTCCTCTATTCAACAACAACTGCAACTTATATCCCTGTCTTAGATCCACACTTAACTTTACTTTCGTTAGAATTTCTGACGTATTCCAATTCCAACTTGACTTCACAGACCAAAAATCTTATTTTTCACAAATTAACAAACTTCACGTCCTCAATCATACTCTTGTTCCAATATTGGATTAACTTCTAACTTTTCTTTTTCCGTATTTCATCTGTTGTTTCGTACTAAAAGACTTGGTCACATCTTACTTCGTAAAGAAGGTACCATTCTGTATTCCTCTACTGAGTCACAAACAAAACCGTAACATCTTATCTTAATTTGGGACAATAAACACTCATCCAATCTTTGGGAGGTAAAATGGTGATTTCTTAACTTCATGCACTTACCGACAAATATCTTTCCATAAATTCTTTAACATTCGAACCACTTCACAACTAGTCAAACGACTCCTTACCAGTTCCATCTGGTCTGATGCTAAATATTGTAATCATTACATCTGATAATTCATCTCTTTCGTTCATACCTTAATAACACCAATTACGCACCGAACTATTCCTTGCAAGATCAATACTTCGTGAGTATTCTCTAACTTCGTCATTAAGACTCTCAACAGTAATACACTTATAACTTCCTCACACTCAACACAAATCACAAGATTACTTCCTCGAAGTCAAATTCCCTTGTCATCTAAACAGATGATCAACTAAGAAATACCCTTCCACAAGTTCCGATTTCAAAACACAAATCCGTCTTTCATTAACTTGCAATCTCGTTCTCCTTTCACACAATACTCCCCACCTGGAGCAACATACGGTAACAAAACACAGATGATGGTTCCTAAGGGATTTCACAATTTACACACATGTTAATCGATTACCCATCTGAGGTTAATCGGTTAACCACACCGTGTCAATCGGTTAACACTGCTATAGAAGCTGAAAACCCAATTTCCTTTAATTCAAAGCCATCCCAACTCAACCCATCAATCCGGCTTGCTCTAACCCATGATATCATTCTCAACTTGTGGCTCCTTAACTTGTATAACATTCACTAACCATGATCCACTCAAGGTAAAACCGACAAAGTCAAAACATTCAGACGACACACTCCAACCAAATGACAAGGCAAAATTCCAAAGTATGACGCGGTCACACTACAAAACTTCGGCAAGGTAGTTAGTTTTCTGCTCATACAACTACGCTAGATGAAAGATAATAATGACGACATTATAGGGTTTCAACCATAACTCATACTTGATTCGTCCACAAGCAAAACCCAACACACGACCATTACACGATACCACAAAAGCGATGGACATAACATGTCAAGCACACAACCTTGTTCTCTCAATTGAATTCCTTGGTGAGAACTAAAACAACTACGTTCTTAGTCCAACAAAAGGTAGATTCCGAATATTCTGATTATTCACAAATACAGAATTTTCTCTATACTTGAAAATAGATCGGGGCAATGCATCCTCTTGAAGAACCTTTCCATCACTTCGTACACATTAACCAGAATTACTTAATAGAAAATTCGCAACCGACAATTCTCCTCAACTCTTTACAAAACCTTTCCGGTATAAACTGTTCCATAATTTACACTTAGTTCGTAACAAGTCCTGAATTGCTTTTCGTTGTTTTACCACAATCTTATTTCTTAAAATAAAATACTCATTGTTCCACAAAATACGTTCCTTCACACTTGTCTCAAGACTAGAAGTCCATCACGTACACTTGTGACCACGGTGCTACTACTACGCTTGTTCTAAATACCAAGGTGTAACTTTCTCATTTCAAATCATACTACTAGGGTTCTCATGGGCGAGCCATCCTTGATTACACTTCCTTAACTTAAACCTCAACAACTACTCAATAGCTCTATTGCACATTCGTCTAAAATACATTTCGTTGTCATTTCCTCATAATATACTGTTGATGTCGTTTTCCACACTGCATTTACTTCACCCTCCATTGTAATCCTCTTATGTCCAAATATAACATCACCATACTAAGATTCTCTTAAATCCAAAATACTTACTCTGTTTCTCAACACAACTTCTTCCGGTCCGTATCACTACACTTTTTGTTACTAAATAAAGTCTAAACTTTCTCCGACACAATACCTTATTTTGTTCCTTGATAACTTAACAAATTCCAATTTGGTCTCTCACCAAAAACAAAAATCTTAATGTATTTTCCTGAACCCAATCTCTTTCTCCATAACTGAATACCCGCAACATATCTCTTACCATTCGCCCGACACCTACTTGTTTCACTTGAAGCATGTAAACACATCTTTGTGTTCCTCCTCACACTTCTCGATTACTACTTTAGGCTCCCATAAAAACTGAACTTCCTTAACTCTCCACCTTTAACCAATTGAAAGATATCGTTCCGAACACATTCCTTAAGGTACTCTCGTCCATTCAAGATACCATAGCGACCTTAGAAACTGAAGCACCAAAATTTATCTCACTTCCGGACCTTACGTCACACATTCCACAAAACAACTTTTCTTTTCCACGGAATGAGATTACTTGAAATTCTTATCCATACTAGTGGTCAATCCATCTCTACTAGCAATTTTACATATTCCTCAATACCTTAACCAATCGTCCAATTGAGATCCTTAACTTTCCGGCTCCATCCATTCCAAAGGATTACTTGAACAACATACTACTCTTTAATTTCATGCTACCCAAATCACAACTTCTACTAAGACCTCAACTGAGCTGACCAAAACTCTTCACTACTAACCCTTGGCTTTAGCCTTCCCTCACAGCACAAGTTCTGACAACACTTCGGAGTCCTCGTGGTCGCTCAACCATGATTCTACCTATCACATACATAGTATTAGGTTGATCATGCCCAACACTACATAGTATGATATTAAGTTTCATGATGGCAAGACACACTTAAGAGGCAGGAATAGATTTACTTATGATGTTTCAAGGCTAGGTCAAGGATACGACCTGCTCTGATACCAACTGTAACGCCCTGTATAATATATATCTAGAATAATACCATACAAGTGTTTTATTTGGTACTGACACCATCATAAGTGCCTATTGGCATAATTCACATACTTGACCATTTCTAAAAACATAATACAATCTATGGTATAAGATATGGAAACTAGCCAAAACAATAAAAACTAAGATCAATATACAATATTCTCAATTGTATACAATAAATACACAGCGGAAATACTAAAGCCAAGCTTCTCTTGAAACATCCAAGCATAGCTCCACTTGTAAATCAAACCTGCAAATACCTCCTGAAAATAATCAAAAATAGTGGGGTGAGATACATCAAATCTCAGTGAGTTCCTTATCTTATGGATTCTCTCGGCTCAACAGGGTTCTAACCAATCCTAACTCAAGTCGAAAGGGGAAAGGAAATGACCTTGATTTCACAATCTAACACTATATGGAAACATTTCATGAGTTCACCAACTCAAAATATATATCACTAATCGATAACCTCACCAAGGCATCCCCTTTTCCCGTCCGTTTCTACGTCTAGAAGTCGACCCGAGTCATAGATCCTTGTATTTACTTGACATACGAAATAGATTCGGAAATAAGGGACATATTATCACCTTAAATCGTCACTTCACACGGCCCGTACACCGTCACAAGTCTCTTTACCCATAGGCTCCATTCGTACTCACACGTGGGAATCAAACCTGCTAAGTAATTGTGCATACGTTTCAGAGGAGGAGCTCGAGACTCATGAAACTAAACCTCAGGGAAAACGGTTACGATTACGTGATCATATACACAACGTGATTGTATTTGATAATCACAAGGCCATATTCGCCTTAAGGCCTCTTTTGCCTTTTCACAAAACCACAATGGTTTACATAGATGTTCCATAATAGTGTTTCACTCTTGTCTATATCATTCGGTATGGACACACGCCTCGGCCTCTTCTGCACGAGCGTTATCATTAAGTCATTCATCAATTTATAGTCACAACCTTAAAATATACCATTTGTTTTGGGGTAATGTTTCCCCACTCTTCCTAATTTATTTTAAGCATGTCATTTTCTCAATTATGTTCAACAACAATATTAGACAAGCATATTACAACATCAATCATAAAACACACAAGATAGCATAACATATCAAACATAATTCACCTAGTGGTTCACATACATTTTTAAGGCATACAAGCCACTACTATCCTCTACCAAGCATCCTTGGTTAAATCATGGTCTCACATAACCATTTAATAGCACATTGGATTCTCTTTCCAAGGCTTCAAGTCCCATAACATTCGGATTCCCGATTCATACATTTCCGGTGGAAACATAAACCACACTTTTCACATTCGTCACAATATTTAACTCTACCATATCAATCCATGACATATAACCATGTTTCTACCTAATCATCACAAAGAGCATTGAAATAGCTTTCCAATGCTTCCGACCGTGCGTCAATCCGAGTTACGGATCAAAAGTTATGAAGGAAACAACATGGAAAAATCTGTCACGTTCGCTACTGTATTCGCTAGGCGAGTCCCTCAGCGAAGCATGGCAGAGAAAAAATAGCATAAAGTTCGCAAAGTGAGCTCTGGGCGAACATTCGCCTTCCATTCTCTTAGCGAACCCTCGACCAACCATTCACTTTCGCCTTCGCTAGGCGAACAATGAAAAACCCATAATTTCCCAGCAGCGTAAACCATAGGTCAAAAAGCCAAACTCTACCATTTCTTCACCTAAAACACTCCCAATTCATATTATATCAACCAAAACATGTTCCAACATAATCAACAAGTATTCCCATGCATTTATATCGCATTTCATCTGTTAGTTTTCATTGATTTATCCGTTTAATAATTTTCTCTCAATTCTAACCTAAGTTCTAAACTTATATTTCTAGAACTTAGAGTCTCTAACTAGAACCCACCTGATAATCGAAGTGGAGTTTGAAGAAGATGATGATGATTCGTGAGCTTTCTCTCTTCTTCCTCTTTCTCCACTTTCTCTCCCATTTCCTCTTCTTCTTACTAACTTCTTCTTCTTCTTTTCCTTTTCTTTCTCTTTTATAATATATATATATATATATATATATATATATATATATATATATATATATATATATATATATATATATATATATGTATAATACTAATATTATATCATATAATCCAATAGGGTAAAATATCTCCAATTGATATTTTGTCGTCTTACACCAATTGATCAATTATTAGAGTTTCCATAAAATACTCTCTTGAATTAATCAATATTGATTTGTCCCTTTAATAAATAATTGATCTCTTCAGAGTTCACTAGTTGCTCTATTGATCCCAAATGTCAATACTTAAAGTACTTAGAGGATTCCATTAATCCAATTTACCAAAGATAGATCACATAGATACTCATCTGATCTCATCTGATATCCAATTGAGCATTTAAATAATATGAGGTATTACAAGTCAATTTTGAACAGGTTTTAAAGTTTGAATAGCCAAATGGGCAAAAGGTTTGAATTGAGTTTGTATCTTTTAGTCTTTGAAAGATGTTTGAATATGCTTAATGTGTTTTAAGGCATTTGATTGAGAAAATAGTTGAAGAAGATCAATGACCAAGGGTCAAGGTTTTTTTATGAAAGTGGTTTTGAGTTGTAAAGAGGGAACCCTAATTGCAAATGTCTAAGTTTAAGGTAATCCTAAGGGAGACTTCCTAAGGGATATCAAGTTCTAGGGTTACAGAGAGATATATACAAGAATATGCGAAATGCAAATGCAAATGACCAAGAAGTCAACAAGAATACCATTCCCTTGGAAATGGACAACAATGATCAAATAAACATATATTGAATAAATTTCATGCACAAAACATTAGTATGGTTTAGACATATTGAAAATGAGCAAGGCATAATAGAGGTTCACAATGCATCACAAGGAATACCTCAAAGACAAACACAAGGCAAGAAATCATGTTAACATTGTGAAACTTGTGAAGAAAGTACTTGGAAACAAGTGAATATGCATGAGAGATCGATCTGAGCAAGCTATGGGTCGCCCTAGGCAAGGTAGAATGCAAAACTATGCAAAAAAAAAAGAGTTTGTGCATCGACACAGACAGGACTGTGTGTCGACATGAACAGGCCAGAAAGTTTAAAAAACACCAATTTCAATCAGTATGCGTCAACACGAACAGGACTGTGCATCTACACGAACATGGAAGAATGAAAAATTATGCAAAAAAAATAAGGAGTTTGTGCATCGACACGAACATGGACTATGCTTCGACATGAACATGGCAGAATGTTAAAAACACCAATTTTTAAACTTTCAGGAATGTCAACTTGTTTAAAACTCAATGAAATGCAAAGATATAAAAATGAAAATTGCTTGAAATTTCACAAGGAATTCAATGGTACTATTTTCATAATCTAAAACTCACTGTATAACACACACGAAGGAAAAAAACATAAACGAAATCCTAGGTTTCAACCATTGCAAACTTCATATATGAACATGATATATTGCCAACAATAGAAGAAACACATTAAACACGATCATGTCCACATTTTGGCTTCAATAGTCAGTCACAAATGATGTATGAATCAAGAGTTTCAAAGTGTAAGAACAATTACCTATTGGAGCAAGGTCCAATGCCTCTTCTTAGTGGCGACACAAATAAGCTAGAGATCCTATGAGCCTCCTTGATCCTTAGAAATAGTGTTTGAATGGAGAACTCGATCAGAAACAGCTTGTATCTTTTCACACGATTCCTTTTGCAAAATATGAAAGTGAAGATGGTATATGATGGTGTGGATGGTACAAAAATGATTTGAGTGGCGGATGGATTATATGTGATGTATATGAGGTGTTTTGATGGTTAAATGAAGGGGAAAACTTCTGGTTTGTAAAAACACAATTTCACTTTGAGTGAGGTTTGAAAAATAGTGAAAAATGGAGAAGTCTGGTTTTGAGAACTTTGCTGAGTTCTTGATGGTGTTTTCTTGTGTTTGTATCCCCTTTTTTGGCTTAGAAGTGGTCTCTATTTATAGGAGAGGTTGAGGGATTAGGAGCTGATTATATTACAAAGTTTATGGAGTTTTGGTATGGTTGAGAATGAAATGGTAATTTCATGAAAATGTGAAGTTCCAAGGAAAAGTACCAAAGCTATCTAGAGTGGTTGGAAGCTTTTTTATCTTGCTTCTATAGATGAGACAATTACAAAGCTCCATACAAGTTGACTTTGGGATTAAAGCTTCTTTTCAAGAATGGCAATGTGACCTTTTTCGCAAAATGTTCCATAAATGGCATAAACTTTTGGACAATAGCCCAAATCTTTGTGTAATGCCTCAAAAATCTGTGTTATCCTCTGATTAAGGAGAGATATGCAAGTTACATGACTTGTAATCAAGGGATTTTCATATTGAAATTGGTTTTGCTCAAGTTCTTGACATGAAAATGACGTAAAAACTCAAGTTGGAATGCCAACTTCTTTTCTTCGAATCTCCCAGCTCAAGCATGGAAAAAATGAGTTCTTGGACTCTTTGGAAAGCTTGAAACATGCTCTACAACTTTCATGTTTTGAGTTTTCATTGAATCATGATGGATCGTAGTGAAAAATAGCCCTAAAGTCAACTACTTTTACAAGGCAGATTTGTATCAAAATTTTTCTAAGTGTTTTAACTTTAATTTGAATGAAACACCAACTTCATGGCCTCATAACTTGAAATTTATGCACTTTTTGGGAAATCATCCTCAAGGACAAACTTGTAGTATGGAATGAGCTCTTCAAATTGGTCTTTGGAGCAAAAAAAATGGATGCTTAGATTGGAAGTTATAGTCTTGGCAAGTTTGACAAAAATCATTGTACTTCCATAACTTAGAAAAAATTCAAATTCTTCCATGTTGCCCTTTTTAGCAAGTAACCTCAATTCTCTTGATTTTTCTTGATCAAATTCAATCATCAAACATATTTCCAATGGGATTTAACTTGAGAAGCTCATATTTGTTGAAAACCCCTAAAGTCAAAGATTTGACTTTGCAGTGATTGGCTTGTATATCAGATGAATTTCCACTTCTTGATCTTCAATGATTTCTATTTCTTGAGCTATTTGAACACCATGAGAAGACTCAAAGGATGTATTTAAGTGTCTTGAATCATGTCCCAAGGCTTGAGGTGTTGAGAATCCCACAATTCTTTGCCTGGTCAAACCCTGAGCTTTTGGGGGAACAAAACCCTAGCTATGATCAAAACACAACCAAAACAAGTGTTCTTGAATTGAATAGGGGTTGGTAAATACATAAAGAACACACATATGAGATGATGTATGCTATGTAAAATGATGCACATGAGGTGGGATCTTAGAGTTAAAAATTAGGGTGTGATAAGAGGTTTGTGTTCGAATTAAATCTGGTGCGTTATTTCATGAGTGGACCACGATGCTCCTTCCATCTGATCCCTTGGATGCACATACACTGACCTTTTCATTTAAATCTGATGGCTGATGATTTATTGGATCTAGTGCTTTTATTTCATTAAATCCTATGATGTGCTTTCTCTAGCTCCTAATCCTTGGATCTGACTACTTTGATTAGTTTAACTCCATCCAACGCATCAAATATTTTCTTTTATTTTTATTTTTTTTTTGTTTTTTATTTTTATTGCATTATTTTAAAAAATTCATAACTATTTCACTTTTTATCCAAAAAATACCAAACCAAATTCTAAAATTATAACCTAATCCTTATCTTATTTATGCTAATTATTCCATATTTATTGCATTATTATTATTTATTATTAAAAAATAATTGAGATGCATTTGACAGTGTAAAAAGATTTCAATTTAATTTAACGGGATACATAATCGTCATTTGTTGATGGTGTAAAATTTATTTGCACAATTAGTGTATGATCCCTTTTCTATTATTATTATTATTATTATTATTATTATTATTATTATTATTATTATTATTATTATTATTATTATTATTATTATTATTGATAGAATAATTAATTTAAATAGTATTTTAAACATAACTTTTCATAAAGAAAAAATGTTACAGAACGTTCAAATAAATTGCTAAGAATTTTTCTTTAAAAAAAATTAATTAACAAAATAAAAAAAGTAAGCATTTCATATTCTAACTATATCTCGACGACAATTCTAAATTGCAAAGTAAATCGAAGAGAATCATAATTCCAATTTTTTTTTATAAACAAAGAATATTATATATTAATTAAGGGATACTCTTCCAAAAAAAAAAAAAACAAAGATCAACCAATATAATGCATAAACTTCATGCACAAAGATCAACCAATAATACCGAATATTTCACATGAGAAGTTAATAAAATATATCAAGCAACTATATTTTCATTATATGAATGTATAAAATATATTAATCATAAATTAATGAAATTTAATCGTATTAAACAGGTCCAAGTTATTAATATCAACTAAAAATTTGCATTCAAAAAAATAATCAACACAAAATAATAATACTAGATTTTAATCCGGAAATAGTACCCATTATATATCTAATTATTTCATCAGGACAATTCTAAGATGCAAAGTGAATCGATGAGAAACACAAGCTCCAACTCCATTACAAGTTCAGAATCAAGCACTTGATCGATATTGAACAATTCATGAACTCCTTGAACGACCATTTTTGTTAGTCCCTCAAGTGATTTAGAATGAAAGTCCGGATGAAATAGGATAGATTGAATCCAATCTTGACCTTCTTGAAAAAATCTCTTGCAACTCACTTCTTGAAAATTGTGGAGCAATGTGTTAAGGCATGCAACCGAATTAGAACCAAGCGAATGAGAAATAATATTGATATGAAAATTTAATCGATCAGTAGGCTTGAGTTTCGGACATTGCGTCTCTAACTTGTAGTTCATGCTTCTAAGGTATTCATATTGATCATGGTATTGTGCAGACAATCTATAATAGTAAAGAGTTGTTTCTGAACATGGTGATTGTGTAGAGAGTGATGGAGACATGATTATTTTTCTTCTTTTGAAAGCTTATTTGCTTTATCTCTTTAGATTTTGTGTGTGCTCTTTTTTTCATATGGATGCAACCCTATTTATAGATGAGGAGGAGTAAGAGGAGAGTTTGTTTTTTAGATTGCTTTTTTTATATAATTTTGTTGGGATTGCTTTAGGGATAGGAAGATAATTTGCTTAAGACTTGTTTTGTTAGTATTTAAATCTAGATTTTATATCTATGTTTATCAACCGTAAAGATTTTTTATTAAAAAAATCAATTATAAAGAGAATTTTTTATGCTTAAAAAATTCCTAAAGATTATTTAATTAATTTACTAGAGAATTTTTTTTGAAGAAAAGTTTTTTTTTTTTGTTTTAATAAACAATTTGTACCCAGCAGGATTCGAACCTGAAACTTTGAGAGGAGCACACTCTCAAAACTCAGGCGTTTCACCACTAGGCCACACACACACATACAGAAAAGTTAATTAATAACTAAAAGTTTAAAAAGAAAAATTAAAATTATAACATAATCAATAACATAATTATCATCTTATTTCTGTTAATTATCCCATATTTACCGCAACTTAATTGTTATCTTTAACTATGATAGACCACCAAAAAAATCTTTAATACAATACTATTTTATTTTATTTTTTTGATAAAAAGATATCATATTATTAAAAACCAAACGGAACAAAAAATACTACTACTAAATACACAATACTTACCTTATATTATTTTATTTTGAATAACACCTTAATGTCTTTATTAAAATTAGTTTTAATCACATGCTTATATTTAGCTTTTATTACCAATAGTAATAATGTTGTGTGTGTAAGTTTGTACGCTTAGCAAATTAATATATATTTTATTGAATTTAATTGATAAATACCGACAGTGTAAAGAGTTTTTATAGTGTCCGTTAATTGTAATTGTTAATTTATTTAAGGAAAAAAGGATAATGCACTAATGGTATAAATTTTTTTTTTACACAGTCAATCAATGACAATTATACATTCCGCCAAATCAAACTAAAAATTTTAAATTTATTATATGACATGGCAGAATGATATATTTTTATCAGATGACAATGTAAAATATTTTTACACTGTCAGTGCATATCAACTAAACCATTTATTTAAAAGGTTTGACTTTAACATTAACCACTTAAAAAATAATACTAACGGATGAATGTGATGCATTGACAGTGTAAAACTTTTTACACTGACGATACATAACAATTAATCTCTATTTTATTTTATTTATTTTAGGAATTGGCATTATGTTATTAGATTTTAATAATTGTATTTATTATACACTTTATTTATGAAGATTTAACAAATTGTCACGTAAAAAAATTTAAAAAATAAATAAATAAAACCTATTTTGGTAATTTATCCATCCAAAAGCAATTTTATCGTAAAATATGCAAAGAACATTCTAAATTGAATAATTAGTAAAGGAATTTTATCGTAAAAAAATTCGTAAAATTGTCGTAAAAAAATTCGTAAAGTAATTTTATACTAAAATAATTAGTAAAGTAATTAGCAAACAACATTCCAAATTTAGAATTATTTACGAATTTTATTGTAAAATATGCAAACAACATTCTAAATCACGAATTTTTTTATCAAAATAATCCACTTTTTCAACAAAAAAAAAATACTCCACTTTTCAAAAATATTTTCAAAGTACCCCAGTTAGGATTTGTGTTTACCTCAGGGCGCCATTCCATTTGGCGACCCATTGTTAAGAGCTAAAGGGTATCGCCAATTGGATTGGAGACACCTCATGCAGACTACAATTCAATTGGCGACTTGGTTCAAAAGTTAAAAGGAGTCGTCAATTCATCTGGAGACTTCCTAGAAACTGAAATTTTTTTCCTATAAATAGAGGTGTTCTAATCATTTAGTTCAACATCTCATCTCATATATTTGTTCTACTGATAACATGTATCATCGTCGGTGGGGAAAAGTCGTCTATTCGAGAGAGAAGCCTCCGATGGACATGCTATTTTGGAACATACAAAGTTTCAATCAACTTAAGAGGGAGCTGAATCGGTGGTTAGAAGGAGACATTGGTGAAGGGAAAAAAATCCGAAGTATCGAGAGACTTGATCGGCTTCGTGGATGGGTTCGTGTTAAGACTAACAAAGATGCGAGGGAAGTCATGTTTGGACCGAATGAAATTAGTTTACTCGTTGTAATCAGTTAGGAATGTTTTATGTTTCTTTTCCGTTAGTTGTTTTAAGTGTCGTATGTGTTGTGTGTTGTTAGTGTTGTTTGTTGTTAACATTTTTGTAACAAAGACTCATCAATATATGAAAATATTTGGTTACAACAAATGAAACGATAAGCTAAATCATGATGCAGATGTTCCTCCGACATTGGGACAATTTTTTCAGTTGTGTCTGGGCTGACGACATATACTGCATAATCTTATCATTTTATCACCGGTATCCATTTCGGTTCTTATACGCTTGTTTTTTTGGCGTCCCATTTTCTTTCTTCTCATTTCATCGTTGTGCCAAACTATGCCACCTTAGTATGGAGGTCAATAATCCTCTATTGGTAGCACTGCGAAGCCTTCGTTGTATACATTCATAACATTAATCACCTTGTAAACATCAGATAGATAGCCATAAGCATCCTGATGAGCATGTGCGCATGCCACAATGGCATGTGAGCAAGGTACACGGAAGGCCTGATACTTGCCACAGTCACCCCAACAAAGGTATAAGAGGTTAAAACAATTCGACTAGTCGAATTCAGCAAGAAGAAGGTTGGTCGAATTAGAGAAAGTCCCCATATAAAAGCAACCAAAGAGGTGGTGCTCCAGGTAGAGGAAAAGGTGGTGGTTAAAAACCTGACAAAAGTCACATTCAGTGTTCAATTATCAGAAGTATGGTCACTACTCTAGTAATTGTCTTGAAAAACAAAAGAACCAAGACAACGATGCAAAGTTTGCAAAGCATGAAGAAGAAGAGATGTTGCTGATGATCACAACAAGAGACGAAGAAAGATTTTAGGACCAATGGTACTTGGACTCAGGATGCTCATCACACATGATTGGTAGGAAGGATTGGTTTGTCAACATAAAACCCTCAATGAAAAATGTAAACCCACATATACATACATACATCAAAGCATATATCATACATGAATAATACGTTTGGTACTGAAATATATATATACAAGTTCCTAGTTAACACATTGTATACATTAAATGCCCTAAATACAAAGTTCTAAAGTCTACAGCACAACATATACAAGATGTCCAAAAAGCACTAAGAACTAGATCAATATAATGATCTCAAAATAAAACACCATAGCGGAAGCCATGCCATCTCAAAACCACGATCCGTAAGGAAAAGTCAAACCACTTTGTCCTTACCCTTCGCCAAACCTGCAGAACTTGTGATGTAAACAACAACAGTGGGGTGAGATACATCAAATCTCAGTGAGTTCGCTATCTTATAGTCCTCTCGGCTTTACAAGGTTCTAATAAGCCTAACTCAAGTCAAAGGGGAGGGAAGTGACTTTGAGTACACACACACTATATGGATCCATGCCCGTGAGTCTCTCTAACTCACAGTATCGCTAAACGGTAACCCATACCAAGGCATCCCCTTTTCCCGTCCGCTTCTACGTCTAGAAGACGACCCGAGTCATGGATCCTTGTAATTACTTGGCATACGAATGGATTCGGAATTAAGGGACGCATTATCGCCTTAATTCGTCACTTCTCATGGCCTCTCATGCCATCACAAGTCTCTACCCGTAGGTTCCATCGTACTATAACATTGGGAATCAAACCTGCCAAGTAGTAATGCCTGCATTTAGAGGAGCTCGAGACTCTTAAATGCCTCTCAAGGGCGTTGGTTACAATTACCTAATCATAAACATAAATGGGATTGTATTCGACAATCCCCCCGGCCATATTAGCCTAAGACCTCTCTTGTCTTATCTGTTAAACACAAAATCACCATGATCCATACTAGTGTAATTCTTTCCATACCATTCGGTAATAGACGTCCGCCTCGGCCTCTTATGCGCGAGCGTCGTCAAAATTGTTATTTCACACATTTCGACAATGGTTTACAATAATATTCCTCACACTACCTATTTCATTTTCACATGCATACATATTCAAACATGTTTAACAGTACGAGCATAGGCATATAATCATCAATCACCTAATGGAACATGCATAATTCAACATACCACAATTATACCAATTTACGGTTCCTTCCGATTTATTTAATCGGGCAATAACCAGGTATTTCTCATTACCATCAGCTAGAATACGTTCCTAGCTTCACAACGAGATCAAGAATACGCAAAACGGATAACCGAGTCAAAAGTTATGCGAGAAACAAAATGGATGTTCTGCTATGTTCGCATTGCGAAGAAGCCAGTGAACGCTCGCTACTTCATTCGCAGTGCGAAGCGTCCAGCGAACGCCTAGCCAACACTTGTTCGCTGCCCCATTCGCAGTGCGAACGCTGGCGAACCAAGGCAGTAGCAAATACAACGTAAGGTTCGCAGTGCGAACCACTGGCGAACGCTCGCCTTCGCATTCGCAGTGCGAGCTGCCAGTGAGTCCATGATTTCCCCCTTCGCTGGGGGATTCGCAGTGCGAATCTGGGAATTTCAGAAACTTCATCAGCGTAACAGCTGATCTCACATGGTTCCAAAACTCCACCAAAACATATCCAAACATCATACAATCAAATATAAATGATTCTACACTCTTATAACTCATACTACTCAGTTTATAACACATTTTAACCGCTAATTTCCAAGATTTTGCAATTTATCCAATTTCCTTACAATTCTAACCTAAGTCTTAGAATCTAAGAGAATCTAAAACAAAAGCATCTAACTAGAACCCACCTTTAATAGATGAAGATTGTGAAGATTTAAAGATGATTGGATGAAGATTTGATGATGTTCTTGATGATTTTGATCTTGAACTTTTCTCCTCTTTTTCTCTTCCTTTCCTTCTCTTTTCTTTCTCTCCAAAATCCTTTCTATTTTTTTCTTTGGAAAATGAAAGGAAAGAAAATAATATAGGAAAAATATCATCAATTAGCAACACTACTAATTGTCCGAAAAGTCTATAAAGTCCAAATATTTAAATATCTCAGAGTCAGATAATATTAATTGGATTTACTCTAAATCCGACAGTTACCCTAATTATCTCTGCAGATAATTTATCAGAGTACACTGGGACTCAGTTGATCACAACTAATATTATCCAGAGCAAAATAATTTACGGGGTATTACATCCTCCCCCCCCCCCTTAAATAGAAATTCGCCCACGAATTTAAAATAATTACCTGAAAAGATGAGGATAGACCTCCTGCATCACCGATTCCAATTCCCAAGTTGCATCACCCGGATGCGTCTCATCCCACTGGACCTTAACAAGAGAAAGCTCTTTATTCCTTAGTACTTTGGTTTCTCTTCCGGTGATACGACTCGGTTGGGGCTCAAATGTCAATTCTGCTTCTATCTCAATGGTATATGGTAAAATTGGCTGAAGAGGGTCTGGGACAAATTTCCTAAGCTGAGATACATGAAAAACATCGTGCATCTCGGACAGAGAAGGCGGTAAGGCTAATCTGTAGGCTACTTCACCAATTCTCTCCAAGATCTGATACAGTCCTACGTATCTCGGACTTAACTTCCGCGATCGAAACGGTCCTTTCAACCGCAATCTCGGAGTGACTTTTAAAAACACGTGATCGCCTTCTTCAAATTCTAAAGGCCTTCTACGGTTATCCGCATAACTCTTTTGACGGTCTTGGGCTTGCTTAACCTTATCACGGATCATCCTAATCTTCTCCGTAGTCTCGTGAATAATCTCAGGTCCCAACATCCTATCTTCACCAACCTCTGCCCAACACAACGGTGTCCTACACTTCATTCCATATAATGCCTCATACGGAGCCATACCAATACTCGCATGATAACTGTTATTATAAGAGAATTCAATCAATGGCAATAGTCCTATCCAATTTCTGCCACTTTCCAACACACAAGCTCGCAACATATCCTCCATGGTCTGTATTGTCCGTTCCGTCTGACCACCCGTTTGTGGATGATTCGACGTGCTCATACACAACTTCGTCCCCATAGCTTGTTGAAAGGCTCTCCAAAATCTAGAGGTAAATTTTGGATCTCTATCCGAAATAATACTAGTAGGAATACCATGTAACCTCACTATCTCCGAAATGAACAACCTTGCGAGATGACTCGCCTTATAAGTAGTCTTTACGGCCAAGAAATGACAGACTTCGTCAACCGATCCACAATCACCCAAATTGAATCATAACCACCTTGGGCACGGGGTAAACCCACCGCGAAGTCCATCGAAATACTATCCCATTTCCACACCGGAATTTCTAAAGGTTGCAACAAGCCACCCGGCCTTTGGTGCTCGATCTTTACTTGTTGACACACCACACATTCTAACACATACACTGCAATATCTCTTTTCATCCCGGACCACCAATAATCCCTCCTTAGGTCTTGATACATCTTTGAAGATCCCGGATGTATCGTAAAAGCACCCTTATGCGCTTCATCTAAAATCTTCCTTTTTAACTCCGTGTTATCCGAAATACAAATCCTTTGGTTAAATACAATAACTCCATCGGTATCTCACACAAAACCCGGTTGCAATAACACTCCTTGCAACTTCTCATCTAACCCTTGCTCTTGTTGGATTTCTTCCCTAAGAGTAGAATTGATATTCAAATTCCCCATAACCACACAATTAAGAGTCCAATTAAATTGAAGATTTAGATCTCGAAATCTCTCCAATAAAGTATACTCTAGCATCATCAAGTCGGCACTGTGCAACACTTTCCTACTTAAAGCATCCGCCACCTTATTCACTTTACCCGGATGGTATCTTAGTGCCAAGTCATAATCTTTCAAATATTCCATCAACCTTCTTTGCCGCATGTTCAACTCTTTTTGATCAAAGAGATACTGTAAGCTCTTATGGTCACTAAACATCTCAAAATGCACACCATACAAATAGTGACGCCACACCTTCAAGGTAAATACAACCGCCGCCAATTCTAAGTCATGCGTTGGATAATTCTCTTCATGGACTTTCAACTGTCGTGAAGCATAAGCCACTACATGTCCATCTTGCATTAGCACCCCTCCTAATCCAATCTTTGACGCATCACAATATACCTCATACAACTTGCTAGGATCAGGAATGACCAAAACAGGAGCGGTCGTCAACCTTTCCTTCAAACTCATAAAACTTTGCTCACAAGCCGAATCCCATTCATAAGAACAATCTTTCTGAGTAAGTCTCGTCATCGGTAAAGCCAGTTAGGAAAAGCCTTTAATAAACCTTCTATAATACCTTGCTAGTCCCAAAAAGCTTCTAACTTCAGACACATTTTCGGTCTCTCCCAATTTATCACTGCTTCAACTTTGGATGGATCAACCGCTACACCTCCTTGAGATATGACATGTCCAAGGAAATTCACCTCCGACATCCAAAATTCACACTTACTTAGCTTGGCAAAAAGTTGCCTCTCTTGCAAAATGGATAAAACGATTCTCAAATGTTCACCGTGCTCTTGAGGGTCACGGGAATAGATAAGAAGGTCATCAATAAAAATCACCACAAATTGGTCCAAGTAAGGTTGAAATATCCGATT
This sequence comes from Lathyrus tuberosus, assembly GCA_022829125.1. Taxonomy (NCBI): domain Eukaryota; kingdom Viridiplantae; phylum Streptophyta; class Magnoliopsida; order Fabales; family Fabaceae; genus Lathyrus; species Lathyrus tuberosus. Next base: position 13,237,146 of record JALAZF010000101.1, on the reverse strand, counting down.
CATATAATCCATGAAAACTGCCGGAGCATTCGTCACACCGAAAGGCATCACCAAAAATTCATAATAACCATAATGGGTTCTAAATGCAGTCTTTGGTATGTCTGAACTCTTCACCCGAATCTGATGATAACCCGACCGTAAATCAATCTTCGAGAACACACAGGCTCCTTTCAATTGATCTAACAAATCGTCTATCCTTGGCAATGGGTATTTGTTCTTGATGGTGACCTTATTCAATTGACGGTAATCAATACACAACCGCATTCCACCATCCTTCTTCTTTACCAACAACACTGGAGCTCCCCAGGGCGAAACACTTGGTCGAACAAAATGCTTAGCCAACAACTCTTCCAATTGATCCTTTAATTCTCTTAATTCAAGTGGTGACATCCGATACGGAGAAACGGATATTGGAGCCTTTCCCGGTATCAGGTCAATAGAGAATTCCACTTCCCGTTCCGGAGGAAGAGAAGTGATATCCTCGGGGAAAACTGCAGGAAAATCACAAACTACCGGAATACTCGAAACTTGAAGGTTACTACTTCCCTCCTTAGTAAGAATCATAAGAACAGATTTTTCCTCTTCAAACAAGAAATCAATCATTCCAACCGTACCTTCTAAAATAGTAGTTAACACATCCTTCGAAGTAGCTTCAGCAGATGGAATAATGATTAACTTCTCCTCACAACCGATAAAAACCGAATTAGCTGAAAGCCAATCCATTCCCAGAACAACATCCATTTTCTTAAGCGGCAAACAAATCAAATCAATCTGAAAGACTCTTTCATTCACCGACAATACACAATTTTCACACATCAACGGTGTTTCAACAATTTCATCCATGGTAGTAGTAACCACCATGGGTGGAGACAAAGGAACAGCTTGCAACCCAAGTCTCTTCACGCACCGCGTGGACACAAAAGAATGCGTTGCCCCACAATCAAATAAAACAAAACAAGGATTTCCATTCACAAAACACGTACCAGCAATCAAAGAGTTGTCACCCTTTGTTTTCCTTGCATCCAAGGTATACACTCGTCCAGTATTCTTCTCTTGTGCTAAAATTCGACCTTGAGGGCAATCCCTCGCCAAATGACCCATTTTATGGCACCGATGACACTCCACTCCTTCGAAATGACATCTACCACCATGCCTCTTCCCACAAAAACGGCACACCGAAGGTGCGCTAGATCTAGAACCCTGAAATTGCTTTCCTTTGAAAGGTTGTTGTCTCGGTCTAAATTGTTGATTCGATCGCCCACGATCACTTTGATTCACTCTACTTAACTCTCCTTCTGCTTGTACCTTTTTCAAACTATGCTCCGCCACATAACACTGTCGTAACAATTCCGCATAGCTAGTAAATTCTCTCTGAGACACACTATGTGAAATTTCAGCCCTTAAACCAAACAGAAACTGATCAATCTTCCACCTTTCATCGGGAGCATACATGGCTTGTCTAGAATAAGCAGCCATATCTTCAAAATTTTCCGCATAAGAAGCCACCGTCAAGTTACCTTGCCTCAGCTGCTGAAATTTAAATTCTTTTTGAGACCTTAAGGAACTTGGAAAATACTTCTCCATAAAAGTTATCTTAAACTGCTCCCACACTTTCGGTACCTCTTGAATTGTCATCAAGGCTGAAGCGCTTTCCCACCATCTCATAGCAGGACCCTTTAACAAGTGAGAAGCAAAGACAACCTTATTTTCTTCACTACACTAAACGATCAAGAAAATCCGCTCCATACCGGATATCCATTCATGAGCCTTTACTGGATCTAACCCTCCCAGAAACTCTGGAAGATTCATACGGATGAAATCCCTAAAGGTTCCCCCTGCAGCTTCCGGAACAACCACTGGAGGATGCACACCACCAGCCATTTGCTGTACCATCTATTGCACAAACTGATTCTGCTGTTGCTGCATCTGTTGCATGAATTGATACAAAGGGGCATTCCCCTCGTCCCCTGGCGGATTTGTCCCTGCTGGAGTAGTTCTCGGTCTACCACGGTTGTTTCTGCGTCGGTCATCCATGTTCCTAAATGTCATACAAATAGGATTAAGTTGATCAGGCTCAATACCATAAATATAACACGTAAGACCAATGGCGACACAACACATATGAAACGGAAAGAAACACTTATACTATTTCATGGCTAGGTCGAGGATACGACCTGCTCTTATACCAAATGTAAAGCCCACATATACATACATACATCAAAGCATATATCATACATGAATAATACGTTAGGTACTGAAATATATATGTACAAGTTCCTAGTTAGAACATTGTATACATTAAATGCCCTAAATACAAAGTTCTAAAGTCTACGACACAACATATACAAGATGTCCAAAAAGCACTAAGAACTAGATCAATATAATGATCTCAAAATAAAACACCATAGTGGAAGCCATGCCATCTCAAAACCACGATCCGTAAGGAAAAGTCAAACCACTTTGTCCTTACCCTTCGCCAAACCTGCAGAACCTGTGATGTAAATAACAACAGTGGGGTGAGATACATCAAATCTCAGTGAGTTCGCTATCTTATAGTCCTCTCTGCTTTACAAGGTTCTAATAAGCCTAACTCAAGTCAAAGGGAAGGGAAGTGACTTTGAGTACACACACACTATATGGATCCATGCCCGTGAGTCTCTCTAACTCACAGTATCGCTAACCGGTAACCCATACCAAGGCATCCCCTTTTCTCGTCCGCTTCTACGTCGAGAAGACGACCCGAGTCATGGATCCTTGTAATTACTTGGCATACGAATGGATTCGGAATTAAGGGACGCATTATCGCCTTAACTCGTCACTTCTCATGGCCTCTCATGCCATCACAAGTCTCTACCCGTAGGTTCCATCGTACTATAACATTGGGAATCAAACCTGCCAAGTAGTAATGCCTGCATTTAGAGGAGCTCGAGACTCTTAAATGCCTCTCAAGGGCGTTGGTTACAATTACCTGATCATAAACATAAATGGGATTGTATTCGACAATCCCCCCGGCCATATTAGCCTAAGACCTCTCTTGTCTTATCTGTTAAACACAAAATCAACATGATCCATACTAGTGTAATTCTTTCCATACCATTCGGTAATAGACGTCCGCCTCGGCCTCTTATGCGCGAGCGTCGTCGAAATTGTTATTTCACACATTCCAACAATGGTTTACAATAATATTCCTCACACTACCTATTTCATTTTCACATGCATACATATTCAAACATGTTTAACAGTACGAGCATAGACATATAATCATCAATCACCTAATGGAACATGCATAATTCAACATACCACAATTATACCAATTTACGGTTCCTTCCGATTTAATTAATCGGGCAATAACCAGGTATTTCTCATTACCATCAGCTAGAATACGTTCCTAGCTTCACAACGAGATCAAGAATACGCAAAACGGATAACCGAGTCAAAAGTTATGCGAGAAACAAAATGGATGTTCTGCTATGTTCGCATTGCGAAGAAGCCAGCGAACGCTCGCTACTTCATTCGCAGTGCGAAGCGTCTAGCGAACGCCTAGCCAACACTTGTTCGCTGCCCCATTCGCAGTGCGAACGCTGGCGAACCAAGGCAGTAGCAAATACAACGTAAGGTTCGCAGTGCGAACCACTGGTGAACGTTCGCCTTCGCATTCGCAGTGCGAGCTGCCAGCGAGTCCACGATTTCCCCCTTTGCTGGGGGATTCGCAGTGCGAATCTGGGAATTTCAGAAACTTCATCAGCGTAACAGCTGATCTCCCATGGTTCCAAAACCCCACCAAAACATATCCAAACATCATACAATCAAATATAAATGATTCTGCACTCCTATAACTCATACTACTCAGTTTATAACACATTTTAACCGTTAATTTCCAAGATTTTTCAATTTATCCAATTTCCTTACAATTCTAACCTAAGTCTTAGAATCTAAGAGAATCTAAAACAAAAGCATCTAACTAGAACCCACCTTTAATAGATGAAGATGGTGAAGATTTGAAGATGATTGGATGAAGATTTGATGATGTTCTTGATGATTTTGATCTTGAACTTTTCTCCTCTTTTTCTCTTGCTTTCCTTCTCTTTTCTTTCTCTCCAAAATCCTTTCTATCTTTTTCTTTGGGAAATGAAAGGAAAGAAAATAAAATAGGATAAATATCATCAATTAGCAACACTACTAATTGTCCGAAAAGTCTCTAAAGTCCAAATATTTAAATATCTCAGAGTCAGATAATATTAATTGGATTTACTCTAAATCCGACAGTTACCCTAATTATCTCTGCAGATAATTTATCAGAGTACACTGGGACTCAGTTGATCACAACTAATATTATCCAGAGCAAAATAATTTACGGGGTATTACAAAAAACATGGTGAAATTTGCAAATAACAATACTCTAGTAGCTGAAGGTATTGGTGATGTTCTGATTATTAGGAAAGATGGCAATAGGCTAGTAATTTCCAATGTATTGCACATATCAGGCATGAAAAGTTATTTGCTCAGCATAGGGTGGTTGGTCGAAAAGAACTACAAGGTGTCTATCGATGAAAAGATGATGAGAGTTCTTGACTTATGAGGAAGGTTAATCTTGAAGGCTCTTATGTCTCAAAATAGAACCTTCAAGATTGAACTAAATGTGATGGAACACAAGTTCCTTGCAACTGCAGCTAGTGGGGATGAATGGATATGGCACTACAGACTTGGTCATCTCAACTTTAAAGACATCACAAATCTAAAAAGAAGAATTATGTCAGAATTACCAGAAATCGACATTCCAAATGAAGTGTGTGAAGAATGTGAGCAGGCAAAAGCAACACTAGAACAGCTTCAGCAAGGATGCAGAAAGCAAGTCGAAGGCAATTCTTGAAGTCATATACTCTGATGTGTGTAGACCTATTCAGGGGGATTCAATTGGAGGTAACAAATACTTTGTCACATTCATAGATGATTTTGGTAAAAAAATTATGGACTTACCTAATAAATAAGAAAAGTGAGGTGATTGAGGTATTCTCCAAGTTTAAATATATGGTCAAAAGACAAAGTGGTCGAAAGCTCAAGAGTTTGAGAACTGGTGGTGGTGGAGAATATATTTCGAAAGACTTCGACACATTATGTGAGAAAGAATGGATTATGCATGAGGTGGTGCCAACTTCACTCCGCAACAGAATAGGATTGCAGAAAGGAAGAATATAACCATCATGAATATGGTGAGAAGTATGTTGAAAGGAAAGCATATATCCAAAGAATTATGAGAAGAAGTTGTGTCAACTGCAACATACATCTTGAACATATGTTCGACGAAAAGGCTAGAAGGAATCACGCCAGAAGAGTGTTGGTATGGTGTCTAGCCTAGCTTGAGTCATCTGAAGGTATTTGGATTTATAGCACATAGACATGTGTTTGATAAGTTAAAAAGAAAGCTTGATGATAAGTTGAGTTAAATAATCCTAATAGGATATCATTCGACTGGAGGATACAAGTTATTTGACCGGGTGAACAAGAAAGTAGTGATCAGCAGGGACGTGATCATAGATGACCTTAAGATTTTTGGTGAATATATGGTGTCTCTCTCATTTGTGTTGATATTCCTCCTCTTGACCCAACACTCCCAACTCTTTTTAATATTATCATTTATAATCTTATCTCATTTAATTTTTCCATACATTCAATAAAACATCATCGTCTTTGTTTAACTTCTTTTGTTTTGTATTGATTCTTTACTGTGGCGGTGAGAATCGGATACCAAAGCTATCGGATTAGCTTGGCTCGTAAATCAAGATATCACCACCAAACTTTTATTTCATCCAAAAGAATGGAGAAAAGATCGAACAAAAACCCTAAGTAAAATGCAAAGCAAAAAGTAAGGCCTAAAGCTAAGCAAAGAAGAGATCAAGGTACGGGGGTTGGTTATACTAAGGGAAGGTACTAGCACCCTAAGCATCTGCAGTACTCTACAAGAACCGCTTGAAATATTTGTGTTTTGGCTAAAATTGTTTGTTAAAGGTAAGGATGGACAAGAAAGAGAAAAGGTGGAAAAAGAAAAAGGCAGCTCGCTAGGATCTCGCAATCCTATTCATACATATTCTCAAGAGGAACTTGAGAAATTAGAGCATCCGTAGTTCGTGGAACTACGAGTTGCCAGGTTCTAAGAACCAAGAACAACAAAGACAAGTAAAGAATAAACGAGGGACATGTACAATGACAATAAGTCAACATACAATCTCATCCCTTGGATTACGTCAACAAGGATTAAAGAAAGCACAGATACATGGAAAAAAATCATGTAAATGGCAAGCAAGAATACACAGATGCAATATGAGAAAATACGCATGAAAAAACATTATGGTAATCAATAGCAAGTAAAATCAATAACAGACACGGTAAGGCATCGTGAATAATATCCACAAACAATCACGGCAAAACATCGTGAGAATCGTCAACACATAAAATCAACAGACAGTCACGTCAAAACATCGTGGTAAAATAACAGACATTCACGGCAAAGCATCGTGATCAACAAATAAAATCCACACAGACACACGGCAGAACATCGTGGTATCAGAAAGAACATGCCCAGAACATGGAAATAAATCAATCACAAATAGAATCGGGCGGCAAGCGAATTATTAATTAATTTAAATATAAATATTTAATAAGATTAATTAATAATTTCATTAATCAATATTACATAAAAATATTTAAATCAATTAATAATTAACAATTTTTTTTGGTATTTTCTATATTACTTAACAAATAACTAATTAAAACTAAAAATAAGAAAAATATTAAGGAGAAATGACTAAAATGTTTTTTTTTTTTGGATTTTTAATTATATCAAAATAAAAACAAAATAATTAAAACAGCTAATTAAAACTAAATAATTAAAACAAATAACTAAAGATAAAAATGATTAAAACACATAATTAAGAATAATATGAATTTGGTTTTCTTTGAATATTTTTTAACAAAAGCCATACGATATTGACTTAAAAAGACAAATAATAAAACAAACAAAAAAAAACTAATTAAAAGGTAATGTCATTACAAATCAAAATAGAGTGATAAAAATTAAATTATACACTAACACATGATATGAAACACACACGTGAAAAGATGCCTACGCATGATACTTTACACGATACTACCCTATCACACTAACAACACATATTATAACGTAAATTTTTATCTTCTCCTTGCGAGTTTCTCTCCTCACCTTCTTGCGACTTTCTCTCCTCTTCTCCCTCTCAGCTCGTGTGCTGGCCTTTCATGGTGGTTCGATGGTGTGTGCGCTTGCTAAGATGGTGGAACAGAGTTGTTTATGTGTGGTTGTGGTGTCCTTAGATCCAACGTGAGAGAGAGGACATCGAAGATGAAAAGAAAATGGTGAGTTTAATGGTTGGTAAGGATTGTGTGTTTTTGTAGCAGGTTTTTGTTTTATGTGAAAATGATGAGAATCATAAGGTCGGGAGGGAGTATTTTTGCAGGTGGTATGTGTATTTGAATCTTTTGTAACAGTGTGTGTTTGAGGGATCCACTGGAATGTGGTGTTGGGAGAGAAATATAAGGAGAAAAAAAAGATGGTAATGGTCAAAATGCAGAATGTGGATTTTCATGTTAGTCTTGTATGCTATGCCTCGTTTTTTGTGACGGCTCCAAAAAAAAAAAGTTAAAAACAGTAGTACACTAAATAAAACATGTTTTTAGAAAGTGATGGCTGGACCTTTTAATGGAACTGTAAGGGAGAGAGTTTTCTAGGTGTGGTACAGTCTGATATATGCAGTGTACATATTTCATAAAAATGAGTAAAAAACAAAATAAACTTTAATAATCTTAATACGTAAGTGTTACCTTAACTAATTAAAAAAAAAACAAAATTTAATATTATAAAATAAAACAAACTAATTAAAATAATAGAAAAAACCAAATAATAAAAAAAATATGAGTAAATTAATTATAATTAATTAGAAACAAAAATAAAAAAATGGTAAAAACGAGTAATAGGGCCGGTATCGAAGTGTTTGAAAAAAATAAAATGAATGCACCAAAATGATCAGCAAAAAATATACGATTCGGAAAAATACAGTGTTTGGTCAAATTTCGAAATAGATTTTACCCGGTTAAATGGTTTAAATTGATCAAAATGCGACCGAAAAGTAGTCAAAAAAATTCAAATGAGCACGCCAAGTTAAACTACGCGGAACGTAGATTAATACGACTGACGTTTGCAGGCACGATTTTGAAATTTTGTGTCCACTGATTTTACGCACAGTTGACTTTTAGTTTGACCAATTCGGCTGTAAATCCAACAAGACGTGGGATCTTAGAGTCAAAAATTAGAGTATGATATTTACCATCTAACATTATGTTTTACACAACATTTGCTTAGAATAAAAAAAAACATCGCCGATCATACAAATACAACTGTTTAATAAATTTTCTCATTCAGTTTGAACAATAGTAAACAATAAATTTTGTAATTTTATGTTATATTTCATTTATGATCTAGTTTAGTGAACTTTTTCGCTATTCGACTACAACTAATTTATAAATTAATATAAGTTACAATTTTATCTCCAGTAACTTATAAGTTGTTCAGACCCAATTCTATACAGGAGTACCAGACTCTACAGTATAGGGTTCCATATTTTGGAGGGACTCAAAATTTTGAAAAATCCATTTTTTTTACATTAATATTAATAAGTATAAAAGAAAATAAAAAAATCAAATAAATTAAAAAATGCTATGATAAAAATCTAATACATTAAAAAATGAGATTGATCAAAGTTAAAATAATTATAACTAAACCTTTTTAATTATTATAATTGTATTTTTTTTTCGGTCCATTTTTTAATTAGAACTATATCTCCAGTTTGATAGGGTTGGCCCTGAAGATGTTTAATATATTTTAGGCAAAATACCATTTTTGGTCGCTTAAGTATACCCCCTGGTTCACTTTGGTCCATTAATGTTTTTTCGTGCCATTTTAGTTCTTTAATTATCTAAACATATCCACGTTAGTCCTTCCGTTAATGGAACGTTAGTCAAAGTTCAAAAAAAGACTTCATCTGGTAGTTTGTATGCTGAGGTGGGTAAGTGAAATCCAGATGGCATTGGTTCTGCTTACGTGTACTACCAAATGTAATGTAAGAGAAATAAAATATTCTGAAGTCATTCATTCTTGTCAAACCACGAAGAGTCATACTGGAGAAGAAGAAAAAGCGACTGCGAAGACGAAGAACAAGACTTTCATTGCTCCTGCAGAAGATGAGATCTAACAGGACTTCCTTGTGTATATGCAATGTCATCCATGAAGAGTAGGAATTTTAAAGTTGATGATTATATTCCCGAATATTATAGGATATCTACATACAAGGCAGTGTACAAGCATGTTCTTTACCCTGTGAATGGATCCAATTTGTGGGTCAAGACTCCATATCCAGATGTGCAGCCACCCAAGTATAGGAAGATGCCTGGTAGACCAAAGAAAAGGAGAAATCTTGAGCAAGGGGAGATTGATGGAAGTGACAAAAAAATGAGAAGAACAAGTTTTAATGTCAAGTGCTCTAGGTGCAAAAAAGCAGGACATAACAAATTAACCTGCAAGGACATAACTAGTCAGACCACATCTAATGCTCCAGCATCTCAGACCAATGCCAGTCAGGCCACGGCTTTTAATGTAGAAGCATCTCAGGCTAATGCAAGTCAGGCCATAGCTAGCCATGTACCAGCATCTCAGGCAAATACAACTAAGGCCATAGCAACACATACATCAGCATCTCAAGGTTACATGGCAACTCAGTCATCAACAACACAAAGTTACAAGGCTGCAACCAAGTCTTCTAAAGGAAAGGCTGTATCAGAATAATGCTCAAGGGAAACAACAAAAGCAACTGTAAGGCCACAGAAGCTTGGTGTAAGAAGGCCATTTGTAGCACCAGGACCAACAACAAGATTATCTGCTTTTAAGAATGTGATTGGTCCTACAACCAGAAGGACAACCCCAACCAAGAGGATCACACCAAAGAAAAATATCTAGTAATTAGGCTTTATTTAGTTTGTGGTATTGGAACATTTGGTATTTTGTACTATTTTTTGAAGTCGTTTTGAACTGTATGTTGTAGTGTATTTTGAAGTCATTTTGAACATGTCTATGTAACATGTCAATGCATTTTGGAACCTTTGTGGAACTATTTGTATGTCTTTCTACAATATCAATTAAAGTCAGTTTGTGTTCATCTTTGAGTAATATTATAAGTTGTGTCAATTTGATATATGTTTGAGCCAAAAATGTATCAACCAAATAATATGTTGCTAGAAATAAACATATACCAAACAAAAAAACTCATAAAATTAATTAAATTGTGATCTGTTACACATTACAAAACATCCTAATAGTCGCATAAATTTCCACTCCTAAAACATCCTAAAAAACCATACACATAACATTACAAAACACATAATTTTCCACTTCCACATCTTTTTCAGTTGAACTTGAATTTCAGTCACAATCTTTCCTAGTTCTTCGTTTCTAAACTTCAATTTTTCAAAATCCTTTGATAAGTTTTCCAATCTATTCACCAAAACTTGATTTGTGTCTTCTGCTAATTCTTCATGGAACCAAATGAAAAAACCACACCCTCTTTGCAAGGACCCTTGCGAAATAGATATGGATCAAAATCGTATTTTTACCAGATTTTAACTCAAACAAAATTTAGGGTTTACCTTATAATTGGGACAACCCCAAAATTTCTTTCCGAAATTCTTCTCAGTGTTTGCCCTACGAAACACAGCCTCATCTCCACAAGGACACAACGGTACAACTCGCGAGCAACTTTTAACACATGAATGTCCACTTTCAGATTTTTTCTCCTTCAGAAACGAATGGCCATGACTAACCTTCATCTTGAAGAAATTAGAACGATGAAGAAGAAGAAGAAGAAGACAATACGTACTATGAAGCAGAAGAAGACTACAACTTGTTTTCCTATGAAGAAGACAACAATGGAACGATGAAGAAAATCAAGTACATCTGGAAACAGTGAAACGATGAAGATGATATAAAGAATAAGGTGTCACGATGCCAGCTCAGACGCCAGGTGGACTAAACAAATGGTCGTTTGAGTCAAATGGACGGAAGGGACTCTTTTGCATCTTTTATATAATTAAAGGACCAAAATGGCATGAAAAAACATTAAGGGACCAAAGTGAACCAGGGGGTATACTTAAGGGACCAAAAAGGGTATTTTGCCTATATTTTATTGTATGAGCCGAAGACATGATTATTTATGACAATTTCTTTTTTCACCCTATATATTTCTGACGCACCATATGAAATTCCACAAATACCCCATGATTTCGGAGATATATCTCCGGACACACCCAAAGTTTATTAAACGTTGGAATATTCTAGAGATATATCTCTGGAACATTTTTGAGCATATAACGCGCCAGACTCTTCTCCTCCCTCACACTTCTCAAACTCTTCTATCAACATAAAATTTCAACTTCTTCACAACATCAAATTTCATCAAAGAAGGCTCAGAGGAACATCAAACATCATCATTCATCATCATCAAAACCATAAATTTCAGGTAAGTTTTTTAGTTTTTGGATAAATTTTGAGGTTTTGTGTAAATGTGTAGAAATCAATGATTAGAGTTAGAAATGTGTAGGAATCGCGTGTAACCTAGTTTAAACTTAGTATATGACTTGTTTGTTGACTCAAAATGGCGATCAGATCATGTTTTTTCATATTGCATGAGCCACATTACGCCATCGTTGCGACCTCTGAGTTGCAGAACTTTCCGGAGATACATCTCCAGAATAGTTAAGCGTTTCATATCCTTTGGGAATTTCTGGAGATACATCTCCAGAACTCTTCAAAGGTAATATTTTTATGGTGTGTATGGAGATGTATTTCTGGAATTGTTCAATGTTATTGTTTTATGATCTTTCCGAAGATATATCTCCAGAATATCCTACAGTGTGTTTTTTTTATTTTCTTGTTTGCTTGTGTTGTCTGTCTGCACTAATGATACGCCTTAATTTACCTTACAGACATTATGGCTAACAGAGTCGACAGACTGAGACATGGTCGGATTTCCCAGCATGCATCCGCTTGGCGGGAGCTGATCCAGCAGGTTCTAGAGGCAACAGATACTTCTGGTCAGGTAGAGGCATCAACTTCTAGGGCGCAGTCTACTCCTAGGGCTTGTCTTTCACGTCAGCCCATTTCATCTCAGGCCACTCCACCTTCATCTCAGTCCAGTCCATCTTCTTCTTCTTCACGTAGGAGACGGGATTCACCAACTGACACGTCATTTCTCCCATCCTCCTGCAGGTGTCAGGATTCACTAGTGTCACCTTCTGTTGATCCAATGCCACCTCCCGCTTATGATCTTGTTGATCTAGTGCCACCTCTGGATGGTGAGGTTGTTGAGGATGCCGAACCAAAGGGATTTTGAGGAGGTTCATCTGATATGTCCCTACATCCTCTATATCCAGACCACACTACCAAACATATTTGGGACAGAGAGGTAGCATTAGTTGGATTTTTAATTTATTTTTTACGTTAATTTAAATTGTCAACATTGATTATTACTAACATTGATTATTTATGGAAAATTTCAGGTGCATGATCCCCAGAAGTTTATATACCATGGGAGGAAGATTGCTAGCTTAGCTTAGTCGCATGAGGAGTGGTTTTAGTCGGTTCTGACCTTATATGGGTTGAAGGACATATGCATGATCGGTTACACTCTGGTTAACCACGGGATGCTTAATGCATTCTATGCGATATGGAATTCTGAGACGTCTTATTTTCATCTCCCGCATGGTGAGATCTCTATCACACTGGACGATGTCTCGTGTTTGTTACATCTTCCGATCAGGGGGAGACTCTTTGATCATGGTAGGATGACCAAAGATGAGGCAGTCAAAATGATGGTAGAGCATCTGGGGGATGATCCAGGGAAGGCGATTGAGGAGGTGGATAGGACCATAGGTGCTCATGCTAGGTTTGAGTTCCTGAAAGATATACATGATGATAAGATCGTTGCAGCACAGCAGGCTGATTGTGATTCTTAGCAGGTGGTGGTACACAGGGCTCATGCTTTGAGGGCATATTTTCTTTTTTTGGTTGGCACTTGCATTTTTGTGGACATGAGTGCCACTTATACTGACGTTGCATACCTCCAGTACTTCTTGGATCTCACTCGAATCCATGAGTACAACTGGGGAGCGGCTTACGTGTGTTATCTTTATTCGAAGTTGAGACATGGATGTCACTGGAGGACGAAGCAGGTCACAAGCAGCGTGACACTACTAATGGTAATAATTCTTAATACTTGAATGTTTTTTTTTTCATTTTCGTTTCATATTTGTGAAACCAGAGCAATCGTAGTTCCTCCCATTTCTATAGGAGGAAAGATATGTGTGTCTTGTTCAAAGCCTAAGATTGAAGCTATTTGAGTATTTGTGTCTAGTTTAAAGCCCAAGATTGAAGGTAAAAGGGTGACTGAGAGAGAATTTGTCATCTCTAAAAGGAGATATCTCGCATATTCATCACAAATGTTGGGTAATTGGTTATAAGGGAAATTACTTTAACTGGGATATGTGGAATCCAGCAATGCCATAATTTCCTTTATAAGAGAGATGTCATGATGGAAGAAGCTTTAACTCAGTGTAGAGCAATGCCACTTTTTCCTTTATGAATCTTTCATACTAAGAGAGGGACATTGGCTTGGATGTATGGAATCCAGAGGCTTGCCACTTACAGTAGTCAGATGAAAGATAAATTTCGGCCAGGATAAAGTAAGGACTCCAGCTTGGATTTTGAATCAACAAGTGTGCCACTTATAGCAATTATCTGGAAAAAGGTTTTGATTGTTTGTTCTGATATGTGATGTACAGAGGATATATCTTCCTACAGAGAGGATTCATGGTCTCATCTGAGAGGATGTTGTTTTTTGTGTGCCTTGATCAAAGCCCAATGTTGAAGCTGAAAGAAAATGACTCCACTGGGGAGGGTTTTATCTATCTTGTACAAAGCCCAAGATTGAGGCTGACTGGGGGAAATTCTTACATGAAGCCTAAGACGAAGCTATCTCTTGCTGAGGATTTAAGAAAATCCAGGATCATGTCCAAATTGTATTGGGGAATCCAAAGGGATTTATTCTTACTGGGAATCAGGGAAGAGTTGAAGTACCAGATGCCATGAGGTTCAGATTTCATTGGAGATCTGCTGAGGTCAATCTGACCCTGGCTGGTATGTTTGATGTGAAAGTTTAAACCTTGTTGGGGTTTTAACTCTTTTGGAGACTAGTGTATTGGTAGAGTGATCAGGGTTTTTCCTATGCTTTTAGGAAACTTGAGGGTCTCTGTGTGTTAAGTCAAAAAGGAGACTATAATAAGTGAGACTTTCCAAGTCTATTTGAATGAAGCCTAAGAGGAGGCTGAGACTATCCAAGTCCCTCAAGGAAGTGGTAGATTCTGGTGTAGAGAAAGGTCTTTGTATGATGCCCAAGAGGATGATGTTCGTTTAAGGGATGAAGATCAACCCTTGGATGGTAGTGTGTTTTGGAAATTTGACTCTCCTGGGGATTGAACTAGTAAGGATGACTAATTTCTATCCTATGCTTTTAGGAAGCCTTTGGGCCCTTGTACTAAGCCCAAGAGGAGGCTGGGGAACTTCTAAGAAGCCTGTTGGTCCTTGTACTAAGCCCAAGAGGAGGCTGGGGATGCTTCTAGGATGCCTGTGGGTCCAAGCCTAAGAAGAGTTCAAGAAAGGTTTCACCGGGAATAATCCTTTCTTTGTTGAACAGTTCTAAGGTTTGAAGAAATTCAAAAGAGGTTTCACCAGGAATTAATTCTCTCCGGGGAAATGAATTTCTTGTGTGTGTGTGTGTGTGTGTTTCAAAGTTTTGACAGTCTTGAGAAAAGTTTCACCGGGAATAATGTTTTTCTCTGTTCCATATTGAATAAGCCCTAGAGGAGGCAGACTGTATCGAGGGAAGTTTCCTATGAGGGAACTAGTTTTGACTAAGTTAGAAAAGTAACCTCTGGTTTGACCTATGTGTAGACCTAACTGTTGGGGAAACTCTAAACAAATATGCACAAGTATATACAGATAAGTGTATTGACATGTATATAAATAAATATGCATTGAATTGAAAATATATTGGGTTTTACTCTGGAAAGAGGCTCAAGTGTATTGTGACTGATTATATTGATTACACCTGTATGATTAGGGTTTTTAAAGAAATTGAAGAAAGTTTTGAGAAAACTTTGAGTTTGAATTTGAATTAAAAGAAAGTTATTTTTTAAAGGAAACGAGTGTTTGGGGCTTATAACTCAAAGAGAGGCCCAAGTGGTCTAAGAGCAGTTTCACCGGGAATAATGCTCCTCTTAGTACCAATTTAAAATATATAGATGATTTTTGAAAACAGAGGTATGGAGCTTACAACTCAAGGAGAGGCCCATGGAGGTTGTTTATTGTTTAAAACCATGTTTTTGTACAAAAGATTGGGGCTTATACTCAAGGAGAGGCCCAGATGAGTTGTTTTGAAAATAAGGATCACACTGCGATACCGAAAGACATTGTGGGACTTATAATACAGCAAAGGCCCAAAATTGTTTTTGTACAAAAAGGGGTTGGGTCTTACACTCAATTAGAGGCCTAAAAGTTATTTTTATACAAGAGATGGGGCTTACAGCTCAAGGAGAAGCCCAAGATTTTATTTGACAGGCGACGATCGCATCACGATTTTGAAAACCACAGAGGGACTTATACAATGACTGAGGTCCCAATTATTTATTTACAAAAGGGATGGGTCTTACACTCTACAAAGAGGCCCAAAAATGTTTTTATGCAAGAGATGGGACTTACAACTCAAGGAGATGCCCAATTGAAAAACAATGATCGCACCGTTATTTTGAAAATCGCCTCGGGACTTCTACAATGACTGAGGCCCAAAATTATTTATTTTATAAAGGGATGGGTCTTACACTCTACAAAGAGGCCCAAAAGTTGTTTCAAATGAAGTTTGAAAAATTAAAATTAAAGAAAAATCCTAATTTTAATTAAAAATACAATTTTTCAAAGAAAAATAAATAAAAAAATGATATAAAATATCAAATATATTTAAAAACAAGTTGTGATCTTTGAAAAATTATGTTATATTTATATGAAAGCTTGAAATTCATTTGGATTTGAAAAATCAAGAGGAAAATTTCATTTAAAATGTTTAAAAACAATTAAAATGAAATTCTTTACAAAAATTTAAAATATATTAAATAAATAATATAATTTTGATTTTACTGTAGAATAAAATATTTTAACATTTTTTGTGAATTTTGAAAAAAAGAATCAATAAAAAATGATTAAAAATCAGAGAGAAATTAATTTTTGAAATCAATTAAAAAAAATAACAAAAATTTGAAAATTTGAAAATTTGAAAAAGGCGCCAAGGCAACCTTCTTCTTCCTCGCGCGAACCTTCATGGCTAGATTTGCAAAATCTCTCATATCTCTCTGATTACTCAATGGTTTTGACTTTTGTTAACATGAAAGTTGCTCGTTTTTTAACAAGGGTTCCAATGGTACCAATTAATTGCATTTATATTAAGTGTGGAGCGAGAAATCAAGTGATGAACATATGAACCCTAATTTCTGCAAGAACAATATGAAATCCTATACACGATAGCTACAAAGCAATTGTTTGAGGGGAAACACTCTATACAAGTACAGAAACATGTTTGTAACTTGAAAACACATTTATGATGCATGAATCATAGAGTTTGAGAGTGTCAAGCTTACCTCTGCAAGAGGAAATCGAATCCTTAGTTGTAGGTGTTACATAAGTGTTTTGATGATCTGGACAGCTTCCTTGGACCTCAAGTAGTGTGTTGAGATGCTTGGAATTGATTGGAAACACCTGGAACTTGTTGTGGTACCTCAATTGCAAATAGGCCTAAGTTGGATTTTGAGCTTTGTGATTCTGAGGTTACAGATGATGGAGAAGTGTTTGGATAGTTTCTATATGATGTATGTTTAGTGTTAGGATCATTGGTTATGGTGGAATTGTTCTCTATTTGAAAATTCGAACCTTACTTGCTAAAGAAGCAAATTCTGGTTCATGAGAAGGAAATGAAAGAAAACATGAATTCTGATGTTTTGGGGTGGTTTGATCAGTCATACATGACCTCTATTTATAGTAGAGGAAGTTTGTTTTGCAAGGAATATTGAATGGCAACTGACCATGGTGTGTAGCTTGTAGCCATTGACTTGGATGTTCCAAAGTGCCAAGTCAACTCTAGCTTGACTCCATTCAATTTCTGCAGGTTTGAACACTCAGAGTTTGGACTGAATCTTGACTGGTTTGGATTGTTATGGCTTGGTTCATGACACCTCAATGCATTGCATTAATGTAGCCTTGTCAAAATTGAATTTCAAAGTTCATGTCATGATGGTTTTACACATGCCAAGTTGAATTATTGACTCCTTGATCAAGAAACAAGTGAGTCATCAGAAGTTTTGTGTTTTTGAAAGATGACAAAGTTGGCAAAATGGCAATACTTGAGTGAAAAAATTGTGTGGCACAAGTTATGTATCCATGTTGTTGTGTAGGCAGGGTGAAAAATGCCATTTTGGGGAGCTTATAACTCCTTGCTCAAGTTGAATCATGGGAGGCTCTTGTACTTTTTAGAAAGCCCCTATATCATACTTCTAACTTTGGTCTTGAATCATCTTGGATCAAAATGAAAAATGGCCTCAAAGTTGGAAAAAATGCAAACAGATTCTGTCCAAAATTTCACTAAGTGTTTGAAAAATGTCCATTTTCCATTTTTTGTGATTTTGATCAATCCATAACTCAAAATCCATGAGGATTTTGAATATGTTGTAGTTGACAATCTTGTTGTATGTAATGAGAGCTTTCATTTGAGCTTTGGATGGAAGAAAAAGGTTACTTGTATCACAAGTTATGGCCTTACAAAGTTGGGTAAAAATCACTTTTTTTCATGACTTAGTGAAAATTCAAGTTTCTTATGGTTGCCCCTTTTGCAAGTAACCCCACTTTTCTTGATTTTTCTTGATGGATGATAATCTAAACCATAATTTAACATTGTTTTTAACTTAGAGAAGCCATGTTTGTCAAGAAATCTCAAAATTCAAACTTTATTTTTGGCACATTTGACTTTTTGTCAGATGAATTTCAAACTTTGTGATTCTCTATGAAATTAAGTTCTTGACCTAATTCAAACTTAATATATGGATTCCATAGGTGTTTTAGAGTGTCTTGAATCATTTCCCAAGGCTTGAGATCATGTCTTGGTCAAAAGTCAAAGATAGGGTTGACTTTTTCTCAGAAACCCTAGTTTGTGGTCCAGATGAATTTGCATCTTTATATTGCTCATGAAACAATCTCTTTATGTCCATTTGTACTTTTAAGAGTATCAATATAAGATATTTGAGGTCTTCAAAACATTCCTTGAGGTTTTGGCTCATGTCTTGCTCCAAAAGTCATCTTAGGGGTAAATTAGGTCAAGGAACCCTAATTCCTAATTTTTTATGAATGCGTCCCCTGAGGCTATTTTAAACTTATGGTTGGATCCATGAGGTCTCTTTGAGCTTCTTGGATCATGTTTTGAAGTATTGGCCCATGCCTAGATGAAAATTTCCCTTTGGAGGCCTTGGTCGAGCAAAACCTTAATTTGGTGACACTAGTGCTCTTGAGGCTTGATTAGCTTGAAGTGTTGCATTCTCATGCTTGATTCTTGATGTGGGAAACCTCTTGATCCTTCATGGATGTTTAAGAGGCTTGAAAAGTTGAATATCATGTCCATTCTATGATTTATCCTTTGTCTAAGTACTCTGAGAGGGTCCAAAACCCTAATCATTGATTGAAGTGAATGCTCAACAATCTTTGAGAGGATTGATGAGGCATGAAGATACATCCATATTGTGGTGATGATTTTCACAATGATGGGAAATCTTGTGGTCAAAATTTAGGGTATGACAGATGCCCCTATTTAATCTTCTTGGACCTGAAGGTGTGAATGGCGAAGACGTTTGGACATTCAATGTAAAAGAGGATTAAATATCGGAATACCCAAAATTTTGGCTGTGGTTATGAATGGTAGCTATTTGCTCATCCATCTTCTTTTGCTAAGCAAGGTTACTTATAAAAGGGTAAAACTTCCCCTCGATCCTGGTCTTCAGCCACAGAACTGGTCTCAGTTTCTTTTGAAATAAACTTCCCCTTGATCCTGGTCTTCAGCCATGGAACTGGTCTCAGTTTCTTTTGAAATAAACTTCCCCTCGATCCTGGCCTTTTGCCATGGAACTGGTCTCAGTTTCTTTTGAAATAAACTTCCTCTCGATCCTGGTCTTCAGCCATGGAACTGGTCTCAGTTTCTTCTTGTCAAGTTCTATTCTTGACAAGGAATACTATCTGTGATGGTTTCCACCAAACTTCTTGTTGGGGAGATGCCATTTGATGAAAAAACGATTTGATGTAAGACTTGCTAAGAAAACCATTAGTCTGAACTGTATAGGTGTGCAAACTTCTCTGTTTGGAGATGCCATTTGTTGGGGAAATTACATCATACTTCCACTTTTCGGAGAGATGCCATGTGATGTAATCCAATTTGAGGTGCTGATGACTTCATTGAAAGCAAATTTTTTTGGAGAGAATCTACCGTATTGCCAAGAGTCTTTTGTAGAGAGGCTTTCTGGGGATTTTCTTTAATCCGAGAAAGCAAAATATCATTTTTAATGGTGAAGAGTGATGTTCCCAATGTGTATATCCATATGGCTTTTTGTCTCTCAGAGGTTCAAGTTATCAAAGTGGTTGAGGACAAACTCCAATCCAGGAATAAACTAGAGAGAGAGCGTTTAGACGGTGTATTTTCCTGATGAGGAAAAATTCAAACTGGAATTTTATCCTATCTGGCGTGGTAAGGAAGATTGACAACTTAATTGGAGAGAGGACGCTTATCACTTGGGGATGAGTATGACCAAAGTGATATTAATGCAACATGAATATGAATATGAATCAATTATGCATGATGTATGAGACACTGATGCTGACAAAACAGACACGACGTACAGACTGGTGATTGTTCAACTGGATACTCGGCCACTTTGGGAGACGGAGGTATCATTGGGGATTCTGAAAGTTGTACGCTCGTTTGGGCATGGGGGCCCCTGCGTTTGTTTTGGTTTCTGGAGGTACAAACCTGCTAGGGATTGAAATCCGTTCTTTTTTTTCAGGGGTGCACCCTACTAGGGAGAAAAACCAACAATTGGTTCTCAGAGGTAGGAACTATACCGGGGATGATAGATGGGACATTCTGTCTAAAGTATTTGACCCTTCATTCAGGGTGTACTATTTAGAAAGAGTACCTTGATTTTGCATTTTGAAGTTTAATCACTTTCGGAGAAGCTGTCGAGGTTCCTTTTTGTGCTCATTAATCGAAAGGAAATTGCCATCTTTATTTTAAAACCAGAAGAAAAACTTGAACTTTCCGTTTTGAAAACAAAAGTAAAAATTCATTTTTTTTGTTTCAAGAATGTTAATAAAATAAACATGTCATTTTGCGCAGCAGAATGATTGAGAATTGCAAAAAAGGCACACAGACTCAAATTTTATTGATAGAATGGTAATCAGCCAAACGCATTATCCCATGGAGCATTACAAAGTTTAGAAAATGGTAATTTAAAGGAAAAGTGGCTACATTGAAACATAACGACCATTATCCTTCCACCAACTTTTAATTCTGGATATTCTGAGTTTCTGTCGAAGGTGACCTTGACTGAAGTTTTTCTGACGGATGACGTTACTGCTGAGGAGTCAATCCTGTTGGATATAGTTACTTCCCATGAATCCCTAACTTTTTCCAGGATTGCCTTTTTTTAGGTTCTTAATCCATCGGGATGGTTATTGTTTATGTCTCTATTTTTTTCCTGGACCGCCCTTTCAGGTTTTCAATCCACCGAGACATTTTTTTTATATATTTAGGCGAAGTATTTCTTGACTACATCAACATTCGTGGGGTAGGTAAACTCCTCTCCATCCATGGTTGCGAGTCTCAAGGCACCGCCTGAAAAGGCTTTCTTAACAACGTAGGGGCCATCGTAATTCAGAATCCATTTGCCTCTGGAATCAGTAAGAAATGATTGTATCTTCTTGAGCACCAGGTCTCCTTCCCTAAAGACACGGGGTCGGACCTTTTTATCAAACTCCTTTTTCATTCTTTGCTGATATAACTGACCATGGCATAAAGCCGTCATTCTCTTTTCTTCGATTAAGTTCAGTTCATCGTGTCGGCTTTGACACCATTCAGCTTCTGTTAGCTTGGCTTTCATCAATACTCTCATTGATGGGATCTCTACTTCTATGGGGAGCACTGCCTTCATGCCATATACTAGATAGAAAGGGGTTGCCCCTGTTGAGGTGCGGACAGATGTGCGATAACCGTGAAGAGAAAATGGTAGCATCTCATGCCAATCTTTGTAGGTTACAACCATCTTCTGAATGATCTTCTTGATATTCTTGTTAGCTGCTTCTACCGTTCCATTCATCTTAGGTCGCATCTTTTTGTTCAGGTTCGATCCATTATCCGTAACGATCTGGCTTGGAACACCATAACGGCAGATGATATTGTTCTTGATAAATCGGACCATCACTTGTCTGGTCACATTGGTGTATGACACTGCTTCGACCCATTTGGTGAAGTAGTCAATGGCTACCAGGATGAACCGATGTCTGTTTGAAGCTTTGGGTTATATAATGCCAATCATGTCGATCCCCCATAGATAAAAAGGCTGTGTAGAAGAAAGAACTTTGAGATGTATTGGTGGTACATGGATTTTGTCGGCGTATATCTGACACTTGTGACATTTTCGCATGTACTTGTAGTAATCAGATTCCATTGTCAGCCAATAATATCCTGCCCTCAAAAAATTTCTTGCCATTGTGTGTCCATTGGCATGAGTGCCAAAGGATCCTTCGTGAATCTCTTTTATTAGCATGTTTGCTTCTTGTCTATCCACGCATTTGAGAAAAACCATGTCGAAGTTTCTCTTGTAGAGTGTATCATTGTTCATGAAGAAGTTGTCAGCCAGTCTTCTGAGAGTCTTCCTATCTTTTCTTGAAGCCCCTGGCGGGTATTCCTGTTTTTGAAGGAAACACTTGATATCATGATACCATGGTTTGTTATCTATGATTGCTTCAATCGCGAAGATGTAAGCAGACCTATCAAGCCGCATTATGTCAATCTTGGGTACGTCGCTCCATCGACTCACACTAATCATGGAGGATAGAGTGGCTAGTGAATCAGCCATGTGGTTTTCTTCACGGGGGATGTGATGAAACTGAATCTTATTGAAGAAGGGTAACAACCTTCTCGCGTAGTCTTTGTAAGGAATCAATCCTGATTGATATGTGTTCAACTCTCCTTTGATCTGATTTACAACCAAGGCTGAGTCTTCATACACATCCAAGTTTTTTATCCTTAAGTCGATGGCTTCTTCGAGACCCATGATACAAGCTTCGTATTCGGCCTCATTGTTTGTGCATTTGAATGTCAATCTGGCAGTGAAAGGGATATAGGTACCCTGAGGTGTTACGATGATTGCCCAAATTCCATTTCCATAAGTGTTGACAGCTCCGTCGAATATTAGTCCCCATTGGGATCCTGGCTTTGGCCCTTCCCTTGGTAGTGTAACGGCAAAATCGTGAGTGTAAGCTTTTGATTAACTTAACTCGAAAAGCAAGAGTCACCACCGCACTTTTATTTTATCCAAAAAGGAAAGGAAAAATAGCGAACAAAACCTACACAAGCTCTACAACAAGAACAAGTGAAGAGAGTCCAGGTAAGGGGGGTAGGTTACGCAATGGGAAGGTGTTAGCACCCAAAACGTCTATAGTACTCTATAGGAGCCCTTTGAAATATCTACCGCTTTTGGTCTGAAAAGGTTTGCTTGAAAAGTGATTGAGAAGATGAGAAGAGAAATTGTTTTTAATATTTTTGTGTTTGGAGAGACTTGAAGTCTCATGCCTACGTACCCACGATGTGCAATGTAGGATCAAAACCCCGTAGTTCGTGGTACAAAGAATGAAAATTGTTTGTTTTGGTTTATTTTAAATGTAAAGACAAGTCGTCATTTCTAAGCGAATAATTCCTCTTAAAGAAATAAATCATGTCTAAACTTATGAAAAAGTTAAAGGAAAAAGGTGCACAAGGGCACAAAAAGAGGTTGATGAGTTTGGTGTTTTTTAAAGTCTTTTGAAAAAGTGTCAATATGCTTATGTAGTTTAGCATTTGTTAAGAAATGAAAATAAAAAGAGTAAAATCACTTAACAAAGTCAAGGTTTGTTTATGAAAGAGGTGATAGTTTGAAAACAAGAATGTTTTAAAAAAAGAGAGAGAGTTTTGAAAATTGAAGAATGGGTGGAGAAGAAGAGACTATCCTAAAGCATAAAGTAAAAGCTAAGGATAAGAAACATCTAACCACAAAAGTAAGCTCCATAGTCTTCGAACCATAATTCCAAAGCAAAGGGAGAAAGGTCCTAAGTCTAAGTCCAAGGTTCCAAGAATTGCATTGGATGTCCAAGGTCTAAGTTCAAGGATTCAAGAATAGCATTGAAGTCCAAGGTCTAGGTACAAAACTTCATGTCCATTGCAAAGGATAGTAACCATAGTCCAAGATTAGAAGCACAAGTTTTTTAGAGGTTTTAGCCTTTATTAATGTTTTTGGTCCAAGTGGACAAAGAGAAAAAGGCATAAGCATAAACATGTGTCCAACGGACAAAGGAAAAATTGCGGAAGTATAAACATATGTCCAACGGACAAAGGAAAAATTGCGGAAGCATAAACATATGTCCAACGGACAAAGGAAAAATTGCAGAAGCATAAACATGATATGAAATGATAATAATGAAGCATAAAAGTAAAAGAGATAAGGAGCGAGAAGGAATTGTAAAGGATTAGTACAATAGTAATGTTAGTAAGTTAATGATTAGTTGTTAGAGTTAGTGATCAATTATAATTGAATAATTGCACTTAGGTCAAGATTAATGAGAACTCATTAGAGGATTGATAAGACCAAAGCCTCCTAACAATAAGTTTCATAAGTTTTGAACCAAAAGACAAATAATCAATATTCTTGATCGTTTTCCGATGCGGGACAAATATTGCGCTATGTTAAGCAATCGCCGAGTAATTTACGGAGTAATTACCCTACAAATGAGGCCGGTCAATAGCTCTTTGTGCTAGTGTATGCTAGATGAACGATATGTAAATCGTCATCCGAAAGCGATACCGCACGAAAAGAAAAATGGTAGCGATCTAGTCTTGATCAAAATTCAATGAAGGAATTTCACGATCCTTTAGACTTTCATCGATCAAAAAGAAAAAGAATTAAGATGAAAAGAAGTGGATCTAACATTTATGATCCACACAACCAACAATAATGAGACAATAAAATCAAGATAAAAAGTGAAATCACATGACATTTTTTTTATGGTCTTTTTAAGAAATATTTTCAAAACAAAATTTAGAATAATAGTAAATCAAAATATAAAACAAGAGAAATTTTATAAAAAAAGATTTTAGATAGAAATGAAAAAATAATAGGAATTGAAATATAAAAAATAGAAAGGGAGGCGAAATAGCAAATTGTGGTGGTGGTGATTAGTGATCTCTCACGGGCTAGGCCCAATATTCATGAACCATTTAAAAACCAACAAAAAAAAAGAAAGTAAAATGCAAAGTATCAGAAAAAAATAAAAAATAAAAAAGGAAAATGGTCTTCTTCTTCCTTTTATGAACACGCGCGCATTATTCACATCACCATAGCCAACACTTCAAAACTCAACCGAATCGGAGCGACGGGACGCAAGATTGTGACGGAATCGAGAGAGGAACACAACGGTATAATTAGATTCAAAAATCGTCAACAACGGATGCGAGACGAGAAATGAGAACAAGCTCCGATCTGCCTTCAAATGGTGAGTTTCGATCCAAATCTTTCTCTCTTTTCTTCTTCTGACTCGATTTCTTGAAGTTGTTGTTGAATTGTTGTGAGATTTATGAGTTGTGTTGAAATTGAAAGAAAGTTAATGGAAGTTCGGTTGAGGTTGAAGATTGAATATGAGAATTGATGAAGGTGATGGATTGGAATTGAAACTGAAAATTTATTCAATATTGGTTGAAGCTTTGGTGTGATTTTTGCAGGGATTTATTGGCTTTCTAAAGCTTGAGATTAGAGTGAAGAAAGGGTGTTATTTATAGAAGGATTGTGATGAATTTGGAATTTTTAAATTGTGGAATTTTTGCTGCCGTTTGTATATATTTTTTCTGCGTTTTGGTGCAGTCACAGTGCGTGTGTGATGCTGCATTTTTGCGGCTTGTGGTAGCTTAGTTTGTGTAGCTCGTGTTGGACGGCT
This sequence comes from Lathyrus tuberosus, assembly GCA_022829125.1. NCBI lineage: Eukaryota > Viridiplantae > Streptophyta > Magnoliopsida > Fabales > Fabaceae > Lathyrus > Lathyrus tuberosus. The sequence goes on along the minus strand of JALAZF010000101.1, from coordinate 13,211,693 downwards.
TGCATGTGGAGTTGCTCATGTGGATGGCGTGGCAGCTTGGTTTGGACGTGTGATGTACTACAGTAACGGCTGGACTTGCACGTTGAAGAGTAGTAGTAGCTGCATTTGGAGTAGCTTGGATGTTGAAGTTTGGCATGGATAGCTTGTATCAATTTCTTTTTAATTGCTAGAAATGGGCTTGAAATGTCATAATGGGCTAAGTCATGTATTTTTTTGTAGAGTTTTATTTTTATTTTGTATGAATGGATTAATGAAAATGGATATAAATGATACAAAGTGGATAGTTGGGTAAAATATGGATATGAAATTGGATATGTGTTGGATATAAATGGTTTAGAACTTGGGTAGCCAAAAATGGGAATGGATATGGTTTGGAAAAGGAAATGGTTTAAGGAATGGAAAGCAAATCTTCTATTTTTTTAGCCCAAACCAATCTTGACTTTTTCCACAAGCCTCTGATAAAGTGCACACAGCTACCACTGAACAAGCCACAACTGAACAACAGCCATTTGAATCTGACTTTCTGAACCCAAAACTCATATGAACCACTCCTTGATAAACTAAAGAATCTCAGCACAAGACATATTGCTTTTGAAAAACCACATGTGACTTGAAATCACTTCATTGTCTTTGACAAACCTGCACAACACACAGAGAGAGAAACAAGCAAACGGTAGCATATTTTTTGCATTTTGGTTAGAGGTTAGCAAATGAGAAATACACAGATGCTCAGGAGAAACAAAGATTGTGATCTTGTTTGTGGTATGAGATGCAAATGAAAAGTGTGAAATCTTAGGGGTAAAAATTGGGGTTCAACAGCTGCCCCTATTTAAGTTTCTTCTATCAGGAGATATGAAGGTTGAAAACTTCGTCTCGACAAGATTGAAGATACTTAAATACAGAAAACCAAATTTTTACCCATAAGATGTCACAAGATGATATGAATGCAAAGGATGAAACAGACTGCAGGGAAACTTGATACAAGGGAGTTTACGGTAAATTGAGAGATAGAAGATGCGAAAAGACACGCCGGGGAACACAAGCTATTTCTGGAGATCTGTCAAGGTGACAAGAAGTATCCATCAATAGTTGGAAAGAGAGGGACAAGACCCTGAGAAGACGAGTAGTGACATCCAAGAATAGCATTGAATAGAAACTACGAACGAGACAAAAGGTATGTCAAAAGATGTCCAAGAATGGCATTGGACAGCAACAAGAAAGTTTCTGGTAAAAACAACAGCATCATCCAAGAATAACATTGGATGGAGGTGAAAAACACTCTATTGGGGATAAGATATCCAAGAATGGCATTGGATAAAAGGAACTACAACATTCAAGAATGGCATTGAATGAGGCAACAGTAAACATCAGAGTCATCCAAGAATAGCATTGGATATAAACAAAATTCCATTTGAAAACTTCACTGGGGACATCCAAGAATGGCATTGGATGGCAAGGTTAAATATCAGAGATATCCAAGAATAGCATTGGACTTGGCCGGGAAAAGGTGTCCAAGAATGGCATTGGACAGAAGAAATCACAACATCCAAGAATGGCATTGAATGAAGTGAGAAAAGTTCTGGAAAATACATCAGGAGTATCCAAGAATGGCTTTGGATAAAAAGGTTCACGATATCCAAGAATGGCATTGAATAAAGTGAGCAGGGACTTTCAGGAATGGCACTGAAAGGTAAAGGTAAACTCATTCAGGAATGGCACTGAATGAACAGATAAAACTTTCAGGAATGGCACTGAAAGGTAAAGATAAATCACTACATTCAGGAATGACATTGAATGATAGTGAGAAAGACATCCAGGAATGGCAGTGAATGCGAAGGAGAAAACTCATTCAGGAATGGCACTGAATGAACAGATAAAACTTTCAGGAATGGCACTGAAAGGTAAAGGTAAATCACTACATTCAAGAATGGCACTGAATGGTAATGAGAAAGACATCCAGGAATGGCACTGAATGCAAAGGAGAAAACTCATTAAGGAATGGCACTGAATGAATAGATAAAACTTTCAGGAATGGCACTGAAAGGTAAAGGTAAATCACTACATTCAAGAATGGCACTGAATGGTAATGAGAAAGACATCCAGGAATGGCACTGAATGCAAAGGAGAAAACTCATTCAGGAATGGCACTGAATGAACAGATAAAACTTTCAGGAATGGCACTGAAAGGTATCCAAGCAGATATAATGGGGATTACAGAAGAGAGAAAAGACTTCCAGGAATAGCACTGGGAGAAACAAGAAGAGCAAGATATCCAGGAATGGCACTGGAGATCAAAAGAGCCAGACATCCAGGAATGGCACTGGAGTGAAAGAAAGCAAAGATCCAGGAATAGCACTAGAAGAAAACAAACATCCAACAACAGCAATAGAGGCACAGGGAAATGACAACATCCAGGAATAGCACTGGAAAGAAAGAAGATAAGAAAGACATCCAGGAATAGCACTGGAAGACAAACAAGACAGGTAAACGATAACATTCAGGAATGACACTGAATGAAAAGGCAGGTAAAAGTTTTGGTAGGCGCCAAGTAAGTTGGACTTTCATCACAAGGTAAGATGTTGAAAGCAACAGGACCTCGGGAAATGCATATGAGCACGAAGCAAACTTCGAGCTATGAAAATCTTTCTATGTATGATATGAATGATTTATGTATGTAATGCAGATGATAAGACAACTGAGATAGACTCTTTTGTGAGGGAAGAAAGGAACTATGATTCCTCAACACAGGGAACACTGCCCACTCTGCTTTGGAGAGAAGATGTTGAACACATCTTTGTCACACTTGTGAATTGTATCAGACTAAAGGTCTTTTGAGGAAAGACATCTTGAGGATTCTTGAAGAAGATTGCCCCAGATTGATTGACTGATGAAAATAAACTGATTATAGCTTCAGTTTGACTGCTGCAGGGGAAGAATGAATTGATCATGGCTTCAATTCTTGAAATGATTGTTGAGAATAAACTGATTATGGCTTCAGTTGCTATTGTTGGGGATGAGCTGATCATGGCTTCAGTTCTTGAAATGACTGTTGAGAAGGCTAAACTCAGTATGAATCTTGAAAGAGATCTTCTGATTAACCAATTCTGAGAATAACTTGCACTGAGCAACAAATTTTGAACTGATTCACAACAGGATCTGGAAGTAATGTGCCCCTGATAGGATCACTGACCAAGTTTCTCAACTGTTTGAAAATTTCTTAATGAGGAAAGTTTGCCTGCAAATAGGATTATTCAAACAAGCATGGTAATTTTAATGCAAAGCTCAATGCAATTTTGAAATCAAAAATCATTTTTGGAATGATATTATTGATGTAAAGCAAAATGAATCACTTGTCAAAACACGGCAGTTTAGACATTCAAAAATGAAAGAGAAAGCAAAGGTAAGACATCAAAGCAAATGATTGGCAACAAACATAGGAGTCAATTTATGCAACCTTGTTGTATTATGCTTTCAAAAGAACCTGGCTTCAATTAGGTCTTCTGAATGTTGTAACGTGGTTTGGTTCACGGTTTTAAAACAAAGGATATAGGCTCAAAGTTTATTTGTACCCAACCCATTCTTCGTGATGATCTCTAATCCTATGCTCAGTTAATTCAAACTATGCATTCAGGTTCCAAGTGATTTTGGAATTGTAACACTGTTATGATGATGGCTCAAGGGCCAAGGTATTTTTGAGATGGCAGTCACTCTTTCTTACAACATTTTGTTGTTTTTGATGAGGACCTCAGTCAAATTGTTTTGTCTTTGAGGATTTTGGTAATTGATCTTTTGTTATCCCTAACTTTTGCCTGAACTGTGTCATTTGACTTTACAGTCAGCGGGATGCCCCAATTTTTGCCTAAGTCTCCTTCATAGGTTTTGACTTAACGGGCTTTTCATTGATTTTTTTTATTCATCATTTTATTTTGAAAGATAGTGACTGCCTGGCTAAATGATTACGGTGAACCATCATTGGCTTTTGATTTGAAAGACATCTTTGACACTTCTTGGATGTGTGCGAAGGAAAGCTTATGATTGCAACCTTTATTGGAAAGTGTTTTGCATGCACAGTCTACTTAACTGAGAACTACCCATCCCCATGTTAAGATTACGGTTTTTTCGCATAGAAAGAAACTCCAACTTCTAGGCTCGAAGGGGTTGACAAAGGATTAACTTCCTTATTTCTCCAGTGTTTGGGAGTTGAAACAATGCCTGTACATCATCAGCCAAGTTTTAATTGAAAGCATACAATTTAGCAATTTCGGGTATTTCGTTTTCATCATCCTCCCTCCAATCTTTGCATAAACAAAAGCTTGATAAAGAAATTGAACAGGAGATATATTTTTTGTGAAAAAGAAAGCATAAAGATGCACATAGTGGATATAAATGAATTGAATCAAAAGTTGCAATGCTCATTTCATTGAAATTACCATGAAAGTACAAATAAAATTTGAAAGCAAACAATCAATACAATCAAAAAAAAATGCAAACAGAAAGAAACAAGGCCTAGTGACTAATCAGCAACAAGGATGAGCTGTCCTGTCTGAAGCACTGGCTTTAGGAGATGATCCGTCTGAACTGACTCAAACTTCACTTGGCATGCTCTGGCAAAGGATTGTTGACAACATTGGGATTATCATCAGCAAAGGACAGAATCTTTGAGTTCACCAATTCTTGTACTCTAGCTTTCAATGCAAAGCAACCTTCCAAGTTATGGCCTGCCCCACCTCGATGGAACTCATAGTGAAGATCAGCCCTATAGCCGGCTGGAAGAGGATTTGGAGGAGGAGGTAGATCCCTCGTTGTAATCAAACCTTTCTTTACAAGACATGGATACAGCTCAGTGTAGGACATCGGGATAGGATCAAAGTTAACCCTATTGCGATTCGGATTTTGTCTAACAGTCTGACGAGGAGCTTGAACTGGTTGAGCATTGACAACAGGAGCAACTGCAGCTACATATTGTTGTTGTCTGCGTCGAGGTTTACCTTCAACTGAAACAGCATGGGTATCGCCATCCTTTTTCTTTTGAAAATTTCTAGCATACTTTTTAGCACCACTAAAGGCTTCAGCATTAGCAATCCTTCCTTTCTTGATACCTTCTTCTAGTCTTTCTCCAATAGTGACTAGGTCAGCAAAACCAGATGATACACTGTCTATCATCTTTTCCCAAAAGAGTGGCTAAAGAGTGTCCATGAATAAACCAGTCAATTCTTTTTCAGCCAAGGGTGGCTCCACTTGAGCAGCTAGCTCTCTCCAGCGCTGAGCGTACTCCTTAAAAGATTCTTTTTCTTTTTAGGACATGTTCTGCAATTGACGGCGGTCAGGTGTCATGTCCATATTATACTTATATTGCTTTAAGAAAGCATCAGACAAGTCCATACAGCTTTGGATATGGTTCTTATCAAGTCCCATATACCATTTCATTGAAGCCCCACTCAAGCTGTCTTGGAAACAGTGAATGAGCAGTTTGTCATTTTTGGCATGAGCAGCCATCTTGCGGCAGTACATCACCAAGTGGGTTCTGGGACAGGTGTGCCCCTTGTATTTCTCAAAATTAGGAGTCTTGAATTTTGGAGGAATAACCAAGTCGGAAACCAAGCACATGTCCATTGCAGCAGCACTAAAGACATCACTTCCTTCCATGGCTCTTATCCTTTTGTCTAGAGTTTGCCATTGCTCTCTGACTTCTTCAATGCATCCAGGTTCTCCCTGACTTTCAGATTATGGACCAGCAGCATGGTACACGAAAGGATTCTCAGGAATAGCTTGAGCAACAGAATGCACAACAGGCTGAGGTTCAGTGAACAATGGAGCTGAAGATACTGGAGAGACAAACACAGGAGTAGTTACAAAGGGTGGCGAGTAATTCGCAGGTAACCCAAATTCTGGCCAAGTAGAAGCTGGTTGCTGAGTCAGCGGAAGGTCAACAGCAACAGGTGAGATTTCAGAGATCATAGTCCTCTGAGGAGGTTCACCTCTAGCAATCAGAACTTGCAGCATTTCTATAAGCTTGTTCATGCCGGCCTTCAACTCATCAATTTCCATTCTGACTTCGGCGTTGTGTTGTTCTTGGTTTTCCATTCTCAATCTGACAGCAGCTCTAGTTTCGTAGTTGTGTTGAGGAAACAGCTTGACGGCGAACAGATAACTGGAGAAGGAGACAGTTGAAATGAGTTTCTGGACAACTTGGAAGAATGCATATGTATGCTCATGGATGCAAGAGTGCATAAATGCAACAACCACAAACAAGATCACTCGAATCACACAGGTTCAAAGGTTCGCTCTGAAGAGAACACCAGAATACCAGGTTGATAAGTCCACACTGATAAGAAATCCAAAGTACCGGGCATGTTGGAAGCCAGGGTTTCCTGCAAACCTGTAAACACCCGCCCATTCTCACATGTGGGTACTAAAAAGCCGGGATCCTCAGTTTCAGATTCTCGATTTGAGAAGAAATAGTACATTCATCCCTCAGGGTACAATATTATCGCCAAACAAAGAGGTCGTCCACTGATTCCCCCAAAAAGGATATCCTATAGCAAGTTCCCAGCATTGGGTCCTCGGATCGAGAATCGCAATGGGTTTGCCTTTTCTGGTCTGCCATTGTCGTTCTCGGGAGGAGAGGCGTTGCTGAGTTCTCAGGGAAACAGTCGTCAGAGTCGACAGTTCTCTAGATCAACACCCCGAAATGCGCAAGACACGCACGTCAGAATATCTCTCAAGAAAACCTCGTCTGGATGTGAATTTCGTGAACACCAAACGTACCAAGACGGCGCGTAGGTCCCACTACTTTCCACTCTAGTCCTAAGTGTATACTCAAGCCTGTGTATTGGGCTTATCTCTCAGAACATCCCAACCAGAACAGACAGATAACAAGCAAGTCAGACAAAAATCAGTAAATAAATCAAAGTAGGCTAAAGCCCTTAAGGGATAGACCAGCAAGAGGTCAATCTGTCCCCAGCAGAGTCGCCACTTTTCTGTAACGGCAAAATCGTGAGTGTAAGCTATTGATTAACTTAACTCGAAAAGCAAGAGTCGCCACCGCACTTTTATTTTATCCAAAAAGGAAAGGAAAAAGAGCGAACAAAACCTACACAAGCTCTACAACAAGAACAAGTGAAGAGAGTCCGGGTAAGGGGGGTAGGTTACGCAATGGGAAGGTGTTAGCACCCAAAACGTCTATAGTACTCTATAGGAGCCCTTTGAAATATCTACCGCTTTTGGTCTGAAAAGGTTTGCTTGAAAAGTGATTGAGAAGATGAGAAGAGAAATTGTTTTTAAGATTTTTGTGTTTGGAGAGACTTGAAGTCTCATGCCTACGTACCCACGATGTGCAATGTAGGATCAAAACCCCGTAGTTCGTGGTACAAAGAATGAAAATTGTTTGTTTTGGTTTATTTTAAATGTAAAGACAAGTCGTCATTTCTAAGCGAATAATTCCGCTTAAAGAAATGAATCATGTCTAAACTTATGAAAAAGTTAAAGGAAAAAGGTGCACAAGGGCACAAAAAGAGGTTGATGAGTTTGGTGTTTTTTAAAGTCTTTTGAAAAAAAGTGTCAATATGCTTATGTAGTTTAGCATTTGTTAAGAAATGAAAAGAAAAAGAGTAAAATCACTTGACAAAGTCAAGGTTTGTTTATGAAAGAGGTGATAGTTTGAAAACAATAATGTTTTAAAAAAAGAGAGAGAGTTTTGAAAATTGAAGAATGGGTGGAGAAGAAGAGACTATCCTAAAGCATAAAGTAAAAGCTAAGGATAAGAAACATCTAACCACAAAAGTAAACTCCATAGTCTTCGAACCATAATTCCAAAGCAAAGGGAGAAAGGTCCTAAGTCTAAGTCCAAGGTTCCAAGAATTGCATTGGATGTCCAAGGTCTAAGTTCAAGGATTCAAGAATAGCATTGAAGTCCAAGGTCTAGGTACAAAACTCCATGTCCATTGCAAAGGATAGTAACCATAGTCCAAGATTAGAAGCACAAGTTTTTTAGAGGTTTTAGCCTTTATTAATGTTTTTGGTCCAAGTGGACAAAGAGAAAAAGGCATAAGCATAAACATGTGTCCAACGGACAAAGGAAAAATTGCGGAAGTATAAACATATGTCCAACGGACAAAGGAAAAATTGCGGAAGCATAAACATATGTCCAACGGACAAAGGAAAAATTGCAGAAGCATAAACATGATATGAAATGATAATAATGAAGCATAAAAGTAAAAGAGATAAGGAGCGAGAAGGAATTGTAAAGGATTAGTACAATAGTAATGTTAGTAAGTTAATGATTAGTTGTTAGAGTTAGTGATCAATTATAATTGAATAATTGCACTTAGGTCAAGATTAATGAGAACTCATTAGAGGATTGATAAGACCAAAGCCTCCTAACAACAAGTTTCATAAGTTTTGAACCAAAAGACAAATAATCAATATTCTTGATCGTTTTCCGATGCGGGACAAATATTGCGCTATGTTAAGCAATCGCCGAGTAATTTACGGAGTAATTACCCTACAAATGAGGTCAGTCAATAGCTCTTTGTGCTAGTGTATGCTAGATGAACGATATGTAAATCGTCATCCGAAAGCGATACCGCACGAAAAGAAAAATGGTAGCGATCTAGTCTTGATCAAAATTCAATGAAGGAATTTCACGGTCCTTTAGACTTTCATCGATCAAAAAGAAAAAGAATTAATATGAAAAGAAGTGGATCTAACATTTATGATCCACACAACCAACAATAATGAGACAATAAAATCAAGATAAAAAGTGAAATCACATGACATTTTTTTTATGGTCTTTTTAAGAAATATTTTCAAAACAAAATTTAGAATAATAGTAAATCAAAATATAAAACAAGAGAAATTTTATAAAAAAAGATTTTAGATAGAAATGAAAAAATAATAGGAATTGAAATATAAAAAATAGAAAGGGAGGCGAAATAGCAAATTGTGGTGGTGGTGATTAGTGGTCTCTCACGGGCTAGGCCCAATATTCATGAACCATTTAAAAACCAACAAAAAAAAGAAAGTAAAATGCAAAGTATCAGAAAAAAATAAAAATAAAAGGAAAATGGTCTTCTTCTTCCTTTTATGAACACGCGCGCACTATTCACATCACCATAGCCAACACTTCAAAACTCAACCGAATCGGAGCGACGGGACGCAAGATTGTGACGGAATCGATCGGAATCGAGAGAGGAACACAACGGTATAATTAGATTCAAAAATCGTCAACAACGGATGCGAGACGAGAAATGAGAACAAGCTCCGATCTACCTTCAAATGGTGAGTTTCGATCCAAATCTTTCTCTCTTTTCTTCTTTTGACTCGATTTCTTGAAGTTGTTGTTGAATTGTTTGAGATTTATGAGTTGTGTTGAAATTGAAAGAAAGTTAATGGAGTTCGGTTGAGGTTGAAGATTGAATATGAGAATTGATGAAGGTGATGGATTGGAATTGAAACTGAAAATTTATTGAATATTGGTTGAAGCTTTGGTGTGATTTTCGCAGGGATTTATTGGCTTTCTAAAGCTTGAGATTAGAGTGAAGAAAGGGTGCTATTTATAGAAGGATTGTGATGAATTTGTAATTTTTAAATTGTGGAATTTTTGCTGTCGTTTGTATATATTTTTTCTGCGTTTTAGTGCAGTCACAGTGCGTGTGTGATGCTGCATTTTTGCGGCTTGTGGTAGCTTTGTTTGTGTAGCTCGTGTTGGAGGGCTTGCGTGTGGACTTGCTCATGTGGATGGCGTGGCAGCTTGGTTTGGACGTGTGATTTACTACAGTAACGGCTGGACTTGCACGTTGAAGAGTAGTAGTAGCTGCATTTGGAGTAGCTTGGATGTTGAAGTTTGGCATGGATAGCTTTGTAATACCCCAAATTTTGACCACTTAGATTTCCCATCATTGTGAAAATCATCATCACAATATGGATGAACCATCATGCTTCATCAGTCTCCCCAAAGATGGGTGAGCATCCAATACAATTAAAATTAGGGTTTCAAGCCCTCTCTAAGTGCTTAGACAAAGGATCAATCAAGAAATGACGTGATATTCAACTTGTCTAATCTCTTAAATATCCACAATGGATAAAAAAGGACTCCCACTTCAAGGATTAAGCACAAGGCTGCTCCCTTCTAGGTGGATCAAGTCTCAAGATCGACAGTGTCACCAAATTAGGGTTTTGGTCGACCAGGGCCTCCAGATGGAAATTTTCATCTGGGCACAAGGCAATGATCCAAAACATGACCTAATATACTTCATGGAACCTCATGAACCCATGCATCAAGTCAATTTTGCCTCAGGGGATGCATTCATCAAAAATCAGGAATTAGGGTTTCTTGACCTAATTCACCCCTAAGTTGACTTTTGGGACAAACCATGAGCCAAGACCTCAAGAGATGATTTGAGGGTCTCTAATATACCATATTGATCCATTTGGAACAATGGATTAATCCAAGAAGTTTGAGCAACAAGTCTCAATTTCATCTGCACCACAATTAGGGTTTTAAGAGAAAAGTCAACTGTAACTTTGACTTTTGACCTAGACATGCTCCCAAACCCTAATACATGATTGAATATACCCTATGACACCCATGGAACATGTCCTTCAAGTTTGATTTAGGTCAAGGACATGATTTCCTGAAGAATTGCACAGTTTGGAATTCATCTGATAAAAAGTCAACTGTGCACAAAAGTCAACTTTGACTTTTTGAGATTTTTCACCAAAATGGATTTTTAACCCTAAAATGATGTTAATGTATGATTTGAATCATCATTCATCAAGAAAAATCAAGAAAAGTGAGATAACTTGTAAAAGGGGTAACCATAAAACTTAGAAATTTTTCTAAGTTAAAAATAAAGTGGCAAGGGTACCAACTTTGAAGGACCATAACTCCTAAACCACAAGGCCATTTTTTCTCATCCAAATATGGATTTGTAGCCCTCATTATCACCTACAAAAACTTCAACTACAAGTCATTCCAATTCATTAAGGATTTTGAGTTATGGAGTGATCAAAGTGGCTGAAAAGTGAAAATGTCACTTTTTCCAACACTTAGTGAAATTTTCACTAAGTCAGATTCTGCCTCACTTTTTGCCAAATGTAGGGGGATTTTCCACTTGGAATCAAAAGAGATCAAAACCATACTTGTTCAAACAGTTGTTGTATCATGTAAGAGCTTTCCAAAATGGCCAAGAACATTGCCAAATTCAACCTACACCATGAGATACAACATTGCCAAGTTGCCTTGCTGAAATCTGTCAAGGCAAGGCAGAATTTGCAACTTTGGTCGATTTGCCAAAATCAGCCAAATTCAATTGCTCCTATCCACTTGGACATCTCAGAGGATTGAATCTAAAGGGGACAATCACTTAGCCAAGCCTCCAAAGTCCATGGAACAAGAAATAGCATGTTGAACCTAGAATGGCCAAAATAGGGACAAGACTTCAAATTTGGAATGAGGCATTCAATGAAACCATCAAGGTGGCATGGACTGAGCCATTCTCATATGAAATCAGTCAAGACTTATCCAAGACCAAGGGAACCAAAGCTCTGTGCCCTAACCTCTAGTCAATGGCTAGAGGAGACTTGGATTTTCATTTGCCAACATTGGCCAAACCTACTTACCAGCTGCCATGCACTATTCCTTGCAAAACAAACTTGCTCTACTATAAATAGAGCTCAATTGTGGTCAGTTTGAGTACACCAAAGCCATCTAACAGATGCTTTCCTCAAAATCTCTTCTTTCACTCCAATTTTGCCTTCTAAGGCAAGTCACTATCGGGTTTTGAGTTTGAGAGCAATTCCAATCAAACCAATCACTCACACACCTCACATACATCACATATGAGCTGATCAAACACTTAGATTACTTCTGAAACATCAATTTCATGAAATCACCAGCTGGTTGCTCAAGGTTTTAACCAAAGTGCAGCTGAGGTACCACAAAATGATCCAGCCAATTTCAATCAAGTCCAACCATCCAAACACAATCCATAGGGTGTAGGGAAGCTGTTCAGATCATCACCACTCATCTGTAACACCTCCAAATCAAAAATCACTTTGAACTTGCTGTCACGACTTGGAGGTAAGCACATACTTGGTCATTTCTCAATCTATGCATATTTCCTCGCACAATAATTTGGCCATATGTTCATAATCATGCATGAAATGTTTTCCCTTAATTAATTGCATTGTTTGAATCGTGTATCAAAAATCCTAGCCTTCATGCAGAAATTAGGGTTCTTGAGGTCTCTTCGTGATTTCTTGTTGTATGTTTAATTTAAATGAAATTAAAGTACATAGACATGATCGTGAGGTTGAGGCGAGCATAATGATATGTGGATTGCATGATATGATTACGTATTCATGGAGATTGGATAGAAAATGCAAATCTGAGAAACCAAGAACACGCGCGTGTTCTTCAGCTTGTTCTTGGCGCCATTTTTAGAAATTCAAATATTTGAATTTTGTGATTTTGTTTAATTGATTCAAAAATTAATTTCTCTCTGAGTTTTAATGATTTTGAGTTGATTCTTTTTTTAATAATTCACAAAAATGTTAAAATATTTTATTTTCACAAAAAATCCCAAAAATATTATTTATTTCATATAATTGATATTTTTGCAAAGAATTAATATTTTAATTATTTTTGACATTTTAAATATTTTTTCTACATTGATTTTGCAACTTTTAATGCTTTCTAATTATTTTGTAGGTCAATACTTAATTTTTGAAGCATTAATCCAAGATCACAATTTGTTTTCCATGTGTTAAACAATTTTTGATCATTTTAATTGAATTTTTATTCAATTAAATACATTTTGAAAACAAATTAGGGTTTTGGATTAATTCAACCCTCATAAATCACTTTCAAAACTTTCTGGGCCTCTTGAGAGAGTGTAAGACCCATCCCCCCTTGTACAAAAACTTTTTTGGGCCTCACTCATTGTATAAGTCCCTCTGTACAAGTAAACGGCGCGATCGTCGCCCGTTTAAAAAAAACATTATGGGCCTCTCCTTGAGCTATAAGACCCATTCAAAACACTTTGGGCCTCTATTAGAGTGTAAGACCCAATCCCCCTTTTAACCAAAACATTTTGGGCCTCACTTATTGCATAAGTCCCTCTGCGTTAAAATAAAACCTCGGCGCGATCGCCATTTTTAAACGAAAAATCATTTGGGCCTACCCTCGTGTTATAAGCCCCTCTCTTTTCTTTAAACCTTTTTTTGGGCCTCTTGAGAGAGTGTAAGACCCGTCCCTTTGTACAAAAAACCTTTTTGGGCCCCAGTCACTTGTATAAGTCCCGCTGTACAAAGTCAAACAGTGTGCTCACTGATAAAACCATGGGCCTCTCCTTGAGCTGTAAGCCCCAAATCTTTCTTTTTCAAAGCACTTTCTCCTTTGATTTTGAATATACTGTCGTTTTCAATCTTTCTTTGTTGAACAACTAACCAAACAGCATGGAAGCACTACAACCGAGTAAGTGGTTATCGCTTTCATTTACTGCTTTCATATTATAAACTGTATTGTGGGGCTGCTCACTGTAAGTCTCATTTCATAAACTCATATCTACTGTGTAATAATAGTATAGATATTTCGAGTTTCCCCGGCAACTACGTCTAGAACTAGGTGACGCCGTTTCATTTATTCGTAGAAATGGACTCCTAGATCCCCAATAGGAGCACCAAATACAGTCTTCTCTTCGGCTGTCCTCCTTAGGAATCGTCAAGAAGCTCTACTCCCCAAGATGAATGTATTCGCCGTGAATGGCATCTTTGAGTTTCTTCCAAATTCTCGAACTTTCCTGACTTGATCTATTCCTTGTGGATAGCTTGCCTTGAATGTCTCGGGGTTTGGGTACCCACTACGGTCATAATCTTGGACCTTAACTAAGGAACCCTCTTCAAAAGCTAAAAGTCGCTGGATAGTAAACCTCGCATGTTTACCAGTGGTTTTTATCTTTAAAAGAGTTATCTCTCCTAATGGAAAGGAGATGATAGACCCACGGGCTTCTTAAAAGCATCGGCCTCCTCTTGGGCATTATTCAAGGACACTACGACTTCTTAGAAGTATTCACAGCCTCCTCTTAGGCTTCGTATAATGATCTCTTCCTTCGGGAATGATAGCCTCCTCTTGGGCTTCGTACAAGGACCCGTCGGCTTCTTAAAAGTTTCCAGCCTCCTCTTGGGCTTCGTACAAATTGTCCCGACGACCTCCTAGAGGTATAGGAACAGAACCTAGTCATCCTCATAGAACAGTCCTTTCATAGAGTCTACTACCGTTTCTCAAAGCATAGTACAAAAGAAAAAAACTCTAGACTTGGACAGTCTAACTTCCTTGAGTCTCAAAGACATTCTCAAGTGACCCCCTTCGTTAAATAGGAAGGAAACCCACAGACTCGGACAGTCTCAATACCCTTTGGATTTCCCGTTTCCTCAAAGAGAAGGAAATATCCCTGATCCTCAAATCAAATCCCTGAGTACAGTGTTGCTCATATAAGAACTGATTTTCTCTTTTAAAATCAGTATATTGGATCTGTCACTCAACTGAACCAAACTTTTAGCCTCTATCTCGGGCTTCGTACGAGACACAAAGACTCCCTCGTAGAGTCAAACAAACAATAGCCTCTATCTCGGGCTTCGTACGAGACACAAAGACTCTATCGTCGGGTCAAAAACTTTTAGCCTCTCTCTCGGGCTTTGTACGAGACACAAATTAGCATCCTCTTAGGCTTTGTATAATGATTTTCCTAGTGGAAATTAGCCTCCTCTTAGGCTTTGTATAAGAAAACCACTGGTTGATCCAATCAACCTTTTAGCATCAAAGTTGTGCCTCGTTCACAGTACACAAACATCAACAACTCCTTTCATTTCATCTAATCCCTGTAAGCGGCAAGCCTCTGGATCATCTATATCCATGCCACTGTCCCTCTTTTAGCATGAGAAATTCCTAAGGAAAGATGGCATTGCTCTACACTGAGTTAAAGTCTTCTCCTTCAGGTTAAAACCCTTTCTTTAGAAATTATGGCATTGCTCGGATCCGCATATCCCAGTTAAAGTAATTCTCCTTCCCCCTCTTTAGAGATGACAAATTCTCTCTAAAGTCGAGGTCTTTCAGCTTCACGTCTTGGGCTTTGAACAAGACACAAATAGACCCTTCAACTTCACATCTTGGGCTTTGAACAAGATACAAACCACCTTTCGCTTCACGTCTTGGGCTTTAAACAAGACACCAAAAACACCCATTTCCTCCCATAGAATAGGAGGAACTACGAACGCTCTGATTTCCCTGTTTCGGTAAACGGGAATACGTAGGCATAAGATCGAAAGAAAAGATCTTAGCGAGCGCAATCAACAAAAAACCCAAATCCCATATCTCCATCAATCAAAAGCAGTATTTCAAAAGCATCAGTCCTAACATCCTAATCCTTGTTCCCCGCCAGAAACCTTCTGCCCAGGTAAAAAAGAAAGAGAACCGTATTGGCGAAAATACAAATAACCAGTACAAAGGCTCCCCCACATTGATAGCATCTGTAACCTAACAGACCGCTGTTTAAACTCAGTATGCAAAGCAGGGTTAATTGGAGACATCTATTTCCCTTCCTTAGTCAGCTCACAATAGGATAAAAAATGAATCGACCTGTAGTTTAAGCTCAAACCGCAGAGAGCGATCAGCGCTTAAGAACCGCGTCCAAAATCGCTCGCTACAGAAAAAATAGATGCCCCTATTTAATCTTCTTAGACCCGAAGGTGTGAATGACGAAGGGATTCGGGCATTCGGGGTGCAAGAGGATTAAATATCGGAATACCCGAAATTTTGATGGCGGTTATGAATGGTAGCTTACGCGTTCATCTTCTTTAGCTAAGCAATGATGCTTAGAAAAGGTAAACTTCCCCTCGATCCTGGTCTCCTACCAAGGAACTGGTCTCAGTTTCTTTTGTAAACTTCCCCTCGATCCTGGTTTCCTACCAAGGAACTGGTCTCAGTCTCTTTTGAAATAAACTTCCCCTCGATCCTGGCTTCCTACCTAGGAGCTGGTCTCAGTTTTTGAAATGAACTTCCCCTCGATCCTGGTTTCCTACCAAGGATCTGGTCTTAGTTTCATTTGTCAATAAACTTTATTGACAAGGGACGCTATTGTAGCGGTTTTCCCTCAAACTTCTCGCCGAATTTTCCTGGGGAGACGCCATTTGAGTGGGAAAAGATTTGATGTTAGACTTACTGGGGAACCCAGTCGTCTGAGTTGTAGAGGTACACAAACTTCTCTGTTTTGGAGACGCCATTTGTCGATTCTACTGGGGAAAGCGAGTCTCTAGAGAGACTGTTTTCGTTTGGGGTTACATCACACTTTTCTCGGGATCTTCCCGGAGAAATGCCATATGATGGGATCCAATTTTGAGGTGCCAATGACCTTCTCATCAGTGGTTTTTCGGAGCAAAACTGGCGTGCTGCCGAATCTCTGATCACGAGGCTTTCTCTGTGGATTTTCCTTAATCCGGGAAAGCAAGGATATCATCTTCAATGGCGAAGAGTGATGCTTATTGAAAGTTTTCTCTGGCTTTTCAGAGGTTCAAGTTATCAAAGTGGTCAAGGACCAACTTCTTTCCAGAATTAAACTGGAAGCGAGGTTGTTCAGACACAGTATTTCCTGACGAGGCAAGAACTGACAACTCGATTGAGAGGACTTCTATTACTAGGGGACAGGACCGACTAGAGTGATAGTGATGCAATATGAAATGTGAATGCAAATAAAAAATGCATGATGTATGTATGTATGTGCTGACAAAACAGACGCAACATACAGACTAAGAGATAAACACAATTGGATACTCGGCCATCGCGAGGCGAAGAAGTACCGTTGATCCAAAATAGCAATTCCACCTTGCTTAGGAGAGATAGTCCCGTTGGGAGCTATGTTGATCGGGCTTAGGAGATGAGGACTCGGCCGAGGTTGTCAGACGAAACAAGGTCTCTGACACAGTTGATCCCTTTATTCAGGCGAACTGGTTTAGAAGGAGTACTTTGATTCTGCATTTTGAAGTTTGCTTACTTCGGGAAAAGCGATCGATGTTCTTCTGATGTTCAACAGTCAAAAGAAATGCCATCTTTAATTTAAAAGCAGAAAAAGTTTAACAAGTAAATTTATTTTTGTTTTATTTCAAGAATCGCTGATTAAGTTTAAACAACGTCGTTCTGTAAAGCTAAAACAAGTAAAGAATTACAAACAAAAGCACAAGGGCTCAAATTTTATTGATAAGATGGAGATCAGCCAAACGCGTGATTCCAAAGAGTATATACAAAGTTAGAAAATGGTAATTTACAGGGAAAAGGGTTACGTTGAAACATAACGACCATTATCCTTCTACCAACTTTGAGTTCGGGACATCCTGAGCTTCCGTCGAAGATGACCTTTGACTGGAGATTTCCTCCGATAGATGATGTTGTAACTGCTGCTGAGGGACTTGCCTCTGTTGAACATAGTTACTTGCCATTATCCCTAATTTTTGCCTGGATTGTACTATGAGATTTCCAATCCATCGGGATGATTTTTTTTCATGTCTCTAACTTTTGCCTGGACCGCCCTTTCGGGTTTTCAATCCACCAAGACGTTTTTTTTTTATTTTATTTTTAGGCGAAGTATTTCTTGACTACATCAACATTCGTGGGGTAGGCAAATTCCTCTCCGTCCATGGTTGCAAGTCTCAAGGCGCCGCCTGAGAAAGTTTTCGTGACCACATAGGGGCCATCATAATTTGGGGTCCATTTGCCCCGAGAGTTAGTGAGAAATGATTGTATCTTCTTGAGCACGAGGTCTCCTTTTCTGAAAATACGAGGTCGGACTTTTTTGTCGAACGCCCTTTTCATTCTCTGTTGATATAACTGACCGTGGCATAGTGCCGTGATTCTCTTTTCTTCGATCAGGTTCAGTTCGTCGTGTCGACTTTGACACCATTCAGCTTCGGTGAGCTGAGCTTCCATCAATACCCGGATTGATGGGATCTCTACTTCTATGGGGAGCACTGCTTCCATGCCATATACTAGAAAGAAAGGGGTTGCCCCTGTTGAAGTGCGGATAGATGTTCGATAACCGTGAAGAGCAAAGGGTAGCATTTCGTGCCAATCTTTATAGGTTACAATCATCTTTTGAACAATCTTCTTGATGTTCTTGTTAGCCGCTTCTACTGCTCCGTTCATCTTGGGTCGGTAGGGAGATGAGTTATGGTGTTCGATCTTGAACTCTGCACACAACTCTTTCATCATCTTATTATTCAAGTTAGATCCATTATCAGTAATGATCTCGCTTGGAACACCATAACGGCAGATGATATTGTTTTTGATAAATCAGACCACCACTTGTCGGGTTACATTGGCGAATGACGCTGCTTCGACCCACTTGGTGAAATAATCAATGGCTACCAGGATGAACCGATGTCCGTTTGAAGCTTGGGCTCAATCATACCAATCATGTCGATTCCCCATATGGAAAAAGGCCACGGGGAAGAAAGAACTTTGAGATGTGATGGCGGTACATGAATTTTCTCGGAGTATATCTGACACTTGTGACACCTCCTCATGTACTTGTAGCAATCGGATTCCATGGTCAACCAATAATACCCGGCCCTGAGAATTTTTCTCGCCATTGTGTGTCCGTTGGCATGAGTGCCAAAGGATCCTTCATGAATTTCTTTCATGAGCATGTCTGCTTCTGGTCTGTCGACACATCGGAGTAAGACCATGTCAAAATTTCTCTTATAAAGAGTGTCACCGCTCAGGAAGAAGTTTCCAGCCAATCTTCTGAGGGTTTTCCTGTCTTTTCTGAGTGCCCCAGATGGGTACTCTTGTTTCTGAAGGAAGAATTTGATATCATGATACCAAGGTCTATCGTCTATGACTGCTTCAATCGCGAAGATGTAAGCGGGCCGTTCAAGGCGCATGATGTCGATCTTAGGTATGTCATTTCATCGACCTACACTAATCATGGAAGAGAGAGTGGTTAATGCATCAGCCATGTGATTCTCATCACGAGGGATGTGATGAAAGTCGACTCTGTTGAAGAAGGGTAACAACCTTCTTGCATAGTCTTTGTAAGGAATCAATCCTGATTGGTATGTGTTCCAATCTCCTTTTATCTGGTTAATAACCAGGGCTGAATCGCCGTATACGTCCAAGTTTTTGATCCTTAAATCAATCGTTTCTTCGAGACCCATGATACATGCTTCGTATTCGGCCTTGTTGTTCGTACATTTGAACGTAAGTCTAGCAGTGAAAGGAATGTGGGAACCCTGAGGGGTTACAATGATTGCCCCAATTCCATTTCCATAATGATTGACTGCTCCGTCAAAGATAAGTCCCCACTGGGAACCTGGTTCTGGCCCTTCACTGGGTAGCGGTTCATCGCAGTCTTTCATTTTTAGATACATGACATCTTCGTCTGGGAAGTCAAACCCGATTGATTCTTGATCGTCAATCGGTTGATGAGCCAAATGATCGGCTAAAATACTTCCTTTAACGGCTTTCTGAGCATGGTACTCTATGTCATATTCTGATAGTAACATCTGCCAACGGGCAATCCTTCCCGTGAGAGCAGGTTTTTCGAAAACGTACTTGATTGGATCCATTTCGGAGACCAACCAAGTAGTATGACGAATCATGTACTGGCGAAGACGTTTGGCTGCCCAAGTCAAAGCGCAACAAGTTTTCTCAAGCATTGTGTACCGAGTCTCGCAGTCGGTGAATTTCTTGCTTAGATAGTAAATGGCAGACTCTTTCCTTTTAGTTTCGTCTTGTTGGCCAAGTACACATCCCATTGAGTCCTCTAGGACTGTGAGGTAAATGATCAGTGGTCTTCCTTCCACTGGAGGTGATAGGATCGGAGGATTCAACAGATATTCCTTAATACTGTCGAAGGCAGTTTGGCAATCTTCTGACCAAACGCAATCCTGGTTCTTTTTGAGTAATTTGAAAATCGGCGCACATGTCGCGGTCATAAGGAATATGAATCTGGAGATGTAGTTCAAACATCCCAGGAATCCTCTGACTTGTTTTTCAGTTTTCGGAGAAGGCATTTCTTGAATGGCCTTGACCTTGTCAGGATCAACTTCAATTCCTTTCTGGCTGACGATGAACCCTAGTAATTTCCCCGAACGGACACCGAAGGTGCACTTGTTGGGATTCAAGCGGAGCTTGAATTTTCTTAGACGTTCGAACAATTTTGACAGACGTTCAACGTGCTCATCCTCTGTTCTTGATTTTGCAATCAAATCATCGACATATACCTCGATTTCTTTGTGTATCATGTCATGAAACAGAGTAGTCATGGCCCTTTGATAGGTTGCCCCGGCATTCTTCAAACCGAACGGCATTACCTTGTAACAAAAGGTACCCCATGGGGTAATGAACGAAGTTTTCTCCATGTCTTTCGGCGCCATTTTGACCTGGTTATAGCCCGAGAATCCATCCATGAAGGAGAATACTTTGAACTTTGCTGTGCTGTCAACCAGCATGTCAATGTGTGGTAAAGGAAAGTCGTCCTTTGGACTTGCCTTGTTTAGATCTCTGTAATCAACACACATTCTGACCTTTCCATCCTTTTTGGGAACGGGTACGATGTTGGCTAACCATTGAGGATATTCAGATGTAGCGAGGAAACCCGCGTCGATCTGTTTCTGTACCTCCTCTTTGATTTTGATGGCCATGTCCGGGTGAGTCCGTCTCAACCTTTGCTTTACTGGCGGACATTCCGATCTTAGCGGTAAGTGATGTTCCACGATGCTGGTATCCAACCCTGGCATATCCTGATAGGACCAAGCGAATACATCGGGGAATTCTTTGAGAAGCTTTATCAAACTTTCTTTGACAGTTGGACTGAGCAGTGCTCCGATCCTGATTTCTTTTCTCTCTTTTTCTGAACCCAAGTTTACCGTTTCCAACGGCTCTTTGTGAGGTTCAATGGACCTTTCCTCTTGTCTGAGTAGTCGGGAGATCTCTTCTGGAATTTCGTCGTCATTTTCTTCTTCAGCCTCGAATACCGGGAACTCAAAGTTGAGAGAAGGCATCGGATCGTATGTTTCAACGGGGTATAAAACAAGCAATCTGCATGACGTGATGATTCGTGTTTAGAAGAGATAGAGAAAATGTAAGTGTGTGCAGTGTTTTGATTTTACTGCTTATTTTTATTATTGAATGTTTTTTAGGATTACCATTTTCTGAAAAAGCAAAAAGAGAAAACAACAATTAATGCGGAAATTACAGAACGACGTTATTTTATTAATGAACAAGTCGAATCTTGAAACTACAGCCCTATAAAACAAAACTCACTCGCTCTGGGCAAAGCGAAGAGGGAAATTTACAGAAAACGAGCCCTATCAAAACATCCGTTTCACCTGGGTAGGGTGAAAGGTTAAAGATGGCAATTACTTTGACCGACGAACGACCTTCGGAACCTCGACAGCAACCCATTGGCGGCAAACTCCTCGGTGAATCACAAAGTCTGGCACCTTCCTTGATTTGTCTTCAGAAATGACGCTGATTTCTGGTGGAGTAGGATCATTGGAATCTGTCTCCCAAGCAGAGTTGTCGTAGGAGGATTCCTCTGTTGCAATTTGCATAGCATTTGTGCTCTCAGCTGTATCTCCCCATCCAGTTGACTGGATATCTTCGAGCCTGATACGAGAGCTTTCGGGAGCGGTGTACTTGACCATATAGTCGTATTTTCCACTCGGTTGTCCCAAGGTGTCCCAAATTTCTTTGGAACTGGAGAAGTCATCCCTCTCGATGACGTTGACCTCAGGAAAAGCATAGTTGATGAATTCTAGTCCTACAAACGTTGCGAATTCATCTTCATGTTGAGTAGTTTACGAATGACCTGAGTGTTGATCCCATGACAGGGTGGGGACACAGGTATTCTGTTCAATGACGCTCAGCTGAGTTTCATTACTCGGCTGACTTTCTTGCCCCAAGTTTCCTGGGTAAGGCTGCCACATTGGCAGACCATCCATTGGGCCATAGTAATTGTGGTCAAAGTTGTCTTTCATTGGAGTGTCTTCCTCTAATGAATTTGGTGGAGCGCAACATCCTTCCGGATCACAATCCCCGTAGATCATCTCGACATCTGATCTTGGTATAAATCTCGGACTTTCTGTAGGAAAGCAAAAAGGCATAGGCACCTCTTCCTGAGACATATAGCCGTCCTTGTTAAGGTAGGACTTCCATTCTTCATCTGTGTCAGAGGGATCTTCCTCATTGATAGCATGAACTGTCTGAGACACTGGGTGAAGAAAACCTCCACTGTGGAAGAAGTTTTGAAGGGGATGAAGACTTTCATCGTTGGCGGCTGTCTGGGTACAGGTCGCAGAAAAACCAAGACCCTTCTTTGTTTTATTGTCAATAGGAATGACAAGCCGTCCCCATCCTGTCGTATCGGTACTCTCGACCGCTTTGATAGCATCTTTGTATGAAGAAATTGAAGTTCCTTCTTCGGATTGATCGTTCTTGCTCACCGATAGTGCTTGGAACTGAGTTCCAATAACCTCCTCGGGTTCTACACAAGCAGATGATGATAGGTTACTCACAAGCAAGGCTTGTTCCCAACAAACTGTGACAAGTTGATCGTTCTTGACGAACTTTAGCTTTTGGTGGAGGGTTGAAGTAACCGCTCCAGCCTGATGTATCCAAGGTCTTCCTAATAAACAATTGTATGTTGCCCGGATGTCCATGACCTGGAAAGTGATTTGGAAAGTGTGAGGACCAATAGTTATGGGAAGATCAACTTCGCCGATAACTATTTTTCTGGATCCGTCGAATGCTTTGACGACGACCTCGCTGAATCTCATCGGAGGGCCCTTAAATGATAATTGCGTCAAAGTGGACTTCGGCATAACATTCAGGGCTGACCCTGTGTCTACCCGTACATTGGCTAAAGTATCGCCCTGGCAGTTAACTGTAATGTTGAGCGCCATGTTATGACGACGACCCTCTTCAGGTAATTCCTCATCACTAAATCCCAAATTATTGCAGGAAGTGATGTTAGAGACAATGCTATCGAATTGTCTGATTGTTACATCCTGTTCCACAAAGGCTTGCTCCAAGACTTTTTGTAGAGCCTCTCTGTGTGCTTCTGAACTGAGTAACAGTGATAATACTGAGATCTTTGAAGGAGTCTGTAACAGTTGATCAACAATGTTATATTCACTCCTTTGGATGAGCTTTAGCATCTCATCTTTGTCTTTTGAAAAGTCGGGATTACTAGATTGACCGACTAGTGGATCAGGAATTTCTGCCTGAAGTTCCTTTTCTTTGTTGGATTCTCCAACCCCTCGGTTGAAGATTCGACCGCTCCGTGTTACACGACTGATGTCTGCAATATTCACGACAGAGGGTAATGGAATTTCCTTTCCATTCTCGATTATTGTTGCACCGTATTTGTAAGGGATTGCCTTAGCTGATTCATACGGTAGTGGCCCCGGTAGATAGATGATTATGGGAACCTTCTGATTTTTCTGACCATCATAAGTAATCTCGATCCGTTCCTGGTTAGGAACTTTAGATTCGTCAAGTAGAGGGATGATGGCAAAAACATCCCTGGTCCTATGATGACTAGAGATTGTGACAACATCCTCAACTTGATCGGCAAGGTAGTTCGGCGTCCAGTTGATGGGTCCAGAACCTGGATATGGACGAATTTCTCCATGATCGACCTGACCCTGAAGAGCTGCTCTCACAAGGTAACACCCTTGGTTACTTTCCGAACAGACGCTACAACTGTCATAGTTGTGTGGTGGCACCTGGCCACGCCCACTTTGAATACAATGTAACCTCACTAGGTTACCTTCCATTAATCGGACATCCTGACTTTGACGACGAGTAGGATTCCTGTTATTGATACTAATCTGCTGAGTATCTTCGTCCATATAGATTGGCATCCACCAGTGATTTAACAAGTGCTGAAGTGCCTCCTGGACAAGGGTACAACCTCGATCGTTTTCGCAACCCGCTTTACAATTTTGATAGTCATGTGATATTAAGAATCCAAGTCGGACCTGCTCAGCATGTAACTCTACCAGGTTAGTATCCATTACGCAGATGTCGAAGATCTGAACCATGTTGATTTGATAGGAGTTCCTATCATGGTAGTCTTGGATCCATCCAAGATCCATCTGACGCTGGAGGGCCTCTTGTATGAAAGAGCATCCCTGTTTGTTTACCGAGCAAATCAGACAGGAACTGTAATCGTGCCGCGGAAGATTATGATAATGGCTTTGCCTTGAGTGCATCGCCACCAAGTTGACATTCATCGGACGGATGTCGTGGTTTTGAATGACGTTGGAATTCGTGTAAACCATGTTAACTCCATGAACTCGGTGCTCTTGGATCCATCCAAGATCTATTTGTTCTTGTAGAGCTGATTGCACTACCGAACATCCTTGGTTATCTTTAGAGCAGATATCACACTGGTGATAATCATGAGGTGGCACATGGCCATATCCACTCTGTCTACAATGCATTTTGACCAGATTGGTCTTTAACAAGAGTACATCGTGAATTTGATAGACATTGTTAGTCTCTTTCTCAATCAGATTGACTGCAGCTTTCTCGTGTTGAGGCAGCGGGTTCGTAAGAACATTAGGATTCGTATCTTTGAAAGATAAGAGCCCGCTCCTAACAAGCTTTTGCACGTCGGATTTGAAATTGAGACAAGTCTCAATGTTATGCCCTGAACCTCCTTGATGATAAGGGCATGTTTGATCCGCTTTAAACCAAAAAGGCAGATTTTCCGGAACTGAAAGGGGAGACTTAGTCTGAATGTGCCCCTTAGCCAGCAGTAATGGAAACAGCTCTGCGTACGTTACGGGTATAGGATCAAATCCTGGTGGCCGTATTGTACGGTTGTTGTTATATGGAAGACGAGCCTGCTGAAGAGGTTGTTGTGTCCTTTGTTGGTCAGGTTGGCTCTGCGCAACCTGAGGTTGATACATAGGAACAGGCGCGGGGCCGATAGCAGGAGTAACAGCTGCTACTGGCTGATAACGACGCCTTTGCTTTCCGAGAGAGATATTCCCAATATCTTGCTCTTTTTTCTTAGGGAGAGCACTACCGTATTTTTTAGTACTGCTCGTCGATCCAGTGTCTTTTACCAAACGTCCTTCTCGGACGGCTTCCTCAAGACGTACGCCCATGCCGACCATTTCGGTGAAATTACTGGGCGCACTGGCAACCATTCGGTCATAGTAAAATGAGCTTAAGGTCTTTAAGAAGATTTTTGTCATCTCTTTTTCCTCAAGAGGTGGACAAATTTGAGCGGCAATTTCACGCCACCTTTGAGCATACTCCTTAAAGGTTTCCTTGTCCTTTTGTGACATTGATCTGAGTTGATCTCTGTCGGGTGCCATGTCCAAATTGTATTTGTATTGTTGGACGAAGGCAGTACCAAGATCTCTGAATGTACTGATCGTAGTACGGTTTAAACCCATGTACCATTTGAGTGCGGCACCGGTTAAACTATCCTGGAAGTAGTGAATCAGCAGGTCCTAATTCTCCATCTGAGCTGACATCCGCCGAGCGTACATCACCAGATGGCTCTGAGGGCAAGAGTTACCCTTGTATTTTTCAAAGTTGGGCACTTGGAACTTGTGCGGGACTTTCACATTTGGGACCAAGCAGAGGTCTGCGGCGTCCTTTCCAAATAGATCCTGACCGCGAATGGCTTGCAGCTCTTTCTGCATTTCCAAGAACTGCTCCTGGAATTCATCCATTCTGTCAAACATAGTTTCCTTCTTACCAGAAGGTGTCTGTGGAATCTGTCCTTCCGGGACAGTGTGCACCACAGGGGGTGGTACCGTGACTACGGCAGTAAGTCTTGGTGCCTCCCGAAGTTTGTAACCTTCAGGAGTCTTCAGTATACCCCTAGCATCTTCGCTTTCCCGAAGTTTGTAACCTTCAGGCCCAGCGGCTTCTGTTGCGATTCCCTGATCTTCAGTGATCGGCGGAACATATCCTTCCGGGATATAGTTAACAGGCATGCCCCAAGGACGATCTTTCGGCATCTGATACCTAGGATCATACTTTTCTATGATGGGCGTTGAGGTGATCTCTGAGATCACAGTTCTTTGTAGCTGAGCTTCTGCCATGGCTTGCATGTCGTTATGAAGCTTTCTCATATCCTCTCTCAGAGCGTCGATCTCTTCTTTCAACTCTCTGTTTTCTTCCTCAAGATCATCCATCTTTTTCTGACGATTGGCCCGAGTATTATACGAATGAGACAGTTTGACTCTAGAATCGAGACACAAACGTGAGATTCGTAGGGAAGAAGAATACGCGATGTGAGAATGATGAATGCAATGATTATATTAATTGTTGTTTTTTTGTTTAATCAAAATAAACTTCGACAATTAGATTGCAAATATCAAACAGTGGGGAAACCCCTTTTTATTGAATTCCAAAGGATTACAGAAATGGAAATACAGTAGATTATAAAGTGCAAAAACAGAAACCTAAACTAATGGGTCCCGAGTCCTCTCTGAGGAGAAACTGGGTGCTGATTCTGATATCTTCCTTTTCTTTGACCGGGGCGCTTGGGCCGTTGTCGGGTTGTCATTCCTTTGCCAAGTGAAAGGAGTGAGCAAATTCCTTTGGTCATCTTGATTCTCTACAGCATGTTGTTCCAAAATTTCAATCAGAGCATCTTTCTCTTTTAGTAGTTGCTGTATTTGGATACACTCTACGTCGAGGGTGCGGTACTTGTTCTTCCAAGATCTTCTTTCCTTTTGAACCTTGTTGAGAGTAACCTGAAGCTTTTTAGTTTCCGTCATGAAGTACATGACAGTTTCCCTTGGTGGAAGAATTCCGTAACGAGGATAAGGCATCTTTAGCTTGAGAGCTCTAGTTTGTACCCAATGGAGATAAGGCTCCATCGAGACACAGTCCAGTTTTCCCAGAGACTCTCGTCCTTTCTTATGAACCTGTTTCCAAGCTTGCATTATTTCCATCTTTAGTGCTCTGTCACTTTCTCCTTCTTTGAAGAAAAGACCTTCCAGATGAACACCCAGTGGGATGTGCCTCATCGGGTATCCAAATTGACGAAGAACTAATATCGGATGATAGTTGATTCCTCCTTTAGTTCCTATAAGGGGTACGCTGGGGAAGTTTCCACAACGGTCAATGATTCTGATTCCCTCATAAATCCTATTACACCAATCTATATCGGAATTGGTGAGAGACATGATCTTCTGCGATCAACGTAAGACACTCTTGCAATCCCAAAAAGCAGCAGATTTGGGCAAGTGAGAGATAAACCATTTGTAAAGCAGAGGTACACAGCATGTGATCTCCCCTCCGCTGTACAAATTTCCCAAGTGTACAGAATGATACGCATCTGCAAGCAAAGTCGGCACAGGGTTTCCAATGAGAAAAACCTTAATAGCGTTGATATTGACGAAGTTATTAATGTTGGGAAACAAAAATAACCCGTAGGCGAGCAAGACAAAGATGCTTTCAAAAGCAGTCACGTTCCCTATACTAGCGAAGTATAGAGCCTTTTTTGTCAAGAACTGGGCTGGCAAACCTTGGATGCCACCCTTAGTGGTCATGTGAGTCCTGACCTCATACTCGTCCAAATGAATTGCTCTTGCAATGATCTGATTCTTTGGAATTTCTTCCAGTCTAGAAAATGGAGCTCGATCCGTAATGTGTAGATCAATCAGATGAGAATACTCCTCCAGCGTTGGTGATAGCTGGTAATCCGGGAATGTGAAACAGTGATAAACCGGATCGTAGAATTGGATGAACGCATCCATGATTCCCTCAATCACATGGACTCTTAACAGTGGTAGCAAACCACCGTGCTTGGCTCTAAAAGCCTCTGGGCTAACGATCATCCTTGCTAACCTTCTCAAATCCCCTAGTTTTGGAACCTTGAAGGTATACTGGCGAGTTCTCCTTCTACCGAAATCCATTAGCGTAATCTTTTTCTCTGATATTTGCAATCACAATCTTAGTTTAATTTGAAAAACAGAGAGACTAGAAGAGAAAGTTTTTTTTTTGTTTTAATGTTTTATTAAATGGATGCATGAATGCAACACACAAAAACATAGAAAAAACATGGGGTCAGAGGGTCGTTGTCATGAAGTCAAGGCTCTACCCATCCCCAAAGGTTTATACTAGGGTGATTTTTGTACCTGTACTCATTATCATCAGCTCCTCCCAGGAAGGCAGACAACAAGCGGATCGCCAGCGAGTTGTGTGCAATCTTAGAGTAAGTGCCATTCACCGAGAATAGATCACCAGCCTCAAATGAGGGTAGTATCGCGTAACAACTATTTCCGATAGTTTCCGCACTACGAAAGGGTTTGGCTCCTCAGCTTCTCAAACTTAACAACCGGCCCATTGGCTAGAAGAGTGAATGGGTTGCGTTGGTCAGCCTCCACTAAGGTTGATGGTCAACCCCATCGCCATCACTTATCTTAAGTGTATACTCATTCTCACCATATGCGGCATCACACGCATTCCCATTAGCAGAAAAATAAACACATATAGCAATTAGGAAAAGCAGTATATATATTTGTCCTAATCATCCTAGACTTATAAAGCTATGATTCCTAAGTTCCTGACAGAAAATGGGTTCCCCGGCGGAAGCCCCAATCTGTGGTTTTTCACACAAGAGGTGAAAAGGAAGACCGTGCCTAGATCTAACTTTGAAAGGCCCCACGGTGGGCGCCATTTTTTCTGTAGCGAGCAATTTTGGACGCGGTTCTTAAGCACTGGTCGCTCTCTGCGGTTTGAGCTTAAACTACAGGTCAATTCATTTTTTATCCTATTGTGAGCTGACTAAGGAAGGGAAATAGATGTCTCCAATTAACCCTGATTTGCATACTGAGTTTAAACAGCGGTCTGTTAGGTTACGGATGCTATCAATGTGGGGGGGCCTTTGTACTGTTTATTTGTATTTTCGCCAATACGGTTCTCTTTCTTTTTTACCTGGGTAGAAGGTTTCTGGCGGGGAACAAGGATTAGGATGTTAGGACTGATGCTTTTGAAATACTGCTTTTGATTGATGGAGATATGGGATTTGGGTTTTTTGTTGATTGAGCTCGCTAAGATCTTTTCTTTCGATCTTATGCCTACGTATTCCCGTTTACCGAAACAGGGAAATCAGAGCGTTCGTAGTTCCTCCTATTCTATGGGGGAAATGGGTATTTTTGGTGTCTTGTTTAAAGCCCAAGACGTGAAGCGAAAGGTGGTTTGTATCTTGTTCAAAGCCCAAGATGTGAAGCTGAAGGGTCTATTTGTGTCTTGTTCAAAGCCCAAGACGTGAAGCTGAAAGACCTCGACTTTAGAGAGAATTTGTCATCTCTAAAGAGGGAGAAGGAGAATTACTTTAACTGGGATACGCGGATCCGAGCAATGCCATAATTTCCGAAGAAAGGGTTTTAACCTGAAGGAGAAGACTTTAACTCAGTGTAGAGCAATGCCATCTTTCCTTAGGAATTTCTCATGCTAAAAGAGGGACAGTGGCATGGATATAGATGATCCAGAGGCTTGCCGCTTACAGCGATTAGATGAAAGGAAAGGAATTGTTGATGTTTGTGTACTGTGAACGAGGCACAGCTTTGATGCTAAAAGGTTGATTGGATCAACCAGTGGTTTTCTTATACAAAGCCTAAGAGGAGGCTAATTTCCGCTAGGAAAATCATTATACAAAGCCTAAGAGGAGGCTAATTTGTGTCTCGACAAAGCCCGAGAGAGAGGCTAAAAGTTTTTGACCCGACGATAGAGTCTTTGTGTCTCGTACGAAGCCCGAGATAGAGGCTATTGTTTGTTTGACTCTACGAGGGAGTCTTTGTGTCTCGTACGAAGCCCGAGATAGAGGCTAAAAGTTTGGTTCAGTTGAGTGACAGATCCAATATACTGATTTTAAAAGAGAAAATCAGTTCTTATATGAGCAACACTGTACTCAGGGATTTGATTTGAGGATCAGGGATATTTCCTTCTCTTTGAGGAAACGGGAAATCCAAAGGGTATTGAGACTGTCCGAGTCTGCGGGTTTCCTTCCTATTTAACGAAGGGGGTCACTTGAGAATGTCTTTGAGACTCAAGTAAGTTAGACTGTCCAAGTCTAGAGTTTTTTTCTTTCTTACTATGCTTTGAGAAACGGTAGTAGACTCTATGAAAGGACTGTTCTATGAGGATGACTAGGTTCTGTTCCTATACCTCTAGGAGGTCGTCGGGACAATTTGTACGAAGCCCAAGAGGAGGCTGGAAACTTTTAAGAAGCCGACGGGTCCTTGTACGAAGCCCAAGAGGAGGCTATCAGTCCCGAAGGAAGAGATCATTATACGAAGCCTAAGAGGAGGCTGTGAATACTTCTAAGAAGCCGTAGTGTCCTTGAATAATGCCCAAGAGGAGGCCGATGATTTTAAGAAGCCCGTGGGTCTATCATCTCCTTTCCATTAGGAGAGATAACTCTTTTAAAGATAAAAACCACTGGTAAACGTGCGAGGTTTACTATCCAGCAACTTTTAGCTTTTGAAGAGGGTTCCTTAGTTAAGGTCCAAGATTATGACCGTAGTGGGTACCCAAACCCCGAGACATTCAAGGCAAGCTATCCACAAGGAATAGATCAAGTCAGGAAAGTTCGAGAATTTGGAAGAAACTCAAAGATGCCATTCACAGAGAATACATTCATCTTGGGGAGTAGAGCTTCTTGACGATTCCTAAAGAGGACAGCCGAAGAGAAGACTGTATTTGGTGCTCCTATTGGGGATCTAGGCGTCTATTTATACGAATAAATGAAACGGCGTCACCTAGTTCTAGATGTAGTTGCCGGGGAAACTCAAAATATCTATACTATTATTACACAGTAGATATGAGTTTATGAAAGGAGACTTACAGTGAGCAGCCCCACAATACAGTTTATAATATGAAAGCAGTAAATGAAAGCGATAACCACTTACTCGATTGTAGTGCTTCCATGCTGTTTGGTTAGCTGTTCAACAAAGAAAGATTGAAAACGACAGTATATTCAAAATCAAAGGAGAAGGTGCTTTGAAAAAGAAAGATTTGGGGCTTACAGCTCAAGGAGAGGCCCAGGGTTTTATCAGTGAGCACACTGTTAGACTTTGTACAGCGGGACTTATACAAGTGACTGGGGCCCAAAAAGGTTTTTTGTACAAAGGGATGGGTCTTACACTCTCTCAAGAGGCCCAAAAAAAGGTTTAAAGAAATGATAGGGGCTTATAACACGAGGGTAGGCCCAAATGATTTTTCGTTTAAAAATGGCGATCGCGCCGAGGTTTTCTTTTAACGCAGAGGGACTTATGCAATAAGTGAGGCCCAAAATGTTTTGGTTAAAAGGGGGATTGGGTCTTACACTCTAATAGAGGCCCAAAGTGTTTTGAATGGGTCTTATAGCTCAAGGAGAGGCCCAGAATGTTTTTTTCAAACGGGCGACGATCGCGCCGTTTACTTGTACAGAGGGACTTATACAATGAGTGAGGCCCAAAAAAGTTTTTGTACAAGGGGGGATGGGTCTTACACTCTCTCAAGAGGCCCAGAAAGTTTTAAAAGTGATTTATGAGGGTTGAATTAATCCAAAACCCTAATTTGTTTTCAAAATGTATTTAATTGAATAAAAATTCAATTAAAATGATCAAAAATTGTTTAACACATGGAAAACAAATTGTGATCTTGGATTAATGCTTCAAAAATTAAGTATTGACCTACAAAATAATTAGAAAGCATTAAAAGTTGCAAAATCAATGTAGAAAAAATATTTAAAATGTCAAAAACAATTAAAATATTAATTCTTTGCAAAAATATCAATTATATGAAATAAATAATATTTTTGGGATTTTTTGTGAAAATAAAATATTTTAACATTTTTGTGAATTATTAAAAAAAGAATCAACTCAAAATCATTAAAACTCAGAGAGAAATTAATTTTTGAATCAATTAAACAAAATCACAAAATTCAAATATTTGAATTTCTAAAAATGGCGCCAAGAACAAGCTGAAGAACACGCGCGTGTTCTTGGTTTCTCAGATTTGCATTTTCTATCCAATCTCCATGAATACGTAATCATATCATGCAATCCACATATCATTATGCTCGCCTCAACCTCACGATCATGTATATGTACTTTAATTTCATTTAAATTAAACATACAACAAGAAATCACGAAGAGACCTCAAGAACCCTAATTTCTGCATGAAGGCTAGGATTTTTGATACACGATTCAAACAATGCAATTAATTGAGGGAAAACATTCCATGCATGATTATGAACATATGGCCAAATTATTGTGCGAGGAAATATGCATAGATTGAGAAATGACCAAGTATGTGCTTACCTCCAAGTCGTGACAGCAAGTTCAAAGTGATTTTTGATTTGGAGGTGTTACAGATGAGTGGTGATGATCTGAACAACTTCCCTACACCCTATGGATTGTGTTTGGATGGTTGGGCTTGATTGAAATTGGCTGGATCATTTTGTGGTACCTCAGCTGCACTTTAGTTAAAACCTTGAGCAACCAGCTGGTGATTTCATGAAATTGATGTTTCAGAAGTAATCTAAGTGTTTGATCAGCTCATATGTGATGTATGTGAGGTGTGTGAGTGATTGGTTTGATTAGAATTGCTCTCAAACTCAAAACCCGATAGTGACTTGCCTTAGAAGGCAAAATTGGAGTGAAAGAAGAGATTTTGAGGAAAGCATCTGTTAGATGGCTTTGGTGTACTCAAACTGACCACAATTGAGCTCTATTTATAGTAGAGCAAGTTTGTTTTGCAAGGAATAGTGCATGGCAGCTGGTAAGTAGGTTTGGCCAATGTTGGCAAATGAAAATCCAAGTCTCCTCTAGCCATTGACTAGAGGTTAGGGCACAGAGCTTTGGTTCCCTTGGTCTTGGATAAGTCTTGACTGATTTCATATGAAATGGCTCAGTCCATGCCACCTTGATGGTTTCATTGAATGCCTCATTCCAAATTTGAAGTCTTGTCCCTATTTTGGCCATTCTAGGTTCAACATGCTATTTCTTGTTCCATGGACTTTGGAGGCTTGGCTCAGTGATTGTCCCCTTTAGATTCAATCCTCTGAGGTGTCCAAGTGGATAGGAGCAATTGAATTTGGCTGATTTTGGCAAATCGACCAAAGTTGCAAATTCTGCCTTGCCTTGACAGTTTTCAGCAAGGCAACTTGGCAATGTTGTATCTCATGGTGTAGGTTGAATTTGGCAATGTTCTTGGCCATTTTGGAAAGCTCTTACATGATACAACAACTGTTTGAACAAGTTTGGTTTTGATCTCTTTTGATTCCAAGTGAAAAATCCCCCTACATTTGGCAAAAAGTGAGGCAGAATCTGACTTAGTGAAAATTTCACTAAGTGTTGGAAAAAGTGACATTTTCACTTTTCAGCCACTTTGATCACTCCATAACTCAAAATCCTTAATGAATTGGAATGACTTGTAGTTGAAGTTTTTGTAGGTGATAATGAGGGCTACAAATCCATCTTTGGATGAGAAAAAATGGCCTTGTGGTTTAGGAGTTATGGTCCTTCAAAGTTGGTACCCTTGCCACTTTATTTTTAACTTAGAAAAATTTCTAAGTTTTATGGTTACCCCTTTTACAAGTTATCTCACTTTTCTTGATTTTTCTTGATGAATGATGATTCAAATCATACATTAACATCATTTTAGGGTTAAAAATCCATTTTGGTGAAAAATCTCAAAAAGTCAAAGTTGACTTTTGTGCACAGTTGACTTTTTATCAGATGAATTCCAAACTGTGCAATTCTTCAGGAAATCATGTCCTTGACCTAAATCAAACTTGATGGACATGTTCCATGGGTGTCATAGGGTATATTCAATCATGTATTAGGGTTTGGGAGCATGTCTAGGTCAAAAGTCAAAGTTACAGTTGACTTTTCTCTTAAAACCCTAATTGTGGTGCAGATGAAATTGAGACTTGTTGCTCAAACTTCTTGGATTAATCCATTGTTCCAAATGGATCAATATGGTATATTAGAGACCCTCAAATCATCTCTTGAGGTCTTGGCTCATGGTTTGTCCCAAAAGTCAACTTAGGGGTGAATTAGGTCAA
The DNA here is from genome assembly GCA_022829125.1 of Lathyrus tuberosus. Lineage (NCBI taxonomy): Eukaryota > Viridiplantae > Streptophyta > Magnoliopsida > Fabales > Fabaceae > Lathyrus > Lathyrus tuberosus. The sequence continues at coordinate 13,177,605 of JALAZF010000101.1, read as the reverse complement.
GAAACCCTAATTCCTGATTTTTGATGAATGCATCCCCTGAGGCAAAATTGACTTGATGCATGGGTTCATGAGGTTCCATGAAGTATATTAGGTCATGTTTTGGATCATTGCCTTGTGCCCAGATGAAAATTTCCATCTGGAGGCCCTGGTCGACCAAAACCCTAATTTGGTGACACTGTCGATCTTGAGACTTGATCCACCTAGAAGGGAGCAGCCTTGTGCTTAATCCTTGAAGTGGGAGTCCTTTTTTATCCATTGTGGATATTTAAGAGATTAGACAAGTTGAAGATCATGTCATTTCTTGATTGATCCTTTGTCTAAGCACTCAGAGAGGGCTTGAAACCCTAATTTTAATTGTATTGGATGCTCACCCATCTTTGGGGAGACTGATGAAGCATGATGGTTCATCCATATTGTGATGATGATTTTCACAATGATGGGAAATCTAAGTGGTCAAAATTTGGGGTATTACAAGCTTGTATCAATTTTTTTTTAATTGCTAGAAATGGGCTTGAAATGTCATAATGGGCTAAGTCATGTATTTTTTTGTAGAGTTTTATTTTTATTTTGTATGAATGGATTAATGAAAATGGATATAAATGATACAAAGTGGATAGTTGGGTAAAATATGGATATGAAACTGGATATGTGTTGGATATAAATGGTTTAGAATTTGGGTAGCCAAAAATGGGAATGGAGATGGTTTGGAAAAGGAAATGGTATAAGGAATGGAAAGCAAATCTTCTATTTTTTTAGCCCAAACCAATCTTGACTTTTTCCACAAGCCTCTGATAAAGTGCACACAGCTACCACTGAACAAGCCATAACTGAACAACAGCCATTTGAATCTGACTTTCTGAACCCAAAACTCATATGAACCACTGCTTGATAAACTGAAGAATCTCAGCACAAGACATATTGCTTTTGAACAACCACATGTGACTTGAAATCACTTCATTGTCTTTGACAAACCTGCACAACACACAGAGAGAGAAACAAGCAAACGGTAGCATATTTTTTGCATTTTGGTTAGAGGTTAGCAAATGAGAAATACACAGATGCTCAGGAGAAACAAAGATTGTGATCTTGTTTGTGGTATGAGATGCAAATGAAAAGTTTGAAATCATAGGGGTAAAAATTGGGGTTCAACAGGCAGCGGTTCATCGCAATCTTTCATTTTTAAGAACATGACATCTTCGTCTGGGAAGTCAAATTTGAATGATTCTTGATCTTCAATCGGTTGATGAGCCAAATGATCGGCTAAAATACTTCCTTTGATGGCTTTCTGAGCATGGTACTCGATGTCGCATTCCGATAACAACATTTGCCAACGGCCAATCCTTCCCGTGAGAGCAGACTTTTCAAAGACGTACTTGATTGGATTCATTTCGGAGATTAACCAAGTAGTGTGACAAATCATGTACTGGAAATGACGTTTGGCTGCCCAAGCCAGAGCGCAGCAAGTTTTCTCGAGCATAGTGTATCGAGTTTCACAGTCTGTGAACTTCTTGCTTAAGTAATAAATGGCAGACTCTTTTCTTTTTGTCTCGTCTTGTTGGCCAAGCACACAACCCATGGAGTCTTCCAAGACTGTTAAGTAGATGATTAGTGGTCTTCTTTCCACTGGAGGAGACAGAATAGGTGGATTCAACAGATATTCTTTGACGCTGTCGAAAGCTTTTTGGCAATCTTCTGTCCATACACAGCTTTGGTTCTTTCTGAGCAGTTTGAAGATCGACGCGCATATCGCGGTCATGAGGGATATGAATCTTGATATGTAATTCAGACGTCCCAAAAATCCTCTGACCTATTTTTCAGTCTTTGGAGAAGGCATTTCTTGAATGGCCTTGACTTTGTCGGGATCAACCTCAATTCCTTTCTGGCTGACGATGAATCCTAAGATTTTTCCTGAGCGAACACCGAACGTGTACTTATTAGGATTCAAGCGGAGTTTGTATTTTCTCAGACGCTCGAATAACTTTGATAGGTGTTCCACATGCTCTTCTTCTGTTTTAGATTTGGCAATCATGTCATCGACGTACACTTCAATATCTTTGTGCATCATGTCATGAAACAGAGTTGTCATGGCCCTTTGATAGGTTGCCCCTGCGTTCTTCAGACTGAACGGCATTACCTTGTAACAAAAGGTGCCCTATGAGGTGATGAATGACATTTTTTCCATGTCTTCTGGTGCCATTCTAATTTGATTATAGCCCGAGAATCCATCCATGAAGGAGAAGACTTTGAATTTTATTGTGCTGTCTACCAGCATGTCAATGTGTGGTAAGGGAAAATCATCCTTTGGACTTGCTTTGTTTAAATCCCTGTAGTCTACACACATTCTGACTTTCCCGTCCTTCTTTGGAACTGGTACTATGTTTGCTAACCATTGAGGATATTATGAGGTGGTGAGGAATCCTGCGTCGATTTGCTTCTGCACTTCCTCCTTAATTTTGATGGCCATATCTGGATGAGTGAGTGATGTTCCACGATGCTGGTATCCAACCCTGGCATGTCCTGGTAGGACCAAGAAAACACATCTGGAAATTCTTTGAGAAGTTTTATCAATCCTTCTCTGACACTTAGACTGAGCAGCGCTCCAACCTTTACTTCCTTCCTTTCTTCTTCTGAACCCAAATTGACCGTTTCCAATGGCTCTTTGTATGGTTCAATGGACCTTTCCTCTTGTCTGAGTAGTCGGGAGATCTCTTCCAGAATTTCTTCGTCTCCTTCTTCTTCTACTTCAAGGGAATTCAAAGTTGGGAGAAGACATTGGATCGTATGTTTCAATGGGGTTTAAAACAAGTAATCTGCATGACGTGATGATTCCTTTTTAGAAAAGGCAGAGAGGATGCAAAAGTGTATGTAGTGTATTTTCTAAAAATGCTTGTTTTTATTTTGGGTTATTGTTTAGGATTACCATTTTCTGGAAAAAAAATGAAAAGTGAAAATAGCAATAAATGCAGGAATTCAGAATGACATTATTTATTTATGATTTGTCAATTCTTGAAACACAACCCTATAAAACAAAACTCTATCGCTTTGGGCGAAGCAAAGAGGGACATTTACAGAAAAGTATGCCCTATAAAACATCCATTTCACCTGGGCAAGGTGAAAGGTCAAAACAAAGATGTGGCAATTACTTCGATTTATGAACGACTTTCGGGACATCGACCGCAACCCAATGGCGACGAACTCCTCTGTGGATCACAAAGTCCGTTACTTTTCTTATTGGTTTGTCTTCAAAAATGACACTGATTTCTGGCAGAGTGGGATCAATGGAGTGTTCTTCCCATGCAGAGTTATCATAAGAGGACTCTTCTGTCGCATCTTCCATAGTAATTTTCACTCTCAAAAGGATCTCCCCATTCAGCTGGCTGGATGTCCTCGTATTTTATGCGAGAGCTTTTGGGATCAGTGTATTTGACTAGAAAGTTGTACTTGCCGCTTGGCTGCCCCAAGGTATCCCAGGTTTCTATGGGAATACATGAGTCATCTTCTTCAATGACGTTGACTTCAGGAAATACATAGTTAATGAATTCTTATCCTGCAATCTTTGCAAATTCATCAACGTGCTGTTCGACATTTTCGGAATGTTCTGGGTAAGGATTCCATGACTCTGGGAGAACAGGCGTGTTCTTTTCAAGATTACTCAACTGATAGACATTGTCCAACTAACTCTTTTGCCCCGAGTCTTCCATGTATGGCTTCTAGATAGGCAAGTCATCCAGGGGATCATAATAATCGTAGTCAAAGTTGTCTTTCATCAGAGTGTCTTCCTCTAATGAGTTGGGTGGAGCACGGCGTCCTTCGGGATCACAATTTCCGTAGATCATTCTGACGTCTGATCTTGGTATATATCTGGGACTTTGCTTTGGAGAGCAGAATGGTATGTACGTTTCTCCCTGGCATACATAACCTTCATCATTGAGATAAGACTTCCACTCTTCATCGACATCAGAGGAATTGTTCCCATCGATGGTGTGAACTTCTTGAGATACTGGGTGGAGGAAACCTCCGATGTGGAAGAAATTGTGAATGAGACGAAAACTTTCATCCTTCTTTGTAGTACGGGTACAAGTTGGAGAGAAACCAAGACCTTTTCTTATCTTGTTATCAGTAGGAATTACAACCTGCCATTATCCTTTTATGTCACCACTCCCCATTACTTTGAGAGCATTTTTATATGAGGAAATTGGTGTTCCCTTCTCTTGGTGATTCTCATTTCTCACCAAGAGTGCTTGAAATTGAGTTCCAACAACCTTCTTTGGTTCTACACAGGAGAATGATGATAAGTTGCTCATGATTAAAGCATGTTCTTCGCATACCGTGACTAGTTTGTCATTCTTGACGAACTTCAGTTTCTGGTGCAGTGTCAAAGTGACTGCCCCAGCTTCGTGTATCCAAGGTCTTCCTAATAAATAGCTCGTAAATGACTTGGAAAGTGTGAGGACCGATGGTTATTGGAAGGTCAGCTTCGTCGATAACTGTTTTTCTGGATCCGTCAAAGGCTTTGACGATGATCTCACTGCCTCTGATGGGAGTCCCTTGAAAAGATAGTCGTACCAAAGTTGACCTTGGCATGACGTTCAAGGATGAACCTGTGTCTACCAGTACACTGGCTAAAGCATCGTCTTGGCAATTGACTGTGATATTGAGTGCCATATTATGGTTTTTGCCTTCCTCTGGAAGTTCTTCATCACTGAATCCCAAATTGTTGCAGGAAGTGATGTTGGAGATAATGTTATCGAACTGACCCACTGATACATCTTGTTCTACAAAGGCTTGTTCTATAACCTTCTGTAGAGCTTCTCTGTGAGCTTCTGAACTAAGCAGGAGAGATAACACAGAGATTCGAGACGGAGTTTGCAACAATTGATCCACAATATTGTACTCGCTTTTCTGGATGAGCTTTAGCATTTCATCGTTGTTTTTCATAGGTTCCGTGTTGCTGGATTGACCGGTTTGTTGATTAGGAACTTCGACTTGAGGTTCCTTTTCTTTGGCAGGTTCTCCAACTTCTCTGTTGAAGATTCGACCACTCCGGGTAACTCGACTGATGTCAGCAATGTTCACAATGGATGGTAATGGAATTTCTTTTCCATTTTCTATGGTCGTTGCACCGTACTTGTATGGGATAGCCTTTTCTGACTTGTATGGTATTAGACCTGGCAAGTAGATGACCACAGGGGCTTTTTGGGCCTTTTGATCGTCGTAGGCAACCTCAATCAGCTCTAAGTTTGGAATTTTTCTATTGTCAAGAGAGACTTTTTGACTCATTGAGCAGAGGAATTATGGCGCAAACATCCTTGGTTATTCCATGATTGGAGACTATGACAATGCTTTTGTCTAGTAGTCCTTGGTCCTTGTTTTGAACAGGGAGGCAATCTTGTTTCACGTTGATTGATTTAGAATTCAAGCGTGGTTGAATTTCCTTTCAGTCTAACTGATGCTGGAGAGCTGCTCGTACGAGACAGCATCCTTGGTTATTTTCTGAGCATATTCCACACCGTTCATAATTGTGAGGTGGTACCCGACCATATCCATTTGTATGCAGTGCATCCTTACCAGATCTGTTTCAAGTAAGCGGATATCACTGCATTGGTGTCTATCAGGATCCCCATTAGTTATGCTAACTTGTTGCGTGTCTTCATCCAGGTAGATCGGAAGCCACCAGTGGTCTGATAGATGTTGAAGAGTCCTTTGTACAAACGCGTACCATTGGTCGTTTTCGTAGCATTCTTTGCAGCCTTGATAATTGTGTGAGGCCAGAAAACCAAGTCTGACCTACTTGGCATGCAATTCCACTAGACTGGTATTCATTAAGCGGATGTCAAAGATCTGAACCATGTTAACCTGTTGATCATTCCTTTCATGGTAGTCTTGGATCCATCCGAGATCCATTTGACACTAGAGAGCCTCTTGTACAAAAGAGCATCCCTGATTGTCTTTTGATCAAATTGGGCAAGCGTTGTAATCGTGCTACGGCAAATTGTAATACTGACTTTGTCTTGAATGCATTGCCACTAGATTCACGTTCATAGCACGAATGTCATGGTTTTGAACAATGTTTGGATTTGCATGGGCCATGTTTACTTCACGAATCCTGTGATCCTGAATCCAGCCCAGATCCATTTGTTCTTGAAGAGCTGTCTGTACTATGGCACGTCCTTGATTGTCCTTGGAATAGATATCACACTGATGATAGTTGTGAGATGGCACATGGTTGTACCCGCTCTGTCTGCAATGCATTTTTGCCAGGTTGGTTCCCACTGAGCGTACATTGTGAATTTGATAATTGCTGCTAGGTTCTTCTTCTATTAAATTCACCGTAGTTTTCTCATGTTGCGGTAATGGGTTTGTCTGAACATTCAGATTAATATCTTTGAAAGATAAAACCCCGTTTCTGACGAGCTTCTGTACATCAGACTTGAAGTTGAGGCAATTCTCAATGTTACCTCCTGATCCTTCTTGATGGTAAGGACAAGTTTGATCTGCTTTGAACCAAAAAGGTGGATTTTCTGGTACTGTAAGAGGAGTCCTGGTTTGAACGTGCCCCTTGGCCAATAGAAGTAGAAATAACTCTGCATACAACATCGGTATAGGGTTGAACCCTTATGGTCGTGTAGTACAATTGTTACTATTGTACTGCGGGTGAGCCTGCTGAAGAGGTTGTTGCGGCCTTTTCTGATACTGTTGTAGACTTGGTTGGCTCTGAACAACCTGAGGTTGATATGTCGGAGCTGGCGCTGGGTTGATAGTGGGAGTTACTACTGCTACCGGTTGATACCTTCGCCTTTGCTTTCCCATAGAGATATTACTAATATCTTGCTCTTTCTTCTTTTGGAAAGCACTATTGTATCTTTTAGTATTGTTATATGGCTCTGCATCTTTGACCAATCGTCCTTCTCGGACTGCTTCTTCAAGGCGCACTCCCATGTTCACCATTTCAGTGAAGTCACTAGGCGCATTGGCGACCATTTGGTCATAATAAAACGAGCTTAATGTTTTTAGGAAGATCTTTGTCATTTCCTTTTCCTCAAGGGGAGGACAGATCTGGGCGGCGATTTCACGCCATCTCTGAGCATATTCCTTGAAGGTTTCTTTATCCTTTTGTGACATTGCTTTGAGCTGGTCCCTATAGGGTGCCATGTCCAAGTTGTATTTATACTGCTAAATGAATGTTGCCCCGAGATCTCTGAAAGTACTGATCTTGGTGCGGTTTAAACCCATGTACCATTTGAGTGCGGCACCGGTTAAACTCTCTTGGAAGTAATGGATTAGTAGCTGTTGATTTTCTGTCTGAGTAGACATTTTCCGAGCGTACATTACCTAATGACTTTGAGGTCAAGAGTTGCCTTTGTACTTTTCAAAATCAGGCACCTTGAATTTGTGTGGTATTTTTAAATTAGGGGCCAAACAGAGGTCGGCGGCATCTTTTCCAAATAAGTCATGTCCACGAATGGTGTGCAATTCCTTCTGCATTTCCAAGAACTGCTCCTGGAATTCATTCATCCTTTCATATACTTCTTCGTTTCTTCCACAAGCTATCTGTGGAATATGTTCCTCTGGGATAGTGTGTACCACTAGTTGTGGTATAGTCATTAGGGAGGTAAATCTTGGCGCTTCAGTGACCTGAAGTTTGTAACCTTCAGGAGTTTCTGTTGAAATCCTTGCATCTTCATTGACCTGAAGTTTGTAACCTTTAGGTCTGGCGGTTCCTGCTATGACTTCCGGGTCTTCAGTGACCGGTAGGATGTATCCTTCAGGTATAAAGTTGAGAGGCATGCCCCAGGGGAAACCTTTATGCATGTTGTATTGAGGATGATTGCCAGGTGTTTCAAATGTTGGTGTGGATGTAATCTCCGAAATCACGGTCCTTTGATGCTGTTGTTCCTGGGCTGCTGCCCAGGATTCCATGGTGTTGTGGAGTTTCTCCAAACTTTCCTTTAGAGCGTTGATTTCTTCTCTCATCTCTCTGTTCTCTTTCTCGAGATCGTCCATTTTCTTTTGTTGATTGGCCTGAGTATTGTACGAATGAGACAGTTTGACTCTAGAGTGTGACACATATGTGAGACTCAAAGACAAAGATGTGTTAAGTGAGAATGATGAATGATATGCAGAGAATGATACATATTTTTTAGTTTTTGTTTTCAAAAGAACTGTTAACAATTATATTGCAAACATCACACAGCGGGGGAGACCTTTTTATTGATCTCAAAAGATTGTGGTATTTTACAAGGAAAAGTACAGTATTTTACAAAGTGCGAGAAGGAAAATTAGGCATATGGATCCTGAGTCCTCTCTGAGGAGAGCTCAGATGCTGGTTCCTGAATTTTTATTTTCTTCGATCGAGCCCCTTCAGTCATTGTTGGGTCGACGATCCTTTGCCAAGTGAAAGGAGTGAGCAAATTTCTTCATTCCTCCTGACTTTCTATAGCATGCTGCTCTAATATCTCATTCAGAGCATCCTTTTCCTTTAGCGGTTCATGAATCTTGGTACATTCCAAATTAAGAATCTGGTACTTTTTCTTCCAAGTGTTCTTCTCACGTTGGACTTTGTTGAGAGCGACCTGGAGTTTTTCTGCATCGGACATGAAATAAAGAACATATTCCTTTAAAGGAAAAACTTCTTGACGAGGGTAAGGCATCCTCAATTTGATGGCCCTAGTTTGCACTCAGTGGAGATAAGGCTCTGCAGAGATACAGTTTGGCCTCCCCAGGGACTTTCTCCCCTTCCTATAAATATGTTGCCAAGCATGCACTATTTCTTTCTTTAGTGCCCTGTCATTTTCTCCTTCCTTGAAGAAAAAACCTTCCAAATGAGCATTATGTGGGATATTCTTCATCGGGTATCCAAGCTGACGGCGAGCTAAAATTGGATGATAGTTGATCCCTTCTTTAATACCAATGAGGGGTACATTGGGGAAATTTCCATATTTGTCGATGATTTTTACTCCGTCATAGACCTGATTGTACCAATCTATGTCGGAATTGGTAAGGGACATAATCTTCTGCGACCATCGCAGACTACTCTTGTGATCCCAAAAAGCAACAAACTTGGGTAAGTGGGAAATAAACCATTTATAGAGTAATGGTACACAGCATGTGATCATCCCTCTGCTGTACAAATTCCTTAAGTGTACAGAATGATAAGCATCTGCGAGCAAGGTTGGAACCGGGTTCCCAAATAAGAATATCTTAACAGTTTTGGTGTCGACGAAGTTGTCAGTGTTGGGAAAGAGGAATAACCCATATATGAGAAGAACAAAGACATCCTCGAAAGCAGATATATTTCCTATACTGACAAAGTATAGAGCTTTCTCCATCAGGAATTTAGCCGGTAAACCCTGGATCCCTCTCTTGGGGGTCATGTGAACCCTGATTTCTGACTCTTCCAAAGAGACTGCTTTTGCAATGGCTTGATCTTTTGGAATTTCTTCCAGTCCATAAAATGGATCTTGATCAGTGATAGGTAAATCAATCAGGTGGAAGTACTCTTCCAGTATCGGTGTGAGCTAGTAATTTGGGAAAGTGAAGCAGTGGTATACCGGATCGTAGAACTGAACTAGTGTATACATGATCCCTTCAACCATGTTAACCTTCAAAAGAGACAACAGTCCTTCGTGCTTAAATCTGAAAGCTTTGGGATTAGTAATCATCCTTCCCAATTTCCTTAGGTCTTCTAGTTTTGGAACCTTGGAGGTGTACTTGTGCGTTTTTCTTCTACCGAAATCCATAATGCAACCTCTGATATTTGCAATTATTGTGTCAGTTCTTTTAGAAAAAAGATTTTTTCTTGTTTTAAAAGGGTTTTTTAATGAATGCATGGATTCATGAATGCAGCAAACAAAAACATTTGAAAACATGGGTTTAGGGGTTCATCGTCACGAGCATGGAGCCATGGATCTACCCATTCCCAAGGTGTGTACTAGAGGTTAAATTGTGTACCTGCAGAACGGGTTCTAACAAAGGTTCCCAAAATCATTGACCCTTCTTGAGGATATTAACAGCAAACCGATTGACTCATGAGAGCTATAATATCCCAAGATGAATCTCCTTTGAGTGTAGTATCGCGTATCAACTATTCCTGATAGTCACCGCACTACCTAATGGTCAAATGGTTAAGTGTCTACTAATCCTCAGCTTCAAGGGTAACCCAATGGGAAAAAACAATGCTTTCACGACATGCTCGTTCAACATTGGTAATTCCACGGGGGCACCTCCACTGATTCGGTGGACTCTCAAGTTAGCTTGGTCGGGATTCACTCCCTATAAGCCTCCCCGAATACTCCACCACTTATCTTAATGTTCTCTCGGACTCGCCACATGCGTATTAATCGCATTCCCAGATAACAGTAATTTAAACAAGGGTATCAAATAATATGACAGCAAATGATATATATATATATATATATATATATATATATATATATATATATATATATATATATATATATATATATATATATATATATATATATATATATGAGAAAGCAAGTAAGAGAATAGAAAATAAATGCAAAGCAAGGCCTAGACCTCTTAGGAAATGTAATCCTAACAGTCCCCAGCAGAGTCGCCATTTTTCAGTAGCCGTCAGCTTTTTCCCTGGTGACGCGACCACCTTACCGCATAATTGGTGCTACTTTCTGATTTCTTTATTTATTCTATGAAGCTAGAAAGGAAGGGGAAGATATCTTAAACTAACCCTGCACGCAAATGTTTTCTTTAACAATTGCTAAGAGAACGGGGATCGGGGTCTGGTTATACAAAGGGAAGCTATTAACACCCAGTGTATCTATGGTAATCCATAGGAACCTTCTTTTACGTGTATTTCTGTTAATTTGAAGTGCTTTCTTGTGTTTATCTGTTGTGGATTGGGAAAGTTTCTCCTTTGGGAGTGTTGAGAGAATGATTTTGTTGTTTTCGGGTTTTCTGTTGTTTTTGAGAAGGTACTGGACCTGAGGTTTTTTATTTGTTTGCTCGCTAAGATTTCGCAATCTTATGCCTACTTATTCCCTTAAAGAGATTTGGGATATCAGAGCAATCGTAGTTCCTCCTATTTCTATGGGAGGAAAGATATGTGTGACTTGTTCAAAGCCCAAGATTGAAGCTATCTGAGTATTTGTGTCTTGTTTAAAGCCCAAGATTGAAGTTAAAAGGGTGATTGAGAAAGAATTTGTCATCTCTAAAGGGAGATATCTCACATATTCATCACAAATGTTGGGTAATTGGTTATAAGGGAAATTACTTTAACTGGGATATGCGGAATCCAGCAATGCCATAATTTCCTTTATAAGAGAAATGTCATGAAGGAATAACCTTTAACTTAGTGTAGAGCAATGCCACTTTTTCCTTTATAAATCTTTCATACTAAGAGATGGACATTGGCTTGGATGTATGGAATCCAGAGGCTTGCCACTTATAGCAGTCAGATGAAAGATAAATTTTGGCCAAGATAAAGTAAGGACTCTTGCTTGGATTTTGAATCAACAAGTGTGCCACTTATAGCAATTATCTGGAAAAAGGTTTTGATTGTTTGTTCTGATATGTAATGTACAGAGGATATATCTTCCTAAAGAGAGGATTCATGGTCTCATATGAAGGTATGTTGTCTTTTGTGTGCCTTGATCAAAGCCCGAGGTTGAAGCTGAAAGAAAATTACTCCACTGGAGAGGGTTTTATCTGTCTTATACAAAGCCCAAGATTGAGGCTGACTGGGAGAAATTCTTACATGAAGCCTAAGAGGAGGCTACCTCTTGCTGAGGATTTATAAAAATCCTGGAGCGTGTCCAAATTGTATTGGAGAATCCAAAGGGATTTATTCTTGCTGGGAATCAAGGAAGAGTTGAATTACCATATGCCATGAGGTTTTGATTTGATTGGGGATCTGCTGAGGTCAATTTGACCTTGGCTGGTATGTTTAAGGTGAAATTTTAAACCTTGTTGGGGTTTTAACTCTTCTGGAGACGGGTGTATTGGTAGAGTGATTAGGGTTTTTCCTATGCTTTTATGAAACTTGAGGCTCTCTATGTGTTAAGTCCAAAAGGAGACTATGGTAAGTGAGACTTTCCAAGTCTATTTGAATGAAGCCCAAGAGAAACATGAGGCTGTCCAAGCCCCTCAAGGAAGTGGTAGATTCTGGTGTAGAGAAGGGTCTTTGTATGATGCCCAAGAGGAGGTTGTTGGTTTAAGGGATGAAGATCAACCCTGGATGGTAATGTGTTTTGGAAATTTGACTCTCATGGGGATTGAACTAGTAAGGATGGCTAATTTATATCCTATGCTTTTAGAAAGTCTTTGGGTCCTTGTACTAAGCCCAAGAGGAGGCTGGGGAACTTCTAAGAAGCATGTTGGTCTTTGTACTAAGCCAAATAGGAGGCTAGGGATGCTTCTAGGAAACCTGTGGGTCCAAGCCTAAGAAGATTTCAAAAAAAGGTTTCACCGGGAATAATCCTTTCATTTTTGAACAGTTCTAAGGTTTGAAGAAATTCAAAAGAGGTTTCACCAGGAATTAATCCTCTCTAGGGAAATGAATTTCTTGTATATATATATATATATATATATATATATATATATATATATATATATATATATATATATATGTGTGTGTGTGTGTGTTTCTAAGTTTTGACAGTCTTGAGAAAAGTTTCACCGGGAATAATGTCTTTCTCTGTTCCATATTGAATAAGCTAAAGAGGAGACAGACTGTATCGAGGGAAGCTTCCTATGAGGGAACTAGTTTTGACTAAGTTAGAAAAGTAACCTCTGGTTTGACCTATGTGTAGACCTAACAACTGGGGAAACTCTTAACAAATATGCACAAGTATATACAGATAAGTGTATTGACAGGTATATAAACAAATATGCATTGAATTGAAAAGATGTTGGGTCTTATACTCTGGAAAGAGGCTCAAGTGTATTGTGATTGATTGTATTGATTACACCTGTATGATTAGGGTTTTTAAAGAAATTGAAGAAAGTTTTGAGAAAACTTTGAGTTTGAATTTGAATTAAAAGAAAGTTGTTTTTTAAAGGAAAAGAGTGTTTGGGGCTAATAACTCAAAGAGAGGCCCAAGTGGTCTAAGAGCAGTTTCACCGGGAATAATGCTCCTCTTAGTAGCAGTTTAAAATAGATAGATGATTTTTGAAAATAGAGGTATGGGGCTTACAACTCAAGGGGAGGCCCGTGGAGGTTGTTTATTGTTTAAAACCAAGTTTTTGTACAAAATATTGGGGCTTATACTCAAGGAGCGGCCTAGATGACTTGTTTTGAAAACAAGGATCGCACTGTGATACCGAAAGACGTTGTGGGACTTATACTACAGCAGATGCCCAAAATTGTTTTTGTACAAAAATGGGTTAGGTCTTACAATCTATTAGAGGTCCAAAAGTTGTTTTTATACAAGAGATGGGGCTTAGAGCTCAAGGAGAGGCTCAAGATTTTGTTTGACAGGCGACGATCGCATCGCGATTTTGAAAACCACAGGGGGACTTATACAATAACTAAGGCCCCAATTATTTATTTACAAAAGGGACGAGTCTTACACTCTACAAAGAGGCCCAAAAATGTTTTTATACAAGAGATGGGGCTTACAGCTCAAAGAGATGCCCATTTTAAAATAACGATCGCACCGTTATTTTGTAAATCGCCTCGGGACTTATACAATGACTGAGGCCTAAAATTATTTATTTTATAAAGGGATGGGTCTTACACTCTACAAAGAGGCCCAAAAGTTGTTTTCAAATGAAGTTTGAAAAATTAAAATTAAGGAAAAAAATCCTAATTTTAATTAAAAAATACAATTTTTCAAAGAAAATTAAATTAAAAAAATGATATAAAATATCAAATATATTTAAAAACAAGTTGTGAACTTTGAAAAATGTTTTGAAAAATCATGTTATATTTATATGAAAGCTTGAAATTCATTTGGATTTGAAAAATCAAGAGGAAATTTTCACGTAAAATGTTTAAAAACAATTAAAATGACATTCTTTACAAAAATTCAAAATATATTAAATAAATAATATAATTTTGATTTTTTTAGAATAAAATATTTTTACATTTTTTGTGAATTTAAAAAAAAATCAATAAAAAATGATTAAAAATCAGAGAGAAATTAATTTTTGAAATCAATTAAAAAAAATAACAAAAATTTGAAATTTCGAAATTTTGAAAAAGGCACCAAGGCAACCTTCTTCTTCCTTGCGCGAACCTCCATGGTCAGATTTGCAAAACCTCTCATATCTCTCTGATTACTCAATGGTTTTGACTTTTGTAAACATGAAAGTTGCTCGTTTTTGAACAAGGATTTCAATGGTACCAATTAATTGCATTTATATTAAGTGTGGAGTGAGAAATCAAGTGATAACATTTCTGCAATAACACTATAAAATCCTATACACGATAGCTACAAAGCAATTGTTAGAGGGGAACCACTCTATACAAGTACAGAAACATGTTTGTAACTTGACAACACATTTATGATGCATGGATCATAGAGTTTGAGAGTGTCAGGCTTACCTCTGCAAGAGAAAATCGAATCCACAGTTGTAGGTGTTACAGAAGTGTTTTGATGATCTGGACAGCTTCCTTGGACCTCAAGTAGTGTGTTGAGATGCTTGGAATTGATTAGAAACACCTGGAACTTGTTGTGGTACCTTAACTGCCAATATGCCTAAGTTGGATTTTGAGCTTTGTGATTCTGAGGTTACAGATGATGGAGAAGTGTTTGGATAGTTTCTATATGATGTATGTGTGGTGTTACGATCATTGGTTGTGGTGGAATTGTTCTCTATTTGAAAATTTGAACCTTACTTACTAAAAAAGCAAATTCTGGTTCATGAGAATGAAATGATAGAAAACATGAATTCTAATGTTTTGGGGTGGTTTTATCAGTCATACATGACCTCTATTTATAGTAGAGGAAGTTTGTTTTGCAACAAATATTAAATGGCAACAGATCATGGTGTGTAGCTTGTAGCCATTGACTTGGATGTTCCAAAGTGCCAAGTCAACTCTAGCTTGACTACATTCAATTTCTGCAGGTTTGAACACTCAAAGTTTGGACTGAATCTTGACTGGTTTGGATTGTTATGGCTTGGTTCATGACACCTCAATGCATTGCATTAATGTAACCTTGCCAAAATTGAATTTCAAAGTTCATGTCATGATGGTTTTACACATGCCAAGTTGAATTCTTGACTCCTTGATCAAGAAACAAGTGAGTCATCAGAAGTTTTGTGTTTTGGGAAGATGACAAAGTTGGCAAAATGGAAAGACTTGAGTGAAAAAATCATGTGGCACAAGTTATGTATCCATGTTGTTGTGTAGGCAGGGTGAAAAATGCCATTTTGTGGAGCTTATAACTCCTTGCTCAAGTTGAATCATGGGCGGCTCTTGTACTTTTTAGAAAGCCCTTATATCATACTTCAACTTTGATGTTTAACTTTGGTCTTGAATCATCTTGGATCAAAATGAAAAATGGCCTCAAAGTTGGAAAAAACGCAAACAGGTCCTGTCCAAAATTTCACTAAGTGTTTGAAAAATGTCCATTTTTTATTTTTTGTGATTTTGATCAATCCATAACTCAAAATCCATGAGGATTTGGAATATGTTGTACTTGACAATCTTGTAGTATGTAATGGGAGCTTTCATTTGAGCTTTGGATGGAAGAAAAAGGTTACTTGGATCACAAGTTATGGCCTTGCAAAGTTGGGTAAAAATCACTTTTTTTCATGACTTAGTGAAAATTCAAGTTTCTTATGGTTGCCCTTTTTGCAAGTAACCCCACTTTTCTTGATTTTTCTTGGTGGATGATAATCAAAACCATAAGTTAACATTGTTTCTTTACTTAGAGAAGCCATGATTGTCAAGAAATCTCAAAAATCAAACTTGGTTTTTGGCACAGTTGACTTTTGGTCTGATGAATTTCAAACTTTGTGATTCTCTATGAAATAAAGTTTTTGACCTAATTCAAACATAATGTATGGATTCCATAGGTGTTTTAGAGTGTCTTGAATCATTTTCCAAGGCTTGAGATCATGTCTTGGTCAAAAGTCAAAGATAGGGTTGACTTTTTCTCAGAAACCCTAGTTTGTGGTCCAGATGAATTTGCATCTTTATATTGCTCATGAACCAAGTTCTTTATGTCCATTTGAACTTGTAAGAGGATCAATATAAGATATTTGAGGTCTTCAAAACATCCCTTGAGGTTTTGGCTCATGTCTTGCTCCAAAAGTCATCTTAGGGGTGAATTAGGTTAAGGAACCTTAATTCCTGATTTTTGATGAATGCATCCCCTGAGGCTATTTTGAACTTATGGTTGGATCCATGTGGTCCCTTTGAGCTTCTTGGATCATGTTTTGAAGTATTGGTCCATGCCTAGATGAAAATTTCCCTCTGGAGGTCTTGGTCGACCAAAACCCTAATTTGGTGACACTGGTGCTCTTGAGGCTTGATTAGCTTGAAGTGTTGCATTCTCATGCTTGATTCTTGATGTGGAAAACCTCTTGATCCTTCATGGATGTTTGAGAGGCTTGAAAAGTTGAAGATCATGTTCATTCTTTGAGGGTCCAAAACCCTAATCATTGATTGAAGTGAATGATCAACAATCTTTAAGAGGATTAATGAGGCATGAAGATACATCCATATTGTGGTGATGATTTGCACAATGATGGGAAATCTTGTGGTCAAAATTTAGGGTATGACAGACGGGGTGGGGGTGGGGGGATTGATGGCCGAGGAGACAGAGGAGGTAGATGAGAGGTTGTTAGGCACATCAAGTAGTTGTATGTTATTATTTTGTTGTAGTACTATAGTTTGTACTTATTTTTGACATTGTTACTTCATTTTAGATCTCTATTGTACGACATTTTTTATTATATTGTTATATTATTTTCGACACACCCAGTATTAGTCTTTTATTATTTTGTACGTCTATTTTTTTATTCAAGTTCATGCTTCATACTTCATGTGAAAATAAATGCACATCTTAAAGCATAAAACAACTTGTTCTGATACACTTCGGAGATGTATCTCCAAAAAATTACCGTAGATATATCTTCGGAACAATTCAAATGTAAATGGTTTATGGGTGCTTGTTTTGAATGTTTAAAATGGTTCTGAAGATGTATCTCTAAAATATGTCAATGTTTATTCAAAAATAAGTTCGTCCAGAGATGTATCTCCAAAATCAGAGAGCATAAGTGGAAATTCACATGATACATTAGAAATAAATAGGGTGCAATAAGTAATTCTCTTTGTTTATTTTCTTTTTGAGATTGTTTTATGCATGAGGATATCTAGTTAGATTTTTTAATTAGACTATTAGGTGTTAGGGGAGATTTTATCACTAGGGAGCATTGAATATTGAGTCTTTTTTTTTTAGCATTTTGATACACCTCTTCCTGGAGATTTTATCACTAGAAAGCATTGAACATTGGGTCTTTCCTTTTAAGAGGAACACCTTTGTGAGAGACACATAACATACTCACCCAAAACTTTAAGATGATAGGTGTATGGGTTCTTCCACTTATAAATGTTCAACTCTCCACATTTATAATTACTGTAAAACTCCAACTCACACTTGACATATTATTATTCTCAATATTTGGTTTGAAATTAAATTTTATATATTTCTCGTATAATTATTTTTCACAACATTTTTTGAGTGACTAATCTTAAATAATAATTTAAAAATTCATTTAGTCATAGATTCATTAAAGACACATCGTCAAGAACTTATTTGTCAAATTATTTATTTATATGCTGAACCATATGACTGTATAGATTTAAACTAAAGGGCTCAAACGTATAACCAGATCCTTATAAAGAAATTGTATGTGCATTGAACTAGATTGAACCAAATGCTTCAATTTTAGAAATTGAAAATATATAATTTATACTACAAAATATTATTATTGATAGAATAATTATTTTAAAATTTATCCTAAAGATAACTTTTCATCAAAAAAATCTTAAAGATCGCACAAATAACTTCAATTAAATTGCTAAAAGAAATTATTTATCAAAAAAATCAATACATCTCGACAATTATAAATTTCAAAGTAAATCAATAAGAATCTTAAAGTCAAACTCCATTATTATTCAGGTCCAAGATATTAATACTAACTAAAAATTTGTATTTAAGAAAATAATCAATCCAAAGTAAAAAAATATATATTAGAATTCCGCAAATAATAACATATCTAATTATTTCTTTATGACAACTCTAAGATGCAAAGTGAACCGATGAGAAACACAAGCTTCAACTCCATTAGCAAGTTCAGAATCAAACACTTGATCAAAATCGAACAATTCATGAACTTCATGCACGATCTTGTTTGCTAGTCCTTCAAGTGATTTAGATGAAATTTCTGGATGAAACAAGATAGATTGAGTCCAATCTTGACCTTCTTGAAAAAATCTCTTGCAACTAACTTCTTGAAAATTGTGGAGCAATGTGTTAAGGCATGGAACCGAATTAGAATCAACCGAATGAGAAACAACATTGATATGAAAATTTAACCGATCATTAGGCTTTAGTTTCGGGCACTGCATCTCTAGATTATACTTCATCGTGCTTCGAAGGTATTCATATTGATCTTGATATTGTGCAGTCAATCCATAATAATAAAGAGTTGCTTCTGAAAGTGGTGATTAAATTAAACCATAAGATATGTGTAAATATAGATAAAAAATGTTTACAATTCTATAACATCAAAACAATAGTTGTAATTAAAGCATACCTGATGGTGGAGAGAAGGATGGAGACATGATTATTTTTCTTCTTCTGAATAGCTTAATAACTTTTTTATCTCTTAAGATTTTTTTTTGTGCTCCTTTTTTCATATGGATGAAACCCTATTTATAGATGAGGAGGAGTAAGAGGAGAGTTTGTTTTTGAGATTGCTTATTTTTCGATATAATCTTTGTTGGGATTGCTTTACGGATAGGAAGATAATTTGTTTAAGATTTGTTTTGATTGTATTTTTGTTTTTACCAAAGATTGTATTTAAATCTAGATTTTATAATAAAAGGTTAAAGATCCAACGGTCCATATCATCGATCCACACCAAAACCAAATTAACCAATCAAATCACATTAATATTAATACAAACGTATATAAACAAAACACACAAGATGGGTTCTGAAACAAGTTCATCCTGATATTGGTGTTTCTAGTAAAGCAATGGGAATAATGAACAGTTTTGTAAATGATATACTTAAGAAACTTGCTAAGCATGCTGTTTCTGAAGGAACTATGGGTGTTACTAAATTCACTAGTTCTTGGCTTTTTTGTTTTCGGTATTTAAGGGCTGTAAAGAGTTACGTACGTCTTGTAATTCTGGATGATGATTCGTAATGAAATTTTTATTATTTTGAGGATATGGTAAAATTCTGGTGTTATGATTTATCCTATGATTTTATGATTTTTATCGTGAAATATTAAGAATTTAGAGAATTAAAAATCCACATTTGCATATTGAGGTTATGTTTCCTTGAAGATAAGCCAAGCAGAACATAGTTGAATTCAATGGGTAAGATCATATTTATATTTAAAAAGAATAATTACAAGTTTTATTTGAAACATATGTTTTCTAAGGTGAAATTGAGTTTTAGAATAAATAATTGTCTTAGTATTCTTTGTCCTCGTTTTTTTAAGTTTCACATGTTTCTCACCATTACATTGGAATTGTAGCATTGTATGTGGGAATAGGTTTTTGTTTGTCACAAATTTTCATATCAAATCTTCTATTGCTTGGTATTGTGATGTTTTATCAAAGATTTTGTGAGTCGACAATGCCAATTTTCAATCTTGTTATCGGAATCACGGCATCAACTTTGGCCTCCATATCGTCATCGGACCTAGTCATCTCTTGGATCACTGAAGGATTATCCGCCCTGAAAGAGCCATGTGAAGAAAATGCTTAAGGATCGCAAGTGAACAAAGAGGAAACGAAAGATGAGACCAATCCTAGAGTTTCGAGACAAAAACAAAAAAAAAGTTCATGGAATTCCCAACGAAGTGCTTATATAGGTGATAACCGCTACCCGCTACTATAGCGAATCTCGTAGTACCGAGGATTCTGATTGACGAGAGAAGCTCATGTGCCAACATGTACATCAGTTTTTTCAAGGAAATAGGACTGCACAAAGACAAACTATCACCTTTCAAAGGCACAAATCTTCTAGCGTTCAATGATTCCATAACTCAACATTGTGATACTATAGAGTTACTACTCTCGGGAGAAGGGCGGGGCGAAAGGACGATAGACTTGCACTTCTTGGGAAAACCTTTATTCACGATGCTCGACGTAGTCGCTTCTTAAGTACCAAATTGTGCATATTTTAGATAGTATTTTATGGCCTTTTTCAATGGTTTCCTTGATATTTTAGTAGTAAATATATTAGTTTTAGTGTAAATATGCAAGTTTCCGATTTTATTGTAAATATTGTGAATATTGATCATTTTAACGCTCTTTGACAGGTCTTGCTTATATTTGATTATAGGAACAATTGGTGAAGGAAAGAAGGCCTAAAAGTTGATTTTCGAGAAGTCGTGCCGGTAACTCGCGCTAAGCGAGCTTTTCAGCGCGGCTTCAGCGCGCATTTTCTGCCAAAGGCAATAGCTAAGGTTCCTTGATCGCGCTTAGCGCGGGCAAGACCGCGCTTAGCGCGCTTTAAGGCGGTTTAAAGTGTATTTTAAGTGAGATCGCGCTTAGCGCAGTTGTAATAAAATTTAATTCTTTCTAATTTTATTTTATCTCATTTTTGTAGGTATTCAAGCAAGGATATTTTGTCATTGTTGTATAGAGCATTGAATAAGCTTTTCAACGCTTCCGTCTGTGCGTCAATCGGAGTTACGGTTCGAAAGTTGTGAAGAAAATAAGAATTGTGGTTTTGCTGATGACGCTAAGCGCCCTCATAGCACACTTAGCGCAGTTCGTGTCTTTTTAGCCCCTATTTAAGTCACTTTTCAGCATTTTTTAGGTTATGTTGTTGGGAACTTTTTACCCCAACTTCATCAAACACATTCTTGAGTAGATTTAGCTTAGAAACAACACATGGAGTGTATATCTTGACGATCCGGAGTCGAATCCACTTCAATGGGAGTTGACAAACCGTGAGATTTGTGTTCTTCTTCCTTCCTCTATGTATTTTTCATTTGTTGGGGTTTTGTATGTAAGTTTATCTTGATTGTATGTATATTTATGGATCTTTGTATAAAATCTCTTTTACAACTCTTAATCGATGTCATCTTTGATTTAATCTTTATCTTAATGGGTTTGATTTGCTATAGACATATACTTTTCGAACTCGACCTAAGATGAATGTCTATTGGCTGTGGGAAGCGGTCTAATATTCACATGTGTGTCGGATCTTAATGCTCTGTGTTGTTGAGTTGCGTGAGACATCACCTCTGAGAGAATGCGGTTGAACTCTCAACTTTTGTGTTAGACATAACCTCTTGTTGTGAGCGATACGTGAGGATTTTGACGAGTGATTTAGGTTGCGTGCATTTGATCCATAGATTTTTTCTAGTGCTTGATGGGTAGATTTAAATACAACTCCTGGCGAGTTTTCTCATGTCTTAAGAATGTATTTATTTTCTTGTATTATGTTTTTCTTTTGCAACTTAATCTTTAAAACCATTCAAACTCAAGCTTAGAGACGTAGAGATCGTCGAACGGCATTCTTTCCCTTGCATCGATCCCTGTGGACACGACATAAATCCCAGAGGAAATTCTTCCAAAAATAATATTTTTGCTTGCCGCTTTACCGCTCCAACATCGCTTCGACCATCCACCTGAAGATAAAGTACCATAATGACCACAATAAGTCGGTTACCATCCACAATGAACTACGCAGAGCCTTCTTGATACACAAGACGCTGTTATGAGACCTAATGACGACCATCCTCCTTCCATAAAAGAAAGTGAGACTAACCACCACCTTCAGCGTCAACAATGCAGATTTAGAGGCACGCAGGAACAACACAACACCAAACGACGAGCTCACCCTTCCAACCAAGGCAAAGATAAAAACCTCGAGTTCCATTCTAAATGGAGAATTCAAAGCATGCAACTGGACGAAAACCTAGGTAGAAAAATCAATATAGGAATCGGCTTATAGGATCTAGTGAAAAAAGGCCTCATCAAGTGTCTTAGGGCTAACGTCGATCTATTTGCGACTTCGCCAAACGAGATGCCCAGTATTAATCTGAGTGTGACTTGCCATCAGTTGAATATTGATCCATCCATCAGATGTGTAGCCCCATAGAATGAGACGATTATCCCCCGAAAAAGGCGGATACCAACAGGAGCAATGTTGCGAGGCTACTCCAGGCCAATTTATTTTGAGTTAAAGTTCACATAATGGTTATCTAACATCATCCTAGTTAAAAAGCATCAGGAAAATGAAGGATGTGTGTCGATTACACCGGCCTTAATCAAGCTTGTTCCAAATATTCCTACCATATCCCCAGCATCAGCAAATAGGTAGAAAGCTCTGTGGGGTAAAATCTATTGTCGTTTGTGAAAGCCTACTCCGGGTACAATCAAATTCCAATGCGTGAGATGGACATAGACAGAATTGCTTTCATGACGGAGCACACCAATTACTGATACAACATTATACCCTTTGGTTTAAATAACGCATGTGCTACGCAGCAAAGAATAATGAACAATATTTTCGAAGATGAAATCAGCAAGACGCTAGAAATATACATGGACGATATGATTGTGAAATCCATCGAAGATCGACTCCACGATGGACATAGCAGTTGTATATACAACCCAATTCGACATAATAACATGATACTTAACCTTGAAAAATACACTTTCGTAGTCAGGACCAACAAAAGAGGGGCATAGAAACCAACCCCGTTAAATGTGACATTATCGTTAAGATGGAGACCCCACCCACAAATAATAGTATAATGAAGTTGAATGGGATGATCACCAATATTAATAGGTTTATCTCAAGATCATCCCAACATGCACTACCATTATATATAGTATTAAGGAAAGAAGTATAGTTTGATTGGACCTTAGAATGCGAGCGAGCATTCACGTCACTAAAGGTAGCTCTGGCCACTCCCACTACTTCTATAAATACCATTGATTTGAGAAACTTTATTCGTATACCTTATTGTGTCTTCTGAAGTGGTTAGGATCATCTTCATTTGAGAGGTGGGCGTCGTACGGAGTCTGTTATATTTTGTATCCAAAGTGCTAGCAGACCCAAAATGTGTTACTAGAAGATCGAGAAAATTATGTTGGCATTGATTACAGCTTTGAAAAAGTTACAATGTTTCTTTTTATTACATATCATTGTCATTCACACTGACCAACCTCTTAAGTAATTTCTCTGTAGCCTAGACCATGCGGAACCAATGAAAAAATGGTCAATTGAATGTCTAAATTTGACATCCTCTTTGACTCGAGGAAAATCCACAAGGCAACAAGTCTTTGAGTACTTCCTCGCAAAAATGACGTCGGCCACTCTAGAACCCTGCACAATGTAGATCGTCTTCATATATGGGCTGTCTAATAGGTGGGAAGTGGAGCTAGACTCGTCCTTTAGAGCAAAGGATAGCTGATATTCTAGGTGTCCTTATGCTTTGGATTCTCCGCTATTAACAACCAATCAGAGTACAAGGCCTTTGTTATTGGTCTAACGATAGCCTCTAAAATGGGTGCAGAAGAAATTAAGTTGAGAATAGATTCACAACTAGTAGTATCATAGATCAAGGGAGAAACATAAACAAAGGATTTCCTACTACAGAAATTCGTCAACCTGGTAAGAGAAAGGCTAGCCATGTTCAAATCCAACGAGATCATACATGTCCCGCGGGAGCAAAACATAAGAAAGAGGTGTATCATCTAAACTCGCAAGCAAACGAACCTTGGAAACTATTCACTCCTTTATACAAGAAAGGTTGGGTAGACTTGGCATTGAAATTCCATGGCTCGTAGTGGCTGTTTTAGATGGAACCACCCATTCTTATTAGATATCGATGATCATGGCGTATATTGAGTCTGAAATTCTACCAACCGACCATGCCGAAGCCAGTCTTATGGAGAAAATAGCAAGTTCATACTCAGAATTAAGAAGGCCAAGCCTCGAAGCTTTCATTCTGATAACCTTGTGCTCCGCGGAGCTGATGTCGATGAAAGGAATTCTAGCAATCTTTACTAATTGGGCGAGACCATACCAAATTTGGGCCAGTTCCAGTAAGGGAGCTTACACTCTCAACCTTTCTTGGGGAACTTATCCCAAGGACTTGAAACGCCTTAAATTAAAGCGTTATTATAACTAAGTTGTTTCTTGTTTGAATAAATATTAAGTTTATAGGACTTTATGAATATAATTCCATTAAGCAAGATAGTGAAACACCTTTCAATAAATCATATTTGTTATTATTTCCAATGAAGAACAAAGTCAATGTATAACAATGTAACACCGAATACGACAACCATCGTCTTTCTTCATAAGAGAGATGGGCTCTCAAAGGCAAGGCAAACAACATCGTCTTTCTTCATAAGAGAGATGGGCTCTCAAAGGCAAGGCAAACAACATCGCATCGAGCACACCCCCTCTTGGCATCTAGCCATTTTAGAGCACAAACAATGAAGCCTCAACTGCAACGGCCTCAAACCTATCTTTCACCTAGGGCATGGAAGGGGAACATACCCTTAGTCGGGCGCGATCATCTTAGACGTCAAAAACATAAAGGTTGATTTATGAACTGGTCATAATAAGCATGGGGAGGAAAGCATATTTTGTATAAAGATGAAATTATGAAATAAAATCATTCACATAAATAAATAGTAAAATAAAATCATACGTACATAAATGATGAAATAAAATTATTCAAAATGACATGTGACAAAGCCAAGTCATTTGTTATAGTTAAAGAAAGGGAAATCCACTTACAAATTTATCAAAAAGCCAAAAAAAAATTCAATAGCAACATTGACAAGCAAGGTCGGAGGCCAAAGTCACTTTGGGTGACATTAAGAAAAACAAACCAATAACTATGCAATTGGGGTTTCAACAAGGGTTGCGAATTTCCCTTTGACAACTTTCTTATCCATGTTTATCTTATCTCAAGTAATCTTCACTTATGGATATAACAACTTCAATTGGCTCTGAGAGTTGTCGAGTGAAACCTACATCATCTGGCTAGTCATAGTGACATCGTTCTCATATTCTCCCTGCAACTCCTTCACGTGCTTCGTTAGGGTTTAACTTCCTTCTAATGAGTCTTTTTTCACTCTTTAGATAAGTTTATATATCCTTCACTATTTTGTTCGTAATATCCATATAACTATGGGTTTCAGTCATATATTTCTCAGGCCTGAACAATGACGGTCGGACCTCTCCCAGAACCTTCCCTTTCATTTACAAACAACGCGAATAATCAAATATAAAATATTCAATACTCTAAATAAATTAATACAAATAAGAAAAACACACAAAAAAAAAAAGTAAATTATACTGCAAAATTTAAAGAACAAAACAATAATAAAAATAATAAAATAAAACACATGAAAATATAAGATAGTATAATCATCGTAATAAAAATAATCAAGGTGCCATGAAAAAAATAACAATATAAAAGGGAAACAAAAAACATCAAAACGGCAACGAAAAGCGGCAAGAATTAATGTTAAAAAATGAAAATGATGTTTGTTGAAGTGTGTCTTAAAACCTTGAGTGATGAAGAAAAAAGAAATATGTTTTGATATTGTAGAAACTAAAAATCAGGTTGGGGGTGGAACCGGTTGCGGCGACACAACAGTGGAACTGGGTCCAACAGGCAGTTCGATTCATTGATGCTCGGGTCTAGTTTTCTCGGTTTTCATGTATTTGGAGTTGTTCTTTTGGTATGTGGATCCATTTGTTAATAAGTTATATTTTGGCCTTGTTATGGATTTGTTTGATTTCATCAGTTATAGATATGTATCTCCATCATTCTTGTTATCTTCACAATCTTCGAAACTTTAAAGTCGGAGACTGAGATAATGATTTGGAAATCCTAGTGGTAATCATTAGAGAGACAGCGATAATTTCCTAAGATTTTGTTCTTGGAACTTGGGAAATCCTTAGAGATGTCTAAGGGTGGTTATGGAACAGTTTTATACACCTAATGCTTGTAAGATTTATATATAGAGAGAGTTGAAGAGATTGAAAAATACTTGGATATAAGAAAGGGTTTGTTATTGGGAACTTGCATGACTATTTTCATTGTTATTTGTCCCCACACATCAAATTTTTTGGTGTGGTTGAACCTTTCAGTTTCAAAACAAGTGGCGCCCACAGAGGGCCAATTCGGCAATGTTTAAAAGTAAGTTTCATTGGTTCTAAATTGCATATTTAAAACTTTTTTTGAGACAACAATTTCGGATTGTGAAAAGTGAATATGAAAGCAATCTTAACTCAAGAGAAGTTTATTGAAGAATTAAAGAGTGGGGCATCGATGCTTGCACGCCTAACACAAGTAGAGAATAGCGAGATGGTAGATAAGGCTAGAAATGTCATTATCTTATGCCTCGGGGATAAATTTATAATGGAAGTCGCTAGGGATAAGAATGCAACTTTGATGTGGACAAAACCTGAATCATTGTATACAACCAAGTATTTGGCTCACAGGTTACTCATTCTGAATGGTATATAACAAATCTATAGTAGAGCAGTTGATAGAATTTCACAAGATCATTGATGACATGGAGAATATTGAGGTGGAGATTGAATATATTGATAAGGTTATACTCTTGTTAAGCTCATTGTTCAAATCATTTGAGTACTTAAAAGGTGCTTTTCTTGATGAGGGAGATTGTACCATCTCAAATGGACGTTAATGGCTTTGGGTTTTATGCTTTGAATGTGGCTAAATGGTTGCAAAACTCAAAAATATGGACCTTTAGGAAGGCATCCGAAAGAAGATGGAGTCAATGATGATTGAAGAACCATGTTTGTGGGATTGTTAGACTATTAAATCAGAAAAAGATGGTTGAAAGCAAGTAGATGCAAGTGGCAAGATCAAGGTTCAAGCCAGACTTGAATTTGATGAAGAATTATTCAATAGATGTTGAATATGCATATAGCAACAAGGTGGTTGATGAGTAAAATGACTTCACCACGGTTTTAAGTCAATCTGGAGATTGTTGAATTATGCCTTAATACCTTAAGTGATGAAGAGAAAGGAAACATAATTTGAGATTGCAAAAACTAAAAATCAGCTTGGAGACGGAGTATATGGCGACTACACAATAATGCGTCCGGGTACGACGGGCGATTTGGTCTGTCGAAGGTTGGGTCTAGTTTTCTCTATTCACGTTTATTAGACTTCGTTGTTTTGGTTCATGAATATGTTTGTTAGTGGGTTATGTTTTGGGCTTATTGAGGTTTTATTGGGTTTCAGCAATTCTAAATATGTATATTATTATTCTTGTATTTTTAGCCTTCAGACCTTTATAGTTGAAGATAAAGAGAAGGGTTAGTGAATCCTAATGATAATCTTATATAGGCAATGATAAATTTGATAAATTTCTAAGAGTGTCTTATTGAAACTTAGAAATCCTCATAAAATTGAGAAAGACTTCTAAACACATTAGCCTTATGTGATTCATATACAGAGACTTTGAGAGATTACCAAGCATTAAGATTAAAAAAAAAAATGAATTTGTTCATGAGAATTAATATGATTATTTTCTTGTAACTTAATTGTAATATTTTGTAAAAATTTTCTCTCCTTCGAAGTAGATTGTTTGATCTTTTGAAAGTTATTGTATTTCCTATCTTTAGATCTTTTATTGTATTTTTTTATCTTTTATCCTCTTCTACAAGTTATTATTTTCTTCTAATCTTTTAATGTATTTTCTATCTTTTATCTTCTTCTGCAAATTATTATTCTTCTGTAATTATTCTCTTAAAGTTATTCTTTATTTTTTTTTAATATTGTTGTCTTATTTCTTAAAGTTATTTTTATTAAAAACAAATCTTTTTGTTTTAATCGTCATTGTTCTTGTTTCATAAAGTTATCTTTTATCTTTTATTTTTTATATTGTTGTCTTATTTCATAAAGTCATTTTTATTAAAAACAAATCTTTTTGTTTTAATCGTCATTGTTCTTGTTTCACACACATCAATCAAATTATTGTGATTAAATTTTACAATATAAATAAAATACAATATTTATACAATGAGATTGATTTAAAGAATGAATAAAATCAATACTACTCCAAGGTAAATTGAGAAAGAATACAACTTCTAGTATTTCCAAGATAAATTAAAGTTTTTACAACAATGCTGATATTAATTTTCCCTCAAAAAAAACACAATTCAAGATGAAAAAATAGGTAATGCACTGAGAGTGTAAAAAAATTTTACAATGTCAACCAATCACGACCATGAATCCCGCCAAGTCAGATTGTAATTTTTAAAAAATTTATGACATGACATAAAAAATTTATGACATGACAAAATGCTATGTTTTTATTGGATGAAAGTGTAAAACTTTTTTATACTGTCAATGCACTACCATTAAACCATTCAAAATAACAAAATATCACCCTGAAAATTATGAGAATTCTAAGCAGAATTAGGAACGTGCGGTGGCCATTGTCATTCACTTGAAAATTTATATTAACGTGCGATAGGGCATTGCAGCTAAATATGAAACCATGTTACGAATTTACAGCATCAGTAATAATGATTACAAAAAAAAATAATGTTAGTAAGAACAGATGCCGGATCTTTATATTCATATCAGAATCACGTTAAAACCAATGGTTGGCAGCAGCTATTAAGTGAATTTGTAACAAAAAATTTTGCTAGTTTTTCAACATCTCTTACCCCAAGTCCTAGTTTCCTCAATTTTCAATTGTCAATTCTAATTCTCATTTCATTTCTTTGCTACAAAAAATTGCATCAAGTAGTTTTGTTTTTCTTTTCTGTACACCAAAATGGCAGATCACTCTATACATACTGAACAAGTGTGCTCTGCACCCCACCAAAACAAAACCCAAAAACTAACGCCACTCCAAATAAACTTTACACAATCTCCTGAGAAACATTTCGTAGTGCAGGAACAGGCTTTTGTAGTACTGAGGTCCCTTGAAAGATCATCATATGATAAAATCTCTTATAATTGTTAATCTGTAGGATCGACAGCGGCGGTTAGCGTATCAAATAGCAAACAACTTAACTTTACGAGAAACATATAAAAAATTACACACCTCGTCGTGCTCGAGCTTTTTAAACCCAAATTTGTTGGTCCATATTGATTTAGCTTCATCAGCAGCCGGTAGGACAAGGTTTTTCACACCAAGTGATCCAAGTAGTCTCTCAATGCAAGAGAATAGGCACTGAAAGTACCCCTAAACAGACCAATATGATTTTCAGTTAAGAATATTTGCCGACACAACTTAGAAAAGCACGCATGTTTAACACAAATAAATCAAATAACCTGTCCTTGGTACTCAGCAACTGTCGCCACCAAGGGAAGTTCAGCAACTTCTGGCCCAAATACACGAAATACTCCAGCAGAAACAACAACTTGACTGAAAAACATAAAACAAGAAACTGGAATCAGACAAACAAGCAAGTGGACGAAACAATAGAAAGGCATTCCCTTGTTATCCCTTACTTGACAGTGAGCACTGCACAGTACATTCCGCCAAAATCTTGTCCGCGAATATTCTTTCTGTGAAAGTCAAACCATTATGAGAAAACAGATTCATTAGCATTCATAAATGTGACAACAAAGGATCAACTGAAAAGAAAAATACAACTGATGCTAACCCAAACAGCATTGTCGGAATGAAATCACGGCCAGAAGAAGAATCGACTATAGGATCAAACCTCTCCTGGATACAAAACATTCCAACTCATTAAAAAAAGCTACCAAGTAAAACATGTAATAAATTTGATGATAGCAATCCAAAATCCAAATGACCAAAAAATTTATAGGGGGCAGAAACACAAATATACTCACATGGAAGATGGAAACAGCCTTCGAAAGCACTTGCCTATATTCGTCAGACAATTGCTTATTTTCATCAGATACAACTAATTTCCAATTCAGAACCCTCCATTTAATTTCAGGACCAACATCAGTGTCTAAGCATTTTTCTTCGACGTCAGCATCGGCACCTTTCTCTTCAAGAACAGCGTCGGCACCTTTCTCTTCAAGAATAGCGTCGGCACCTTCATCTACAACGCCAGCGCCCATACCTTCATCTAGAACGCCAGCGTCTGGACCTTTATCTACAACGCCAGCATCTGCACCTTCATCTACGACGCCAGCATCTGCACCTTTATCTACAACGCTAGTGTCTGCATCTTTCTCTTCGACGCCAGTGTCTACACCTTTTTCTTTACACTTCCTTTTGATCAAACTTAGACTAGAATCAGGGAGATAATTCTCCCCAGAAGCAACCAAATTCACTAGAGAAGAATGAATTTGACTGCAACTTGTGCAGCAAAACCAATTCCCTTCAGGCAATTCCTGATAAATAACCTCCGGTCAACACTTGCATGCATTACAAAAAGCAAGCAAATTTTAATCAAAGTTAAAAGAACTAGAAATTAAGTTGTTACCTCTAGGTTCTGCATGTTATGTTCCTTCAAACACCCAACATGATATTCCTTTTCACACTGCAAGAACACATTAATCAATGCATCAAATAATCTAGTGCATTATCAAAATTACAGGAATTGAAAATTAAGGCTTGGTGGTGTATAATTCACATAAAGCAATACCTGATCACAAATAATCACTGTTCGAGGACCAAATAATTTAACAAAATCATGACATCTGTTCATTACAACAAAATCATCAGGAAGATGAGTGTCTAGCCAAAAATGCAGGAAAACAAACAATACAAGAATCAAGCCCAGAAATGTCATAAAGCATAGCACAAAAAATGTCATCTTATATCAAGGTGTAAAGGAGATAGAGAAGATTTCAAATTATATATCCAAATTCAACATGAAACTAGCTGAAAAATATAATAAAGCATTACCCGCACAAGGCACATCCCCCATGGTCAACAGCTACACTTTTGACAATGCGAATGCATCTACGGTTAATCTGTTCTAAAGGATCGATGCCTGCAATCCTTCCAGCTGCCAGGGCATTCACATTGCGTTCCACATTACTCTCCTTCAGGAAATTATTCTGGCAGTATTTACAATACCAAGTACCACTAGGAATACTTGGCAGAGGCACACAATCTGAAAATGACATACATATAATCGGGAACAGAAAAACAGAATGTCAGCTTAAAGTTGATGTTGCAGAGAAATAAACAAATGTGCAGTGGACCCAAGTTGGTTTACTTGAATTCCTACATTCATCTTGAAGGGTTAAAAAGCCGTTCTCTTTTTTTTCAGTTATATTTCTATACTACTGTGCATCCAATTTAAAGCTTTAGTATCAAGAGTGGAGAATTAATAAAAAATGAGAAAATTCAAAAACTGAATCAGTCACATTTTTTCTTCAATTATAAATTATTTATTGATTAGATTGCATACTACAATTGAAATTCAGAGGTACTCCATCCAGATTGAATTACAAGTCGAAAAATCTACTTTCATAACTATTATTAAAGATGAAAGTTAAATGCATTTAACTTACATCTACTAACCTACCCCCTAATTATAACAGTGATCTACTTGCAGCATTAATGAATTAATTTACGGGCATTTTTGGAATACAAACATTAAATGTGGATAAATATCTGACATTTGCCTATATTTAAATCTAGGCTTCTGTTTTTTTTTTTTTTTTGCTTATAATTGAGTACTAAACAACCATGTAAGAAACTAAACCCAATCAACAATTTTCTATATGAAATTAAACACATCAACTACCGTTTAATTTAGAATAGAAGCAAATGGTGTTCACCTATGTGAAAAGCCCTTGGGCATCCATCACAACACAAAAGATCCCCTCCATCTTGACATATGCTGCAAAGGTCATCATTATCGCTGGCAGAAAATCTCCGATCTTTTGATAGAGAGAGGGACAACTCATGTAGTGAGACTCCATTAGAGGTATATATGTGCAGGTAACTGAAATACAATAAAACAATAACTCGATGTTAAACAAGGAAATGAAGGTGAATTTGACAAAGCACAGCATTTCAATTAATGAATAAGAAAATCAGAGACCTGGAAATTGGGAAATAGAAAAGGAGAGTAAATTACAAAATAACTAATCCCCTAAAATCCGATTATAAACCAATTTCTTGAGATGAGAGCAATCTCTTATCTCATCTTCCTTACAGAATGACATGCAAAGTAGTTAATTGAGAGATTTAAATCGTAAAATAGGCATTTTAAAAATAATATATTGAGGGTATTTGGCCCAAGTTCTTCTATCTTTTGCTGTTTTTATTTGTCACCTCAAATGCTAAAATTTGTAACTTGAGTTGAGCATAACTCTATGCATCATCAGATTTGTATGTTTATGAATTTAAAGTTTAATCAAGTACTTGAAATGTGATTGATAGCGCACAGCCTTAGGAGAAAGGTAAACCCGTCATTTGGAGGGTTTATCAAAGGAGAAATTAAATAAATAAGTAATATAATTTTAGTGAGTTAGTTCAAATTCAAATAGTTATTGGCTGAAGTTGTGGATTGTATTTAAGTTGCTGTTTATTGTTTTTTTAGGAGGTGGGGAGTTTATTTTTATTCTGCATTTCATGTAAAGAAACCTCCAGAGTTGGGAGTTTCTCTTCAAGTGCAATCACTATGGCCTCCATCTTCTTCGGTGGCGCCCGGCAGGTCGGACTAATTAGATGAGATGAACAGTTCCCCGGTAGAACAGAATTATAGAGAAAAAGAAATTGCAAGGAACTTGAAATTTTTCATTGATAAAACAAAGGAAATACAATCTGAAAAACTACAAGAGCAGTTTGCTCTCTCAGAAGATAACTAACAATTTGAATTTAAACTAACACACTAAAATTATACTACTTATTTATTTTATTTCGCCTTTGATAAACCCTCCAAATGAGTGTTACCCTTCTCCTTAGTCTATGCGTTATTAGTGATATAAAGGTTTTTTGTTCTGTAATTAATATTTTTTACGGGATTACATAAACTATTTTTGTAGAATCTTTCCATTCCACAATTTGAGGTTGTATTCCTCTTCCCAATTCCTGAATAAAACATCATTTTTCACAGTGATGACATGTGTCATTCTCAATTGTAAAACCATGAATGTTAGTTTAAAATGCTTCCCATTTTACCCATACCTTTATATTCTATTCTATATGAATTTATGATGCAAATTTGCATGTTTCCTTAACAATGTATAATAAATTTTCTCTCTCACAACTAAATATTGGTAGTTAGACTTTTACCTGATTTTAATATATAAATGTGTGTTAAGTTTTACCTGAATTTAAAACGATAAAACTAAGCATATGAAAAGCAGAGTACATTACCAAGCTAGTTAAACATGTTATATACACCATATAGATCCAACAACAGAATCTAAAAAAGAACTCACGGCTTGCGTCGAGATGCCCATCCAGCATGTGCTTCAAACTGAGATGCACTAACTTCCGCATTGCAACAGGTACAAAAAATTCCATATCCCTTTTTGTAACCAACCAATAGTTTCTGACAGCACCCAAAACAGCACAATCAGAAAAAGATAAAAGTTATAAAACAAAGTAAAGCAGAACCAATTTCAAACAAAGCAACCTTTCCATGAGAATAGTAAGCTACTTCGGTTCCATCCGGTAACACATCATCTTCAAATACCAACTTATGCAACCGTAGATCCCTATAAAAATATGTTCAAGAAAAAGCAAACTTTAAACTCCTGATATTATTCCATATTCTACATCAAAATCTACATAATATATAAATCTACATCAAATCAGAAATTTCCAACTTTGGCAAATCTTTTAAACAAGTGCTTAAAAACACACTTACTTTCTAGTTATTTTTCCCCGACTCTTGCCACGAGATGCACTCTGCTTCATGCCAGTGTTTGATGCCTTCGAAATAATCTGTGTGTTTGATGACTCTGAAACTACCATCTCAGTGTCTAATGAGTTGGGAACCACAATGTCAGTGTTTGATGAGTTTGGAACCACCATCTCAGTGTTTAGTGACTTTGGAACCACCATCTCAGTGTTTAGTGACTTTGAAACCGCCTTCTCAGTTTCTAATGACTCTGAAACTGCTACTGTTTCTGGTGATCTGAAATAGTAGGTTAGCTCATTATTTATGCCACGGTTCCAGTGAACTTCAATATATCGAACAGCGGGTCCTACTATTATATGTATTTAAATACAGGCCCAGTAATGTGCTTATAAATTGGTACACGTGAGCTTGTGCCCGAGTATACACATTTGAAAGTGACATTAAATAAAACAATACAAGACAACGAACCTTCTGATTTTAGAATAGGTAAACACAGGGAGGATATAAAATGGGGAACAAACAGTATACTATTACTACGATTTCAAATAACTTAATATAGCATGTGCTTCTCTTAAACTCTTAGAATGTACCACAATGCAGCCAATATGTTTACATAACAATAAAAAAATAAAAAAGATACCTGGGTTGAACTACTGAGGAAATATTTTTACTGCGTGTTGTTGCTGTTTGAAGATTAGCTTGAGTCTCTTTCAACTCCATGCATGGATTGCATACTAGTTTTGACACACCATTACTAGATTCAGAAATTACACCTACAAATATCGAAATTAAATTTTTAATCACCTGGATTGCAAATCACATAGTCTGAAAGGTAAATAGCAAACAATGCATATATGCATTACCTTTGCAGTTGAAACAGATAGTAGATTTCTGCATAATGAAATCACCAAGGACCATTTGGACTGCGTCATCTAACATGTCCAGCGAAACACCTGAACAGGCATTCATGACTTCGCGAAGGTTTTTTCCATTCTCAAGGTAAGTATACTCCGGAGGACGTTTATTAGCACTACCAGCATGCAACTCAAAAACTGTCGGCGTGACAACCTACTCTCAGCAAAAACCCAAATAGCAAAACCACCACATTACAAACCTACAAGATGCTAATCTATACCAAAAAAAAAGAAAAACAATAGCCAATCTTCCTCTTACTTACCTGAATCCCCTTACAAATATCACAAAAACACAAAATCCCTGCGTCTTTAACAACTCCTCGAAAATCTTTTTCTCCAGGTTTCCGCACCTACACATTATTCACCAATAAACTCATATCACACTCATGCACATGCATCACAAGAAAAAAAACTCCTAAACATCATTCACCAACTATGAAGCACGAACGCCCCGAACTCATACTAACACTGACAAGGCAACACCGATAGTAATTAGAAAAAATGAATAAATTAAAAGTAATCCCAAGCATCAGTGTAGGTGATGGACCCAGACATTTTTCAGAGGTGTCGGTGCTACATTTCACCAACAAAACTAAACGTTATAAAAAAATACCAAACAATACCTTCTGTCCCTTGATATATTTCACCTTCAACCCCTCAAGAATCCCTGTAGCCAAAAGATCTTTTAGCTTAATAGGAAACCTCTTCATAGAAGATTTATACAATTTCCTTGGAGTTACATTTGCCATAACAGGCAAAACCTCACTTTTTTCCTTTTCAACAGCATCATCATCATCAATTCCAACACCAACATCATCCAAAACCTTAATTTCTTCATCTTTCTCTTTCAACGCTGATCTTGTAAACCTTCTCATTGGTTTCTCTAAAGGCACCTTCTTTTTCTTAACATTACCCCCCTTAACATCAAGATTACATTTTTCCTCTTTGGATTCCTCAAGCGTTTCACAAACATTAGCTTTCACAGATTCTATCTCCATTCCATGCATCATATCTTTATCTTCCTTCACCGGCTCAACCAAAACAGTTTCAAAAACCGACTCAAGATTCCTGGGTTCATCATCGCTACCAAGATCCACAACATCACTCTTAGCCTCTTCCTCACTCAAAACACCACCACCCACATCATCAACATTCTTACCCAAACCGGTTTTCCTGGCCCTTTTCCCAACCGGAGACGTCTGAACCGGAGGCTCATTCCGGTTCTTACTACCACCACGGGTTCGACCTAATGAACCGTCGATCTCAGATTGAGCCTTCATTGCAAATGCAAACTCTCTCTTGAGACCTGTTCGAACCCTAGAAAGAACCATAAACTCGTTCGAATCCGTTCCTTTGGCCATGGAATGATATATACTGGTATTTATCAAATACGAAAATAGAAACCCCAAATTAAACGCTAGAAAATTAATGAAAAATAATTAGGGTTTTTTTGAAAATAGTAAAAAGATACGAATTGAGAAATGGAAGATTTGATTTTGATTGATAGGGTTTGGTTGATTTGGTGGAAGAGAGAAAGGGAAAAAAATTGAAGAGAGAGAGAAGTGGAAGAGGAAAAGAAGGGTTTGTTGTTGTATATTGAAACGATTTTTTTTTTGTCTATTATGCCAAAACTAACCTTAACATTATGATGGCGGTTCGTTTTCTGCAGTTTTTTCATTTTCTTTTTTCTTGTGTTCCGTGTTGTATTTTGAAAAAAAATTTGAAATATGGTGTCTTTCAACTTTATTTATGTGCGCGCGATAAATAAATAATAAATATATTTGTGCTGGAAAATAGTAATATCGAAATTAGTGGTGGTTTTAGGATTTGAATTTGAATTTTCTTGCGGGAGATTGGAATATATGCTACATTAAAGAATACTATATTTTTAGGTGTCTCAAATTTTATTTTATTTTTAAATTTTGTTTTTGTTTGTAAGACAAAAAAAAAGTCATTTGAATTTTGATATTAGACCGATATTTTTAATATTGGGCCAATAGTTGAGAGAAAAATCTATCATATAAAAAAATAGTATGTTAGGGAAAAGATAATACTATCTTTTCATCTGATTGGTCGAATTTCACTTTATGAGATTAATCATGGAATATGCATAATGAAACCAACTTCATTCATTTGCAACCAATCTGGCTTTGGCTATATTCAAACCCACAAGCAAATGCTGCGAATGGATTTCTTTCCAACAATACCATCACTTCAAAGTTACTGCATTTCTCCCATCACACTTCATCTCATTAAATGCATTGTTGCTTTCAATTCAAAATTTCAATTTGAATCTCAATTTTCTTCTCTCTCCCTCTCTCTCTCTCTCACTCTCTCTCTCTTTGTCTCACCTTCTTCATTTTCTTCCTTTTTCCTTTTTCCTCTTCTTCTTGCTTCATCCTCTTCTTTACAAATTGTATTGATACCGTCAAAGTTCTTCCAACAACAAATCCAGATCCTTACTCGTTAACGAAGCCCTAACCGAAGTCGATACAGTTATCGAACTTGATCCTGCAGATGCGATTTCGTATCTTCTCAAAGCTACAAATGCCTTCGTCTTGCCATTTCGTATCTGACTTTTTGTTGTTGTTCTTTCAAGAAGTATGAAACTACGATTCGAGCGGGTAAGCTAATGTTTTGGTTACTTTAATTTATGTTGTTGTTGAAACCCAATCTTCTCAAGCAAACCCTAAAAGATGGTGAAGATCTTAAAGTGAAGTGATATATTGATTATAGTTGTTTCTGATTTTGGAAGGTTTTGACACTGTGGAGTTTGTTTTGGTGAGAATCTCTACTAAAGAATTTTCTAGCATAATAAAAATAATTGATTCTGTTATTTTTTTCTTTCAATAATTTGATTTGTGGATTATCTCGCTGGTGACTTTTGCGTTTGTGAATTTGTGATGTTTATGGTTAATAATTATTCATATCAAACAAAGATTGATCCCTGCCTATTTTTTTGCTTTCTGTTTATTTTGCAATAACATCAGCTTGTGCTTACATTCACCACAACGACTTTACTATTTGTTGTGCTTCATCTCACAAAAAAAGAAAGGTGTTCTTTTTACTCACTCTTCATCAGGGAAGATCTGAAGCATCGCTAGCTTTATACCTCTTGTGATGGATTTATACTCTTCTAGTGAAGAATTGGTTGTTAAAGTCACTTTATTTTGGTTGATATGGAAACTTTAATTTCTTAAAGTTAATAAATGAAGTTTATCATCATCATTATCACCATCTAAGTAGATTTCTAGAAGCCTTGTGTGAGTGCTTTTGTATTTTGAGTGATGTCAAAACTAGGAAAATATATAATTATGTATATTGGACGGTATCCTCTCATTCTAGATATGCATATTGACATTAGGAATCATTTAAATGAGTTTGAAAAGGAGTCAACGTCATATTTGCATTGAAAAACATGTTTTTGAGCATTCAAGCCACTTCAGTCGACCTATGCATGAACAGACCGACCTATACGAGCCTCAGCTTCAATATAGGCCGACACATGGATCCTTCAGGTCGGCTCCCATGGAGCAATATTAAAGTTTGTAGGCTATTCCCATAGGTCGCCTCACAGGCTACCTGATAGGCCGGCCTGTGACCTTCATAAGCTGACCTATAACCTGAACAACACGCATAGGCCGACCCATTGATTTCATAGACCGACCTATTTGTTTTTCCCATCCAAAATTTTAATTTTGCTCTAATTTTTTGCATTCCTTTTGCCCATTTATTCACAAACCTATATATACTCATACATGCATCTTCTTCTAGGCAAGGTTTTCTAGAGAGTAAAAACCTAAACGAAACCAAATTATAAAGTTGCTCATCATCTTCATCCCCTCTTCTATGCATACACATAATTGAACTACACATAATCATTTTTTGATTGGGTGACCATCTAGATTAGAGTTGATAACGTCCAATTAGGTTTAGTGTAACCGAGAATATTAGGTTATGA
The DNA here is from genome assembly GCA_022829125.1 of Lathyrus tuberosus. Classification (NCBI taxonomy): domain Eukaryota; kingdom Viridiplantae; phylum Streptophyta; class Magnoliopsida; order Fabales; family Fabaceae; genus Lathyrus; species Lathyrus tuberosus. The sequence continues at coordinate 13,138,772 of JALAZF010000101.1, read as the reverse complement.
ACTTTGTGTGTTTCAAATAAGAAAACCAAGGTGGGGTTTTCCTTCAAGATCAGGTTAATTTGAAGGTTTTGGACAAGATCACGTCAACACAAATTCAACCGAGTGAAAGCCTTGGGACAAGGTGGTTTCTTTGCAAGGGAGTAGCGCGAGACGGTGAATTATGTTCGGGAATCTTGGGTTTCAACAAGTTGGGTGCTATGGATAATCGGAAGATTGTAGACGCATTGTTGGTCACTTGATCAAGCTTTGATCAAAGGGTTGGAGGTGGAAGAATCAACACAAAACAATAGGGTTTTGGGGTTTGCATTCTTCATCTCTTGTATAAGCGATTTTGCAAAGAAAAGGTTAATAACAATATCTCAATTCGATTTTGAATTGAGGGCAGACATACCCATAGCAAGGCTGATTGGGGAACTGCCTAAATAAATATCGGTATCTCTCTATCTCTCTTTATCTCTTTATCTCTTTTATTGTTAATTTCGCAATTTATCGAGTTCATCATTATTTGATCAATTCGATTGGAAATTATTTTCTATTATCTTTTAAAAGTGTTGTTGCTGGTTTAATCATAATCACATTGATTGTGATTGGCTTTTAACATCAACAAAATGAATTATATTTCCAATCGTTATCAATTGCACACTAAGTGTTCGATAAATTATTTGTGCATATTTTGATTGTGTTTTGGTTCATTGGATATACGAGTTACGATTAGTGTTATATATAATTGATTCGTAGCTTGGTCGTTGTTGAACATTTACGTTCATTATCACTCTGTTTGGTTTGCGATACGTATTGCAGTTCGATAGTAGGTTCGGTTAGACGATTTGATCTGGTTTGTTTTTCCATTGCACCATAATTCGAAAACAGATTTATGCCAAAAGTTTTTTGTTGTAAGATTTGTGATCTATTCACCCCTTTTAGATCGAAGCTTATCGTCTAACAAGTGGTATCAAGAGCTCTGGATCATTTCGTGCTTGAGATACATTTCTTAGAAAAATGGCTACTGAACTTAAGGGTGCGTACAATAGAGCACCAATTTTCATCGGTGAAAATTATGGCAATTGGAAAGCATTTATGCATATTCATGTCAACTCCGTTGATAAAGGTATTTGGGATGTTATCCAAAACAGTCCGAATGAAATAACTATGACCAATAAGGATGGTGTCACAATACCTAAACTGGAAGCTCGATGGGATGATAATGATAGGAAATTGTGGTCACATGATTGGAAAGCGAAAAACATTCTCACTTCCGCATTGGGAATTGATGAGTTTTATCTAGTTTCTCACTGTGAGACCGCCAAAGCTATGTAGGACACATTAGAGATTTCCCATGAGGGTACTGATGATGCCAAACAAACTAGGATCAACACATTGAATCAAGAGTTTGAGTTATTCCGTATTAAGCATGGTGAAATCATTGCATATGCAAAAACGATTCACTCATCTCATAAATCAGTTAAATGCACTAGGTAATCCTATTTCCAATGAACTTGCTACTAACAAAGTTCTGAGATGTTTAAGTAGGGAATGGCAACCGAAGGTCACCGCTATTAAAGAAGCAAATGATCTTAAGTCGCTTGATCTTACGACTTTGTTTGGTAAGTTAGAAGAGCATGAGCAAGAGCTTACTTGATTGGCAAAATACGAGAAGGAATACGAAAAGCGATCGAAGAGTGAGAAAGGGAAAAACAAAGAAGAATGGAAGAAGTTTATAGCTCTAAAGACTTATAGCTCAAGGCCTTTATATTGTGAGCATTATAGTATTAAGAGTGATGATGACAAGAGCTCTTGTGAGGCAGATGTGGGGATGTTCGTAAGGAGATACCAACGGTATATAAGGAAGAACAGTGTTAAAAATGCTGACAATAACATAGCCAAGTTTAGAAGGTTAACAAGTTCCTCCAAGGATGATGAAGATGGAAAGATAAAGCTTAGAAGGTCTTGCTATCATTGTGGTGAAATCGGTCATTATAGACCGGAATGTCCCATGAGAATAAAGAATAAAGAAATAAGCCATCAAAAGCCTTCTAGAAAGTCTAGAAAAGCTCATGTTGCTTAGGAAAGCGCTAGTGATTCCTCTAGTAATGAAAGCACAACTTCAAGTGTAGACTCATCTCGAATATATCTCATGGCTAAAGGGAAGAAAAAGATGAATGTAAGTTCCTATAAACTTGAATCCACTAATGGTTTATCCTATTTTTAATTACAAGAGGCCTTTGAAAATATACGTAGAGAAGCCTTAAGAGCCTTTAACAAGTTAGCTTTACATGAAAAAGTGATTTTAAATTTGGAAGCTAAAGTGTTAGAATCCTAAAGGAAGTTTGAGGCTATTAAGAAATCTATGATAGAAATTCAAAGTGGACATAATACCTCATAGGTTTGGTTGTGAGTATTGTCATAATAGACAAGAGGAAGTAAAATCTCTTCAAGTCAAATTAGATGATGCCTTGTGTTAGTTCTGTATTGGCAGCAATTTTGCTAAAACAAAGTGGTTCATCAAGATGTCTTACTTAATGTCTTGACATGTTGTTTCTAACATTCTGCAGATGGTGTTTCTTAGTATTGCATGACTTTGTGCATGATGTCAAACACGATGTCCTAACATCTGTTAACAGAACATTCTGTTGAGAATGTTATGGTTTATTTGATGCACTCTTTTTGTAATCTGTTGTGCTTTTATTCAGTAATTGCTTGCGAAAATCATGGAGTATCTTTAAATTGAAGCAAGCAATTTCTGTGATATTTTGAAGAATAGGTTGTTGCTATTTTCAAGCAAAAAGATATGGAGAATAATTAGCTTTAATTATTAATTGAATCAAAGATCTGTTAATGCCCAAGCCCAAGAAGTTTATTACTATTTAAAGATGTTCAACCCTAATTGCTGAGAAGGGAGAATAAGTCATTGAAATCTGCGTTCGAGTTTTAGGGTTTAAGCATTGTATTGTTTTTGTGAGCCATTCATTCATCTGTTAGATGCTTGAATTGGACTAGTTAGTTGAGTTGTAATTTGTCCACTCTAAGCTTTTAAGTACGAGTGCTTTGTTCTTGATTGAAGCTTTTAAGCAAGATCAAGCTTTGTATTTGAAGTGTGTTCTTCTCTTTAGTATTGTTCTGTAGTTATCACTGCATGTGATTGAGGGGGAGTGAGAGGTGTCTCTTGTCTAAGTGTCTTAGATAGAAATCTCACAGGTAGAGATTAGGTGAGAAGATTGTAAACTGTAGTGTGTTTACTGAGAGTCTTCAAACTAATTTTGTTTAGTGGATTTCCTTCCTGGCTTGGTAGCCCCCACACGTAGGTGTGATTGCACCGAACTGGGTTAACAATTGCTTGTGTCTCTTTGCTATTGTTTACTATTTTTATATCATTCTTATATTGATAATTGTTCAGATATTAGTGTCGTGACATCTATTTTGACATCTCATATCTGATACCAGAATTTCAATTGGTATCAGAGCAGGCACCCTGTTCTGTTTCTGGGTGAGATCTAGGGACGACATTTTCTGGTACTATGGATAAGATAGGAGGATTTGTGAATAGACCACCCATCTTGGATGGATCTAACTATGATTATTGGAAACCACGCATGGTGGCCTTCTTGAAATCATTGGATAGTAAGGCCTGGAAAGCTGTCTTAAAAGGATGGAAACATCCTGTCATTATTGGGAAAGATGGAAAAGAAACATCTGATCTGAAACCTGAGGAGGAATGAACTAAGGAGGAGGATGAACTAGCTCTTGGAAACTCTAAAGCATTGAATGCTTTGTTCAATGGAATTGATAGAAACATATTCAGATTGGTGAACACTTGTGAGATAGCTAAATATGCTTGGGACATACTCAAAACTACTCATGAAGGTACTTCTAAAGTAAAGATGTCAAGACTTCAACTGCTGACTACCAAGTTTGAAAACTTAAAGATGAAGGAAGATGAGAGCATACATGACTTCCACATGAATATTCTTGAAATAGCCAATGCTTCAAGTGCCCTAGGTGAAAGGATGTCTGATGAAAAGCTGGTAAGAAAAATTCTCATATCTCTTCCAAAGAGATTTGACATGAAAATGACTGCCATAGAAGAAGCTCAAGATATCAGCAAGATGAGGGTTGATGAACTTGTTGGATCTCTTCAAACATTTGAACTAGGAATAAGTGACAGATCTGAAAAGAAAGCCAAGAGCATAGCATTTGTTTCCAATACTGAAGATGAAGAGGAGGAGAGTACCTTGGATGGTGATGAAAGCCTATCTAATGCTATAGTTCTGCTAGGAAGACAGTTTAACAAGGTGATGAAGAGAATAGACATAAAGTCAATATCAAATGTCAAGAACAACTCATCTGACATCAGCAGGTCCAATGATGGTGGAAGGAGAACAAGGTCTGAAGAAAAATCCACTTAAGGAAAAGGAATTCAGTGCCATGGTTGTGAGGGATTTGGTCACATTAGAGTCGAATGTCCTACTTACCTCAAGAAACAAAAGAAAAGCCTAGCTGTCTCTTGGTCTGATGAGGACTCTGAAAGTGAAATTGAAGAAGAATCTGCTAAACATGTAACTGTCTTGACTAGAAGATGTGTCTCTGATGAAGATTCTAGTGATGATGAATTGACCTTTGAAGAACTTGCAGCTTCTTACAAAAAGTTGTGTCTCAGAAGTGAAGAAGTATGTCTTGAAGGGGAGAAACAGAAGAAACTTATCATTCAACTGAAGGCTGAAAAAGTTGAGCTAGAGAATGAAGTCATGTTGTTGAACTCCAAACTTGATCAAATGACCAAGTCTGTCAGAATGCTGAACACTGGAACTGACACATTAGATGAAATCCTTTAGAGTTGAAAAATGGCAGGTGATCTTACTGGGTTGGGATTTAAGGGAGAGAAGAAATCATCTTCAGATGATAGTCCTTCTGGACCTAAACGTAACATGTCACATCAGATGTCTCAACATCATGGGAGAAAACATGTATCTGAACCTAAACATAATATGCCTCAACATCATAGGAGTGGTCATTCCAACCACTTAAGAGGAAGATTCCAAAGACGGAGATGCCATTACTGTGGGCGTTTTGGTCACATAAAACCTTTTTGCTTCAGACTCTATGGATATCATAAACCTGTTCCTCAACCTAGGTCAAATACAAACATTTCTACTAATGGAAGACAATGGGTTCCTAAGACTGCTGCTACCAGCCTGATAGCTCACATGTCTCTTAGAGTCTCAGCTAAGGAGGATTGGTATTTTGATAGTGGTTGTTCTAGACACATGACATGGATTAAGAATTTATTGGTTGACATCAAATCTCACTCCACAAGCTATGTGACTTTTGGTGATGGAGCCAAGGGTGAAATCAAGGGAGTTGGAAAGTTGAACTGCTCAGGAGTTCCAGACCTTGATAATGTGCTGCTGGTAAAAGGGTTAACTGCGAATTTGATCAGCATCAGTCAACTGTGTGATCAAGGATTCGATGTCAACTTCACCAAATCTGAATGTTTGGTTACAAATAAAAAGAATGAAGTGATCATGAAGGGAGTCAGATCTAAGGATAACTGCTACTTATGGGTTCCTCTAGATTCTAGTTACTCATCCATTTATGCTCTTGCTACAGATGATGAAGTGAAGTTGTGGCACTAAAAACTTAGTCATCTACATCTAAAAGGTATGAAAAGAATCATCTCCATGGAAGCTGTCAGAGGAATACCTAAGCTAAAGATTGAAGAAGGAAGGGTATGTGGTGAATGTCAAATTAGAAAGCAAACCAAGATGTCACATCAGAAGATTAAACATCTCACTACTTTAAAAGTGTTAAAACTACTTCACATGGATTTGATGGGGCCTATGCAAGTGGAAAGTCTTGGTGGGAAGAAGTATGCCTATGTGGTTGTTGATGATTTCTCCAGATATACTTGGGTGAGTTTTATTAGAGAAAAATCTGAAGTGTTTGATGTGTTCAGAGAGCTTTGCCAAAGACTCCAAAGAGAAAAGGAGAGTGATATTGTTAGAATCAGAAGTGATCATGGGAAGGAATTTGAAAATCACAAATTTGCTGAATTCTGTTCCTCTGAAGGGATTGGCCATGAATTCTCTTCTCCCATTACTCCACAACAAAATGGAGTTGTGGAACGAAAGAATAGAACTATCCAGGAATCAGCTAGAGCTATGATTCATGCCAAGAAACTGCCTTACCATTTATGGGCTGAAGCTATGAACACTGCCTGTTATGTTCATAATAGAGTGACCCTAAGAACAGGAACCACTACTACCCTGTATGAGATATGGAAGGAAAGAAAACCTACTGTTAAATACTTGCATGTGTTTGGTAGTAAATGTTATATCTTGGCAGATCGTGAACAAAGAAGAAAGATGGATCCAAAAAGTGAAGAAGGAATATTCTTGGGCTACTATACTAACAGCAGAGCCTACAGAGTGTTCAACTCCAGAACTAAGGTTATGATGGAGTCCATAAATGTTGTTGTTGATGATTTGCATAAGGAGGTTGATGTTCTAGAGGATGTTGGAACATTCCTTGATACATCTGCAGAAATTTCAGACAAAAATGTTGATCCCAATACTACTGTTGCAGAGTTTGATTCTGAGCCAGTAAACAAAGGACATTCCATCAGAATTCAGAAGGATCATCCTAGAGACCTTATCATAGGTGATCCAAATGAGGGAGTCACTACCAGATCAAGAGAAGTCGTCACAAGCTCTTATTTTGTGTCAAAAATTGAACCCAAAAATATCAAGGAAGCTTTAACTGATGAATTCTGGATTAATGCCATGCAAGAAGAGGTAGGGCAATTCAAAAGAAATGAAGTATGGGAGCTGGTTCCAAGACCTGAAGGAACAAATGTGATTGGAACAAAATGGGTTTACAAGAACAAGTCAGATGAAAAATGTGTGGTCACAAGAAATAAAGCTAGACTGGTTGCTCAAGGATATGCTCAAATTGAAGGGGTTGACTTTGATAAAACTTTTGCTCTTGTTGCTCGTCTTGAATCTATCAGATTGCTATTAGGAGTTGCTTGCATCTTGAGGTTCAAGTTGTTTCAGATGGATATCAAGAGTGCTTTTTTGAATGGTTATCTGAGAGAGGAAGTTTATGTGGAACAACCTAAGGGATTCATTGATCCAACCTATCCTGCACATGTTTATAAGTTGAAGAAAGCTCTATATGGTTTGAAACAAGCTCCAAGAGTGTGGTATGAGAGACTTACTGAATTTCTTGTTGAGCATGGATACAAAAAAGGTGGCATGGATAAGACTCTTTTTGTCAAAGATGAAGGAGGGAAACTCATGGTTGCTCAAATTTATGTTGATGATATTGTGTTTGGTGGGATGTCAGATAAGATGGTTAAGCATTTTGTTCAACAAATGCAGTCTGAATTTGAGATGAGTCTTGTTGGTGAGTTAACTTATTTTCTTGGGTTGCAAGTCAGGCAGATGGAAGACTCTATATTTCTATCTCAGAGTAAATATGCCAAGAACATAGTTAAGAAGTTTGGGATGGAGAATGCCAGTCACAAAAGAACACCTGCTCCTACTCATCTGAAGTTGTCTAAAGATGAAAATGGTGTTAATGTGGACCAAAGTTTATATAGGAGTATGATAAGAAGCCTACTTTATCTTACAGCTAGCAGGCCTAACATTGCTTTTGCTGTAGGTGTTTGTGCTAGATATCAAGCTGAACCCAAAGTGAGTCATATCAATCAAGTCAAGAGAATTCTGAAATATGTAAATGGAACATGTGATTATGGTATGCTATACACACATGGATCTGGCTACACTTTATCTGGATATTGTGATGCTGATTGGGCTGGAAGTGCTGATGATAGGAAAAACACTTCAGGAGGTTGCTTCTTCTTGGGGAACAATCTTATATCATGGTTTAGTAAGAAGCAAAATTGTGTCTCTCTATCTACTGCTGAAGCAGAGTATATAGCAGCAGGAAGTAGTTGTTCTTAACTAGTGTGGATGAAACAAATGCTCACTGAATATAATGTCACACAGGATGTCATGACATTGTATTGTGACAATTTGAGTGCTATAAACATATCCAAGAACCCTATTTAAAATAGCAGGACCAAACACATTGATATTCGTCATCATTTCATAAGGGAATTTGTAGAAGACAAGGTTATTACTCTAGAACATGTTGCCACAGAGAAGCAGTTAGCTGACATTTCACTAAGGCTTTGGATGCAAGTCAATTTGAAATCTTAAGAGGAAAATTAGGCATTTGTATTTATGAAGATTTGTAGCAATTAATGGCGTGTGGGCAACTTTCATTGAAATTTAAAAATTTAAAAAGCCATTTACTATTTTGTGGAAATATCATTTACTTCCTTTTAAGTTTCCAACAAAAGCAGCTCCCTTACCATAGGAAATCATTTTATCACATTGTTCCCACGCGCTACATCCATCTTGCTCCTTACGTGCTCAGTTCTTTCACCTTCCCTCTCAGAAAAAGAAGTATTTCTACTCCAAGTTCAAGCATTTGCAAGAAGTTTACGATGTCTCAACAATATTCTTCTCTGTCCAAGAACTCTCCTACTAAAAATCCTACCCCTTCGAAATCTAGGATTTCTTCGGAAGGTATCTCTCCTGAAGCTGTTCTTGACGTTGCTCCATTATCCATGATTCCCCATTCTGAAACTGAAAAAACAAGGCCTGGCAAACTGCATGTAAGAAGTTCCAAACGTACGCCTGAAGGTAACTCCTCTAAAACCACTGCTGAGTCTTCTTATGATCATAGGGAAGGTAGTAAGTATGTGGATATAACCATTAAAAGTATTGTCACTGGACTGTTGTATGGTGAGCGTAAGGTTCCTGGGATTTCGATCCCACTTGCTCAAATTAATGTTGTCCCCACTTTAAATGAGAATCAAAGTGAGGAAAGGGATGATGATACTTCAAATTTTGAGAAAGATAACATAGAAGAAAATCTTCACACACTGGCTAGCTCTGTGTTGGTAAATGCTGGAACTGTGGTTGAACAAGATGTTGAAACATCTTCGGCAAAGAAAAGCTCTCCTACCAAGAGTAATGATTCTGACCCTAAGAAAAAGGAGCATGCAAAGGCTGACAATATTGTGAATGTTGATGACCTGTCAGACAATGACCTGATTGCTTGTGTGAACCCTGGGATGGTCAAAAGATTGAGGACCAGAAGAGGAATAGCTACTGTCGAGAAAACTCATGCTAGGAGTACTAAGAAGAAACCTGTTGTTGGCCCTTCAAAATCATGGAGCAAGGTGGCTATAAGCTCCAAGAAAAGAAAGGCTAGGTCTGACACTGATTCAAACTTTGATGTTGAAGAAGATGTCCAAGATATCACTCCTCTGAAAAAGACTGTGTTAAAAAGGATTTCTGGAATAGTCCCTAATGTTCCTTTGGATAACATCTCCTTCCACTATGCTGACAGTGTTCAAAGGTGGAAGTATGTTTATCAAAGAAGGATAATAGTGGAGAGAGAGTTAGGGAAAGACGCTTTGGAGTGTAAGGAGGTAATGGCTTTGATTGAGCATGCTGGATTGATGAAGACAGTGACCAAGTTTTCAAAATGCTATGATGTGCTAGTGAAGGAGTTTATAGTCAACATTCCTGTTGATTGTAATGATAAGAATAGTAAGGATTTCAGAAAGGTGTATGTTAGAGGAAAGTGTGTGGAATTCTCTCCTACCATAATCAACAAGTACCTTGGCAGAAATAAAGATGATCAATATGAGCTAGAAGCTACTGATAATCAGGTGTGCAAAACTATCACAGCTAATCAGGTTGAAGGTTGGCCTATGAAACACAAGTTATCTGCTGGCCTGCTAAGTGTTAAATATACTATTTTGCATAGGATATGTGCTGCTAACTGGGTCCCCACAAATCACACTTCCACTATTTCTGTTGGTTTGGGAAGGTTTATATATGCTGTTGGGACTAATAAGAGTTTTGATTATGGTTCCTTTATATTTGATCAGGCTATGAAGCAAGCTGGCACTTTTGCTGTGAAGATGCCCATTGCCTTCCCCTCCCTTATCTGTGGCATTATTTTAAATCAGCACCCTGGCATCATATCTCATTCTGATGTTGTTTGCAAAAAGGGGTCTGCCTTGTCCCTTCACTATAAATTATTTGAAGGTCAACATGTCCCTGACATTGTCATGACATCTGCCTCTACTTCACACCAGCCCACAAACAAGTCTGGGGTAATTTATGAGTTGGTAGAAGCCTGCAAGGAACTGGCTGAGGTTATTAGAGTCAGTACTGAAAGAAAACTGAAGTTTGAAAGAATGATCATGACTCTTAGAATGGATGAAGGTTATACTGTTGAGGATGCAAATGAGAAGGAAGGTTCTGAAGAGGGTGGTTCTGGTGAGTCTGATGGCAATGCAGAGGGTGATGAAGACAATTCTGAGAGTGAGGACTCTGCTGGTTCTGGAGATGCTTGAGTGATCTGTTCATGAAGTTTTTTTTGTTATTATTTTGGTTCTTTTTCTGGATTTCTTTTGGCACCCTTGTGTGCTTGAATTCTGTTCTGGTTTTCTGGTGGCACTCTTGTGTGCATAATCTTAATTTTGAAGATGTTTGTACTACTCTTTTGATGACAACTTCTATATGATAATTTTAGCTATGTTTGTTATGGAATTTTCTGTCTGATGTTTATCTAATTATGGCTAAAAAGGGGGAGAGTAGCTTAGTAGTTTTGTTCTGTGTGTGCAGTTGGTTTTCTTGGTTTTCTTTGCTGGTTTTCTCTGCTCCTTGGCTTGAGGGGGAGTTTCTGGTTATCTTGGAATGTTAGATGTGTTAGTGTGTTGCTTCTACTGCAGGGATCTCTGTTCATTGTTGGTGCTATAGTGTTTTAGCCAAAATTTGCCAAAGGGGGAGTTTGTTAGTTCTGTATTGGCAGCAATTTTGCTAAAACAAAGTGGTTCATCAAGATGTCTTACTTGATGTCTTGACATGTTGTTTCTAACATTCTGCAGATGGTGTTTCTTAGTATTGCAGGACTTTGTGCATGATGTCAAACACGATGTCCTAACATCTGTTAACAGAACATTCTGTTGAAAATGTTATGATTTATTTGATGCGTTCTTTTTGCAATCTGTTGTGCTTTTATTCAGTAATTGCTTGCGAAAATCGTGGAGTATCTTTAAATTGAAGCAAGCAATTTCTGTGATATTTTGAAGAATAGGTTGTTGCTATTTTCTTGCAAAAATATATGGAGAATAATTAGCTTTAATTATTAATTGAATCAAAGATCTGCTAATGCCCAAGCCCAAGGAGTTTATTACTATTTAAAGATGTTCAACCCTAATTGCTGAGAAGGGAGAATAAGTCATTGAAAGCTGCTTTCGAGTTTTAGGGTTTAAGCATTGTATTGTTTTTATGAGCCATTCATTCATCTGTTAGATGCTTGAATTGGACTGGTTAGTTGAGTTGTAATTTGTCCACTCTAAGCTTTTAAGTACAAGTGTTTTGTTCTTGATTGAAGCTTTTAAGCAAGATCAAGCTTTGTATTTGAAGTGTGTTCTTCTCTTTAGTATTGTTCTGTAGTTATCACTGCATGTGATTGAGGGGGAGTGAGAGGTGTCTCTTGTCTAAATGTCTTAGATAGAAATCTCACAGGTAGAGATTAGGTGAGAATATTGTAAACTGGAGTGTGTTTACTGAGAGTCTTCAAACTAATTCTGTTTAGTGGATTTCCTTCCTGGCTTGGTAGCCCCCAGACGTAGGTGTGATTGCACCGAATTGGGTTAACAATTGCTTGTGTCTCTTTGCTATTGTTTACTGTTTTTATATCATTCTTATATTGATCATTGTTCAGATATTAGTGTCGTGACATCTATTTCGACATCTTATATCTGATACCAGAATTTCACCTTGCAACCTAAGATTGTGTTTGCTATTGATCTGTCTAAGGTTGAAGAGCCTTTGAATCGTTCTAAAAAGAAATATACATATACACATAAGGATTCTAATAGCAAGGACATGTCTCATAAAAACATATCTTGTCATTATTGTTGCTAAAAGGGACACACCATTGAAAAGTGCAAATTTAGGAAATTATTTGTTTCTAAAGGAGTTGTTCAATAGCTGCCTAAGAGCAACTTTGATCTCACTCACTTTCAAGGACCCAATGAAAATTGGGTACATATTGCATTTGTTTAAAATTTTAGGTTGAATGTCTTGAATCTACCGAAAAGATGTGGTATCTTGATAGTGGATGTTCAAGGCATATGACGGGTGACATATCTCTTTTCATTGACTCCATGCCAAAGAGGAAGGGATCCGTCACATATAGAGATAACAACAAAGGTGTTATACTTAGAAAAGGTAGTGTAGGTAATCCCTCATCTACTATTATCTCTGATGTTATGCTAGTTGATGGCCTTAAACATAATCTTCTAAGCATAAGTCAACTTTGCAATAAGGGTTTCAAAGTTACCTTTATAAAATCTTGTTGCTTGTTTGTTCATGATGAAAATAAGGAATGTACGTTTTAAGGCTTGAGGGTAAATAATACTTATATGCTAAGCCTTGATGATGTATCCATAGAAGGTGCTAAGTGTCTAGCCACCATGAGTGAAAATTATTGGTTGTGGCATAGACGCCTAGCTCATCTTAACTTTGATATATTGAACAAAGTATCCTCAAAGGATTTGATGATTGGTCTACCTAAAATAAAGTTCACTAAAGACCACCTATGTGAAGCTTGTCAAATGGGGAAGCAAAAAATAATATTTTTTAAATATAAAAACCTTATTTCTACCTATAGCCCTCTTGAGCTCCTTCACATGGACCTTTTTGGTTCTTCTAGGACCAAAAACATGGGTGGAAATTACTATAGCTTTGTTATTGTAGATGATTACTCGAGATTTTGTTGGTTCTTGTTCTTGTCAAGTAAAGATGACACCTATCAGGCTTTTAAGCAATTTGCTAGGTTATTTCAAAACAAAATGAATTTGAAAATCATTTCCATTCGATGTGATCATGGAGGAGTGTTTCAAAATCACCTCTTTGAAAAGTATTGTGACAAGCATGGGATTGAGCATAACTTTTCCGCTCCTAGAACTCCACAACAAAATGGCATTGTGGAACGTACGAATAGATTCCTTGAGGAGCTAGCGAGGACCATGCTTAATGAAGGCAATTTTCCTAAGTATTTTTGGGCAGACGCCATTAACATGGCTTGCTATGTCATGAATAGGGTACTTATACGTCCTATTCTAGATAAGACCCTTTATAAACTACTTAGAGGTAGAAAGCCTAATGTTTCTCACTTACATGTATTCAGATGTAAATGTTATATGTTGAACAATAACAGAGATAATCTTTGCAAGGTTTATAATAAGAGATTGCTTATAGTTGAGGAGTCCATACATGTTACCTTTGATGAGTCTCATCCAAAAGATGTTGGGAAAGGTGTTGTTTTTCATGATGTAGGCGTGTCTTCTCAAGATATTCTCAATGGAACTGAACAAGGGATTGATCAACCTAAGACAGTGGATGATGAGAAGAAAGAAGATGATAATGATAAAGAGGAAAAGGAAGAAAGACCTGCTGCAGCGGAAGGTCTACCTTTGACTTGGAAGACATCAAAGGATCACCCTATCGACAACATACTTTGAGACATCACAAAGGGAGTAACTACTCGCTCAAAGATAAGTAATTTCTGTTATCACTTTGTGTTTGTGTCTCAAGTAGAGCCTAAAAATGCTAAAGATACATTCCTTGATGAGCATTGGCGTATGGGCATGCAAGATGAACTAAATCAATTTAAAAGAAACGATGTTTAGGACCTTGTCCCTCGTCCTAAAGATCATTACGTAATTGGCACCCGATGGGTTTTTAGGAAAAAACTTGATGAAAACATGGTGATAATTCGCAATAAGAGCCGGCTAGTGGCGCAAGGCTATAACCAAGATAAGGGCATCGATTAAGAGGAAACTTATGCCCTGGTGGCTCAACTTGAGGCTATATGTCTTCTGCTAGCCTATGCTTGCGCTAAGAATTTCAAGTTATATCAAATGGACGTGAAAAGTGAGTTTTTAAATGGCTTTATTAATGAAGAAGTGTATGGAGCCCAGCCCCCCGATTTTGAAAGTCATGAGTATCCAAACTACGTGTACAGGCTCAAAAGAGTTTTGTATGGTCTTAAACAAGCCCCTAGGGCTAGGTATGAGCGACTAAGCAAATTTTTAATTGACCAAGGATACTAAAGGGGAAAAGTAGGTATTACTCTATTCATTAAGCACCAAGGAAAGCACATCTTTCTGGTTCAAGTTTACGTTGATGATATTATATTTTGATCAACTAATATGCAACTTGTAGAAGAGTTCTCTAAGCTTATGCAGGGATAGTTTGAGATGAGCCTCATGGAAGAGTTGAACTACTTCCTTGGGCTTCAAATCAAGCAATTCTTAGGTATTTTACTGCATCTAGGCCATATATCATGTTTAGCATATGCATGTGTGCCCGTTATCAATCGGATCATAAGGAATCTCACTTAAAAGCCTTAAAGTGTATTCTTAGGTATCTTCACGGTACTTCTCAATATGGGCTAAGGTATTTGTCGCAACTGCGAAAAACAACTGGCAGAAAAGACAGAAGAGTCGCCACCGAACGTTATTTATCCCGACGCAGGGAAAGGAAACGATAAAAGAAAACCTGAAGAAGGGAAAGACATGGTCATTGCAACTATAGTGTGGGTTCGGGAGTCGGTTACGTGAGAGGAAGGTATTAGCATCCCCTCGCGTCCATTATATTTGATGGGATCCACGCTTGTTGTCTAATCAAAGGGTGAGGTATCTAAAGCCTACTGCTAAACGAAAACGGGACACAAAAAGGGAAAACAAAAACGGGCTCGTAAGGATTATCGCAATCCTATGCCTACGTATCTTCGTGGATGAACGAAGAATCAGAGTCGACGTAGTTTGACGGACTACGCACTAATGGGGGGAAGGTTGCTCGTCAAGACATTGTCGTCTTGTGCCTACGTATCCTCAATCGGACGAGAAAGAGGAAATCAGAGTGTTCGTTGTTCATGGTAATGACCACACAACGGTTAAGTGTTTTTTATGAGCGACGTGCTCTTTTCTGAAAATGACTTAAAACCCAACAATCCCGAAGGATAAAAATGATTTGAACTTGGTTTGTGTTTTTTAGACAGAAGTGGATTGAAGTTAGTTTGAAACTTTTATTGCACTAAAGTCTATGACATATGAGCGAATGCGTCGCATGGTCGCCCCCAACGGGACGTATGCTAAACACTCTAGAAAAGTGAAGGGAGACCCCTAATTCTTCATTTCCCATGTACTTAAGGCTCGTGGCGCACAATACTCGTTGTATTTATTAAGTGTTTTGGGCTTGTTTTTGAGATGAGATGAGAAGACTCAAAGGTTAAAAAGAAAACAACTAAGGGATCTCCATCCTAGAAGTTATCATGCAATGGTGGCCTTATAGTTGAGGTAAGAAGGGGAATTTTACCTAATGTTAGCATTCATGGATTGAAAGCCTAATGTCTCTCCTACCTCAAACTTAATCGGAAATTAAGCCGGCTAGGAATCCTAAGAGATCATGTGAACAAACACAAGTAAACATTATACCAAACAATCACAAATAAAAGCAAACTCAAGACTTAGAGAAGTCTCAAGGCTCAAAAGAAAATAGAGAAGAAAGAGATGAAGGAGAAGATGCAACATCAAGCAACTCAAGAGATGAGATGAACACAAGTAATGAGCAATGAAAACATCATATTTAATCATTCAAGACCAGCACCAACATCAAGTGTACATACTTCAAACCAAACTTTGAGAATGGAAGTCAAAACAATTAGGCAATACAATGCACTAATGAATACACAAGTGACTTAAAACCAAACAAGAAGTATAATCAACCATCAAACAAAGTAAAGTGAGGTCAAATGATATGAGAACCAAGATGGGGCAGCAAGCAAGTCATGTCACATTCATCTTATGTTAATGGTCTTCTCCGGGGGAGGACCAGAGAAGCTGTCCGTCGGATCGATCAAGCAGAAATTTGACGAGCTGGAATCCGCGACATCGGCGAAGCCGACCACCCTCGAGAAAGTGCGGGGAAACTCCAACCCCATCACCTTCTACCTCGAGGAACTCCCCGGGGGAGCACCAAACGCCACTATTCCCCTCCTGATCAGGGCGCAGATGGCGAACTTTGACGTTCGAAGGATCCTAGTCGACCAGGGGAGTTCGGTCGACATCATGTATGCTCATCTGTTCGGGACCCTTCAGCTCGACAAGAGGCATCTGACCCCATACGTTGGTTCAGATCTACAAGGGTTCAATGGAACCACCACCAGACCATGGGGTTACGTGGAGCTAATGGTTACATTCGGGGCCGAAGACACTGCCCGGCAGGTGAAGATCCATTTCCTGGTGGTCGAATGCCCGTCCCTTTACAACTGCATCCTCGGGAGGACCACCCTGGCTGAACTTACGGCGGTACCATCAATGGTCCACCTCAAAATGAAGTACTACACGACCAGGGGACGAGTAGTGACGATGCACGGGGACATCGACGTGGCCAGAAGGTGCTTCAACGCCACCATCAAAGGCCTGAGTTCCATCGGCCCTAAACCCAAGACCGTGGCCAAGCCACCCCAAGACGCCGAACAGATACCTCTCCCACGCGTCAACGCGGTCGAACTCGACAGCAGGTTCCCGGGCGAGCCCGATGAAGACGGGGCAGAGGACCTCGACCTCCAGGCGGAGAACAACGGACGACCTCTCTACCCAACGCGCCCCATCCCAGATGGAGACTTTGAGCTCGTGGTACTCGGAGACGATCCAGATCGTAACGTGAAGATTGGCACCGAGATCCCCGACCTGGCAAAGGAGTAGCTGAAAGCATGTCTAAGGGAGAACGCTGACCTCTTCGCGTGGAGCGCGTCCGAGATGCCTGGCCTCGACCCCGAGGTGGCTTGTCATCAGCTCGCAGTAGATCCGGCCGCTAGGGCCATAACACAACGTAGGCGTAAGCAGTCTCTCGAAAAAGCGGAGGCTGCTGAAAAAGCTGTAAAAGACCTCCTAGAGGCAAATTTTAGTTCGGAGGCCAAATACACGACCTGGCTGTCCAACGTTGTACTTGTTAAAAAGAATAATGGAAAATGGAGAATGTGCGTTGATTATACCGATCTTAACCGGGCTTGCCCGAAAGACTGTTATCCTTTGCCTAACATCGACCAACTGGTCGACAATTCTGCAGGTTACAAACTACTATCCTTCATGGATGCTTACTCGGGATACAATCAAATTCCCATGGACAAGGTCGACAAATAACACACGGCCTTCATGACCGCGTCGGGCAACTACTACTACAACGTAATGCCCTTCGGTCTGAAGAACGCCGGTGCGACCTACCAACGGATGATGAACAAGGTTTTTTGGGCTGAAATCGGCGACATGCTCGAGGTCTACATGGATGACATGATCGTCAAATCCGCAGAAGAAGTCGATCACGCCGCGCACCTCAAGAAGGTGTTCGACACGGCGAGGAAATGCCGCATGAGGTTTAACCCTGACAAATGCACCTTCGGCGTTCGGGCAGGTAAGTTCCTCGGGTTTTACCTCACAGAGCGAGGAATCGAGGCCAACCCCGACAAGTGTAGGGCTTTCTCCAAGCTCCCTACCCCGGACTCAAAGAAGTCGATACAATCATTAAACGGGATGCTCACCGCCCTTTCCCGCTTCGTCGCCAAATCCGCACAGTACGCACTCCAATTTTTCAAACTTCTTCGACAAAAAGCGGAGTTTGATTGGAGCGAGGAATGCGATCAGGCACTCGTACACTTAAAACAAGTCTTATCACAACCCCCAGTCCTCTCACGGCCTGAGAACAGGGAGACACTCTTCTTGTATCATGCGATCACGAGTGAAGCAGTCAGCGCCGTCCTCATCCGGGAAACCCCGGACGGGCAGAAGCCAGTTTACTTCACGAGCAAAGCCCTCCAAGGCTCCGAGCTCAAATATCAACAGATTGAGAAAGTCGCCCTGGGCCTCGTCACCGCGGCCAGGAGGCTACGCCACTACTTCCTCGCCCACACCGTCGTCGTAAGGACCGAACAACCTATAAGGCAGCTCCTCGGGCGGCCGGACATGGTGGGGAGGATGCTCAGATGGTCGCTTGAGCTCGCCGAGTTTGACATCCAATATGAAGGGAGGAAAGCCCTAAAGACGCAGGTACTGGCAGACATCGTAGCAGAGATGACCGTCCCGGAACCTTCGACCAACGGATCACAGAAATGGACGATCTATGTCGACGGGGCATCCAGCCCAAAGGGAAGCGAGGCGGGCATCATCCTCGAAAACGAGGAAGGCATCTTGATCGAGGTATCCCTCGAACTGTCCTTCCCGACATCGAACAACCAAGCCGAATACGAGGCCTTCCTCGCAGGACTTCGGCTGGCGGAGGACCTCGGCGCCAAGGAGGTCAAACTCTTCACCGATTCCCAGCTCGTGGCCTCGCAAGTCCGAGGAGAGTACCAAGCCAAGAACGACAGCCTCATAGAATACTTGGCCTTGGTAAAAGAAAAGATGAAAAAGTTCACCTCTGCGGAAGTAACTCACATCCCCCGCGAGCACAATGCCCGAACAGATGTCTTGTCCAAATTGGCGAGCACAAAGAAGAAAGGCGGGAACAAATCCGTCATACAAGAAGTGCTTTCCCACCCGAGCATCGACAAACCGGCCATGGTTTCGGACATCAACGCCATCGGGGACAGGAACTGCTGGATGACTCTGGTATACGAATACCTCATGACAAGCAAACTACCCGAAGATCCCAAAGAAGCAGGAATGGTCAAGAGGCGGGCGTGCTCGTACACTGTAGTCGAGGATAAGCTATACCGGCGAGGGTTCTCTATCCCCCTCCTCAGGTGCGTCGAGGAGACTAAGGTCCCCGACATCCTCCAGGAAATCCACGAGGGAATCAACGCACAGCACCTCGGTGGCCGCTCGTTAGCCCGTAAGGCGCTTCGAGCAGGGTACTACTGGCCCACCATGCAACAAGACGCCAAGGAACACGTCAAGAAGTGCGATAGATGCCAGCGACACGGGGACATGCACCTCGCTCCTCCTAGCAAGCTCAAAACGATATCCTCCCCGTGGCCATTCACATGGTGGGGAATGGACATCCTTGGACCCTTCGTCATAGGATCATATCAAAACAAATACCTCATCGTCGGGGTGGATTACTTCATGAAGTGAATCGAGGCGGAAGCATTGGCCAAAATCACGACCTTTAACATACTGCGTTTTTACAAAAGAAACATCCTCGCCCGATTCGGCGTGCCTCAAGCCATTGTCACCGACAACGGGACACAGTTCATCGACAAGAACTTCCAAGACTTCGTCACCAAACTAGGCACGAAGCAGCACTTCACGTCGGTCGAGCACCCCCAAACGAACGGGAAGGCTGAGGCGGCGAACAGAGTAATCCTCCGAGGATTGAGACGCCGATTAGGCGACGCCAAACAACGGTGGGTCGAGGAGCTACACAGCGTCCTCTGGGCCTACCGAACGACCCCACACTCCATGACCGGGGAGACCCCTTTCCGTTTGACCTACGGAATGGAAGCGGTGATCCCCGTGGAGATCAGGGAACCTTCGAGGAGGACAGAAGCCCCCCTCGACGGGGATGCGAACGATGAAGCCTTGAGGGAAGAGCTCGACTTCGTTGAAGAAACACGCTCGGGCGCTTCTCTCCGAGAAGCTTCACTTAAACAAAAAATAACACTACGTTATAACGACAAAGTTATCAAACGTGATTTTCAAGTAGGCACCCTCGTCCTACGCAGGAACCAGAAGGACTCGCGAGAAGGCAAACTCGCCGCACTGGGAGGGCCCGTACCGCGTCCGTGGGAAAACGGGGACAGGAGCCTACTTCCTCGAAAATCTGCACGGGGAAGAACTTGCTCAACCAGTGTTTTAAAAACCGGACCGGACTGGCCGGTCGGACCGGTTGGACCGGGAACCGGCCAGGTAACCAGCCGGGTTCACTTGCTCGATCGACCATGTCTTTGAACCGGTGGGAACCGGGAAAACCGGCGGTTTTCGCAAACCGGTGGTTCAACTGTTTATTTTTAAATTTTTTTTTTTAAATTTTTTTAAATTTTTTTTTTTTTTAATTTTTTTTACTCAAATACATAGGAACTTTTCTCCAAGAATAATAGTGATAACTCATTTGATTCAAGTGATACACAAATTAAGTTTCGTAATATCCACAAAACTATTTTTACTATTTTGTATTTATATTGATTGAAAAACCATCATACAAATATTTGTATAAAAATTTAAGAACACAGATTAAAAAACTAAATATAATATAATTTTAGACTTAACTGATTTCCATTATATATATAGACTTGAAAAATTTATTATTTAGAATAACGTTAATATTTGTATTGTTTTAATTATTAACATTAAAACTGATTTTCTATTAACATTAAAACTATGAATTTAAATTAAACTCTGTTTAATTTAGACTCTGTTTAAAATTTACGATTAGACTCTGTTTAAAATTTGAATTTAAATTATGAACCTGTGAATTTATGATATGGTATTTTCAAAAAATTTAAGTGTTAGTTATATTTTTTAGAGACTGAATCATCCGGTTCGACCGGTTTTACCGGTTTTATACCTATTATAATGACAGGTTTATTCAACCGAGTTATCCAGCTTAATCCGGTTTAATCTGGTTTGGTCATGCGGTTCGACCAATGACCCAGTGGTTCGACCGATAAACCAGTGACCCAGTACCCTCACCGGTTTGATGACCGGTCCGGTTTTTAAAATATTGTGCTCAACCATGGAATGCTGAGAAGCTCAAACAGTACTATAGTTAAGCATTGCCCGCGGCTCACTAGCACCGCGATCACGGGAACCCGCTAAGGTACGAGCGCAACACCCATATACAGAACACGATGATCAGAGACCGCGTTGTGTATGCGCGAGGACCTTTAATCCGACGGGGATACCTCGATCGAGGCCCACCGCCGTTGTACCAATCGGGCAAAACACCCAGCTCGCGATGGGAAGTTCATGCCATGAAGCTAAGACCTCGACCGAGCTCTTAGCCTCGTTAAAGGTCGGAATACGCCTCCGGCCGCCCGACCAGCTCTCCACGCGGTCAGGGATTATCAAGGTCGAGCAAATCCCAAAGTCTTAGACAAAAATAAAGTATAACAAATGCAACACACACATTCAAAACCATACAAGCAACGACAATAGCGGATAAACGAAAAATACTTAGAAGCGGGCAGAAGCCCAGTGTATAAATATTACAAAAATGTCAAAAAGCCCCTGGCACATATGCCGGGCACAAATCATTACAAAGAAAATGGCGCGCAAGCCAAACGATCAAAAGAACTACACGGCGATCTCATCGTCGACCCGCCTTCCATCTTCCTCCTCCCCCTCCTCTGAAAGATTGAGCTTGCCGGCGACCACACGAAAGAACGAGTTGATTCTGTCGAGCGCCAGCGAAACGCCTGGATTCTCAGCGCCGATCTGCTCCACGACATTCTTAAAGCCTATCTTCAGAGCTTCCAGACTATCTGCCTGAAGCTCCCGAATTTTTCCAATCAAAGCGGCGCGGTCAGTAAGGTTTTTCTCCACGGGAGATTCATTCTCCGCGGGATGGACAACAACCTCCAACTCCCCGACCCCTTCCCGAGAGCGATCAAGCTCCTCTTGAGTCGCCTTCAGGGTAGACTTGACCTCATTCAGCTCGCGGAGGGTGTTGGCGCGGTCCTCGCACTCGGCCTGGGCCTTCAGCAGATCAGTCGCAACCTTATCCTTCTCCTTCTCGAGGGCAGTGTAGTCGTCTTTCAGCTTCTGTAGCTCATAGGCAGAGGGGGCCCCATCATTCAATATCAAGGCAGTCTCGAAGACCTGCATCATGGCCGCAAGGTCCTCGACAAGCGCCTCTCTCCTGGCCACCCCGTCCATACCCAGAACTGCCTTCACCTCGGCATCAGCAATGACAGGGGGGCTACCCCTGAAGAAATTCCGCTGGAGGTGGCAAGCGGGCATCTGAAACTTCTCTGGCGAGACAGGGTCCACGAGATCCACGAGGACAGGCCCCTCGGTCCTTGCTTTCTTGGCAGGGGTGCTCTCCGGAGGAGGGGACTGGCTGCACTGTGGTGAGGAGGAGCCACTCATCGTCCTAGCCGGCATCGCAGTCTGAATAATCTCTCGGACACGGCTCTTGGTACACTTGGGTGCTCGCTCGGCGGCCAACTTCATGATACGCTCGGTGGCGTTAGACATTTGAGCTGCAAGAGAAAACATGGAAAAAGTTAGCACAAATAGGCAAAACTAAATGAAGGCTCGAACAGGACGAGGAAATCCCACCTAAGAACCTCTTGGCCTCGTCGGGAGACTTGCATTCGAGGAGCCCCCGGGTGTTTATATAGCGAGTCGCGGTCACAACCCTCCCTTGGGAGTCTAGGAGGTAGTTTCCATCCCTACCAACGCACTCTGCCCGGTTGAAACCATTGACATATGCGACCAACGTGGCATACGCCCCCTGTCATCCTCCGACAGCTCGCTATGCTTCACGAGGTAATCCTCCGTACCGAGCGCGAAGTGGGCGTCCTCCCACTCCTGGGGACACTTGGACACGAACCTCTCTCCCCCGGATCCGTCGGGCACAATGTCATAGAGCGTACCCACTGCCGAGTGCGTCGCGGGCATGACATAGTAGAACCTACTCTTGAAGCCCCTTATTGAGTCCGCGTACGCCTTAAACAACTTCCTGGGTTGTTTGAAAGAAACCTAACTATGTTGCCCATTATCCGTTGAACGTTGCAAATGGAAGACGCGGAAGAAGAGCTCGAGGGTGATTCCAATCTGGAGATAGTCACAGACGATTTCAAACGCCCGCATGAAAGCGAGCGCGTTAGGATGAAGCTGCAACGGCGCCAAGTGCAGACGGTTGAAAACCCCTAGTTGAAAGCTATTGAAGGGGAGGCGAATACCAGCCTCTTTAAAGGCGAACTCATACATGGGAAATCGCAGCCCGCGATAGTTAGAGCAAATGTGATGGTGTGCCTGGGGCTGGTAAGCCGTCCACGTGGCCTCCTCTCCTTCGCGGACGTTCTCGACAAAGGCGAAAGCGTCTGTGTCGTCGATGGAGAAACACGACCCTATATGCAGAGGCTCTTCCCCGACCCATTCGTCGACCGGACGCACGGTCGCCTCCCCGGGGATCTGTGCGGGTTCATCCACGTCGGGTTCGGTGTCTACGTAGAGAATTCCCATAATCCTTGCGGCCATTTTTACCTGAAAAATAGAGAAATTAGGTGAATTCGTTGGTCGCGACCAAGTCCACCCTTCCACCGCCGATCAAGTGAAAAGGCAGCGAGCAAGAAAATATTCGGGGACACGACGAACTGCCCGGGGCCATCACCCCGTCCTTTCTCTTTTCGCTCCCCGATCCTCCCATCTCACTTCCCCGTGACATTCATCACGTGTCCTCGGTGTATTCATAAGAGTCCTCGGGACATTCATCTTGTCCTCGGGATGTTCATCCCAAACCACCGTCAAAACCCACCGGAACCCTAGGAACGTCCCGCCGTTCCCGGCCGGAACCCTAACGGAGTGCCAGGAACGCCCTCAACTCGCCATAAAACTACTAAAAGAAAGAAAAAAAAAAGTGAACCATAAGGGATTAAGAGCTTACTTGAGCGGTGAAGGAGAACGGACTAGAACAGCAAAGACGGCGGTGCACGGCGGTGTACGGCGGCAGAGCAGCAACGGTGACTAGATGAGATGCAGAGCGAAAAAGGTGGGAACGTGCGAATGGCACGAACTCGCCCCTTTTATAAGCCCCTCACGAGCTTCGAGGAGTCCCTAGGCAATCGATTACGCTACCCTAGGGTAGCCGCCCTATGCAATAATAAGGTGGGACGCGTGGCACACGCTTCCCCATGCACGTCTGTTCATTCCCTAACACGCGTCTCTTCATTCACCTCGGCCTTGACTCCTCGTATCCCCGTGACGTTGCCCTTCTGCGGCCAGTCTCGCACGAGCATGCCTATTTGTTTCTGCCCGGTTCACCAACTGTTCCTCTCTCGAAGCCCCTTTCCCGACCGGGCACGCCCTCGACATAGCCTTGACCCTTAAGTCATCACTCTGACGCCTCATAGCAACGACTTGGGGGGATCCTGTTCTGGACTGGGCCGGAGGTACGATCCTCAGCCGAGCAGGCCCGACCCACACGTTCTAAGGCGGCCCAACGAAGGCCTCAGTCCAGTCAATGTCGGGCACGTGCCACTTCAGTGGTGTCGGGCACAAACGACGTTGAGCTTCGGGCAAAGGCGCTGAGCCTTCCCCGGAGTTCACCCCTCCTCGACACGAAGACGCTACTCCCCGCGAGGAGTCATCCCCATCCGCAAGCAAGTCCTCCTCGCGAGGACATGTCTCTCCTCGACACGCAAGACTTCTCCCCGCGAGGACACGTTCTCATGTAACTGCCCACTCCCGATGGAATCGGTCTGCCCTAATTCCGGAGATCTATGAGCAGTTACCCCAGGGCGAAGACCACGTGCTGGCCTTCACTACGCCACGTAAGCCCTGACAGTCGCTTGGATTGGGCCTGGCAATCCAGCCCAGTGCTAGTGACCGTTGGCCCCGCGCTGGGGGCTCTCTATAAATGCCCTCTCACTTGAGAGGGCCAGGTTACGTTCACTTCACAACAAGATGGGAATAATGGATGGTAACGTTTCCCTGTTATGGACAAAACAAAGGAAGAGTCAGTATGAGATAATGTAATTTGACCACCACATCAGCATAAAGTCAGAAGAGGTAAAAATGCAGAAATCACATATTCTCACGGTTAAAAAAAACAGGTGAAAAACTAATGCATTCTAGAAGATTTCTCATTCACTAAAGACAAACAAATAGAGTGAGTCACCACCCTTGGTCCCCGCACAATCCCACTACGAGGATCCTTTCTAACAGAATTGCAAATTTCCAGCTATTTCTCGAACATATAAGGAAGAATAATCCTCAATTTATGCTCTCAATCACACGTATCAGAGACCCTCATAACCTCCTATAAATTGGATTCCAATCAAGATCAAAGGACACCCGGGAAAACCTTAACGAAGCTCTGCTGAAATTTAACCCTAACCTGCACTAAAGCTTCCATTTCCATAACTCTCTCTAAGAGCTCACATTAGAGCTCTGGTTGAGAGTGAAGCTCAAACCATACTACAAACATCGAGCAGCTAGGGAAAGAAGAAGATTTGTAAAAGTATCAAACTAAGAAGAGAAGTAGAGTACATGGTGTTTAAGCTCTAAAGCGTCTCAACGGTTGGTGGACCCTTGAACTTTTTTTTGCATTTCTTGTTCTGATCTCAAATGTACATGTAATCACGCCCAAAATAATGAAAGAGGGGTATTGGGTTTGCGTGGGATAAAGGTATTCGTTGTTCGACGTAGTTTGCTCAATCTCGTGCTTATCTTATCAATTTGACTGGCAATTTTGTATGTTCAATCTGCGGGTTTGCGATGTCGATGATATACAATGAAGGTTCTTCCATTTTCCTTTTTGGAGAAGGAGAACTGAGTATGAGATGTAGACTCAATGTTATTTGGAAAGAGTGAGGTTTCGATCGGTTTTGGTATAAGGATTGCATGTTCTGGGGACCATTAAAGTGAGTGATGAATTTTAGATTTGAAGATGAAATAGCATGATCTAAGGCATTGCATTAATGATAAAGCATATTGTTACTGATTTGTTTTCTTATATGTGACCTTTCCCCTTTATTATTTTAAGAAGATATGAATGATTATTAATAGTAATAAATGTGATGTCGGTTTTGTGTTTGTTGCACGTCTTGGAAATAGTCACAGTATGCCATTGACTAGTCCGCTTGCCCCACATTTTCGGTAAAGGAAAAGCTAGAAGCAGCCTATCTTTATCCCTTCAAGTCTTGTCCTTAATGTTGGGATATGGTTGGGCTGGGTGGGTCGCCTCATTTGACCCGAGTTACATATACTCTTGGCTCTTGCAGCCCCTTGTGGTGTATCAGCTAGGAATTTTTTCTCTATATTGCATGTGCACTTCTTTTCTTAGTTTTTATTACTTAAAATAATATTAATGTTGGTATGATTTCTAATATTATTCATGAAGCCTTGATAATAGTTAAATAAAAAATTAAGTTAGATACTTACTAGAATTAATAATTGATTAATCTTGTTTGTTCATAAGTGAATTAACTTTGGTCCAATGTCAAATAGCTTTTTTCAATGCGATTAATCAAATATTTTCTTGATTAATTACGAAAGTAGTGGGTTCTTGAGGTCTAGCACTTCTTGGATCCTTGAACAAACGCTCTTGGGGCGCAAGCCCTGCGTTGTGATTGTTTCGTCTTTCGTTTATAAAAAACAATTAATTCACGCTAAGATTATAGAAACTCCTAAACACTTAATTTTCGATTAAAACACTCAACACACCTATTCAAATTGTTTTCTTAATTAAATTGCGAAAGTTTTGGTCTAGCACTTCTTGGGTTCTTGAATGACCGCTCTTGGGGGCACGCCTTGGGTTGTGATCGTTCGACCTTTCGCTCCTAAAACACTTGCCCTAATTACGTGGACAAAGACCCTCATTGTCCAACAAACTCGATTTCATAATTAATCGAATGAAAAAGGTGTCGTTGGGATCTAGCATCCCAGTAATGCCCCGATTAATTGGTTGCGAGACCGACGTCTCGTTTATCGAATAATCGTCATTCTCCCTAAAACACTTAACAAATCAAACCTCATATTCGCGCCTCCATACAAACAAACTCTCTTCGTACCACACAACCAAACATTTTTTAAATCAAACTTCGAAAGAAGAAGATTCTTGGAGTCTAACATTCCTTGGATCTTCGATTGAATGGCTCTCGAGGCACGCCCTTGGGTTGTCGTTCGTTCAATATTTTCGACTTTTAAATTAAACCATGTTTAAATCAATTCTCGATTCGTCATCGAAACACCCTCATAAGTCGAGTGTCTTTTTGCACACTTGCACATTCCGTGGTTTCGTTACTAGGAGCACCCCTAGGGACTAGTATCGAACCTCACCTCTTTTCTCAACCTATCGGACTCAATCTTTTTCAAATGCTTTCTTAATCAACTTACGAAAGGAGGAGATTCTTGGAATCTAGCATTCCTTAGATCTTCGAATGAATGGCTCTCGAGGCACACCCTTGGGTTGTTGTTCATTCACCTTTTCGTCTTAAAACATTTAATCTTTATTGAACATTTTCGTAATCAACTCACGAAAGAACTGAGTTCTTGGAGTCTCGTATTCCTTGGATTCTTGAGTGACTGCTCTCGAGGCATGCCCCTTGGGTTGTTTGTCATTCAATCTTTCGTCTCCTAAAACACTAACCCCTCTTTTCGTGGCAGTCTCCACGAACTACGACTGCTCTGATTCTTTATTCTCGTCCGAGTAAAGATACGTAGGCACAAGATTCGATGATCTTGGTGAGCTACCTTCCCTCTATCTTCCATTTCCCCTATCCTTTCCCGTAGTCAAACTACAATTGCTCTGATTCCTCATTCTCGTCCGAATGAGCATACGTAGGCACAAGGGCCCTAATCCTTGGCAAGCACCCTAATAAAAAACCACCCATTTCCTCTTAGCATCGATTCCCATTTATTATATCATTTCACATTTATCGTTGAGAAAAAATAAACAAGCTTAGCTAACGCTCATCACAATTCGAACTAAAGGTTCCCGTTGAGTACAACGGACGTGGGGGGTGCGCGTACCTTCCTCTCACGTAACCGACTCCCGAACCCAGAATGTGGTTGCGACGACCACGTTATTATCCCTTTAAAGGTTTTCTAGATATTTTCCTTTCCCTCTTTTGGGATAAATAAAGTTTGGTGGCGACTCTGTCGAACCGTTCCGCGCCTTACGTGCGAGGGTCGTGTCTTCGATTAAGCGATTTTTCAAGGTACGACAACATGAACAAGTGTTGAAAGAACACGGACGAGTGTCTAAAATCAATACGGACGAAGTATTAAAGAAATGAATTAAACACGGACGAGTGTTGAAAGAACACGGACGAGTGTCTAAAATTAATACGGACGAAGTATTGAAGAAATGAATCAAACACGGATGGGTGTTGAAAGAACACGGACGAGTGTCTAAAATCAATACGGACGAAGTATTGAAGAAATAAATCTAACACTGACGAGTGTTGAAAGAACACATATGAGTGTCTAAAATCAATATGGACGAAGTATTGAAGAAATGAATCAAACACTGACCGATGTTGAAAGAATAGACTAACACAGGACTAACACTAAATAACTCTGAGGGGATAATTTGATAGACCATCTGGACGAAGGGGTGAAAAGAAAAGAAACCACAAACTAACGATTCTGACAGTCAACTCTACAGGGGGACACCAGATAATCTCTCTAGATGACCAAATCCATTGCTTGGGGAATAAAGTTGAATGATATCTCCTGAGTTACTATGCTCTCTGCTGGGGAAACATCTGGCAAAGGTGAACTCAAACCTGGCTTATGCTTCGAATGCATATGTTTAAATTTTTCTATGGCGTAATGCTCCGTACGAAATGGAAATGCTACGCTTTTGGAGGATGCTATGCAAAAGAGGCCCCTCAGCAAAATGAATGCTGAAAAATGAAGGCAACTCCACTAGGGATGACAAACTGAATTGTCCTCAGGGTCACAAACCGCGCTGAGGAAGACAAATCAACGGCCTTCTTGATCAAAACCTCCACTGAAGATAAGACCCAAAATGAACTTCCACTATGCTAGGGATTGTAAACATCGCTTGCTGAAGATAAAACCCCAAAGGAAAATCCACTCTGTCGAGGATTATGAGTAGCGCATGCAGGGAAATTGTCCTAATAATTCGATACAGAAAAGTGTCAACGGCGATTGGGCTTGGAGTCTATCGGGGATATCAATCATTGCTGATGTGCCTGTCGAGGGAATCAACATTAAACCCTGCTTGGAGAGAGAAGTCATCGGTACTAAACCTGCCGAGGAATGTCATTGAGCTTCTATTGGGGAAATATCCTTTAACCTTATTCCGGTAGGGATAAGAGCACATTGTTGCTGGAAAAATTACACTTCCTGACCCGATGAGGAAATTAGATACCAAGACTCTGTGGGGGATATAAGATCTCTGCTAGGGAGAGGCATCAGACAAGTCTCATGTTAGAGATGCAACATTGTCTTGTCCAGGACAATCAACTTCTGAACACTCGTTGGGCGTAATAAACCAACCTAACTGGGGTAAGCAATCCTCTGCACTCTT
The DNA here is from genome assembly GCA_022829125.1 of Lathyrus tuberosus. Lineage (NCBI taxonomy): Eukaryota > Viridiplantae > Streptophyta > Magnoliopsida > Fabales > Fabaceae > Lathyrus > Lathyrus tuberosus. The sequence goes on along the minus strand of JALAZF010000101.1, from coordinate 13,109,448 downwards.
GTTGGGGAGAGAGAGATTTTACTGGGGAGAAGAAACAAACAACAAACAACAGAATGTTCTATATACGAAATGACCACTCCAGCGAAATAAACGTTGAAAAGACGAAGCCAACCTCATTGGGGATGACAAACTGAACTGTCTCTAGGGTCATAAACTCTGCTCGAGAACCCAACCAAACCTCCATTCTGCAGAAAAGTAGGAATAACGAACATCTGCCGGGGAAACATCCCAGGAATCTGCTGAAGAGAAGTACCAAAGACAATTGGCCTTTGACCTGCTGGGGATTACCAACAGCCACCAACAAATCTGCTTGGGGAATGACAATTAACAATATCAGCTCTGCTAGGGGACAACATTGGACTTAATCCTCTGTTGGAGACCTGTATTCTACCCTTACTCTGTTGGGGAGACGAAAGCAACTTTACCACAAACTTGGAAACACAAACCCAACACTCTTAACTTGTACGGGGAATATAAACTGCTGAAGGGCAACAGACTTCACCAACCTGTCTCGGGGAGGATAATCAAAATTTTCACCATGTTCTGCCATGAATGATAAACTTCAACCATCTCTACTGGGGCCAAATAGCGATTATAACACCTTGTTGAGAAAATATACCTTCTGGCGCCTTGTTGAGGAAGAGCAAACCCATACTAGGAACTACTTCGATGCTTCACGCTTCTGCAGATCAACCGCATGCTGATTATCATAAGCGAACAATGGCTCTTTTAGCTTTCCACTTGTCTCAGACAACATGGTCTACTGGGAAAAATCATCTCAAGAGGATTTTACAGAAAACCTGACATTCAAAATGCCCCAGGGCCTTCCAACTCTTGGAGATATTCATCGGATCTCGACGTAACTGCCCCAGACTGCATAATCTATGAAGAAGTCTGCCTCGAGAGGATTCGTAATGACTTGAATATTCTGCCCCAATATTCTGAATCTTGAAGATGTGCTTTTGATTAACCGTCCTCTGGAGAGGATAACTTCTTATGCACTTGAGTTGACCTGCCTCGATACTAGCCTTGAAGTGACTTTGCCCCTGACTTACTGATCTTCTAGCGAACGCTCCAGACTAACTGCTCTTGGGGAGACTTTTTTCGAATCTCGACATGGTTGCCCCAATTTGGCTGGACTTTGGAGAGATTTATCGACGTGGCTGCTCTAGTTTGGATAAACTTATCACGACTTATTGGGAAAGCCCATGCTACACAAAGCTTATTGGCAACGTGCCCCTTGATATGACTGTCCTTTCAGAATTTTCAAGCATCTCAACATGGTAGGATCAAGCTTATCGACTGACGTTCATTATGTAAGCTTCCTTGCTGCTTAAGCACATGTATGCAAGAAAAAAATGTTTATCATGAGAACAATAATTCTAATATAACACACATGTTAATCTTGAAGTTTTTTAAGCTGAGAAGATGTCGCTAAACCTTGTAAATGAGTCACTGGTTACGACGTTTATTATTATTTTTGAATGAAAGGCAACATACACATGCAATACCAACAAAAATCTTTTAGTACAACTAATGGGAGTCAGGAACGCTATCTCATTGAAGTACGCCTTCAGAATAAACTCTGCTTCAATTAGAACTTTTGGGGGTTGTAACGTGGCATGGTTCACGGTTTCAAAAAAAGGATTTATGGCTCCAAATTTTGTTTGTACCCACCCATTCTCCTTGATGTCCTCCGCTTCTACGTTCAGTTAATTTGGCACAAGCACTCGTATTTCAAAAGGTTATTGCATGTCAGCGGCGACGGTTAAGGAGCCCACAATGTTTTTGGAGTGGCAGTCGCTCCTTTCGTCTTTGGTGTCTGTAGTCACACGACTTGCTTTTATCGAGGATTTCTCTTTCGTAATCCTTTCTGCTTTTTCTATTTTCATTCTTTTGTTTTTTATCTCCCTGATTTTGCCTGGACCGATTCTGTTTGAATTCTTCGATTTTTGAAGTCCAGCGGGATGCCCTAATTTTTACCTAAGTCACTCGTTTTCACGTTTTGACTTAGCGGGTTTTCTTTTTTTCCTTTTTCTTTTCTTTTTATTCTCTTTCTTTTGAACAAATCGTGTGACACTGGCTGTCTTGATTTTCATACAAGGATTGTGACTGCTTCACTCCTTGCGGTGAAGGATAACCACTGTGGTTTCATTCTTTTTGAAACTTGAACACTCGGTCAAATTAACTGACACCTACCCTGCCCCAGGTTAAAATTGATGGTTTTTCATTATGCAAGGAAAGAAACTCATACTTCTAGGCCCAACAGGGTTGGCAAGGGATTATCTTCCTTATGTATCCGTTGTTTGGGGATTCGAAACAATGTCTGTACCTCATCAGCAAGGTTTTATCCAAAATCATACAGTCATAAAGTTTGTGTTTTCAATTCGTCATCCTCCCTCCAAGAGTTTAAGCAAGAAAGTTGGTATTGCAACGCACAAGAATATGAGTGAACACGAATGTATTACTTCAAGGAAAACATACTCATTGCATTAAGGTTATCATTCAACAAAAAAAACGACAAATTCTACATGCAAACAAAGCTTTAACAAACAATGAGAAATACAAAATGAAAAATGCAGTAAAGAAAACTCATGATTGCCATGGCTGAGGAGGCTTGTCTCCGACTGGACTGGTTTCTTCTGATGATGTCCTTGCAGTCTCAAGTGCTCACTTGGGAAGCTTCAATTAATGTGCGTCCATCTGCAGTGAAAGTAATGACCCCAGTTTCAATCAGATCTTGAACCTGGTGCTTCAGAGCTCTGCAATCTTCGATTGAATGGCCAGATGCCCCTGAGTGGAACTCACATCTTGCAATTGCATCATAACCTGGTGGTAGCTGGGTAGGAGCAACGAAAGTCCTTAACTGAATTCGCTGATGCTTGAGAAGCTCAGGCAATAACTGTTCATACGACATGGGGATGACATCAATCTGCCTTTTAGGCTTCTTCAGCCTTTGTCGTTTCTTCTGAGGATGATTCTAATTTAGGTACCTATCTTGTCCAGGTGCTTTCCTCTTTAGATCCAGTGCTCCAGAATGGAAATCACAATGGGCCTTTGCATCATAATCCGGTGGGGGAGTTACAGTAAGCGGAGCCAACATCCGAAGTCCAACCAATTGAAGTTGGAGTAGATGCGGCAATAGTTGAGAATAAGGCATTGGTGGAGTCTCAAAGTGCCTGTTCGTCTTCGGTCTATCCTGATACTAACAATGAGCATTATTATATTGTTGAGGTGCAGCCGAGATGGCTACAGCAGCAGTCTGTTGTGTACAAGGCATATGAGGCGAATCAAAAAATCTTTCAGGCTGCTCCGGCCCTTGTACGTACCTCTTAACCTTGAGATTGTCTTCAAAAACAGGAGATAACTGCTGTCGGGGAAAATCTGGAACCCCGGGTTGTGCAGGAAATCTGCGAGGTAAATCACCCTTTGGGAGAGATCCCACAGGCAAGGGTGAAATGATAATTTCTGTTGCACGCTCAGGCATAGGATTGCATTCCTTTCTTAACACGTTCCTCATGACTTCCATAATCAGGCTCATCTGAGTCTTTAGTTGATGAACTTCTTCCCTCAGCATTTTCTGACCCTGAGATAAAGCTTGTATGTCCACCTTGAACTGTCCCATCTGGCCACAGACTTCCCTCAACTCTGCCTGAATTTGCTCCATGATCAACTTTTGACTGGCTTGAAAAGTTAAGTCTGCAAATCTGAAGGAGACCAGATCAGGACAAGAATAACCAGCCTTGAACACATGTTATCCAAATTAGTATGGAAATGCAATGCAAATGATATGTTTGAGTATTCACATGGCGATCTACCCCTTGATTCCAGTTTAATAATAAGCATCAAGACGGAACGGAATACCAAAAATATCTGCTCATAGATTAGAAAGCCAAAGAATAATCATCTGTCAATACATATAACCCAAAACAAAGAAAGATGTCTGAATACAATAATCAGGGATCCCAACCAACAAGCCTGGCAGTGATCGAATACAACATAAAAGAAAAAACTAAGGCATATCATCAAAGTCCACCATAGTCAGCTTTTTTTAATTTTCTCGCGCCTCACACCAAGCTTGTACCTCTTTGAAGAGCTTTCCTGTATCGGGATGTTTCGGCCTCTCGATCAATTCCTGAATAAGAGTATCATGCTTGTGCAAGACTTATTCCAAGTAATGACATTGCTCTTCTTAGGAGTCTTCACCAAAAACATCTTCCAGCTTAGGATCCTCACCTTTTGGTTTCTTCACCTCCGCTTGAATCTTAAGCTCTTCTATGGATGATAAGGCTTCATTAAGTCGCTCTTCAATTGTTCGACTCTGAAATATCTCTGTTCGGACTTCTTCCAATTTCTTTCTAAGTTTCATCTTCAACCTCTCGATCTGATCTAACAACTTGTCTTCCTTTTGCTTGTGAGCAGTCATTGCGGTGTCTCAATGGTCATCGAACTTTTGAATTCTAACCAAGGCTCTAGTCAGCTCTTTCTTCTTGGACTGAAGCACGCTATGAGTACTTCTCAAATCTTGGCCTACCCATTGCCTGACTGTGATCTCTTCAACTAACTTTTTCTCCTTCTTGGCCAGCAGTTCTATCTTCACCTTAGCAGTGTAGATAGCTTCGCTTCAATCATGCTCTAAACGACTGATCTCTCTCTTCAATTCATCATTTTCCTTACGCAACTCTTATTTCTCTGCCCACAGCTTGTTATATCTTTCAATCTCAATTGTAGTGGGTTGTTTAATCATCAGGGGATACAGAGGTGGCTCTATGGAGAAAGGCAGGAGCTCTTCTTCCACTCTTTTCAGTACCCACTCTTCATATGGAGGGAAGGTTCTGCAGTTTCTCTTTCCAAAAGAAGTTTTCCCCTTCTTATGAACATCTCCCCAAGCATTTACGGCTCTCTTCAGCAAATCCGGGTTAGCTTCCCCATTGAAAAATAGGGATTCCTGAATATCCTCCTCTTTCGGTGGTCCTCTCAAGGCGTACCCGAATTGCCTGACAGCAAGAATTAGGTTGTAATTGATTACCCCTTTTCTTCCTATCAGAGGCACGTTAAGGAAATTTCCACAACTGATGACGATATCTTTACCCAACAAACTGCGGTTGACCCATACCAGATTATCTGCTCTTAGACCCATCAGCCTTTTAGACCATTCTAACATCTCTCGAGTATCCACAAATGCCCCAGATTAAGGAAGACGATCAGCAAACCACTTGTAGAAAATTGGTGCACAACAAAAGATGGGCCCTCCTCTCCTCTTTTCATTCTTATAGTGCAACGAGTGGTACAAATCACCAAGCAGGGTAGGTACCATATTTTTCATGGTGAATATCCTGACAGCGTGCATATCCACAAAATCCACCACGTTTGGGAATAAGACAATCCCATAAACACATAGGGCCAAGATTGCATTGAAGACTGTCTAACTCCTAGCCTTAGCATTTATACTAGCTTGACCAACCAGGAAATTCATATGAAACCCTTTACAACCTCCTTTACTAGCAACATTACTTTCCAAAAGAGACTGACCTAAGTGCAGAGCAACATTGGCCTTTCTAGATTAGGAACCTCCTCAGAATAATAGAAAGGCGCTTCCTTCTTGATAGAGATACCCAAAATAAGTGCAAACTCCTCCAATGTCGAAACCAGAACATAATCAGGAAATAAGAAACAACGCAGTGGAGGGTCATAGAATTGCACTAGAGTGTGTATAGCCCTAAACTCATAATCAGTGATGGTGTAGACGAAATTCAGAATCTTCCCATAATCTTTTCTGAAGTCTGCTAAAACACCGGGATCTGCCAAAGCCATCAATTTGAGAACATAATCCAAAGTAGGTTTTGGGAACTTGTACATTATGATATTCTTCTTCTTTTCAGTACTCATCTCTGACAATCTTCGGAAACCGAAATCAATATTCGGAAACCGAAATCAAGGATAAGATGCAAACCCTGACAATACACAAACATGTTAGAATGCAAAAATGAGGATGCAGATGCACACATGGGATCAAGGTATCGATAAAGCTATGAATTGCTATTGTACTATTGACTGGATAAGACCCAGATTCTACTCTGACCAGAATACCAGAAATCCAGAAATCCAGAATGACGGACCAATCAGAATACCAGGTTGAGAAGTTCGTACTGACAAGAAAACCAGAAATTCGGGTTGGTTGAAGGTCAAAGTTTCCTGAAAAACCATTCCCTCTCACAGGTAGGTTCTAGTCTTGAGGTACGGCATCCTAGCGGGTCCTCAATATCACAGACTCTCAGGTTGAGAAATGATGATACGGTCACCATTTCTGGTTTGGCATCATCATCAATCGAGGAGGTCTCAACTGACTTTCCAATGAACGGTCTCCAGAGTCATAAGCTCTCTAAGTCAACATCCTATCGTCTGCACCAATGCGCAGGATAGAACATCTCTAAAGAAAACCTCGTCTGAATGTGGATTTCGTGTATACTAAGTATGGTCAGACGCCACACAAGTCACACTACTTTCCACTTTAATCCTAAGTGTGTACTCAAGCCTGGGTATTGGGCTTATCTCTCATGGAACCAACCCACCCAACAACACAACAGCAACAGAGCAATATGATAACAATAACGAAATGCAATAAATGCAGTAAAATATAGTAATATACAACAAATAATACACATAAATAAACACCAAATGAAACAAAAACAGACAATTGCTAGGATTGATTCGCATAGGGAACTAGAATCCCCAACAGAGTCGCCAGCTGTCGCAACTGCGAAAAACAACCGGCGGAAAAGATAGAAGAGTCGTCACCGAACGTTATTTATCCCGACGCAGGGAAAGGAAACAATCAAAGAAAACCTGAAGAAGGGAAAGACATGGTCATCGCAACCATAGTCCTGGTTCGAGAGTCGGTTATGCGAGAGGAAGGTATTAGCACCCCCTCGGGTCCATTGTACTTGATGGGATCCATGCTTGTTGTCTAATAAAAGGGTGAGGTATCTAAAGCCTGCTGCTAAACAGAAATGAGACACGGAAAGGGAAAACAAAAACGGACTCATAAGGATTATCGCAATCCCATGCCTACGTATCTTCGTGGACGAACGGAGAATCAGAGTCGACGTAGTTCGACGAACTACGCACTAATGAGGGGAAGGTTGCTCGCCAAGACATCACCGTCTTATGCCTACGTATCCTCAATTGGACGAGAAAGAGGAAATCAAAGCGCCTGTAGTTCGTGTTAACGACCACATAACGGGTAAGCGACATGCTCTTTTCTGAAAATGACTTAAAACCCAACAATCCCGAAGGATAAAAATGATTTGAACTTGGTTTGTGTTTTTTAGACAGAAGTGGATTGAAGTTAGTTTTAAACTCGTATTGCACTAAAGTCTAGGACATAGGAGCGAATGCTTCGTATGGTCGCCCCTAACGGGACGTATGCTAAACACTCTAGAAAAGTTAAGGGAGACCCCTCATTCTTCATTTCCCATGTACTTAAGGTTCGTGGCGCACAATACTCGTTGTATTTATTAAGTGTTTTGGACTTGTTTTTGAGATGAGATGAGAAGACTCAAAGGTTGAAAAGAAAATAACTAAGGGATCTCCATTCTAGAAGTTATCATGCAATGGTGACCCTATAGTTGAGGTAAGAAGGGGAATTTTACCTAATGTTAGCATTCATGGATTGAAAGCCTAATGTCTCTCCTACCTCAAACTTAATCGAAAATTAAGTTAAGCTAGGAATCCTAAGGGATCATGTGAACAAACACAAGTAAACATTATACTAAACAGTCACAAATAAAAGCAAACTCAAGACTTAAACAAGTCTCAAGGTTCAAAAGAAAAGAGAGAAGAAAGAGATGAAGGAGAAGATGCAACATCAAGCAACTCAAGAGATGAGATAAACACAAGTAATGAGAAATGAAAACATCATATCTAATCATTCAAGACCAACACCAACATCAAGTGTACACACTTCAAACCAAACTTCGAGAATGGAAGTCAAAATAATTAGGCAAGACAATGCACTAATGAATACACAATTGACTTAAAACCAAACAAGAAGTATAATCAACCATCAAACAAACTAAAGTGAGGTCAAATGATATGAGAACCAAGATGGGGCAGCAAGAAAGTCATGTCACATTCATCTCATGTTAATGATCAAAGGAAGAACAAGAAAGTTCAAGGCATGCATCTTAACCACAAACAAACATTTGTTCACAAAAAGACCATGTAAGGCACACCTCAAAAGGACAAACATGTGACATTATGGCATGAATCCAAGCAAGGCAGTAGCATAGCCATGTATATCAATCCAAACATCAACTCATGAATGGCAAGAAGAAACATCAAGGATCAATTTCGAAACATGCATCAAAACTAGGCAAACATTCACTTAAGTCATCCACATAAGTAACAAAAGATCATGTGAGGCATGAAGTGAGAAAAGATCACACAATGGAATCATATAAAGAGGATAAGAATCTTATACATGTTATTAAAAGCCAACAAGGGTCCCCAAGCAATCATTAGAACATATGAGAATGCATCACAAAGAAACTAGTTCAAGAACATCAAAGGAGTAAGGCCAAAACATAGTCAACTTTGGAAAATCAACCACAAATAGGAAAATGATCAAATGAGAATGATTCCAAAGCCATAAACAAGCCAAAACAGTACGTGATCACATAAAATAATAATTTCAAGCTTCACTTAAGCACAAGTGATCAAAAGGATCCAAACTAGGTCAAGTATAAAAAACATTTCATTCAATATTCAAGCCACATGTAAGCATAAACCAAAAATAGAAACATGCCTCATAAAAATCAAAAATAAATTCTAAAACTCATGTTATATCCATCAAGAATGAATGTCCAAAATATCTCAATAAGAATCACAAAATTGCACCACCAAGTAGATCAAAACATCACACATATCAAGCTAACCGAGCAATAATCGAGGAGCAATGAGAACCACATGGAAAATGATTAAAAATTAATCACCAAGGCATAAAAATGACATTAAAACAATCTTCAATAAATTATCAAGACATGGAAAAAATATCGGCTCAAGAAGGCATGGCAAAGTCATCAAACACAAGCATTAATCACAAGGGAAAACTTGGAAGACACCTTGGACAATAAAATCAGAATTAATTATCAAAACAAATGGAAAATGAAAATAAAATTAATAGAAAATTAAATAAGACATTAAAATAAGTTCTTGATTTATTTTGGAATTTTTCAATAAGAGGAAGTATTTTTAATAAATGAAAATAAAACGAAAAAAAAAGAAATAAAAACAAGCAATTAAGGAAGGGGTGTATTAGCAGAAATGGCCACCAAAGGACACAAATACACACGCTGGGCCTGGACATTGGGGGGAGGGGGGCAGATAGAATCTTTGTTGGGACCAATGAATATTAGTGTATCAAATTTTCTAACCAAAATAAAAAAGAAAGAAAAGGAAATGTAATATAACAAAGAATCATGTAAACATTATCAATTGGTCACTACCAACTTAAGTTACTAAAAGACAAAACAAACTCACAAGCCACTCACACGCTGCCACATCATCATCTCTCCCATGGAGTCATGCAAGAACACGTGAATAGTACCATGGCAGCCCTCCACCGCCGTCGGCGGCTGGTGCGGCCGGAACACCGTCGTGAGTACTCCATCCCCTCAAAATTTTGTGTTGATTCCGAAAATGCCCTTAGTTTCTCAAAATTCTCCCTCTAAAGCCATTAAAATCAAGCCTCAAGAAACAACACACATGAATCCATGATCTCAAATCAAAACAACCAACATACTACCATGTAGTACACTCCATGGAGATCTCAAATATGCAAAAACATTTGAAAAACAACCACTAAAACTCAAGCAATCATGAATTAAAGTTTGAACACTCAAAATGAAACTTCATCAAAACACAATAAGTACTCAAACATTGCCTACCCTAAGGTAGGACTTCAGATGCACCAATACTGCTCCTATTTCACGTCTAAAATGCAAGATCCAGATCCAAAAAAGTTTACCTAGTGGAGAATGGTCCACTGCCTTCTCTAACTTCCAGCAGGAAAAGAAACCCAGAGACTTGTTCCTTGAGCTTTAGAGATAAAGAATAAACCAAGAAAATGAAGCTTCCTTGAGTAGATTGAAAGAACTAGAGAGAAACTTGAAGAGTGGAGAAAAAATTTCAGATCTGGAAAATGAGAGAATGGTCCAGGTTTGAAGTGTTTTTGCTTATATATGAGATGGTTTAGGATTGGCAAAGGCTTGGGAACGAATCAAAGGCTTGGAGTTGGTTATTCTTGGTTTGGACATGAAAATGTGAAGAAAAAAGTGCACATGCTTGTTGGCTTGGGTAGTGGTTTGGAAGAGGTTTGGATGGGTGGAAAAATAGTGGAAAAAAAGCATGAATGAAATGAGAAAAGCTCTGGCACATGGGAAACAAAATGGAATTAAGTTTATACCAATTTTTTTTCCACTTTTGGAAAAACACAACAAAGAGAATGGCATGATGTATGCATGTTGCTTGACTCATTTAGGGCAAGTTTTGGCAAGGAAAATGAGAGCAATGTGTGTAGTTTCAATGCATCATAGTCATGCTGCAAAAATTCCATATTAAATGTGCCAAGAAAATGTGTCATGACATGTGTTTAAAAACAACTCCTTGAACCAACTTTATGGCTATATATCTTGATGAATATTGAACCATTTGATGTGAAATTATAACCAATGGAAAATAGGAAGATCATAAAACAAAACTCATGTTGAAAAGATCTTGAGATGATGCTTGGAAGATGATGAAAAATGGCTATGAATCTTGATCTTCAAAACTGTCCAAATAACTTAGAAAAAAAATCTAAGTTTTTGCCAATTTCACAACATGAAACCTTGATCTTGTGAGTGATATAACTTGCACCATAATACATGAAACAAAGCATGCTTGTACTCTTTGGAATGGTGGAAATGCAAGCTACAACATTCATTTGGACATGATTTCAAGATGAAGCTTGGAACTAGGAGAAAATTGGCCTTGAAAGTAGTTGAACAACCATGAAAACTTTCCTAAAATAGAAAGTTCTAAAACCCTAAATTTGCGAAAAATAGTAACTTTTCTCAATTCTTGATTTTTGATGACTCCCTTGATATTTCTTGATCAAATCTCATCCATTGATCATATTTGACTTGAAAAACCCAAAGTTGACCTAAAAAGTCAGGAGTTGACTTTTTCTCTGCCTAGTTGACTTTTTCTCTACCCAGTTGACTTTATCCCTAATTCTACTAATTCTCAATCATCTGATCAATTGAAGGTCCTCTGATTCAAATTGAAGCGCAATCTTCCATCCCTAGACACTTGAGAACATATAGGAGGCTACGGAATCAAGTATTGCTCAAAGAATCAGAAATAAACTGATTTTAACCAAAACCTTAATTTTGGTCCTCAAAAGATAGAAGGTGAATGCACATCTTCAAAACCCTAATTCCTCTGAACATGATGTAGAATCCATTAAACAAAGATGATTTGTGAGACAAAAGGATGAAGAGGCTTCCAAATCCTTGCCCACAGAGGTGCCACACTCCCAAATGTCCAAAACCCTAGATTAATGACCACAGACAGGAGGAGGTAATTCACTTCAAGTCTCTTGCCAAACTCAACCATTTGATGAAGTGATAGACACATTACGATGTCTTGAGTCATAAGAATCCCTTGTGGTGACATTGAGGCCATCTCTCCCTCTATTGCCTTGAACAGAAACCCCTTATGTACACATGATCTCTTGCTTGAGCCTCTGAAAAATATCATCTCCTCTTGAGCTAGACAAGCATACCTTGATCCCATGCTTAGAAACAATGATATGCACAAATGATAATGCAAAATAAAATGAAACATAAGCCAGTTAGTGTTAGAAACATGAGGGCTATTTTTGGGGTGTTACAATATTCTAAGGGAAGCGATTGTAACCTGGTTGGATACACTGAGTCTGATTTTTCTGGTTGCAAATCGGATATTAAAAGCATTAGTGGAACCTGCCATATGTTTTCAAATGCCTTAGTAAGTTAGAATAGCAAGAAGCAAGCTTCTATTGCGTTGTCAACCGTTGAGTCGGACTATATTGCGACAGGTAGTTGTTGTGCCCATATCTTGTGGCTCAAGCGACAATTACTTGATTTTGATATAAACTTGCAACGTATTCCCATTATGAGCGACAACACTAGCACTTTAAATCTAACCAAGAATCCGATGCTACATTCACGCACTAAGCATATTGAGATTTGCCATCATTTCCTAAGTGATCATGTTGAAAAAGTATTAAGTGTTATATTTTTGTTATTTTGAGTGTGAATAATTAGCACCCAATGACTTTATTCGTTTGTTTTCAGTTAATAATCCCCCGTTATTGTGTACTTTTTGTATAGTTTACATATTGTTGTATATATTGCATTTTCGTGTACATTTCATTGATTTTTGATAGTTTTTCAATTGTTGTTGTAGGTAATAATGTATGGTTGAAGTATGGACCCATTTGAGCCAAGAAGGATGCTTCAAGATGCAAAATTTTGGAGATTTTTATTGCCATTGGCGCTTAGCGCGACTTTTAGCATGCTGGGAGTTCCATTGGAAGAGGCTGGGAGTATTTTTGTTTTCCTGACCGTGCTTAGTGTACTTTTAGCATGTTGGGAGTTCCATTGGAAGAGGCTGGGAGTATTTTTTTCCTGACCGCGCTTAGTGTAACACCCCATATTGCTTTTAGGATTACCGACTGACCCCACAAACCAACACGGGTTTTTTCAGCATGATTTGTCCTCACTCACATGCTTTCTGGGAAACTTCCCATAAGGTCACCCATCCCAATATTTCTCCAAGTCAAGCACGCTTAACTATGGAGTTCTTATGAAACGGGCTACCGAAAAGAAGATGCATCTTATTGGCATATGTAGTACCAATTAATCTTTTTAAGCCTTCCTTCAACCATACAGTCCCATATCTGCACAACCTCAAGATTCCTCTCATTCCGATGTTAATTCGGTTTTTCCCAGCCAAGCTGCTAGGAGTGTCTCATTGTCATGCCTCGTGCACCGACAACCACTCCCTCACCCTCGGGTGTTACATGTAACTATTATCCACCCTCTTCGGCCTCAGGTGTTACATGCCCACCAGCTTCCGCTTGGTTCGTCCCTGAACCACATCGTACTGGGAGAGGTCTGGCTCTGATACCATTTATAATGCCCCATACTACTTTCAGGAATACCGACTGACCCCACAAACCAACAAGGGTATTTTCAGCATGATTTATCCTCACTCACACGCTTTCTAGAAAACTTCCCAGTAGGTCGCCCATCCCAGAATTGCTCTAAGTCAAGCAAGTTTAACTGTGGAGTTCTTATGGAACGGGCTACCGAAAAGAAGATACATCTTGTTGGTATAGGTTGTACCAATTAATCCTTATAAGCATTCCTTCAACCATGCAACCTCATATCTGCACAAACTCAGGATCCCTCTCATTCCGATGTAAATTTGATTTTTCCCTAGAAGTTGCTAGGAGTGTCTCATTGTCATGCCTCATGCACCAACAACCACTCCCTTGCCAAACTGCTAAGAGTGTCTCATTATCATGCCTCGTGCAATGACAACCACTCCCTCGCCCTCGGGTGTTACATGTAACCACTCTTCTCCCTCTTCGGCCTCAGGTGTTACATGCCCACCAGCTTTCGCTTGGTTCGTCCCCGAACCACATCGCACTGGAAGAGGTTTATTTTAATACCATTTGTAACACCCCATATTGCTTTTAGGATTACTGACTGACCCCACAAACCAACACGGGTCTTTTCAGCATGATTTGTCCTCACTTACATGCTTTCCGGGAAACTTCCCAGAAGGTCACCCATCCCAATATTTCTCCAAGTCAAACATGTTTAACTATGGATTTCTTATGTAACGGGCTACCGAAAAGAAGATGCATCTTGTTGGTATAGGTAGTACCATTAATCCTTTTAAGCCTTCCTTCAACCATGCAGTCCCATACCTGCACAGCCTCGAGATTCCTCTCATTTCGATGTGAATTCGGTTTTTCCCTAGAAGTTGCTAGGAGTGTCTAGTTGTCATGCCTCGTGAACCGACAACCACTCCCTCCTCCTCGGGTGTTACATGTAACTATTATCCACCCTCTTTGGCCTCAAGTGTTACACTTAGTGAGCAGGACCGCGCTTAGCGCGGTTTATGTCGATTTGATAGGTACTTTGAGCGAGATCGTGCTTAACGCGATCTAAGGGCGCTTAGTGCGGTTGTAATTTCTTAGTTTGTATAAATACCACTCATTCAGATTCTTATGGTATGGTTTTGGGTTTTTTTTGCTCCCAGCTCCATCAAATCCATTCTTTGTGGAAATAAGCTCAGAAACAATAAATGGAGGTTGCATCTTGACGATCCGGAGTTGAATCTACTTCAATCGGTGTTGACAAACTGTGAGATGTTTGTTCTTCTTCTTTCTTCTTTATGTATTTTGCATTTGTTGGGGTTGTTGTATGTACGTTTACTTTGATTGTATGTGTATTTATGGATCTCTGTATAAAATCTATTATACAACTCTTTATCGGTGTCATATTTGATTTACTATCTATCTTAATGGGGTTGGATTGCTATAGACATATACGGTTCGGACTCGACCTAATATGAATATCGGTTAGATTTAGGTTTAACATCTACGTGGGTATCAGATCTTAATGCTCTGTGATATTGAGTTGCGTGAGACATCATCGATGAGACGATGCAGTTGTTCTCTCAACTTTGCGTTAGACATAACCTTTATTATGAGTGATATGTTGGGGTATTGACGAGTGATTTAGGTTACGTACAGTTGATTGGTATATTTTTTAGTACTTGATGGGTAAAATGAAATACAATGCCTGATGAATTATTTCCCATACTTTATTTACGTGTCATGTGTTTTTCTTTTTGCGTTTACCTTTTAAAACCATTTTAACCCAAGCTTAGAAACGTAGAGATTGCCAAACGATATTCTTTCCCTCGCACTGATCCCTGTGGAGATGATATAAATCCCAAAGGGAATTCTTCCAAATCTTTTGCTTCTTGCCGTTATGCAGCAGCTCGAACAAAATGGCGTCGTAGCTAGGGATTAGTGTTTTGATATTGAATCACATTGTGACAGTTTCTATAGTTTTAAGCTTTCTACATAATTGTATATATGCATGTTTTGCTTTTGTTTGCCATCCTTGTCTATATGTGTTGTCCATCACGCGTGTGTATGTGTTTATGCATATTTTTGTTTTTCGTTTACGTTTGCTCAAGTGTTGTAGGTTTATTTGGTATCTACTGGTGAACGAGGCAACATGGAGGAGCTTGTACGTAAATAAGGTGTCGAGCTTATGACGTGAAACAAGCGCTAGTTGGGAGGCAACCCAACGGTTTTTGAGTTTGTACAGTTTTATATTTAGTAGTATAGTGGTATAGAGTGAGAATGGATGGAGTGAATGAGATAGAGTTGCAATTTTGAAAAACTAAGTTGGCCTGTGCGCGCTTAACGCTCCATGCTTTTTGTGGAAAAACTCTCTTATTCTCTTATCCACTTTCACACATTTTGTTAGTATATGTTTATTAGTTTTCATTTGACTTTGTTAGTTTTAGAAATTTTTGTGTTTGTTCTCAAGTTTTGTTTTTGATTAGCTTAAGGATACATTGTGTGATTGTTCAATTTTGATATGTTCACCAAGGAAATGTTATGGTAGTGTGAAAAGTTTAAAGAGAGTTGCATTGCTAAGGTTTATCTTTATTGTTTTTCTAGAACATTACATGTTTATGAACCCTAGGCTTTGTACAAATTACATGGCATTTATTCTTTTGCAATTTTTGTTCAATTTTGAATCACTTTAGTTCATAGCCCAATGTGAGGAACCTTTCCATTGTTTACTAAATTGCATGGAGACCAACTTTTCTTATTTAACTCGTTTAAATTATGTTTAATCTTGTATTTGTATTATTTGTATAATAACACTAAAATGATCAAGGCATTTTGTTTGATTTTTTTCTTACCCCAAATTTTGACCACAATATTTCCCATCATTGTGCAAATCATCACCACAATATGGATGTACCTTCATGCCTCATCAATCCTCTCAAAGATTGTTGAGCATTCACTACAATCAAGAATTAGGGTTTTGAGCCCTCTCAGAGTACTCAGACCAAGGATCAATCATGAATAGACATGATCTTCAACTTGTCAAGTCTCTCAAACATTCATGAAGGATCAAGAGGTCTCCCACATCAAGAATCAAGCACAAGAGTGCAACATGTTAAGTGGATCAAGCCTCAAGATCATCAGTGTCACCAAATTAGGGTTTTGGTCGACCAAGACCTCTAGTGATAAATTTTCATCTGGGCATGAGCCAATACTTCAAAACATGACTCAATAAGCTTAAAGGGACCTCATGGACCCAATCACAAGTTCAAAATTGCCTCAGGGGATGCATTCATCAAAAATCAGGAATTAGGGTTTCTTGACCTAATTCACCCCTAAGTTGACTTTTGGAGCAATACATGACCAAGACCTCAAGAAGTGTTTTAAAGACCTTAAATACATCATATTGATCCATTTACAAGATTGGATTTATTCAAAGAACTTGGTTCATAAGCAGTATAAGGATTCAAATTCATCTGGACCAATTAGGGTTTCCCGATGAAAAGTCAACTGTATCTTTGACTTTTGACCAGGACATGATCCTAAACCTTGGGACATGATTCAAAACACTCTAAAACACTTATTTAATCCATCCATTAGGTTTGAATTAGGTCAAGGACTTGATTTCATAGAGGATCACAAAGTTTGAAATTCATCTGACAAAAAGTCAACTGTGCCAAAATCCAAGTTTGACTTTTTGAATTTTTTGACAAACAAGGCTTCCTTGACTAAAAAACAATGTTAAATTATGGTTTGGATCATCATACATCAAGAAAAATCAAGAAAAGCGGGGTTACTTGCAAAAGGGGGAACCATAAGAAACTTGAAATTTCACTAGTTATGAAAAAAAGTGATTTATACCCAACTTTGCAAGGCCATAACTTGTGATCCAAGCAACCTTTTTCTTCCATCCAAGGCTCAAATGAAAGCTCTCACTACATACTTCAAGATTGTCAACTACATCAGATTCCAAATCCTCATGGATTTTGAGTTATGGATTGATCAAAATCACAAAAATGTGAAAATGGCCCTTTTTCCAACACTTAGTAAAATTTTGGACAGAATCTGTTTTGCATTTTCACCAACTTTGAGGTCATTTTTCATTATGATCCAAGGTGATTCAAGACCAAAGTTGGACATCAAAGTTGAAGTATGTTATTGGGGTTTTCCAAAAAGTACAAGAGTCTCTCATGGTTCAACTTGAGCAAAGAGTTATAAGCCTAAAAAAATGGCATTTTTCACCCTGCCCACACAAAGGCATTGGTACATAACTTAGTTCCCACGATTTCTTGAGCCAATTTTGGACACTTGCATCATTTAATTTCTATCCAAAATCAACTTGAATGATGAATAATATGATCACAAGGTCACCAAGTCCAAAATCCAATCCTTTAGGCATGTGACATTCAAAGTTCAAATCCAAAAACTTCAAATTTGTCATAAGGCATTGAATGGATGCATAGAGCTGGCATGTATCAGTCCACAATATTGCAAATGAGTCAAGATAAACTCAAGCATCAGAAGACCATATGCCTGTAAGATTGACCCAAGTCAATGGCTAGAGGAGACTTTGGCAACATGACAAAGTTCAATGGATATTGGAGTGATCCGGCCTCCAATCACTATTTCTCCAAAAACAAAGTTGCTATACTATAAATAGAGGTTCTTTCTGATCAATTCAAGTACACTAAAGCATATCAATACACGCTTTCCTCCAAATCACATTCCAAAAACCAAATTTTGCTTCTTCTTGAAGTAAGTATCGAATTTTCAAATAGGGATCAATTCCATCAAAACCAACCATGCCAACACCTCACATATATCATATATAAGTGATCCATAACCTCAAAACACATCTGGAACACCAGAATCACAAAGTCACCCCCCATTTGCTCAAGCTTTTTGGCCTACTTGCAGTTGAGGTGCCACAACAAGAACCAGTGGCATTCAATCCATTCTAAGCTTCCAAACACCTTATATTAGGTCCATTGAAGCTATCCAGATCATTACACAACATCTGTAATACCTACAACTGAGGATTCAATTTCCTCTTGCATAGGTAAGCCTGATACTCTTAAACTCTATGATCCATGTATCATAAATGTGTTTTCAAGTTACAAACATGTTTCTGCACTTATGTAGAGTGATTCCCCTCAATCAATTGCTTTGTAGCTTTCGTGTATAGGATTTCATAGTGTTCTTGCAGAAATTAGGGTTATTGAGTTCATCTTCTGATTTCTCACTCCACACTTAATATAAATGCAATTAATTTATATCATTGGAATCCTTGTTCAAAAATACACAACTTTCGTGTTTACAAAAGTCAAAACCATTACGTATTGAGGGATATATGCGAGGTTTTGCAAAATAGCCATGACGGGTACACACGAGGAAGAAGATGGCCTTGGCGCCATTTTCAAATTTTTAAATTTTTGAATATTTGATATTTTTATTAAATGACCTCAAAAATTAATTTCTCTCTCACTTTTTTATCATTTTTTATTGGTACTTTTTTTTTTAAAAATTCACAAAAATGTTGAAATATTTTATTTTACAAAAAAATCACATTTATATTATTTATTTAATATAGCTTGAATTTTTGTAAATAATTTCATTTTATTTGTTTTTAAACATGTTAAAATGAAATTTCCACCTTGAATTTTCAAATTTAATTGAATTTCAAGCTTTCATGTGATTAAACATGATTTTTCAAAATATTTTTCAAAGTTGACAAATTGTGTTTGAATATATTTGATATTTCATATCATTTTTTATTTAATTTCCTTTGAAAATTATATTTTTAAATTCAAATTAGGGTTTTCTCTAAATTTTGATTTTTCAAACTTCACATAAACACTTTTGGACCTCTAATAGAGTGTAAGATCCATCCCTTGTCACACATAAAATTTTTTTGGGCCTCAGTCATTGTATAAGTCCCACCGTGTTTTCCAAAACCGCGACGCGATCGTCGCTTTTTAAACAAAAATCATCTGGGCCTCCCCTTGAAGTTGTAAGTCTCATCTTTCTTCTTTTCAACACTTTTGGGCCTCTAATAAAGTGTAAGTCCCATCCCCTTTGTAAATACAAAATTTTGGGCCTCAGTCATTGTATAAGTCCTGACACGATTTTCAAAATAAACGGTGCGATCACTGTTTTTCTTCTGGGCATCTCCTTGAGCTGTAAGCCTCATCTCTTGTATAAAAATAAACTTTTAGGCCTCTATTAGAGTGTAAGACCCATTCCTTCTTGTACATAAATAATTTTTGGGCCTTAGTCATTGTATAAGCCCCTTAGTGGTTTTCAAAATCACGGCGCGATCGTCGTCTTTTCAAATAAATCATATGGGCCTCTCCTTGAGTATATGCCCCATTTTTCTTTTTTCACAAACACTTATGGGCATCTAATAGAGTATAAGACCCAACCCATTTTTGTACAAAAACATTTTTTGGGCCTCTGCTGTAGTATAAGTCCCACAATGTCTATCAGTATCACAGTGCGATCAATGATATCAAATAAGTCATCTGGGCCTCTCCTTGAGGTATAAGCCCCAAACAATTTTTTTAACAACTTTCTTTTAATTCAAATTCAAATTCAATGTTTTTTTCAAAACTTTCTTCAATTTCTTGAAACCCCAAAAGAGGGAATACAATTATAGTAAATACAACAAATCACATTATGCTTGAGCTTCTTCTCAGAAGGTAAGTCCCCATTTCTTTTTCCATGCATATTTGTTTATATATATCTGTCAATATAATTGTCTGTATATATATTTGTGCATATCTTGCTTAGAGTTTCCCTAGCAGTTAAGTCTATATTTAGGTCAAACTAGAGGTTACTTTGCAACATAGTCAAAACTAGTCCCCCTATAGGAAATTCCCTATACAGTCTTGCCTCCTCTTGGGCTTATACAACATGGAACAAAGAAAGACATTATTCCTGGTGAAACTTTTCTCAAGACTGTCAAACTTAGAAATATATACACAAGAAATTCATTTCCCCAGAGAGGATTAATTCTCGGTGAAACCTCTCTTGAATTTCTTCAAACCTTAGAACTGTTCAGTAGAGAAAGGACTTATTCCCGGTGAAACCTTTCTTGAACTCTTCTTAGGCTTGGACCCACAGGCTTCCTAAAAGCATCCCAGCCTCCTCTTGGGCTTAGTACAAGGACCAACAGGCTTCTTAGAAGTTCCTCAGCCTCCTCTTGGGCTTAGTACAAGGACCCAAAGGCCTCCTACAGGTATAAGATAGAAATTAGCCATCTCTACTAGTTCAATCCTCAGGAGAGTAAAAAATTCCAGAACATCAGACCATCATAGGGTTGATTTTCATCCCTTAAAACCAACAACCTCTTCTTGGGCATCATACAAAGACCTATCTACACTAGAGCCTACCATTTCTTTGAGAGACTTGGACAGTCTCAGCATCCTCTTGGGCTTCATACAAGTAAGACTTATGAGAGAAGAATTATCTCTACAAGTCAATCTATGTTTTGATGATAACAATAAGTATTTGTGAAAGAACCATTTTATGGTCTAACGTGTGTTGTGTGCAGATCATAAGAACTAAAGACATCAGAACCAACATACACCAGCCAGATGTACTATAATTGAATATATATATATATATGCGAAGTTACTATGTGTGACTAAAGTCGCGAGAATCAAGAACGCTTGTTTATCTAGTCATAATCAGCCAGATCCAAGGATGCCAAGATTGTTGTTGCAATGCTCTTGTGGATGCTCTCTGAAAGTGATCAAGATTCTGAAGATAGCGAAGCTTCTGAAGAAGTACACTCAGAAAGAACCAAAGTTCTGAAGACTCCTATGACTTTAAGTTCTGATGGCTGAAGGCGTTGAAGACCAAGTGCAGAAAGATTCAGAAGACTGATGATTTCTGAAGATCAAGGTCTCAAATAAGAAGTTCTGAAGACTCTGAAGACAAGCTCTGAAGATTCGGAAGACTTAAAGCAGAAAAGGATAACGCTCTTAAAGACCAAGTGCTGAAGTTCTGAAGACTGATTCCTAATGAACTTCTTCAATTAACGGAAGACTTGAAGCATTAGATATTCTGGTATAAAGACTCCACTCATGCTTCATCAAATTAACATCAGAAGCCACTGAAGTATCGAAGTCTAAATATTACCGTTGTGAGTTAATTGTACACACTGTCCAAGAAAAGATCTCTTCTGCAAAAAAAAGATATGTCAGTACAACTCATTATATCACAACGTCTCTTTTCCAAACAACCAACAATATTCTCTAACGGCTAAATTTCTACTGGCTATTTAATGGAAAAAGTTTTTGCTTCTGATGTGTCGATCACTTGTAGAATTATGAACTGAATGTTCATCTACAAAATTGATCAAGTCATCATGTGAAGATAGCAACAACGATGAGTTCTTGTTGTAACACTTAGAATATTCAAAGCTGTCATTAATTCACTCATGGCAATTGTTGTTGAATCTCCAAAGAACAAATTAACACAACAACAAGAATCAAACAGAAGCTGTTGATGAAGAAGACAACAATTGAAGATCAGTCAAGTCATCAACCTACCTTCTCATCAAAGCTCATTGAAGATCTGAAGCAAGGAGTTGCTGCTCAAAGCTTGCTCAACCAGAAGACGAAGAAGAAGAAGATCTATAAGATGTCAACAATCATAATATCCAAATACATCTTTGTAGTTTTTTAGGAAAGCAAGGAGTTGATTGCTCAAAACTTGCTTGAACACATGTGTGTGTTCTTTGTACTTAAACCTAGGAGAAACTTGCTTATTAAGAAGCACAATTTGTAAATCTCCAGTTTGCCAATTCAACTAGATGAATTAAGACTCCTCAAGTGAATGTTATATCCTGATGGGATCCCTGAACGGTTCAGTTGTGAGTTGAGGCCCTTGAGTAGATCACGCGGTGATCAGATACTTGAGATGAGAATGGCTGAGGGTCATTGTGGAAAATCCTGAAATATGGTCAGTAGCGTTATATTTATTGAATTGAATCCCTGAACGACTAGCTGTGAAATCCCTGCAGTGGGTCTGCTCGGTCAATGAACGTTATATCCTGTTAGATCCCTGAACGGTTCATTGGGTTGTTAGTCACAGTGCGGCTGTGCAAGTAGTTAGTCACCGGCTTTTACCCGTGCAAGTGTAATCATGATTTGGTTATAGTGGATTAAGTCCTCGTGTTCAAGGAAAAATCACCTGAGGAGGGTGGACTGGATTAGCCCGCGTGGTGAACTAGGATATATCATGTGTCCTTTACTCCTTTGCTTAGTATCTCTTTTTATGTTCCTGCTTTGAATATCAGAACCTCATATTAAGCAAAGTCAGAACCTTGCAGCCTATCTCTGATAAGCTTCCGCACTGCAAGTTCTGAGTATCGTATCTTATGAACAGAACTTATACGGTTCTCATACTTGTTAGTTAATAGATCAGAATCTCTCAATGAACATTAAAGGTTCTTGAGCGTCAAATTAACAAGATGCGAAAAGTTACAGAAAGAGTAAATACACAATTCAAACCCCCATTTCTTGTGACTTTATCGCACCTTCAATTGGTATCAGAGCTCCAGTTCTGTTATTGATTCACATCAAACACTTAACAGTGTCAGAAAATGATCCAGACGTGGTACGTAAAAGTACTCTATGTGATATTGAAATCCACTTACAATTTCTGTAACAGTTCAGCAGTTAACTGTGTACAAAATTGTAATTAATCTGATTACTTCGTGAGCAAGTCAATGATTCTAGATGAAGCCTCACTAAAATTGAAGAATCAATTGATAATATAAATTCATCAGATAAAAGGAAGTATCTGTTGAATGCTCATTCTGGAAAATACATGTGGATAAAACCACGTATATGATTAAAAGATGAATTATCAGAAAGCAAGAAATCTTGTTTGCTGAAGATTAATTCATTATGAGTTTTTGAGATGTTTTCAAGAAACGGATTAGGTCCACCCTTGACTTTCTCGTTTAAAAACTCATTCTGGATCTCTTCATGTAAAGAAGGAAGATTGTTGTTCTAAGACTTTGAATTTCAGAAAGAAATCTGTTAAATTCAGAATCTGAAAAATTCAAATTATTAGAAATGATTCAATGTCAGAATCTAGAATGATCAAAAGATTCAATGGAAAACTGAATCCCAAAGATTCAGTTGATTCCGAACGAACTCTTAACTGGTTCGGTGATCAAGCTTCAACAACCTGAAATCATCCTAGTAAAGATCAAATGTTGATAATCTGATTTTCAACAGATCAAGTGTTCTCAGAACCACTTGTGTTATGAAATTTGATGCTATCATTTCAGGTATCTAGGTTCTCCAACTGATGTCATAAAAGATGGCGTAAAAGATGTTAGCTTGAAGAAATTAGTTAACTCTTAGATATGTGTGAACAACCCCAAATAAGTTGATCATCATTGTGAGAACAAGAGGTTCATGCAAATCATGTATAGTGATGTACACATGAGGCATGATGATGTTCTGGTTTTGAACAAGTTCTGAAACAACCTTGAGGAACAAAGTCAGATGTTGATATGTCAACTCCTTCCTGAATAACCTCTCTAAGATTCTCACTGAACTGGTGAAATCAATCATCTTTCAAAGAGAAGAAACTCTCACAAACACAAACTGAATTCGGGCTATGAAAGAAGAACTAAACCAATTCTCAAAATTTTGTTGTTTAAGATTTGGATCCATATCTCAAGAACTGTATCAGAACTAAACAGATTCTATGGATCAAGGAAATGAGAAGTGAGAAACATTCAATACATATGTAATCTATTATTTATGAATGGGGTCATCAAATGAAATTTACTGTTCACCCAGTATTGCTTCCACGCATATGAGTATTGCCTTATCAAAAAGGATTGCATGGAATTGGCTTAGTTCAACTAAAATGATCACTCTGATCATACTAAGTTCCAATCTCGGTTACTGTAACCTAAAGAACTAAATGACAAGGTTGAACAGGAAAAGAGAGAGAAAGCTATGATCCAACTAGAATCACCTTCCAAGAAAATATTCTCTTCAGAAGTCAGAAGATGAGCTTATCTTGAAGAACCCAAGAGACATTTGCAGCTTACTCGGAAATATGCAGAAGCAGAAAGATGCTAAAAGTAAGCCAAGTCTGAAAGGTCTAAGGTACACTTTTTCTTTTCACTAATAATTTGTTAAACTCATGAGATGCCTTAATTAGAATTCTTTCAAATTTATCATAGCATGTTTTACTAGATAATTATTTAGGAATTCGTACATGTTTCTTTAGGGAAATAATCAACCAATAGAAAATCTGTTAAGCATAGATGAAAAGAAATTGCTAAATCCAAGAAAACCCTTTAACAAAACTACACGCAAAAGATACAATCATCATTGCACAACATATCTCTGACAACTTAATAAGATCTTACTAAAATCTTTTGAACTGACCTATATCTTTCCTAGACTAGGCATAAATCAATCTACACACTTACTCTATAAAGTCACGTCTCCCTTTTATGCTCCTATACTCAAAACCCTAAAACTCCAAGCCTTTTTGTCCATCCATTATCATGCCTCCACTAACCTTTCTCGGTAATCCAAACCTTCTTGAACTCATTCCTGAGAAACGATTCTCATTCAGTACTCCTTCACTCTCAAGAGACACTGCATGTAGTATAACAGATATTTTGTATACTGAACAATGGACTAGGCACTCCATGATGCTAGAAAAACCTATCTATATAAACCTGGTCAAAGAATTTTGGAAACATGCCGATCTTGATGTTGAAAGAAATTGCATCACTTCCTATGTTTTTGAAATCCCTATTGACATCAACTCATTTTCAGTAATCCTTGCAACTAGATGTGAGGATGTTGAAATTCATGTTAAGTTTGACAAACACAATTTCTTTCCTGCAAGAAATTTTGCATCCCTTCACAACTTATCTTCCAGATACATACCCTACAATCCTGAGAATCTCCTACCAACTCCCAAAGCCTGGTACAAACTCATGTTGTCAAACTTTCTTCCCAGAATAGATAACAATAATCTAATTCGTTTTCACAACCATAAGTTCATTTATTTACTAATGAATGACTTTCGGATAAATTTACCACACTCAATCTTCAACTGTCTCTGGAAAACCATTCTTGAGTCTCGGAACCTCACAAAATCCTACATTCCTTATGGAAGATTTCTGTCTGAGATTTTTTTCAGAGATGGAATTGTGGACATGATCAAGGAAAGAATTGAAGAAGATGGTCCTGAAGAGTTTCCAGAAAACTGTCTGTTAAATACATATTGTGAAGTCTTGAGTGACTAGAGAAACTATGTTAATTGTGCTTCAATTGCTTTGTTTGTGCTCAATTATCCTTAGACTATTTAAGAAAAATGTATTGTCAAATCTATGATCATTAATTATAGTCTCTCTTCAAACAATAAAATGTTCCATAGAAAATAAGCTTTATTAGAATTTTACAGTTAAAACTTAAAAATATTAACCAACTAAAATTATTTTCTGTAAACTCAAATTTATTACCATCATTAATATACCCAACTCATTGACCACTCATCGAAAAGCCATCATTAACTCTAGTATCCTTCCCAATAAATAGACAACTCACTCGTCTTTTTAGCTACACGCGCTTACATCTCTCTATATACCCAAGATTTAATACAATATCTAGGAAATAACAAATCAAATCCTATCCCCAAAAGCAATCATCACACTTCATCCTAACTCACTCATAAAAGGTAGGATTCCTCTCTCCGTCTTTCAACTCTCAAATACAAAATTCTAAACTTACTAAGAACAATGAACTCTCGAAGGAGTGGACCAACCTTCCGTGGAAACAACGAAAATCTACACCTTATTCCTGAGAAGAAACTCAACCTTGCTCATCCCGGAGAAAATGGCTTGGAGATACTTAGAAGCATGCAATCCCAATCTTGGCAAGGCTATTACGCTCTCCTATATGGTCCCATCTTTCCAAACCTGGTTAAAGAGTTCTGGAAATTTTCCAGAATTAGCAACGATGGAAAAACCATTTGGTCGAAAGTCTACCTTCAACCGATTACTGTCTCTGTCTCCTCAATAGAGAAAATCACCGGTTGCATCTCCTCCGGAGTCACGATTGATGACTATCAATCAAATCTAAGCCTAGTGAATCAGTGCAAAATTTTATTTGACGATCCAGGGCCTTACAAACCAAACAACCCTGAGAGGCTTCTCCACTTTCCAAAAGCTTGGTTCAAATTTTCTCTGACCAACCTTAGTCCTCGTACGACTCCTGAGAACGTCCTAACGCACAACGACAGAATCCTTATCTTTCTTCTAACTCATCATGTTACAATAGATCTCCCTAAAACCATTTTTAATTATATGAAACAATCTATCAAAATCTCCAGAAACAAAGTACAGGCTTTCATCCCATACGGAAGAATAATTTCGGAGATACTTCTACAAGAAAAGGCCTGGGATTTAATTATCAGACTTGAACCTCGTACTTCTCGTGTCGAAATCAAGTGTGAAACCATGAATAGTGTTGAGGATTCTGATGATTAACGTGGTGATGTTCATTTAGCAGCTGCTATGTTTTGTCTTTAAATCGTTATGTACAATCACCATTGAATTAATGAAAATGTCTTATTTGTCTCTTAGATAATTTAATCAGCATTAGAAATCAAAATGGCTAAATTA
Organism: Lathyrus tuberosus; assembly: GCA_022829125.1. NCBI lineage: Eukaryota > Viridiplantae > Streptophyta > Magnoliopsida > Fabales > Fabaceae > Lathyrus > Lathyrus tuberosus. The sequence goes on along the minus strand of JALAZF010000101.1, from coordinate 13,082,578 downwards.
AAAGAAACTCATTAATTTATCCCATCTAGGAAATCGCGTACAAAAGGCTACTTCTCTATTATTTTTGAAATTTCTCAGCTGTTCAACTCTCTTGAAATACGCATACGGTCGTTAAACTAATAAACTTGCAAGGAACATCTCAATCCTTCATAACACGGAAATATGTAACTCTAAAAGTTCCTCTCTTATAAGAATCTGGTTTTGTCAAGTCCAAATCTGTATCTGTTTGTTCGTATTTAAATCCTTACCCAATCTATGTTTAAACACAATTAGCCTGTTTAATGAGCTTCTTATTTGGTTATGTCCAAATTGTTCTTCTGATTACGCCATAATGAAAATTAGTTGCTTTTAAGGTACCTGAACACTGTTTCACTTCTCTCACAAGTGGCTTCCATCCTTCAATTAAATACATACTGAGTATGGATGTGTTTCCCTAAAATGAGTCTAAATGCTTCTAAATGTTCAAATGACTTTATGACTCTGTAACTGAATATAAATGACTACATGCTTAAATGCTTATATGCCCTAACACTTTTTGAAGAAATATATTAATTTTGATTGAAAGAAATCTGAAAGAATGCAGAACTCAAATAAAGTACTCTTATAAAATGCGTTACTACTAACAGTTGTTGTTTGATGTTATCCGAGGAACTCTAAACAAGTTCACTAGGCATTCTAAAGACAGGATAAGAAGAAGAACCATGATCACAGAATAAAGAATCAGATTAAGTAAGAATACTCTGAAAGCAGTCAAGGCAAAGTCTACATTTCAAGATGCTCACTCAGAAGATCTGTGCAAATCAGAAGTCAAAAACTGTCTGAAGATCTGGATTAAAGATCCAAGCAAGAAACCATTCTACCAGGAACCGTTAAAGACGATTTGGTATCAGACTAAATCATCAATTAAAAATAAGATTCAGTACACAAAGATTAATATCAGACTCTCAAAGCAAAGTTGTGGATTACTGTCAAATACCCTCATTGGTATCAATATCAGCACTCTAATGAATGACCTCTTAAGCGTATGAGAAGAAATTCTTCACTTTGTATCAAACTCAAAATACTCTGGTATAAGAGTCAGCACATCATTTTTACATCCGACTAAAACAAGATGTACCAGATTTAGAATCAAGCGTGATTGATCACAAGTTTTAACCTTCAATTGGTATCTGATCAAAAATCAAGCTTTGATAATTTAACTGAGTTTTGACAATAACAAGGTCTGAAATAAACCTGTGTTCAAAGTCAAACTATGAAAAGTCATGATCAACACTAGTGATTAAATTTAGAAACTCTGAATTTCAACTCTGAAAGATCCCAATATCTGACTTATGGAAATTAGGGGGAGATTACCCAGAAGACTAAAATGCAAAATCTAAATTCTTGATATAGCCTGAAACTCAGGGGGAGTATCTCAAAAGTCAGTTTTTGATATACAGCGAAGCTATGTTTATCAGTCAAAGAACTACTCTAATTCTGTGCTCAATTGAATCTACTGAAAAGTAGAAATGCTTCAGACTACTCTGAAGATAACAAGCTCTGATATGACAACAAAGGAAACTGAGTTCTGAAGATCTGAAGATGGAAGTTCTGTTGAACTAGTCCAGATGCTAAAGACTCTTCGTTTTCTTAAGGACAAGATATAAAAGTAACTCTTTTCTATTTCTGTTCTGGCAACTCAAGATGTTACTCTATATATCTTTGGATTATATAAAATCCTAGATGATCTCAGATAAAGCTTTGAGGATAACTCATTCAGGGGGAGCTGTTGTTCAACACTCTGAATTTGTTTGCTTTGGTGATTACCTTGTATAAAATGTTCAATCAAAATACTTGGTTTTGTCATCATCAAAAAGGGGGAGATTGTGAGAGCAAGAATTATCTCTACAAGTCAATCTATGTTTTGATGATAACAATAATTATTTGTGAAAGAACCATTTTATGGTCTAACGTGTGTTGTGTGCAGATCATAAGAACTAAAGACATCAGAACCAACATACACCAGCCAGATGTACTATGATTGAATATATATATATATATATATATGCGAAGTTACTATGTGTGACTAAAGTCGCGAGAAGCAAGAACGCTTGTTTATCTAGTCATAATTAGCCAGATCCAAGGATGCCAAGATTGTTGTTGCAATGCTCTTGTGGATGCTCTCTGAAAGTGATCAAGATTCTGAAGATAGCGAAGCTTCTGAAGAAGTACACTCAGAAAGAACCAAAGTTCTGAAGACTCCTATGACTTGAAGTTCTGATGGCTGAAGGCGCTGAAGGCCAAGTGCAGAAAGATTCTGAAGACTGACGAGTTCTAAAGATCAAGGTCTCAAACAAGAAGTTCTGAAGACTCTGAAGACAAGCTCTGAAGATTCGTAAGACTTAAAGCAGAAAAGGATAACGCTCTTAAAGACCTTGCTGAAGTTCTGAAGACTGATTCCTAAAAGACTTCTTCAATTAACAGAAGACTTGAAGCATCAGATATTCTGCTATGAATAATCCACTCATGCTTCATCAAATTAACATCAGAAGCCACTGAAGTATCGAAGTCTAAATATTACCGTTGTGAGTTAATTGTACACACTGCCCAAGAAAAGATCTCTTCTGCAAAAAGAAGATATGTCAGTACAACTCATTATATCACAACGTCTCTTTTCCAAACAGCCAACAGTATTCTCTAACGGCTATATTTCTACTGGCTATTTAATGGAAAGAGTTTTTGCTTCTGATGTGTCGATCATTTGTAGAATTATGAACTGAATGTTTATCTACAAAATTGACCAAGTCATCGTGTGAAGATAGCAACAACGATGAGTTCTCGTTGTAACACTTAGAATATTCAAAGCTGTCATTAATTCACTCATGGCAATTATTGTTGAATCTCCAAAGAACAAATTAACACAACAACAACAATCAAACAGAAGCTGTTGATGAAGAAGACAATAATTGAAGATCAGTCAAGTCATCAACCTACCTTCTCGTCAAAGCTCATTGATGATCTGAAGCAAGGAGTTGCTGCTCAAAGCTTGCTCAACCAGAAGACGAAGAAGAAGAAGATCTACAAGATGTCAACAATCATAATATCCAAATACATCTTTGTAGTTTCTTAGGAAAGCAAGGAGTTGATTGCTCAAAACTTGCTTGAACACATGTGTGTGTTCTTTGTACTTAAACCTAGGAGAAACTTGCTTATTAAGAAGCACAATTTGTAAATCTCCAGTTTTCCAATTCAACTAGATGAATTGAGACTCCTCAAGTGAACGTTATATCCTAATGGGATCCCTGAACGAATCAGCTGTGAGTTGAGGCCCTTGAGTAGATCACGCGGTGATCAAATACTTGAGATGACAATGGCTGAGGGTCATTGTGGAAAATCCTGAAATATGGTCAGCAGCGTTATATTCATTGAATTGAATCCCTGAACGGCTAGCTGTGAAATCCCAGCAGTGGGTCTGCTCGGTAAATGAACGTTATATCCTGTTGGATCCCTGAATGGTTCATTGGGTTGTTAGTCACAGTGCGATTGTGCAAGTAGTTTGTCACTGGCTGTTGCCCGTGCAAGTGTAATCATGATTTGGTTATAGTGGATTAAGTCCTTGTGTTCAAGGCAAAATCACCTGAGGAGGGTGGACTGGATTAGCCCGCGTGGTGAACCAGGATATATCATGTGTCCTTTACTCCTTTGCTTAGTATCTCTTTTTATGTTCCTGCTTTGAATATCTGAACCTCATATTAAGCAAAGTCAGAACCTTGCAGCCTATCTCTGATAAGCTTCCGCACTACAAGTTCTGAGTATCGTATCATATGAACATAACTTATACGGTTCTCATACTCGTTAGTTAATAGATCAGAATCTCTCAATGAACATTGAAGGTTCTTGAGCGTCAAATTAACAAGATGCGAAAAGTTACAGAAAGAGTAAATACACAATTCAACCCCCCCCCCCCCCCCCTTTCTTGTGTCTTTCTCGCACCTTCAAGACTTGGAAAGTCTCATCTCCTCTTGGATCTCACCAAGAAACCCTCAAGTTTCCTAAAAGCACAGGAAAAACCCTAATCATTATACCAATACACTAAGTCTCTGGCAGAGTTAAAACCTCTATAGGTTTTCAAACTCAACTTTAAATCCCCCTGACCCCCCAACAGGGTTTAAACCTTCACCTTAAAAATCCCTAACCAGGGTCAATCAAGCATCAATAAATCCCTAGTGGAATCAGAATCTCAGAGCATCTGATATCTCAACTCTTCCCTGTTTTCCAGCAAGAGTAAACCCCTTTGGATTCCCCAATACAATTTGGTTCTGCTCCTAGATTTCAATAAATCCCCAGCAAGAGATAACCTTCTCTTAGGCTTTATATAATAATTTTCCCCAATTAGCCTCCTCTTAGGCTTGGTATAATGAATCTCCCCAGTCAGCCTCAATCTTGGGCTTTGTACAAGACAGATAAAACATTCTCCAGTGGAGTTTTTCTCAGCCAGCCTCAATCTTAGGCTTTCTACAAGACAGATAAAACCCTCCCCTGTGGAGTCAGCCTCTTTTAGCTTCAACCTTAGGCTTTGATCAAGGCACACAAAAAATCAATATCCCTCAGATGAGACATGAGTCGACTCTATAGGAGGATATTTCTTCTATACATCACATATCAAAACAAACCATTAAAACCTTTTCCCAGATAATTACTGTAAGTGGCGCACTTGTTGATCCAAAATCCAAGCTGGAGTCCTTCCTTTATCCTGGCTAAAATTCATCTTTCATCTAACAGCTGTAAGTGGTAAGCCTCTGGATTCCTCACATCCAAGCCAATGTCCATCTATTAGCATGAAAGATTCATAAGGAAAACATGGCATTGCTCTACACTGAGTTAAAGCTTTCTTCCTTCATGACATCACCCTTATAAAGGAAATTATGGAATTGTTGGATTCATATATCCTAGTTAAAGTAGTTTCCCTTATAACCAATTATTCAACTTTTGTGTTGAATAGGTGAGATATTCTCCCTTTAGAGATGACAAATTCTCTCTCAGCCACCCATTTAGCTTCAATCTTGGGCTTTGAACAAGACACAAATACTCATCTAGCTTCAATCTTGGGCTTTAAATAAGACACCAAACATTTTCCTCCCATAGAATAAAAGGAACTACGATTGCTCTGATTTCCCAGATATCTTTACGGGAATACGTAGGCATAAGATTGCAAAATCTTAGCGAGCACACAAATAAAAAACTTTAGGTTCAATACCTTACCAAAAACAACAGAAAACCCAAAAACCACAAAAACTGTCTCTCACTTCTCCCAAAGGAGAAACTTTCCCAAGCCACAACAGATAAACATAAGAAAGCATTTCAAATTAACAGAGAAACATGCAATAAAAGGCCTATGGATAACCATATATACACTGGGTGTTAATAGCTTCTCTTTGTATAAGTTGACCCCGATCCCCAATCTCTTAGCATTTATTAAAGAAAACATTTGCGTGCAAGGTTAGTTTTAGATATCTTCCCTTTCCTTTCCAGCTTCATAGGATAAATAAGAAATCAGAAAGTAACACCCAATTCCAACCATTGCGGTAAGGTGGTCACGTCACTGACAAAAATCGCACGCTACAATTTTGAGCACAACCACTTGACCAAATAGTCAATCTACCTTGTGAGTGAGTGAGAATTTGCTTACCCCTTTGAGCCTTTGTTAGAATCCATGTTGGTGTTGAGTTCAATTTTTGTATGGATTTTAATATTTTTTTTCTTGAACCATGAGAGTATTCACGTTAAATGATTGGTTGTATTCAAGTTGGGGAGAAGAAGGTTGGTTGCTATGCGGTTGAGAAAGAGAAAGAAAAACATTAAAAAAGAAAGAAAAAAAGTGAAAAGAAAAGAAAAAAAGGAAAAAGCATTGAAAAATAAGAAAAAAATAGAATAATGTTGTACTAATAAGTTGTGTGGAATGGTGTAACAATTTGGAAAAGAGAAAAAGGTGAATGGAATTTGTGAATGCTTGAGATTGTGAGAAATGACCACTCTCATTTGATTAGGCAAGTTTTTGTTTCTTTTACTTTGAGAAAAATAGTTGTTTGTTACCCAAGCCACATTATGACCCTTAAAGCCCTTGTGATTTTTGCTTTTATACTTTCAATATGTGTTTTTTTAGATGAATGCATAATTTGAATTTTTGTTAGCAAGATTGTTGTGCGTGAGTTGTCCCTCATGTTTATTTTTCATCCCTTGATGAAGTTGTGCATTAGGTGTGATTCATTCTTGAACATTTGTATTACTTTATAATTTTTGACATGTGTTTTGTATTTAGAATTTGTTTCATAGTCATTGTGTCGTTGTAGTTTAGAGAAAGGCATTGTCTTGCATGTACCTTTGATTTATGTACCATACATTTGTTTTCCATTTGTAAAGACTTGTTGAACATGATTTCTTGATAATCTCTTTTGTTTCTTTGAGTTGATCGATTCTTGTTTGAGGACAAACAAGTTTAAGTAGGGGAGATTTTGTTGAGTGCTAAATTGATGTTATTTTGAGTGTGAATAATTAGCACTCAACGACTTTATTCGTTTGTTTTCCGTTAATAATCTCCTGTTTTTGTGTACTTTTTGTATAGTTTACATACTGCTGTATATATTGTGTTTTTGTGTATATTTCATTGAGTTTTGATAGTTTTTCATCTGTTGTTGTAGGTAATAATGCATGGCTGAAGTATGGACCCATTTGAGCCAAGAATGATGCTTCAAGATGCAAAATTTTGGAGATTTTTACTATCATTCACGCTTAGCGTGACTTTTAGCACAATGGGAGCTACATTACCAGAGTCTGGGAGTATTTTTGTTTTCCTGATCGCGCTTAGCGAGCAGACAGCGCTTAACGCGGTTTATGTTGGTTTGATAGATACTTTAAGTGAGACCGTGCTAAACGCGATCTGAGGGCGCTTAGCGCTGTTGTAATTTCTTAGTTTGTATAAATACCCCTCATTGAGATTTTTAGGGTATGGTTTTGGGGATTTTTTGCTCCCAACTCCATCAAGCCCATTTTTTGTGGAAATAAGCTCAGAAACAATAAATGGAGGTTGCATTTTAACGATCCAGAGTTAAATTTACTTCAATCGATGTTGACAAACCGTGAGATGTTTGTTCTTCTTCCTTCTTCTCTATGTATTTTGCATTTGTTGGGGGTTGTTGTATGTATGTTTACTTTGATTGTATGTGTATTTATGGATCTTTGTATAAAATCTATTTTACAACTCTTTATTGGTGTCATCTTTGATTTACTATCTATCTTAATGGGTTTTGATTGCTATACACATATACGGTTCGAACTCGACCTAAGATGAATATCAGTTAGATTTAGGTTTAACATCCACGTGGGTATCGGATCTTAATGCTTCGTGTTGTTGAGTTGTGTGAGACATCATCGATGAGATGATGCGGTTATTCTTTCAACTTTGCGTTAGACATAACCTTTGTTGTGAGCGATACGTGGGGGTTCTCTCAACTTTGGTAGATTTTTTAGTACTTTATGGATAAACTAAAATACAATGCCTGATGAATTATTTCCCGTACTTTATTTACATGTCATATGTTTTTCTTTTTGGATTTACCTTTTAAAACCATTTAAACCCAAGCTTAGAAACGTAGAGATTGTCTAACGAAATTCTTTCCCTCGCACCGATCCCTGTGGAGACGATATAAATCCCGGAGGGAATTCTTCCAATTCTTTTACTTCTTGCTGCTATGCTGCAGATCGAACAAAAAGATGATGTCGTATTCGAGCATGTTGATAGTAAACATCAACTTGCGGGTATTTTCACAAAACTACTTGCGACCGAACCATTTTTCAACATCCGAAGGGAATTGGGGATACTTGATATCTCTAATCTTGCCTAGCATATCATTTCATTGCATGCACATTATATACTCTTACTCTAACCTTCATTGGGAGTTTCATCTCATAAGAGTGCACGGTTCATCAATCTACATGAGAGGTAATATTGTTCCTTTTTCTTTCTCTTGCTTAGTGAGTTTTCTTGTTGTTACTAGTACTCCAAATGACTAATATCCTTGACGAATGAAGTAGTTTATCAACTCTCACATTCAAAAATTACCATTGATCTTTATCAATTACATGCTTATAGTGATGTTGTGTTATTCCTTCTATATACTTTAAACATTTTCTTTAGTGCATTTGGCTTGTTATGGATTATGTCATGAAATTTGGTTGAACATGTTATGATATTAAATGAATTCTTGTTCTGTGTCACCTTTATGGTTACATCTCTGTTTTTGGTTTGAGTGGTGATGACTTCGTTTATCGCCTTGCTAGAGCACGTGTGTGTGCAGCATTTTGGGAGCACCAAAAGCATATGTCACGTAATCCTGCCGCTTTTGTAGCAACTCAAGGGTTTGTGTTTATGTTATATTCTATATTGTTCATGTTCTGTTATCTTATTTAGCACTATGAGTGACAATTATGTTTTATTGTTCCTCGGTGTGATTGCATTTATGTTTAGGCATTCTAAATCAATATGCATATCATTCTATGTGAATGCTTTCATATTGATGTTCCTCTCTTTGCAAATTGCCTATGTGTTGTATTTTGTGTTTGTCTGTGATTATTGATACTTCTAATTGTTTGCTTGTTCTATTTTTGATGTTGTCAAAGGGGGAGAAGTATACACAAGATGAAGAGGGTGATACACATATTCAGGGGAAGTCTTCAAAAAGATAACAATGTTGTTAAACACATTGTCTCATGTTTTTCCATCATAAAAAGGGGGGAGTATGCGAGTGCTTTTGTATTTTGAGTGATGTCAAAACTAGAAAAGTATAGTGTTATGTATATTGGACGGTATCCTCCCATTCTAGATATGCATCTTGACATTAGGAAGCATTTAAATGAGTTTGAAAAGGAGTCAACATCATATTTGCATTGGGAAACATGTTTTTGGGCATTCAAGCCACTTTAGGCCGACCTATGCATGAACAGGCCGACCTGTACGAGCCTTAGCTTCAGTATATGCCGACACATGGATCCTTCAGGTCGGCTCCCATGGAGCAGTATTAAAGCCTGTAGGCTATGGCCACAGGTCGCCTCACAGGCTGCCTAATAGGCCGACCTGTGACCTTCATAGGCCGACCTAAACAACACGCATAGGTCGACCGATTGCTTTCATAGGCCGATCTATATATTTTTTCCATCCGAAATTTTTATTTTTGCTCCAACTTTTTGCATTCCTTTTACCTATTTATTCACATACCTATATATACTCATACATGCATCTTCTTCTAGACAAGGTTTTCTAAAGAGTAAAAACCTAAACGAAACCAAATTACAAAGTTGCCCATCATCTTCATCCATTCTTCTATGCATATACACAATTGAACTACACATAATCATTTTTCGATTGGGTGACCATCTAGATTAGGATTGATAACATACAATTAGGTTTGATGTAACCGAGAATATTAGGTTGGGAACTTTGTGTGTATCAAATAAGAAAACCAAGGTGGGGTTTTCCTTCAAGATCGGGTTGATTTGAAGGTTTTGGACAAGATCACATCAACACAGATTCAACCGAATGAAAGCCTTGGGACAAGGTAGTTTCCTTGCAAGGGAGTAGCGTGAGACAGTGAATTGTGTTCGAGAATCATAGGTTTCAACAAGTTTCATGCTCGGGATAATCGGAGGATTGTAGCCGCATTGTTGGTCACTTGATCAAGCTTTGATCAAGGGTTGGAGGTGGAAGAATCACATAAAATAATAGGGCTTTTGGTGTTTGCATTCTTCATCTCTTGTATAAACGATTTAGCAAAGAAAAGGTTAATAGCAATATCTCAATTCGATTTTGAATTGAGGGCAGACGTACCCATAGCGAGGCCGATTGGGGAACTGCCTAAACAAATCTAGGTATCTCTCTCTCTTTATCTCTTTATTTCTTTTATTGTTGATTTCGCAATTTATCGAGTTCATCATTGTTTAATCAATTCGATTGGAAATTGTTTTCTATTATCTTTTAAAAGTATTGTTGATTTAATCATAATCACTTTGATTGTGATTGGCTTTTAACATCAACCAAACTAATTATATTTCCAATCGTTATCGATTGCACACCAAGTGTTCGATAAATTGTTTGTGCGTATTTTGATTGTGTTTTGGTTCATTGGATATACGAGTTACGATTAACATTGCATTTAATTGATCAGTAGCTTGATCTTTGTTGAACATTTACGCTCATTATCACTCCGTTTGGTTTGCGATGCGTATATTGCTTTTCGATAGTAGGTTCGGTTAGACGATTCGGGTCATTTTTCTGCTGCACCATATTTTGAAAACAGATTTTTCCCAAAAGTTTTTGGTTGTAAAATTTGTGATCTATTCACCCCACTCTAGATTGAAGCCTATCATCTAACACCTAGAAGTTATATGGGCGAGCATGGCAGCACATAGAAGGTAATAGTTTGTCACATACATGTTTTATGTTATTAGTTTATTCAAAAGCATAACTAATTTTGTATTTCCAAATATTCTGGATATCCGAACTCATAATATTGAGATATCTTATTAGGAAATGGCACTAATTGCTCTCTTTATTGGATCATATCTTAATTGGATCTCTCTTTTCCCTCCCACACCTTGCCCCGTTTGCTGATGTTTTACTATTGTCAAGTAGAGCATATAGGAACAAAAATGTTGTGCAAATCATGAGTCATACGCAAAAATTCTTTTCAAAGTTTGATTGGTACTCTCTCTCACTTGGGATCATATGCTGAAATTTTCTTTTTATTTCAATTAAGTTCATGCTTTCTTTTGACCTGCTGTTAATTATTAATCAGTTTAGCATATTATTTGATTCATAGGTAAATTAAATATTTAACTCAACCTTGCTTTTATAGTATTTTGTAGGTTTTATTTAATGACAAGAACTTGTGATTTTGGATATAGATTGAAAATGAATATTGACCTAAGGAGTATGAAATTGGTGCTCCTGGTCAATCCTACACGAAATGGGCAGCAAATATGGCTATAGGACTTGGTACCGGAGTTTCGTGGATAATGTGCAATCAAGATGATGCTCCTGATACTATTGTAAGTTATGCCAAATTATTTGATACATTATCTTATGCCTCCAAGGATTTCATCTTCTAATTTCGACGTTAAACATTGTATTGTACAGATTAACACCTGCAATGGCTTTTATTGGGATTATTTCTCTCTGAATAAGCCTTACAAACAATGGGTTTGTTTTATGCCATAACTCTATGTATGGACCACTGTTACTCTGTAAAATTATTAGACATCAATAATTGGTGTATTAAAGTAGTTCCTGTTACAGTTTGGTTTGTCTCATTTCATTTGTGTTTATACATTGAAGTAGTTTTTTGTTCTAATTGTTTTGTTTTTATCTCGCCCTTTGAAGAACAAATTATAATGAAGAACAAATGATTGTAATTAGACTGTTATGTTTGCAATCCTCTTTCTGATCCTCCGATGTTCGGTGATTATTGGTATAACTGCTCTTCTTCTTCAACAACAATGTCTTTTAAGCAGTTTCAGGAAACTTCCAATGATGCTCTGGCGTATTCGTCGGTGCCGAGTAAGCCGTGAGAGTTTTATCCATAAACTATGCCTATGGAGGCTCAAAAAACTAAAGATAATGTTACTGTGACGATTCAGTTTCGGCCTTTGAAGTAAGTGTTTAGTTTTCTGAGTAGTGTATTATAGTTGTTGTAACTGTTGTGTTGTGTTATGTTATTTCTGTTGATGTTAGTTTGATTAAGCTTTGGTTTTTGCGTGTCAGAGTCATAGAGCTCCTTTGGGATGTACGCACCAATACTTTGACAGATTAGAGTTTCATACGGCCAGAAGCTTGAAATGGATATTACAATGAGTCCCATAGGAAGCGACCATGGAAATGCTTGAAATGGGTATTACACCGAGTCCCATAGGAAGCAACGATGGAAAGGCTTGAAATGGGTATTACACTGAGTCCCATAGGAAGCAGTGATTCTTAAGGTTGAGAAGTCCCTTAGAATCCATTCATATGTCAAAGTAAGATACAAGGATCTGTGACCCATGCCAAAAGTCATAGGCGTAGGAGAGGACAGGGAAAAATGCTTTGGTATGGTTTCTAATTAGTGATTGTTTGAGTTGTTGAACTCGTGAGGCATATTTCTGAAGGTGTGAAAAGTACACAAGAAGGGGGTTGAAAGCTCCAAGAGTTTGACTAAATTTTGATAAAACATAATGTTGTGAAAGATGTTCCAACATGAAGGTTTATGCCCCAGACTGAAGATGTCAAATGAAATGTCCCAGCTTGAATACTCAACATTATGACTATAGCAGCAGACTTGTTTTAAATTTGTTCCAAGATTCAAGGCGCGATTGGCAGTGGATCAAGGATCAAAGATATGAAGCCCCACAAAGCAGAAGGCTATAAAAGAAGATCAAGATCTAGGAAGCAGAGAGAGAGAGAGAGAGGACGACATAGACTTAGGAATCCTATTTTGTAAAGTAGGGTTTAGGGTTTGAGAGTCGTAGGTTTCTCTTGTAAGTCTCCCTCTGTATCGATTTGATACAGTGTGGTAGACATATGTACTTGTACAGATTCAGAAACCCGTAGGTAATGAATCGTGTATTGTTCTTGGATGAAGTTTGAAGCAAATCCAAGTTAACTTGTTAGTTAAGGATGCTTGACTGAACTTTGTATTGGAAGGGGTGTCTTTCAATAGGATGATACAATTATGGTGTAGTAACTGTTAGATAATCACATGTTGTGATTTAGGGAGTGAGATGAGTTTCTCTTATCAATTAGATGTGACTTCTAATGATAAAGTCTTCATTGGGTAGTGATAGGTAAACATGGGTGTTTACTGTAAAGCTGAGGTTGTTTACATAAAACTATACTACTGATAGTGAATTCTTCTTCCTGGATTGGTATTCCTCAGATGTAGGTAGTTGCACTAAACTGGCTCATCATATTCTGTGTTGTTTATCATTCTGTAATTTACAGTTCAGTTTTGATTAACATGTTGGAATAGATGTAGAAACATCTGTGTTTCTACAGTTACTGATAGTTTGGATATTAGTTTGCAGTTATGTTCTTTGTTTAATAATTATGCAGAACAATGTCTTGACACGTGTTAGGACATCTGTTGTCTACTATTCCAGAATTTCAATTGGTATCAGAGCAGGCATCATGCCTGTTTCTGGATGAGATCTTTAGGAGATACTTTCTGGCGTTTAAACAAGGACGAGTTTTAGAGATCAGATCAATCAACTCAGACATACTCAAAGGTATTAATGGATGGGATGGTTGTTCTTGATCGAAGGTAACAACCCGGTGGTTGTTCATGTTGCTGAGGAAGTTCTACAACAACTGCAGGAGAAGTGGCTATTTCTCTTGTTAGGGTGTCTTATGAGATGTTCTGACATCTTATTAGGGCAAGTTGAATTTGTTCCTTGGTGGTTCCGCTGCATATGGTTCTGATGGAAGAGCTATGGAATTTATGGGGTTCTGGAGTTGTGACTGAAGACAGATGGTGGAAGACCTCAATCGTCGACCTCTATATTTGAAGATATCTGCATCTTTTTATTCCAAAGTCGGGAGCGATGGAATGAAGATAGTTGTAGGAAGAAGTCTGTTATGGTGACTTGGTACTTGGAAGCTTGGTTCCATGGTGCAGTTTGAAGTCAGTTGAAGAGAAGGGGAGTTGAGATTATATTTATCAAGTTCTTGATCTAGGAGTTTGGTAAATTGTTGATCGGCTAAGTTGTCATAGATACTTAAGAATTTTCTCAAGTCCACTCATAAAGGCATATCAGCCGTGCATCTGGAGTCTTTTAGTTACTCTTCTAACTAGAAGGTGTTTCTGTGAAACATAAACCTGAAGAAAGTGGAGGTGATTTATTTTCACCATCCAAAAGTGCAAGGAAGGATTCATTGCTCTTAACCCTAAGGGTGGATCCAATCTGAATGGAGATTTCAAAATTGTTGAGGTAAATAGGGTTCGTTCAGAGAAGATACTTGCAAAAGATTGAATACTTGATAAGTATTCATAGAGTGATCTATTGGAGTATGACTTCAACAATGAAGTAGGGTTATTGAACATGGATTTAAGATCAATTACTATTTGTGATATTCACAAGTATTTAATTAATTATCCATGTATGTGAAGTTCAAGATTGCTGATGTTTAACACGATGTTGAAACATTTCTTCATCTGGTTTGTGCAGAATCATGGGAGGGGCACTGCATAAGCTTTTGGATCTATTTCTCTTAGGTGTTGAGCTAAGAATCTACTTCAGTGTGGTGTGGCAGAAGCATCTGATCTCTGGAGAGTTTCCTGGCAAGAAACTGGTCTAGACAATGGTGATGTGGAAGATGAAGAAGAAAACATCATAATCTTGATGAGTAGTTCTTGGATCAGTTTATTTCTGATCTAGGAGTATTGGAGTGCAACATGTGTGTTCCAGTTGTTACTAGAAGCATCTGATGTTTATCTGGAAAGTGTCCTAGAAAGAGACTTATCCAGAATATGGTGCTGGTAATGGCACAACTTGGGTCAGTTTATTTCTGATCTAGGTACTTAGGAGCATGTGATCTTGCTCATCTTGGAAGTCAAGGTTAAGTGGCAGTTATCTCTGACTTTCTACAGACTGCTCAACTTAAGGAAAGTGGCATCATTTGGTATAACTATGGTGTAGTCTATGACTACTTCTCTTCTGAAGAATCAGACTTGTCACGTTGAGTTCTTTGGAGTTGTGAAGCAGATATTCATCAAGGTATGAGCTTGAATGGAATACCTGTGATAAGATTAAGCAGGATGAAGGTTGTCTACTTAAACTTGCTTGTTGAATCAAGTCTATGAGAACATGGAACTCTTGTTCTGTAATAGGGACGAGGTTCTTCTAAGTGGCAGAAGGAAGGGCTGAATTCCTTAGCTGGATCTCTGATCAGATGTCGGGACATCAAGCAGAAACTTCAGGGTCTTAGTTGATGTAGTGGCGCATCATCATAAGATAAGTTGATCTTCTTAGAAAGAAATGGAATTAAGCCTTCAAAAAGGTCTATCTCATGCAGTTTACGGGAGCTGTGGAAGAAGAAGATGTTACATGTCTAAGGCTTGGTGGATCCAAGATGGCTTGCTATGGAGCAAGTAGTTTATGTAACTTGAAGATTAGGTTTCATTGGTGGATCAAAAGATTATCTGAAACTCTGAAGAAAAGTTAAGATGAACCAAACAGTGGCATTTGGTTGATCTTTATTATGCATTCAAGTAGGGTGCTTGGAACTAATTACTATTGGGCAGAAGGGTAGTTGGTTGAAGATGTAAGAAGGTTCTGGTTCAGGTCTATCTTGGAGCTTGTGGTAGAAGTTCTAAGTTGATGATGGAAGAGTACCTTCATTTTGGTGGATGAGAGTTTATTTCTCTCTATGTTTATTAGGAGTTCTTATTGATCAAGCTGGTGGCGCAGTGTTGTTTGAAGACCTTTAGTTGGATTACTATGCAGATAGTAAGTCCAGTGGTGTAACATATCTAGAACCATGTTAGTTGGTGTCTATGATATGTGAAGGATGTCCTAACTGATGTTAGAACATCTTCTGGTTTAGTTATCCTTGGAGTAGGATTCTAAGTTCTAAGTGTGGAACTTGACACTTACATCTTGTCTAAGAGGTATTTATCTTATCGTACGGGAGAATGATGGGTAAAGGATTGTCTTGGAAGTCTGATGTGAATGAGACATGCTAGAAGTGGATCAGTTTGGTGCTTGTGGAGAAAATGTGTTGTACCCCAAATTTTACCTCTTAGATGTCATAACACCTTGCATAGACATTTAGGATCAATCATGTATGCGTTGTTTAACTGACCCATATCTTGTAGCTTGTTTCTCTCATGTTTGAAATTAGGGTTTGTACAGAGAAATTCAAGGCCTCCTAAGGTATTCTCTAGCTCCATACAATCCTCACAAAGATTCACCAGTTGTTGGGGACCAAGATCTCAAGACTCTGAATCAAGTCAAGTCAACAAAGGATCACCAGACCAAAGTGTGAAATTAGGGTTTTAACCTGAGGAACCACTGAAGAATTTTTGCCCTGATAAGTCAAGATCTGCTTGGTTCATCAACCATTTGAGTTTACCTACATCCCATAGGTCTTACTCAACAAGAATTCAAGATCATTTGGCTCTCATCATGAGTAGTTTGAGCCACAATTTCACCCGGCCCCAAATTAGGGTTTCTGTTAAGATATATGGATCATTGGCCTTGATTTTTATCAAGAGGTGCCCTCAAACCCTAGGACATGACTCCATGATTAGTAAACATCCCTAAAGGCCATCTATGAGTTTTATATGTAAAGAAATAAGCAAGATCACCAAGGTTTGTCTCAGTGCATTCACAGTCAAAATTAGGGTTTTGTCTGAAACCCTGATCTTTGGGATTTTGAACCAAATGAAACCTCCAAGGCCTCAACTCATCATAACATGTCTTAGTGATGATTCAAAGTATCAAGATCAAGTTTCAAGGAGTTTCTTACAAAGGAAGTAAGTTTTTTAACATAAAACTTTTCATATGTGAAATTTCCCTCTCTTGTGCTAACTTGAAATGGTCATAACTTTCAAACCACACATCCAAATGGAGTGACTCAAAGCCCAAATGGGAGCGTTTTCCAAGATCTTCAAAGTGATAAATATGACTTTTCTCCTAAAAATGCATGGTTTTTGAGTTATGAAGCTTACAAACCAAACTGATCCAAGACTTAGTGAAATTTCAGCACTTTTTGCCTTAATGAACAACCAACTTCAACCCAGTTTTTCACAAAGTTCCAGGCCTCAACTCAAAAATCATTGGACATGAAAGTTTTAGAGGGCATTGAGAGATTTCCAAAGAGTACTAGAAATTCTCCATCCATCAAGGGAGCTGGGAGTTTCGAAGAGCCAAAGTTGAGGGTTTCATTCCTCAAAATGCAAGAAACCAATTTTTGAGTTTTGACTTAAACACTTCCCTAATCACCAATTTTCATCATTTCTGAGTGTCAATGATCCATTTAACATTAAAACAAGCTTTTCCACGAAATTCATTTGGATTGGCATTAAAATATTGATTCATGTCTTGTTTGTGCAAATGGGAGGGAGAGAGAAACTTTCTAAAAGTAGAAAGCATTTGTTTATTCATTGAGCATTGGACCAATCAGTTCACAACAGTCCTTGCTCAGATGTTCAGAGATTTTAGAAGATTTTGCTCTGCACTTTGAATATCTCACACGAAATGGGAACGACATTGTTGGCAATTTTTGCAAGTTAGCCATACTTTGAGCTCTCTTACTTTCCCTATAAATAACAGTCCATATTGCTTGTATTTCTCACCAACATCTTTCACGTAATCACCTTTAAAACATCTGAGTGCAAGGCCTTGCAAGAGAAGAAAGAGGAGGAAGCTGTGCCTTGGAAGCTCGTGTGTGGATTAGCAAGAAAGGAGCTTGTACACAACTGAAGTTGCAGTGGACATATTCCACTTGGTAACATCTCTTTTTTCCATTTTCTGTACGCTTACTCATTGTACATATTCTATTACATGTTATCATCTTAGCCATGTTATGCTTGCTGCTATAATGTATATTTTGTGTGTTCCTTATCTCAGTTATGCATAAAATATGTGTGTGAATTTTCTGTCTTAGCCTTTAACCACAGTTTGGTTATTCTACTGAATTGAAGTAGATGTTACATTATGCTTTGTTGTTATTACTATGTATGAATCATTTTTGGCCTTATGAGTATGCGTGACTAAGTTGTTAGTCATTGTTGAACTTGTTAATACTTGGATGAAAGAAGAAACAAGCAGGCTCATGACTATTTCAGGTATGTTTAGGGGTTGTCATGACAATATCCTCAGATATGGTTCATTCTTGCTAATTTGAAACCCTTGCACCTGTTGTAGTGGTATGCTCATCTGTATTTGTTCATGAAGTTTGTCTATGTTCTGATGTGTATATCACTTTGACTTGCCATTGGACTTGTATTTTAAACTAAGCTTTTCTTGTGCTTAATGTTAAATATTTGAACTGTTAACTTATTGAAGTAATGTAACTGGTTGTGATTTGTGGTTTTAACCTGTTCACAATCTGTTGATATGTTTGATTTCTCCAAGTGTGTTAGAACTTAGGCTATGTGTTCAATATTGTTTCAATACATTATCTAATGTGCATTAAGGTTGAGCAAATGCAGCTTTGCAATCTGTTCATGTCATGTATGTAAGCTTCTGTGAAACAAAACATCTGACCTAAGTATTAGAGCACATCTTTCATATTTGCTTATGTGAGAAGTAACATGATGATACTTCATGATAACTGACTGCTTGTGTATGTGCCTGCTGATGTTTGTCTCTAAAAATGAAAATTGGTTGTGAACTAATTTTAATATAGTACCACACTCATATGCTTTTTCACATATTATTGTGCTCTCAAATTACAGTATGCCATGACTTTTGTTTTGAGTTAATTTGACTAAGGTGCCTAAAATTGATGTATTTGGACTGCTGACTTGTTAAAGTGGTGCAACTTGGTTTTTCTTTGAATGTTTACTTGTTGTGTACAATTTGCTGCTGGGATATAGGTTCAAGAACATGTGTGCTAGTAAGTGCCAAACTTGTCACCTAACATGAAAGCTTGTTGTTTTTTCTTCTGTGTTGAATATTGTTTCTCTAACCATATGCCTGTCAATGTCTCATAAGATTATTATGCACAAACTGATATGCTATGCTCACATTGTTGTCACTTTGATTTATGACCAGTTTGCATACCTGAAGTTCATGATATGTGTGTCTTGCCTTGCCAAAGTTTGTTTAGCCTATGTGCCTGACTTGTCTCTTTGTCCATGCCATACTAGTCTTGATTTAAATGACATGAAAAATTTGGCTTGAGGTCTGTGTTAGGTATTGAATTTGTTTCTTTGCTTAAGGCATCTTAACTGTCACATAGTCATGTGCATAACTATCGTTCTAAGTTTGTTTTGCCCTGCCATGTCTCAAAGTTGTTCCTACATGTCTAAGTGATTGTTTGGCATGAATGTCAAGACTAGTGTACTCACTAAATAATACATGACCATATGCCTAGGGATGATGTTTGTAGGCACTCTCATTTTTTGTTTAGAAGCTTTTGTTACCATACTCTCCTTTCATAGGTCTTCTTTGACTAAAAATGCATGTGTTTAGTTTGTATGATCCTTGGTCATGAATATGCATTGTTTTTTTGCTTTCTACTTTTTCTGAAGTGTTATGTATATGTCCATCAGTCTTGCTTAAGCTACTACTCTTTGTTCATAACACATTCTTGTTGCTATCATTTGTGATTGATATGGTTAAGCTTGTGAAATCCTCTCCTGTTAACACTGCCAGCCTTGATGCCATGTCTCTACAAAACCATGTATGTTTGTTTAGTCTTGTGTGAGTCAAGAGGCCTTAATTTTCTGTCTTGGTTTTTGTTTGCTTTGTATCTCATGTATATGTGTGATGCCATGAATGTTTAGGAATTTGTTGCCATTATAAGCCATCCACATCAAACTCTATCATGTTGAGTTGAAAACTACACTGTTATAATTCAGATGTTTATCTTGTCATGTTTGAAATGCCTTATGTTATTCATATCATGTTCAGTTTTGGGTTTGGATATCATGAGGTCAGGGTTAGGACCATGTTGGTGCCAAATTTCTATCCTTGTCTCAACTTGCTCTAAGACCCTTAACTGCCCCTTTATTTTTAGATGACATAACTTGTTGTTGAATTCTTAGCATCTGTATCCAAATCAGTTTTGACTAGTGAGCATGAGTAAAGTTTGAGTTTGTTATAGTAGCATTGTTAATTAGCATGTGATAAGGTTTGCACAGAACCTACTAACCTTCAATCCTTTGTTCATATCCAAGGTTGTTGAAGTGTGTTGAGGTAGTATTGATTTCATAAAAAACAATGTTTGATTATAATGGATACATGTTTTAGGATCTATTTGAAATAGTTCATGTTTGTTGAACATTGTAATGAAAGAACCTTTTCTATTTGATATACTTGTTGATGGTTGTCTTGGCCAACTCATGTGCTTACTTCCTGTCGCGGTGAAAATTGGATACCATAGTTATTGGTTAACTAGGATCGCATTTTTAATGTCACCACCGGTCTTTGATTTTATCCAAAGGAAGGGAGAAAAAACCGAATTCCCACAATGCAATGCAAATGCACTAAGATTTTAAGTTCAGGGGTTGGTTATACCTAGGGAAGGTGTTAGCATCCTAGATATCTGTGGTACTCTACAGGAACCTCTTGATTCATTTATGTTATTTGTTACCTGCTTTGCTAAGGGTTTAAAGGGTAGGTGATTTACAATTTTTTATTCCTAAGTGTGCTCGACAAGATATCGTATCTTATGCCTACATATCCTGTTAAGAGGGAATCAGAGCATTTGTAGTTCTTCATTAAAGATACTAAATGTCTTAAAGGTTTAGGAAAAGAAGATGAGTCATCATCTTAAGAAAGACCACCACAGTTTTTTTGAAAATGTGTGTATGTTGTGGGGCATGGGATTATATGTCCCTTTCTTTGAGATGATTAACATCTAATTCTCTTGTATGGAGAATTTGATAGGCTAAAGTTTGATTAAAGAAATCAAAGTTTGTGGGGGACTAGCCTAGAAAATCTATCTTAAATTGTCTAATTGCCTTATCTTAAGGTGGCGATTATGAATGCAAATGATATGCACCATGCACAATAACATGGTTATTATGCATGGGATTTTCCTTTGGATATTAATGCGATTAAATTACGTTATTTAGGCGAGGGTGCTAGCAGAGTGATGCTAGACTTGTGTCTGGTGACCAAAAGGTTGAATGCGATGCACGAAAGCGATCGACTTACATGGGTAGAAAATGGGCTCGACGTTGGATCGAGAATTTTGATATTGTTTTGAAAAGGTTTAGATGATAACAAATAGGCATACAAATAGTAGTAAGACATAATAAACATATAAGTGATAAAATTACAATAGACAAGACACGATACAAGTTAGAATATTGATATGAGATAACATGATGGAAGCAACATAAGCATGAAGATGGCAATATGTTTCATGATAAAGTATGGATAAGATGAACATGATTGCTAAAGACACATCAATATGTTTCAATCTTTAGGAAGGCAAACATATAGAATGATATTAAGTTGACAATTAAAGAAGATAGCATTCATATAAAAGCCAAGCATATGACAAATCATCATGGATAGATTAATTCAAGGATTAAACAAGCCATTTAGTGAAATAACATTTCAAGATCAACAAGGATGCTCATAAATGATATTAATAATTAAACCAACAATTGATAACTAATTAACAATTAACAACACCATTAAAATTAACGACACAATTAAGAACATATTGATAATTAAAATTAACTACAAATTGATTAACAATTAAAATTAAGAATTAACATGCATATTGATGATTGAAAAATTAAAACTAGAATGCAAATTGATAACTAACATTAAGACACAAATTAATTAACAATTATCCAAAACAATTAACAATTACTTCACATATTAATTAATGATAATCAAAGAAATAATTAAGGAAACAACTGAAATTCAATAAATATTTATGGAGTTTTTTTTTATAAGAAAATATTTTAAGTAAAATAAATAACATAAAGTTTTAATAAAAGAAAGGCTTGAAATAATGTGAAAACTTTGAATTAAATTGAACACACAGAGGGGGGGGGGGGGGGGGGTAGGAGTAATTTTGGTTCAGTTTAGAAAATGAGATGGATAGAATTGGGCCAGAACTGGGGGGTGTTGGTAGTAAACTCAGGCGCAAGGCCCATGGAAGGAAAAGAGAAGCAGGCGAGAGAAAAGCAAAAAAGGACCAAAAGGTTGATCCGCAGGATCGAACCTTGGTCATTGGGGTGGAAGGTATTGGCATGGCATATGGTGAACCGTTGGGACGGCTATACATCCGTTAATATACTCGCCTCCATTAACTAATAAACCAATAAAAGGCATGAAAATTGATGAAGTGAAACAGATACGCACATGGTATGCGTGTGGTAGTGGTGCCATGTGATGGTGACATATTGGCATGTGAATCAATGTACTACAAGACAAAAATAAACCATCCAAATATGGAATGCATGAAAAATTGAAATTATGCATACTGCTATCGGGTTTCATTTACAATACTAATATGAAACTCAATTTCCATTCAATCTAACTTAATCAAATATCAACCGATTAACATGAAACAAAATACCAAACTGGAGCATTTTATGTATAGAATATCATGAGGCCAACATCTAACAACATGGTAACTAAAATCACGAAGAAAAATGCAGAGGAAGCTAGGTGTCCAAAATATAAAATCAGTTTGAAAAGAAAACTTTCTGTTTCGAACTCGAACCAAATATACATACTCCAAACTTGAACCAAGAGCAAGTGGTATACGAAACTTGCTGACATAATGAGTAGCTGCAACAGTCAAAGCATGACCGAATCTATGATTAAACCAATCCAGAATTAAAAGCTTAGAGTTAAGGCAGATGGAGACGGTATCACATAGGCTGACATACTTTCAAATTATCTCAATTCCAAACTTAACTTAGGAGAACAAAATCTATCAGTGGTATCCAAGAAGCTAGAATGTGTTATGTATTGTAAAACATACCGATTTATAGGCAACACAAATCAAGCAAGAGCATTACAAAACTAAATAGCTATGCGACTTCAAGCATTAAATACTACACTAATGCACAAGTTTGTAAAGCTGGTATGATTATGGTCATGCATACACATAGATTCAATCTTAAATATAGAAGAGAGGTAGCCAAGTGCTTGCTTCAACACATGGAACTTTCCATAACTCAAACCATACAACCATCCACAAGAACTCAACATCATGTAATCAGGTTGACACATATTATGCTTGCAAAGACAACAAGATATTTCAAGACAACAATCCAAAATGAAGCAGGATATATATATATATATATATATATATATATATATATATATATATATATATATATATATATATATATATATATATAATCATGTAGAACATTAACTTCAACCAATACAAACTTGTAACTGCAACTAGCCAACACATTATTTAACAAACATTATAAGCAGCAGCAACATAAGATTAATAGATGATAACTCAGAGCAAAGTTGAATCCATAATCATCAATTGTCTTCAAACACTTGTCAGCAAGGTATATACATAACAAGGACCATACATCCACCATAAAATGCACAAATTAAAATAGTTTAGGATAAATGGCATGGCAGGGCAAGTTATGCGCATACATGATACTTGACAAGTCAACAGTTCAGGATAATAACAACCGCTCACATTAAGACAAAATGTTGCACATTGGCCAGAGCTTACACATATAGGGACATACAAGGTAACATGCTAAAAGCAAAACATGATGTATATGTAGAAACCTTGTAAGTATTAGAATGGATGGTGGTTCAGTTACACTAGTAGCATATAAGGAAACAAAGGATCAATTTCACATTTTGGCAAGTAGACTTGAAAACATACCTTAACAGACATGGATTGCATAATCAAGACAAACACACATGCTATAAGTTGGAACATTAAACATCAGTTAAAATAAGCAAACAAGTGACATATAGATCATGACACTGCATCATGTGATTCAAATGGCACACCCAAACAAATCTCTCATTTGAGTGAGAGGTAACATGACTACAAGCAATACACTACACATCAGCCTAAATGATCAAGGTAAAACTGGCAACAGGGGCACACTAATGATTCTTAGGGTAGAACTTATTTTAACAGCAAAACCATTATGTCATTGTGTCATAATTCCCAAAGGATCACTATTCAGTTTAGTTTGTCTACTGAGTTTAACATGTCAAGCAAACGTATGTCTTAGCAGCTACTCAGTTAAGATGTAAAGGACAACCAAGATTCAAGATAATGTTTCCAACATACTCATCATAATCATGTTTAGACAAAAGTGACAAATGTAGCAAGGCAAATGTAAAGTTCAGAATTTGACAAATTTCTTAAACATGAAGAAATCATGAAAGCTTGGATTACCTCCACAGCATAAGCATCTACTTGCTAGGACAAACACACACTTACCATGATGATGAGCTTGATAATGCATATACCAGGTTTCAACAACTTTAACAAGAATGAATCATGGAGCAAATCCACAAATACAAGTCTCACAAGCTTATTAGCCAAAATATCATGGTCAGTATGAACATGTTGAATTGTTCATCATTCAAATATGTCTTAGAAGCTCCAAATTTATGACATGCATCTAGGCTCAAAGTAACAATGACAGTTCAAAATTAACAGAGTTCAAACAATAAGATTTCGCAGGGCATCATACATGTTTATGTGCATAAGGCAAATGGCAACAATCATCAAAAATAGCTAACACAATCAAACAATTTAGAGCATATATGATGTGAGCATGATAGATGAAGGTTTGGGGAACTTACCTGGTCCCTAAGCAAATGGCAAATGCTCCCTTCTCTTCAGCTAGCTTTGGACACTTCCTAAAGTTGGTTTTTTTCAAAGTGCTCTTGTTGCTTTTTCTATTTTTGAATGAATCCCCCTTCTGATGAAGTTGGAGGCTCCTTTTATAGGCGAGCTAGTGTGTTGCAGTCTTGGATGCAGTAAAGGCATGCCCTCTGCAGGATACTACACTCATTGGATCATTCTTGAGCCAAGTAAAAGCTGGCCATGCAACTTATCTTTGGTGTGAGTCAGACAAAAAGTTCTTGGAGACAACATGCTATGGTGTAGGCTTGTGACAGTAAGTATTGGAAAGTGCTGAGAACATATCAGTTAGACATGCATTGGTGGGGTGAGATTTGCCCAACGATAGTTCTTGGTTTAATGCACCAAATGAAATGACTTTTGAACCCTTTGAAGGTTGGCACAAGGTAGGGTGACTTTGACAGATTAAAATTGAGTTTAAAACATGTGAAATAAATCGTGACAATGTTTGGTGTAACTAAGAGATAAAAATCTGAAGCTTCTCAAGTGTGTACATGTTTCAATATGCCATCTTTGGTGTCATATCTTGATGACCATTCCATCAATTCTTGAGATTTTTGGTTCTATGAAGAGTGGACATTTGATAGATTAAGTCTTATATGGAAAACCAATTGAAATGAGGCTTGTAACAATAAGAAAATGAACCACAAAGTCGTGCACATGAGAGGGCAGAAAAAGTCTTAGAAAAATTCTAAGTTATTAAGTTTTGACATTTTAAGATACCTAACTTCAAAGCATCATAAATTGAGTTTGGCTTATCCTATTGGGATGTTCTACATATGGTTGGAAAGTCCTTTTCAAGCTCTACAACTTTCATTTGGGACTCAAGTCTTGAATCCAAGTAGAAATGGGTGAAAAATGAGGTCAAAGTTGGAGAAAAACGTGGAGGAAAGTGCTGAAAAATTTTCTGTGTTTGGCCAAAATGTCTTGTAAGCTTCATAACTCAAAATCTAAGCATTTTTAGACAAAAAGTCATATAGAATAAATTAAAGATCTTGATGAGAGCTTTCCAATGAGCTTTGAGCCGTTTAATTTGAGTGTGCGGTTTAGGAGTTATGGTTATTCCAAATCGGGCTATTAGGGGAAAAATGTCATATACGAAGTCTTTCGCGACCAAAACCCTACTTATCTTGCAAGAAACCTCACGAAACTTTATATGGATGCTTTGGATACTTCATGAGACAATATATGATGATTAAAACCATTGACACTTCATTTGACCCAAGATCCCAAAAGGTTAGGGTTTCAGCCAAATCCTAATTCTGACTGCGAACGCACTGAGGCCAAATCTTGTAAGTTTGCTTCTTACTTCCCCTCTAAAGGTCTTAGGAGACTCTCGAGGATGTTGATAAACTAAGGGAATCAATAATTAGGGTTTAGGAGATCGTCTTGATGAATAATCAAAGCTGTTGGCTGATGAGCGTCACAAGAACCCTAATTTTGAAGTATAGTGGGATTGAGGCTTAAATTCTTCCTGTTGAGGATCAATGAAGCATGGATTCTTGTTGAGTGGAGTCTCTTGAACATAAATGACCTCAAGTGGTAGGTGGGCCACATAAATCCTGACTTGCTAGAGTCAATTTCTCAATGATTTCTTCAGAGCAAAATCCTAATTCCAAAGTTCTTGTACTGGAGATCTTTTGTTGATTTGACTTGCTTCAAAACAGCTTGTGGAGCTTTATGATGATATATGAACCTAATTTGAACACAAATAAACAAACTACGAGATATGAGTTAGCTCAACCAATTCAGAGATGCTTGACCTAAGATGCACAAATGAAGATGACATCTTAGGGTCAAAAATTAGGGTGCGACAGATGCCCCTATTTAAGTTTCTCCTATTCGGAGATATGGAGATTGGAATCTTCGTCTCGACAAGATAGGAGAGACTTAAATACAAACATGCAAAAAAATTTTGGCCCTAAGATGCCGCCAAATGCACATGACATGGAATGATGCAAGACGAAGGAAAACAAAAGGAAACCCGACAAGGGATGACTCAGCGAGATACGACTCAAACGGGAAAAGGTCTAACTCCACTGGGGGAACGAGACTACCAACTGACAATCACAGGGTAGCTTAAGCACTTGGCGAGAACTTGCAAGGAACAGGATAACTTACCACCACCTGGTAGCCTAAGCCAAGGTATCCAATTGCAACAAGGGCGTACATTACCTACTATCACACACGATGGCCTAAGCGAGGTAAGTACAAAAGGAAAGATGACCTACTACCACCACGGTAGCCTAAGCGAGGCATCTGACCCAAAAAGGGGTGTGTTACCTACTATCAAGCACATGATAGCCTAAGCCAGGTAAGCACAAGAAGGAAAGATGACCTACTACCACCACGGTAGCCTAAGCGAGGCATCTGACTAAAAAGGGGTGTGTTACCTACTATCAAGCACATGATAGCCTAAGCCAGGTAAGCACAAGAAGGAAAGATGACCTACTACCACCACGGTAGCCTAAGCGAGGCATCTGACCAAAATACAGACGTATTACCTACTATCACACGATAGCCTAAGCAGAGGTAATAGACTGAAATAAGCTTCAACGATCAAGATGATGATTCAGCTTCTCTTGATAACTTTCGGGGATAGACAAACTGTCTAGAAAAGGGACCGCCATTTGTCGTAGAAATCTTTGATAACTGAACTGCTCAAATAAAGAGCAGCTACTTGTCGTCTGGGTGTAAATCCCTTGAAAATGTAGTAATCATCAGAGAAATAATTCGTGTCTTCCATAGAGATCTTCAAGTAAAACTCTTCTTGGGAAGACAAAGTGCGAAATAAATGCACGCTTAATCCAGATTCAATATCTCCGAAATATCCAAAATCGTGGTGGTTAGGGGCCAAAGTTCAATCTAGGAAATAACTGGAGAGAAACGGTCAAATAAGGACTCCATCCATTGAGAAATGAACTTAACGGGTTTATCTCTATCCAAAAATGGAAAAGAGACCTAAAGCAACCACCTCCCACGAGGATCGAACTTAGCGGGGAATTAGAAAGTATGTGCTTTACCTGCCTAGGGCTGACTACTCTACTTGGAGGGAGCGGACGAACCCAGATCACTTGGGGGATAAACACGACCAAAGTGACAGAACAAAACAAACAACACAAAATGCAAGATGCAAAAATGCCACATGCCATGAATCTAAATGCAAGGATGCTATGCCATGCTCATGCTTATGCTTATGCTTATGCTGACGACAACACGAACGACAAACGGGAGACGAGAACAAGCAATTCGATACGAATACTTGGCCAATCTTGGCAATACAGCAGCATCGCTGGGGATGAAAGGCAAGCCCTTCCCGTCAGGACCGAATCCTGCCTCACAACTTCTCTAGGGAAAAGAGAACACTCCGCTTGGGATGAGCATCGCGACTTCACTCAGGATAGTCAAGATGAACCTTGGATTCCGCTGAGAACGAATTAAACTCATGATCGGAGAGACTTTACGGGGGATAAAATAAATATGCATTGCGAGCTGAAGTAATTGGAATGAGCGTTGTAACTGGATAAAATAAATATCCACTTTATCAGGGAAGTTTGGATCAATATAGTAGTTGGAAATGTCGAACCTAAAATTCCGAGGGGGTGAAATAAACATCCACCTTCACTGGAGAAGATTACGATAGTAAGAAAAATTCCAATAATGAGTGAAATAAACACTTGCTTCGCTGGAGGAAGCTCACGATAGTAAGAAAAAAATCTGATAATGAGTGAAATAAACACTCGCTTCGATGGAGGAAGCTTACAATGGTAAGAAAAAGTCCGATAATGAGTGAAATAAACACTCGCTTCGCTGGAGAGAGTTTACAATAAGATTCCGAGGGGATGAAATAAACATCCACCCTCGCTGGAGAGGACTACGATAATCAGAAAAATCCAATGATGAGTGAAATAAACACTCACTTCGGAGAAGCTCGGGTCAAAGTCGCGAGCCGAAGATGTCGGAGTTGAGACTTCATGGGGATAAATAAGTATCGCCGCGAACTGAAGTAGTCCTGAATGGAAGTTGTAGCCGGATAAAATAAATATCCATTTCGTTGAGGAAATGTCGGAGATAAAGATTTCTTGGGGATGAAATAAACATCCGCTTTTACTGGTGAAGATCGAGATAGTTCAACGAGGAGTGAAATAAACACTCGCTTCGCTGGGGAAGGTCGAAAACCGAAGAAACTTAACGAGGATAGTCGCGATTACCTGGAGCAGAACTTACTGGGGTATGGCCACATTACCTGGGATAAATACCCTTTGAGCCATGGCTTATGGAGACTGTTAATATCCCTTGTTGTGTCCATAAATCAAAGTAATCTGCTCATGAGACAATTTGAAATTTATTATCAAAGATAAAAGTCATTTTGCAGGATGAAAACAATTTGCCAATAAATGATAAAATCGCAACTTTATTTCATAAAATGGTGATCAGCAAATTGCGTGATCCCATATGTTATAACAATGTTGGAAAGTGGTAATAACAGAAATTACATCAAAAACAAAACAATGCTATTTCTTGAGTTCCTATGTTCTAGGCCTCCTGGAGGTCTCGACTTTACTTGTCGCAGTAAGCTTCGATGAACCGAACTGAGCCTGCCTTTTCTTCATCTCTAAGTATAATACTTCTTGACTGCATCCACGTTCACAGGACGAGTAATATCTTCCCCATCCATAGTTGCTAACATCACAGCGCCCCCTGAAAGGACCTTCTTGACGACATAAGGACCATCATAGTTGGGAGCCCATTTCCCCCTAGAATCAGTAAGGAAAGATTGGATCTTCTTAAGCATAAGGTCTCCCTCTCTAATCTCGCGAGGTCGAACTTTCTTGTCAAAAGCCTTCTTTATCTTCTACTGATATAATTGTCCGCGTCACAAAGCCGCTAACCTTTTTTCTTTAATCAGGTTCAACTGGTCATACCGGTTCTGACACCACTCAGCCTCAGAGAGTTTCGCTTCCATTAGGACTCTCATGGAAGGGATCTCTACTTCCACTGGGAGTACAACTTCCTTACCATAAACAAGCGAAAAAGGTGTTGCCCCTGTTGACGTGCGCACTGAAGTACGGTACCCGTGTAGAGCAAATGAGAGCATTTCATGCCAGTCCTTATAAGTGACTACCATTTTCTGGATAATTTTCTTTATATTCTTGTTTGCTGCTTCAACCGCCCCATTCATCTTTGGCCGATACGGAGAAGAGTTATGATGCTCAATCTTGAATTCCTCGCACAATTCCTTCATCATCTTATTATTTAAGTTCAAACCATTATCGGTGATGATTTTATTTGGTACACCGTACCTGCAAATAAGTTGGTTCTTGATAAACCTGACAACCACCTGTCTGGTAACATTTGCGTAGGAAGCGGCTTCAACCCATTTGGTGAAGTAATCAATTGCAACCAATACAAAGCGATGTCCATTAGACGCTTTTGGTTCTATCATACCGATCATATCAATGCCCCACATGGAGAAAGGCCATGGAGACGAGATAAAATTTAGAAGAGTCGGTGACACATGAATTTTGTCGGCATAGATTTTACACTTGTGGCACTTCTTGGCGTACTTGTAATAATCAGATTCCATCGTTATCCAATAATAGCCTGCTCTCAGGAGTTTCTTTGCCATAGCATGTCCGTTAACGTGGGTACCAAAAGATCCTTCATGAATTTCGGTCATTAATGTATTCGCTTCTCGCTTATCAACACATCTCAGCAAGACCATGTCGAAATTCCTCTTGTAAAGCACATTATTGTTCAAGAAAAAGTTGCCAGCTAATCTTCTCAAAGTTTTCTTATCTTTGTTAGATGCCCCAAGCGGGTATTCTTGCTTCCGGAGAAATAACTCAATATCGTAATACCAGGGTTTTTCATCAATAACTTCTTCCACTGAGAACATATAAGCTGGCCTGTCAAGGCGCATAACATCAATCTTGGGGCAATCGTTCCAGCGGTTCACCATAATCATAGAAGCCAGAGTTGCCAATGCATCTGCCATCCTATTCTCAGTACGAGGGATGTGGTGGAACTCGACTCTATTGAAGAACGGAAGTAGTCTTCTTGCATAATCTCTGTACGGAATCAAATTGTCTTGTTGGGTCACCCATTCTCCTGTAATTTGGTATATCACTACAGCAGAATCACCATACACGTCTAAATTCTTGATTCTTAAATCCATTGCCTCTTCCAGGCCCATGATACATGCTTCATATTCGGCTTCATTATTTGTACATGGAAAAGTCAATCTCGAAGTGAAAGGGATGTGAGATCCATGAGGAGTCACAATAATTGCCCAACCCCTTTACCGTAGCTATTGACAGCACCGTCAAAAATCAAACCCCACTGAGAATCCGGTTCAGGCCCTTCATCTGACAATGGTGTTCACAATCCTTCATTTTTAAATACATCACGTTTTCATCAGGGAAATCATCCTCCACAGACTGATGGTCTTCAATGGGCTGGTGAGCTAGGTGATCCGCTAAAACACTTCCTTTAATTGCCTTCTGAGTGTGATATTCGATATCGTATTCGGATAACAGCATCTGCCATCTGGCAATCCTTCCCGTCAGGGCTGGTTTCTCGAAGATGTACTTAATGGGATCCATCTTAGAGATCAGCCAGGTGGTATGATTTAGCATGTATTGGCGCAACCGTCGAGCAGTCCATGCTAAGGCGCAGCAAGTCTTCTCTAACATTGAATATCTAGATTCACAGTCGGTGAACATTTTGCTGAGGTAATAAATGGCATGCTCCTGCTTCCCGGATTCGTCTTGTTGACCGAGCACACATCCCATAGAATCTTCTAAAACCGTCAGATACATGATCAAAGGTCTGCCCCTAATCGGAGGAATCAGAATAGGAGGCTCCAGGAGATACTCTTTAATACTATCAAATGCTTTCTGACATTGTTCAGTCCAAACATAACCTTGTTCTTTTCTGAGAAGCTTGAAAATGGGTCCACAAGTAGCGGTCATATTAGAGATGAATCGAGAGATGTAGTTCAAACGCCCCAGGAACCCTCTGACCTGTTTTTCCGTAGTCGGAGCCGGCATTTCTCGTATGGCTTTAACTTTACTTGGGTCCACTTCGATTCCCTTTTGGATAACAATGAAACCTAGCAGTTTTCCTGAGCGGACACCAAATGTGCACTTGTTAGGATTCAAACGTAGCCGATACTTCCTTAAACGCCGAAACAACTTTAACAGGTGTTCGACATGGTCTTCTTCAGTCTTGGACTTGGATATCATGTCGTCTACATAAACTTCGATTTCTTTATGCATCATATCATGGAAAAGAGTAGTCATAGCCCTTTGATATGTTGCACCAGCATTCTTCAAACCGAACGGCATAACTCTGTAACAAAACGTGCCCCAGGGTGTGATGAATGATGTCTTCTCCATGTCTTCGGGAGCCATCTTGATTTGATTATAACCTGAAAATCCGTCCATAAAAGAGAAGACCTTATACCTTGCGGTGCTGTCCACCAACACGTCAATACGAGGCAATGGAAAATCATCCTTCGGACTTGCTTTGTTCAAATCTCTGTAGTCAACACACATTCGAACTTTACCATCCTTCTTCGGCACGGGCACTATATTGGCTAACCACTGCGGATACTTAGATGTAGCGAGAAAACCTGCATCAATCTGCTTCTGTACTTCTTCTTTAATCTTCAAGGCTATATCAGGGCGAGTCCTTCTGAGCTTTTGTTTGATCGGCGGACATTCTGGCTTCAAAGGTAGACGATGCTCCACTATAGTAGTGTCGAGACCAGGTATATCTTGGTACGACCAAGCGAACACATCAACATATTCCTTAAGTAATTCAATCAACCTTGTTTTCACCTCAGTCACAAGCAAAGCTCCAATCTTCACCTCTTTACGGAATTCCTCTGTACCGAAGTTAATAAACTCCAACGGCTCTTCGTGAGGCTGAATAGCTTTGCCTTCATTCTCGAGTAGACGGGATATTTCCTCAGGGATCTCTTCTTCCTCTTCTTCGGCTTCGAACACAGGAAACTCAAAGTTCGGAGAAGGCATTGAATGATTGTTTTCGATGTTCAGTTCGTGCAATAGTCTGTACATGTGATGTGATTTTATTTTAGATATTAAGCAGATGAAAGTGCGCACGAACATGCACAGTGATTTTAAGAAAAATTGTGATTACCACTTTCCTTAGAGTAATAACAAACGGGAACAGAAAATAGGAATGCAAAATGATAACTTTATTGATGATAATGATTTCAAATAGAAGCCCTAACACAAAATCACCTTTGCCTTGGGCAGAGCAAAGGGAATTATTTATAGTAGAGCCCACACACAAATGTCATCGCCTTGGGCAGAGTGAATATACTAAAAACAAACAACAAAACAATTACTTTGATAATGGGATCACAATAGGAATGTTGACAGTACTCCAATTTCAGGCCATTGCCCCATGCGTCACGAAATTAGGCTGATCTTCGGCAGACTTATCTTCAAGGATGGCACCGGCTTCATATTTGGGTTCTTGGTCTCCTGGCGGAGGAGGAAAGAGAGGAATGATGGCATCTTCAGAGTCTTCCTCCATAATATTTACCCTTGGTGAATGGATAGTCCCTCCGCTGTGAAACACATTCTTGATGGGGAGAATAACCATATTTCCTGTAGGGGTCTTCTCAGAATTGTTACCTTTGAAACCCAAACCTTTCTTGTTCTTATTTTCGGGCAACTCCAACACCTGCCCCCACTTCCCTTGAGAGCCACTTTCCACAACTCGTTGTGCATCCTTAAAAGATGCCATGGAAACTCCATTATTCTTAGTATTATTAACAATCGAGAGGGCTTGAAATGGAGTCCCTACCTCCTCGTCCGCATCAACGTAGGAAAAGGAAGAAAGATGGCTTACCACCAAAGCCCTTTCCCCGCAAACTGTGACTAACTGTCAATCGCAAACAGATTTCAGTTTTTGGTGGAGTGTAGATGTGACACCTCCCGCATCATGTATCCATGGCCTGCCTAATAAGCAACTGTAGGAGGAATGAATGTCCATGACCTGGAATGGAACCTGAAAAACACTGAGCCCGATAGTCATGGGCAAATCCACTTCTCCAATCACGGTTTTCCTCGAACCGTCAAAAGCTTTGACAACAACACCACTTGGCCTCATGGGTGGTCCTTGATAAGTCAGCCTTGCGAGAGTTGTTTTTGGCATCACGTTCAATGAAGAACCAGTATCAACCAAAACTCCGGATATCATGTCATTCATGCAGTTTATGGAAATGTGCAGAGCTAAGTTATGTTTCCTTCCTTCTTCGGGTAACTCTTCTTCGCAGAATCCCAGATTATTGCATGCAGTAATGTTACCCACTATTCCACTAAATTGTTCCATAGTCGTGTCGTGGTCAATGTACGCCTGCTCGAGTACTCCTTGTAACGCCTGCCTATGGGCCTCAGAATTCATCAACAGTTGTAGCACAGATATTTTGGATGGCGTCTGCAGCAACTGATCCACCACCTTGTATTCACTTCTTTTGATCATTTTCAGGATCTCATCCGATTTTTCTACATAATCATTCTTACCGGACTGCCCCAGGGTTGCGTCCTTCACAACTGGTTGTTCAGAAGGAACCTCCTTAGTTGGTGTAGTGAAAACTCGACCACTTCTCGTAATCCGACTAACATCAGCGATGTTGACTACAGATGATGGATTAGACAAAGGCACCTCCTTACCATTTTCAAGCATAGTGGCGTTATATCTGTAGGGAATAGCCTTGCTGGAAGTGTAAGGAACTGGACCAGGTACATTAATAACTAGAGGAGTTGTAGCAGTCTTCCGGCTGTCATAAGTGAACTCAATTTGTTCCAGCTCTTTGATATGGGGAACTATTACAAATACTTCTTCAATTTCTTCTGCGGAACATTCTTGGATCATGTTTACATTGGCAGCCCCGTGTGGTGGTAGGGGATTATTCTGCACATTCGGGTTCGAATCCTTGAAAGTTATAACTCCGCTCTTGACCAATCTTTGAACATCGGCTTTCATTCCATAATAATTCTCAATATTATGGCCCGGCGCTCCCTGATGATAGGGGCAAAACTGATATCCTCTATACCAATAAGGAGGGTCCTTGGGCACTGCTGGCGGTGGCCTAGTCTGGATATGGCCCTTTTCCAACAATGCTGGAAAAAGTTCTGCATAGGACGTAGGAATTGGGTCAAAATTTGGCTTCCTCACCATGCGATTTGGGCTATTGAATGGCTGTCGGGTCTGCTGAGGAGACGGCTGATTTTGCTGACGGTATTACTGTGGCGAAGTAGATGGAGTTTGAGGTGGTGGTTGGTAAGGTCGTGCAAACTGTGGCTGGTAAGTTGGAGCATTAATAACTGGGGTCACAGCAGTGACATGCGGGTGTTGCTGATACCTTCCTTTCATCCGTCCTTGGTGTACAACACTTACTTCTTGTTCTTTCTTTTTCCCGAAAGTACTTCCATACTTCTTGGCATTGCTGGAAGTGCTTCCTTCTCTTACCAATCTTCCTTCACGAACGCCCTCCTCCAAACACATTCCCATGTTCACCATCTCGGTAAAGTCATTAGGGGCGCTGGCTACCATTCTTTCATAGAAAAACGGGCTCAGTGTTTTCAGGAAAATTCTAGTCATCTCCTTTTCCTCCAGAGGTGGAGTAACTTGAGCGGCAAGTTCACGCCAGCGCTGGGCGTACTCCTTAAAACTTTCTCTTTCTTTCTGGGCCATAGCTCTCAACTGGTCTCTATCTGGTGCCATGTCGACATTATATTTGTACTGCTTGATAAAAAGCTCATAGAGATCGTTAAAGCTGCGGACCTTTGAACTATCTAATCCCATGTACCACTTAAGGGCTGCACCAGTCAAACTATCCTGGAAGAAGTGTATCAATAGGGGATCGTTGTCCTTATGAGCCGACATTTTTCGGGCATACATAACTATGTGACTGTGTGGGTAAGAGTTCCCTTTATACTTCTCCAAATCAGGGAGTTTGAATTTTGGAGGAATCTTGACATTGGGAACCAAGCACAGCTCAGAGGCACTCTTCCCGAACAACTCTTTTCCACGAAGGGCCTTGATTTCTTTCCTCATTTCTAGGAACTGATCTTGGAAACCGTCCATTCGTTTTTCCATTCCGGCATTCTCACTAAAGTCAGCATGGAACACGGGCTCTTCCAGATGAAACGGAGTAGCGTTTACCACGGGTGGTGGCGTAGTCATCACAGCAGTTGTAGCAATAACTTGAGAAACAGTCGGGTGATATCCAGCTGGAGTAAAGTTAGGAGGCATACCCCACGGATAACCAGGAACTTCGTTTGTAGTGGGCACCACTGAGATCGGTGCTGATATTACCTCAGAGATAACAGTGCTGTGTGATGGCTGATTCTGAGCAGTCATCAAAGCTTCCATCATTCCGTTGATTTTTTCTCGACTTTCTTTCAATGTTGAAACCTCCTCCCGGAGTGCTCTGTTTTCCTGTTCGAGTTGATCCATTCTTTTCTTGCGACTGGCTCAAGTATTGTATCGGGGCTTTAGCTTGTCTTTCTCTTAACAACAACTCTGACTAGAAAAAAAACACGGGTGAGGACTCGGAACACAAAGGAATGCGGATGCAAATGCTAATGATGCGTATGATGCAGCATGATGCAACATTCACTTCAAGGAACTCGAAAGCGTAATTAAATATCGTAATTGGAAACTTTTTCATTGAAATTTTAAAGCTTTTGTTACAAACGGTACACCCTCAGGGCTTTTAGTACAATAAACAACAGAATACAACAAAGAGGAACTAGGGCTTCGATCCGCTGGATGATGCCCCCTTTCTTCACTGAGTTCGTCCATCAACTTGTCAATCCTTTCCTGCAATATGTACTTGTCCAGTGTCAGTTTCTCCACTTCTGCTTTCAGCCTTGAAATTTCATCTGGTTCCACTACAGGAGGCTTGGGCCGAGGGTACGGCATTGTCAGAGTGAGGGCCCGCTTGCGTGACCACTCCAAGCAAGATTCTGTAACTGTGCAGTCAGGGTTTGTTACTGCAGTAATTCCTTGTCTATTGATTTGACGCCAAGCAAATAGAATCTGCATCTTCAGCTGGAGATCTTCTCCTTCATAGAGAAAAATTCTTTTCAGGTTCCCCGGGTCGGGTATCTCAGTCATTGGATGTCCAAGCTGGCGACGGGCGAGAACAGGGTTGTAACTGGTGCACCCTTTCGTGCCAAGAAGAGGCACATTGGAAAAATCTCCGCAACTGTGAATCATGGGAATTCCTCCATATATCAGATCATGCCAAATGATGTCTGAATGAGTGAGAGCCATGAGTTTAACGGGCCATTCAGAGCCATCCCTCACATCCCAGAAGGTCGTGGTCTTTGGTAGGTGCAAAATAAACCACCTATAGAGGATAGCAGTACAGCACACAATCTGACCTTCTCCTTTCAGGATCTTTGAATGAATCGAGTGGTATGCATCGGCCAACAATGTAGGGACAGGATTCTTGAGCATGAAAATCCTGATAGCATGAACATCTATGAAATTCTCAACATTCGGAAACAAAAATAGACCATAAACCAGTAACGCGAAAAGATTCTCGAAAGCCCTAGTTTTTCCTTTGTCGGCGAACTCCCGAGCTTTCTCGAATAAGAATTGAGCAGGCAAACCGTTAATTCCTCTTCTAAACATCATGTGAGTCTGGATCTCCAACAGCTTGATGCGAGTCACTCTCGCGATGTCTTCCTGACTAGGTCTTCCTTCTCCACCGTAGAACGGGGGTGAATCTTTGACGGGGATTCCCAATAGAGCAGAATACTCTTCTAAGGTGGGCATCAACTGGAAATCTTGAAAGATGAAGCAGTGGTAGATTACATGGTAGAGTTGAACCAGTGTTTCCAACAAACCATCAGCTACTTGCACCTGCAATAAAGAGAGAATACGCCCGTGCTTTGTGGCGAAAGCACCTGGATCCCTTATCCAACCTCCTAGTTCCCTTAATTGTTCCACATTAAAGGCCCTGAAGGTGTATGGCGCCGTCCCTTTCTTTCCATGATCCATTTTACGATATCTAAAAACAAACTTTTGAGTTCTTTGAAGGAAAATATGCAAATGAGAATGCAAATGCAACGAGATGCAAAAGTTCATGGAATTTGAGTATTTATAATCGTCATACAATACCAACGGACATGATTTCATTAATCATACAAAATTTGTTACAAGTGAAAGAAACGGGAATTAAAAATTCGTAAGGAAAACATTACAACCGTTGATATTCTTACAAGAGTTTTTAACAATAATTAAATTAAGGCTAATAAACGGCCTAAGGAGATTCCCCCAATAATCTTAGCTTGTACTTCTTAATCTCTTCTTCCATTCGGGACTTCTCGAGAAACAGCTCATCTATTATCGCTTCCCACGAAGTAGACTCGGGGTTTGAGGGACTCAGGTCTTCTTGTAACTTCCTCCTTTTGCAAGAGAGAACTTCCTCACTCTTTGCCTCTAGTTGTCTTTGAAGCGCTTCATTCTCTTCCACAAGCACCTCACACTTATCCTTCCAAGCATTCCCTATCTGCTGAGCTTTCCTTAAGGCGATCTTTAATTCCTCTGTCTCAGATGCAAAGATGAAGACAGGTTCTTCATTCAAGACCATAGGCTCTTGACGATCATAGGGCATCCTTAGTTCAATAGCCCTTCTTCTGACCCATTGTAGGTAGGGGTCCATGGAGACACAGTTATGCTTCCCCAAAGCATTCCTATCTTTCTTGTGTTTGTCCCTCCAGGCTTCTAAAATCCTGCCCCTCAATTCCTCCTGCTCTTCGTAATCCTTGGAGAAAAATCCTTCTGTATGAATACTAAGAGGCTTGACCTTCAAAGGGTAACCGAACTGTTTGCGAGCTAAGACCGGATTGTAACTGGTTATTCCTTGTATGCCAAGAAGAGGCACATTCCCAAACTTTCCACAGCTATTAATGATCACAACATCCTCGTACCTATAAGGGTTATACCAACCAACGTCAGAATGAGTAAGGGCCATGATCTTCTTAGACCACCATCCCTTTTTAAGGTCCCAGAAAATGTTAGCCTTGGGCAAGTGCGAAGTAAACTACTTGTACAATAAGGGTACACAGCAGGTGATCTGTCCTCCTTTGGCATGCTTCGAATGTATGGCGTGATAAGCTTCAGCTAACAAAGTAGGGACAAGGTTCCTCTTCATGAATATCTTGATAGCATTGAGGTCCACATAGTCCTTGAGATTGGGGAACAGAAAGGTACCATAAATCATTAAAGCATATATAGCCTCAAAGGCAGCCATGTCAGAATGCCTGGCATAATGATAAGCTTTCTCCACCAGAAATTTCATAGGCAAAACAGAAATCCCTCATTTGGTAGTCATATTCCCTTGTATGTCTGCTAACTCCAAATGTGTCGCCTTAGCAATCTCTTGTTCCTTAGGGTCCTTACCAAAGATGGGAAAAGGAGACGTATCCAAAATAGGTACACCGGTCAGACATGCATATTCCTCAAGAGTCGGCACCAGTTGGTAATCAGGGAATGTGAAGCAATGATATACCGGATCATAAAACTGAAGTAGGGTGGAGAGAAGTCCTTGATCAACCCTCACCTTCAACAAAAACAAAAGCGCCCCATATCTACGCTCGAATCCTTTTGGATCAACCAACAGAGTCTCTAACCTCCTTAGGTCACCTGTGTCAAAACTCTTGTAAGTATACTTCACGGTGTTCCTTCTTTCATTGTCCATGGTACCCTACGACGTAAATAAAAGACTCAGACTCCACGAACTTGAACGAAAATGATGCTTATGTATGCATGTATGCACAAACACACAAACAAAAGGGCACACAAACAAGCAAACAAAGAGTCCTAGGTTCAAAGGAGCATGAGTGGAGTCAAGGTCTACCCATCCCATAGGGTGGTGTGGTTTCAGAATGTACCTGCCGAACGGGTTCTAAGAGTTCCCAGAGTCTACGACCCATCTTTCGGATATTATCGACTTCCCAAATTACTCGGTTAGTCAATAATATTCTCAAGAGAATCTCGTCTGGGTGTAGTATCGCGTGACAACTATTTGGAAATGGACTCCCGCATAATCAGCGCACTACGTCCTAAAAGGCCAAGTTGGGTTAAAGGTGTTACGGTCCTCAGTCTTAAAGGTCCTTGGTCGAAGTTAATACCGTTTTCACGAATGTACTCGTTCAAACAATATTAAGTTCAAAAGAACCTAAACTGAGCTATGATTTTCTCAATTCGACTTTTCAGGAATCGACTCCGTCAAAGTACCCTTGACCATATCATCTCCTATAATTATACTCATGTCCGGGTCTAGGACTCCTCACCACTCAAAGTGACAACCCAAGCAAGCATAACAAATAACATAATTAAACAAGTTAGGGGGAACCCTCTTATGAGCTATTCCCCAGTGAAGTCGCCATTTCTGTCGCGGTGAAAATTGGATACCATAGTTATTGGTTAACTAGGATCGCATTTTTAATGTCACCACCGGTCTTTGATTTTATCCAAAGGAAGGGAGAAAA
This sequence comes from Lathyrus tuberosus, assembly GCA_022829125.1. Lineage (NCBI taxonomy): Eukaryota > Viridiplantae > Streptophyta > Magnoliopsida > Fabales > Fabaceae > Lathyrus > Lathyrus tuberosus. The sequence goes on along the minus strand of JALAZF010000101.1, from coordinate 13,042,462 downwards.
AACCGAATTCCCACAATGCAATGCAAATGCACTAAGATTCTAAGTTCGGGGGTTGGTTATACCTAGGGAAGGTGTTAGCATCCTAGATATCTATAGTACTCTACAGGAACCTCTTGATTCATTTATGTTATTTGTTACCTGCTTTGCTAAGGGTTTAAAGGGTAGGTGATTTACAATTTTTTATTCCTAAGTGTGCTCGACAAGATATCGTATCGTATGCCTATATATCCTGTTAAGAGGGAATCAGAGCATTTGTAGTTCTTCATTAAAGATACTAAATGTCTTAAAGGTTTAGGAAAAGAAGATGAGTCATCATCTTAAGAAAGACCACCACAGTTTTTTTGAAAATGTGTGTATGTTGTGGGGCATGGGATTGTATGTCCCTTTCTTTGAGATGATTAACATCTAATTCTTTTGTATGGAGAATTTGATAGGCTAAAGTTTGATTAAAGAAATCAAAGTTTGTGGGGGACTAACCTAGAAAATCTATCCTAAGTTGTCTAATTGCCTTATCTTAAGGTGACGATTATGAATGCAAATGATATGCACCATGCACAATAACATGGTTATTATGCATGGGATTTTCTTTTGGATATTAATGCGATTAAATTACGTTATTTAGGCGAGGGTGCTAGCAGAGTGATGCTAGACTTGTGTCTGGTGACCAAAAGGTTGAATGCGATGCACGAAGGCGATCGACTTACATGGGTAGAAAATGGGCTCGACGTTGGATCGAGAATTTTGATATTGTTTTGAAAAGGTTTAGATGATAACAAATAGGCATACAAATAGTAGTAAGACATAATAAACATATAAGTGATAAAATTACAATAGACAAGACACGATACAAGTTAGAATATTGATATGAGATAACATGATGGAAGCAACATAAGCATGAAGATGGCAATATGTTTCATGATAAAGTATGGATAAGATGAACATGATTGCTAAAGACACATCAATATGTTTCAATCTTTAGGAAGGCAAACATATAGAATGATATTAAGTTGACAATTAAAGAAGATAACATTCATATAAAAGCCAAGCATATGACAAATCATCATGGATAGATTAATTCAAGGATTAAACAAGCCATTTAGTGAAATAACATTTCAAGATCAACAAGGATGCTCATAAATGATATTAATAATTAAACCAACAATTGATAACTAATTAACAATTAACAACACCATTAAAATTAACGACACAATTAAGAACATATTGATAATTAAAATTAACTACAAATTGATTAACAATTAAAATTAAGAATTAACATGCATATTGATGATTGAAAAATTAAAACTAGAATGCAAATTGATAACTAACATTAAGACACAAATTAATTAACAATTATCCAAAACAATTAACAATTACTTCACATATTAATTAATGATAATCAAAGAAATAATTAAGGAAACAACTGAAATTCAATAAATATTTATGGAGTTTTTTTTTATAAGAAAATATTTTAAGTAAAATAAATAACATAAAGTTTTAATAAAAGAAAGGCTTGAAATAATGTGAAAACTTTGAATTAAATTGAACACACAAGGGGGGGGGGGGGGGGGGTAGGAGTAATTTTGGTTCAGTTTAGAAAATGAGAAGGATAGAATTGGGCCAGAACTGGGGGGTGTTGGTAGTAAACTCAGGCGCAAGGCCCATGGAAGGAAAAGAGAAGCAGGCGAGAGAAAAGCAAAAAAGGACCAAAAGGTTGATCCGCAGGATCGAACCTTGGTCATTAGGGTGGAAGGTATTGGCATGGCATATGGTGAACCGTTGGGACGGCTATACATCCGTTAATATACTCGCCTCCATTAACTAATAAACCAACAAAAGGCATGAAAATTGATGAAGTGAAACAGATACGCACATGGTAGGCGTGTGGTAGTGGTGGTATGTGATGGTGACATATTGGCATGTGAATCAATGTACTACAAGACAAAAATAAACCATCCAAATATGGAATGCATGAAAAATGGAAATTATGCATACTGCTATCGGGTTTCATTTACAATACTAATATGAAACTCAATTTCCATTCAATCTAACTTAATCAAATATCAACCGATTAACATGAAACAAAATACCAAACTGGAGCATTTTATGTATAGAATATCATGAGGCCAACATCTAACAACATGGTAACTAAAATCACGAAGAAAAATGCAGAGGAAGCTAGGTGTCCAAAATATAAAATCAGTTTGAAAAGAAAACTTTCTGTTTCGAACTCGAACCAAATATACATACTCCAAACTTGAACCAAGAGCAAGTGGTATACGAAACTTGCTGACATAATGAGTAGCAGCAACATTAAAAGCATGACTGAACTCTATGATTAAACCAATCCAGAATTAAAAGCTTAGAGTTAAGGCAGATGGAGACGGTATCACATAGGCTGACATACTTTCAAATTATCTCAATTCCAAACTTAACTTAGGAGAACAAAATCTATCAGTGGTATCCAAGAAGCTAGAATGTGTTATGTATTGTAAAACATACCGATTTATAGGCAACACAAATCAAGCAAGAGCATTACAAAACTAAATAGCTATGCGACTTCAAGCATTAAATACTACACTAATGCACAAGTTTGTAAAGCTGGTATGATTATGGTCATGCATACAACATAAGATTAATAGATGATAAATCAGAGCAAAGTTGAATCCATAATCATCAATTGTCTTCAAACATTTGTCAGCAAGGTATATACATAACAAGGACCATACATCCACCATAAAATGCACAAATTAAAATAGTTTAGGATAAATGGCATGGCAGGGCAAGTTATGCGCATACATGATACTTGACAAGTCAACAGTTCAGGATAATAACAACCGCTCACATTAAGACAAAATGTTGCACATTGGCCAGAGCTTACACATATAGGGACATACAAGGTAACATGCTAAAAGCAAAACATGATGTATATGTAGAAACCTTGTAAGTATTAGCATGGATGGTGGTTCAGTTACACTAGTAGCATATAAGGAAACAAAGGATCAATTTCACATTTTGGCAAGTAGACTTGAAAACATACCTTAACAGACATGGATTGCATAATCAAGACAAACACACATGCTATAAGTTGGAACATTAAACATCAGTTAAAATAAGCAAACAAGTGACATATAGATCATGACACTGCATCATGTGATTCAAATGGCACACCCAAACAAATCTCTCATTTGAGTGAGAGGTAACATGACTACAAGCAATACACTACACATCAGCCTAAATGATCAAGGTAAAACTGGCAACAGGGGCACACTAATGATTCTTAGGGTAGAACTTGTTTTAACAGCAAAACCATTATGTCATTGTGTCATAATTCCCAAAGGATCACTATTCAGTTTAGTTTGTCTACTGAGTTTAACATGTCAAGCAAACGTATGTCTTAGCAGCTACTCAGTTAAGATGTAAAGGACAAACAAGATTCAAGATAATGTTTCCAACATACACATCATAATCATGTTTAGAAAAAGGTGACAAATGTAGCAAGGCAAATGTAAAGTTCAGAATTTGACAAATTTCTTAAACATGAAGAAATCATGAAAGCTTGGATTACCTCCACAGCATAAGCATCTACTTGCTAGGACAAACACACACTTACCATGATGATGAGCTTGATAATGCATATACCAGGTTTCAACAACTTTAACAAGAATGAATCATGGAGCAAATCCACAAATACAAGTCTCACAAGCTTATTAGCCAAAATATCATGGTCAGTATGAACATGTTGAATTGTTCATCATTCAAATATGTCTTAGAAGCTCCAAATTTATGACATGCATCTAGGCTCAAAGTAACAATGACAGTTCAAAATTAACAGAGTTCAAACAATAAGATTTCGCAGGGCATCATACATGTTTATGTGCATAAGGCAAATGGCAACAATCATCAAAAATAGCTAACACAATCAAACAATTTAGAGCATATATGATGTGAGCATGATAGATGAAGGTTTGGGGAATTTACCTGGTCCCTAAGCAAATGGCAAATGCTCCCTTCTCTTCAGCTAGCTTTGGACACTTCCTAAAGTTGGTTTTTTTCAAAGTGCTCTTGTTGCTTTTTCTATTTTTGAATGAATCCCCCTTCTGATGAAGTTGGAGGCTCCTTTTATAGGCGAGCTGGTGTGTTGCAGTCTTGGATGCAGTAAAGGCATGCCCTCTGCAGGATACTACACGCATTGGATCATTCTTGAGCCAAGTAAAAGCTGGCCATGCAACTTATCTTTGGTGTGAGTCAGACAAAAAGTTCTCGGAGACAACATGCTATGGTGTAGGCTTGTGACAGTAAGTATTGGAAAGTGGTGAGAACATATCAGTTAGACATACATTGGTGGGGTGAGATTTGCCACACGATAGTTCTTGGTTTAATGCACCAAATGAAATGACTTTTGAACCCTTTGAAGGTTGGCACAAGGTAGGGTGACTTTGACAGATTGAAATTGAGTTTAAAACATGTGAAATAAATCGTGACAATGTTTGGTGTAACTAAGAGATAAAAATCTGAAGCTTCTCAAGTGTGTACATGTTTCAATATGCCATCTTTGGTGTGCCATATCTTGATGACCATTCCATCAATTCTTGAGATTTTTGGTTCTATGAAGAGTGGACATTTGATAGATTAAGTCTTATGTGGAAAACCAATTGAAATGAGGCTTGTAACAATAAGAAAATAAACCACAAAGTCGTGCACATGAGAGGGCAGAAAAAGTCTTAGAAAAATTCTAAGTTATTAAGTTTTGACATTTTAAGATACCTAACTTCAAAGCATCATAACTTGAGTTTGGCTTATCCTATTGGGATGTTCTACATATGGTTGGAAAGTCCTTGTCAAGCTATATAACTTTCATTTGGGACTAAAGTCTTGAATCCAAGTAGAAATTGGTGAAAAATGAGGTCAAAGTTGGAGAAAAACGTGGAGGAAAGTGCTGAAAAATTTTCTAGTGTTTGGCCAAAATGTCTTGTAAGCTTCATAACTCAAAATCTAAGCATTTTTAGACAAAAAGTCATATGGAATGAATTAAAGATCTTGATGAGAGCTTTCCAATGAGCTTTGAGTCGTTTAATTTGAGTGTGCGGTTTAGGAGTTATGGTTATTCCAAATCGGGCTATTAGGGGAAAAATGTCATATACGAAGTCTTTCGCGACCAAAACCCTACTTATCTTGCAAGAAACCTCACGAAACTTTATATGGATGCTTTGGATACTTCATGAGACAATATATGATGATTAAAACCATTGACACTTCATTTGACCCAAGATCCCAAAAGGTTAGGGTTTCAGCCAAATCCTAATTCTGACTGCGAACGCACTGAGGCCAAATCTTGTAAGTTTGCTTCTTACTTCCCCTCTAAAGGTCTTAGGAGACTCTCGAGGATGTTGATAAACTAAGGGAATCAATAATTAGGGTTTAGGAGATCGTCTTGATGAAGAATCAAAGTTGTTGGCTGATAAGCGTCACAGGAACCCTAATTTTGAAGTATAGTGGGATTGAGGTTCAAATTCTTCCTGTTGAGGATCAATGAAGCATGGATTCTTGTTGAGTGGAGTCTCTTGAACATAAATGACCTCAAGTGGTAGGTGGACCACACAAATCCTGACTTGCTAGAGTCAATTTCTCAATGATTTCTTCAGAGCAAAATCCTAATTCCAAAGTTCTTGTACTGGAGATCTTTTGTTGATTTGACTTGCTTCAAAACAGCTTGTGGAGCTTTATGATGATATATGAACCTAATTTGAACACAAATAAACAAACTACGAGATATGGGTTAGCTCAACCAATTCAGAGATGCTTGACCTAAGATGCACAAATGAAGATGACATCTTAGGGTCAAAAATTAGGGTGCGACACTTCCATTTCATTTTCTTGTTGTGATTTTTGATTACCTGTTGGTTATGTATCTTAACATGTGAGTTGATATTCTTGGCATAGATTGATATTTGAAAACTTGAAGTTTGAGTCTTGTTTTGATCTAACAAGTTGAGAGCATTGACTTTTATTGTAAACATCATGATCTTTGTGTCATCTCATTGTTGGAATGTATCTTTCTTTCATTTTTGAGTCATGAAGAGTTCAATGGCAGCCTGTGTTCTAAGCCAAGAGGGATATGGTTTTCATCTTTTACATTGGTTGAGTTTGTTGAACTAATGTTGAAATGAATTAATGAAAGTTTTGTTACTTGTTATTCCATTTGATTGGTTTGTTGCATAATTGGTGAGAAAGGTATTTTTGCATTAGCCTGGAGCATGATCCATCAGTTCAAAACCATGGACCTGTTAGGGCAGGCTTTGGTTCATTTGTTTTCGTGTGAGGATTTATAGGATTATGAAGTTGTATCTCATACTGGATGTACCAGCCACCCCACTGGCAAGCACACACTTACACATATCATATGACCTTAGGACTAGGGTTCAAATCCCCTTTACCCCAGTCCTTTTATTTTAATTTTTCAAAACTCCTTTGTTTTACATATATTGAAATGCAATCCATATTGGTTAAGCACGCGCGCATAGCATGGATGGCAAGGTTTTCGGGCTGCATACGCAGGGTCCTGGGTTCAATACCCATGGGGGCCTCTCCCTCTATTTTTATAACATGTTGCTTTAAATTCCTATGGTTTATGCTTGAATTTCAAATAATCATAACTCAACCATTTTTTTTATCCTTTTTCACTCATTCTTTTTGCCAAATGTTCCTAAATGAATTTACTTTTTGAACATGAAAGAAGATTGATGAAAATATTTAATTTTGAGGCATTTACTCATGGTGGAAGTGGAAGGATCTTTTTTAGGGTTTTATTACACTTCTTGGTTGCTCTTGATTCTTTTATCATGCCATCTTGCTTAATTATTGCCTAATGCATATTGGTTCTAACCTTGTATGATATTACACACTTTGCTTCACCCTAATATCTTGTTATTTAATGTTGAATTTTCCTGTAAATATCCATGTAAACTTCTAGTTTCATAAAACTGTTGTTCCCCCGATTCCAAAGGAAAGTCTTTCTATTGACATCAAGGTCATAGATAGCTCATAATTAAACCTTGACCTCATAGTCATAAGGATCCCCTCTCGACCTCATAGTCATAGAGCCATCTCTTTAACCTTTGACCTCATAGTCATAGCCATTCTCCCTTGGCCTCATAGCCACTCAATCCTACAACTTAGAATCAAGTTAGAGTTCTTGAACTCTATGTGAGACTCATCACTTTGAGTATTCACTTCCCCCATCATGACTTAGACTTAGAGAGTTTCTTAAACTCTATATGAGCTCATACTCATTCCCCTTGTAACTTTGGCCATAGTCAATGGTTCCTCAAATTCACCCTTAGTTAGGTGAACTACGGTTGCTCTGATTCTTTAGTCAGATACATAGGCACAAGATACGACGTCTTGGCGAGCAAACTTAGTGTACACACCTTTAGGTCTTTACCTTTAACCTTAGCATAGATATCCTTAGCAAGTAAACATAACATAACATAAACCAAACAAGAGGTTCCTGTAGAGTACTACAGATATTAAGGGTGCTAATACCTTCCCTTAGTATAACCAACACCCGAACCTTAGATCTCCCCCCTTTAGGTTTTCTCGATCTTGAACCTTTCCTTTGGATAAATCAAAGTCGGTGGTGAATTTCAAAGTTTTGTGATGCAAGTTAATTAATAGCTTGCTATCTGATTCTCACCGCAACAGAAATGGCGACTTCACTGGGGATGACTCCGAGGGTTAAACCCACCTTGTTTTATTTGTGTTGTTATATGTCTTGCTTGTATATTTGTATATATCTGTACATATTTGTATATTTGCTTGGTTTCTTCTGTTTGGTAGGGTGTTCTTGAGTGGTGAGATAAGTCCTAACCCAGACTTGAGCGCACTTATTTATAGGATGATGGTATATTCAAGGAGGCTTTGAGGGAGTCGATTCCTGAAAAAGTTGACTTGAGACACCATCACTCAGTTTAGGCCCTCTTGAGAGTTTAGTCATGTTAAATGAGCCCATTCGTGAAAACGTGCTACTCTCGATGTAGGTGCCATCGATACTGAGAACCGTAGTTATTTCTAAACCCCACTTAAGCCTTTTTAGGACGTAGTGAGAGGACTATGATGAAGTCTATTCCTGAATTAGTTGCTATGTGATACTACACTCAGACGAGATTCTCTTGAGAATTTTATTGACTACCAAGTCATTTGGGAAATCGATAAAATCCGAAAGATGGGTTGTCGACTCTGGGAACTTCTTAGAACCTTGTTCTTCAGATGAAAACTAATAGTACATACAATTTGGGAGGGTAAACCATGACTCCATGTTTTAACCCAGACCTTTTGCTTGCACGTTTGTGAATATGTGTATATGTGTTTGTCTTGCATCCATACATCATGAACATTCATTTCATATTAGTTTCATGGAACTCAGACTTCTCTTTTTATGAATATCAGAGGGATACCATGGACAGTTCAAGAAGGAATACTGTAAAATACACTTTCAAAAGTCTTAAGTTGGATGGTCTAAGGAGATTGGGAGACTCGCTAACCGATCCTGAGGGATTCAAGGACAGATATGGGAAGTTATGGGTCTTGTTGAGGAAAAACATTGATGAAAGTCTCCTCTCAACTCTGCTTCAGTTCTACGACCCAAAGTATCACTGCTTCACATTTCCTGATTATTAACTTTTGCCTACCCTGGAGGAATATTCTCAGATAATTGGTTTGTCTATCAAGGATGAGTCCCCGTTTCCTATATTCGAGAGGAACCCTAAAGAGGAAGAGATAGCTAAGAAAACTCACTTGGAGTTAGGTGACATCAAAAGTAACTTAACTTCCAAGGGACGAATTTTTGGGTTAACTGCTAAGTTTTTGTTTGAAAAAGCCCATTACTTTGCTAAACACTCCAACAGGGATGCCTTTGAAGCTGTTTTTGCATTGCTCATCTATGGACTTTTCTTGTTCCCGAATATTGACAACTTTGTGGATCTGAATGGGATCAAAATCTTCTTGAAACAAAATCCTGTACCTACTTTGCTTGTTGAAGCTTATCACTCAGTCCATACAAGAAATGCTCATGGTAACAGAAAAATCACTTGTTGTGTCCTTGTGTTGTATAGATGGTTTATTTCGCATCTACCAAAGGCAGGCGCATTCTGGGATTCCAAGAAAGGATGGTGGTCTAAAAGGATTATGGCCCTTTCTCATGCGGACATTGACTGGTATAATCGCGTGTATAATGGAATTTTGATTACAGACAGCTGTGAAAACTATGGCAACATGCCTCTTCTTGGCATCAAGGGTGGAATTAGCTATAACCCTGTATTGGCACAACGCCAATTAGGGTACCCTTTGAAGGATAAACCTCTTAGCGTTCATCTGGAAAGCATCAACTTTGAAGAATATGACAAGAACGAAGAGTAGAAATAGTTGATCTTAAATGCCTGGGGTAGCAGGCGCAAAAGAGGAAGGAGTTCTTTGGGAAAACCTAACTGTGTGTCATTGGAGCCTTACCTCCAATGGGTCCGAAGAAGAGCCATTGAGTTGAAGATGCCTTACAACAGACAGGAACCAATTGCTTTGAAGAACGAACCTGTTCTATACTTTATGTCAATGGAGGAAGAGCTAGAGATTTCTTTGAGACAAGCTCAATTGTCAGAGGAAGCCTGGAAACTCAAATATCAAGTGGTTGTTGAAGAAAACCTGGAACTTCAGAAGCAGCTACAAGCCAAAAATGAGGAGCTGCTCTTGTGCAAGAAAAGAAAAGTCCACGAAGGACCAAGTTCCTCTAGTGCTCAACCTACTGCATGGAAGTCAATCGTCGATAACCTCGTCACAGAAAGAGACCAGATGGAGAAAGAGATCAGAAGACTCAACATGAGACTCTTAAGAGAATCTCCTTAGGACTTTCTAGATTTTATTTAGCTTCATGTTTAGGACTCTTGGAAGTGTATCAACTTTTGTAATTCACCTTTTAATATCCTCTGATGCCCTACAAAATATCTAAATTCCATGAAACTTTGCATTGCATTTTGCATTCTTTGCTAAACTATCAAGATACTAACTTTATTTTGCAGATTTTGTAGACATGGTTGATGCAGGAAAAAGAGTCTGGCCTTACTTCTTCGAGCTCCCAGAGCTGGAGCAATTGTTGTGGTTGGGGGACATGGTTAAAGACCAATCAGCCTTCGCTGACAGATATGGGTGTATTCTTCCCTTGATGAGACTCCCGGTGACTGAGGGGCCTCTTGAAGTTCTGGTTCAACTATATCATCCAGTATATCGCTGCTTCGTGTTCCCAGAATTCCAGCTGGTGCCAACTTTGGAAGAATTCTCCGCTATGATAGGGATTTCTGTCAGGGGAGCTCCTATCTTTTCTAGAATTGAGGGAATGCCCTCCCTTAGAGACATCGCCAGGACAACAAGGATTAGAGTGCCTGACATCCAGGCTAATCTGACTATCAAAGGAGAACAACACGGACTACCCGCCCAATTCTTGCTGGAAAAAGCTCTTTATTTCAAGAACAGAGGGCATGAGGCACTGTTTGAATCAACTTTCGCTCTGCTAATCTATGGTTTATTTTTGTTTCCAAATGCAAAGCACTTTATGGATATTCAGGCCATCCAGATATTCACAATCAACAATCCAGTGCCAACGCTGCTAGCAGATGTCTACCATGCTGTGCAAACCAGGTATACAAGAGGTAGTGGGAAAATTGTCTATTGTGTGGCCCTTTTCTACAAATGGTTTATGTCCTATTTGCCAAAGACTCCAGTCTTTTGGGAGGTTGAGGACTGTAAAATTTGGTCCAAAAAGCTGTTGGAATTGAAGCATACCGACATCGAATGGTATGATTCAACTGATGAAGGGATTGTTGTAATCCATAGCTGTGGGGACTGCCCCAATGTACCCCTCATGGGAAGGAACGGTTATATCAATTACAACCCCGTCCTTGCCCGCCGCCAGCTGGGCCATATGAAGGAAAGACCTCCAGATAATGATGATATGCAGATGATGTATTATGAGGAAGAAGAAGGAATTGAAATGAAGCTGAGATTTGAGCACGCTTGGTGCCAAATCAACAAGCAACTGTGGAGGGCTGAATGCCCTGTCACCGAGGCTCACCTACAATGGTCTCGTAACATAGCTCGTGTGATGAGGAAACCATTCCCTCACCATGAATCACCCCCTAAGACCAGACAGAAGATGATGGACGATTTAACAGATTTGTTTCTTGAGAAAGAGAGGATCAAAGATCGCATTGGTGAACTGAAGAAGAAGATCAATGAAGAAGAGGGGACATCGACTAGTGGGTCCAACTTTTAGTTTCCTTGGTGTTACTGCTATTTCCTTTTTTGTTCTGTTTTTATTTCATGTTGTTGTTGTTGTTGCTATTTCCCTTTTGTTGTGGGTGTAATCGCACTTATGTACTCGGAGTATGAAGATGCACTGCTCCTAATGTAATGTTCGCCATATTTCTTAAATGAAGAAGTTTGTTTTGTTGAAGACTCCATTGTCTACATTATTTGCAAAATCTCTTTGGTTGCTTGATAGTTTAGCTCGCATTTGCATCAGCATCCTCATTTGCATCATGTCATAACATATGCATCTTCTTCTTTGTCTTTATCTTATGTCACCCTTGATCTCTCCAGAATCGTCACACTGAGTCTCAGACACCACTACAACACTCGGGCCCAAGCTCGATTAAAGATGTCAGAAGCATATGGGGAAATAGACAGAGTCAACAACAAATTGAATGAAATACGAGGAGGGATGGGACAGATCCTCGAGGCTATTAATGTTATGAAGACAAAAATGGACACCCAAGCCACTGTGGTTTCCGAAATAATCACTACAACGGTGGAACCCCGTGTATCCCCACCGTGAACCCCACTTTGGGTATGCCCTTTGAATTTATCCATGCCACGGTTCCTCCATCTACTCAGCAAACCGTTCCTCTGGTTAATGAAACTTTGCAGGCTATTCCCACCTTTGCTCCTCCAGCAGTACAAACACAGGTACACCCGGTTTTTCAGAACCATCATCCTTATGATTACATTGACGTGTCAGAAGAGGGGGATGATCAGAACGAAAAATTAAAAGAGAGTGTCGAGACAATGCAGATAAAAATAAAAGCGATAGAGGGAAGTAATACATTTAGCACTGATGTTAGAGACATGTGCTTGGTTTCAGACTTAGTGATTCCGTCTGAATTCCAACTACCAAATTTTGAATTGTACTCAGGTGCCACATGTCCCAAGTCTCATCTGATCATGTACTATCGAAGAATGGTTGCACATGTACGTAATGACAAACTGATGATACACTGTTTTCAAGACAGTTTAAAAGGGGTTGCTGCTAAGTGGCATTTAAGTTTGGACCAGTCTCAGGTCCGTTGTTTTCAGGATGTGACTGATGCTTTTGTGAAACACTACAAGTACAACATGGACTTAGCTCCTGACCGCAGGCAGTTGTTAAGTATGACCCAGAGCAATACTGAATCCTTCAAAGAATATGCACAACGATGGAGAGAAATGACATCTCAAGTTGAACCGCCTTTGATTGAGAAAGAGTTGGCCGATTGGTTTGTAGATAAGGTAAAGCCAGAGTTTTATGAAAGAATGATCAGCAGTGTCAGCGCCAATTTCACTGATATTGTTGCAGTTGGCGTAAAATTGGAGACTGGATTGAAGAGTGGGAAGGTAGTCAGTTCCTCAAGCAGTTCAACCAATACCAATACCAGTACCAAGAAAGCTCATAGCCACTTCCACAAGAAGAAAGAGGGAGAGACTAATGCCATCATGGTAGGGAAGAAAAGCAACCCAAGGTGGAAGCAACCTATGTACCAACAACAGTCGGTTCCAAACTTTACTCAACAGCCGATCTACCATATGCAGTATGCTCATCAACCTTATATAGCAGCTGTGACACCTACCTTTAATCACCAAGCAACGCAACAGGCGCCGACCTATCAGCAGCCAACTTATCAGCAGATGTAACACCCAAATTCCCATCGCGAATAAATAATACATAATTAAATCAGAGTAAATAAAAATTTATTTTTCCGACAGAAACAAGGATGCCATAATTAAGGAAAGAAAACACAATCCCTGCTCAATTATTTGATACATAACACAAAATGGAATAAACCTAAAAGAGAAACTGTTTCCAACAAAAGGAAAGTTCAATTATAGAATAAAGCGGAAGATCCATAACTGACTTGTTTTACAAATAAATGGTTTTATAACATCAAAATATTCATACAAAGTTTATACAAAATGTATCCAACAAAAATATTCATATAACAAAAGCGCTCCCCGACTCCCGTGTTACGTATCAGAGCAGACAGACCGACAAAAGGATGGAGAACTAATCTTCACAAAAGTCTCCAAGACACAGATATGCAATGGCCTCATAGAGCAACAAACCACAACAGAAGGGTGAGAAATAACAACTAAATCAAGATTGCATAATAATATGCAAACACATAAGAATTCACATGCATAATTATTCTCACCACAAGCATCACATACCAATCCATTTAGCAAGCCATAGATACATAACATATTTCTAACAATCCAACAACATAGCATATATCAATTATACCAACATATTCACATATTCACACATAAGGCATACCAAATCTATAACATATGGAAACACACCATCACATCACATAGTATATGTCTATACATAAAACATATCATCCATAACCAATGCATTTATCACATATGCACATCAATTCACCAATATAATCATAAGTCTCAACACATACTCAATCAATTCACAATTTCCCACACATAATCAATCCATTCATTATTGTCCACACATAATCAATCTATTCATGATTTATGCAAATGCAGAGAGACCGACACAACGACTCTATGCAAATGCGGTACCATTCCATCCATCATTCTCATCATCAGTTCACTCAGGAACTATTGGAATCATCGCTTGTTACTTAGTGTAACTCCCCGTCGGGAAAACGATGTTCCCGGTCGCTCACACCTCTTTGTATAAGGCACACGACGTTTATGGATCGCTCACACCTCTTTGTATAAGGCACACGACCCGATCGCTCACACCTCTTTGTATAAGGCACACGATCGTCCATAATCATCGCTCACACCTCTTTGTATAAGGCACATGATGTTATAGCGGATTTCCTCTGGAACCGTTTCGTCGCTCACACCCACTAGGGCACACGACATCACAAGATGCATATCATGATGCTTGGCATACAAGGACTCATGACAATCAAATGCATCTTCACAAATCAACAATATGGATTATCTCATCATCATTATTCATGCATTAGAAATCAATTTAAACAATGCATTTACTTGCCATAAGGCCACCAAATAACACACATTAAATTTCACATAAACAATGCATTTCATCATAATCCACAAGCCACAACAATTCCACAAAACTTCATAACAACATACATTGATATTCAATCAAACAATGTATTTTACCACACAACAACATCATTATCACATGCGTTCACATCATATAACATCACACAAGTCCTACGATATATATGAAGCATATGGCACGATAACACCTCAAATACACTCAATTAAAACGGTAAAAGTCGACAAAATGACACATTTCCAAATTCCCGACATAATTAAATCGTCCAACAATCTCAAAACCATTTTTATAAGAAGGAACATTTTATTAGCTTCCCAACGATACTAGGAACGTCCCGAACCGAGTTACGGATCAAAAGTTATACATTTTCAAAGAAAACAAAAGTATTGAAAAATCCCCAGGAGCGCCCGGCGGTACCTATTTTCGCCCGGTGGTGCTCCCTTCGCCTCTGCATCGCCCGACGAAGCAGCGGCGTAAAACCTCCAACCAAAACTTAAAAGAGTCAGCAGCGTGACAAGTTGCGCCTCTTGGGCATCGCCCGGCGAAGCAACGAATCGCCCGACGCCCAAAGCGTCGCCCGACGCTCAGTACCAGAAGCAGAATTTTCTGTTGCGGGTTAAGGGTTCCTAACACCCAAAAATTCACCATTTTCATCTCCGTTCAACTCCAAGCAGTAAAACAAGCATCAACAAATGTTCATATGCCCAGGGTGATCATACAACGCAACTTATATCGAATTCCGACCGTGAAAACATCGATTTCCAATCATTTGTTCATCAATTTATCAAATGAGAAAAAGTTGTAAAACAACCAAAACAATTACCACGAACAACACATATACATACACAAGCAAGATATAATTGAAACTTCTCACCCTTACCCGATTAATCGTGATTGAAACGGAGGTTTCCTCGATTTTTCCTCTTTCTCCTCTTCTATCTTTCTTTCTTCTCCTTTTCTTTCTCTTCTTTTTCTTTTCTTTCTATTTCTCTCTAATCTCTATTTATATAAAAATATCTAAACCCCTAAAAGACTATTTTACCCCTCAGCTCAAATATCTCGCAAACGCTCTCAAAACGCGATAAAACATAATAACGATGAAAAATAATATATTGTCAAATAAAAGTCAAGAATAAAATAATATAAAAACGAAAAAATTAAATCGACTCGATTAAATAAATAAGACAAAACGGGGCATTACAATTCTCCCCTACTTAGACATTTTCATCCTCGAAAATATACCCAATACGAACAACTCCGGATACGACTCTCGTATCCGACTAACAAACTATCATGCCAGCAAAAGGTACGCCACGAATAACACAAACTGACAAACCACCTTGCTAACAGCAGCTACAACAACGATACGACAACGATGACAACTACAACGACAAGATGCAAAGCCCATACAATGCACTTGACGACCAACTCACAACTCAAAGAATACCCAAGTTACAAACACACATGTTCACTCTTGAACCGAAACACAACAAGATTGTTACCATCACCGTAGGTAACACTCCTCTAATTCACCACAAGGAATTAGCTACTCGCACTCGACCCAACACGATAGGAACGAGGCAACAACACAAACAAGAACACAAGTTCCACGACCCAACATCATTTCAACAACATCAACAAAACCAAAATACCAACATCCTTGTAACACAACATTAATACAACAATGCTACGATTCACCAATCGAACATATAACCACAACATCCATCTACATAGTAGCCCATGAATAATATTTAAACCTTTCACCTAACACTTCCATTCTGAAACGTCCAATAGTCTCATCATTCCCACATGTTTCCAATGTTCAACCTATGAACTCTTGTAAGTCCCACACGCAAATACAAAATGTGCCACATCACGCTTCCGCTGCGCACTCTGATTACTCGAAACCATCAAGTCTACCAATCTCACGTCCAAAGTCTAACTCTTTCTCACCTCTGTCAAAAATCACTGTCACTTTAATATTCCCAACCTCACACTCTCCTGTGTTATCTCACACACCAGACACAAGTCTCTGAACTACTCAAATAATTTTAATTCTCTGACCATCAAAACAGACATGCATAAAAAATTTTAACTTAACTTTTCAGGCACAACCTTAGCTTTTCCCGTAGGATAATCCAAGCCAAATTCATAACTCGTCACGAATTGGTATCACGATATCAAGTGCTTCCTTCAGAAACAAGAGTACCCACCTGGGGCATCCAGGAAAGACAGGAAGACTCTCAGAAGACTGGCTGGTAGTTTCTTCCTAAGCGGTGATACACTCTATAAGAGAAATTTCGACATGGTCTTGCTCCAATGCATAGACAGATCAGAAGCAAACATGCTGATGAAAGAAATTCAGGAAGGATTCTTTGGCATTCATGCCAACGGACACACAATGGCGAGAAAAATTCTGAGAGAAGGATACTATTAGTTGACCATGGAATCCAATTGCTACAAGTACATGAGGAGATGTCACAAGTGTCAGATATACTCAGACAAAATCCATATACCGCCCACACATCTCAAAGTTCTCTCTTCCCCATGGCCTGTTTCCATATGGGGAATCGACATGATTAACATGATCAAACCCAAGGCTTCGAACGGACATCAGTTCATCCTAGTAGCCATTGACTACTTCACCAAGTGGGTCAAAGTGGCGTCATACGCCAATGTAACCCGACAAGTTATTGTCCGCTTTATCAAAAACAATCTCATCTGCCGTTATGGTGTTCCAAGCCAGATCATTACTGACAATGGATCTAACTTGAACAATAAAATGATGAAAGAGTTATGCGCTAAGTTCAAGATCGAACACCATAACTCATCTCCCTACCGACCTAAGATGAACGGAGCGGTAAAAGCGATTAACAAGAACATCAAGAAGATTGTTCAAAAGATGGTTGTAACCTACAAAAACTGGCATGAAATGTTGCCTTTTGCTCTTCACGGTTATCGCACATCTGTCCGCACTTCAACATGGGCAACCCCTTTCTCTCTAGTATATGGCATGGAAGTAGTGCTCCCCATAGAAGTAGAGATCCCATCAATCAGGGTATTGATGGAAGCCGAGCTAACAGAAGCGGAATGGTGTCAAAGTCGACATAACGAACTGAATTTGATTGAAGAAAAGCAAATAACGGCTCTATGCCACGGTCTGTTGTATCAGCAAAGAATGAAAAAGGTATTCGACAAAAAGGTTCGACCCCGTGTCTTTAGAAAAGGAGACCTCGTGCTCAAGAAGATACGATCATTCCTCACTGATTCCCGGGGGAAATGGACTCTGAATTATGACGGCCCCTATGTGGTCAAGAAACCCTTTTTGGCGGCGCCTTGAGACTCGCAACCATGGATGGAGATGAGTTTGCTTACCCTATGAATGTTGACGTAGTCAAGAAATACTTCGCCTAAGTAAAAAAAAAACGTCTCGGTGGATTGAAAACCTGAAAAGGCGGTCCAGGCAAAAATTAGAGACTTAAGCAAAAAAAATCATCCCGATGGATTGGAAATCTCAAAGTACAATCCAAGCAAAAGTTAGGGATTAATGACAAGTAACTACGTCCGATCAGTGCAACTCCTCAGCAGTCATGCCATCCATAAGGAAAACTTCAGTCAAAGTCATCTTCGACAGAAGCTCAGGATGTCCAGAATTCAAAGTTGGTAGAAGGATAACGGTCGTTATATTTCAATGTAGCCCCTTTTCCCTTAAAATTACCATTTTCTAAACTTTGTAAATACTCTATGGGATCACGCGCTTGGCTGATTTCCATTCTATCAATAAAATTTGAGCCCTAGTGCTTTTGTTTGCAACTCTCATTTGTTTTATCTTTACAGAATGACATTTTTAACATGATCAACGATTCTAGAAATAAAACAAAAATGAATTTACTTGTCAAAAATTTTCTGCTTTTTAAATAAAGATGGCAATTCCTTTTGATCGTGAACTTCAAAAAGAACATCGATAGCTTCTCCAGAGGTGATTGAACCTCAAAGTGCAGAATCAAAGTATTCCTTCTAAACCAATGCACCTGAATGAAGGATCAACTGTTTCAGATGTGATTTTCCCATCTAACATTCCCGACAGAGTTTGCATCTCTTAAGACCGATTGAGCAATTATTTCTCCCCACAGGGACCATCTTTCTTAAGCATGGCAGGATTACTATTTTGAACCAGTGATACTTTTCATCCCCCACCATGGCCGAGTATCCAGTTGTGTTAATCTAATAGTCTGTATGTCGCGTCAGTTTTGTCAGCATAAACATACATACATCATGCATTATTGATTCATATTCATTTTCATATTACATTACTATCACTCTGGTCATGCTCATTTCCCAAGTGATAAAGTCCTCTTATCAATCGAGTTGTCAATTCTTTCCTCGTCAGGAAATGTTTTGTCTGCACAATTTCTCCCCAGTTTATTTCTGGATTGGAGACGGTCCTCGACCACTTTAGTAACTTGAACCTCTGAAAGGCAAGAAAACATTCGACCGACACCTTTGAAGCATCATGTGAGGGATATCCTTCTAGCCATCTTATTTTAATGATGTCAACAAATGCATTAGATTGTAATTTGAGCGGTATCACTTCACGTGTCGGGCATACAGAGTCTTATCGTTGTTGGTCATGTGTCTAGATGCATAGGATCCTATTCTCCTCAAAAATAAATGTCCACAAGTGATTTAATAGTGTCTAGCATGTGTGTTTGACCTTGGTCTGGTGAAAACAATTCAAAAAGTGAAATTTCTCAAAAAATTGGCCTTCATGCGCTGACCTCAGAAATTATGCGCCGACCTCAAGAATCATGCGCTGACCCCCCAGAACTCACGGGTAAGCGCATAAACCTGAGTACTCAAAATTACCTTTCTATGCGTCGACGCATAGACTCCAGAGGTCGACGCATGACACTGTTTTTTGTACTTTTTCACTTAAATTCGTTTATGTTATTTCCTGTTATTTCTTTTGGTCATATTTTGTCATATAAATAGTTTTGGGTCTTCATTTTTCAATAAACAAGAAACGTGAAAAATATATGTCAGTTCTCTCTTCATCTTCATCTTCTTCATTGTGTAAACAAACAATCACACATAATCATTTTTGTTTGTGTCGCCCATTGATCGAAGTGATAACGTTCAGAAGTTAGGAAGTGTGATCTTCATCTTCTGGGTTGAGAAATTGGCAGGTGTTTCTTGAATCAAACCAGTTGGGTTTGTCCTCCAAGAATCGAGGAGATTTTGGGGGTTTTGTACAAACTGTTCTTTCTACAGGGATTCAGCTGGGCGAAGGTAGCCGGAAATTGGCGCAACTGTTTCGGTTTAGTAGCTGTAATCAGAGGATCGTAGAAGAAGGTTTGTGTTCGAATTCTTGGAAGATTTCAATTGACCGAGTGAAGGTAACTGAAGAACGGAGTTTTCTTTCGGTTTAGTACCGTGGGACGGTAATTGAATCATCCATATTCGGAGTACTTGATTCATCTTGAATCAAGGGAAGAGAAAATTCTGCATCAAAGATCGAAGACGTTCGGGGTTTGAATGTTCATAGTTTTCTCTTGTAATAAACATTGCAACAACTACACACACATATATATATATATCTCAATTCCTTTTGCGGAATTGGGGGCAGACGTACCCAAAGCGAGGACGATTGGGGAACTGCCTAATCAAATCTTGGGTGTTCTCTCTCTTTCCCTAAACTCTTTTACATTTCAGTATTGTTCGATTTTGTGACGTTGCAAACTATCGTAATTTCTGTCATAGAATAACTGTACGTTGTTAAACTGTGTTTGTTAAATCGATACAATTCATTGAATTGTGTTTTGGAGCAGCTGCACATTATTCTCAACAGAAATTCTGCACATAGTGTGTTTACGCACACTACGTGTTTGATAATTTGTTTCCGAGCAAAATTCAAACACAGTGCTTTAAATTGTTTATCAATTAACCTCATTGGATCGGTATAAACATCAAGCAAGTGATAATTTGTTGTCTGTGTTTATAAGTGTAATATTCAGAACTGAATTTTTCTCTTTCGTTCTCATCCACAATATATTCGCGCATATCCGATCCTTTCGGTAGAAGGTTCGTTGTAGAAGTTTTATCCCGTGGTAGCTTCCGTTAAACAATTTTTAAAACATAATTTTGTAGTCCATTTGCGTGTAAAACTCAAGGGATCTATTCAACCCCCCTTCTAGATCCATAGCCATCGTCTAACAAGTGGTATCACGAGCTCCGGTTTATTCTGGTGCTTCGGTAAAACTTCTTGGATCATGGCGAACGAACCTAAGGGGGCTTATAATAGAGCTCCAGTTTTTACAGGTGAAAACTACAGCTACTGGAAGGATTGTATGCGCGTTTATATTAACTCCTTAGATCGGAAGGTTTGGAACGTTATTTTAAACGGTCCCATGGCAATCACTATGACTAACGCGGAAGGCGTTGTCGTTCCTAAACCCGAAGACCAATGGACTGAGGAGGACGAGAAAAAGTACAGTTATGATTGGAAGGCTCGTAACATGATCATTTCCTCTTTGGGAGTTGATGAATATTATCGAGTCTCCCATTGCAAAACAGCCAAAGCTATGTGGGATGCCTTACAAGTAGCCCACGAAGGCACTAATGATGTTAAATTGGCTCGTATTAATACACTAACGCAAGAGTTTGATTTGTTTTACATGAAGCAAGGGGAAACCATTGCGGATATGCAAAAACGATTCACTCACATCATCAACAAATTGCATGTTCTTGGTAAACCAATTCCTAATGAGGTTTCTACTAATAAAATTCTGAGGTGTCTTAGCAGGGAATGGCAACCGAAGGTTACCGCTATCAAGGAGGCCAATGATCTTGCTACTCTAGACCTCACACCACTCTTTGGTAAACTCGATGAGCATGAGCAAGTGCTCATTAGCTTGGATAAACATGAGAAGAGCATAAAGAAAGAGAAGGTAAAAGATACGGAGAAGAAGTCGATAGCTCTTAAGGCTTCTTGTTCAAAGTCCACACATCAAGAGCTAAGTGACGATGAAGCCAAAAACGACAAAGATGAAGAATCCGGTGATGATATGAGCTTATTTGTGAAAAGATACAATAGATATATTCGTAAGAATGATATTCAGCACTCGGACAGAAATCTTGTCAAGTTCCGTAAGCAATCAAGAAGTGAAGGAAATAAAAATGGCAAGGTAAAAGGGACGTGCTACAACTGTGGAAAATCCGGGCACTACAAGCCGGATTGTCCATCCTTAAAGAAAGACAAAGACAAGGATAATGACAAGAGTCGCTCAAACAAAATGTCCAACAAGTCTCGACGAGCATACATCGCTTGGGAAAGTGATAGCGAGTCAGAGAAAGATGACTCTTCAAGTGACGAAAGTGAATCCGTCAACCTTTGTCTCATGGCATGTCACAACAAAGGAAAAGAGGTAAAACACTCTAAATATGAAAACTGTCAAAATATGTCTCATGCTGAATTAAAAAGAGATTTTGATACATTACACCACGAAGCTAAGGAAGCATTTCAACGCTTAGCTTCGAATAAAAATATTTTTTCCTATTTGGAGAAAAAGGTCTCCGATTCCCAAAAGGAATTGGAAGATCTTAAAAACTCCTGGTGAATGCATCAAAAACTAAAATCGATGAGAATAAATATACATGGTTTGACCTTGGGGGCTGTGGTACTTGTCACATTTGGCAAAGAGAGGTGAGAACCCTCGAAGCCAAGTTAGACAAGGCTCTCAAGCCTAAGATTACGTTTGCTATTGATCGATCACATTATCGTGAAACAATGAATAATCCTTATCAACAATACACGTATGTGATTCGAGATAGTGATAGCAAAGGTAAACTCCAAACTAATCGTGATTGCTTATATTGTTGTAAGCCCGGTCATACTATTGCTAAGTGCTGCTTTCGGAGATTTCTTGTTCCAAAGGGCATTTATCAATGGTTGCCCAAAGGCAATTTTGGTTTCACTCACCATAAAGGACCCAATGAGAATTGGGTACCTACTCTCCCTTGATTATTTTTGTAGGTACAAAGTCTTGAGACCACCGAAGGAAGATGGGTTCTAGATAGTGGCTGCTCAAGACATATGACCGGAGACATATCTCTTTTCATCGACTTTGTGGCGAAGAAAAAGGGGTTTGTCACCTACGGAGATAATAACAAGGGACAAATTCTCGGTAAAGGTAGTATAGGTAACCCCTCATCTACTACTATCTCTGATGTACTTCTTGTGGAGGGCCTTAGACACAACCTTTTAAGCATTAGTCAACTATGCGACAAAAATTATAAAGTCTCTTTTTCAAAGGATTGTTGCGTAGTTGAAGATTGCGACAAAAAGAATGTGTTTAAGGGCTTGAGGGTGAATAACGTCTATATGCTAGACTTAAACGAGGTATCATTGGATGGAGACAAGTGTTTAGTCACTATGAATGAAGATTCATGGTTGTGGCATAGACGCTTGGCTCATATCAACTTTGATTTGCTTAACAAAATTGTCTCTAAAGACCTAGTCATCGGTTTGCCCAAAATTAAATTTACAATGGATCATCTTTACGATGCATGCCAAATGGGGAAGCAAACAAGGATCTCTTTTAAATCTAAAAACATTGTTTCAACTATGAGACCTCTTGAGCTCCTCCATATGGATCTCTTTGGACCATCTAGGGTTAAAAGCCTAGGTGGTAACTACTATGGATTTGTTATAGTCGATGATTTTTCTAGGTTTTGCTGGACAATTTTCTTAGCAAATAAGAGTGATACTTTTTCAGCTTTTGAACGATTTGCTAAGTTATCTCAAAACAAGTTGAACACAAACATTGGGTCAATCCGAAGTGACCATGGGGGTGAGTTTGAAAATCATTTATTTGAAGCATTTTGTGATTCCAATGGAATTGATCATAATTTTTCCGCACCACGTACCCCTCAACAAAATGAGGTAGTGGAACGTAAAAATAGAGTTTTGGAAGAACTTGGAAGGACTATGATCAATGATAGTGGATTACCAAAATACTTTTGGGCCGACGCCATAAGTACGGCTTGTTACGTTTTGAATAGGGTGCTCATCCGGCCTATTCTAAATAAGACACCGTATGAGCTTTTAAAAGGGCGTAAGCCAAACATCTCTCACCTTCATGTATTTGGTTGCAAATGCTTTGTGTTAAATAATGGAAAAGAGACTCTCGGCAAATTTGATGCCAAGGCTGACGAGGGTATTTTTCATGGATACTCTCAGTCAAGTAAGGCTTATAGAATCTATAATAAAAGGTTACGTATAGTTGAAGAGTCAGTTCATGTTTCTTTTGACGAGTCTTATCCGAGAAATGTCGGAGAAGGTAGGTCTTTTCATGGTGCAGGTGTAGCTACTAAAGACATACTCAAGGACACTGATAAGGGAATTGATCAGCCTGAAGCAGTGCGTATTGAGGAGGAAAAAGATCACCAACCAGTGAAAAGTGAGGATGATCATCATGCTAAGAAAGATGAACTTCCTCCAGCTTGGAAGTCTTCCAAAGATCATCCAATTGAAAACATTCTCGGTGATATCTCTAAGGGAGTAACTACTCGCTCTAAACTTAGTAACTTTTGTTATTACTCTGCTTTTGTTTCCCAAGTTGAACCTAAAAACTCTAAGGAAGCGTTACTCGATGAGCATTGGTATCTATCAATGCAAGATGAACTAAATCAATTCTGGAGAAATGAGGTTTGGGACCTTGTCCCCCCTCCGCGAGATCATCGAGTAATAGGCACCCGATGGGTGTTTAGGAATAAACTTGATGAAAATGGAGTAATAAAGCGTAACAAAGCTAGGCTTGTAGCGCAAGGCTATAACCAAGAGGAAGGAATCGACTATGAGGAAACTTATGCGCCGGTTGCCCGACTCGAGGCCATACGCCTTCTACTTGCCTACGCTTACACAAAGAACTTTAAGTTATTCCAAATGGATGTCAAAAGTGCATTCCTTAACGGATATATAAATGAAGAGGTTTATGTAGCCCAACCTCCAGGTTTTGAATCACACGAATATCCTGATCATGTTTATAAACTTAAGCGAGCTTTGTACGGACTCAAACAGGCCCCTAGGGCTTGGTATGAACGTCTGAGCAAATTTCTACTTGATCAAGGGTATTCAAGAGGAAAGGTTGACATAACCCTCTTTATTAAACGTCAAGGAAAACACTTAATTTTGGTACAGATTTATGTTGACGATATTATATTTGGGTCTACTAACATGACCTTGGTCAAGGAGTTTTCTAGTTTGATGCAGGGGGAGTTTGAAATGAGCATGATGGGGGAGCTCAACTATTTCCTAGGATTGCAAATCAAACAACTTGAAGAGGGCACATTCGTGAGTCAAACGAAATATTGTCTTGAGTTACTAAAACGTTTTGATATGCTGAACTGCAAAGCAATAGATACTCCTATGCCTACAAGTGCTAATCTCGATCGTGACGAAAAGGGTAAGGATGTTGAGGTAAAGAAGTACCGAGGTACGATAGGGTCTCTCCTTTATCTTACCGCATCACGTCCTGATATAATGTTTAGTGTATGCATGTGTGCGAGGTATCAGGCACATCCCAAGGAATCCCACCTGCAGGCAGTTAAACGCATACTTCGATACCTCTCTGGTACTCCAAAGTATGGGCTGTGGTATTCCAAAGGAAGTGTTTGTTCCTTAGTTGGTTACTCTGACTCCGACTTTGCCGGGTGCAAGTTGGATAGGAAAAGTACTAGTGGCACATGTCACTTTTTCACAAATTCCTTGGTGAGTTGGCACAACAAGAAACAGGTTTCCGTTGCTCTGTCAACAGTCGAGGCGGAATACGTTGCCGCCGGTAGTTGTTGTGCTCAAGTCCTATGGCTTAAACAACAATTACTGGATTTCAATTTAAAACTTGAACGTATTCCAATTTTGTGCGATAACACTAGTGCGATTAATCTAACTAAGAACCCTGTACTACATTCACGCACCAAGCATATCAAAATACGCCATCATTTTCTTAGGGATCATGTAGAGAAAGGTGATGTTATTTTTGAGCATGTTGACACTAAAAATCAACTTGCTGACATTTTCACAAAACCATTAGCTACAGAGCCTTTCTTTCACATCCGTAGGGAACTTGGCATTCTCGATATCTCGGATCGTGCATAACATCCTTTAGAATTATGATCTTCACACACATATATATATATATATATATATATATATATATATATATATATATATATATATATGCTTGTTCATATTTTTAACTAACAATGCAAAGAGAAATTCATCCATATGTGAGGGATCTCACTGTCATGACGTTCAAGGTAATATCGTTCCAACTTATAGAGGTTTATCAACATTTTGTGCCATATTACTTACTCTAATCTTGATGTTTATTTCATTTTGAGCACTTATCATTCATGTGAATGTTTGGTTCTGTGTGTATATGTGTATTTATCTGCTTGGAACAAGAATTTTGCAAAAATTTCATTTGTACACTTCCATGCGTCGACGCATGATTTCACGCGCTGACCCATTAAACTCTCGGGTTAGCGCATAACCACGTGGTCAAGCAATTTTTCAAATTTTCAGGAAACATGCGCCGACGCACAAGTTCAGAGGTCGACGCATGAAGGATTCGTTCAGACTTCTGGGTTGCGTGCGCCGACCTATAAATGCTTTACCTTCCTTATGTTTTCTTAGTGCACATTAAACTATGATTATTGCATGTCATCTAATTAGCTTTTGTGGTCAATCTCTCCCTATTCTACTCCTTTAAACCTCATCAATCTTAATAAATCCCCACTAAACTCTCATCAAAACCCTAACAAATTAGAAAAAGGGAAGGGAATACCAAGAGAGAAATTTCTCTATATATCTACATCAAGGTACTCAAAGGATTTCACACATCTTCTCTTCTATCTCTGCAACAATCAAGTTTGATAATCTTCCTTTAACTCGTCTTCAACAATGGCTTCCAGAAGAAATGCTGGTACAAGAGGAGGAAGAGGATCCACTTCACAACAAGCTCAAATAAGAGGATCATCCGCACAACGGGTAACTTTTGAATCTTTAATTTCTGAAAGGTTAGCCACTCCATTTGCGGAATTATTTTCTGATCGGGTTGTTATCAGACAACATGGTTTTTATCCGTTGATGGGCCAAGATTTTCACATTCCTGAAATTTCTGAACTCATCAATTTTCAAAATCTGAATGAATTTGTTGAATGTGATGACGAGTACAGTGAAGACTTGACTATATTGTTCTACTGTGGGATAAAGGGAAAATTTCGTGGGGCTGAATTTAAGTTCTCTATCAATAATACAGAATATCAGGTGACAAACGATGTATGGTCTACATTGTTTGTTTTGAATACTGATGACAGTCTCCCAAAGGTTACTGAAAAACCTTTGTTAGAGACTATGTATTCAAAACTGCTTTGAATTCTATGTTGAGGGAACCATATCCAGATGATTATGTGGCAAGTGAAGCATTTCCTAAGAGTGTCACCACCGGTCATCTAAAATTTAAAGAACGTATCCTTTAGTGGATTGTTTCTCGCATCTTGAGACCTAAGAAAGGAGGCTACTCAAGAGTTGAACAAGCGGAAGTGCATCTTATCTATATCCTGAGGGAAAAGATCAAAATCAACTGGCCTTACTACTTTGCTTCTAGGATGTTCACAACTCGCAGCTCGAACAAATTTCTAGCACTTGGATATGCATCTGCTGTGGCAAATTTTCTGAATCACTTTGACATTCCTATTCCACAGATTTTTCATGTTCAAATTATTGCTGAACAACAGTTTTTGGCCAGAACTTTGTCCATGATGGGTTACCATTGGAACTCTAGTGAGCGAAGGTTCTTGCATAGACAAAGAGCTACCCATCCTGAACCTGTCCATCTTGAAGCAAGTGAGGATGAAAGAAGTCAAGGTAATGCAGATCATGTTGGTAATGATGAAAATGTAGTGATACAAGAAGACGTTGTTATGCAAGACAATCAAGCGGAAGAAGAAGAAGACAATCAAGAAGACAATGAGGCATGGATGGGATATCAACCGGAAGAATCCTATGGCAATCAAGGCTGGGGTCAGTGGCAATAAAACTGCTGGACCAACCTTGGTGCTGCGTATATTCCTCCATCCTATGATGGTGACTCTGAATGGCAGCTTCCACCAACTCCACCGTCTCAGCATTATTAACAATCCAATGATGAAATTTTGGCAAGGCTGACTGAGTTGTCTCTGCAACATCAAGAATTTCAAGCGCAACAGGAAACTCGATACCTGACTCAACAGGAACAGCTTACCAACCTGTCTAACCAATTATCGTCTCATGCCACCAACTTCAACAATTTTGCAAATGCTGCTATGACAAGGTTCAATCAAATGGATGCCAATCTGACTCAGCAAAATCAAAACTTGGCCAATAGCCTCGGTAACCTCAATAGCACCTTGATTGACCTCAACCTTCAATTCGAGGAATTTCCACCACCAAGTCAATACCATAGGGGACGAGGTTATTCGTTTAGGGGGAGGAGACCATAAACCTTAGGGAATCATGTTTAGTTGTGCATGAATTTGTGTTTTGTTGTTTGCTTTCTGTTATTTTGACATGTGCTGCACTTTTCTGTTATGTTTCAAACTTTATAAAGTGAATGTTTTGCTTTAATATCGTTGTTCCGTATTTAATCAATACTAGTTTACATTAGAGGTATCATATGTGGATGTTGATAACTGTTTTGTTGTTGCAAATATTTGATGATCCAATACATATTTTCGTATGCTATTTTGACCACTGTCTTCTCGTCTTTTTGATGTTGTCAAAGGGGGAGAAGAATACAAGCTACAGAAAACGTTTAAACCGGATGTTAAAGATAGGGGGAGCATTGATCATCTCAAATTACATCTCTCGTGACAATCAAGGAAGTGTTGCCATCATCAAAAAGGGGGAGTATGTGAGGGATATCCTTCTAGCCATCTTGTTTTAATGATGTCAACAAATGCATTAGATTGTAATTTGAGCGGTATCACTTCACGTGTCGGGCATACAGAGTCTTATCGTTGTTGGTCATGTGTCTAGATGCATAGGATCCTATTCTCCTCAAAAATAAATGTCCACGAGTGATTTAATAGTGTCTAGCATGTGTGTTTGACCTTGGTTTGGTGAAAACAATTCAAAAAGTGAAATTTCTCAAAAAATTGGCCTTCATGCGCTGACCTCATAAATTATGCGTCGACCTCAAGAATCATGCGCTGACCCCCCAGAACTCACGGGTAAGCGCATAAACCTGAGTACTCAAAATTGCCTTTCTATGCGTCGACGCATAGACTCCAGAGGTCGACGCATGACACTGGTTTTTGTACTTTTTCACTTAAATTCGTTTATGTTATTTCCTGTTATTTCTTTTGGTCATATTTTATCATATAAATAGTTTTGGGTCTTCATTTTTCAATAAACAAGAAACGTGAAAAATATATGTCAGTTCTCTCTTCATCTTCATCTTCTTCATTGTGTAAACAAACAATCACACATAATCATTTTTGTTTGTGTCGCCCATTGATCGAAGTGATAACGTTCAGAAGTTAGGAAGTGTGATCTTCATCTTCTGGGTTGAGAAATTGGCAGGTGTTTCTTGAATCAAACCAGTTGGGTTTGTCCTCCAAGAATCGAGGAGATTTTGGGGGTTTTGTACAAACTGTTCTTTCTACAGGGATTCAGCTGGGCGAAGGTAACCAGAAATTGGCGCAACTGTTTCGGTTTAGTAGCTGTAATCAGAGGATCGTAGAAGAAGGTTTGGGTTCGAATTCTTGGAAGATTTCAATTGGCCGAGTGAAGGTAACTGAAGAACGGAGTTTTCTTTCGGTTTAGTAGCGTGAGACGGTAATTGAATCATCCATATTCGGAGCACTTGATTCATCTTGAATCAAGGGAAGAGAAAATTCTGCATCAAAGATCGAAGATGTTCGGGGTTTGAATGTTCATAGTTTTCTCTTGTAATAAACATTGCAACAACTACACACATATATATATATCTCAATTCGTTTTGCGGAATTGGGGGCAGACGTACCCAAAGCGAGGACGATTGGGGAACTGCCTAATCAAATCTCGGGTGTTCTCTCTCTTTCCCTAAACTCTTTTACATTTCAGTATTGTTCGATTTTGTGACGTTGCAAACTATCGTAATTTCTGTCATAGAATAACTGTACGCTGTTAAACTGTGTTTGTTAAATCGATACAATTCATTGAATTGTGTTTTGGAGCAGCTGCACATTATTCTCAACAGAAATTCTGCACATAGTGTGTTTACGCACACTACGTGTTTGATAATTTGTTTCCGAGCAAAATTCAAACACAGTGCTTTAAATTGTTTATCAATTAACCTCATTGGATCAGTATAAACATCAAGCAAGTGATAATTTGTTGTCTGTGTTTATAAGTGTAATATTCAGAACTGAATTTTTCTCTTTCGTTCTCATCCACAATATATTCGCGCATATCCGATCCTTTCGGTAGAAGGTTCCTTGTAGACGTTTTATCCAGTGGTAGCTTCCGTTAAACAATTTTTAAAATAGAATTTTGTAGTCCATTTGCGTGTAAAACTCAAGGGATCTATTCAACCCCCCTTCTAGATCCATAGCCATCGTCTAACACATCACTTTTCACCATTGAAGATGAAATTTTCGCTTTCCCGGATTAAGGAAAATCCCCAGAGAAAGCCTGTCAACCAAAGACTCTCGGCAATACATCGGTTTTTCTCCCAGGAAAGTCGATGTTAATGAAGTCATCAGCACCTCAAAATTGGATTACATCACATGGCATTTCTCCGAAAAGATCTCGAAGAAAAGTATGATGTTTTATCCCCAAGCAAAAAAAGTCTCTCAAGAGACTCGTTTTTCCCCAATAGAGTCAACAAACGGCATCTCCAACAAAGAAGTTTGCACACCTCTGTAGTTCAGACAAATGGGTTTCCCCAGCAAGTCTGACATCAAATCTTTTTCCATCAAATGGCGTCTCCCAAGTAAAAATTCGGCGAGAAGTTTGATGAAGACCGCTACAAATAGCGTTCCTTGTCAAGGAAGGAACTCGACAAGATGAAATTGAGACCAGTTCCATGGCTAAAGACCAGGATCGAGGGGAAGTTTATTAAGAAATTGAGACCAGTTCCGTGGCTGAAGACCAGGATCGAGGGGAAGTTTATTAAAAAAAAACTTAGACTAGTTCTGTTGCTGAAGACCAGAATCGAGCGGAAGTTTATTCAAAAAGAAACTGAGACCAGTTCTGTGGCTGAAGACCAGGATCAAGGGGAAGTTTATTAAAAAAAAAATTGAGACCAGTTCCGTGGCTGAAGGCCAGGATCGAGAGGAAGTTTTACCCTTTTCTAAGTATCATTGCTTAGCAAATAGGGGTGTCAAAACGGGCCGCCCGCCCCGCCAAAAGCCCGCAAAAAAAAAGAGCGGGGCGGGAATGCCCGCCAGGTGAAATGGGCATGAAATTCAAGCCCTCCCCGCCAAGGTGGCGGGTAGGCGGGCGGCGGGCCAGTCCGCCTTCTTTTTTTAATAATATTTTCCCATTTTTTAAAATAAATTAAAATGCTTTATTTTTTTACATTTTTTTAAATAAATTAAAATGCTTTGTTTTTTCCCAGTAGGCAGTAACTAACATTAATGTTCACCGCCCTAACCACATAATTCAACACTAATTTCATTACCCTGCTATGAGTATACATGCTACCTTTTCAAAAATGCAGTTGAATGATTGAACTTGTTCCAAAGGTAAACACACCAACTCTCCATACATGTTACCAAATTATATTAAAACAATTAAAACTAATATAATAATATCATGACAAGCTAAACTAAAACTAATATAATATAAAATTTTAAACTAAAACTAAAGACTTCCATAAATAATAATAGCATAATGGCATAATGACATTCATGGCATTCAAGGCTCTCACAGAATAAAATCTGTTGTTATGGCACTTGGAACTTTCTCCCTTGTACCAATTCTGTTGGCATATTCATCCGAGTAAAAATAAATAACCTCCATCTATTTTTACACGTGATCAAAATGGGTTAGCTGACACCAAGGTCAAATAAATTATTGGGCCATATTCTTTTTTTCTTTCAAAATGGGTCATAGACATTTCTAATCTAAGTAGTTATTTTTTATTTTTTTTAACGGGCTGGCGGGCCAACCCCGTCCCATTATGTATTCTGCCCGCGGGGTTTTTTGCTTTGGCGGGGCGGGCGAAATGGGTAGGCGGGCCCAAAATCCATACCCAGCCCTCCATTTTTTGGCGGGTGGCGGGCCGACCTTTCGGGTCCCGACCCGTTTTGCCACCCCTATTAGCAAAAGAAGATGGATGAGCAAACAACTGACATTCATAACCACCATCAAAATTTAAGGTATTCCGATATTTAATCCTCTTGCACCCGGAATGTTCGAACATCTTCGTCATTCGCACCTTCGGGTCTAAGAAGATTAAATAGGGGCATCTGTCATACCCCAAATTTTGACCACCAAGATTTCCCATCATTATGAAGATCATTACCACAATATGGATGTACCATCATGCCTCATCAATCTCCTCAATGATGGGTGAGCATTCACCATAATCAAGAATTAGGGTTTTGAGCCCTCTCAGAGCACTTAGACAAAGGATCAATCAAGAAATGACATGATCTTCAACTTGTCTAACCTCTCAAACACCCATAAGAGATCAAGAGGACTCCCACATCAAGAATCAAGCACAAGGTTGCAACATTCCAAGTGGATCAAGCCTCAAGATCGCCAGTGTCACCAAATTAGGGTTTTGGTTGACCAAGGCCTCCAGATGAAAATTTTCATCTGGGCATGAGCCAATGCTTCAAAGCATAACCCAAAATACTCCAAGGGACCTTATGGACCCAATCATCAAGTCAATTTAGCCTCAGGGGATGCATTCACAAAAAATCAAGAATTAGGGTTTCCTGACCTAATTCACCCCTAAGTTGACTTTTGAGGCAATACATGAGCCAAGACTTCCAGACATGATTTAAGGGCCTCAAATACACTACATTGATCCATTTGCAACAATGGATTGATCTAAGAAGCTTGATTCACAAGTTTCAATTTCATCTGGACCACAATTAGGGTTTTGAAGGAAAAGTTAACTGTATATTTGACTTTTGACCAAGACATGCTCCCAAACCTTGGGACATGATTCAATACACCCTAAAACACCTATGGAATCCATCCATTAGGTTTTAGTTAGGTCAAGAACTTGATTGCACAAAGGATCGCACAGTTTGGATTTCATCTGACAAAAAGTCAACTGTGCACAAAATCAAGTTTGACTTTTTGGAAATTTTCACAAATATGGTTCCCCTAAGTCAAAAATAATGTTAATGTATGGTATTGATCATCATTCATTAAGAAAAATCAAGAAAAGTGAGGTTCCTTGCAAAAGGGGCAACCATGAGAAACCAATTTTTTCTAAGTTATGGAACAAAAGTGATTTTGTACTAACTTTGCAAGGCCATAACTCCTAAACCACAAGGCCTTATTCTCCCATTCAAAGCTCAAATGAAAGTCCATCTGACATACTTCAAATATGTCAACTACAAGAGATTCCAAATCCTCATGGATTTTGAGTTATGGATTGATCAAAATCACAAAAACATGAAAATTACCACTTTTCCAACACTTGGTGAAATTTTCAATAAGTCCGAATCTGCCTTACTTTTTCTAAAATGTAGGGACATTTTTCACCTTGATCCAAGTTAAACCAGGTCCATTGGTGAACATCAAAGTTGAAGTATGCCATGAGGGCTTTCCAACAAGTACTAGATCATCTCCAAATTCAATTTGAGTAGGGAGATACAACCCTTGGAACATGGCATCTGGACTGATTTTTACAAGGCAGATTTGTGCATTTTGCTCGAGTTAGCTAATTTGGACAATTCCAAGCCTTGTCATCCATTTGGACACATCAGAGGATAACCTCCAAGAGAAAAGATCTGATCCACCAGCCTCCCAAGTCCAAGGAACTACATGTAGCCATAAGTGCCCTAAAAAGGCTAAAAAGCTCAAAGACTCCAATTTTGTTTCCAAGCATTCAATGGATGCATCAAGGTGGCATGGACTGAGACATTGCTAACTGAATGAGTCAAGGTTCAGCTCTGAATCAAAGAAACATAGGCATGTGCCCTAACCTCAAGTCAATGGCTAGAGGAGACTAAAGATTCCTTTTGCTACAATTGGCCAAGGGACTGTCCAAGTTACCATTCACTATTGCTTGCAAAACAAACTTGCTCTACTATAAATAGAGCTCATTTGCGGTCAGTTTGAGTACACCAAAGCACTACAACTGATGCTTTCCTCAAAATCTCTCTCATTAGGCCAAAATGCCTTCATTTGCAAGTCACCTCTGAGTTTTTGAGTTAGAGAGAAATTCTGTTACACGGTGTGGCTAGTGATCGAGAGGGGGGTGAATAGATCACCTCCTTGAAACTCAAGGATTTAAAAATACTTATCAGAGTTTTTAAAAATTAGCAGAAAATTGCGATCCCGAATCGACTTCCGTCTATTCTGAACCAGCTACTAGAAAACTGGACACACGAATTAATGCTGGATTTATATTAGGATGACAAAGATTTATTAACACCAGATTAGGATCGAATCAAATGCACTTATCATACAAATACTATTTCCAATGAACAAAAACTCAGCTGACAGTTTTGTCAAACACTTGGCGTGTGAGCGTTCAATGATTAACAATAATGGTGATTTGATAAAAGTTTTCTTACCACTATTGTATCATAAAACGTTAAGACACAATACACCAAATGAATCACAAAATTGTTGAAAACGTAAAAAGAGATAAGGACAGAATACAATACGCAGAGATTTGGTAAGGAAGTTCCCCACTTTCGTCCTCGCGTGTGGGTACGTCTCCCTCTCAATTTCAAACTGAAATTGAGACCTGTTATATCAATAATGCTGAATTCGTTGTTTACAAGGTTACAATACAAAGCCAGAAATCTAAATCCCAAGATCTTTCTCTTGTATGAACCTTCACTTGATCTGAGCTTAATCAAGAATTTCCCCTGCAAGAATTACAAACAATTCACCGGTTCCACGACCTGTTTGCGAAATTACCAAATTTCCAAACCCTATGCTGCGGCTGAATATGTTCTGCAAACGTGACTAACAAACCCTCAAGAACACACCAGTTCTTGAAGGACAAACCATATGGTTTTTCCTCGAAACCCCCTTTGAATCTTCAACTCAGCTAGATCCTTGATCGTACCACTGAACGTTATCTCGATGATCCTTTAATCCGATGAACAAGAATGATTATGTGTTGATGTTCTTGAATTAAAGTGATTGAGAAGATGATGAAGATAAAGTATCTTTCAGGTCTCTAAAACTGCTCACCAAATTGATGCTCACCAAACTTGCTTTTGCTGCTATTACACAATTTTCACACTAACGAATTCTGCTATTTAACTGAACTGTCAAAACCTTCTTATATGTGAAACAAAAATGGTTAGAGAAAGAAAACAACTTTATGTATCGATACGAAACTCGTATGAGTCGATACATGGTAGCTATATAACATACATGAGTCGACACACAGATATATGCATCGATGCATACTGTAACTTAGTTTAATTTCAGAAAGTAAATCTAATCATGAATCGATGCAAACATCGTATGACTCGATACATGGCTTAGCAACAAGGAAGCATGTATCGATGCAAAACTCGTATGGATCGATCCATACTGAAGCAAACACGTTTTTGTGATTTTAACAGAGGAATGTGTCGATGCAAGACAGACATGAATTGATACATACATAAGGAAAATTGTTTTTATGATGTCAATAAAGATATGTATCAATTGTATTGTCTTTAAAGCATGGTATAGGTATAAAATCACATATATGTACCAACTAAACATACATACTAATCTTATAACATGCACATCAAACACATAGGCATTTATATATGCATTTATCACACAATTTGCTATCATACAAAACTAAAAAGATTGCTCACAAATTCCACCACAACTCATGATCCAAACACATCCAATGTATCATATATAAGCTGTTCAAACACTCACCCTTGATCTAAAACACCAACATCAGAAAGTCAACCTCCAAAACCTCAAATTTTGACTTTTCTGCATTTTTCAAGCCATGCCTTGATTCAGTCACTTCCAAAACCAAAAAAGGCCTCAAACACACTCCAAATATCATCCTCAAACTGTCCCAATTGGTTTTCCTCATCTGGAACACCATTTGAGAGGGTTACCATTTTGGTTACTTTTGCCACTTTTGCAAGAAAGAGCCAATACTTGTTCCTGAGGATTCCAGCTGATTTTGATCATCCTAAAAGCTTCTAAGGGATCAATCAAGAGTGTCTAAAGCATTGGATTACTTATGGCACAAGGAACTTGACAGATAGCACAAGGAGCTTCAAGAGGTAAGTGCATCACAACTTGAACTCTCTAAATCATGCATTGCTTTGAGGTCCATTGATCATGGACATCTCATACATATCATATATGTTGTGTTTGAACCAATTTATCATGCTATTGCTGCCTGTATGATGAGATATCATAGAACATGCAAATCTAGGACTATTTTGAAATCACTATCGAATTTTAAAATGGAAACATTTTCTGAAAATTCCAAAGGCGCCATTGGATTCCTTATGAAATTCTAGGCAGGATACACCTAAATTTTGTCACAATCCATGGAGAAATGAGGAAGTTAGAGCCTTCGTGCAAGAGGCCTAAAATCAGTTCTTGCCTTGGGCAAAGGTCAGGCCATGGCGCCTTGGCCAAGCCTAAAAATAAGGCATCCCATATATATTCATGGGGTGGTTTTGATACACGGATGTATCACCACCCCAGTGGTAGCGCGCATGTGTGTTTGAATGGAAGGTCGTGGGTTCAACACCCACCCAGACCATTTTTCCATTTCTCATATTTTTTGCTATTTTTCACATTTTTATGGGTTTTATTAATTAATTCCAAAATTGATTTCTCAATTTTAATTATTTTTTATTGGTTCTTTTTTTGAAAATTCCCAAAAATGTTAAAATATTTTATTCCACAAAACATTCAAAAAAATATTATTTATTTTATGTATTTGGTATTTTTGTAAAGAATTATATTTTTATTTGTTTTAAACATTTAAAAACATTTCTTTCTCTTGATTTTGCAAATTCAAATGATTTTCAAATCATTCTATAAATGAAACATGATTTTCAAACATTAATCCAAGATCACAACTTGTTTTTTCACACATGTTTGATAATTTTGATCATTTTAATTGAATTTTTATTCAATTAAAATACATTTTTAATTCAAATTAGGGTTTTTGTTGATTTTCACCCTCACAAATCTTTTTCGAAACACTTTGGGCCTCTAATAGAGTGTAAGGCCCAACCCCCTTTGTACATAAATAATTTTGGGCCTCAGTCATTGTATAAGTCCCAATACAGTTTTCAAAACGACGGTACGATCGCTGTCTTTCCATGAGCCTCTCCTTGAGTTGTAAGCCCCATCCCTTGTATAAAAATAAACTTTTGGGCCTCTAATAGAGTGTAAGACCCATCCCTTGTAAATACTAAACCTTTTTTGGGCCTCAGTCATTGTATAAGTCCCACTGTGTTTTCAAAACCTCGGCGCGATCGCCGCTTTGAAACAAAATCATCTGGGCCTACCGTTGTATTGTAAGTCCCATTTCTCCTTCTTTTTCAAACTTTTGGGCCTCTTAATAGAGTGTAAGACCCATCCCTTGTAAATAAAAACCTTTTTGGGCCTCAGTCATTGTATAAGTCCCGATACAATTTTCAGATCAACGGTACGACTACTATTTTTCATCTGGGCCTCTCCTTGAGTATAAGCCCCAATCTTCTTTTCAAAAACAACTTTCCCTTTTGATTTAGATTCAAAATCATAGTTGTTATCAAACCTTTCTTTAATTTATTGAACAACTAACCATACAGCTGTTACAATGGAACCCAGTTGATCATACGAATATTATCCAGAGCAAAATAATTTACGGGGTATTACATGCTCCCCTCCTTAAATAGAAATTCGTCCTCGAATTTAAAAGATTACCTGAACAGATGAAGGTAAGCATCTCACATCTCGGATTCTAGCTCCCAAGTTGCATCACCCGGATGCGTCTCATCCCACTGAACCTTAACAAGAGGAATTTCTTTATTCCTTAACACCTTAGTTTCTCTTCTTGTGATACGACTCGGTTGAGGCTCAAACGTTAAATCTGCTTCTATCTCAATCGTATCAGGTAGAATTGGCTGAAGAGGATCCGAAACAAACTTCCGAAGCTGAGACACATGAAAAACATCGTGCATCTCTGACAGAGAAAGCGATAAGGCTAATCTGTAAGCTACTTCACCAATTCTTTCCAAAATTTGATACGGTCCCACGTATCTCGGACTTAACTTCCGCGACTTAAATGGTCCTTTCACCCTCAACCTCGGGGTAACTTTCAAAAACACATGATCACCCTCATCAAACTCTAAAGGTCTCCTACGGTTATCCGCATAACTTTTTTGACGATCTTGTGCTTGCTTAACTTTATCACGGATTATTCTGATCTTTTCCGTAGTTTTGTGAATAATCTCGGGTCCCAAAATTCTATCTTCGCCAACTTCTGCCCAACATAACGGCGTCCTACACCTCCTCCCATACAATGCCTCATAAGGAGCCATACCAATACTTGCATGATAACTATTGTTATAAGAAAACTCAATCAACGCCAACAGTTCTATCCAATTTCCACCACTTTCAAGTACATAAGCCCTTAACATATCTTCCATTGTTTGTATTATCCGTTCCGTCTGACCATCCGTTTGCAGATGATTCGACGTGCTCAAACATAACTTCGCTCCCATAGCTTGTTGAAAAGCTCTCCAAAATATTGAAGTAAACTTCGGATCTCTATCCGAAAGAGTACTAGAGGGAATAACATGCAACTTCACAATTTCCGAAATGAACAGCTTCGCGAGATGACTCGCCTTGTAGGTAGTCTTCACGGCTAAGAAATGTGCAGATTCCGTCAACCAATCCACTATCACCCAAATAGAATCATAACCACCTTGGGCACGGGATAATCCAACTGCAAAGTCCATAGAAATACTATCCCACTTCCATACCGGAATTTCTAACTGTTGTAGTAAGCCACCCGGTCTTTGGTGTTCAATCTTCACTTGTTGGCATACCGCACATTCCGATACGCACACCGCAATATCCTTTTTCATACCGGACCACCAATAGTCCCTTTTTAAATCTTGATACATCTTCCCTTACGCGCTTCTTCCAAAATCCTTCTTTTTAATACCACATCATCCGAAACACAAATCCTTTGGTTAAACAAGATGATTCCGTCGGCAACCCGTACGAAACCCGGTTGAACTAACACTGCTTGTAACTTCTCATCCAACACTTGCCCTTGTTGAATTTCCTCTCTAAGAGTAGAATTGACATTCAAATTTCCCATAATCACACAATTAGGAGTCCAAACAAATTGGAGATTGAGATCTCAAAATTTTTCCAATAAGGTATACTCCAACATCATCAATTCGGCATTATGCAACACTTTTCTACTCAATGCATCCGCTACTTTATTCGCCTTACCCGGATGGCACTTTAGCTCCAAATCATAATCCTTCAAATACTCCATCCACCTCCTTTGACGTATGTTCAACTCTTTCTGGTCAAAAAGATACTTTAAACTCTTGTGGTCGCTGAACATCTCAAAATGTACCCCATACAAATAATGACGCCACACTTTCAGTGTAAACACAACTGCCGCCAATTCCAAATTGTGCGTCGGATAGTTCTCTTCATGAACTTTTAACTGTCAAGAAGCATAAGTCACCGCATGACCCTCTTGCATTAACACACCTCCTAATCCCATATTTGATGCGTCACAAAATACCTCATACGACTTGCTAGGATCAGGAATAATCAAGACAGGAGCGATCATCAATCTTTCTTTCAAACTCATAAAACTTCTTTCACAAACCGAATCCCACTCATATGAACAATCCTCTCGAGTAAGTTTCGTCATTGGTAAAGCCAATTGATAAAAGCCTTTGATAAACCTTCTGTAATAACCTGCCAATCCCAAGAAACTTCTAATTTCAGAAACATTCTTCGGTCTCTCCCAATTAATCAGTGCTTCAACTTTTGATGGATCTACCGCTACACCTCCCTGAGATATGACATGACCAAGAAAATTAACCTCCGACATCTAAAACTCACACTTACTTAGCTTAGCAAAAAGTTGTCTCTCTTGTAAGATGGATAAAATGATTCTTAGGTGTTCTCCATGCTCTTGTAAATCACGAGAATAGATAAGAATGTCATCAACTAAAATCACCACAAATTAGTCCAAGTAAGGTTGAAATATCCGATTCATATAATCCATAAAAACTACCGGAGCATTCGTCACACCGAAAGGCATTACTAAGAATTCATAATGACCATAACGGGTTCTAAATGCAGTCTTTGGTACATCTGAACTCTTCACACGAATCTCATGATAACCTGACCGTAAATCAATCTCCGAGAACACACAGGCTCCTTTCAATTGATCTAACAGGTCGTCTATCCTTGGTAATGGGTACTTGTTCTTGATGGTGACCCTATTCAACTGACGGTAATCAATACACAACCGCATTCCACCATCCTTCTTCTTTACCAACAACACTGGAGCTCCCCAGGGCGATACACTTGGTCGAACAAAATGCTTAGCCATTAATTCTTCCAATTGATCCTTTAGTTCTCTTAACTCAAGTGGTGTCATCCGATATGGAGAAACAGATATTGGAGTCGTTCCCAGTATCAGGTCAATAGAGAATTCCACTTCCCTCTCCGGAGGAAGAGAAGTGATATCCTTAGGGAAAACTTCAGGAAACTCTCAAGCTACCGGAATACTCAAAACCTGAAGTTTGTTACTCTCCTCCTTAGTGAGAACCAAAAGAACAGATTTTTCATTCTCAAACAAGAAATTTATCATTCCAACCGTACCTTCCAAAATGGTAGTCAACACATCCTTTGGAGTAGCCTCTACGGATGGAACAATGATTAGCTTTTCCTCACAACCGATAAATACCGAATTAGCAGAAAGCTAATCCATTCCCAAAACAACATCCACTTTCTTAAGCGCCAACCAAATCAGATCAATCTGAAAAACCCTTCCATCCACAGATAAAACACAATTTTCACACATTAAAGGTGTTTCAACACTCTCATCCATGGCAGTAGTAACCACCATGGGTGGAGACAACGAAATAGCTTGCAACCCAAGTTGCTTCACACATTGCATCGATACAAAAGAGTGTGTGGTTCCACAATCAAATAACACAAAATAAGGATGTCCATTAACGAAACACATACCTGCAATCAAAGAGTTGTCACTTTTCGTCTTCCTTGCATCTAAGGTATAAACCCGACCGGTATTTCTTCCTTGTGTCTGATTCCTACTCTGAGGATAATCCCTCGCCAAGTGGCCCACTTTCTGACACTGATAACACCTCACACCTTCGATACCACACCTTCCTTGATGTTCCTACCACAAGTGTGACACACAGGAGGTGCGCTGGTCCTAGAACTCTGAACTTGCTTCCCTTTAAAAGCTTGTTGTCTCGGTCTAAATTGTTGATTTGATCTT
Source organism: Lathyrus tuberosus (assembly GCA_022829125.1). Classification (NCBI taxonomy): domain Eukaryota; kingdom Viridiplantae; phylum Streptophyta; class Magnoliopsida; order Fabales; family Fabaceae; genus Lathyrus; species Lathyrus tuberosus. The sequence continues at coordinate 13,001,392 of JALAZF010000101.1, read as the reverse complement.
TCACGATCACCTTGATTTAACCTACTCAATTCCTCTTCTGCTTGCACTTTCTTCAAGCTATGTTCTGCCATGTAGCACTGCCTTAACAATTCAGCATAGCTAGTGAACACCCTCTGAGACACGCTATGTGAAATTTCAGCCCCCAAACCAAAAAGAAACGGATCAATCTTCCACCTCTCGTCCGGAGCATACATAACCTTCCTAGAATAAGCGGCCATAACCTCAAACCTCTCCGCATAAACAGCTATGGTCAAGTTACCCTGTCTCAACTATTGAAACTCGAATTCCTTCTGAGTCCTTAAGGAACTTGGGAAATACTTCTCCATAAAATTAATCTTAAACTGCTCCCAGACCTTTGGTACCTCTTGAATAGTCATCAAGGCTGAGGCACTCTCCCACCACCTCATGGTAGGACTCTTCAACAAGTGAGAAGCAAAAACCACCTTATTTTCCTCACTACACTGGACTATTAAGAAAATTCTCTCCATGTCGGCTATCCACTCGTGAGCCTTTACCGGATCTAACCCTCCCTGAAATTCCGGAGGATTCATACGGATAAAATTCCTAAAGCTTCCACCTGTAGCTTCTGGAACAACCACTGGAAGACGCAGACCCCCAGCCATTTGCTGTACCATTTGTTGCATAAACTGATTCTGTTGTTGCTGCACCTGCTGCAGAAACTGAGGCCATGGAACATTTTCCTCGCCGCCTGGCGGATTAATCCCTGCCAGAGTGGTTCTCGGTCTACCACGATTATTTCTGTGCCCGTCGGCCATGTTCCTAAATGTCATACAGATAGGATTAAGTTGATCAGGCTCAATACCATAAATATAACACGTAAGACCAATGGCGACACAACACATACGAAACGGAAAGGAAATACTTATACTATTTCATGGCTAGGTCGAGGATACGAGCTGCTCTGATACCAACTGTAACACCCACATATACATACATACATCGAAGCATATATTATACATGAATACCACGTTTGGTACTGAAATATACAAGTCCCTAGTAAACACATTATACATATACATGCCCAAAATTACCTAATACAAAAAAACTACGGCATAATATATATACAAGATGTTCTAAAAATAAATAGTAAGAACCAGATCGACAACGATCTCAAAAACTCCACAACGGAAGCCTTGCCACCCCAAAAAGCCAAGATAGTAAGGAAAGTCAAACAACTTTATCCTTACCCTTCGCCGAACCTGTGGTACTTGTAATATAATCAACCACGTGGGGTGAGATACATCAAATCTCAGTGAGTTCCCTATCTTATAGGTCCTCTCGACTTTACAAGGTTCTATCACACCTAACTCAAGTCAAAAGGGAAGGGAAGTGACTTTGAGTACTCACACACACTAGATGGATCCATGTTCATGAGTCGCTTTAACTCACAATATCACTAATCGATAACCATACCAAGGCATCCCCTTTTCTCATTCTCTTCTACGTCTAGAAGTCGACACGAGTCATGGATCCTTGTAACCTACTTGACATACCAATGGATTCGGGTTCTGCGGGCCATTAACCGTTATGAATCGTCGCTTCACACGGGCCATTAACCGTCACAAGCATACGCTCCCTGAGCACCATTCGTACTGCACGCGGGAATCAAACCTGCCAAGTAGTCATGCATACGTTTTAGAGGAGCTCGAGACTCATGAAACTGCAACTCAAGATAACCGGTTACGATTACGTGATCACACACACAAATGTGGTTGTATTTGACAATCACAAGGCCACATTCGCCTTAAGACCTCTTTTGTCTTTTCTCAAATAAACACAATAAAACATGATCCATACTAGTGTAATTATTTTCATACCATTCGGTAATAGACGCACGCCTCGACCTCTCTTGCACGAGCGTCGTCATTACGTTATTCAACAATTTCTTAGCCGTTACTAGGTTCCAACATAGTTCATGGTAATATTACTCACTCTACCTATTTCATATTTTAACATGCATATACTCTCAAACATGCTTAACAATAACATTAGACAAGCATATTACAACATCAATCATAAAACACACAAGTTAGCATCACATGTCAAACAATATACACACTTTCCACATAGTAGATCATACACATTTTATCTCTACCCTATAAATCCATGACCTACAACTATGTTTCTACCTCACCATCACAAATATCATAAAATTAGCTTTCCAACGCTTCGAACGGGGACCAAAACGGACTTACGGTTCAAAAGTTATGAAGAAAACAAAATCTGACATATTGGAAAAATTCTGTGACCATGAGTCGACGCAAAATTCTATGGGTCGACGCAAAATCCTGGAGGTTAACGCTCTGGTCAGCGTAAACCGACCATGATTCGACGCATAGTTGCAATGAGTCGACGCATAGTTGCAGTGAGTCGACGCATACTGCGCAGATTTTGCTAAAAAATCAATTTTTGACCGTTAAATGCCTTCCGGACCTCCGATTTCGATTTTGTAAAAAGCCCTGGTCTCAGAATTCGACACACTATGATATTTTCTCCATAAAAAGGCCATCCAACATAATTACAAAATTAATACCCATATTATCAAATATGAAAATTTGGGTTTTCAACCAACTCATCCACTTCAAACTCAACCCAACATAATCAAACACACAAACAAGTATCAACAGATGATTATACCTATATATCAATCATACTACTCAGTTTATAATGCATTTCAACCGTTAGATTATTTGATTTAGCAAAATTACTCATTTTCTCAAAATCCAACCTAACTCTAGAAACTCTAGAATTCTACAACTAAAGCTTCTATCTAGAACCCACTTGGATTAGAAGATGATGATGAAGAAGATGAGATGAAAGATGAAGAGTAGTGGATGATTCTTGATCCTGAGCTCTTGGATTTTCTCTTCTTTCCTTTTCTCCCTTTTTCTTTCCTTTCTTCTTCCTTCTCTCTATTTTCTCTCTCTAATGTTACTATCTTTTTCACTAAATGAAAAGGAAAATGGAAAGAAATGATACATAGAGAAATCATTTAGTTAGTAAAACTAAACTAAATGTCCAATAAGTCTCTACTACACCAAAAGTTAAAATCTCAGAGTCAGAAAATATTAATTTGATCTGCTCTGAGCTCATCAGTTTACTCTAATTATTTTATCCAATAATTTCTCAGAGTAAACTGGAACCCAGTTGATCATACAAATATTATCCATAGCAAAATAATTTACGGGGTATTACAGTTCGTCACATGCGTAAAGTCGTCACGTCGTAAGATTGATTGTCAGAGGTATAATGAGAGATTAAAGTAAAAATAAGTATAAAGATAAAGGGGGAATAAGAGAAATCATCATTGATACACATATGATGACTCTTGTAGTGTTATATTTATAAAATCCCTCAACAAATGTTATATTTAATGCAGTTCAACTTTTGATAAGAACCTTTGCTTAAGTGGGATGTTGTTTCATGTTTTTTTTCTTTCTATTTTATGGATTCAAAGTTGTCTTTGAGTGTCTGTCTAGAGACGTCTACAAACTGATGATTATTATTATACTTTATTTCTTACTATTTTCCTTGTGGTGAGACCATGTTTGTACAATGAGAAATAAAATTTTATAAAGGGAGTCACTAACTGATTGCTTTCATATTCATATGTTTGCATTTTATCGATCACAAATGCGTGTAACGCACCAATACCCGTGTGAACGCACGAGTATCCCAACCAAAATCCGTGCAAACGCATGAGTTATTACAATTTTTGTATAATTAAAGAAAATAAACGTAAATATATTTAAAATCATGTATGAATCCAAACACGGACAAAATGAATTTATTTATGTTACTATAATTTATTTATACAATTAAAATAATATTTACAAATACTATTTTATTAGTTGATATATATAAAACTAAATAATTGTATAAATATTTTTTATAAATAAAGTAAAAAAAATTAATATTTACATATGGAAAAATATACAGTTAATCCAAATATTTGTATATATGGGAAAACTATATTTATGCTCCAAATATAAATGAAAATATGTTTTTCATTTAAAAATAATAAACTGTCTTGGTTAAATAATTTTGTTTCTTTTTGTTTTTGTTTTGTTTTTTACATTCATATTACATTTTAAAAACAAATGCGCGTAACACATCAATCTTCGTGCGAACACACGGGGTTATTGCATTTGTTGTACAATTAAAGAAAATAAAAGTAAATATATTTAAAATAATGTAGAATCCAAACACGGGAAAATATGTGTTGTTTTTTTCATTATTTCTGTTACTAATATTTTTATTTTGAAATTATTTTTAATTTAAGATATAATATTTTTTAAGATAATATATAGAAAAGTGAGCTATATACTATTGATGTAATCATTTCACTAATATATGTTATTAATAACAAGTGTTATTTTTAAATTAATGAGTGAATATTAATATATTTCTTTTTGATCGTGAAGGCTGTATCAGATCCTGTAGAATCAGGCCACCAAGTGTGTCAGGGATGCTGGTCGTATGGAGGGAGGGGGGGGGGGGGGGTGTGTAGCGAGCGATTTTGGACGCGGTTCTTAAGCGCTGGTCGCTCTCTGCGGTTGAGCTTAAAACTACAGGTCGATTCATTTTTTATCCTATTGTGAGCTGAATAAGGAAGGGAAATAGATGTCTCAAATTAACCCTGCTTGCATACTGAATTTAAACAGCGGTCTGTTAGGTTACGGATGCTATCAATGTAGGGGGGCCTTTGTACTGGTTATTCGTATTTCGCCAATACAAGTTCTTTCTTTCTTTTTTTCTAGGCAAAGGGTTTCTGGAGGGGAATAATGATTAGGATGTTAGGACTGGTGCTTTTGAATTACTGCTTTTGATTGATGGGGATATGGGATTTGGGTTTTTTGTTGATTGCGCTCGCTAAGATATTTTCTTTCGATCTTATGCCTACGTATTCCCGTTTACCGAAACAGGGAAATCAGAGCGTTCGTAGTTCCTCCTATTCTATGGGAGGAAATTGGTTTTTAGTGTCTTGTTCAAAGCCCAAGACGTGAAGCGAAAGGTGGTTTGTACCTTGTTCAAAGCCCAAGATGTGAAGCTTAAAAGGTCTATTTGTGTCTTGTTCAAAGCCCAAGACGTGAAGCTGAAAGACCTCGACTTTAGAGAGAATTTGTCATCTCTAAAGTGGGGGAAGGAGAATTACTTTAACTGGGATACGCGGATCCGAGCAATGCCATAATTTCCGAAGAAAGGGTTTTAACCTGAAGGAGAAGACTTTAACTCAGTGTAGAGCAATGCCATCTTTCCTTAGGAATTTCTCATGCTAAAAGAGGGACAGTGGCATGGATATAGATGATCCAAAGGCTTGCCGCTTACAGCGATTAGATGAAAGGGAAAGGAGTTGTTGATGTTTGTGTACTGTGAACGAGGCACAGCTTTGATGCTAAAAGATTGATTGGATCAACCAGTGGTTTTCTTATATAAAGCCTAAGAGGAGGCTAATTTTCGCTAGGAAAATCATTATACAAAGCCTAAGAGGAGGCTATTTTGTGTCTCGTACAAAGCCCGAGAGAGAGGCTAAAGGTTTTTGACCCAGTGGAGCATATCGTTATACAAAGCCTAAGAGGAGGCTAGCAAAGAGTTTGACTCTTGCTTAAGGGATTTATATCTCGTACGAGGCCCGAGATGGAGGCAAAAAAAAGGGTGATTGACTCAACGAGGGAATCTTTTGTGTCTCATACAAAGCCTGAGAGAGAGGCGAAAAGGTTATTTTGACTCCACTGGGGAGAATTTTGGTATCTCGTACGAAGCCCGAGCTGGAGGCTATTGTAACTGTTTCAGTTGAGTGACAGATCCAATATACTGATTTAAAAGAGAAAATCAGTTCTTATATGAGCAACACTGTACTCAGGGATTTAATTTGAGGATCAGGGATATTTCCTTTTCTTTGAGGAAACGGGAAATCCAAAGGGTATTGAGACTATCCGAGTCTGCGGGTTTCCTTCCTATTTAACGAAGGGTGCTTGAGAATGTCTTTGAGACTCAAGGAAGTTAGACTGTCCAAGTCTAGAGTTTTATCTTTTGTACTATGCTTCGAGAAACAGTAGTAGACTCTATGAAAGGACTGTTTTATGAGGATGACTAGGTTCTGTTCCTATACCTCTAGGAGGTCGTCGGGACAATTTGTACGAAGCCCAAGAGGAGGCTGGAAACTTTTAAGAAGCCGACGGGTCCTTGAATAATGCCCAAGAGGAGGCTATCATTCCCGGAGGAAGAGATCGTTATACGAAGCCTAAGAGGAGGTTGTGAATACTTCTAAGAAGCCGTAGGGTCCTTGAATAATGCCCAAGAGGAGGCGGGGTTGCTTTTAGGAAGCCTGTGGGTCCTTGTATGATGCCCAAGAGGAGGCCGATGCTTTTAAGAAGCCCGTGGGTCCTTGAATAATGCCCAAGAGGAGGCTATCATTCCCGGAGGAAGAGATCGTTTATACGAAGCCTAAGAGGAGGTTGTGAATACTTCTAAGAAGCCGTAGGGTCCTTGAATAATGCCCAAGAGGAGGCGGGGTTGCTTTTAGGAAGCCTGTGGGTCCTTGTATGATGCCCAAGAGGAGGCTGATGCTTTTAAGAAGCCCGTGGGTCCCAAACCAAAGAAAAGTTCAGGAAAACTCTTTTAGAGTTAAAACCACTGGTAAACGTGCGAGGTTTACTATCCAGTGACTTTAATTTTTTAGAGAGAGTCCGAACTGTTCGGCGGTTTGAAGAAATTCAAGAGAAGTTTCACCGAGAATAATTCATCTCTGGGGGATAGAATTTCTTGACGATTCCTAAGGAGGACAGCCGAAGAGAAGACTGTATCTGGTGCTCCTATTGGGGATCTAGGCGTCTATTTCTACGAATAAATGAAACAGCGTCACCTAGTTCTAGACGTAGTTGCCGGGGAAACTCGAAATATCTATACTATTATTACACAGTAGATATGAGCTTAAGAAAGGAGACTTACAGTGAGCAGCCCCACAATACAGTTTATAATATGAAAGCAGTAAATGAAAGCGATAACCACTTACTCGGTTGTAGAGCTTCCATGCTGTTTGGTTAGTTGTTCAACAAAGAAAGATTGAAAACAACAGTATATTCAAAATCAAAGGAGAAAGTGCTTTGAAAAAGAAAGATTTGGGGCTTACAGCTCAAGGAGAGGCCCAGAGTTTTATCAGTGAGCGCACTGTTTGAATTTGTACAGCGGGACTTATACAAGTGACTGTGGCCCAAAAATGGTTTTCTGTACAAAGGGATGGGTCTTACACTCTCTCAAGAGGCCCAAAAAGGTTTAAAGGAAAAAGAGTGGGGCGTATAACACGAGGGTAGGCCCAAATGATTTTTCGTTTAAAAATGGCGATCGCGCCGAGGTTTTCTTTTAACGCAGAGGGACTTATACAATAAGTGAGGCCCAAAATGTTTTGGTTAAAAGGGGGATTAGGTCTTACACTCTAATAGAGGCCCAAAAGTTTTGAATGGGTCTTATAGCTCGAGGAGAGGCCCAGATGTTTTTTGAAAAGGCGACGATCGCGCCGTTTGTTTTTTTTGACGGTATCGAGACTTATACAATAAGTGAGGCCCAAAGATGATTTGGTCAAAAAAGGATTGGGTCTTACACTCTAATAGAGGCCCAAAGTGTTTTGAAAATGATTTATGAGGGTTGAATTAATCCAAAACCCTAATTTGTTTTCAAAAATGTATTTAATTGAATAAAAATTCAATTAAAAATGATCAAAATTGTTTAACATATGAAAAACAAATTATGACTTTGGATTAATGCTTCAAAAATTAAGTATTGACCTACAAAATAATTAGAAAGCATTAAAAGTTGCAAAATCAATGTAGAAAAAATATTTAAAATGCCAAAAACAATCAAAATATTAATTCTTTACAAAAATATCAATTATATGAAATAAATAATATTTTTGGGATTTTTTGATAAAATAAAATATTTTAACATTTTTGTGAATTATTAAAAAAAGAACCAACTCAAAATCATTAAAACTCAGAGAGAAATTAATTTTTGAATCAATTAAACAAAATCACAAAATTCAAATATTTGAAAATCTGAAAATGGCGCCAAGAACAACACCAAGAACACGCGCGTTTTCTGGGTTTGGCTGATTTGCGTTTTCTATCCAATCTCACTGAATACGTAATTATAACATGCAATCCACATATCATTATGCTCGCCTCAACCTCACGATCATGTCTATGTACTTTAATTTCATTTAAATTAAACATACAACAAGAAATCACGAAGAAACCTCAAGAATCCTAATTTCTGCATGAAGGCTAGGATTTTTGATACACGATTCAAACAATGCAATTAATTGAGGGAAAACATTCCATGCATGATTATGAACATATGGCCAAATTATTGTGCGAGGAAATATGCATAGATTTAGAGATGCCCAAGTTTAGGCTTACCTTCAAGTCGTGACAGCAAGTGCAGATGTGATTTTGGGTTGGAGGTGTTACAGACAAGTTGTGATGATCTGGACAGCTTCCCTACACCATATGGAGTGTGTTTGAACACTTGGATTGAATTGAAATGGACTGGATCAGTTTATGGCATCTCAGCTGCAACTTCACTTCAAACTTGTGTGGATGGCAAATGATTTTGAGATTTTGATGTTCCAGATGTTATGTGAGTGTTTGATCAGCTCATATGTGATGTATGTGAGGTGTGTGAGTGATTGGTTTGTGCAGAATTGCTCTCAAACTCAAAACCTGATAGCTACCTTGCTAAGAAAGGCATTTTTGCCAAGAGAAAGAGATTTTGAGGAAAGCATCTGTTAGATGGCTTTGGTGTACTCAAACTGACCACAATTGAGCTCTATTTATAGTAGAGCAAGTTTGTTTTACAAGGAATAGTGCATGGCAGCTGGTAAGTAGGTTTCCTCAATGTTGGCCAATGGAAATGAAAGTCTCCTCTAGCCATTGACTAGAGGTTAGGGCACAGAGCTTTGGTCCCCTTGGTCTTGGATAAGTCTTGACTGATTTCAGATGAGAATGGCTCAGTCCATGCCACCTTGATGGTTCCATTGAATGCCTCATTCCAAATTTGAAGTCTTGTCCCTATTTTGGCCATTCTAGGTTCAACATGCTATTCTTTGTTCCTTGGCCCTTGGAGGCTTGGCTCAGTGATTGTCCCCTTTGGATTCAATCCTCTGAGGTGTCCAAGTGGATTGGAGCAATTGCAATTGGCTGATTTTGGAAAATCGAGCCAAAATGCAAATTCTGCCTTGCTTTGACAGATTTCAGCAAGGCAACTTGCCAATGTTGTATCTCATGATGTAGGTTGAATTTGGCAATGTTCTTGGCCATTTTGGAAAGCTCTTACATGATACAACAACTGTTTGAACAAGTTTGGTTTTGATCTCTTTTGATTCCAAGTGAAAAATCCCCCTACATTTGGCAAAAAGTGAAGCAGAATTCTGACTTAGTGAAAATTTCACTAAGTGTTGGAAAAAGTGACATTTTCACTTTTCAGCCACTTTAATCACTCCATAACTCAAAATCCTTAATGAATTGGAATGACTTGTAGTTGAAGTTTTTGTAGGTGATAATGAGGGCTACAAATCCATCTTTGGATGAGAAAAAATGGCCTTGTGGTTTAGGAGTTATGGTCCTCCAAAGTTGGTACCTTTGCCACTTTATTTTTAACTTAGAAAAATTTCTAAGTTTTATGGTTACCCCTTTTACAAGTTATCTCACTTTTCTTGATTTTTCTTGATGAATGATGATTCAAATCATACATTAACATCATTTTAGGGTTAAAAATCCATTTTGGTGAAAAATCTCAAAAAGTCAAAGTTGACTTTTGTGCACAGTTGACTTTTTATCAGATGAATTCCAAACTGTGCAATTCTTCAGGAAATCATGTCCTTGACCTAAATCAAACTTGATGGACATGTTCCATGGGTGTCATAGGGTATATTCAATCATGTATTAGGGTTTGGGAGCATGTCCTGGTCAAAAGTCAAAGTTACAGTTGACTTTTCCCTTAAAACCCTAATTGTGGTGCAGATAAAATTGAGACTTGTTGCTCAAACTTCTTGGATTAATCCATTGTTCCAAATGGATCAATATGGTATATTAGAGCCCCTCAAATCATGTCTTGAGGTCTTGGCTCATGGTTTGTCCCAAAAGTCAACTTAGGGGTGAATTAGGTCAAGAAACCCTAATTCTTGATTTTTGATGAATGCATCCCTTGAGGCAAAATTGACTCGATGCATGGGTTCATGAGGTTCCATGAAGTATATTAGGTTATGTTTTGGATCAATGGCTTGTGCCCAGATGAAATTTTTCATCTGGAGGCCCTGGTCGACCAAAACCCTAATTTGGTGACACTGTTGATCTTGAGACTTGATCCACCTAGAAGGGAGCAGCCTTGTGCTTAATCCTTGAAGTGGGAGTCCTTTTTGATCCATTGTGGATGTTTGAGAGATTAGACAAGTTGAAGATCATGTCATTTCTTGATTGATCCTTTGTCTAAGCACTCAGAGAGGGCTCGAAACCCTAATTTTGATTGTATTGGATGCTCACCCATCTTTGGGGATACTGATGAAGCATGATGGTTCATCCATATTGTGATGATGATTTTCACAATGATGGGAAATCTAAGTGGTCAAAATTTGGGGTATTACAGATGCCCCTATTTAATCTTCTTGGACCCGAAGGTATGAATGACGAAGGTATTCGAGCATTCGGGGTGCAAGAGGATTAAATATCGGAATATCCGAAATTTTGATGGTGGTTATGAATGGTAGCTTACGCATTCATCTTCTTCAGCTAAGCGATGATGCTTAGAAAAGGTAAACTTCCCCTCGATCCTGGTTTCCTACCAAGGAACTGGTCTCAGTCTCTTTTGAAGTAAACTTCCCCTCGATCCTGGTTTCCTACCAAGGAACTGGTCTTAGTTTCTGATTCAAACTTCCCCTCGATCCTGGTTTCCTACCAAGAACTGGTCTTAGTTTCTGATTTAAACTCCCCCTCGATCCTGGTTTCCTACCAAGAACTGGTCTTAATTTTAGATTTAAACTTCCCCTCAATCCTGGTTTCCTACCAAGAACTGGTCTTAGTTTCTGATTTAAACTTCCCCTCGATCCTGGTTTTCTACCAAGAACTGGTCTTAGTTTCTGATTTAAACTTCCCCTCGATCCTGGTTTCCTACCAAGAACTGGTCTTAGTTTCTAATTTAAACTTCCCCCCGACCCTGGTTTCCTACCAAGAACTGGTCTTAGTTTCTTTTGTCAATAAACTTTCTTGACAAGGGACGCTATTCGTAGCGGCTTTCCTTAAACTTCTCGCCGAATTTTCCTGGGGAGATGCCATTTGAGTGGAAAAAGTTTTGATGTCAGACTTGCTGGGGAACCCATTCGTCTGAGTTGTAGAGGTACACAAACTTCTCTGTTTTGGAGATGTCATTTGTCGATTCTACTGGGGAAAGCGAGTCTCTTGAGAGACTGTTTTCGTTTGGGGTTACATCATACTTTTCTCGGGATCTTCCCGGAGAAATGCCATATGATGGGATCCAATTTTGAGGTGCCGATGACCTTCTCATCAACGACTTTTCGGAGAAATACTGATGTACTGCCGAATCTCTGATCACGAGGCTTTCTCTGTGGATTTTCCTTAATCCGGGAAAGCAAGGATATCATCTTCAATGGCGAAGAGTGACATCTGTTGAAGGTTCTTTGATCTTTCAGAGGTTCAAGTTATCAAAGTGGCCAAGTGCCGACTCTGATCTAAAGATACACTGGTGGCGAGATTGTGCAGACGCAACACTTCCTGACGAGGAAAGAACTGACAAACTCGATTGAGAAAACTGTTTATCACTAGGGGACAAGACCGACTCAAGTGATAGTGATGCAATACGAAATGCGAACGCAAATAAAATGCATGAAGTATGTATGTTTATGCTGACAAAATAGACGCGACATACAGACTAATGGATGAACACATTTGGATACTCGGCCATCGCGAGGCAAAGAAGTACCGTTGATTCAAAATAGCAATTCCACCTTGCTTAGGAGAGATAGTCCACGCGGGGAGCTATGTTGATCGGGCTTAAGAGATGAGAACTCGGCCGAGGGTGTCAGATGAAACAAGGTCTCTGACACAGTTGATCCCTTCATTCAGGCGAACTGGTTTAGAAGGAATACTTTGATTCTGCACTTTGAGATTCAAACACCTTTGGAGAAGCGATCGAGATTCTTCTGATGTTCAACAGTCAAAAGAAATGCCATCTTTAATTTAAAAGCAGAAAAAGTTTTAACAAGTAAATTCATTTTTGTTTTATTTCAAGAATCGCTAACTAAGTTTAAACAACGTCGTTCTGTAAAGCTAAAACAAGCAAGAATTACAAACAAAAGCACAAAGGCTCAAATTTTATTGATAAGATGGAGATCAGCCAAACGCGTGATTCCAAAGAGTATATACAAAGTTAGAAAATGGTAATTTACAGGGAAAAGGGCTACGTTGAAACATAACGACCACTATCCTTCTACCAACTTTGAATTCGGGGCATCCTGAGCTTCCGTCGAAGATGACCTTTGACTGGAGATTTCCTCCGATAGATGATGTAACTACTGCTGCTGAGGGACTTGCCTCTGTTGAACATAGTTACTTGCCATTATCCCTAATTTTTGCCTGGATTGTACTATGAGATTTCCAATCCATCGGGATGATTCTTTTTTTTTCATGTCTCTAACTTTTGCCTGGACCGTCCTTTCGGGTTTTCAATCCACCGAGACGTTTTTTTTTTTAGTTTAGGCGAAGTATTTCTTGACTACATCAACATTCGTGGGGTAGGCAAATTCCTCTCCGTCCATGGTTGCAAGTCTCAAGGCGCCGCCTGAGAAAGCTTTCGTGACCACATATGGGCCATCATAATTCGGGGTCCATTTGCCCCGAGAGTCAGAGAGAAATGATTGTATCTTCTTGAGCACGAGGTCTCCTTTTCTGAAGACACGAGGTCGGACCTTTTTGTCGAACGCCCTCTTCATTCTCTGTTGATACAACTGACCGTGGCATAGTACCGTGATTCTCTTCTCTTCGATCAGGTTCAGTTCGTCGTGTCGACTTTGACACCATTCAGCTTCTGTTAGCTTAGCTTCCATCAATACCCGGATTGATGGGATCTCTACTTCTATGGGAAGCACTGCCTCCATGCCATATACTAGAGAGAAAGGGGTAGCCCCTGTTGAAGTGCGGACAGATGTGCGATAACCATGAAGAGCAAAGGGTAGCATCTCGTGCCAATCTTTGTAGGTTACAACCATTTTTTGAACGATCTTCTTGATGTTCTTGTTAGCCGCTTCTACCGCTCCGTTCATCTTGGGTCGGTAGGGAGATGAGTTATGGTGTTCAATCTTGAACTCTGCACATAACTCTTTCATCATCTTATTATTCAAGTTAGATCCAGTATCAGTAATGATCTCGCTTGGAACACCATAACGGTAGATGATATTGTTTTTGATAAATCGGACCACCACTTGTCGGGTTACATTGGCGAATGACGCTGCTTCGACCCACTTGGTGAAGTAATCAATGGCCACCAGGATGAAACGATGTCCGTTCGAAGCCTTGGGCTCAATCATACCAATCATGTCGATTCCCCATATGGAAAAAGGCCACGGGGAAGAAAGAACTTTGAGATGTGATGGCGGTACATGAATTTTGTCGGAGTATATCTGACACTTGTGACACCTTCTCATGTACTTGTAGCAGTCGGATTCCATGGTCAACCAATAATACCCGGCCCTGAGAATTTTTCTCGCCATTGTTTGTCCGTTGGCATGAGTGCCAAAGGATCCTTCATGAATTTCTTTCATGAGCATGTCTGCTTCTGGTCTGTCGACGCATCGGAGCAAGACCATGTCAAAATTTCTCTTATAAAGAGTGTCACCGCTCAGGAAGAAGTTTCCAGCCAATCTTCTGAGGGTTTTCCTGTCTTTTCTGAGTGCCCCAGATGGGTACTCTTGTTTCTGAAGGAAGCATTTGATATCGTGATACCAAGGTCTGTCGTCTATGACTGCTTCAATCGCGAAGATGTAAGCGGGCCGTTCAAGGCGCATTATGTCGATCTTAGGTATGTCATTCCAGCGACCTACACTAATCATGGAAGAGATAGTGGCTAATGCATCAGCCATGTGATTCTCCTCACGAGGGATGTGATGAAACTCAACTCTGTTGAAGAAAGGTAGCAACCTTCTTGCATAGTCTTTGTAAGGAATCAATCCTGATTGGTATGTGTTCCAATCTCCTTTTATCTGATTGATAACCAGGGCTGAGTCGCCATATACGTCCAAGTTTTTGATCCTTAAATCAATTGCTTCCTCGAGACCCATAATACAAGCTTCGTATTCGGCCTCGTTGTTCGTACATTTGAACGTAAGTCTGGCAGTGAAAGGAATGTGGGAACCCTGAGGGGTAACAATGATTGCCCCAATTCCGTTTCCATAATGATTTACTGCTCCGTCAAAGATAAGTCCCCACTGGGAACCTGGTTCTGGCCCTTCACTGGGTAGCGGTTCATCGCAATCTTTCATCTTTAGATACATGACATCTTCGTCTAGGAAGTCAAACCCGATTGATTCTTGATCGTCAATCAGTTGATGAACCAAATGATCGGCTAAAATACTTCCTTTAACAGCTTTCTGAGCATGGTACTCTATGTCATATTCTGATAGTAACATCTGCCAACGGGCAATCCTTCCCGTGAGAGCAGGTTTTTCGAAAACGTACTTGATTGGATCCATTTCGGAGACCAACCAAGTAGTATGACGAATCATGTACTGGCGAAGACGTTTGGCTGCCCAAGCCAAAGTGCAACAAGTTTTCTCAAGCATTGTGTACTGAGTCTCGCAGTCGGTGAATTTCTTGCTTAGATAGTAAATGGCAGACTCTTTCCTTTTAGTTTCGTCTTGTTGGCCAAGTACACATCCCATTGAGTCCTCTAGGACTGTGAGGTAAATGATCAGTGGTCTTCCTTCCACTGGAGGTGATAGAATCGGAGGATTCAACAGATATTCCTTGATACTGTCGAAGGCGGTTTGGCAATCTTCTGACCAAACGCAATCCTGGTTCTTTTTCAATAACTTGAAAATCGGCGCACAAGTGACGGTCATAAGGAATATGAATCTGGAGATGTAGTTCAAATGTCCCAGGAATCCTCTGACTTGTTTTTCAGTTTTCGGAGAAGGCATTTCTTGAATGGCCTTGACCTTGTCAGGATCAACTTCAATCCCTTTCTGGCTGACGATGAATCCTAGTAATTTCCCCGAACGGACACCGAAGGTGCACTTGTTGGGATTCAAGCGGAGCTTGAATTTTCTTAGACGTTCGAACAATTTTGACAGATGTTCAACGTGCTCATCCTCTATTCTTGATTTTGCAATCAAATCATCGACATACACCTCGATTTCTTTGTGTATCATGTCATGAAACAGAGTAGTCATGGCCCTTTGATAGGTTGCCCCGACATTCTTCAAACCGAATGGCATTACCTTGTAACAAAAGGTACCCCATGGGGTAATGAACGAAGTTTTCTCCATGTCTTTCGGCGCCATTTTAATCTGGTTATAGCCCGAGAATCCATCCATGAAGGAGAATACTTTGAACATTGCTGTGCTGTCAATCAACATGTCAATGTGTGGTAAAGGAAAGTCGTCCTTTGGACTTGCCTTGTTTAGATCTCTGTAATCAACACACATTCTGACCCTTCCGTCCTTTTTGGGAACGGGTACGATGTTGGCTAACCATTGAGGATATTCAGATGTAGCGAGGAAACCCACGTCGATCTGTTTCTGTACTTCCTCCTTGATTTTGATGGCCATGTCCGGGTGAGTGCGTCTCAACCTTTGCTTTACTAGCGGACATTTCGATCTCAACGGTAAGTGATGTTCCACGATGCTGGTATCCAACCCTGGCATATCTTGATAGGACCAAGCGAATACATCGGGGAATTCTTTGAGAAGCTTTATCAAACCCTCTCTGGCAGTTGGACTGAGCAATGCTCCGATCCTGATTTCTTTTTTCTCTTGCTCTGAACCCAAGTTTACCGTTTCCAATGGTTCTTTGTGAGGTTCAATGGACCTTTCCTCTTGTCTGAGTAGTCGGGAGATCTCTTCTGGAATTTCGTTGTCATTTTCTTCTTCAGCCTCGAATACCGGGAACTCAAAGTCGGAAGAAGGCATCGGATCGTATGTTTCAACGGGGTATATAACAAGCAATCTGCATGACGTGATGATTCGTGTTTAGAAGAGATAGAGAAAATGCAAGTGTGTGCAGTGTATTTATTTTACTGCTTGTTTTTATTATTGAATGTTTTTTTTTTTAGGATTACCATTTTCTGAAAAAGCAAAAAGAGAAAACAGCAATTAATGCAGAAATTACAGAACGACGTTATTTTATTAATGAACAAGTCGAATCTTGAAACTACAGCCCTATAAAACAAAACTCTGTCGCTTTGGGCAAAGCGAAGAGGAAAATTTACAAAAAGCGAGCCCTATCAAAACATCCGTTTCACCTGGGCAGGGTGAAAGGCTTAAAGATGGCAATTACTTTGACTGACGAACGACCCTCGGAACCTCAACGGCAACCCATTGGCGGCGAACTCCTCGGTGAATTACAAAGTCTGGCACCTTCCTTGATTCGTCTTCAGAAATGACGCTGATTTCTGGTGGAGTAGGATCATTGGAATCTATCTCCCAGGCAGAATTGTCGTAGGAGGATTCCCCTGTTGCATTTTGCATAGCATTTGTGCTCTCAGCTGTATCTCCCCATCCAGTTGACTGGATATCTTCGAGCCTGATAAGAGAGCTTTCGGGAGCGGTGTACTTGACCATATAGTCGTATTTTCCACTTGGTTGTCCCAGAGTGTCCCAAATTTCTTTGGAATCGGAGGAGTCATCTCTCTCAATGATGTTGACCTCAGGAAAAGCATAGTTGATGAATTCTAGTCCTGCAAATGTTGCGAATTCATCTTCATGTCGAGTAGTTTCCGAATGACCTGAGTGTTGATCCCATGACATGGCGGGGACACATGTATTCTGTTCAATGATGCTCAGCTGAGTTCCATTACTCGGCTGACTTTCTTACCCCAAGTTTCCTGGGTAAGGCTGCCACATTGGCAGACCATCCATCGGGCCATAGTAATTGTGATCAAAGTTTTCTTTCATCGGAGTATCATCCTCTAATGAATTTGGCGGAGCACGGCATCCTTTCGGATCACAATCTCCGTAGATTGTTTCGACATCTGATCTTGGTATAAATCTCGGACTTTCTGTAGGAAAGCAAAAAAGCATAGGCACCTCTTCCTGAGACATATAGCCGTCCTTGTTAAGGTAGGACTTCTATTCTTCATCTGTGTCAGAGGGATCTTCCTCATTGATAGCATGAATTGTCTGAGACACTGGGTGGAGAAAACCTCCACCGTGGAAGAAGTTTTGAAGGGGATGAAGACTTTCATCATTGACAGCTGTCTGGGTACAGGTTGCAGAAAAGCCAAGACCCTTCTTTGTTTTATTGTCAATAGGAATGACAAGCCGTCCCCATCCTTTTGTATCGGTACTCTCGACCGCTTTGATAGCATCTTTGTATGAAGAAATTAAAGTTCCTTCTTCAGATTAATCGTTCTTGCTCACCGATAGTGCTTGGAACTGAGTTCCAATAACCTCCTCGGGTTTTACAGAAACAGATGATGATAGGTTACTCACAAGCAAGGCTTGTTCCCCACAAACCGTGACAAGTTGATCGTTCTTGACGAACTTTAGCTTTTGGTGGAGGGTCGAAGTAACCGCTCCAGCCTGATGTATCCAAGGTCTTCCTAATAAACAACTGTATGTTTCCCGGATGTCCATGACCTGGAAAGTGATTTGGAAAGTGTGAGGACCAATAGTTATGGGAAGATCAACTTCGCCGATAACTGTTTTTCTGGATCCGTCGAATGCTTTGACGACGACCTCGCTGACTCTCATCGGAGGGCCCTTAAATGATAATTGCGTCAAAGTGGACTTCGGCATAACATTCAGGGCTGACCCTGTGTCTACCAGTACGTTGGCTAAAGCATCGCCCTGGCAGTTAACTGTGATATTGAGCGCCATGTTATGACGGCGACCCTCTTCAGGTAATTCCTCATCACTAAATCCCAAATTATTGCAGGAAGTGATGTTAGAGACAATGCTATCGAATTGTTTGATTGTTACATCCTGTTCCACAAAGGCTTGCTCCAAGAATTTCTGTAGAGCCTCCCTGTGGGCTTCTGAACTGAGTAACAGTGATAATACTGAGATCTTTGAAGGAGTCTGTAACAGTTGATCAACAATGTTATATTCACTCCTTTGGATGACCTTTAGCATCTCATCTTTGTCTTTTGAAAAGTCGGGATTACCGGATTGACCGACTGGTGGATCAGGAATTTCTGCCTGAAGTTCCTTTTCTTTGTTGGATTCTCCAACCCCTCGGTTGAAGACTCGACCGCTCCATGTTACACGACTGATGTCTGCAATATTCACGACGGAGGGTAATGGAATTTCCTTTCCATTCTCGATTATTGTTGCACCGTATTTGTAAGGGATTGCCTTAGCTGATTTATACGGTAGTGGCCCCGGCAGATAGATGACTATGGGAACCTTCTGATTTTTCTGACCATCATAAGTAACCTTGATCCGTTCCCGGTTGGGAACTCTAGATTCGTCAAGTAGAGGGACGATGGCAAAAACATCCCTGATCTGGTGATGACCAGAGATCGTGACAACATCCTCAACTTGATCGGCAAGGTAGTTCGGCGACCAAATGATGGGTCCTGAACCTGGATATGGACGAATTTCTCCGTGATCGATCTGACCCTGAAGAGCTGCTCTCACAAGGTAACACCCTTGGTTACTTTCCGAACAGACGCTGCAACTGTCATAGTTGTGTGGTGGCACCTGGCCACGCCCACTTTGAATACAATGTAACCTCACTAGGTTACCTTCCATTGATCGGACATCCTGACTTTGACGACGAGTAGGATTCCCGTTATTGATACTAATCTGCTGAGTATCTTCGTCCATATAGATTGGCATCCACCAGTGATTTAACAAGTGCTGAAGTGCCTCCTGGACAAGGGTACAACCTCGATCGTTTTCGCAACCCGCTTTACAGTTTTGATAGTCATGTGATATTAAGAATCCAAGTCGGACCTGCTCAGCATGTAACTCTACCAGGTTGGTATCCATTATGCGGATATCGAAGATCTGGACCATGTTGATTTGATAGGAGTTCCTATCATGGTAGTCTTGGATCCATCCAAGATCCGTCTGATGCTGGAGGGCCTCTTGTATGAAAGAGCATCCCTGTTTGTTTACCGAGCAAATCAGACAGGAACTGTAATCGTGCCGCGGCAGATTATGATACTGGCTTTGCCTTGAGTGCATCGCCACCAAGTTGACATTCATCGCACGGATGTCGTGGTTTTGAATGACGTTGGAATTCGTGTAAACCATGTTAACTCCACGAACTCGGTGCTCTTGGATCCATCCAAGATCCATTTGTTCCTGTAGAGCTGCTTGCACTACAGAATACCCCTGGTTGTCTTTAGAGCAGATATCACACTGGTGATAGTTATGAGGTGGCACATGGCCATATCCACTCTGTCTACAATGCATCTTGACCAGATTGGTCTCCAATAAGAGTACATCGTGAATTTGATAGACATTGTTAGTCTCTTTCTCAATCAGATTGACTGCAGCTTTCTCGTGTTAAGGCAGCGGGTTCGTGAGAACATTAGGATTCGTATCTTTGAAAGATAAGAGCCCGCTCCTAACAAGCTTTTGCACGTCGGATTTGAAATTGAGACAAGTCTCAATGTTATGCCCTGAACCTCCTTGATGATAAGGGCATGTTTGATCCACCTTAAACCAGAAAGGCGGATTTTCCGGAACTGAAAGGGGAAACTTAGTCTGGATGTGCCCCTTGGCTAGCAGTAACGGAAACAGTTCTGCGTACGTTACAGGTATAGGATCAAATCCTGATGGCCGTGTTGTACGGTTGTTGTTATATGGAGGACGAGCCTGCTGAAAAGGCTGTTGTGCCCTTTGTTGGTCAGGTTGGCTTTGCGCAACCTGAGGTTGATACATAGGAACAGGCGCGGGGCCGATAGCAGGAGTAACAGCTGCTACTGGCTGATAACGTCGCCTTTGCCTTTCGAGAGAGATATTCCCAATATCTTGCTCTTTTTTCTTAGGGAGAGCACTACCGTATTTTTTAGTACCGCACGTTGATCCAGTGTCTTTTACCAAACGTCCTTCTCGGACGGTTTCCTCAAGACGTACACCCATGCTGACCATTTCGGTGAAATCACTGGGTGCACTGGCAATCATTCGGTCATAGTAAAATGAGCTTAAGGTCTTTAAGAAGATTTTTGTCATCTCTTTTTCCTCAAGAGGTGGACAAATTTGAGCGGCAATTTCACGCCACCTTTGAGCATACTCCTTAAAGGTTTCCTTTTCCTTTTCCGACACTGATCTGAGTTGATCTCTGTCGGGTGCCATGTCCAAATTGTATTTGTATTGTTGGATGAAGGCAGTACCAAGATCTCTGAATGTAATGATCGTAGTACGGTTTAAACCCATGTACCATTTGAGTGCGGCACCGGTTAAACTATCCTGGAAGTAGTGAATCAGCAGGTCTTGATTATCAGTCTGAGCTGACATCCGCCGAGCGTACATCACCAGATGGCTCTGAGGGCAAGAGTTACCCTTGTATTTTTCAAAGTCGGGCACTTGGAACTTGTGCGGGACTTTCACATTTGGGACCAAGCAGAGGTCTGCGGCGTCCTTTCCAAATAGATCCTGACCGCGAATGGCTTGCAGCTCTTTCTACATTTCCAAGAACTGTTCCTGGAATTCCTCCATTTTGTCAAACATAGTTTCCTTCTTACCAGAAGGTGGTGGTGGAATCTGTCCTTCCGGGACAGTGTGCACCACAGGGGGTGGTACCGTGACTACGGCAGTAAGTCTTGGCGCTTCCCGAAGTTTATAACCTTCAGGAGTCTTCAGTATGCCCCTAGCATCTTCGCTTTCCCGAAGTTTGTAACCTTCAGGCCCAGCGGCTTCTGTTGCGATTCCCTGATCTTCAGTGATCGGCGGAACATATCCTTCCGGGATATAGTTAACAGGCATGCCCCAAGGACGATCTTTCGGTATCTGATACCTAGGATCATACTTTTCTATGATGGGCATTGAGGAGATCACAGTTCTTTGTAGCTGAGCTTCTGCCATGGCTTGCATGTCGTTACGAAGCTTTCTCATATCCTCTCTCAGAGTGTCGATCTCTTCTTTCAACTCTCTGTTTTCTTCCTCAAGATCATCCATCTTTCTCTGACGATTGGCCCGAGTATTATACGAATGAGACAGTTTGACTCTAGAATCGAGACCCAAACGTGAGATTCGTAGGTAAG
Source organism: Lathyrus tuberosus (assembly GCA_022829125.1). NCBI lineage: Eukaryota > Viridiplantae > Streptophyta > Magnoliopsida > Fabales > Fabaceae > Lathyrus > Lathyrus tuberosus. Next base: position 12,979,936 of record JALAZF010000101.1, on the reverse strand, counting down.
GAGAATACGCGATGTGAGAATGATGAATGCAATGATTATATTAATTGTTTTTTTTTTGTTTAATCAAAATAAACTTCGACAATTAGATTGTAAATATCAAACAGTGGGGAAATCCCTTTTTATTGAAATTCAAAGGATTACAGAAATGGAAATACAGTAGATTACAAAGTGCAGAAACATAAACCTAAACTAATGGGTCCCGAGTCCTCTCTGTGGAGAAACCGGGTGCTGACTCTGGTACTTTCCTTTTCTTTGACCGGGGCGTTTGGGCCGTTGTCGGGTTGTCATTCCTTTGCCAAGTGAAAGGAGTGAGCAAATTCCTTTGGTCATCTTGATTCTCTACAGCATGCCGCTCCAAAATTTCAATCAGAGCATCTTTCTCTTTCAGTAATTGCTGTATTTGGATGCACTCTACGTTGAGGGTGCGGTACTTGTTCTTCCAAGATCTTCTTTCCTTTTGAACTTTGTTGAGAGTAACCTGAAGCCTTTCAATTTCCGTCATGAAGTACATGACAATTTCCCTCGGCGGAAGAATTCCGTAACGAGGATAAGGCATCTTTAGCTTGAGAGCTCTAGTTTATACCCAATGGAGATAAGGCTCCACCGAGACACAGTCCGATTTTCCCAGAGACTCTCGTCCTTTCTTATGAACATGTTTCCAAGCTTGCACTATTTCCATCTTTAGTGCTCTATCGTTTTCTCCTTCTTTGAAGAAAAGACCTTCCAGATGAACATCCAGTGGGATGTGTCGCATCGGGTATCCAAATTGACGAAGAACTAATATCGGATGATAGTTGATTCCTCCTTTAGTCCCTATGAGGGGTACGCTGGGGAAGTTTCCACAACGGTCAATGATTCTGATTCCCTCATAAATCCTATTACACCAATCTATATCAGAGTTGGTGAGGGACATGATCTTCTGCGACCAACGTAAGACACTCTTGCAATCCCAAAAAGCGGCAGACTTGGGCAAGTGTGAGATAAACCATTTGTAAAGCAAAGGTACACAGCATGTGATCTCCCCTCCGTTGTACAAATTTCCCAAGTGTACAGAATGATACGCATCTGCGAGCAAAGTTGGCACAGGGTTTCCAATGAGAAAAACCTTAATAGCGTTGATATCGACGAAGTTATTGATGTTGGGAAACAAAAATAACCCGTAGGTGAGCAAGACAAAGATGCTTTCAAAAGCAGTCCCGTTCCCTATACTAGCGAAGTACAGAGCTTTCTTGGTCAAGAACTGGGCTGGCAAACCTCGGATGCCACCCATAGTGGTCATGTGAGCCCTGACCTCAGACTCATCCAAATAAATTGCTCTTGCAATAGTCTGATTCTTTGGAATTTCTTCCAGTCCAGAAAATGGAGCTCGATCAGTGATATGTAAATCAGCCAAATGAGAGTACTCCTCTAGCGTTGGTGCTAGCTGGTAATTCGGGAATATGAAACAATGATAAACCGGATCGTAGAACTGAATGAGCGCATCCATGATTCCCTTAATCACATGGACTCTTAACAGTGGTAGCAAACCGCCGTGCTTGGCTCTGAAAGCCTCTGGGTTAACGGTCATCCTCGCTAACTTTCTCAAATCTCCTAACTTTGGAACCTTGAAGGTATACTGGCGAGTTCTCCTTCTACCGAAATCCATTAATGCAATCTTTTTCTCTGATATTTGCAATCACAGTCTTAGTTTAATTTTGAAAAACAGAGAGACTAGAAGAGAAATTTTTTGAATGTTTTAATGTATTATTAAATGGATGCATGAATGCAGCACACAAAAACATAGAAAAAACATGGGGTCAAAGGGTCATTGTCATGAAGTCAAGGCTCTACCCATCCCCAAAGGTTTATACTAGGGTGATTTTTGTACCTGTACTCATTATCATCAGCTCCTCCCAGGAAAGCAAAACAACAAGCGGATCGCCAGCGAGTTGTGTGCAATCTTAGAGTAAGTGCTATTCACCGAGAATAGATCACCAGCCTCAAATGAGGGTAGTATCGCGTAACAGCTATTTCCGATAGCTTCCGCACTACAAAAAAGGTTGGCTTTTCTTAAGTGTATACTCATTCTGTCCACATACGGCATCACCCGCATTCCCATTAGCAGAAAAATAAACATGTATAGCAATTAGGAAAAGCAGTATATATATATTTGTCCTAATCATCCTAGACTTATAAAGCTATGAATCTTAAGTTCCTGACAGAAATGGGTTCCCCGGCGGAAGCCCCAATCTGTGGTTCCCTGCCTAAGAGATGGACCAACATAAGTCAATCTTTCTCTTCGGTAGAGTTCCCATTTTCCGTGGAAAACGGGGATGATACCCTAAGGCAGAAAAGATTTTGGCAAAGACTCCCCAGCAGAGTTGCCATTTTACAAGGAAAACAGACAGAAAGAAAAACTGGCCCTACGGTAGACGCCACTTTTCTGTAGCGAGCGATTTTGGACGCGGTTCTTAAGCGCTGGTCGCTCTCTACGGTTGAGCTTAAAACTACAAGTCGATTCATTTTTTATCCTATTGTGAGCTGAATAAGGAAGGGAAATAGATGTCTCCAATTAACCCTGCTTGCATACTGAATTTAAACAGCGGTCTGTTAGGTTACGGATGCTATCAATGTAGGGGGGCCTTTGTACTGGTTATTCGTATTTCGCCAATACAAGTTCTTTCTTTCTTTTTTTCTAGGCAAAGGGTTTCTGGCGGGGAATAATGATTAGGATGTTAGGACTGGTGCTTTTGAATTACTGCTTTTGATTGATGGGGATATGGGATTTGGGTTTTTTGTTGATTGCGCTCGCTAAGATCTTTTCTTTCGATCTTATGCCTACGTATTCCCGTTTACCGAAACAGGGAAATCAGAGCGTTCGTAGTTCCTCCTATTCTATGGGAGGAAATTGGTTTTTGGTGTCTTGTTCAAAGCCCAAGACGTGAAGCGAAAGGTGGTTTGTACCTTGTTCAAAGCCCAAGATGTGAAGCTTAAAAGGTCTATTTATGTCTTGTTCAAAGCCCAAGACGTGAAGCTGAAAGACCTCGACTTTAGAGAGAATTTGTCATCTCTAAAGTGGGGGAAGAAGAATTACTTTAACTGGGATACGCGGATCCGAGCAATGCCATAATTTCCAAAGAAAGGGTTTTAACCTGAAGGAGAAGACTTTAACTCAGTGTAGAGCAATGCCATCTTTCCTTAGGAATTTCTCATGCTAAAAGAGGGACAGTGGCATGGATATAGATGATCCAGAGGCTTGCCGCTTACAGCGATTAGATGAAAGGGAAAGGAGTTGTTGATGTTTGTGTACTGTGAACGAGGCACAACTTTGATGCTAAAAGATTGATTGGATCAACCAGTGGTTTTCTTATATAAAGCCTAAGAGGAGGCTAATTTTCGCTAGGAAAATCATTATACAAAGCCTAAGAGGAGGCTATTTTGTGTCTCGTACAAAGCCCGAGAGAGAGGCTAAAGGTTTTTGACCCAGTGGGGCATATCGTTATACAAAGCCTAAGAGGAGGCTAGCAAAAAGTTTGACTCTTGCTTAAGGGATTTATATCTCGTACGAGGCCCGAGATGGAGGCAAAAAAAAGGGTGATTGACTCAACGAGGGAATCTTTTGTGTCTCATACAAAGCCTGAGAGAGAGGCGAAAAGGTTGTTTTGACTCCACTGGGGAGAATTTTGGTATCTCGTACGAAGCCCGAGCTGGAGGCTATTGTAACTGTTTCAGTTGAGTGACAGATCCAATATACTGATTTAAAAGAGAAAATCAGTTCTTATATGAGCAACACTGTACTCAGGGATTTAATTTGAGGATCAGGGATATTTCCTTTTCTTTGAGGAAACGGGAAATCCAAAGGGTATTGAGACTATCCGAGTCTGCGGGTTTCCTTCCTATTTAACGAAGGGTGCTTGAGAATGTCTTTTAGACTCAAGGAAGTTAGACTGTCCAAGTCTAGAGTTTTATCTTTTGTACTATGCTTCGAGAAACAGTAGTAGACTCTATGAAAGGACTGTTTTATGAGGATGACTAGGTTCTGTTCCTATACCTCTAGGAGGTCGTCGGGACAATTTGTACGAAGCCCAAGAGGAGGCTGGAAACTTTTAAGAAGCCGACGGGTCCTTGAATAATGCCCAAGAGGAGGCTATCATTCCCGGAGGAAGAGATCGTTATACGAAGCCTAAGAGGAGGCTGTGAATACTTCTAAGAAGCCGTAGGGTCCCTGAATAAGGCCCAAGAGGAGGCGGGGTTGCTTTTAGGAAGCCTGAGGGTCCTTGTATGATGCCCAAGAGGAGGCCGATGCTTTTAAGAAGCCCGTGGGTCCTTGAATAATGCCCAAGAGGAGGCTATCATTCCCGGAGGAAGAGATCGTTTATACGAAGCCTAAGAGGAGGCTGTGAATACTTCTAAGAAGCCGTAGGGTCCTTGAATAATGCCCAAGAGGAGGCGGGGTTGCTTTTAGGAAGCCTGTGGGTCCTTGTATGATGCCCAAGAGGAGGCCGGTGCTTTTAAGAAGCCCGTGGGTCCCAAACCAAAGAAAAGTTCAGGAAAACTCTTTTAGAGTTAAAACCACTGGTAAACGTGCGAGGTTTACTATCCAGTGACTTTAATTTTTTAGAGAGAGTCCGAACCGTTCGGCGGTTTGAAGAAATTCAAGAGAAGTTTCACCGAGAATAATTCATCTCTGGGGGATAGAATTTCTTGACGATTCCTAAGGAGGACAGCCGAAGAGAAGATTGTATCTGGTGCTCCTATTGGGGATCTAGGCGTCTATTTCTATGAATAAATGAAACGGCGTCACCTAGTTCTAGACGTAGTTGCCGGGGAAACTCGAAATATCTATACTATTATTACACAGTAGATATGAGCTTATGAAAGGAGACTTACAGTGAGTAGCCCCACAATACAGTTTATAATATGAAAACAGTAAATGAAAGCGATAACCACTTACTCGGTTGTAGAGCTTCCATGCTGTTTGGTTAGTTGTTCAACAAAGAAAGATTGAAAACAACAGTATATTCAAAATCAAAGGAGAAAGTGCTTTGAAATAGAAAGATTTGGGGCTTACAGCTCAAGTAGAGGTCCAGAGTTTTATCAGTGAGCGCACTGTTTGAATTTGTACAGCGGGACTTATACAAGTGACTGTGGCCCAAAAATGGTTTTCTGTACAAAGGGATGGGTCTTACACTCTCTCAAGAGGCCCAAAAAGGTTTAAAGGAAAAAGAGTGGGGCTTATAACACGAGGGTAGGCCCAAATGATTTTTCGTTTAAAAATGGCGATCGCGCCGAGGTTTTCTTTTAACGCAGAGGGACTTATACAATAAGTGAGGCCCAAAATGTTTTGGTTAAAAGGGGGATTGGGTCTTACACTCTAATAGAGGCCCAAAAGTTTTGAATGGGTCTTATAGCTCGAGGAGAGGCCCAGATGTTTTTTGAAAAGGCGACGATCGCGCCGTTTGTTTTTTTTGACGGTATCGGGACTTATACAATAAGTGAGGCCCAAAGATGATTTGGTCAAAAAAGGATTGGGTCTTACACTCTATTAGAGGCCCAAGTTTATTTGAAAATGATTTATGAGGGTTGAATTAATCCAAAAACCCTAATTTGTTTTCAAAAATGTATTTAATTGAATAAAAATTCAATTAAAATGATCAAAATTGTTTAACATGTGAAAAACAAATTGTGATCTTGGGTTAATGCTTCAAAAATTAAGTATTGACCTACAAAATAATTAGAAAGCATTAAAAGTTGCAAAATCAATGTAGAAAAAATATTTAAAATGCCAAAAACAATCAAAATATTAATTCTTTACAAAAATATCAATTATATGAAATAAATAATATTTTTGGGATTTTTTGATAAAATAAAATATTTAAACATTTTTGTGAATTATTAAAAAAAGAATCAACTCAAAATCATTAAAACTCAGAGAGAAATTAATTTTTGAATCAATTAAACAAAATCACAAAATTCAAATATTTGAAAATCTGAAAATGGCGCCAAGAACAACACCAAGAACACGCGCGTTTTCTGGGTTTGGCTGATTTGCGTTTTCTATCCAATCTCACTGAATACGTAATTATAACATGCAATCCACATATCATTATGCTCGCCTCAACCTCACGATCATGTCTATGTACTTTAATTTCATTTAAATTAAACATACAACAAGAAATCACGAAGAAACCTCAAGAACCCTAATTTCTGCATGAAGGCTAGGATTTTTGATACACGATTCAAACAATGCAATTAATTGAGGGAAAACATTCCATGCATGATTATGAACATATGGCCAAATTATTGTGCGAGAAAATATGCATAGATTAAGAGATGCCCAAGTTTAGGCTTACCTTCAAGTCGTGACAGCAAGTGCAGATGTGATTTTGGGTTAGAGGTGTTACAGACAAGTTGTGATGATCTGGACAGCTTCCCTACACCATATGGAGTGTGTTTGAACACTTGGATTGAATTGAAATGGACTGGATCAGTTTATGGCATCTCAGCTGCAACTTCACTTCAAACTTGTGTGGATGGCAAGTGATTTTGAGATTTTGATGTTCCAGATGTTATGTGAGTGTTTGATCAGCTCATATGTGATGTATGTGAGGTGTGTGAGTGATTGGTTTGTGCAGAATTGCTCTCAAACTCAAAACCCGATAGCTACCTTGCTAAGAAAGGCATTTTTGCCAAGAGAAAGAGATTTTGAGGAAAACATCTGTTAGATGGCTTTGGTGTACTCAAACTGACCACAATTGAGCTCTATTTATAGTAGAACAAGTTTGTTTTGTAAGGAATAGTGCATGGCAGCTGGTAAGTAGGTTTCCTCAATGTTGGCCAATGGAAATGAAAGTCTCCTCTAGCCATTGACTAGAGGTTAGGGCACAGAGCTTTGGTCCCCTTGGTCTTGGATAAGTCTTGACTGATTTCAGATGAGAATGGCTCAGTCCATGCCACCTTGATGGTTCCATTGAATGCCTCATTCCAAATTTGAAGTCTTGTCCCTATTTTGGCCATTCTAGGTTCAACATGTTATTCTTTGTTCCTTGGACCTTGGAGGCTTGGCTCAGTGATTGTCCCATTTGGATTCAATCCTCTGAGGTGTCCAAGTGGATTGGAGCAATTGCAATTGGATGATTTTGGTAAATCGAGCCAAAATGCAAATTCTGCCTTGCTTTGACAGATTTCAGCAAGGCAACTTGCCAATGTTGTATCTCATGATGTAGGTTGAATTTGGCAATGTTCTTGGCCATTTTGGAAAGCTCTTACATGATACAACAACTGTTTGAACAAGTTTGGTTTTGATCTCTTTTGATTCCAAGTGAAAAATCCCCCTACATTTGGAAAAAAGTGAAGCAGAATTCTGACTTAGTGAAAATTTCACTAAGTGTTGGAAAAAGTGACATTTTCACTTTTCAGCCACTTTGATCACTCCATAACTCAAAATCCTTAATGAATTGGAATGACTTGTAGTTGAAGTTTTTGTAGGTGATAATGAGGGCTACAAATCCATCTTTAGATGAGAAAAAATGGCCTTGTGGTTTAGGAGTTATGGTCCTCCAAAGTTGGTACCTTTGCCACTTTATTTTTAACTTAGAAAAATTTCTAAGTTTTATGGTTACCCCTTTTACAAGTTATCTCACTTTTCTTGATTTTTCTTGATGAATGATGATTCAAATCATACATTAACATCATTTTAGGGTTAAAAATCCATTTTGGTGAAAAATCTCAAAAAGTCAAAGTTGACTTTTGTGCACAGTTGACTTTTTATCAGATGAATTCCAAATTGTGCAATTCTTCAGGAAATCATGTCCTTGACCTAAATAAAACTTGATGGACATGTTCCATGGGTGTCATAGGGTATATTCAATCATGTATTAGGGTTTGGGAGCATGTCCTGGTCAAAAGTCAAAGTTACAGTTGACTTTTCCCTTAAAACCCTAATTGTGGTGCAGATGAAATTGAGACTTGTTGCTCAAACTTCTTGGATTAATCCATTGTTTCAAATGGATCAATATGGTATATTAGAGCCCCTCAAATCATGTCTTGAGGTCTTGGCTCATGGTTTGTCCCAAAAGTCAACTTAGGGGTGAATTAGGTCAAGAAACCCTAATTCCTGATTTTTGATGAATGCATCCCTTGAGGCAAAATTGACTTGATGCATGGGTTCATGAGGTTCCATGAAGTATATTAGGTTATGTTTTGGATCAATGGCTTGTGCCCAGATGAAATTTTTCATCTGGAGGCCCTGGTCGACCAAAACCCTAATTTGGTGACACTGTCGATCTTGAGACTTGATCCACCTAGAAGGGAGCAGCCTTGTGCTTAATCCTTGAAGTGGGAGTCCTTTTTGATCCATTGTGGATTTTTGAGAGATTAGACAAGTTGAAGATCATGTCATTTCTTAATTGATCCTTTGTCTAAGCACTCAGAGAGGGCTCGAAACCCTAATTTTGATTGTATTGGATGCTCACCCATCTTTGGGGAGACTGATGAAGCATGATGGTTCATCCATATTGTGATGATGATTTTCACAATGATGGGAAATCTAAGTGGTCAAAATTTGGGGTATTACAGGGTGTACCTGCAAGGCACTCCGACGCTCAAGTAAGTAAAGGTCAGAGAAAAGGGGCAAGTACAAGAGTGAATTCTTAGGGTGAATATTGGATACCTGACCCTCTCAAGCGAGAGGGTTTATATAGAGCCCCCAGTGCGTGGCCAACGGTCCTATTTTTGGGGCGAAATAACCGTTTTCCCCAAAGATTAGGTAACTGCCCAAACTAGCCGTTATGTCGGGCAGGGTACCCAAAACTAGTCGTTATGTCGGGCATATGCATTATTCCGGGCACCTGCCCATAGCTGTTCGGGGAGCAGTGAAGCCGTGCGTGACGAGCAGTTATTTTGGGGAGGAACGTTGCATTCCTTGCCAGGTTGGAGGGGCAGAAAGGTTACTTTTGTCCCTCTGTGATGACTTAGGCAATTTGGGCTGCTCTGGAGCAGAGGCGGATTGGGCCAATTCTAGCCATTGGTCCAGTCTAGAACAGGAGCCCCCCAAGTCGTTGCTCCCGAGCATGGGAGTGATGACTTAAGGACTGCTCGTGCTCCGGGGAGCTAGCGTAGAGTCGTCGTTTGGAGACGAGGAAGGTTGTCTCAAAGTGCTCGTGACCCCAGGTGTTCGTGAGATTCGTTGTCGTGACCATGTTGCCCGGTGTATGGGGAGACTAATGGTTAGACAGAATTTGAAACGTTGGGGCGCCACGTGTACCTAAAGCTCCGTGTAGTAGTTAATAGGTAATGATGGCTAGTGGGTAGTCATTATGGCCTATGGGCGCGTGTGTGCACGTGCCCCTCAGTATAAAAGGGGGAAGACTGTCCCATTTTGCACTTTTTCTTTCTGATTTCTCTTCGCCTCTTTTGCCCGTCACCGTATTTAGTGCATCCGACCACCGTGCCAAGCTTCGAGCAATCTCTTTCTTCTACTCAAATCAAGTAAGTTTTCTGATTTGTAGCTTGTTTTACTTTCTTTTGTTGTTAGTGGTAGATTGTATGCGGTTAGGGTTAGCTTTAGGTGATGAAATAGGTAGATTTCTGGCGAGTGTTGGTGGTGGACGGTGGTTGTGCCATTTTTCCGCTTTCAGCACTTCGCCGGAGTATGTAGTACGTTTAGCAAGGAGGGCGGTCCATGGCGTGGTTGCGGTAGTTGTGCATGTGTGACCACCGTGTTTGTTTATCTTCTGATAGGGCGATGAGTTTTCTGGTAGAACGTTTCCAGATTCCGGCGAAGCTTTGCGGTTTCCGGTGGAGCTTCGAACGGAATCTGGGCACGAGTGCGGGGAGGTTCCTCGCAGGAAGATGGTATGTCTCGGGCATTTCCTCACGGGGAGGTTTTTCATTCGATGTTAGGGCTTAGGCCGGGGACGTTGTCCTTAGCCTTTCGCGCGCCCTTTCACTTGACTTGGCAGTGGAAGGGTGGACTTGATTTCCTGTCGAATTCACTGTCTTTCTCTGCTTTTTCAGGTGATCGTAATGGCGACGGGGCCAGACGGAGAAGTTATTTTAGACACGTCCGAGGAGGAAACTGGCTTCAAGGAGAATAGTAGTTCGATGGCTTCGAGCTCGGCCACATCGAGCTCCTCGAGCAATGTTGGGGAAGAAGAAGAACTGGATGTCATGGAGGAAGACGTTGAAGGGTTCTGTGCGGAAGAATGGGAGGTGGCTGAACCTTCAGAGCATATTTCTACATTCGCAAAGTCTTTGGCGGACGTCTTTACAGAGGTGGGACCAGAAGGGGAGTGGAAGGTGCACTTCCCTACCTTGGATGAGCGGGTCTGCTCGGACTTCGGGGACTGCTTTACGATGTATGAGTATGCCTTCAAAGAGCTGGGACTAAGGCTGCCTTTTACTGATTTCCAGCGGTCGGTGTTCGAGCATCTAAAGCTGGCGCCCTCTCAACTTCACCCTAATTCGCTGGCCTTCATCCGGGCTTTTGAATTGGTGTGCGAGCATCTCGCTCTGGGGACTACTCTCCCTCTGTTCTTCGCTGTTTTTCATCTTCAAAGGTAGCTGGTGGGGAAGAAGTACGAATGGGTTTCCTTGAAGCAGCCCAAAAAGTTATTTAAGCCGTTCTCGGAGTCGATCCGAACGTTTAAGGAACGGTATTTCATCGTAGAACCCGTGTCCGAGGTTGCCCAGGATAACACATATATCTGGGAGATAGAGGTCGACGAAGATGGGAATGAGCTGCTCAACGAGGAGGGAAAGTATATTGGGCGGAGGCTGTACATGTTTCCCATCCGCTGGGTACCCGACCATTTCTCTAAGAAGCCCAGCGCTTATGTCTTCCAGCCGAGCGAGCTGCGCAGGCAGGACGTCGTGGCTTATGAGAAGCTGGTGAACTAGGTCAACTCCTTCAGTCTTGCAAGCTGCTGGACGAGCAAGGGTAACCCTATCTTCAAGGAGGATGGGAGCCAGAGAGTTGAGCGCAAATTCGTCAATGTTAAGGCACTGCTGGAGTGCAAGACTCCCGCGGATGCTGAGAAGCTGCTCGGTAGTCTTGGTTATTTAGATTTTGTTTGTGTTATCTCTTTTCCACGTAGCTAACGTGCTCGTCTTTTCATTTGTGCAGGTGAGATGCCTCAAGCTCGCGATCGCGTGGTGAGGAATGCTATGGCGAGGAATAAAGCTGGAGCGGCTCCTCCTAAGACCCGGCCTGCTGGTGCTCGTGCTCCTCCCCTTGTTCAAACTGCCGTGGGGACCTCTTCTTCTCCCTGTCCTGCTCCACGGGGATCTCCACTGCCTTTGATCGGGCGGGCGAAGCGGCCAAGGACATTAGATGCTGTGGACCTTACCCGTGTGCTAGAGAAAGGGAAGTTTGAGTTACCTCCGTGCATCCTTGACAGGAGATTCTTTGAAGGGAACTCTTTGGTCGTCCCTCGGGCAGAATCCCTCTGCTTGGAAGGCATGGATCGCCCGAGCAAGAGGGCGCTGGTGGCCCAGGATGCTTCTGCCCTTGTCAGAATGTTGGAGATGGCTGCTGTCTACGCCGAAGGGAATTCTACGCTTGAGTCTGAACTCAACGCTGCCCGGGCTTCTGAGGCGGTCCTCAAGGAGGAAGTTACGAGTGCCCGTGAAGCTCGGAAGAGGGCCAAAGAGGAGACGGCTAGGTTAAAAGAGGATGTCACCAAGCTGGCGGCGGAGTAAAAGGATGCCGAGGAGATGAACAAAGAGTTGATGGCGGCCAGTGCCCCGGGTGCCGATGAACCGGATGAGATAAAAGAGTTGAAGACCAGGGCTGAGCTAGTTGCCCGCATCCTGCTGGCCGAGGATGACGGTATCTCCGTGGCAGTGGAGTCTTTCGAAAGCGCCATGGCTCAGTTGCGGGTGGTGAACCCTGGGTTTGAGATCTCGACCGAGGGCACTCACTATCTTGCGCGTGTTGAGGATGGTCGCATCGTCTTGTCCGCAGGCCTTGCTCTAGATACCCCCGAGGCCCAGCTTGAGGACCAGCCCAAGGAGGACCAGAGACCTGAGCCGGTGTCAGCTGAGCACGCGGAGGAATGAGGAGTGTTGTTATTTTGATGCTGTTGTATCTTGTCCGGCCTGCGCGCCGTTGAATTATTTGTAATTTTATTTTTGGGGGCATGGCCCCGTTTTATGTAATAACGCACAATCGTGGCCCTTGTGGCCATCTGTTATGTTAATTATATTTCTGTCTTCTTCGCGTGCATGATCTTACTTGTGTTTATTTTTGCTAAGTGTTGTATGCCTGCTTGTTGTGGACGTATGTCTGCCCGTGTTTGGGAGCTTTTGACTTGTGCGAATATTTATGGGGGATTGCTCGATGTAGATCTGTTCGACCGTGTAGAGAACTAGTCGAATGGCCGGGGAATATCCTGGCTGAGGAGCGGAGCTCAGGTCAAGTTTGAGGCCTGAGTTCGCGGCGTGAACGTCCCATCGCGAGCTGGGGTTCTGCCAATCATGGTACTTTGACGACGGCGATGCTCGATCGAGGACCACTGTCGAGCAACTACCCAGCTCGTTACTGAGCGGGGTTGTGCTTTAATCGTATGCGACGCTTGTACCTAGACGCGCATAGTGGTCGGTAGTTGACTTTCGTCGTTGCAACGAGTCGAACCGAGGATTTAGCTGTAGTATTGTTTTAGCTTTTTGGCGTTCCATGGTCGAGCGAGTTCTTCCCCAGTGAGGTGTTCTAAGTAGTAGGCCCCATTTTCCGTTTTTGCCCGGATGCGATAGGGTCCCTCCCAATTGGCTGCTAGCTTGCCTTCGCGAGAGTCTTTGTGGTTTCTTCTTAGGACAAGGCTTCCCACGTTGAACTCTCGTCGTATCACTTTGGCTTTGTGCCTGATGGTGATCTTTTGTTTCAGTGAGGCCTCGCGGAGAGCTGCCCCGGTTCTGATTTCCTCGACGAGGTCGAGCTCTTCCCTTAAAGATTCGTCGTTCATTTCCTCGTCTAGGGGCGACTCTGCCCGCCTAGAGGGCACGTGAACTTTGACGGGAATTACACCATCGGTTCCGTATGCTAAACGGAAAGGTGTTTCCCCGGTCGTTGAATAGGGAGTTGTACGGTAAGCCCAGAGCACGCTGTGTAGCTCCTCGACCCACGCCTTCTTTGTTTCGTCTAGCCTTGGCTTGCGGCCTCGAAGGATGACTCGGTTAGCTGCCTCAGCCTGCCCGTTTGTTTGGGGGTGTTTGACGGATGCGAAGTGTTTCTTCGTGCCCAGTTGGGCGACGAAGTCCTGGAACTTCTTGTCCGTGAACTGCGTCCCGTTGTCCGTCACTATCGCTTGGGGAATACCGAAATGTGCAAGGATGTTTTGTTTGTAGAAACGCAGGATGTTGAGGGCAGTTATTTTGGCTAGAGGTTCTGCTTCTATCCACTTTGTGAAATAATCCACGCCCACTATGAGGTACTTGTTCTGACTTGATCCTACCACGAAGGGTCCTAGGATGTCTAGCCCCACCAGGCAAATGGCCACGGGGAGGACATAGTCTTGAGCTCGTTAGGCGGGGCTAGGTGCATGTCCCCGTGCCGTTGGCATTTATCGCACTTCTTTACGTGCTCTTTTGCGTCGTTTTTCATAGTCGGCCAGTAGTATCCTGCTCGGAGGGCCTTTCGAGCAAGGGACCTTCCGCCGAGATGTTGGGCGTTGATTCCTTCGTGGATTTCGCGCAGGATGTGCGTGACCATCTCTTCTTCGACACATTTGAGCAGTGGAACGGAGAATCCCCGTCTGTATAGTTTGTCTTCAACCAGGACATAAGAGCAGGCCCTTCGCCTGACTATGCTTGCCTCCTTTGGGTCGGACGGGAGTTCGTCTTTGGCGAGGTAGTTGTAGACTGGGGTCATCCAGCAGTTGTTGTCGCCGATCACCTGCACGTCAAGTGTTGGGGAGGCCTTCTCGATGCTGGGTCGAGGGAGTACTTCTTGTATGACGAATTTGTTTCCGCCTTTCTTCTTCGTGCTGGCCAATTTGGACAACACGTCTGCTCGTACGTTATGTTCGCGGGGAACGTGTTTCACTTCTACTGTTGTGAACTTTGCCATTTCCTTCTTTACTAGGGCTAGGTATTCGGTCAGGTTGTGGTTTTTGGCTTGGTATTCACCTCGGACCTGGAGGGCCACGAGTTGCGAATCCGTGCAAATGACGACTTCTTCTGCTCCCAGGTCCTTGGTAAGGCGTAGCCCAGCGAGGAAGGCTTCATATTTAGCCTGGTTATTGGAAGTTGGGAAAGACAGTGTGACTGATACCTCGACGATAGTCCCTTCGTTGCTCTCCAGTATAATGCCCGCGCTGCTACCTGCCGAGCTTGAGGCACCGTCGACGAAGATGGTCCACTTGCGTGTCTCGCTCGCGGGGGAGTCCGCGAATGTCATCTCCGCGACGAAATCGGCCAGAGCTTGGGCCTTAAGGGCTTTTCTGCCTTCGTACCGGATGTCAAATTCGGACAGTTATAGCGACCATTTAAGCATTCGACCGGCTATATCTGGTCGTCCAAGCAGCTGCTTTATGGGCTGATCTGTTCGAACCACGATCGTGTGGGCTAGGAAGTAGTGCCTTAACCTCCTGGCAGCGTTGATGAGGGCCAATGCCACCTTCTCTATCAGCTGGTATCGTAACTCTGGTCCTTGTAGCGCCTTGCTCGTGAAATAAATGGGCTTCTGCCCGTCAGGTGTCTCGCGGATGAGAGCGGCGCTCACTGCTTCGGCTGCTACGGCCAAGTATAGGTATAGCGTTTCACCATTGTCCGGGCGAGAGAGAACCGATGGCTCTGAGAGTGCTTGTTTCAGATGGAGAAGGGCCTTGTCGCACTCCTCGGTCTATTCGAACGCGGCCTCTTTGCGGAGGAGCTTGAAGAACGGTAGGGCGTGCTGGGCGGACTTGGCCACGAAACGAGATAGTGATGCGAGCATCCCGTTGAGGGACTGGATGGATTTTTTGGACTTAGGCGTCGGAAACTCGGAGAATGCCCGACATTTGTCGGGATTGGCTTCGATTCCTCGTTCCATCAAGTAGAAGCCGAGGAATTTGCCTGCCCGGACACCGAACGTGCACTTCTCTGGATTAAAATGCATTTTGTATTTCCTGGTCTGTTCGAAGACCTTTCGCAAGTGGGCGATATGATCGGTTTCCTAGTGGGACTTTACGATCATGTCGTCCATGTATACTTCGAGCATGTCGCCTATTTCTCCCCGAAATACTTTATTCATCATTCGTTGGTATGTTGCTCCGGCGTTCTTCAGGCCGAAGGGCATTACGTTGTAGTAATAATTCCCTGATTCGGTCATGAAGGCCGTATATTTTTTGTCGGACATTGCCATTGGGATTTGATTGTAGCCCGAGTAGGCGTCCATGAACGATAAAAGTTTAAAACCAGCGGAATTATCAACAAGTTTATCAATATTGGGGAGGGGGTAGGCATCCTTCGGGCATGCCTTATTGAGATCGGTATAATCAACGCACATACGCCATTTTCCATTAGATTTTTTGACCAATACAACGTTGGACAGCCAAGTGGTGTACTTGGCTTCCGAAATAAATTTGGCCTCGAGGAGGTCCTTTACAGCTTTTTCAGCAGCCTTCGTTTTCTCCGGAGACTGCTTTCTCCTACGTTGTGCTACGACCTTAATGGCCGGGTCAATGGTCAGCTGGTGACATGCAGTGGACGGGTCTAAACCTGGCATCTCTGCGGCACTCCAAGCGAAGAGGTCAGCATTCTCCCATAGGCATGCTTTGAGATACTTCCTGTAATACCCCAAATTTTGACCACTTAGATTTCCCATCATTGTGAAAATCATCATCACAATATGGATGAACCATCATGCTTCATCAGTCTCCCCAAAGATGGGTGAACATTCACTACAATCAAAATTAGGGTTTCAAGCCCTCTCTGAGTGCTTAGACAAAGGATCAATCAAGGAATGACATGATCTTCAACTTGTGTAATCTCTCAAACATCCTCAAAGGATCAAAAGGACTCCTACTTCAAGGATTAAGCACAAAGCTGCTCCCTTCTAGGTGGATCAAGTCTCAAGATCGACAGTGTCACCAAATTAGGGTTTTGGTCGACCAGGGCCTCCAGATGGAAATTTTCATCTGGGCACAAGGCAATGATCCAAAACATAACCTAATATACTTCATGGAACCTCATGAACCCATGCATCAAGTCAATTTTGCCTCAAGGGATGCATTCATAAAAAATCAGGAATTAGGGTTTCTTGACCTAATTCACCCCTAAGTTGACTTTTAGGGCAAACCATGAGCCAATACCTCAAGAGAGGATTTGAGGGTCTCTAATATACCATATTGATCCATTTGGAACAATGGATTGATCCAAGAAGCTTGAGCAACAAGTCTCAATTTCATCTGCACCACAATTAGGGTTTTAAGAGAAAAGTCAACTGTAACTTTGACTTTTGACCAGGACATGCTCCCAAACCCTAATACATGATTGTATATACCCTATGACACCCATGGAACATGTCCATCAAGTTTGATTTAGGTCAAGGACATGATTTCCTGAATAATTGCACAGTTTGAAATTCATCTGATAAAAAGTCAACTGTGCACAAAAGTCAACTTTGACTTTTTGAGATTTTTCACCAAAATGGATTTTTAACCCTAAAATGATGTTAATGTATGATTTGAATCATCATTCATCAAGAAAAATCAAGAAAAGTGAGATAACTTGTAAAAGGGGTAACCATAAAACTTAGAAATTTTTCTAAGTTAAAAATAAAGTGGCAAAGGTAACAACTTTGGAGGACCATAACTCCTAAACCACAAGGCCATTTTTTCTCATCCAAAGATGGATTTGTAGCCCTCATTATCACCTACAAAAACGTCAACTACAAGTCATTCCAATTCATTAAGGATTTTGAGTTATGGAGTGATCAATGTGGCTGAAAAGTGAAAATGTCACTTTTTCCAACACTTAGTGAAATTTTCACTAAGTCAGATTCTGCCTCACTTTTTGCCAAATGTAGGGGGATTTTTCACTTGGAATCAAAATAGATCAAAACCAAACTTGTTCAAACAGTTGTTGTATCATGTAAGAGCTTTCCAAATTGGCCAAGAACATTGCCAAATTCAACCTACACCATGAGATACAACATTGCCAAGTTGCCTTGCTGAAATCTGTCAAGGCAAGGCAGAATTTGCAACTTTGGTCGATTTGCCAAAATCAGCCAAATTCAATTGCTCCTATCCACTTAGACACCTCAGAGGATTGAATCTAAAGGGGACAATCACTGAGCCAAGCCTCCAAAGTCCATGGAACAAGAAATAACATGTTGAACCTAGAATGGCCAAAATAGGGACAAGACTTCAAATTTGGAATGAGGCATTCAATGGAACCATCAAGGTGGCATGGACTGAGCCATTCTCATCTGAAATCAGTCAAGACTTATCCAAGACCAAGGGAACCAAAACTCTGTGCCCTAACCTCCAGTCAATGGCTAGAGGAGACTTGGATTTTCATTTGCCAACATTGGCCAAACCTACTTACCAGCTGCCATGCACTATTCCTTGCAAAACAAACTTGCTCTACTATAAATAGAGCTCAATTGTGGTCAGTTTGAGTACACCAAAGCCATCTAACAGATGCTTTCCTCAAAATCTCTTCTTTCACTCCAATTTTGCCTTCTAAGGCAAGTCACTATCGGGTTTTGAGTTTGAGAGCAATTCCAATCAAACCAATCACTCACACACCTCAAATACATCACATATGAGCTGATCAAACACTTAGATTACTTCTGAAACAATAATTTCACAAAATCACTAGCTGGTTGCTCAAGGTTTTAACCAAAGTGCAGCTGAGGTGCCACAAAATGATCCAGCCAATTTCAATCAAGTCCAACCATCCAAACACAATCCATAGGGTGTAGGGAAGCTGTTCAGATCATCACCACTCATTTGTAACACCTCTAAATCAAAAATCACTTTGAACTTGCTGTCACGACTTAGAGGCCAACACTTAATTTTTGAAGCATTAATCCAAGATCACAATTTGTTTTCCATGTGTTAAACAATTTTTGATCATTTTAATTAAATTTTTATTCAATTAAATACATTTTGAAAACAAAGTAGGGTTTTGGATTAATTCAACCCTCATGAATCATTTTCAAAACACTTTTTGGGCCTCTTGAGAGAGTGTAAGACCCATCCCCCCTTGTACAAAAACCTTTTGGGCCTCACTCATTGTATAAGTCCCTCCGTATAAGTAAATGGCGCGATCGTCGCCCGTTTAAAAATAAAAATCATCTGGGCCTCTCCTTGAGCTATAAGACCCATTCAAAACACTTTGGGCCTCTATTAGAGTGTAAGACCCAATCCCCCTTTTAACCAAAACATCTTGGGCCTCACTTATTGTATAAGTCCCTCTGCGTTAAAAGAAAACCTCGGCGCGATCGCCATTGTTAAACAAAAAATCATTTGGGTCTACCCTCGTGTTATAAGCCCCACTCTTTTCTTTAAACCTTTTTGGGCCTCTTGAGAGAGTGTAAGACCCATCCCTTTGTACAGAAAACCTTTTTCGGGCCCCAGTCACTTGTATAAGTCCCTCTGTACAAATTCAAACAGTGCGCTCACTGATAAAACCCTGGGCCTCTCCTTGAGCTGTAAGCCCCAAATCTTTCTTTTTCAAAGCACTTTCTCCTTTGATTTTGAATATACTGTTGTTTTCAATCTTTCTTTGTTGAACAACTAACCAAACAACATGGAAGCACTCCAACCGAGTAAGTGGTTATCGCTTTCGTTTACTGCTTTCATATATATATATATATAACTGTATTGTGGGGCTGTTTCACTGTAAGTCTCCTTTCACAAACTCATATATATATATATAACTGTATTGTGGGGCTGCTCACTGTAAGTCTCCTTTCATAAACTCATATCTATTGTGTAATAATAGTATAGATATTTCGAGTTTCCCCGGCAACTATGTCTAGATCCCCAATAGGAGCACCAGATACAGTCTTCTCTTCGGCTGTCCTCCTTAGGAATCGTCAAGAAGCTCTATTCCCCAAGATGAATGTATTCTCCGTGAATGGCATCTTTGAGTTTCTTCCAAATTCTCGAACTTTCCTGACTTGATCTATTCCTTGTGGATAGCTTGCCTTGAATGTCTAGGGGTTTGGGTACCCACTACGGTCATAATCTTGGACCTTAACTAAGGAACCCTCTTTAAAGGTTAAAAGTCGCTGGATAGTAAACCTCGCACGTTTACCAGTGGTTTTTATCTTTAAAAGAGTTATCTCTCCTAATGGAAAGGAGATGATCGACCCACGGGCTTCTTAAAAGCATCGGCCTCCTCTTGGGCATTATTCAAGGACACTACGGCTTCTTAGAAGTATTCATAGCCTCCTCTTAGGCTTCGTATAATGATCTCTTCCTCCGGGAATGATAGCCTCCTCTTGGGCTTCGTACAAGGACCCGTCGACTTCTTAAAAGTTTCCAGCCTCCTCTTGGGCTTCGTACAAATTGTCCCGACGACCTCCTAGAGGTATAGGAACAGAACCTAGTCATCCTCATAGAACAGTCCTTTCATAGAGTCTACTACTGTTTCTCAAAACATAGTACTAAAGATTAAACTCTAGACACGGACAGTCTAACTTCCTTGAGTCTCAAAAGACATTCTCAAGTGACCCCTTCGTTAAATAGGAAGGAAACCCGCAGACTCGGACAGTCTCAATACCCTTTGGATTTCCAGTTTCCCCAAAGAAGAGGAAACAACCCCGATCATCAGATCTAACCCACGAGTATAGTGATGCTCATATAAGAACTGGTTTTCTCTTTCAAAATCAGTATACTGGATCTGTCACTTAACTGACATAGCCTCCTCTTGGGCTTTGTACAATGACTCTCCCTAGCGGAGTCAAACAACGTTTTAGCCTCTCTCTCGGGCTTTGTACGAGACACACAAAGACTCCATCGTCGGGTCAAAAACTTTTAGCCTTTCTCTCGGGCTTTGTACGGGACACAAAATAGCCTCCTCTTAGGCTTTGTATAATGATTTTCCTAGCGGAAATTAGCCTCCTCTTAGGATTTGTATAAGAAAACCACTGGTTGATCCAATCAACCTTTTAGCATCAAAGTTGTGCCTCATTCACAGTACACAAACATCAACAACTCATTTCCCTTCATCTAATCGCTGTAAGCGGCAAGCCTCTGGATCATCTATATCCACGCCACTGTCCCTCTTTTAGCATGAGAAATTCCTAAGGAAAGATGGCATTGCTCTACACTGAGTTAAAGTCTTCTCCTTCAGGTTAAAACCCTTTCTTCGGAAATTATGGCATTGCTCGGATCCGCGTATCCTAGTTAAAGTAATTCTCCTTCTCCCCTCTTTAGAGGTGACAAATTCTCTCTAAAGCCGAGATCTTTCAGCTTCACGTCTTGGGCTTTAAACAAGACACAAATAGACCTTCAGCTTCACATCTTGGGCTTTGAACAAGATACAAACCACCTTTCGCTTCACGTCTTGGGCTTTGAACAAGACACCAAAAACCAATTTCCTCCCATAGAATAGGAGGAACTATGAACGCTCTGATTTCCCTATTTCGGTAAACGGGAATACGTAGGCATAAGATCGAAAGAAAAGATCTTAGCGAGCGCAATCAATAAAAAATCCAAATCCCATATCTCCATCAATCAAAAGCAGTAATTCAAAAGCATCATTCCTATCATCCTAATCCTTGTTCCCCGCTAGAAAGTCCTAGAAAGAAAGAAAACCGTATTAGCGAAAATACAAATAACCAGTACAAAGGCCCCCCCACATTGATAGCATATGTAACCTAACAGACCGCTGTTTAAACTCAGTATGCAAAGCAGGGTTAATTGGAGACATTTATTTCTCTTCGTTATTCAGCTCACAATAGGATAAAAAATGAATCGACCTGTAGTCAAAGCTCAAACCGCAGAGAGCGACCAGCGCTTAAGAACCGCGTCCAAAATCGCTCGCTACAGAAAAGTGGCGCCCACCGTGGGGCCCTTCAAAGTTAGGTCTAGGCACGGTCTTCCTTTTCTTCACTTGTGTGAATACCACAGATTGGGGCTTCCGCCGGGGAACCCATTTTCTGTCAGGAACTTAGGATTCTTAGCTTTATAAGTCTAGGATGATTAGGACAAATATATATACTGCTTTTCCTAATTGCTATACATGTTTATTTTTCTGCTAATGGGAATGCGGGTGATGCCGTATGTGGAAAGAATGAGTATACACTTAAGATAAGTGATGGCGACGGGGTCGACCATCAATCTCAGTGGAGGCTGACCAACGCAACCCATTCACTCTTCTAGCCAATGGGCCGATTGTTAAGTCTGAGAAGCTGAGGAGCCAAACCCTTTCGTAGTGCGGAAACTATCGGAAATAGTTGTTACGCGATACTACCCTCATTTGAGGCTGGTGATCTATTCTCGGTGAATGGCACTTACTCTAAGATTGCTCTACAACTCGCTGGCGATCCGCTTGTTGTTTTGCTTTCCTGGGAGGAGCTGATGATAATGAGTACAGGTACAGAAATCACCTTAGTATAAACCTTTGGGGATGGGTAGAGCCTTGACTTCATGACAACGACCCTTCGACCCCATGTTTTTTCTATGTTTTTGTGTGCTGCATTCATGCATCCATTTAATAAAACATTAAAACACTAAAAAAAATTTCTCTTCTAGTCTCTCTGTTTTTCAAATTAAACTAAGACTGTGATTACAAATATCAGAGAAAAAGATTGCATTAATGGATTTCGGTAGAAGGAGAACTCGCCAGTATACCTTCAAGGTTCCAAAGCTAGAGGATTTGAGAAAGTTAGCAAGGATGATCGTTAACCCAGAGGCTTTCAGAGCCAAGCACGGTGGTTTGCTACCCCTGTTAAGAGTCCATGTGATTAAGGGGATCATGGACGTGCTCATTCAGTTCTACGATCCGATTTATCACTGTTTCACGTTCCCGGATTACCAGCTATCACCAACACTGGAGGAGTATTCTCATCTGACTGATTTACATATCACTGATCGAGCTCCATTTTCTGGAATGGAAGAAATTCCAAAGAATCAGACTATTGCAATAGCAATTCATTTGGACGAGTCTGAGGTCAGGACTCACATGACCACTAAGGGTGGCATCCAAGGTTTGCCAGCCCAGTTCTTGACAAAAAAGGCTCTATACTTCCCTAGTATAGGGAACGGGACTGCTTTTGAAAGCATCTTTGTCTTGCTCACCTACGGATTATTTTTGTTTCCCAACATCAATAACTTCGTCGATATCAACGCTATTAAGGTTTTTCTCATTGGAAACCCTGTGCCAACTTTGCTCGCAGATGGGTATCATTCTGTACACTTAGGAAATTTGTACAGCGGAGGGGAGATCACATGTTGTGTACCTCTGCTTTATAAATGGTTTATCTCGCACTTGCCCAAGTCTGCTGCTTTTTGGGATTGCAAGAGTGTCTTACGTTGGTTGCAGAAGATCATGTCTCTCACCAATTCCGATATAGATTGGTGTAATAGGATTTATGAGGGAATCAGAATCATTGACCGTTGTGGAGACTTCCCCAGCGTACCCCTCATAGGAACTAAAGGAGGAATCAACTATCATCCGATACTAGTTCTTCGTCAATTTGGATACCCGATGAGACACATCCCACTGGGTGTTCATCTGGAAGGTCTTTTCTTCAAAGAAGGAGAAAATGACAGAGCATTAAAGATGGAAATAGTGCAAGCTTGGAAACAGGTTCATAAGAAATGACGAGAGTCTCTGGGAAAACCGGACTGTGTCTCGGTGGAGCCTTATCTCCATTGGGTACAAACTAGAGCTCTCAAGCTAAAGATGCCTTATCCTCGTTACGGAATTCTTCCACCGAGGGAATCTGTCATGTACTTCATGACGGAAACTGAAAAGCTTCAGGTTACTCTCAACAAAGTTCAACGGGAAAGAAGATCTTGGAAGAACAATTACCGCCCCCTCGACGTAGAGTGTATCCAAATACAGCAACTACTAAAAGAGAAAGATGCTCTGATTGAAATTTTGGAGCAGCATGCTGTAGAGAATCAAGATGACCAAAGGAATTTGCTCGCTCCTTTCACCTGGCAAAGGAATGACAACCCGACAACGGCCCAAGCGCCCCGGTCAAAGAAGAGGACTCGGGACCCATTAGTTTAGGTTTCTGTTTCTGCACTTTGTAATCTACTGTATTTCCATTTCTGTAATCCTTTGGAATTCAATAAAAAGGGGTTTCCCCACTGTTTGATATTTGCAATCTAATTGTCGAAGTTTATTTTGATTAAACCAAAAAAACAATTAATATAATCATTGCATTCATCATTCTCACATCGCGTATTCTTCTTACCTACGAATCTCACGTTTGTGTCTCGATTCTAGAGTCAAACTGTCTCATTCATATAATACTCGGGCCAATCGTCATAAAAAGATGGATGATCTTGAGGAAGAAAACAGAGAGTTGAAAGAAGAGATCGACGCTCTGAGAGAGGATATGAGAAAGCTTCGTAACGACATGCAAGCCATGGCAGAAGCTCAGCTACAAAGAACTGTGATCTCAGAGATCACCTCAACGTCCATCATAGAAAAGTACGATCCTAGGTATCAGATGCCAAAAGATCGTCCTTGGGGCATGCCTGTTAACTATATCCCGAAAGGATATATTCCGTCGATCACTGAAGATCTGGGAATCGCAACAGAAGCCGCTGGGCCTGAAGGTTACAAACTTCGGGAAAGCGAAGATGCCAGGGGCATACTCAAGACTCTTGAAGGTTACAAACTTCGGGAGGCGCCAAGACTTACTGTCGTAGTCACGGTACCACCCCTTGTGGTGCACACTGTCCCGAAAGGACAGGTTCCACAGACACCTTCTGGTAAGAAGGAAACTATTTGGAAATGCAGAAATAGCTGCAAGCCATTCGCGGTCAGGATCTATTTGGAAAGGACGCCGCAGACCTCTGCTTGGTCCCAAATGTGAAAGTCCCGCACAAGTTCCAAGTGCCCGACTTTGAAAAATACAAGGGTAACTCTTGCCCTCAGAGCCATCTGGTGATGTACGCTCGGCGGATGTCAGCTCAGACGGAGAATCAGGACCTGCTGATTCACTACTTCCAGGATAGTTTAACCGGTGCCGCACTCAAATGGTACATGGGTTTAAACCGTACTACGATCAGTACATTCAGAGATCTTGGTACTGCCTTCGTCCAACAATACAAATACAATTTGGACATGGCACCCGACAGAGATCAACTCAGAACGATGTCGCAAAAGGAAAAGGAAACCTTTAAGGAGTATGCTCAAAGGTGGCGTGAAATTGCCGCTCAAATTTGTCCACCTCTTGAAGAAAAAGAGATGACAAAAATCTTCTTAAAAACCTTAAGCTCATTTTACTATGACCGAATGATTGCCAGTGCACCCAGTGATTTCACCGAAATGGTCGGCATGGGTGTACGTCTTGAGGAAACCGTCCGAGAAGGACGTTTGGTAAAAGACACTGGATCAACGAGCGGTACTAAAAAATATGGTAGTGCTCTCCCTAAGAAAAAAGAGAAAGATATTGGGAATATCTCTCTCGGAAAACAAAGGCGACGTTATCAGCCAATAGCAGCAGTTACTCCTGCTATCGGCCCCGCGCCTGTTCCTATGTATCAACCTCAGGTCGTGCAGAGCCAACCTGACCAACAAAGGACACAACAGCCTTTTCAGCAGGCTCGTCCTCCATATAACAACAACCGTACAATACGGCCACCAGGATTTGATCCTATACCCGTAATGTACGCAGAGCTGTTTCCGTTACTGCTGGCTAAGGGGCACATTCAGACTAAGTCTCCCCTTTCAGTTCCGGAAAATCCGCCTTTTTGGTTTAAAGCGGATCAAACACGCCCTTATCATTAAGGAGGTTCAGGGCATAACATTGAGACTCGTCTCAATTTCAAGTCCGACGTGCAAAAGCTTGTTAGGAGCGGGCTCTTATCTTTCAAAGATACGAATCCCAATGTTCTCACGAACCCGCTGCCTCAACATGAGAAAACTGCAGTCAATCTGATTGAGAAAGAGACTAACAATGTCTATCAAATTCACGATGTACTCTCATTGGGGATCAATCTGGTCAAGATGCATTGTAGACAGAGTGGATATGGCCATGTGCCACCTCATAATTATCACCAGTGTGATATCTGCTCTAAAGACAACCAGGGATGTTCTGTAGTGCAAGCAGCTCTACAGGAACAAATGGATCTTGGATGGATCCAAGAGCGCCGAGTTCGTGGAGTTAACATGGTTTACACAAATTCCAACATCATTCAAAACCAAGACATCCGTGCGATGAATGTCAACTTGGTAGCGATGCACTCAAGGCAAAGCCAGTATCATAATCTGCCGCGACACGATTACAGTTCCTGTCTAATTTGCTCGGTAAACAAACAAGGATGCTCTTTCATACAAGAGGCCCTCCAGCGTCAGATGGATCTTGGATGGATCCAAGACTACCATGATAGGAACTCCTATCAAATCAACATGGTTCAGATCTTTGACATTCGCGTGATGAATACCTACCTGGTAGAGTTACATGCTGAGCAGGTCCGACTCGGATTCTTAATATCACATGATTATCAAAACTGTAAAGCAGGTTGCGAAAACGATCGAGGTTGTACCCTTGTCCAGGAGGCACTTCAGCACTTGTTAAATCACTGGTGGATGCCAATCTATATGGATGAAGATACTCAGCAGATTAGTATCAATCACAGGAATCCTACTCGGCGTCAAAGTCAGGATGTCCGATCAAGGGAAGATAACCTAGTGAAGTTACATTGTATTCAAAGTGGGCGTGGCCAGGTGCCACCACATAACTATGACAGTTGCAGCGTCTGTTCGGAAAGTAACCAAGGGTGTTACCTTGTGAGAGCAGCTCTTCAAGGTCAGGTCGATCATGGAGAAATTCGTCCATATCCAGGTTCAGGACCCATCATTTGGTCGCCGAACTACCTTTCCGAGCAAGTTGAGGATGTTGTCACGATCTCTGGTCATCACAGGACCAGGGATGTTTTTGCCATCATCCCTCTACTTGACGAATCTAGAGTTCCCAACCGGGAACGGATCAAGGTTACTTATGATGGTCAGAAAAATCAGAAGGTTCCCATAGTCATCTATCTACCGGGGCCACTACCGTATGAATCAGCTAAGGCAATCCCTTACAAATACGGTGCAACAATAATCGAGAATGGAAAGGAAATTCCATTACCCTCCGTCGTGAACATTGCAGACATCAGTCGTGTAACACGGAGCGGTCGAATCTTCAACCGAGGGGTTGGAGAATCCAACAAAGAAAAGGAACTTCAGGCAGAAATTCCTGATCCACCAGTCGGTCAATCTAGTAATCCCGACTTTTCAAAAGACAAAGATGAGATGCTAAAGCTCGTCCAAAGGAGTGAATATAACATTGTTGATCAACTGTTACAGACTCCTTCAAAGATCTCAGTATTATCACTGTTACTCAGTTCAGAAGCACACAGAGAGGCTCTACAGAAAGTCTTGGAGCAAGCCTTCGTGGAACAGGATGTAACAATCAGACAATTCAATAGCATTGTCTCTAACATCACTTCCTGCAATAATTTGGGATTTAGTGATGAGGAATTACCTGAAGAGGGTCGCCGTCATAACATGGCGCTCAACATTACAGTTAACTGCCAGGGCGATGCTTTAGCCAACGTACTGGTAGACACAGGGTCTGCCCTGAATGTTATGCCGAAGTCCACTTTGATGCAATTATCATTTAAGGGCCCTCCGATGAGAGTCAGCGAGGTCATCGTCAAAGCATTCGACGGATCCAGAAAAACAGTTATCGGCGAAGTTGATCTTCCCATAACTATTGGTCCTCACACTTTCCAAATCACTTTCCAGGTCATGGACATCAGGGCAACATACAGTTGTTTATTAGGAAGACCTTGGATACATCAGGCTGGAGCGGTTACTTCAACCCTCCACCAAAAGCTAAAGTTCGTCAAGAACGATCAACTTGTCACGGTTTGTGGGGAACAAGCTTTGCTTGTGAGCAACTTATCATCATCTACTTGTGTGGAACCCGAGGAGGTTATTGGAACTCAGTTCCAAGCACTATCGGTGAGCAAGAACGATCAATCTGAAGGAGGAACCTCGATTTCCTCATACAACGATGCTATCAAAGCGGTCGAGAGTACCGATACAACGGGATGGGGACGACTTGTCATTCCTATTGACAATAAAACAAAGAAGGGTCTTGGTTTTTCTGCGACCTGTACCCAGACAGCCGCCAATGATGAAAGTCTTCATCCCCTTTAAAACTTCTTCCACAGTGGAGGTTTTCTTCACCCAGTGTCTCAGACAGTTCATGCTATCAATGAGGAAGATCCCTCTGACACAGATGAAGAATGGAAGTCCTACCTTAACAAGGACGACTATATGTCTCAGGAAGAGGTGCCTATGCCTTTTTGCTTTCCTACAGAAAGTCCGAGATTTATACCAAGATCAGATGTCGAAATGATCTACGAAGATTGTGATCCGGAAGGATGCCGTGCTCCGCCAAATTCATTAGAGGAAGACACTCTGATGAAAGACAACTTTGACCACAATTACTATGGCCCAATGGATGGCCTGCCAATGTGGCAGCCTTACCCAGGAAACTTGGGGCAAGAGAGTCAGCCGAACAATGAGACTCAGCTGAGCATCATTGAACAGAATACCTATGGTCCCGCTATGTCATGGGATCAACACTCAGGTCATTCAGAAACTACTCAACATGAAGATGAATTCGCAACGTTTGCAGGACTAGAATTCATCAACTATGCTTTTTCTGAGGTCAACGTCATCGAGAGGGATGACTTCTCCAGTTCCAAAGAAGTTTGGGACACTCTGGGACAACCAAGTGGAAAATACGACTTTATGGTCAAGTACACTGCTCCCGAAAGCTCTCGTATCAGGCTCGAAGATATCCAGTCAACTGGATGGGGAGATACAGCTGAGAGCACCAATGCTATGCAAAATGCAACAGAGGAATCCTCCTACGACAATTCTGCCTGGGAAACAGATTCCAATGATCCTACTCCACCAGAAATCAGCGTCATTTCTGAAGACAAATCAAGGAAGGTGCCAGATTTTGTGATTCACTGAGGAGTTCGCCGCCCATGGGTTACCGTCGAGGTTCCGAAGGTCGTTCGTCAGTCAAAGTAATTGCCATCTTTAACCTTTCACCCTGCCCAGGTGAAACAGATGTTTTGATAGGGCTCGCTTTTTGTAAATTTCCCTCTTCGCTTTGCCCAAAGCGAGTGAGTTTTGTTTTATAGGGCTGTAGTTTCAAGATTCGACTTGTTCATTAATAAAATAACGTCGTTCTGTAATTTCCGCATTAATTGTTGTTTTCTCTTTTTGCTTTTTCAGAAAATGGTAATCCTAAAAAAAAAACATTCAATAATAAAAACAAGCAGTAAAATCAAAACAGTGCACACACTTACATTTTCTCTATCTCTTCTAAACACCAATCATCACGTCATGCAGATTGCTTGTTTTAAACCCCGTTGAAACATACGATCCGATGCCTTCTTCCAACTTTGAGTTCCCGGTATTCGAGGCTGAAGAAGAAAATGACAACGAAATTCCAGAAGAGATCTCCCGACTACTCAGACAAGAGGAAAGGTCCATTGAACCTCATAAAGAGCCGTTGGAAACGGTAAACTTGGGTTCAAAAAAAGAGAGAAAAGAAATCAGGATCGGAGCACTGCTCAGTCCAACTGCCAGAGAAGATCTGATAAAGCTTCTCAAAGAATTCCCCGATGTATTCGCTTGGTCCTATCAGGATATGCCAGGGTTGGATACCAGCATCATGGAACATCACTTACCGTTGAGATCGGAATGTCCGCCAGTAAAGCAAAGGTTGAGACGCACTCACCCGGACATGGCCATCAAAATCAAAGAGGAGGTACAGAAACAGATTGACGCGGGTTTCCTTGCTACATCTGAATATCCTCAATGGTTAGCCAACATCGTACTCGTTCCCAAAAAGGATGGAAAGGTCAGAATGTGTGTTGACTACAGAGATCTAAATAAGGCAAGTCCAAAGGACGACTTTCCTTTACCACACATTGACATGCTGGTTGACAGCACAGCAAAGTTCAAAGTATTCTCCTTCATGGATGGATTCTCGGGCTATAACAAGATCAAAATGGCGCCGAAAGACATGGAGAAAACTTCGTTCATTACCCCATAGGGTACCTTTTGTTACAAGGTAATGCCGTTCGGTTTGAAGAATGCCGGGGCAACCTATCAAAGGGCCATGACTACTCTGTTTCATGACATAATACACAAAGAAATCGAGGTATGTGTCGATGATTTGATTGCAAAATCAAGAACAGAGGAGGAGCATGTTGAACATCTGTCAAAATTGTTTGAACGTCTAAGAAAATTCAAGCCCCGCTTGAATCCTAACAAGTGCACCTTCGGTGTCCGTTCGGGGAAATTACTAGGGTTCATCGTCAGCCAGAAAGGAATTGAAGTTGATCCTGACAAGGTCAAGGCCATTCAAGAAATGCCTTCTCCAAAAACTGAAAAACAAGTCAGAGGATTCCTGGGACGTTTGAACTACATCTCTAGATTCATATTCCTCATGACTGCGACGTGTGCGCCGATTTTCAAATTACTCAAAAAGAACCAAGATTGCGTTTGGACAGAAGACTGTCAAACTGCCTTCGACAGTATTAAGGAATATCTGTTGAATCCTCCGATTCTATCACCTCCAGTGGAAGGGAGACCACTGATCATTTACATCACGGTTCTAGAGGACTCAATGGGATGTGTACTTGGCCAACAAGACGAAACTAAACGGAAAGAGTCTGCCATTTACTATCTAAGCAAGAAATTCACCGACTGCGAAACTTGGTACACGATGCTTGAGAAAACTTGTTGCGCTTTGGCTTGGGCAGCCAAACGTCTTCGCCAGTACATGATTCGTCATACTACTTGGTTGGTCTCCGAAATGGATCCAATCAAGTACGTTTTCGAAAAACCTGCTCTCACGGGAAGGATTGCCCGTTGGCAGATGTTACTATCAGAATATGACATAGAGTACCATGCTCAGAAAGCCGTTAAAGGAAGTATTTTAGCCGATCATTTGACTCATCAACCGATTGATGATCAAGAATCAATCGGGTTTGACTTCCCAGAGGAAGATGTCATGTATCTAAAGATGAAAGATTGCGATGAACCGCTACCCAGTGAAGGGCCAGAACCAGGTTCCCAGTGGGGACTTATCTTTGGCGGAGCAGTCAATCATTATGGAAACGGAATTGGGGCAATCATTGTTACCCCTCAGGGTTCCCACATTCCTTTCACCGCCAGACTTACGTTCAAATGTACGAACAACGAGGCCGAATACGAAGCATGTATCATGGGTCTCGAAGAAGCGATTGATTTAAGGATAAAAAACTTGGACGTATACGGCGATTCAGCCCTGGTTATTAACCAGATAAAAGGAGATTGGAACACATACCAATCAGGATTGATTCCTTACAAAGACTATGCAAGGAGGTTGTTACCCTTCTTCAACAGAGTCGACTTTCATCACATCCCTCGTGATGAGAATCACATGGCTGATGCATTAGCTACTCTCTCTTCCATGATTAGTGTAGGTCGATGGAATGACATACCTAAGATCGACATCATGCGCCTTGAACGGCCCGCTTACATCTTCGCGATTGAAGCAGTCATAGACGACAGACCTTGGTATCACGATATCAAATGCTTCCTTCAGAAACAAGAGTACCCATCTGGGGCATTCAGAAAAGACAGGAAAACCCTCAGAAGATTGGCTGGAAACTTCTTCCTGAGCGATGACACTCTTTATAAGAGAAATTTTGACATGGTCTTGCTCCGATGCGTCGACAGACCAGAAACAGACATGCTCATGAAGGAAATTCATGAAGGATCCTTTGGCACTCATGCCAACGGACGCACAATGGCGAGAAAAATTTTCAGGGTCGGGTATTATTGGTTGACCATGGAATCCGACTGCTACAAGTACATGAGGAGGTGTCACAAGTGTCAGATATACTCCGACAAAATTCATGTACCGCCATCACATCTCAAAGTTCTTTCTTCCCCGTGGCCATTTTCCATATGGGGAATCGATATGATTGGTATGATTGAGCCCAAGGCTTCAAACGGACATCAGTTCATCCTGGTAGCCATTGACTATTTCACCAAGTGGGTCGAAGCAGCGTCATTCGCCAATGTAACTCGACAAGTGGTGGTCCGATTTATCAAAAACAATATCATCTGCCGTTATGGTGTTCCAAGCGAGATCATTACTGATAATGGATCTAACTTGAACAATAAGATGATGAAGGAGTTGTGTGCAGAGTTCAAGATCGAACACCATAACTCATCTCCCTACCGACCCAAGATGAACGGAGCGGTAGAAGCGGCTAACAAGAACATCAAGAAGATTGTTCAAAAGATGGTTGTAACCTATAAAGATTGGCACGAAATGCTACCCTTTGCTCTTCACAGTTATCGAACATCTGTCCGCCCTTCAACAGGGGCAACCCCTTTCTCTCTAGTATATGGCATGGAAGCAGTGCTCCCCATAGAAGTAGAGATCCCATCAATCCGGGTATTGATGGAAGCTAAGCTCACCGAAGCTGAATGGTGTCAAAGTCGACACGACGAACTGAACCTGATCGAAGAGAAGCGAATCACGGCACTATGCCACGGTCAGTTGTATCAACAGAGAATGAAAAAGGCGTTCGACAAAAAGGTCCGACCGCGTATCTTCAGAAAAGGAGACCTTGTGCTCAAGAAGATACAATCATTTCTCACTGATTCTCGGGGCAAATGGACCCCAAATTATGATGGCCCCTATGTGGTCACGAAAGCTTTCTCAGGCGGCGCCTTGAGACTTGCAACCATGGACGGAGAGGAATTTACCTATCCCACGAATGTTGATATAGTCAAGAAATACTTCGCCTAAAACTAAAAAAACGTCTCGGTGGATTGAAAACCCGAAAGGGCGGTCCAGGCAAAAGTTAGAGACATGAAAAGAATCATCCCGATGGATTGGAAATCTCATAGTACAATCCAGGCAAACGTTAGGGATAATGGCAAGTAACTATGTTCAACAGAGGCAAGTCCCTCAGCAGCAGTTGCATCATCTATCGGAGGAAATCTCCAGTCAAAGGTCATCTTCGACAGAAGCTCAAGATGTCCCGAATTCAAAGTTGGTAGAAGGATAGTGGTCGTTATGTTTCAACGTAGCCCTTTTCCCTGTAAATTACCATTTTCTAACTTTGTATATATTCTTTGGAATCACGCGTTTGGCTGATCTCCATCTTATCAATAAAATTTGAGCCCTTGTGCTTTTGTTTGTAATTCTTTACTTGTTTTAGCTTTACAGAACGACGTTGTTTAAATTTAATCAGCGATTCTTGAAATAAAACAAAAATAAATTTACTTGTTAAACTTTTTCTGCTTTTAAATTAAAGATGGCATTTCTTTTGACTGTTGAACATCAGAAGAACATCGATCGCTTCTCCCGAAGTAAGCGAACTTCAAAGTGCAGAATCAAAGTACTCCTTCTAGACCAGTACTCCTGAATGAAGGATCAATAATGTCAGAGACCATGTTTCGTTTAACATCCTCGGCCGAGTTCTCATCTCCTAAGCCCGATCAACATAGCTCCCAACGGGACTATCTCTCCTAAGCAAGGTGGAATTGCTATTTTGAACCAACGGTACTTCTTCGCCCCGCGATGGCCGAGTATCCAATTGTGTTCATCCATTAGTCTGTATGTCGCGTCTGTTTTGTCAGCATATACATACGTACTTCATGCATTTTTTGTTTGCTTTTACATTTCATATTGTATCGTTATCACTCTAGCCGGTCTTGTCCCCTAGTGATAAACAGTTTTCTCAATCGAGTTTGTCAGTTCTTTCCTCGTCAGGAAGTGTTGCGTCTGCACAATCTCGCCACCAGTGTATCTTTAGATGAGAGTCGGCACTTGGCCACTTTGATAACTTGAACCTCTGAAAAGCCAGAGAAAACTTTTAATAAACATCACTCTTCGCCATTGAAGATTATAACCTTGCTTTCCCGGATTAAGGAAAATCCACAGAGAAAGCCTCGTGATCAGAGATTCAGCAGCACGCCAGTTTTGCTCCGAAAAACCACTGATGAGAAGGTCATTGGCACCTCAAAATTGGATCCCATCATATGGCATTTCTCCGGGAAGATCCCGAGAAAAGTATGATGTAACCCCAAACGAAAACAGTCTCTCAAGAGACTCGTTTTCCCCAGTAGAATCGACAAATGGCGTCTCCAACGGAGAAGTTCGTACAACTCTACAATTCAGACGAATGGGTTCCCCAGCAAGTCTGACATCAAATCTTTTCCCACTCAAATGGCGTCTCCCCAGGAAAATTCGGCGAGAAGTTTGAGGGAAAACCGCTACTAATAGCGTCCCTTGTCAATAAAGTTTATTGACAAAAGAAACTAAGACCATTTCCTTGGTAGGAAACCAGGATCGAAGGGAAGTTTATTTCTGAAACTTAGACCAGTTCCTTGGTAGGAAACCAGGATCGAGGGGAAGTTTATATCAGAAACTAAGACCAGTTCCTTGGTAGGAAACCAGGATCGAGGGGAAGTTTATTTCTGAAACTTAGACCAGTTCCTTGGTAGGAAACCAGGATCGAGGGGAAGTTTATATCAGAAACTAAGACCAGTTCCTTGGTAGGAAACCAGGATCGAGGGGAAGTTTATTTCTGAAACTTAGACCAATTCCTTGGTAGGAAACCAGGATCGAGGGGAAGTTTATTAAAGAAACTAAGACCAGTTCCTTGGTAGGAAACCAGGATCGAGGGGAAGTTTATTTCTGAAACTTAGACCAGTTCCTTGGTAGGAAACCAGGATCGAGGGGAAGTTTATATCAGAAACTAAGACCAGTTCCTTGGTAGGAAACCAGGATCGAGGGGAAGTTTACCTTTTCTAAGCATCATTGCTTAGCTAAAGAAGATGAATGCGTAAGCTACCATTCATAACCACCATCAAAATTTCGGGTATTCCGATATTTAATCCTCTTGCACCCCGAATGCCCGAATCCCTTCGTCATTCACACCTTCGGGTCCAAGAAGATTAAATAGGGGCATGTGTAATACCCCAAATTTTGACCACTTAGATTTCCCATCATTGTGAAAATCATCATCACAATATGGATGAACCATCATGCTTCATCAGTCTCCCCAAAGATGGGTGAGCATTCACTACAATCAAAATTAGGGTTTCAAGCCCTCTCTGAGTGCTTAGACAAAGGATCAATCAAGGAATGACATGATCTTCAACTTGTCTAATCTCTCAAACATCCTCAAAGGATCAAAAGGACTCCTACTTCAAGGATTAAGCACAAAGCTGCTCCCTTCTAGGTGGATCAAGTCTCAAGTTCGACAGTGTCACCAAATTAGGGTTTTGGTCGACCAGGGCCTCCAGATGGAAATTTTCATCTGGGCACAAGGCAATGATCCAAAACATAACCTAATATACTTCATGGAACCTCATGAACCCATGCATCAAGTCAATTTTGCCTCAAGGGATGCATTCATAAAAAATCAGGAATTAGGGTTTCTTGACCTAATTCACCCCTAAGTTGACTTTTAGGGCAAACCATGAGCCAATACCTCAAGAGGGGATTTGAGGGTCTCTAATATACCATATTGATCCATTTGGAACAATGGATTGATCCAAGAAGCTTGAGCAACAAGTCTCAATTTCATCTGCACCACAATTAGGGTTTTAAGAGAAAAGTCAACTGTAACTTTGACTTTTGACCAGGATATGCTCCCAAACCCTAATACATGATTGTATATACCCTATGACACCCATGGAACATGTCCATCAAGTTTTATTTAGGTCAAAGACATGATTTCCTGAAGAATTGCACAGTTTGGAATTCATCTGATAAAAAGTCAACTGTGCACAAAAGTCAACTTTGACTTTTTGAGATTTTTCACCAAAATGGATTTTTAACCTTAAAATGATGTTAATGTATGATTTGAATCATCATTCATCAAGAAAAATCAAGAAAAGTGAGATAACTTGTAAAAGGGGTAACCATAAAACTTAGAAAATTTTCTAAGTTAAAAATAAAGTGGCAAAGGTACCAACTTTGGAGGACCATAACTCCTAAACCACAAGGCCATTTTTTCTCATCCAAGGATGGATTTGTAGCCCTCATTATCACCTACAAAAACTTCAACTACAAGTCATTCCAATTCATTAAGGATTTTGAGTTATGGAGTGATCAAAGTGGCTGAAAAGTGAAAATGTCACTTTTTCCAACACTTAGTGAAATTTTCACTAAGTCAGATTCTGCCTCACTTTTTGCCAAATGTAGGGGGATTTTTCACTTGGAATCAAAAGAGATCAAAACCAAACTTGTTCAAACAGTTGTTGTATCATGTAAGAGCTTTCCAAAATGGCCAAGAACATTGCCAAATTCAACCTACACCATGAGATACAACATTGCCAAGTTGCCTTACTGAAATCTGTCAAGGCAAGGCAGAATTTGCAACTTTGGTCGATTTGCCAAAATCAGCCAAATTCAGTTGCTCCTATCCACTTGGACACCTCAGAGGATTGAATCTAAAGGGGACAATCACTGAGCCAAGCCTCCAAAGTCCATGGAACAAGAAATAGCATGTTGAACCTAGAATGGCCAAAATAGGGACAAGACTTCAAATTTGGAATGAGGCATTCAATGGAACCATCAAGGTGGCATGGACTGAGCCATTCTCATCTGAAATCAGTCAAGACTTATCCAAGACCAAGGGAACCAAAGCTCTGTGCCCTAGCCTCTAGTCAATGGCTAGAGGAGACTTGGATTTTCATTTGCCAACATTGGCCAAACCTACTTACCAGCTGCCATGCACTATTCCTTGCAAAACAAACTTGCTCTACTATAAATAGAGCTCAATTGTGGTCAGTTTGAGTACACCAAAGCCATCTAACAGATGCTTTCCTCAAAATCTCTTCTTTCACTCCAATTTTGCCTTCTAAGGCAAGTCACTATCGGGTTTTGAGTTTGAGAGCAATTCCAATCAAACCAATCACTCACACACCTCACATACATCATATATGAGCTGATCAAACACTTAGATTACTTCTGAAACATCAATTTCACAAAATCACCAGCTGGTTGCTCAAGGTTTTAACCAAAGTGCAGCTGAGGTGCCACAAAATGATCCAGCCAATTTCAATCAAGTCCAACCATCCAAACACAATCCATAGGGTGTAGGGAAGCTGTTCAGATCATCACCACTCATCTGTAACACCTCTAAATCAAAAATCACTTTGAACTTGCTGTCACGACTTGGAGGTCAACACTTAATTTTTGAAGCATTAATCCAAGATCACAATTTGTTTTCCATGTGTTAAACAATTTTTGATCATTTTAATTGAATTTTTATTCAATTAAATACATTTTGAAAACAAAGTAGGGTTTTGGATTAATTCAACCCTCATAAATCATTTTCAAAACACTTTTTGGGCCTCTTGAGAGAATGTAAGACCCATCCCCCCTTGTACAAAAACCTTTTGGGCCTCACTCATTGTATAAGTCCCTCCGTACAAGTAAACGGCGCGATCGTCGCCCGTTTAAAAATAAAAATCATCTGGGCCTCTCCTTGAGCTATAAGACCCATTCAAAACACTTTGGGCCTCTATTAGAGTGTAAGACCCAATCCCCCTTTTAACCAAAACATCTTGGGCCTCACTTATTGTATAAGTCCCTCTGCGTTAAAAGAAAACCTCGGCGCGGTCGCCATTGTTAAACGAAAAATCATTTGGGCCTACCCTCGTGTTATAAGCCCCACTCTTTTCTTTAAACCTTTTTGGGCCTCTTGAGAGAGTGTAAGACCTATCCCTTTGTACAGAAAACCTTTTTCGGGCCCCAGTCACTTGTATAAGTCCCTCTGTACAAATTCAAACAGTGCGCTCACTGATAAAACCCCGGGCCTCTCCTTGAGCTGTAAGCCCCAAATCTTTCTTTTTCAAAGCACTTTCTCCTTTGATTTTGAATATACTGTTGTTTTCAATCTTTCTTTGTTGAACAACTAACCAAACAGCATGGAAGCACTCCAACCGAGTAAGTGGTTATCGCTTTCGTTTACTGCTTTCATATATATATAACTGTATTGTGGGGCTATTTCACTGTAAGTCTCCTTTCACAAACTCATATATATATAACTGTATTGTGGGGCTGCTCACTGTAAGTCTCCTTTCATAAACTCATATCTACTGTGTAATAATAGTATAGATATTTCGAGTTTCCCCGGCAACTACGTCTAGAACTAGGTGACGCCGTTTCATTTATTTGTAGAAATAGACGCCTAGATCCCCAATAGGAGCACCAGATACAGTCTTCTCTTCGGCTGTCCTCCTTAGGAATCGTCAAGAAGCTCTATTCCCCAAGATGAATGTATTCTCCGTGAATGGCATCTTTGAGTTTCTTCCAAATTCTCGAACTTTCCTGACTTGATCTATTCCTTGTGGATAGCTTGCCTTGAATGTCTCGGGGTTTGGGTACCCACTACGGTCATAATCTTGGACCTTAACTAAGGAACCCTCTTTAAAGGTTCAAAGTCGCTGGATAGTAAACCTCGCACGTTTACCAGTGGTTTTTATCTTTAAAAGAGTTATCTCTCCTAATGGAAAGGAGATGATAGACCCACGGGCTTCTTAAAAGCATCGGCCTCCTCTTGGGCATTATTCAAGGACACTACGGCTTCTTAGAAGTATTCACAGCCTCCTCTTAGGCTTCGTATAATGATCTCTTCCTCCGGGAATGATAACCTCCTCTTGGGCTTCGTACAAGGACCCGTCGGCTTCTTAAAAGTTTCCAGCCTCCTCTTGGGCTTCGTACAAATTGTCCCAACGACCTCCTAGAGGTATAGGAACAGAACCTAGTCATCCTCATAGAACAGTCCTTTCATAGAGTCTACTAATGTTTCTCAAAACATAGTACTAAAGATAAAACTCTAGACACGGACAGTCTAACTTCCTTGAGTCTCAAAAGACATTCTCAAGTGACCCCTTCGTTAAATAGGAAGGAAACCCGCAGACTCGGACAGTCTCAATACCCTTTGGATTTCCAGTTTCCCCAAAGAAAAGGAAACAACCCTGATCATCAGATCTAACCCACGAGTACAGTGATGCTCATATAAGAACTGATTTTCTCTTTCAAAATCAGTATACTGGACCTGTCACTTAACTGACATAGCCTCCTCTTGGACTTTGTACAATGACTCTCCCTAGCGGAGTCAAACAACGTTTTAGCCTCTCTCTCGGGCTTTGTACGAGACACACAAAGACTCCATCGTCGGGTCAAAAGCTTTTAGCCTCTCTCTCGGGCTTTGTACGGGACACAAAATAGCCTCCTCTTAGGCTTTGTATAATGATTTTCCTAGCGGAAATTAGCCTCCTCTTAGGCTTTGTATAAGAAAACCACTGGTTGATCCAATCAACCTTTTAGCATCAAAGCTGTGCCTCGTTCACAGTACACAAACATCAACAACTCCTTTCCCTTCATCTAATCGCTGTAAGCGGCAAGCCTCTGGATCATCTATATCCACGCCACTGTCCCTCTTTTAGCATGAGAAATTCCTAAGGAAAGATGGCATTGCTCTACACTGAGTTAAAGTCTTCTCCTTCAGGTTAAAACCCTTTCTTCGGAAATTATGGCATTGCTCGGATCCACGTATCCCAGTTAAAGTAATTCTCCTTCTCCCCTCTTTAGAAATGACAAATTCTCCCTAAAGCCGAGATCTTTCAGCTTCACGTCTTGGGCTTTGAACAAGACACAAATATACCTTCAGCTTCACATCTTGGGCTTTGAACAAGATATAAACCACCTTTCGCTTCATGTCTTGGGCTTTGAACAAGACACCAAAAACCAATTTCCTCCCATAGAATAGGAGGAACTACGAACGCTCTGATTTCCCTGTTTCGGTAAATGGGAATACGTAGGCATAAGATCGAAAGAAAAGATCTTAGCGAGCGCAATCAACAAAAAACCCAAATCCCATATCTCCATCAATCAAAAGCAGTAATTCAAAAGCATCAGTCCTAACATCCTAATCCTTGTTCCCCGCTAGAAAGTCCTAGAAAGAAAGAAAATCGTATTAGCGAAAATACAAATAACCAGTACAAAGGCCCCCCCACATTGATAGCATCCGTAACCTAACAGACCGCTGTTTAAACTCAGTATGCAAAGCAGGGTTAATTGGAGACATCTATTTCCCTTCCTTATTCAGCTCACAATAGGATAAAAAATGAATCGACCTGTAGTCAAAGCTCAAACCGCAGAGAGCGACCAGCGCTTAAGAACCGCGTCCAAAATCGTTCGCTACACTTCCTCGCAATGTCAGGTAGGTCTGCTCCGATCTTCACTCCCTGTTGGGGATCTTCGCCGAACAGAACTATCTCGAAGTCGCCATCCGGGATTGGGCGCATCAGATGGGAGCTACTGCTGGGTGCTATAGACGGGCCGGCTGATGCTGCTCGCTCCTCCTGAAGGTCCTCGGGGAAGCGGCTGTCGAGGTCGATAGAGTCGACCTGGGCCAGAGGCTTGGCTTCCTCGGATCTGCTTGGCAGTGTTGGCTTGCTCGACACCTTTGGCTTGGGCGCAATGGTGTTGAGTCCCTTTGTGGCTGCTTCAAAACACCGACGGGCAGCCTCTATATCACTGTGAAGGGTGGAGATCTTCCCTTTCGAAGTGTAATACTTCATCTTCAGGTGGACGGTTGAGGGCACTGCTACCAACTCGGCCAGGGCTGGCCTTCCGAAAATGCATTGGTAAAGGGACGGGCAGTCGATTACCAGAAACTGCACCTTGATGGATTTGGCCGTCTCAGCTGCGTCAAATGTCACGATCAGCTCCACGTAACCCCACGGCTTTGTGACGGACCCGTTGAATCCCTGCAAGTCGGATCCCACGTAGGGAGTGAGGTGAGATTCGTCCAGCTGAAGCGTTGAGGACAGCTGGGAGTACATGATGTCGACCGAACTGCCCTGGTCGACAAGTATCCTGCGAACGTCGAAGTTCGCCATCCGGGCTCTGACGAGCAGAGGTGTGCTGGAGTTCGGGGATCCGCCGAGGAGTTCCTCCTTGTAGAAGGAGATTGGGACGGAGCCCTTCTGGGCCTGATCAAGCGTCGTCACTTTGTTGCAGCTGGTGTTGATCAGGTGGTCGAACTTCTGTTTCACGGAGCCCACAGTGACTTTGTTGAATCCCCCGCCATAAATGACCATGGCGGAAGGAAAAGTCTCCCACGGGCTGTGGGCCGCGAAATAAGCAGGGGCGTTGAGCCCATCTGGGAGGTAGAAGTTCTCTGA
Source organism: Lathyrus tuberosus (assembly GCA_022829125.1). Lineage (NCBI taxonomy): Eukaryota > Viridiplantae > Streptophyta > Magnoliopsida > Fabales > Fabaceae > Lathyrus > Lathyrus tuberosus. The sequence goes on along the minus strand of JALAZF010000101.1, from coordinate 12,939,544 downwards.
CCGGGATACGGACATCGCTACCTATACGTTGGTGTCATCCGAGGAGGGTACTTCTTCCTCGACCTTCTTGGACTCCTGGGCGTCTTGCCGAGGAGTGTCCTTCTTCTTTGCGAACTATTTCAGGTGCCCGTCCCTGATCAGTATCTCTATGGCATCCTTCAGGTGGATGCAGTCCTCTGTAGTATGGTCGTGACTTTTGTGGAAGCGGCAGTACTTCGACTTATCCACGTTTGGTCTGTTCGGCAGCTGTTTGGGGAAACGGACCCTGGCTTATTTGAACCCCGAATTGGCACATTCGGTCAAAATATTTTCCCTGGCACGGTCAGGGGAGTGTAGTCGTGGAATCGCCCGGAGGGTCCCTTGCCGTCGCGGGAGTCCCTCGGACGGTCCTCGTGTCTTCGTTCACCCCGACGAGATGTCGAGGCTTCTTCTCCTTTGGCAGCCCGGGCATTCTCCTGGCGGCGTGATGCCCAGACGTTGTAGGCCGCGATCTTCTCCTCGTACTGGATATGAGTTTGGGCTTTGAGGAGGAGGGCGTCCAAATTCCTCGGTGGGGCGAGGCCGATGGCTTTAGCGAAATCGGAGTAAGGGAGGACCCCTTGTTCGAGCAGGAGCTTCTTCATTTTGTCCGTCGTTGGGACCTGTACCGCTTCCTTGTTGAACCTCTCGATGTATGCTCAGAGAGGTTCGTCTTTCCTCTCGATTATGGCTCCGAGGGAGGCCTCAGTTTTGGGGTGGCGGCGAGATGCTGTGAAGTGCCGCGAGAACATCCTGCCGAGCTGTTTCCACGAGGTAATGGATTCCTCGGGCAGTTGTTTATACCATGTCATTGCTCCTTTCGTAGCATGGTCGGGAACAGTCTGCATTTAATGGCGTCCCGTACGCCGCAGTAGTTTAAGAGGGCATCGATATTCTCGATGTGCTCGTCTGGGTCAGTGGTCCTGTCATATGTGCCAAGTGACGGGGGTTTCTCCAAGTCTTTCGGGAGGCGGGTGGCCAGGATCTCCTGGGACAACGGGCCGCGAGGCTCGTCGTCGTCGCTGTATGATGGTGACCGGACGGGCTGCTCGCGTCGGTGGTTCCTTCATGGAGAAGGCGAGCGGTCCCTTCGAGGAGAATGTGAGCGGTTCCTTCGCGGGGAAGGTGAGCGTGTCCGTCTTTTGGACTTGATCGGAGACTCCTCGTTCCTTCGAGTCCTTTTGTGGTCATGAGCGTGCTGGTCACGCGGGGAGATCTGGTCGCGCTTTCGGGCTACGCGAGGATCTTGCTCATGGCGCATTCTTCGGTCGATTTCTCTCCGGGGCTGCGAGCTTTTTGATCATCGCTGATTTCTCCGTGTAGGAGGGGATCTTGGACGGCGAGACTCCTCCAGTGCCCCGATCCTCTCATTTTGCTGCAGGATCAGGGTGTTGGTTTTGTTGAGGGCCTCCAGGAGGGCCGCCACGGCCGGGTCGGCGCTGGACGGAACAGGAACGGGCTGGAGGTCGAGAGACGGTTGATCGTTGTGGCGATCAGCAGGAGTTGGGGAAGGAGAAGCAGTGGCTCCATCCCTAAGGAAACGGGCATCTCGGAGGAGAGATGATTGGCCGTCAATGTCAGATTTGTTGACGAGGAGAATGCCGGAATGAAGAGCATCTTGGGTGCGATCTTGGGAGGCCATGATCGTGATGATGTTCGAAAGTTGTTTTGATCTTCGGTTAAAGAAAGAAGGGGAGAACAAAGGTTCCCACAGACGGCGCCACTGATCGTGAAGGCTGTATTAGATCTTGTAGAATCAGGCCACCAAGTGCGTCAGGGATGCTGGTCGTATGGAGAGGAGGAGGGGGTGTACCTACAAGGCACTCCGACGCTCAAGTAATTAAAGGTCAGAGAAAAAGGGGCAAGTACAAGAGTGAATTCTTAGGGTGAATATTGGATACCTGACCCTCTCAAGTGAGAGGGTTTATATAGAGCCCCCAGCGCGTGGCCAACGGTCCTATTTTCGGGGCGAAATAACCGTTTTCCCCAAAGAATAGGTAACTGCCCAAACTAGCCGTTATGTCGGGCAGGGTGCCCAAAACTAGCCGTTATGTCGGGCATAGGCATTGTTCCGGGCACCTGCCCATAGCTGTTCGGAGAGTAGTGAAGTCGTGCGTGATGGGCAGTTATTCCGGGGAGGAACGTTGCATTCCTTGCCCGGTTGGAGGGGCAGAAATGTCACTTTTGTCCCTCTATGGATTGGACTTAGGCAATTTGGGCCGCTCTGGAGCAGAGGCGGATTGGGCCAATTCTAGCCATTGGTCCAGTCCAGAACACTTTTTATAAATGGGAACAAGTTTTTTTTATCCAAATATATTTATAAATATTTAAAAAATATATATATCACATACAGGGAAATATACAGTTCATCCAAATATTTTATATGTGGAAAAATTTATATTTATAATCCATATATAAATCAAATTATCTCTTTCTTTTAAAAATAATAAACTCTTTGGGTAAAAAAATGTTTTTCTTTTTTACATTTTTATCATATTTTAAAAACGAATGCGCGTAACACCTTAGTACTCGTGCGAACGCACGAGTATCCCACTAGTTATTATATATAGAATGTTATAAAGTGACTCGTTTACCCGTATGAAGTGATATTGGCGTTATGAATATGTGTTCGTCACATGCGCAGAGTCGTCATGTCGTAAGATTGATTGTTAGAGGTATAATGAGATATTAAAGTAAAATTAAGTCTAAAGATAAAGGGGGAATAAGGGAAATTATCATTAATACACATATGATGACCCTTGTAATGTTATATTTGTAAAATCCCTCAATAAATGTTGAAGCCTTGCTGCCCCCGTGAGGGGAGACAACCATATGTCGCCCTCTAGGAGGTATCACCCCGCCCTGAGTACTTACCCCTAGCCTAATTATGGGAAATGTTGGAAACGATGTTCTTTGGGAAAAGGGATGTTGGGGTGAATACTTGACCCACGTCTCCCTAGGAAATGGGATTTAATGGTCCACCATTGACTAAGTGGACAATGATCCTTCCCAAGAAAACCCTAGGCGCAAAGGTCTTTATAAATACCTCTCCCCCTAACGGCATAAGGGACATCTCATAACTTACACACAATACCTAAAGCAACACGCTTGTATACAAAGTCTTTTACCTCACGTGAGTTGGACTCTTAGATAAACTGTAAACACCATAACACCACCATACAGGGCTTCTCGCCGCCACATACAAGTCCCTACCACCCTAAATATTATAAACATATTAATGCCTCTAAGTATCCCCTGCCCTAGCAGGGATACCATGCACGCCTATACTTTTTGGCCAGTACAATGGCGCTCACTATGGGACCCCGGTAAAACTAACATGGGTCACACCTCTTTCATTCTCCTTTCTTCCATCTTCCCTTTGAAGATTTCTGATAAAAATATATGTTTTAATACAAACACCATAGTTGGGGCCTTTGCTAGTGGAAGAAGTTTCAACTCCTCTCAAACGAAGTGTGCAAGATATGTGTGTGCTACAAATGTAATATATCCTGGATTCCTTAGGGGTGAACGAGGGGGAAATATGTGTTAACATCACCTTTTTCGATAGTGATGCCATTAGAACTATCCCTCATGATAATGACCTTATGGTCATCACCGTGCAACATGACAACTGAGATATCAAACGAGTCTTGATAAATTATGGGAGTTCTGCTGACGTCCTATTCTAGAATGTGAACTTCAGCTCAATCCTAATGATGTCAACATGTTAAGAGGATCTTTAATATGTATGTGAAGCAAAAGTAAGGGGCCACATAACCTTAGAGACAACATGCAGTGAGGGAACATACACCAAGGTGATTGAAGTCAACTACCTTATCATAGATATGTGTCGCCCTACAACATCATTTAGGTTGCCCTATCATCAATGCACTAGGGGCAATTATTTCCAACTAATACTTGGTTCTTAAACACCTGCTTCCTGGTGGGCGAGTTGGGACGATACAAGGAGATCAGCAGATAGCTCAAGAATGTTATCAGAATAGCCTAGCTAGAGAAAAGGAAGAGTTATCCCTTGTGGGCGCCCCTATCCTTGAAGCCCCAGATGCAAACATTGATTTCTGGGATCCCATGTTGGGCACCGATAATGAAAGACTCGCACCCAAGGAGGACCCAAAGGTGTTAGAACAATATTTGTTCATGACATATTCTCTTTTAGTTTTGATGATAACGAAAGTATTAAAAGGACAATGGTTTATTTGATGTGTGTTTTATTTATGCAGTTTCTTGTACATAATTAATCAGAATCAGTTTTACTTAGACACATTTGGGAGGTATTGCATTGCTAGCTTCTGGTGGTAGAGTATGAAGAACAATTGCTAGTGTGGCTTGGCGCAGACTCTGAGCTGAAGGCCTCAACATTCAGACGAGTTACTACACTTGGTGATTGTATATCAACATCTAGTACCATTCAGAGTTGGTGATAAAGCTGTGGATTGTTCGTACTGCAGAAAGCAAGTTATATTATCGTATCAGCTTTCCAGCTGGAGTCTACAAGATTGCAAGGCTCAAGAAAGGCTGGCATGTTCTACTGACATCTGCTCCCAACAACTCTATCAGTACAAAACCTCTTGAAGACTCAAAGGTTAAACACGTTACACATTGGATTCAGAATCTATTGTGCACCCATCTTCAACGTCTCTTGTACTATATTGAATGTCTTATTAAGCTAGATGATGATCATATTTATGGACACATTTTTGTCACTTTTGTCTTGATACTGTTGCTTGTTAGCTGTTTAAAGAAGACAATTCAATATTCATTTATCACTCATGACTCTTGTTTCAAGATAAAGTGCTAGTTCTAAATAGAATCTTAGAAACTTATGACTGACAGATGATATCTCTGTCTAAGTCTAGATCTACTAGTCTCTGATGGTTGATACCTTCTGAAAGCTGTCAGTTTATGAGATTCAGAAGTAGATTCTTTATGTCTGACATAGCAGTTTAAGTAAAAAAGTTTTTCAAAGGGGGAAAACTTTTATAATACTTAAATTTTCATAAAGGCAAAACTCGTCTAGTGGAATTGAATATCTGCTGGATAAAGAACCTCTGGGTAATGATGTTTTCTCTTGGTACTTGCTGTTACTATTTCCTGTCTTGTGAAACATCATTGTGTCCTTTTTCTGACAAGATTCTTATTCTTGTAGGATTCTTGTTCAGTTATGCTTCTTCTTCTTCTTCTTCTTCTTCTTCTTTTCTTCTTGTTTGTGTGCTGATCAAACCAAACCTGAGATGAGTTCTTCAGTTAATTCTCCTTTGAATCAACTGGTTGTCATCAATGAAAAGTTTGTGGATTGTGATGAGTTGCTTAAGATTGGTTTCAACTTCTGGAAGACTGTGTCTAAACAAGGTTGGAACAGCCACTTTGAGATGCTCAGTGGTTTCACTTATCCAAGTCTTGTCAAAGAGTTTTGGATTAATGCCTCCATTATTGAGCTAAATTCCGAGTCAGCTATTCTGTCTAGAGTGACTGGTGTTTCTATTACAGTAACCTCTAAAGTGATTGCAAATATGATCAATTGTGAGGAGATTGGAGAGATCCCAGGACCTCTTGTTTGGGAACACTATCTTCCTACTTGGAATATCTTTGTAGACCCATCTAATACATTAAAGGTCTCAAATCTTCTTCCCGATGCTGTTGTTTGGAATCAGATTCTAAATTCAAACTTACTTCATAAGGATTTAGACCAAGTGGACCCAATTGAAAAAGATATGCTTCTACTTCTTAATTCAGATTTGGAGATTGATCTTCCTCAAGTTATGTTTGACCATCTGAAGAGGTCTCTTTCTTATTTTCAAAAGGGAAAGACCTTCTCCATTCCTTTTGGACGAGTTATTTCTGAAATACTTGTTCAGCAGATGGTTTAGATAAGTTATGAGGCTAGTTCTTCCAAGATTTTGAGAGACACGTTTGAAGCTATCTATGAAATCTTTGTATTAAACTTCTTATTATTAATTCAAAGTTTGTTCATGTTTGTGTTCAGTTTTAAACTGTTGAATATTTATTCTTTGCTGTTCATGAAAAAAAAAAGGTAAAAGTTCTCAATGTTTGCAACTTATTTATTTAATAAAGAGGAAGCTATTACAAGACAATTAGATTTCCTAGTCTGTTGGATGATCCCTAAGGAATTCCCTAGGATCATCTGACATGTCCAGATTATTTAATAAATCTTGCCATTCTTTCTTAGCAAACTCCAAAGCCTCCTTCTTCAGTTGGTTTCTGCATCTAGATACAGAAGATCTTCTTCTTCTGTGTATCTTCACAAAGGATGTTGAAGAGGAGAGCACTTATGAAGTTGTCTACTTGCTTGCAGATCCTTCAACTGCTACTTTTCCTTGGTTTGCTTGAGTTACTACATTCAGTAATGCTACCTTCCTGAAATCTCTCTTTGGAACCCAAATTTTCTTTTGCTTGTATATCTTGGTGTTTTAGGAATTAAGTGATGGTGGAAGAAGGCTTACTTGAGTCCTTTTTATAGACGTGTTACATACATTGTCTTGAGTTTAATATTATTTAAGTACAGGTTAAACCTTATTATTACTGTAATAATAACTCATTGGAAATGTTATCTAGCCGTCAAATCTGTTTAAGATTCTCTGAACAGCTATGAGTTAATGTTTGATTAGTTTTACTAATGTTCTGTGTAAGATTCACTTTGCTAATGTACTTTCAGAAAATCTAAAGAAGAATTAATGGAATGTACTTGCATGCTAAATTAGTATTGGTTAAAATACTATTTCATTAATATTAAGCAACTGGATTACAATAATTTTTTTTTAAAATGGGTACAAGATGTTCTAGAAAAGATCCCTAGCTAAAGCATCTCGTGCCCAACAACGTCCACTGTTGCCATAGTCTACCTCTTCGTCTTCTGAGTCAATCTCTTCTTCCTCCTCTATGACTGGGAATGATCGATAGAACCGATTGTTGACCATTCTTTTCTTCTTTGACGACTTCATACTTCTTCTTTTTGGCTTCAAAGCAGCTACTGACGTGCCTCCTTCTGAAGGTCGTTCAGGGACTGTTGAAATTGCCTCTTCAAAAGTAAGTGGTGCTGAGGGAAAATGCTCAGTTGTAGAAGATTCAGAAGCAGCTCGTCTCCGAGGAGATTGGATTGTTAAACTTGTAGAGCTCTCAGTTACATCTGTTACGACAGATGCATTATGACTCTCAGTTGATGACTCCATTTCTCTAAGAAAATGTTGATAAAAATGACTTAGTAGTTGGATGCTTTTATAATGGCTTCTGTGGATACCTAGAGTCTGAAATTAATCATTGCTTAATTCTTGGAATTGTAATAGCCAATGAGACTTTTAAAGCGCACACTTTACAAACCTTAATGGTTCTTACTACTTGATTACTTTTCCTCTTGGAAACTGATCAAGTAATGACGTTATAAATTGCATTAATTTGTTGAAATTATTTTTCTTTCCTTCTCTTCTTCTTTTTCCTTCTTTTATTCTTTTTGATGTCACAAAAAAGGGGGAGAAATAATAGTAAGTATTTAAGTGGAAACTGAACCCATTGAGTACCTATTAAGTTGTACATATTGGTAATTTATTTTCTTGTCATTTATTTTTTGTTTTTATGGTTACCTTGCCCGGGGCGTATTTTAACTTTCTTGTACATGTCTAAGGAAAAGCTTACAAACCTCTGACTTAGCCTATCAGACCCAGAAGGAGTTTGCAAACCTCATATTTTGGTGTTTCCAAAGAAAGTTAAAATGACAACATATTTTAACTCTCTTGTACATAGTGTTAAGTAAGAGCTTACAAACCTCTGACTTAGCCTATTAGACTCAGAAGGAGCTTACAAACCTCGTATTCTGATGTTGCCAAAGGAAGTTAAAATGTTGTAATTTTGGTTTTCTTAAATATGGAACTAAGGGGGAGCTTACAAACCTCAACCTTGGAACTGTTTGACTCAGGGGGAGCTTGAAAACCTCAGACCCTGATGTTACTAAGAAGACTAATTTATTTTTTCTTGAAAAATAGTTCTTGGTGTTAGAGTCAATAGAACTCAACTGTGGACTATCAGACTCTGGGGGAGCTTACAAACCTCATACCCCGTTGTTGCAGAGAAAATTAAATGCCCAACATTGTCCTTTAAATAATTGTGTTTGTCATCATCAAAAAAGGGAGATTGTTAGAACAAGATTTGTTCATGATATATTCTATTTTAGTTTTGATGATAACAAAAGTATTAAAAAAACAATGGTTTATTTGATGTGTGTTTTATTTATGCAGGTTCTTGTTCTTGTACATAAATAATCAAAATCTGTTTTACTTAGACACACTTAGGAGTTGCTGCATTGCTAGCTTCTGGTGGTAGAGTTTGAAGAACAATTGCTAGTGTGGCTTGGCACAGACTCTGAGCTGAAGGCCTCAACATTCAGACAAGTTACTACACTTGGTAATTGTACATCAGCATCTGGTACCATTCAGAGTTGGTGATAAAGCCGTGGATTGTTCGTACTGCATAAAGCAATTTGTATTGTCTGATCAACTTGTCAGCTGGAGTCTACAAGATTGCAAGGCTCAAGAAAGGCTGGCATGTTCTACGGACGTCTGCTCCCAAAAGCTCTATCAGTACAAAACCTCTTGAAGACTCAAAGTTTAAACGTGTTACACATTGGATTCAGAATCTGCTGTGCATCCATCTTCAACGTATCTTGTACTATGGAGTTAAATCAAAGACATTTGATCAAGTCACTTCCTTAACGGCTAGTTTCTGTATAGGCTATATATATGGCTGAAGATTCAAGTTTGAATCTTAACAAGGATTCTTCAGATGAAGGAGTAGCAAGATCAAGCAATTATCAACTCTAATGTAATATGCAGATTTTCTGTTTTAGGTTGTAATTGTAAAAGCCTTAAGATTTTTTACCATTCAATATCTTAGAAATCTTAAGAGTTTTAGCTCTTTGTTATGGCGATTTCCCGTACCTCTGATTCTTGCATCATGTACACCTTATTCTCTATTCTACTGAGTCTTGAGTAGTTTAGATTAAGTCACTTGCTACGTGCTTGAGCAAAAGTCTTGTCTCATTGAGATTCAAGCAACAAGTCTTGAGCCAAGATGCTTAAGCCACGTAAGTCTCATTGCTTAAGTGCTTGAGCTGTGAAAGTCTTATTCAGCCAGTCTGATTGAGCAGAGGGGAAGTCTCCGTCTGAGGGGCGTGAGCAAGAAGTCTCAAGTGTCGCTTGAGCAAGGGGAAGTCTCAGTCTGATGACTAGAAGAGCAGGTGGCTCGGTCAGAGGGTGTGATCAAGAAGTCTTAGACATGTGCTCTAAGCAAGGGGAAGTCTCAACCAGAAGGCCTTGGAGCAGGTGGCTCGGTCAGAGGGTGTGAGCAGAAGGAAGTCTTAGACATGTGCTCTAAGCAAAGGAAGTCTAAGACAGTTGGTCTGAGCCGTTGTAAAAGACTTATGCAGAAGCATAAGCGATTATAATCATGAAGTGGTTATAATGAAAATATCTTGTGAGACAAGGGGACTGAAGTACTCTCAATTAGGGGAGGAACTAGGATAAATCTTTTGTGTCTTCTGCTGTTATTTATTTGCTTATGTTATATCCGATGCTAATCAATTAAAATAGAATCTGAACACCAGTTCTGATTCTGAAACTCTGATCAGGAGTTAAATTAAATAATACGTGAAACACAATTCAACCTCCCCATTCTTGTGTACTTTTCACACTTTCAGAAAGTGGTCAGGAGAAGCTCATCACCACATCATATTACGAAGATAGGGGTCCACTTATCGAGGAATAATAACACAAACTAGTCGACCAACTCACTAGAAGTGTCGACTTGTTTGCCTTGGCCTCATCTGATACGCATATGATAGATACAAGAGTAGTGTGTACCTCATCATCGCCAACCCTTCTACCAAGCCAGTGGCGCAGTGGAAGGAGAAAGTTTGTGAGGAGAAGAGAGTTTCCATTAATAAGGAAGTATGCAACCTATCAAACGTCTAGTTTAATACAAAAACAAAATATCCTACATGGTTTGCCAATATGGTGTTGGTAAGGAAAGCAGCGAACAAATAGTACATGTGCATAGACTTTACTGATCTGAACGCCGCCTATCCCAAAGACCTATATCCATTGTCAGATATCGGTTGTCTTATCGATGGATCCTTGGGATATCACACGATGAGTTTCATGGATGCATACTTAGGGTACAACAAGATTTGGATGGATCCTATAGGCGCCCTCCCATAATAGCTTTCATGTCGAATCATGGCAAGTACTAGTACATTGTCATGCCCTTCAGCCTCAAGAATGCTAGCGCCACCAATCAACGACTCATATATATTGTATTCTTCCAACATATATGGCAGAACCTAGTGGTCTATGTTGATGATATGATAGTGAGAACTACTAAAGGGTGCAACCATGCTGAAGATTTAGAGGATGTCATGTAGTCAGTCAAGAACTATAATATGCATTTGAATCTATATTGGAAAATTCCTAGGGTTCATGCTGACAAAAAAGGTATTGAAGGTCAGTTCCCCCCAGCATCAGACTAACTGAAATTCTTGATAATGGGAGTTGATTACTTCACCAAGTGGATATAAGTGGAAGTTGTTGCAAAAATCACAGATGAAAAAGTTTGTCACTTTTATTGGCAAAAAATCATGTGTATGTTTGGGCTTCCCGGAGCCATCGTCTCCGAAAATAGAATCGAGTTCGCCAGTGTTATGGTCACTAACTTTGTCAAGGCTTAGGAGTGCAAATAAAGTTCGTATTTGTCGAACATTTGTATGCTAATAGGCAAGTAGAATCCAAAAACAAAGTAATTATGAAGGGACTAAAAAATGAGCTTGATGATGCCAAAGGCTTATGGGAAGATCTGCTCCACATAATATTATTGTCATATCACAACATCCCTCACTATACTACCAAGGAAACTGCATTCGCCATGGTATATGGAGCAGATGCCATGTTGTTCGTATATATTGACACGCATTCATGGCGACACACCAAATTTGATCAGGAGGTAAATAAGGCAAGATTTGAATGTGCATGGACTTGATTGATGAATTGAGATAAGTCACCTATGTTTGAGAATTTGCCTCCAACCATAGAGTTTCCAGAAGATACAACTAAAAAGTCAAGCCAAGGGAGATAAGGGAAGGTGATTTGGTATTAAAGCAAATGGTTCTTCCCACGCAGCAGAGAAAGTTGCAACCTAACTGGGAGGGGTCATGTTGCATATTTGATGACAATTTAGCAAGTGTACTAAATATTTCGAAATAATAAAATCTATAAGTTCATATCCACAAGGATTGTGCTATTTAAAAAAGCGATTTGCATGATATTGAAATTAAATTGGGGGATTTTCATATTTGATTTTAAAAAGTAAAAGCATAAATAAAATTGGTGGAAAAGTTGATCAGATTAACGATGATTATACCTTGTTTCGAATCCCCTGTATGTCACTGTTGATCTTGGTATCTATTTGCCCCCATAAGATGATTTATCACTGATTACAACGGTTTAACTTCGCTGTTATACCCAATTCCTTGGTGTATAAATCGTTATTCTATGATATGCTCCCTAATTTCTTAGGTCATCTGGCTAGTTAAAATAGGCAATGTTTATTGAAGGTGTGAAAAACGCAAGAAATGGGGGGTTTGAATTGGTTTTTCAAAATAAATCATTTCTTTAAAATAACTTTCTCTTTAAAACTTTACCCCTTTTCTAAAGAAAAACAACTTGGTTAAATAAAGAGATATAAACACGTTATGTTTATACTAGTTCACTTGAGAACCTCTCAAGTTAATCTAGTCCACCCGCCAAGGTGATTTCGCCTCTCTCAACGAGGTCTTAATCCACTATTCAACAAAATAGTACACTGCACGAGCTAACACAGCTGGTGACTAACAACAACCTCTAGAACTCACACGTTCTAGACTTCTCAAGTAATCCAACCACACAGGTCTTACTTAAGGCACAATCTCTAAGACACACGTCCTAGACTTCTTAAGAGATCTAATCACTAACACTCTCTTAAGGAATACAACTTTAAGTTCAAATACAATGGGTTTACAGAAAATTGCTTCTTATCAAGCTGATAATATAAACAAGTTTTTAGACCAAGAATGACTTAAGAAAGAACAGAGTTAGAAAGTAATGTAGCCGTTCGCGTGTGTGTCTTTCTTCAAGTCTTTGAGGTTCCTTTTATAGCCGAGTGAAAAGAGCCGTTGAGATGGAATCATGATAGCTAAGTAGGCTTACAGCTAGAAGCGTGAGGACAGGTACAAAGTCTTCTGCATGCTGCGCATCCTGTCTGTGTCAGATTCTCTTGTTTCTATTTCACACAGTCTTCAAGATTTTAACGTTGTAATGTGGTACAGCTGTACAGTGTGGCAAGTTTTCTTGGCTTCTCAACTTCAGAGGCTTTTTGTGAGCATGAGTAAGAAGGGAAAACATTGCTTGGTTCTTGAGATTATCAAGTCTTCGAATCATCCGCTCTACGCTTCCAGAATCTTCAGAACTTGTCTTCAGAACCTTATTCTCTTAATCCACTTTCTTCATATCTTCAGACGCTCCTGATAATATTTGATTGAAGCATGAGAGTCGACTTTGGGTAGGTCTTTAGAACCTTGATCAGAGAGCGTGAGGCTTCAGCATTTGGACTTCGTTCCATCAGAACCCTCGTCTTCAGATCTTCAGAACTCATACTCTTTTCCTTTCGAATTAAAGTCTTTTGTGGTATCTTCGTTCAGCTCTTTTAAGTGCATAGATGAAATGTATTTCTTTAAACATTGCACTGATTCTCAGGAGCATAACCTGTTTGCTAGGATCTCACAAGTAACAACATTAGTTGCGCAAAATTGTTCATGCCAATACTCATTTGTTATCATCAAAACTTAGAGATAATATTGCAGAACCAAATCTTGTTCTCACAATCTCCCCCTTTTTGATGATGACAAAACTATGTATTTGATGACGCAATTTTGATATATAAATATATAACACAGAGAATATGGAAAAATGTTTTTAGGATAACTTATCCTTTTTATGAAGTGCCCCCCCTGAGTATTAGATTTGATTAAGGTTCGTGCTCGGGCTCCCCCTGACTTCATTAACCTTTTGAGTCTTTCTTCATCATCAGAGTTCTGAGTTATCTGCACAGAGGAAAAATACAGAAAAACAATCTGATAGATTTATCTGTTAGCATGTAAGCAGCATTGTTTTTCAGAGAATGACTATAGGATCAAAATTATCACATTCATATACTTTCTCCCCCTTTTTGTCATGAATCAAAAAGATAAACTCAGGGTAGTCCAAGGGTGAAAAACACAGAACTAAAACTTAAAAGAAAAACAGAGGTTTATTTGCTGTCAGAGGACATCTTGTCCCAAATCTTCTTCATCATGATCTGAATATTTTCATTGACAGTATCTTGCTTGTCAAACCTTTCTCTGAAGTTATTCTGTTCAATTCTGATTTCATCAATGGCGTCTCCCAAACGCTTGATAACAGGATCAGAAGTGGAAGCAATCATAGCACTTTCTTTAGCTCTTTCAGCTTCTGCAGCTTCTTGTGCCTTTCTAGCAGCTTGCTCTTCTGCTTCTTTAGCAGCCTTTTCTTCAGCTTCTTTTTGCTTGGCAGCCAAGAACTTGAGTACTTTGACTCTTGCTTCAGCTTCTGCTCTCTCCTTAGCCTTTGCTAGTTCAGTAGTTATGGTTGTATTTGAGAAACTTACAATTCTTGTAAGTTCCATGTCCAGCCATTTTTGAAAACTTTGACAGGCACTCTCAAGTTCCATGAGCTTTGTGCTTGTACAAAGTTTCGCTCTTAGCTTAGCAAACATCTCAAGTGATTTGTCATGAAATTGACTTGTACATTCTTCAAAGGATGTTGGAGGTGGAGCATTGTAGATAACCAGAGCGAGGTTGGATTTATCAGAGTTGGTTTTAGGTGGTGGTTGCTGGGATAAGTCAATCTCAGTAGCAGCAGGTTCAGGTGGTTGTTATTGATCGGTAGGAGAGATTACTTCTAGATTGTCGGAGCTCATGAGGTTTTCAGGTAAGATAATTTCTAGGGATTCATAGGAGGTTCCCTCAGAACTAGATTCAGTATTGGGAGCTTGAGATTCAGAGATTTGATTTGTTGGTTCTAGTTTATTTGGTTGAATTGTTGAGATAGTTGTTGTTGAAATATAGGTAAAAACAATCTCAGACAAGATTGGAGTAGTTATTGATGGGTTGGTGGTTGATTGATCAGTGGTTGGTAAAGGAATAGAAAAAGATGGGGGTTTAAACCTTACTTGTGGAATGGAGGTAGAGGTGATTGGTGATGAAGATGGTGCAACAACAGATGGATTTGCATCAACTTTATTGATTTTCTCAAGAAGAAGAGCTTCTTTTCTGGAGATTTCAGTTTCATCCTTTTTCTTCTTTTTGCACTCCGCATCCTCTTCAGCGAGCTTCCTCTTACTCCTGGTAATATGCTTTGACTGAGGGACAACTTCTTCAACTCTAGATTCTGCTTCTCTCATTATGGCAATGTAAGAGGCTATTACGGTTGGATTATCTTCTTTGCGGTATAATAGATAGTTTTCTACTGGATTCCTGATCTTTTTCACCGTGTCGGGAGAAATAGGTGTTGGTTTCACATCGACACTTGCAATCATCTTCATATGCTTAAGATTTACAGCATTGAAAGCTTCTCCAACTTTTTCATTCAGATATTCCGTGAACTTTGCTTCCTTGATCAGATAATTCACTAACCCGCTTTCAACCAGAATGTCAGAGATCAGCCTTCCAAAAGGAATGTAGTTAACAATCTTCTTTTCTGGTGAGGCTGTTGTTCTTGTCTTGTGCACCATATCCCTTAAATAGTAGAATAGAATGGAGGGAAGGCACATTTTCTCATGTTTGTGCAAGTAGTACAACATGTGTTTTTTATTTGCGTTGGCAAAATCTGTAGCACTCTTCGCCGGTCTTGGATTGATGCATCCAAGAATAATCTTATGCCAGATCCTTAGGTTGTCACGCAAGTTTTTGGGTTTACAGTCCATTGTTCCTGATTGACAGCTTTTGAAGATAGCTTTGTTGATGACTGACTCAGATTTTTCAGTTTTTCCATACACCCTCTTTCCTTCCAAGAACTTCATTCCTAGCAATTCTGAAATAGATCTCTTAGTGATGATAATCTTCTGCTCTAGAACAAAAGATACCACATGAAATTCGTCTGCATCTGCATGTCTCCAGAATTCTTTCACTAGATCATCAAAGCATGGACCTCTTAGTCTATCAAAGTAATTTTTCCATTCTTGAGCATCCAATTGATCAATTAGGTTAAACCCATTATCATAGAGGTTGTTGAAGTCAACATCTAGGTCTTTCAGAACAGTTAGATTGTTTACATGTGTCACACATGTCACAGAGCGAGTTTTCTGGGTGACATGGTTCGCATCAATTGTGGGAAGGGTTAATGGATTTGAAACAGCTGGTTCAGCCGTTGAGAGAGTAGTAGTGGGTGTGATGGATGAGGATGGTAGTTCTTGAGAGATTTGAACAATATCTTGTTGATGAGTGTTCATCCTTACAGTGGTAAGAAATAATAAGGATTGAACTTGAGTTGATTTTGAGGGAGTGATAGATAGAGAGAGAAATAGATGAGAGTCGATTAACTTTTTAGGGTTTGAGAGAGAGAGAGAGAAGATGTTCTCAAGAGTTTAAAGTACAGACACCTTCTTGAGGGGATAAGCTAATAAATGTGATAAAGTTGAGTCAATCTCGAGAAAAATGTTGTTCGTTCAATTTGAATAATTAAAGTGACTTAATTTTATTTAAATCACATGCAAAAATAATTTTTCGAATATATGACATGTCACATATTTATCAGAACTTGAGATGCGTTAAGAAAAAGGTTCTGATGATTTGAAAATACTTTTCTTCTGACTAAACACAGGATGTTCTGAAAATGTTTTTATTCTGAACGGTGATCCATATTCAGATGTTTTAAAATGATTAGAAATCTATCTTCAGCTAAGGGTTTTGTAAAAATGTCAGCCCACTGATGGTCTGTATCAATGAATTTTAAGCATAGAGTTCCCTTATGAATATAGTCCCTAATAAAATGATGTTTTATTTCAATGTGTTTAGCCTTAGAATGCAAAATTGGATTTTTACTTAAGCAAATAGCAGCAGTATTATCACAGAAGATAGGAATGTTACTCTCATATATCTGATAGTCTTCCAACTGATTTTTCATCCATAGCATTTGAGTGCTGCATAGGGAAGCTGGTATGTATTCTGCTTCTGCTGTTGAGAGAGCAATTGTAGATTGTCTCTTGCTTGACCATGAGATTAGGTTGCTTCCTAAGAACTGACAGTTCCCCGATGTGCTCTTTCTTTCTAATCTGTCTCCGGCATAATCTGCATCGCAGTAACCAGAAAGAGTATACTCTGATGTTTTCTTATACATCAGGCCAAGGTTAGTTGTTCCTTTCAGATACCTTAGAATTTGCTTGACAGCGGTTAGATGTGATTCTCTTAGATCTGATTGGAATCTAGCACATAGATGTACACTGAATAATATATCAGGTCTAGAAGCAGTTAGATAGAAGAGAGAACATATCATACCACGATAGAGTTTTTGACAAACCTTAACTCTTATTTCTTCTTTTCCCATGACACAAGTTGGATGCATTGGTGTTTTAGCAATGTTGCAATCCGTCATATTGAACTTCTTCAGAAGTTCTTTTGTGTACTTGGTTTGATGGATGTAAGTGGCCTCTGATCTTTGATCAATCTGAATTCCAAGGAAGAACTTCAGTTCTTCCATGAGGCTCATTTCAATTTCAGCCTGCATTAACTTTGAAAATTCTTCACATAGAGAAGAGTTAGCAGAACCAAAAATAATGTCATCAACATAGATTTGAACAATAAGAATGTCATTCTTATATGTTTTGCAGAAAAGAGTTGTGTCAACCTTTCCTCTAGTGAAATTGTTTTCTAATAAAAATTTGCTCAATCTATCGTACCAAGCTCTGGGAGCTTGCTTTAAACCATAGAGTGATTTTTTAAGTTTAAAAAACAAAGTCTGATTTTTCTGAATTTTCAAAACCAGGAGGTTGTTTGACATAAACTTCTTCTGATATATAACCATTTAAGAATGTACTCTTAACATCCATTTGATATAGAGTGATGTTATGATTTACTGAAAAGGATATTAGTAAACTATTGCTTCAAGTCTAGCAACTGGAGCAAATGTTTCATTGAAGTCAATTCCTTCTTGTTGACTGTATCCTAGAGCAACAAGTCGTGCTTTGTTTCTGAAAACTTCTCCCTTTTCATTTAGCTTGTTCCTAAATACCCACTTAGTTCCTATTACATGAACATTCTTAGGTTTAGGAACTAGATCCCAAACATCATTTTTGGAGAACTGGTTAAGTTCTTCTTCCATAGCCAGAACCTAGTTGAAATTCTGGTATCAGATGTGTGATGTCACAACAACACAATCTGCTATATGAACAAGGTAGAAACAACAGTAAATAACACAAGAATTGTTCACCCAGTTCGGTCTAACTACCTACATCTGGGGGCTACCAATCCAGGGAGGAAATTCACTATTTGTAGTATCAAATTACATACTCAACAATCCCAGTTGACATCTACCTAACTTGATCACTACCCAATGACACTTCTACCTAAGAAACCACTTAGGTATGAGAACCACTCACTCCCTAAATCACCACAGTGAAACAATCCAATGATTTCAAATTAACCACACTACTTGATTCTGCTTAACAGCTTTGATCAAGAACAATTAACAACTCAATAATAGTAACACTAATTCACACACGAATGGTTTACAAAACACACACGAAGACACAAATGACACTCAGTCTTTAGCTCTCTTTCTTCGTTACTTTTTCAACAAGGGTTGAGGCTGCTTTTATATAATTCTGACTTGGGCTTGGATCTCTTCCAAAAATATCTGATTTTAAAACAAATTTGATCTTCAAATCTTTTTAAATCTCTCCAAATCAGCCCTAATGTTGGTTAGAGAATCTGCTCCATAATCTGCAAATTTATCTGATTGGAAATCTCTTCTCCAAGATATTCGCATCCAATCACTCTAACAGATCTCCTCAAAACTCACTAACACGCGCAGCCCTAAAACATCACAATCTGATGTTCTGATGTTCTGATATTGTGATGTCAAGACATCACTTATAACATCAGCATATAAAACTTCAACCCTGCAACAACTAATGTTAGGAACCAATGTTATGACATCAGACATATGACATCAACATTGTTCAACTTTGTTTTACCAAAATTCCAGCCAATACAAGAACTAACAATCTCCCCCTTTGGCTAATTTTGGCTAAAAAAAACTCTGCCATCATCAGAGGTACCTGCAGCGGAAAAAACTTCAACAAAGCAGCAATCACATAACAATCTGCACAAAGCTAAACTCCCCCTCAAAGCAAGAACCAGCATACCAGCTGCACACTCCCCCTCAAGCCTAGAGCCACATCAGACAACTAGGCAACACATAGGCTAACTCTCCCCCCTTTTAGCCACAATTTGACAACATCTACACCAAACACAAAGATCTGACATCCATTAAGACATGGTCAAAATCAAGCTTCCCAAGGAACACAATATCCCCAAAACTTTGACTGGTCAGGCGATATAACCTATGGATTCTTATAGTACTATAAAATCCATACCTTCTTCATTCTAATAGCATCAGACACCACACAATAATGAGTCAGTCAAACAAAGATGTAGGAAAGCAACACATGCAAGAGGACAATAAACCAGATCCACTGAAGAACAAGAGCACATCAAGGAAAGTCGCTGGAACTTCTTCAGGAGCAACAAGAACAAGAAAACCATCAGAGACAAAAACCATCAAGAAACCTCCAGTGCAACTCCATGCTTCTGATGATGAATGGGATGAATATTGGAAAACTTTTCTTGATGCAGAGGGTGGGATAATCTTTAGATCTTATATATATTGCTTTTGATGTACCAAAATCCAATCTTGTATGCTTTTAGCAGTTGAATAAAATGTTGTTTTCATATGCAAAACCACAACTGCACAAATACTCCTTCCAGCACACCTAATCCTCATAAATGCAAATTCCCAGTTTGCTTCTTAAACTTTCAAATTGATTTGTATCTAAGGCCTTAGTAAAAATGTCAGCTAATTGTTTATCTGTAGCAACATGTTCCAAAGCAACTACTTTGTCCTCAACCAAATCTCTTATAAAATGATGCCTTATATCAATATGCTTAGTTCTGCTATGTTGAATAGGATTCTTAGAGATATTGATAGCACTCAAATTATCACAGTACAATGTCATGACATCTTGCTTGACATTGTATTCTGTTAACATCTGCTTCATCCAAACAAGTTGAGAACAACTACTCCCTGCTGCTATGTACTCAGCTTCAGCAGTAGAAAGAGACACACAGTTCTGCTTTTTACTAAACCATGATATCAGATTATTCCCTAAGAAGAAGCAACCTCCTGAAGTACTTTTTCTATCATCAGCACTCCCTGCCCAATCAGCATCACAAAAACCACATAACTCAGTGCCTGATCCATGACTGTAAAGCATTCCATAGTCACTAGTCCCATTCACATATTTCAGAATCCTCTTCACTTGATTCAAGTGACTAACTTTGGGCTCAGATTGATATCTGGCACATACTCCAACAACAAAAGAAATATCAGGTCTGCTAGCTGTGAGATACAATAGACTTCCAATCATGCTTCTGTATAAACTTTGATCCACACTAACACCATGTTCATCCTTGGATAACTTTAAATGAGTAGGAGCAGGTGTCCTCTTGTGATTAGCATTCTCTAGACCAAACTTCTTCACTATGTTCTTTGCATACTTGCTCTGAGAAATGAATATAGAGTCCTCCATTTGTCTAACTTGTAGACCAAGAAAATAGTTTAGCTCTCCAACAAGACTCATTTCAAACTCAGACTGCATCTGTTCCACAAAATGTTTCACCATTGCATCTGACATCCCACCAAATACTATGTCATCAACATATATTTGAGCTATCATCAGTTTTCCTCCTTCCTCTTTAACAAACAAAGTCTTGTCAATCCCTTCTTTTCTGTAGCCATTCACAACCAGGAATTCAGTAAGCCTTTCATACCAAGCTCTTGGTGCTTGCTTCAAACCATAGAGAGCTTTCCTTAGTTTGTAAACATGGTCAGGAAATGTTGGATCAATAAATCCTTTTGGTTGATCAACTTACACCTCTTCATTTAAGTACCCATTCAAGAAGGCACTCTTAACATCCATCTGAAAAAGCTTGAATTTGAAATTACAAGCCACCCCTAAGAGTAATCTGATAGATTCCAGTCTTGCCACAGGAGCAAAGGTTTCATCATAATCAATTCCTTCAACCTGAGTGTATCCCTGAGCAACTAATCTGGCCTTGTTTCTGGTGACCACTCCTTGTTCATCAGATTTATTATTGTAAATCCACTTGGTGCCAATCACATTAACTCCATCAGGCCTTGGTACAAGATCCCACACTTCATTCCTTTTGAATTGCTCCAGCTCTTCATGCATGGCATTGATCCAAAACTCACCAGTTAAGGCTTTTTTGACATTCTTGGGCTCAATTTTGGAAACAAAACAAGAATTTGACACAACCTCTCTTGATCTAGTGCTAACCCCTAATTTAGGATCACCTATGATCAGCTCCCTTGGATGGTCCTTTAGCACTCTAATAGAAGGTTCTTTATTAGATTGTTCAGGTTCAGGCTCAGCATCAACATAACTAAGAGACCCACTTCTGTCTTCAGTTTCTTCTGTGACTTCTTCAACTGATGTTTCAACATCATCCAGGACATCAGCATCTTCCTGCTTATCAATGTCATCAATCACCACATTTATAAACTCCATCATAACCTTTGTTCTGGAGTTGAAAACCCTGTAAGCTCTGTTATTTGTAGAGTATCCTAGAAAGATTCCCTCATCACTTTTAGGATCCAATTTTCTCCTCTGTTCAGGATCTGACAAAATGTAATATTTACTTCCAAAAACATGAAAGTACTTCACATTTGGCTTTCTTCCTTTCCATAGTTCATACAGAGTAGATGAAGTGCTCCTTCTCAAGGTAACTCTGTTGTGAACATAGCAAGCAGTGTTCATAGCTTCAGCCCATAAATGGTAGGGAAGCTTTTTGGCATGAATCATTGCCCTAGCAGACTCTTGAATAGTTCTATTCTTCCTTTCAACAACTCCATTTTGCTGAGGAGTGATTGGAGAAGAGAACTCATGACTTATGCCTTCAGCAGAACAATATTCAGCAAACTTGCTATTTTCAAACTCTCTTCCATGATCACTCCTTATTCTAATAACATTACTCTCCTTTTCCCTTTGGAGTCTTTGACAAAGATATTTAAAAACATCAAACACCTCTGATTTGTCTTTAATGAAGCGCACCCAGGTGTACCTAGAATAGTCATCTACAACTACAATAGCATACTTCTTCCCTCCTAGACTTTCTACCTGCATAGGTCCCATCAAGTCCATATGAAGAAGTTCCAAAACTTTGGAGGTGGTGTTATGTTGAAGCTTCTGATGTGACATCTTGGTCTGCTTCCCTATTTGACAATCTCCACAAACTCTTCCCTCTTCAATATTGAGTTTAGGAATTCCTCTGACAGCTCCTGAGGATATTATTCTCTTCATTCCCTTCAGATGAAGATGTCCCAACTTTTGATGCCAAATTTTGACTTCATCATCTCTAGCAAACACACATGTTGAGGTACTTGAGTCTTGTTGCAACCATAGATAACAATTGTCCTTAGACCTAACACCCTTCATGATGACTTCTCCTTTCTCATTTGTGACATTGCACTCAGATTTTGTAAAGTCTACTTTGAATCCTTGATCACAAAGTTGACTAATACTGATCAAATTTGTTGTCAACCCTTTGACAAGTAGAACATCATCCAGTCTAGGAGCACCAGCACAATTCAGCTTTCCCATCCCCTTGATTTCTCCTTTGACACCATCACTAAATGTAACATGACCTGAAGACTAAAGCTTAACATCTACCAACAAATTTTTAACTCCTGTCATGTGTCTTGAACACCCACTATCAAAGTACCAGTCTTCTTTGGTAGAAACCCTAAGAGAAGTGTGAGCTATTAAGCTGGTAACTTTACCTTTTGGAACCCATTGCTTCTTAGAATTTAAGGCCTGATTACCTATGGGAAACTTCTGCGTGGGAGTATACTGATGTGCCTTCTGAGGATACCCATGTAGCTTATAACAGTAGGCCTTTATGTGTCCAAAATGCCCACAGTGATGACATCTCCAGCGCCTGAATTTCTTCCTATAAGGAATCCTGTCAGGATGCTTAAACATCTGTTTTAACATCACTGGTTTGGAACTGGTAATAACATCATCAGAAGCTGCAACATTGTTGAATCCCAACCCACTTTTATCTCCAGCAATTTTCCCAATACTAAGAATGTTGTAACATTCTGACAGTTTTGGTCATAGAATCCAATTTAGAGTTAAGCATCCTGACTTCATTTTCAAGTTCAGTCTTTTCAGCCTCTAACTGCACTATGGTTTTCTTCAGCTTCTCTCCTTCAAGACACACTTGTTCACTTCTCATGCACAGTTCTTTATACGAGGCAGCAAGCTCTTCATAAGTAACCTCATCATCACACGAATCATCGTCTGACCCACAAACCCCAATCATAGCTCTAACAAGCTTAGCTGATTCATCTTCAGATTCACTTTCACTATTAGAACAGGAAGCAGATAACCCCTTTTTCTGCTTTTTGAGATAACTAGGACATTCCTTCTTGACATGACCATACCCTTCATACTCATAGCATTGGACTCCCTTGTCATTATTGGACTTCTCTCCATCTCTAGTTTTCTTCCCCTGATCTCCTGATCTGTTGGTGTCAGATGTGATGTTCTTGACATTAGGATTATAACTCCTATTTATCCTCTTCATAACCTTATTAAACTGTCTTCCCAGCAAAACAATGGCCTGGGACAGCTCCTCCTGAGACTCAGCACCCTTCTCTTTCTTAAAATCTTCAGAACTAGAAACCAACGCTATACTTTTGGTTTTCTTTTCAGGTTCCTCTTCCATTCCTAATTCAAAGGTTTGAAGAGAACCTATCAACTCATCAACCCTCATCTTGCTGATGTCTTGGGCTTCTTCTATAGCTGTCACCTTCATTTTATATCTCTTGGGAAGAGATCTAAGAATTTTCCTCACCAACTTCTTTTTAGCCATCCTCTCTCCTAGGGCACTAGAAGCATTTGACAGCTCCAGGATGTTCATGTGGAAATCATGGATAGTCTCATCCTCCTTCATCTTCAGATTTTCAAACTTTGTTGTCAAAAGTTGAAGTCTCGACATCTTGACTTTGGAGGTTCCTTCATGAGTAGTCTTCAAGATATCCCATGCTTCCTTAGCTACTTCACAAGTGTTGACCAACCTGAAGATGTTCTTATCAACACCATTGAATATGGCATTCAAGGCTTTAGAATTCCCAAGGGAAAGCTCATCTTCTTCCTTGGTCCATTCTTCTTCAGGTTTCAGTTTTGAGCTACCCTCTACTTCCTTTCCATTCTCATCCTTTTCCACAATAACAGGATGTTTCCATTCTTTCACAATAGGCTTCCAAGCCCTGCTGTCTAATGACTTCAAGAAGGTAACCATCCTTGGTTTCCAATAGTCATAATTAGAGCCATCTAGAATAGGGGGTCTATTCACAAATCCACCAGTCTCCTTGTCCATTGTACCAGAAAGTATCAGCCCTAGATCTCACCCAGATGCAGAACAGGATGCCTGCTCTGATACCAATTGAAATTCTGGTATCAGATGTGTGATGTTAAGTGTGATGTCACAACAACACAATCTGCTATATGAACAAGGTAGAAACAACAGTAAATAACACAAAGAATTGTTCACCCAATTCAGTTTAACTACCTACGTCTGGGGGCTACCAAGCCAGGGAGGAAATTCACTATTTGTAGTATCAAATTACAGACTCAACAATCCCAGTTGACATCTACCTAACTTGATCACTACCCAATGACACTTCTACCTAAGAAACCACTTAGGTATAAGAAACCACTCACTCCCTAAATCACCACAGTGAAACAATCCAATGATTTCAAATTAACCACGCTACTTGATTCTGCTTAACAGCTTTGATCAAGAACAATTAACAACTCAACAATAGTAACACCAATTCACACACGAATGGTTTACAAAACACACACGAAGACTCAAATGACACTCAGTCTTTAGTTTTCTTTCTTCGTTACTTTTTCAACAAGGGTTGAGGCTGCTTTTATATAATTCTGACTTGGGCTTGGATCTCTTCCAAAAATATTTGATTTTAAAACAAATTTGATCTTCAAATCTTTTTAAATTTCTCCAAATCAGCCCTAATGTTGGTTACAGAATCTGCTCCATAATCTGCAAATTTATCTGATTGGAAATCTCTTCTCCAAGATATTCGCATCCAATCACTCTAACAGATCTCCTCAAAACTCACTAACACGCGCAGCCCTAAAACATCACAATCTGATGTTTTGATGTTTTGATATAGTGATGTCAAGACATCACTTATAACATCAGCATATAAAACTTCAACCCTGCAACAGCTAATGTTAGGAACCAATGTTATGACATCAGACATATGACATCAACATTGTTCAACTTTGTTTTACCAAAATTCCAGCCAATACAAGAACTAACACCAGTCTTTGTTCATGAGGGCTTCTTCAATTATAGATGGTTCTATCAATGATACTAGTCCTACAAGTGTTTCTTCTGATGGTCTAAAGGCTGATCTGTTTCTGATAGGAGCATCTTTGTTACCCATAATTAGTTCCTCGGGATGGGATGTGGACAGTCTTCTTCTTCATTGAGATGGGTATTTGGAGTTACTTCAGTGGTTTCTGGTGTAGGATCTTGCTGTTCTTTAACTTCATCTGTCATTTCCTTAGGTTCGGAGAATCTGATTTCCAAATCTGTAAGTTTCTCAACTAACTCTGACTTTTCTGAGTCAGGCTTGTCATTGAATCTAACATGAATAGATTCCTCCACAATTCTTGATTCTGTGTTGTAAACTCTGTAGCCTTTCGAGCGTTCAGAGTATCCCAACAACAGATACTTCTGTGCTTTGGAATCAAACTTGCTAAGATTCTCTTTAGTGTTAATCATAAAACAGACACATCCAAATGGATGAAAATAAGAAATGTTGGGTAATTTATTCTTCCATAATTCATATGGAGTTTTATTCAAGATAGGTCTTATAGAGATTCTATTTTGAATATAACATGCTGTGTTAATTGCTTCTGCCCAGAAGTGCTTAGCTATGTCAGTTTCTTGGATCATGGTGCGAGCCATTTCTTGTAAAGTTCGATTCTTTCTTTCTACAACTTCGTTTTGTTGTGGAGTTCTAGGGCAAGAAAAATCGTGAGATATTCCATGTGAATCAAAAAGTTCTTCAAAGTTTTTATTTTCAAATTCTCCACCATGATCACTTCTAACTCTGACTATTTTACAATTTTTCTCATTTTGTACTTGAGTGCAGAAGGAAGCAAACACAGAATGTCATTCATCCTTGTGTTTTAAGAATTTTACCCATGTCCATCTGCTGTAGTCATCAATGATGACTAGTCCATATTTCTTACCATTGAGAAAGGCCGTTTTTACAGGGCCAAACAGATCAATGTGAAGAAGTTCCAACGGTCTAGAGGTGGAAACAACATTTTTAGCTTTGAAAGAGGTTTTTGAAAACTTTCCTTTCTGACATGCTTCACAAAGAGCGTCTGACGAATATTTCAGATTTGGTAAGCCTCTAACAAGACCAAGCTTGTTAAGCTGAGAGATTCTTCTCAAACTGACATGGCCAAGACGTATGTGCCATACCCATTGCTCTTCGTTTACAGAAAGAAGACATTTTACATTTTGATGTTTTAAATCAGATAATTTAATTTTGTAAGTGTTGTTTTTCCTCTTTCCGTTGAATAGGATAGATCCATCCTTTTGACTTACAGCTTTACAAGACGTTTGATTAAAAATGAGATCATAGCCATTGTCGCTAAGTTGACTTATTGACAACAGATTATGCATTAGACCTTCTACTAATAAAACATTCTTAATGGAAGGAAGCTTACCATTTCCAACAGTTCCGGAGCCAATGATTATTCCTTTCTGATTTCCTCCGAAACCGACGTCGCCTCCAGGCTTAAGTTTCAGATCTTGGAACATAAGCCTTTCTCCTGTCATGTGTCGCGAGCACCCACTGTCCAGGTACCATGACTGGTGTTTCAATGGAGCTATTAAGGATATCTGCAACATAAATTATCTTGTTTTTAGGTACCCATTTTGTGGGTCCTTTCACATTAGTTTTTCTAAAGGTTCTGATCCCTTTAGATTTCCTTATGTTAGTAAAACGGTGTGGAGTTTGTGCATAGTGTTCGTGTTTAGGATATTTCTTTAATGTGTGTGTTTGTGTAATCCTAGTGTTTGAACCTTTTGGTTCTGAATGCTTAAGGCTAGTACCAGAGGGAATAAACTGTTTGGACAAAGGTATTATTTTGATGTTTTTGGTTTCATCATATGGTTGAGATGGTCCTGAATATCCTAGACCTCTACTGCCATTTCTACTGACTCCATAGATTAGTGAAGCCATTTTGCTTCTATCTACGCTTTTGGCAAGAATGTTTTTAAATGCGTTATCATATTTGTCTTCTTCACTAGTGTTAGTTGAGTTTGAAACAATTTCTCCTTCTAACTTAGATAATTTACATTTCAGGACAGTGTTTGAGTTTTCTAAGACAAATATTTTCTCATTTTGTTCAGAAATGGTTTTCTTGTTTTTAGTAAGATCTTCTGAAGAAACTATAAAACTCTTTTTCAAGATTTTGAATTTGCTTTGAAGGTTTTGATATCTTTTTATAAGTTCAGTTAATCCTAATTCAAGTTCAGAACGTGATAAGGAGGAAAGTACCTCTCTTTCATCGTCGGAGTCTGATAGTTCTTCCTCTGACGAGTCGCTTCTGGTTTCTGCCATGAATGCCATGTTGACCCGACCTTCATCAGCATCATCTTCAGATTCTAAATCATCCCAGGTTTCCATGAGACCCTTTTTGGCTTTCCTAGGTCTTTCTTCTTTCTTGGCCTTTGGACATTCATTTTTCAGATGTCCAAGTTCTTTGCA
This sequence comes from Lathyrus tuberosus, assembly GCA_022829125.1. Lineage (NCBI taxonomy): Eukaryota > Viridiplantae > Streptophyta > Magnoliopsida > Fabales > Fabaceae > Lathyrus > Lathyrus tuberosus. The sequence goes on along the minus strand of JALAZF010000101.1, from coordinate 12,912,275 downwards.
TTCAAAGCACATAACATCTTTTCCATAGTTTCTTCTTTGACCGGATGTAGATTCGGATCTTTTCCTTGGTCCTTTGAACTTGTTCCTTCTGTATTTCCAGAGTTGACTTATCTTTCTTGATATGAGTGATATATCATCTTCTTCTTAATCTTCTTCAGATTCTTCCATTCCTTCTTCTGCCTGATACACCTTCTTCTTTTCTGGCTTTGCCTTCAGTGCAATGGATTTGTTTTTCTTCTGAGTTTCATCTCCTTGAAGCTCTATTTCATGACTTCTTAAAGAACTGATAAGTTCTTCAAGACTGATGCTATTCAAGTCCTTTGCAAGTTTCAAGGCAGTCACCATTGGTCTCCATTTTCCCGGAAGACTTCTGATGATTTTCTTGACATAATCAGCAGTAGAATATCCTTTGTCCAGAACTCTGAGTTCGACAACAAGCATTTGAAACCTTGAGAACATGGTTTCAATAGACTCATCATCTTCCATTTTGAAGACTTTGTATTTTTGGATTAGCGCAAGAGCCTTCATCTCCTTGACTTGAGCATTTCCTTCGTGAGTCATATGAAGAGAGTCAAAGATGGACTTTGCAGTTTCTTTGTTTGTGATTTTCTCATACTCAGTATAAGAAATTGCGTTCAACAAAATGGTTCTTGCTTTGTGATGATTTTTGTAAGTTTTCTTCTAAGCATCTGTAAACTTACTTCTTTCAATCTTTTTACCTACAGAATCTATAGGATGACTATAGCCATCAAGTACTAGATCCCATAGATCTAGGTCAAATGATAAGAAATAACTTTCAATTCTATCTTTCCAATAATCAAACTTTTTGCCATCAAAGATAGGAGGTTCTACAGTGTAAGATTCTCTTTCAATAACATTTGTTTCAGAAGTTATTGTTGGTGGTGTAGTCATTGTTTTTCACACTTGGATCGGTACTGAACACTGTTAAGTGCTTGATAAAAATTCAATCTTTTTATCACTTCAGAACCGGAGCTCTGATGCCAATTGAAGGTGTGAAAAATGCAAGAAAGGGGGGTTTGAATTGGTTTTTCAAAATAAATCGTTTCTTTAAAATAACTTTCTCTTTAAAACTTTACCCCTTTTCTAAAGAAAAACAACTTGGTTAAACAAAGAGAGATAAACACATTATGTTTATACTAGTTCACTTGAGAACCTCTCAAGTTAATCTAGTCCACCCGCCAAGGTGATTTTGCCTCTCTCAATGAGGTCTTAATCCACTATTCAACAAAATAGTACACTGCACGAGCTAACACAGCTGGTGACTAACAACAACCTCTAGAACTCACACGTTCTAGACTTCTCAAGTAATCCAACCACACAGGTCTTACTTAAGGCACAATCTCTAAGACACACGTCCTAGACTTCTCAAGAGATCTAATCACTAAGACTCTCTTAAGGAATACAACTTTAAGTTCAAATACAATGGGTTTACAGAAAATTGCTTCTTATCAAGCTGATAATGTAAACAAGTTTTTAGACCAAGAATGACTTAAGAAAGAACAGAGTTAGAAAGTATTGTAGCAGTTCGCGTGTGTGTCTTTATTCAAGTCTTTGAGCTTCCTTTTATAGCCGAGTGAAAAGAGTCGTTGAGATGGAATCATGATAGCTAAGTAGGATTACGGCTAGAAGCGTGAGGACAGGTACAAAGTCTTCTGCATGTTGCGCGTCCTGTCTGTGTCAGATTGTCTTGTTTGTATTTCGTACAGTCTTCAAGAATTTTAACGTTGTAATGTTGTACAGCTGTACAGTGTGGCAAGTTTTCTTGGCTTCTCAACTTCAGAGGCTTTTTTTTTAGCATGAGTAAGAAGGGAAAACTTTGCTCGGTTCTTGAGATTATCAAGTCTTTGAATCATCAGCTCTGCGCTTCCAGAATCTTCAGAAATTGTCTTCAGAACCTTGTTCTCTTAATCCACTTTCTTCATATCTTCAGAGGCTTCTGATAATATTTGACTGAAGCATGAGAGTCGACTTTGGGTAGGTCTTCAGAACCTTGATCAGAGAGCGTGAGGCTTCAGCATCTGGACTTCGTTCCATCAGAACCCTCGTCTTTAGATTTTCAGAACTCATACTCTTTTCCTTTCGAATTAAAGTCTTTGGTGGTACTTCGTTCAGCTCTTTTAAGTGCATAGACGAAATGTATTTCTTTAAACATTGCGCTGATTCTCAGGAGCATAACCTGTTTGCTAGGTTCTCACAAGTAACAACATTAGTTGTGCAAAATTGTTCATGCCAATACTCATTTGTTATCATCAAAACTTAGAGATAATATTGCAGAACCAAATCTTGTTCTCACATTTATGCGTGTTAAAGTATAAGTCACAACTTATAATTTCTCATCCCTAATCAATTACTAAGTTGAACAAATTAATTTAGTTCTGATTCATAGAGTTATGTCAATAATCAATACGAGTCTAGATCGATATACATATTCGTAAACACATATAAAGCAATGAATACAAAATTAAATTAAATAACAATACTGAATAAATCAAAGATGCAAATAGTACAAAGACCCGAACATATGTCCCAATAGGTTCATACAAGTTCATCTAATAAGCCTTAATCAATAAAACTTAATTATTCATATTAATAGGAATCATAGTTGAAGTGATAAAGAAACAATACGTGAATATCTTGTTAGAATTTGGCTTCTAGTGATGAAAAACTTCATTCTAGAGCTCCCGGGAGTGCTTCATAGTCAAAATTAAGTCCCAAGAATGTCCACACCTTTGATTTAATGAACATAAAGATGCATAGTTTAACTCTGAATTGGCCTAATGACCACAACCCTAAACTTACAATATTAGTTATCCTGAAGGAACTCATTCAAAATTGTGATCTTCCTCCGAGCTTTATACTTACCAGACCAATGACATACACCATTTGTTGTCGAGTTATCACTTATGTTCCTTACTTTAATCTAGCATAATCCAAAAAGCTTTACTTCAAATTTCTATACACTCAACCTTGTTTTAATCTCATTGTTCAGTTTTATAGAAACAATAGGGTAAACATTCATTCACATACAATTGACATCAAACATGTGAATTTGCAAGATTTTTAAAAAAAGTATCACTTTATATTTAAAAACACTCTTTTGAGAACTTTCAAAGGTTGTAATGTGGTATATGTCAAAGTGGGATATATATGGCCAGTAGGCTCAATTCCTTGGAGATAAGTATCAGCTACCTTCTTATTTTCACTCCATCCTTACATATTCTTAGTTTGCTTTCACTTATAGGTACTAGAATTTCAACTTTTTTTTTCTCTTTTTTCCAGAAACTCTAAATTTTCATAATTATAAAAAAAAAATCTCACTTATATTCATTTTTTGTTCGATTCTTAGATTCTAGTACCCTAACCCCAAACGTAAATCGTTGCTTGTTCCATAAGCAACTCCAAACTTAGCTTTTTGCATGTATCATGACAAATCATAGAAAAATAACAATCTACCTAACTCCAAGGAAAGGGTGGAAAGATTTCTCTTTCAGATTAATCAGCTAAATATATGGCTATGTTATCAATAGAATGGCTCAGACTCAAAGAGTTTAACAATGGATAAAACAAATTCTTTTAGGTTCATCTAAGAAATGATCTAAGTTAAAACAAACAACTTGCCTCAGCGTGTAATCAAACAGACAAACAAAAATTCAGAAATAAAACAAATTCTAGTAGATGAACAATGATTCATACACTCATACAAGAAAGAATGTAAATAGTTGAATTATTTGGGTTAAACCTTATTTGATGCAGTATACGGTGATTGAGTACAATATTGTTGAATATTACTCTTCTTCATACTTTGTCAATCCGCATTTGAAACTTCTGTAATAATTTTTCTTTCTCTTTTCTTTTGTTTTTATTTACTTGTGTCTTTATTCTTTTTTTCATTGGTAAAGCCTCATACTTGGAACTGAAGAATCTCAACTGAAATAAGTTCACTTGTCAAATAAAGAACAGGCAGTTTACAAACATGGAAAGCGTACTTGTTAAAAATTAAAACTTTAAAGACAAAACGAAAGAAAAAGAAATAACATTAATCTGTGGGCCATGCAGAGTTTATTTAAGGTCCTTAGCTTAATCGTTTGATTCTCCGTTAGGGCGACATAAATGACACACAAAAAATACATCATATTTCTTATAACACCCTGTATAATATACATCTAGAAAATACATTATATGTAATGTTAATTTATACTGATACATCATAAGTGCCTAACGATATCATTATACATTCTTGTCCAAAAAGAAAATATACAACTATGGCACATGATATACAAGAGTGCATAATAAAAAACTAAGATATATGTACAATATTCACATTGCACATAATCCATAGCAGAAGATCATGATAATGAAAGTCTTTGAAACATCATCATACAAGACCATTCTTGCCTTTAACTTGCAAAGAACCACCTGAAAAATAACAATAATAATGGGGTGAGATAATAATCTCAGCGGGTTCCCTATTTTATGGATCCACTAAGCTCTACAGGGATTTCTTATCGGTTCTTAACTTAAGCCATTCGACTTCGTCCTACTTGTGCTCACTTACATAATACATCAAAGACTTGAGCATCTAGGGGAAACTTTAAAAATTCTAGCCACCTACTCTATCTCATATTCAAATCCTTATAATCAAACAGATACTTAAGACTCTTATGATCACTGAAAACTTTAAACCTCGAACCATACAAATAATGTCTACAAACTTTTAGCTTAAAGACTACTGATGTCAACTCCAAATTATGGGTAAGATAATTCCTCACATGAGTCTTAAGTTGTCTAGAACCATACGCTACAACATGACTCTTCTGCATAAGCATACCACCTAAACCCATATTATAAGTGTCACAATACACACAAAAATAGATTAAATCACATCTGGTAATATCAAAATTGGCGCTGACGTCAACCTCTTCTTCAAAATTTGGAAAATTTCTTCACACTGAAAATCCCACACATAAGTCTGCCCTTTCCGGGTCAACTGAGTCAAAGGAAAAGCCATATTAAAAAAGCCTTCTATAAACCTTCTATAGTAACAAGCCAAACCCATAAAACTTTTGATCTCAGTAACCGACTTACGAGTCATCCACTACAACAATGTGTCTACCTTCAACGGATCAACTGATATTCCACCACTGGAGATTACATGACCAAGGAAACTCACTTCTCTTAACCAAAATTCACACTTGGACAACTTAGCATACAACTTATTCTCTTGCAAGTTCTTCAACACAAATCTTAGGTGTCCTGCATGTTCTTCATCTGACTTGGAATACACCAAAATATCATCTATGAACACCGCAATAAACTGATCCAAGTAAGGATGAAAAATCCTATTCATGTACTCCATGAATACTCCTAGTGCATTAGACACACTAAAAAACCTCATCGAATACTCATAATGACTGTAACGAGTTCTAAAGGTAGACTTCAGAGTATCTTCTGACTTTACTCTAATCTGATGGTAACCTAATCTTAGATCAATCTTGCTAAACACACAAGCTCTAACCAACTGATCATGAGGTCTTCAATCATAGGAAGAGGATACTTGTTCTTATTAGTAACCTTGTTCAACTATCGATAATCCACACACAACCTCATGCTACCATTTTTTTCTTAACCAACAACCTGGCGCTCCCAAGGAGATACACTAGGTTTGACACACTTATTCTCCAAAAGCTCTTCTAACTGCTTCTTCAGCTCGCTCAACTTTGATGCATACATTCTATATGGTGTCATTGATACGATTCTAGTACTAGGTACCAAATTTGTGGCAAATTCCACTTCACGCTTGGGCGGAAAATCACTAATATCCTCAGGAAAATCATCAAGAACTCACACACAACAAACAAATTATTAACCCCAGCTTCGCTCTCCACTTTCAAGGAAGTGAACATTATGAGCACCCGATCATACTTCTTTAAGGACATATCTACTTGATAGGCAAATATAAACCTCGAATCTTCACTCTATTATGGCCCAGGAAACAACACGATTCATTTCCGCCAACCATTTCTTCTTTCACAACCAGCCATAAAAACTAGTTGCAATAGTAAAGTAAATAGCAATTAATGAAAACAAGCATAGATAGTGTTCACACACATGTCGCACAACGGGGTATAAACAAGTTCACAAAACCTAAGCCGAATTAACCAACCTGCTCTGATACCAACTATGTAACACCCTAAAACCCAAACGCTTATTTTATAAAAACATGCAGATAATTTACTCAAAAATAGGGTGTCGCATTTTCTCAACATAAACATCTCTCTCAATTATCATATTATACCAGCGAAAGTAAATAATAACAACTCAATTATAATTGTCTCGTAAATCAAAATCAACTTCATTTCAGATAATAAAAGAATTAGTTTAATAACTATTAGAACACAAAATATAAAGATAACTCGTCTCAATGTTACACTATCAAAGTGACATATGCGGAAAACTAAAATAAACTCAAAAGCGATAAATGATGAAGAAGGTCACTACGCCATCCTCCAAAAATACAATAGCATCTAAGGCTTATCTATCAGAGTATCTGCACCACATGCGTAATGAACACACAAACAACAAACATGGGGTGAGAATACATTCATATATGTTAGTGATGCATAAAACAACAAGGATAATGCAAGTAATATCAATCATCAATCAAATAAATCATCCATAAAAATAATTAATATATGAACAAAATCAACCTCTTGTAATTCGAATCATGTTGTTTTCCTAATTCAAATCAAATAAGTCATAAGCATTTTTTCTCTAAAATTTGACCTCTAATTTGAATTATGTTGAATCTGTGATTCAAAACAAACTAGGCAGAAGCTTTTTCTACTAAATTTTAACTTATGATTCGAATCATGTTGAAATACTGATTCAAATCAAACCTGGTTGCAACGTTTTTTCTGCTAAGTTTTCACGAGAATTACATTCCTAAACCCAATTTCCTTCAACCTAGACCTCAAATTTCGATTCCAGAGAACCTCTTACATGCAACAAATCATCATACATCAATCATATAACATTTATCACATCAATAATGCACAGATTAATCACATATATTATCAATTAGCCACAAAATCATTATCATGTTCATCAAATCAAAGCATATATTCATGAACATCAAAATTCAGAATTGCACATACAATTTCATACGAAAATTAGTTACCAATACATCACAAAATTCATAACATATCACATAAATCAAGAGAGGTTTTGCACAAAGCATCTCAAGATTCAACAATTTCATCAATGGAAGAAAAATAAAATGAAAAAGAAAAGAGGATAAGGAATCATCTCTATCATTCATGCTTAAACACCCATATCATGAACAATTCCCCCTTACCTCAAATTCTAAGCAAGCTTCAAGTTATAATAATGGGATCTCTCTTTTCTCCTACTTTTTGCTCTGCTAGGGCTTTCTCTGACTCTGCTGACAGCTTATTCTCCCCAAACAGCCCTAAACTCTAATTCCCCTCTTTATTCAAGTGAAACCTTATTATTTTTATTAATTCACTAACTTCCCTCAATTCTCATTGATACCACCCTTTTCCTTAATTTTAATTTAAATTCTAATTTCCTCTCAAAAGCTTAATTTCTCATTATTTCTATTATTTAAATAAATAAATCATGATAATTACTACCTGCAGTCATAAAATTAATTAACTCAAAAACACTTCAAAACTCAATTAAAATATAAAAAAAAAACAAAAAAACTGAGGTGTTACACTTGCAGATATGAAGATTGCAGCTACCCGTTGATTTCGTTTTGATGTTGAAAATTCTCTTAAGAATATTCTTTATGACTCTTGTTGTTTAAGGATTATTGGTTCAAATAATATCATTTTATATGTTAACCAAGTGATGGTTCTTGATATGACCAATTATTGGTTCTTAGAGTTTAAAATACGTTGACCAAGATATGTTAATCAAGGTTAAGCTTGAAGATCATCTAATACAGTGATCAAGAGGATGTGTTTTGATGATCAAGTTATGTTGATCAAGTTAAGAATATCTAGTTGTGAAGATCAAGATACGGTGATAAAGTATGCTTTGAGAGCAAGTTATCAATGGCTATCTATGGAGACAACATCTTATATCAAGCGGAGTTTGGAGAAATCAACGAAGATCTCTGATTAAGTGGTTTGTCTAATAATAAAGTTTATTATGAATAGTTATATCAAGCCACTCCATAAGAAGATTCAAGGTTCCAAATCAATTTTAAATTTAAAGATAATGTAACAAGGAAATAGAAACTTCAGAGTTATGAAAGAGAGGAAATGTGAAAGCTCGACTATTTCTGTAAAGTAATTAGTGACTGTAAAGGTATATGACAAAATCTCGAGTTTACTAAGGCAAATCACACACAAACTTAAACTTCTTGAGAAGCATATATTGGTTTTATAAAATCAACTAAAAATGTTTTAAAAGCTTCTCCAATTGATTAAAGAACTGTCTGATCAGTTAAAACCATATTTTGTAAAGTAATAATTGATTAAGCCATGAGAGTAGTCAATTATTTAACTTTGTAACTCTTAAAATTGATTGGAGAGGTTCCTTAAATGATTATAGACAACTTGGAATCAAAAACTTCCATTTTTGTGTGGCATAATCGATTATGCCTTTGTCATAATTGATTATAAGACTTAATTAGCCCATGAATTATTTTCTAATTTACACCACATTTTTTCCTATAAATAGAGGGCCCCTCTATCATTTCAAATCATCCAAAAAATTGAATTTGATCCCTCTTACTCACTTTTTACTCTTTTACTACAAATCTCTCTTTTCTCACTTTTGTTTTGCCTTAGTGCTTTGAGAGTGAATTTGTGGTTTGTGAGGATCAATGTTTATGGTGAGGGGAAAATTTCTAAATTTATCAAGAGTGTATTATCTTTTGTAAACTAATTTTATTTTAAGGTGTTATTTGGTTGTGAGCTAAACCATTAAAAGCTCTTTGTGTGGTTCTGAGCTAAACCTTTAAAAGCTCTTGTTTGATTAGGGTGGTCTTTGTAGTTAAAACTCTTGATAGGTTCGTGAGCTTAACCATATGTTAAAAGCTATCTCTTGGTCTGTGAGTGTAGCCTATGCCAAAAGCTGTCAGTTGATTGTGTAGGTCTTTGTACTTAAAACTATGTTCTTGGTTGGAAACTAGCCACTAAAAAACTTCAATCCTTGAAAACGAGGTATGTGGGTATATCCTATTAAAATATCTCAAGAAAGTGGAAACTCTCAAGAAGAATTCTTGGGGAGAGGACTATGTTGCATCGTTAATACCAAACCTATATAATTATGGTGTTTTCTCTTATCCCTTAACTCTTTATTTTCTAGTCTTTTATTTTCGCTATTATTACTCTGTTCGTTTACAAAAGGTTTTCAAACTTAGTTTTTGTAAAAGAATTTGATTTGAAAATGGATTTTTTTCAATCAAACACAATTCTGGTCAACACATTTGTCCGAATAAATATAAGCTTTATGATGGAGGTGCTTCTAGATCTAGATTTAGGCACGTTCTAGATATGCTTGGATTCACTATGGGACATATACCATTTAACTAACTTGGAGTTTCTATATTCGAAGGCAAACATAAAACTCATCATTTTTATGTCATATTAAATGGAGTATTGACCAAGATTACTACTTGGAAAGGCTACCTTATTTCTATGATGGGTAGGGTTTAATTAGTCGAGTCAATTATACAAGGCATGCGACTGTATATTCTTAGGATATGAATGACCAATCAATCTTCTTAACAAACTAGATTCTTGCATTAAAAAATTTGTTTAGACATATAACATAGACAGTAAAAAGATGATTACTACATCTTGGAAGGTTATTTGATCACCTTTATCTAAAATATATCTTAGTGAGAGATATTAAGACAATATACAAACCTGATTGTTTATCTCTTTGTTGGAAGTTGTTAACTATCAATAATCAATGGTCTTGTATGCTTATTAGTGGATACTCCAGGCACAAAAACCAATCATGCATCATATTTCTTCTTCAACATGGTTTGACATTAAGCATTCATTTTCCTTTATGGAAGAACATAGTAAATGATAAGTTGGTGATGGTAAAAACATTTATTTATATACAGACAATTGGTTGGAATGCAAAATTAAAGATTTACACCTAATATTACTAGTCGATATTTAATTTATGCAAACTGCTAAGGTCAATTCAATTATGCAAGACATCAATTGGAAAATTTCTCATGGCTTATCCATTTTGCCTTCTCAAATTGTTGAAGACATTTTAAAGATTAACTTGTCATTTGATAATACTATTGTTGATAAACTCACTTAGACAAGATTTGTAAATGGTGATCTATATTTTACAGATGCCTACAATTGTATAAAAAAGGATCACAATGAGCCTTTTTGGACAAAATTTATTTGACATCCCTACATACCATCTGCTAAGTCATTAGTGACTTGGAAACTAATGTATAATATTATTGCAACAAAAGACAATCTCATTCGAAGGGGAATTCATATGGTTTCGAGGTGCTTTCTATGCAATCATGGTGTAGAATCTACATGCCACTAATTTCTTAGATGCAACTACACTTTACTTTTTTGGCATGGATGAAGTGATTGTTTGGCATGAAAATTGATATAACTAATTACAAAAGTTTATTCAAACTTTCTAGTAGAAGTTGGAGCTCTCAAATTCAGAATGTGATCATAACTATCATCATAATAATTCTTTAGAATACTTGTCACACATTAAATGATATTAGGTTTCAAAATGGTACAATTGACTTTAAAAGAGACATCCTTCATTTAAACAATTGGTCTATCTAACATTTACTTCTTTCAAGGGGCACATGTACTCTACAATTCATGATCAAATGTCGATCTCCCTTTGCACCTATAATCATACACGTTAATGGGTGTTTTCCTAATCATAATTGGATTAAGTGCAACACAGATGAAACTTCAAGAGAAAATTCTAGAATATCAACTTATGGTGACATATTTGGAACATTTTTAAGAGTTTTCTCAACTAAGATTAAAGTTTGCACTTCCTTTAAGCTGAATTACATGGAATCATTGCTTGCTATCAAATATGCTTACAGGAAGATTTGGAGAAATTTGTAACTTGAAACTGACTCAATGCTGACCATTAGTGCATTTTCTAATATGAATATTGTCCTTTGACATCTTTTAATTAAATGGAAGAATAATTTTCACACTATACGCTCCTTTAGATTCAAGATATTTTACATTTTTAAAGAGAAAAATACATATACAGATAGATTAGTCAATACAATTTATTTTTTTTGGATTATGACACTTGGTGAAATTCACTTCCTATTTATACTTTTGAAAGTTTTTTTTTAGAGATAGTTTAAACATGTTCAATTATCATTTTTGCTAACTTTTGAATGGGTTAAGTTTTATGTGCACTCATTTTTTTTTTAAATTTTTTTATTCAATAAATTTTTATAAAAAATAAAGTATATATAACTATAAGTCAAATAATAATTTAATAATGCTTAAAAAGATCTATACTAATTACAATTTTTTTAATATACAATACATCATGAAATCATATATAAAGTGTTTTTTAAGAATGAAACAATCAAGCGGGAACTTAGACTACCGACTCTAATGAAGCGCATACAAATGTTCTTTTTTAAGGTAACCATTTAACTACCTTTTTCTCTTTAAAGGAAAAACACAATGATCAGATATACTTAAATATTCACCTCATATTATTTTAGTTAATTTCATATAAATTTCCATATAGAGTCGATTAATACATCATCAATCAATACATATATTGTATGATAGTTCTACAAAACAAAATCAAAATTAACTACTCCATTTATAGTGAATACAATTTAATACTTATATAAAATCTCAACTATAATAAATAGAAAAGTGAAAAAAAACAATCTAAGTAGTCATGAACATCAAGATCTTGATAAAAGAAAAGTGATATGCCAAAGGATTGGAGTTGCCCTGAGATGTGTAGGGTGAGAATTAATAACTACTAGTACTACCACCACCTTCATCACCAATATCACTTATCATAATCTTCTGCCTTAAAGTAGCAAACTTGGGTGGTGTGGAAAGCATTGTTTGGTGGTGCTAAGAGAAAATTGATTACCCAATCGAGAATTTAAGAACTTGTGGAATAAAAGGGTCTATGTTGTGTTGGAGTATAGAAGCATGGCAATGAGGAAGGGTTTATAAAGGAGAAAGGAAAAAAGAAAAGGGTTTAATTGTAAGTGAGATAGGAGCATCTTCCAAGGGATATGCGTGGAATCGACCAACTTCAATGCTCCACATACTTTTCATATATTCACCTTCCATATGTACTTTTAAAAGGCAAAAAACTTCTTTAAAAAAAGAAAAAGGCAATACTAACAAGTGTGATTATAACATGTCCAATAGAAGTATATTATGTAAGGTGAACTTGTATCTTTGTTTTTCTTATTATATCGGGGAAATTTATGTGTTAATGCAAGTTTAATAGAATTTGATGAGAGATGATGAATTAAATTACAATAGTGATGATTCTAGGCCGTGCGGAACATTTGGGATCACCCAATTTGAGGATAGATGACTTCAGCCTCAAACATATTTTCTATAATTAAATTTGATCATAAGAAAACTCGCTTGAGGTGTCGTATCCTAAGGGACAGTTTTAACTATAAAATCTCATATGCACCATTTTAGATATTCTCTTATTCATATATTTATACTACTTTCTCGCTCATTTACTGATTGAGTGTTAGAGTGTTATCCTTAAAAGTATAGTCCCCTCTGCCGCATTGAAAGTTAATTTCATCGCACCAGAACTCCATTCCATTCAATCTCTGCCAATTTGTGTTTTCAATTCGGAAGAGTGACATCGTTTATGAGAACCGACTTCTGATTATCAGAAATTTCCACAAAGAACCACCGTCTTTTCACCACGATTCTAGATTGTCAATTTTTTCTCTTTCAAATCACCGGTCTTTCCTTTTTCAAAATGCTAGTCTCTTTCTCGTGCAAATTGTCGATCCTTTTCCTACTATCACGACAACATCAAAAGCCACTCGTTCAGCCACCACACGCAACACCAACGCTGGAGTACTGCTGCAACCAACACTCCCGATCTAGTGAGGAAAGTCCCACTTCCTCCGTCGATTGAAGATGTTCTAATCTTAGTTACTCCCCATATAGTTCCAACCCTACAAAATCTAGCACCTCCGAAAGTTGGACATAAGACCTTCCAAGATCTTCCAACCTTCCAACCTTTTTCTACTGTTGCTCCAAGGTCAAATTTTGAAGCAGCCTTCGTCGCAACCTATAATTCCAAGACATGAAATGCTCCACAATCTCCAACAATTGCAAGCTAGCTTAGACACTATTTACCGTGAAATTTAGTAAACAAAGACAATTTTGATTTTACTTAAGGGATTAAACTCGAAAATATCCATGGACAGATTTGTGTAGAAAATTATATGTTTTGAAAGATTGACAATGAACATCAAGAACATCGAATTAAAAAGATAATGCAGCAAAGTAAATGAATAAAGGAAAATTTAAAGGAAAAGATTAACTTTATAAATGGAATGCAAGTATATACATTGAAAAACTCATTACTCATTTTCATAGTTGGATACTTTGAGTGTGTAATGTGTAAAATTAAGGACCTCTAAAACAATAAATGAACACTGCTTATATATAAGTCCTAACATAACTGTAGGCAACGGTCGACTTAGAAAAACTTAACACGTCTTCGTCTTCATGCATCTTTCGTCTTTAAAAAATATCCACTTGTCTTCGAATAACTCTATGATCTTATCCAACTTTCTTTGATAAAAACATGATAGTCACATCAACTAACAACCCCAAATTTCATTAAGTCTTTTACTTCGACCATGGTCTTCAAAAGACTTCTCGATAAACTTCCTAACCTCATTCGACAGGAAATTCTCCTTAAATGGTTAGGTTGTCTTTTGGTTGAAAATGACCACTTCGATTCTGGGTGAAACCTTAAATTTCCACTGTAGCCAGATTCGACCCTGAATTCTCATGTTTATTACATGTGTCGAAAAATATGAGGTAACAAATCTCTACCCCCCCCCCCCCCCCCCCAAATGCAAATTTTCGACCACACAAGTGTCGAAAGGGAGAAATGTGGCGTTTTTGAACACTTTTCGACACGGAGTCCAAATTTGCTTAAAGTATTGGAACTAGAAGAATATGTCTTCCGTGCACTTCACGGTGTCGAGAAGGAAACCTAATTCAATTGAAAGTCTTTGATCCATCAGACAAGGGAAAGACAAGCCGATACGATCCTACATCAAGAGGTTCAACGTAGAAGCGATACTAGTCAAGGGCACCAACAATGAAAGGAATAGGTAACTATTAAGTTTAGGACTTAAACTGGGGTCCATATTCACCGAAAGTATTGGAATCAGGGCCCCTAAAACCTTCAACAATTTGGGTGAGCTTCGTAGATAAGGGAAAGACGAGTCACTAAAATGAATGGAAACTGTAATTTATTCATCTTTTAGGGGAAGTGAGTGTCATTTTTTCTGATATGTTTTGTCGAAGAAAAGATGTAAGTGTATATTTACTCACCTTTAAGTAACGTCTAATTGCATGTGAGTGAACTTGAAACCATGGCATTCTTCTTATTCCTCTTTAAGAGGTGAAATCATGACAAATCGGCTACTAGACTAAAAAAAGAAAGAAAAACCTAAGAGGGTAATATGGTGAAATATGAGCATTTCTTAGGGGAGAGAAGTGTAATATATTTTGCACAAGAATAGAGAGAATTGTATATTATAAAACAAGAGGGGAAGGGAGAGTAATATCAGTATCTCTCTCGAGAGAAAAATGTAAAATATTTTCCATAATATAGAATGAGAGTATATATTTTAACACAAGAGAAGAGAGTATTGTAATATAAGTATCCCTCATAAGAGAAGAGTGTAATTTACTCTCTAAAATTGTACCAAAATTGTCTATAACAAACTTTCAATTAAATTAGATTTATCATGGATTAAGAAAAAATTATTTAGGAAAATTAGAATGATTCATAAACTAGTTAATAAAAAGTTATTGAACTAAGAAAAATTATTTCTTTTATAATATTATTTTGTGTGTTGTACAAATGTATTATTATATAATATTTTTATAATAATAATTTTGTTAAGAAAAATCAGATATTTGAATCAAACTAAAAGAATAAGGAGAGAATGAAATAAAATGATATCTTATATTTCTCAAAGAGAATTGGTGTGTCATTAAAAACCTTTGAAATATCTATCACGACGCTCCATTGAAGTCTTGTCGAGGAGAATCTTATGGGAACATATGTTGTCTCGTTAAAAACCTTATTAGGAAAAATCTATTTGGATAAAAACCTTAATAATGGAAAAAGAGCACAATATTATGCTCCTCCTCAATATAACACATTTAGTTCTTCTACGAAGATCTCGAAGGTGATGTATTCCAATACTTTGTATGTGCTTTTTGAAAACTGACGTAGGGAGTGTGTTTGTGAAGAGGCCCTCCATATTATCACACGAATGAGTATATTGAATATCAACCTCTTTGTTTCTTTCGAGTTCTTGTGTGAATGTGAAGAACTTGGGACGAATATGCTTGGTTCTGTCACTTTTTATGTAACCTTATTTCGTAGGGTAACACACGCACCATTGTCTTCATAAAAATTATTGGATTATTATCAGTTGGCAACCCAGACGCTCGTTGGATATGTCGAGTTACTGATCGTAACCATTTACACTATTTTCTTTCTTCATGAAGGGAAATTACTTCAACATGATTTGAAGAAGTTTCTAAAAGTGTTTGCTTTTGAGATCTCCAAGATATTGCAGTGTCACCATATGTAAAGACATATCCAGTCTGTGATTTAGCATTATATGGATCTAACAAATATATTGCATCTGTATAACCAAGCAAAATTGGTTTTGTATTGTTAGAATAAAAGAAACCAAGATCAGATATACCTATGAGATATCGAAAGATATGTTTTATTCCTTTCCAATGTCTCTTTGTAGGACATGAATTGAATCTTGCTAGTAAATTCACTACAAAAACTATACCAGTTCTTGTATAGTTAGCAAAGTACATTAGTGTTCCAATGGAACTAAGGTATGGAACTTCAGAGCCAAGATTCTCTTCATTATCTTTCATAGGTCTAAATGGATCTCTTTCAACATTAAGTGTTCTACCCATCGTTGGAGCACTCAAAGGGGTTGCCTTATCTATGTTAAACCTTTTCAATACCTTTTTTTTGTATAATTTGATTGATGTACCAATATACCATTTTTAAGTATATTCAATTTGTAAACTAAGACAAAACCTGGTCTTCCCCATATCTTTCATTTCAAATTATTTCTTTAAGTAATCTCATGCGTCTCTAATTTCTTTATTAGTTCCAATGATATTTAAATCATCAGCATAGACAACAATTATTACAAAATCGGATATTGTTTTTCTTATTAAAACACACGGGAAAATATGATTATTCTCATAACCTTCTTTAGGAAAATATTCACTTAGCCTATTGTACCACATGTGCCCAGATTGTGTCAACCCATACAATGATCTTTGCAACTTATTGTACACATTTCTCTAGGTTTTGATGTCTTAGGCATATTAAATCCTTTTGGGATTTTCATGTATATATCACTATCAAGTGATCCATACAAATAAGCAGTAACAACATCCATAAGATACATATCAAAGTTGTTAAATACTGATACACCAATTAAATAAAAAAAATTAATGGCATCCATAACAAGAGAATATGTTACCTCATAATCGATTATTGGTCTTTGGTAGAATCCTTGTGCAACAAGATGAGATTTGTATTTGGAAACCTCATTTTTTTCATTTTGTTTTCTTACAAAAACCCACTTATACCCAACTGGTTCCACACCTTTAGGTATAGCCATAATAGGGCCAAATACTTTTCTATTTTAAAGAGAATTTAACTTAGTATCTATCGCATCCTTCCAATTTTTCCAATCATGTCTATTTTGACATTCATTAATAGTTCGGGGTTCAGGATCATCATTTTTATTCTTAATTTCACATGCAATGTAGAATGAAAATATCTCATCAATACTCATACCTTTTCGGTTCAACAAATTTTTCGTATTAACATAATTAGTTGAAATCTTGAACCTTAATTAATCATCGTTCTTGTTTTTCAGTTTCATTATCAATGATCACATTATCATCATCTTGTGCTTCTTCGAGAGCATGTTTTTCAATCATGGATTTATTATTATCTAGTGTCTTTTCAAGATCAATTTCAATCATATTCACCTTTTTTGTTCCTTTTCTTTTTCAGGGATTTTGGTATTTGGATCCCATAGACCGGCCACATTTCAAGTGTGCCTTAGATGTAATTGCTACATCATTTAGTTTTGAAATCTTAATTCAAGTTGAGATATTGACAACTAGTACATGTGACTTTGTCACTCTTTTCAAATCAGTAAATTTTGTAAGTGCACTATTTTCTTTTTCTTCCCGTGATTTATTATATGAGTCCAAATGTAATAAATGTGGTACATACTATGTCATCTCATTTTCCAACTGTTTATTTTCTCCCCTTAGTGTTGGAAATTTTGTTTCATCAAAATGACAATCAACAAATTTTTCCTGGAAAATATCACCTATTAAAGGTTCAAGATATCTAATAATATATGGTGATTCACACCCCATATATATTCCCAACCTCCTTTGAGGTCCCATTTTTATTTTTTGTGGCGGAGCTATTGAAACATATACTCCACAACAACAAAATTCAAATGGGAAATATTTTATTCCTTACCAATTGCAAGTTGATAAGGGGTATGTTTATGATCAGCACTTGGCCTTAGACAGATGAGTGTTGCAGCATGTAAAATTGCATGACCCCAAATGGTAACTGGTAGTTTAGTTCTCATTACTAATGATCTAGAAATATATTGAAGACATTTTATTAATGACTCGGCTAAACCATTTTGTGTAAGCAGATGAGGAGCATGATGTTCAATAGTAACTCTAATTGACATGCAATAATTATTAAATAATTCAAATGTAAATTCACCGGCATTGTCAAGTCTAATTTTCTTTATAGTATAATTAGGGAATTTAGCCCTTAGTTTAATTATTTGTGCCATAAATTTTGCAAATGACATATCACGACTTGACAGTAAACATACATATGACCATCTGCTAGATGCATCAATTAATATCATAAAATACCTGAACGGTCCTAACGGTGGATGGATAGGCCCACATATATCACATTGAATTATTTCAAGAAATGTAGGTGATTTTGTCTGAATTTTGCCTGGTGAATGCTTTGTTATTAGTTTTCCAAGAGAGCAATCTTCACATTGTATATCTTCGTTTGTAAGTTTCAAACCTTTCAATGGATGACCATGAGTACTTTCAACTATTTTACACATCATTGTTAAACAAGGGTGACCTAAACGGTCTTGCCATAAAGTCATAGTTTTTGGATCTTCTTTAACTATTAAATCACATTTAATTTCATGTATATATGTAAAATATAATCCAGAGGGTAATTTTGGTAGTTTTTATATAGTTTTCTTCTTTTCCAAAATACTAGTAGTAGTATTAATGTATTTCATGTTACCTTCAGTTGATGTTTCAATATCATATCCTTAATGATATATGTCATTAAAACTCAACAAATTTCTCTTTGATTTTGGAGAGTATAAATCATTATTAATGACAAACTTTGTCCAATTTGGTAACATGAACATAACACTACCTGTTCCTTCAATCAAATCTGCAGGATCTAAGATTGTATTTATTACACCTTTAGTAGGATTTATTTCAGAAAAATATTTCTTACTTTTGAGGATCCTGTGGGTAGTTCCACTGTCCAGAATGCAAATGTCTTTGACATGTTCAATGTCTAACCTTCTTAAAATAGAAATAAGATTAAAGATGGAGTAAATTAACATAACATATTCAACATTATTATTTCATGCAAATATTGGACAACATACATATTCTTAATTTGTTACATATTGCAAATATAAAATTAGTACAAGCACACCATGCATTATTCAAATACATATTATTAAGTACTCATTTAATACATACTCATTTCATTTATTCCTTCAACAAAATCAACAACCTCAAGGTAAGTAGTATCATTTCAGGTTCAATTTCATTAGAATTTACTTCTTTTTCCTTCCCCTCTATAGATTCCTTATGTATTTTACACAGATATTCTGACATCCTACACGCCTTTGACCAATGGCCTTTCTTTTCGCATATATAATAGAAATCATCACGATTCCTCGAGTGGTCTTCTTGGATATATCTATCCTTACCTTGATGAATACTATTAGTTTGATAATATTTGGGAGACCTATGATTATTTACATAACCTCGTATACGATATGGACCACGAAAGTGCTTTCAATTATGATATCCACCTCGACTAGGACCATAAAATTGAGCATAAACACCACGACTTTTAATACGATTATAGCCACCACGCCCTTGATTAAATATTGTGGCATTTATCTCAGATATGCTATTATTCTTGTGGAACGTGAATGATGGTATTTTTTATAAGGAGCTCATTATTTTGTTCTGCACTAGAAGGGTAGCAACTAAATCAGAATACTCAGAAAATTCCCTCATTTTATATTGTTGTTGCAACAATACCTGGGATGCATGGAAGGTTGAAAATATTTTTTCCAACTTTTCTTCTTCAGTTATAACTATGCTACATAATTCTAACTGTGCTATAATTTGGTACATAAGAGAGTTATATGCAACAACACTTTTATAATCTTGGAACCTTAATTTGTTCCACTGATCCATCAATGAGGCAATAAACATCCCTCTAATGTTCAAATCTTGCCTTAAGTTTATCCTATAATATCTTGAGATTTTTTCATTAGAGTATTCTGTTTATAATTCATCATTAAGATGTGTTTAATTATCCGATTTACCTTTGACTTTTTTATTGCCATTTCCTTTGGGTCAATTGTCGACTTTCCCGAATTGTCTCTTTCAAGGATTTTGTCGAGTCCCTCACATGCAAGTTATGTAGTTGTCTGCACTTATGTTTAAAATTTTAAAATGACGCTTAGCGTTGGACATGATTATATCTAAAATATAGACGAACATAATCAACATTTAATATATAAACTAAAAATATTAATTTATTCAATAATAACGATTACCAAAACCACAATCATATTTTATTTAAAACCTCTATCAATAAACCAAGTTAAGACTAATAGTGGTAAAAAGATAAATATCATTAATGCTACATAATTCTTTATGCTTGATAATACCGATAAGAAATAAAATATTAACAAGTAGAGTGATTAATAAAAGAAAGCATTTAGCTTTTTGAAAAATATTGATAAATATCTTGAGAGTGATTTGAAAATTATGAATGATGTTGAAGTATTTACAGAGATAATTTTGTAAAATAGTCATTATAGTTACTTTGGGGAAAAAGAGAAAAAGAAAAAAAAATTAAGTGTGTTAAATATCATCTAGTCAAGTTTTAAGTCTGTTAAATATCATCTAGCCATTACCGGTGTTAAAGATGATTATAAGATAACATATATGGTGAATGAACTCATGTGATAAACACATTAGTAATTTAAATGATTATGTTTTTTCTCGTGAAGCAATATTATAGATGGGGATCTTAGTCCTCAATTAAATATGAAAGTTATTATTTATAGATGGGGTTTTAGACCTCTATTAAGTATAAAGGTTAGTATATGTATATGGGGTTTTAGACCTCCATTGAATATAAAAGTTAGTATCTGCATATGAGGTTTTAGACCTCCATTAAATATAAAAGTTTGTATATGCATGTGAGGTTTTAGACCTCCACACAAAGTTTATATAATAATAGCAACACTTATTTTAGAGCACTTGACAAGTTGGCAGTTTTCTATAACAAAGGGTAAATCAATAATAATGATAATATTCACTCTAGTTATAAATAAATTAATGGGTTTCCAGTTTTCTATAACCTAAGCAAATAATAATTATAGTAATAATATGATTAAAGTGATAAGTATAGAAGTCGTGTCTAGTGTAGTAATAACTTCCAAAAGTAACGATCATGTTGATAACATGTTGAGAAAAATCGGATATTTGAATCAAACTAAGAGAATAAAGAGAAAAGAAAATAGAATGATATCGTATATATTTCAAAGAGAATTAGTGTGTCTTTACATGAACCAATTGAGGGTAATTATAATACTAGAATTACAATTATTGAATGAATGGAATAATTTATATTATTATTTTAAGTTGAAATTGTAAATATAACATTATTAATCTAATTTGACACTTTGATAAATAATTTATATATGACATTTTAGATAAATGTTTCTAAATAATAAATTATTTTGTTATTTATTATTACAAATTCGAATTTCTTACCAAAATAACTCACATTTTCAATTTTATTCTAAAAATAATTCAGATTAAAAAAAAAATTCCAATCTACCTCACTTTCTAAAAAATAAAATTGGAACGTAGTGGTGGTGCTAGGCGAATTGGCAATTTCACCTATTTTTTCAACGATGGCGCCAATTGGATTGGCGCCTGCATATGGTGTTTCCAGCACAATTGGTGTCAGTGTATACCTTTTCAATCGTGGTGGAAATTCATCTGGCGCCAGTGTATATTGTGTTTTTTTAAGGGAGACACCAATTCATCCGACTTCGCTAAATCTGAGTGTCATAAATGGATGCACCGTCGCGACCCTGTCTCGCGTGATGCAGTGATGTTAATCTAATATAAACAAACTAATAATTATATGGCTTAGTACAAATCGGTTGCAACTGAGTTTGTCTCTAAAGATAGGTATCTATACGAACCACATCAAACTACTTACATACAATACACTTCAATGTCGAACCCCCTATAAAACTACTAGACCAGTTACTCACAATCCTTACCCAACAAAATTACCGACCCACAAATACACAAACCCATAACCAAAATATGTCAGACACCTAACCACAATACTAAGAGCATTCCCCATACCATCTCCAACAAGATGACTAGTATCAAGACACCCAAAATACATATGCCTCCAACACATCATCCTAACAAAGCCAAAACACTCAAGGAACATATAACACTAACCCTTCCTCCTACCATAGTGTAGCGGTAAAAATCGTGAGTGTAAGCTACTACAGAAAAGTAGCGACTCTGCTAGGAGACTGGTTCTTAGTGGGTTCGGCCTACTTTGATTTATTTACATTTTATCTGTTTGATTTGACTGTTATTGGTTTTTCTATTTGGGTGATCTTGAGAGGTGAGATAGATCCTGTAGCAGCAAAAATCGTGAGTGTAAGCTATTGATTAACTTAACTCATAAAGCAAGAGTCGCCACCGCACTTTTATTTTATCTAAAAGGAAAAGAAAAAGAGCGAACAAAACCTAAACAAGTTCTGAACAAGAACAAGTAAACAGAGACTGGGTAAGGGGGTTGGTTACGCTAAGGGAAGGTGTTAGCACCTAAAACATCTATAGTACTCTATAGGAACCCTTTGAAATATCTACGCTTTTTGGTTTGAAAAAGGTTTGTTTGAAATGAGATTGAGGAGAAAAGAAGAGAAGTATTTTCTAAGATTTTTGTGTTTGGAGAGACTTGTCGCCTCATGCCTACGTACCCACAAAGTGCAATATATGATCAAAATCTCGTAGTTCGTGGTACAAATAACAAAATAGGTTTGTTATGGTTGATTTTAAATGTAAAGACAAATCGTCATTTCCAAGCGAATAATTCTGCTTAAAGAAATGAATCATGTCTAAACTTATGAAGAAGTTTTAAAGGAAAAGTGCATAAGGCACGAAAAGAATTTGATGAGTTTTTTTTAAGTCTTTTGAAAAAGGTGTCAATATGCTTATGTAGTTTAGCATTTATTAAGAAATGAAGAAAAGAGTAAAATCACTTGACAAAGTCAAGGTTGGATTTTGAAAGAGGTGATAGTTTGAAAACAAGAAGGTTTTGAAAAAGAGAGGAGATTTTGAAAATTGAAGAATGGGAAGGAGAAGAAGTGACTATCCTAAAGCATAAAATAAAAGCTAAGGATAAGAACGGTCTAACCACACAAGTAAGCTCCAAAGTCTTCAAGTCATGATTCCAAAGCAAGGGGAAAAGGTCCTAGTTCTAAGTCCAAGGATCCAAGAATAGCATTGAAGTCCAAGGTCTAGATTCAAAATTCCATGTCCAATGCAAAGGATAGTAACCAAAGTCCAAGATTAGAAGCACACGTTTTTTAGAGGTTTTGGCATTTATTAATGTTTTTGGTCCAAATGGACAAAGAGAAAAAGGCATAAGCATAAATATGTGTCCAACGGACAAAGGAAAAATTGCGGAAGCATAAACATGATATGATATAATGAGCAATGAGCAATAAAAAATAAAGAGAGATAGGGAGCAAGAAGGAATCATAAAAGTATATTAATAGTAATGTAATAGTATATACATAATAGTAGCACAAAGGGCATAATGCCATAAACCTTCAAAAGTAACACTGATTATTCCGTCTCGCGTCTTGAACTATAATGATTAAACAATGTACTTAGGTCAAGGTTAATGAAGACTTGTTAGAAGATTGATAGAATCAAAGCCTCTACAGAACAAGCTTCAAAGATTTTGAACCTAATACAAAAGATTAACAATCATTGGGCTTACACAACCGAAAGGTTTTGGCCACGAAAGATCAAGTTCCGATTCGGAGGGAGGGACAAATGTAGCGCTATGTTAAGCAATCGCCAAGTGACTTATATAGAAGTCACCCTACTCGAGGCCGGTCAATAACGATGTTTGTGCTAATGCATGCTAGATGAGCGATATGTAAATCGTCATCCGAAAGTAATACCGCATGAAAAGAAAAAAAATAAGAACGGTTTCGTCTTTAATCGAGAGTCTTGGCAATTAATCAAGAGTAACCTATCCACATCTCAAAGTGATGAGATCAATAATTTATCAATTAATAACAAATTTGAAATGCGGAAGGTTCAACATCATCGAAATTGTCACTCATTCAATCATTTAAGACTTCATCAACCAAAAATCCAATCGGATTCAAATGAAACAAAGTAAAAGAAAGGTAGATCAACAAGATATGATCCACATAAAAAGAAAATAAAAACTATTTTTAAGAAATTATTAAAGAGAAAAGAAAAAGAAATAGTAAAAAAAAATTAACTAAAAGGAGATAAAAAGAAAGTTTTAAACAAAAATGGAGGTTTAAAAAAAATGGTGGTGATGATATAGGCCCACACGGCCCAATATACTCAAAGAAAAAGAAAAAGAACAATTTAAATCAAAAACTAAGAGTGTGTTTGGTTTGGAAGAGAAGTTATGAAGAGAGAAGTAGAAAAGAGAGAGTGTAAGAAGAGAGAAATAAATAAGAAATAAAGTAGATTTGAGGTATTGTTTGATTTAAGAGAAAGAGAGAAGAAATAGAAAAAAAGAAGTGTTGCATATTTTTAAAAGTACTATAATGTTTTTGTAATAAATAATATTTTAAAACAAATTAATTTAAATTTAATAAATTAATTAATTATCTCTCTTTTAAAAAGAATTATTTTTGCTTGTTTTGTTTGTCAATTTATTGTTATAATTTTAGTATTATACTATGAGAAAAGGGATGGTATACTCACAGTGTAAATTATTTTTACACTGTCAACCAATGACAATCATGTATCCCGTCAAGTCAACCTGTAAATTTTAAATTATTTATATGCTTTGGCACTTTAAAATGTTTTGATTGGAGATATGTATAATACTTTTTTACACTGACAGTGCACTACCATTAACCCCATTATACTATTAGTATAGAATTATATATTAACTATTATGTTAATTTTGTTTCAGTGTGTAATTGATATATTAGAAAATAAAACGAGGGCATAAATGGAAGCATGAAGAAATAGTATGCATTCATTTCATTTCTTCTCTAAATAGAGAAGAATGCAAAAAGATGTGGGACCCATGTTTTTAAGATCTCCCTCACCTATTTCTTTGCTCACCAAACAAAAGAAATACAACATTTATCATCAACTTCTCTCTTTTCTAACTCTCTCCTTACAACTTCTCTTAAACCAAACAGGCCCTTAAATGAAATGAGAATCATAACAAATCATCTTCTCCTTCAAGCTCTCTCACAGCCGGTACTGTAGCAGCGGAGACAAAAATGTACGAAGCTCATCATGGTGGAGCGGCAGAACGCGGAAATACACGGGAGGTGATCGAAACACAGTGTAGATTCCAAATACACCATCAATTTCGAAGATTACGCAATGAAAAGCTCGAATTCAAACCGCGAAATCTCGACATCGAACTCCAAGTTACCTTCAAATTCATGTTAGAAATGCTTCGATTCCTCTTCTTTTCTTCTCCTGCTTGAATCGGTGTTGTGAATCGTCGTGGTGGAAGTTGCTTTACGAATTTCTGAGCCTTGTTGGTGAATTTACGGTGAGTTGTTGATTTTGATACGTGAGTGATGCGGTTGAATTGAAGAATTGAATTGTGATTTGTTTAATTGTTGCATGATTCAATTGGAATTAAGGTTGAAAGAGTAATGAAGCTTGAAGAATTTTGAGGAGTGTTGAAGTTGAGTGTATTGGATAAATTTATGAGGATAATTGATGAAGGTTGGGAGAAAATTGGGAAGAGATTTTCTGGCTATGAAAGCTTGAATGAAAAGAGGAGGATGATTCCAATTTATAGAGTTTTGAGGTAAGTTCAATGAAAATTTGGTTGAAAAAAATTCGTTGCCGTTTACGCGTATGATTTGCGTTTTGGAATTGCTGCGTTTCATGTTATTTTGCACTGCATATCGTTTTGCAATTTCAGCAGCTTGTGCCATTTTGCTGTCTTCGTACAGGTCGTGTGGTAGTCCTTTAATTCCATAGCAGCTGGTGTCGTTTTGCTTTTTGATATTGCAGCATTTTAACGCTTTTGAAATTGTTGCCTTTCGCATAGTCGTTTTGATGCTATGGCTTGCGTGACGTGTTTTGGACTTTTTTCATTTTGTTTATATTGCAGCTCTTATATTTTGCATCAGCTTGGCTTTGAAGTTGAAGTTTTCATGTGGCTTGTGCAGGCTGTATGTAGCAGCTGGAATTTTCAACTTTGGATGGGTGACATGGTGCATTGGTAGTAGCATGAGTTGGCTTGGAGGCTTGGAATTGATGTATGGGCCTTTTAGCATGTATTGGCCTCATGATCTCTTCCTTATTTTTTTGTAATGGTTGTAAAATAAAAAGGACAATGGGCCTATTTTGTAATTTGAATAAGCCATATTTTTGGTAGAATTTGGTGATGAATGGCTTCTTGGATGTGTGAACTCTATTATTATTTTTGTATGATTTTTTTGTATGAATGGGCTTTTGAGGGATCTTGTAATTTGAAATTGAATGGAAATATGGAATTTGAAATATGGATAAATGGAAATTGGGTTTTTGGTAATATGGTTTTTAATGAAAATTGGTTAGAAAAGTGAAAAATTGCAAATTGATTTGGATAAATGGGTTATGGATATGGATATGAACTGATTTTATGAAATGAACTGGATACTACCGATATGCACATGGCCATGGACCCTCAATCTTTGATCACAACCAACTTGCACTATTTCCCATAACTTCTGATTAAGTAACCACAATTACCACTGAACAATTTGCAATTTAAAACAATGGTCATCTGAATCAATCATCCTCAGAATCTTTGATCAAATGAATCCCGAATCATTTTGAATTTGATTGAATCAATCTCTAGGAAAATAAATCCACAGATGAATCCAATTTGGATTGGTGAACTCAGATGAACCTGATGGACATCACCACACAACAACTGGACAGTCACTGCTTGAGAAATAGCCCACTGAAACAGATAACTGTCGTACCTCGAAAAATACGATCCTCGCGATGAACGTGAAAAAAAACTGTTCGAAACAGAGTCGCCACTGAACTTTATTTATCCCAAAAGAGGGAAAGGAAAATATCGAGAAAACCTTTGAAAGGGATAAGAAAATAGTCGTCGCAACCAAATTCGGGTTCGGGAGTCGGTTACGCAAAGGGAAGGTATTAGCACCCTCTACGTCCGTTGTACTCAACGGGAACTTCTTGATTCGATTCGTGAGATATATTAGTTAGGTTCGTTTGTTTATCTTCTAAGGTAAAAGGATTAATTTAAAAGGAAAAATGGGTGGTTTTTTATTAGTGTGCTCGGCAAGGATTGAGAATCCTTGTGCCTACGTATTCCCTCGTGCAATGGGAAAGTCAGAGCATTCGTAGTTCGTGGGACTACGGTTGGTTGGTTCGTGTTTTTTAAACGAACGAGCGTTTAATTCGCATTCTAACTGCTAAACGTTAGCTTGTCTGCTCGTCAAGGGAGGCTGAAGCACTAATTCATATGCGCGAGAGAATGGACTAAACAATGTTCTTTTTGTGAAAAGTTGTTTGAGTATGAATTAAGTGTATTGAGGATTTGATTGAGAAAAAAAGTTGAATTTGGACGTGCTTTAGGGTTTCGGTCGCACGGGGGCGAGGACAGGATAAATTCGTATTGGATGTTTTTAGAGGTGACAATTGTCCACACACGAGTAAGAGAACTCGCACCCAAACAATTGAGGAGAAAGACCAAAGGCTTGATCCCCCTCACTTCACCTTTGGTAAAAATGTTTAAGTAAGGATTAAGTGTTTTGATAATTTGATTTGAAAAGGTTTGAATATTGTCGAGTTCGTGTGTTTTAAAGGCGTCAATTGTCCACACACGAGTAAGAGAACTCGCACCTAAACAATCGACCGGTTAAAGCTTAAGTTTTTTAGAGGCGTCAATTGTTCGCACACGAGTAAGAGAACTCGCACCCAAACAATTGAGGAGACGGATCAAAGTTTTTTTTAGAGGCGTCAATCGTTCACACACGAGTAAGCGAACTCGCACCTAAACAATTGACAAGTTAAAGTTTAATTTTTTAGAGGTGACAATTGTTCACATACGAGTAAGTGAACTCGCACCCAAACAATTGAGGAGACGGATCAAAGACTCAACCCACCTCACTTCACCTTTTAGGAAGTTGTTTAAATATGGTCAAATGTATTGATTTGATTTAAAAAATGCTCGACGTTGGATCGAGGTTTGAACTTACGTACGGAAAGATTAAAGTATTTTTTTAGAGAAGTCAATTGTTCGAGTGTGAGGAAGACTCCTCACACTCACACACTTAAAAAGAGGACTCGAAGGCTCCACCCCAAGTATTCGGGAGAGAATAGAAGACTCTAAACTCTCTCTTTTTCGTCTAAGTAATTTGTGAAAATGTTTTGAGTATACTCGGGGTGCATTCACGCTTAAAATGGGTTTCAAAAACTAAATTGAACTCAAATTCCAAAATTACAACACATTATAATTTAGGCAATTAAAATAACCATTAGTCAATTAACAAATAAACAAATTATCAACTGGAATATTAATTCAAAATAATCTAAAACAAACCAAAAAAAAGATAGAAATAAGGTTTTAAACTATTAAAGAGGTGCAAAAAGTGAAAACAAGTTATAACAATAAAGAGTGTGGACCCAAGCCCATCACTAGAGCCCAATTTTTTTTATAATAGCAAACCAGAAAATAATAAAAATACAAATAAAAAAAATGGAGTTACTGCACGTGAAACAAAATAAATCCTAAGTGAATACATGGTTTCTCAAAATAGAACAAAAGTGAATCAAGACAAAAACTTGTTACCTCCCTTGGTCTCAGTTTTGCGCTGGCAGAGGCACAACGACACGGCGGCGAAATCTGCACATTCGGATCCTGCTCCAGCACTAACGCGTCCATGAACCGGTTTATGCTCCTCTCACACGAGCTTTGCGATGAACAGGTCCGCGACGACATCTCCGTAACAGCGTCGACGCAAACGGATCTTTTTCATTCGATCCAACTTTTCTTTTCCTCTCACTCGATTATGCTCCTCTCACACGAGCTTTGCGATGAACAGGTCCGCGTATGGTTGTAGGTAGTGTTTGGAAGATGGAGGTTTCAAATTTGGGTTGTTGAAAAAGGTTGAAGATGGTTGAGGAGGGGTTTGTGTCGAAGAAGACGATGGAAGAGGTTCAAGGTTTGAACTTTGTTTGTGTCGCTGTGGGTTGTGGGTTTAGGAGTGTGTTGTTGAAAAGTTGGAGAGATGGTGGAGGTGAAGGTTTATGTTTGGTGGTTGTGGAGGTTGTAAAGAAAAGAGAATGGTGGGTTTTGGGTCGACTTT
Organism: Lathyrus tuberosus; assembly: GCA_022829125.1. NCBI lineage: Eukaryota > Viridiplantae > Streptophyta > Magnoliopsida > Fabales > Fabaceae > Lathyrus > Lathyrus tuberosus. The sequence continues at coordinate 12,882,970 of JALAZF010000101.1, read as the reverse complement.
GAAGAGTCAGTGAGAAGGAGTTGTTGTACGGTTGTGGAGAAGGATTTCCGGTGATTAATAGTTGAACGGAGGGATTTACGGTGTTGTTGTTAGAGTTGTGTGAATGGTGGTTTGTATGAAGTGAAGAAGGTGATGATGTTGGTGAAGTTGATGTGATTTTCCAGTTGTTCCTTTCTTGTTGATGTGGTTTTTTCGGATAGCACCAAAATGGACTTGCAGGTCCTTTTTTTAAGGTGAGGTTTTATCGATCAAAATACAGGCACCCTTATGAGAGTTTATGGCTGCGGTTTTTTGGAGGTTCTGAGATGAAAACAGATGAAGGAAGTTTGGTTGTTGACAAAGAGGCAAGGTTCAAGTTGCGATTTGTTTTTTTTTTGTGGTGAATGAACGGGTGATGGCTATGAAAAGAAGTGAAGATGAAGATGGTGGTGTGAGTTTGGAGAATGGCCGATGTAGTTTGGTGGAAGAAGTGCGGTGGAAGAAGTGTGGAATTTTGAGGAAGAAGACCTGCAACCTTCCTCGTGAAACAGACCAGTAGCCAAGTTTCTAGTTTTTTCTTTTCTTTCAAACAATATTGAGTGGGGATCACCTTGGGTGACGACTAGGTCTAGGACTCTAGGTCCTCCTCTATTTATGTAAACTCTTTAATGGGCCTTTTTTTTTATTTTTACTGATGTAGTATTTTTTGGCATTTTATTGTAATGATGATGGGCCTTGTAGGTTGAATTGTATGTAATTTATTCGTGAGACATGGTTTGGAGAATTTATGGATAACTAAAAAAAAATAAAATGGATTAAACAAATGGTTTATGGATTTGGAATGAATTGGTTTATAATGAATTAAATTGAAAGATGGATTTGAAGAATGGTTAGAAATGGATATTAAAGGATAATTAGAAAGAAACGGATTTTAGAAAAAGACTTTGGATAATTTGAATTGGATGAAGATTTCGGTATAAAGAAATGGATTTGGAAAATGATTAAAATGGATGGACATGACATGGATATTGAATTAGTATTTGGATAAGTGGATGGATATGAATATGATTGGTTATGGAAAAAAAAGGTTTTGAAACTTGGATATGGAATGAAAAGTGGATAAATGGATTTAAAATGAAATATGGTTATTTATGACAAAATGGATAACAGGAAAGGTAAAAATGGATATGGATATTTGTAATGGATAATGGAAATGGTTATAAAGAATGAATACAAGAAAAAGATAGGTTAATTAAAAGTGAAAACGGACAAATGGATTGGATATAGATCTGATGGTTAGTGGATGAATGTTCAGATGAAAACTATTCACAGGTAGGACAAATTTGGGGTATGACAATAACTTGCACTTGAAGCAATCTATTGATGGTTTGACCAAAATTAGGTCAAACTTCCATCTGAATTGGATCATAAACGAACAACCACATGTGACTTGAAATCACTTTATTGTCTTTGACAAACCTGCAAAACCATAAACGCACAGAGAGAGAAGAACAGGCAAACTGCAGCATATTTTTGGTATTTTAGTTAGAGGTTAGTAAACATAAACAAATATAAAGCAAGTGAGAAATACACAGATTCCAGGGAGAAACACATATTGTGATCTTGTTTATGGTATGAGATGCAAATGAGATATGCGAAATCTCAGGGGTAAAAATTAGGGTTCAACACATAGCCAAAACGCCTAAACATCACAACAACCATATGACTATCGAACACCACAACAATTATTTCAACCTTTCTCTGACGCATCGTTCACACCAATGTATCCCTTCAATCGTCCATGCCACACATTAATAACCCCGTTAACACATCCTAACTACTTTGGCATAGGTCGCGAACTCAGTTAAGGTAGTGTGTCACTCCATACACAAGACTTCTTAGAAATGTAAGAAATTCTTAAAGATTCTAGTGATGTTCTTGAAACCTCAAATCCTCCAATACTTGGGGTGAATAAACAACAAATGCAACGAGTTAGAGTAGTTAGGGGTGTGGAACCGGTAGCCGGTATAACCAACCCAATTGTCATCATTAATGTCTGTTCCGGACTGGACCAATGGCTAGGCATTGCCCAATCCACATCTGCTCCCAGAACGGCCCAATTGCCTAGGTCCAGTCAATTGGGGCAGCTTTTACCTTTCTGCCCCCTCATCGAACAAGCATGGTCAGATAACCCACAGGGTCACCTGCTCCTCCTCAGCATTTCCTGCCCGTCATGCACAGCTCTACCATACAGAAACAGTCATGACACCCGTGCCCAGAACTACATCTTTGCCCGTAGCAACGACTGGTTTCGGGCACCTCTGCCCGTCCTAACGACTAGTTTCTGGCATTACCTATTCTTCGAGAAATGGCTATTTCGCCCCGAAAATAGGGATCGTTGGCCACGTGCTGGGGGTACTATAAAAACCATCTCATTTGAGAGGGTCAGGTATTCCAAGTCATCCTAAGAAACACATACTTTCGTACTTGCCTTTTTCCTCTCCCGATTCTTACTTTAGCATCGGAGTACCTTGCAGGTACACCCCCTCCTCATCTCACTCACCTAGCATCACAAACGTATTTCTTGGCCTACTTCAGGTTGTGATCAGCCGTCAAGATCAGTGGCGCCGTCTATGGGAACCCTATTATCCCCGTCTTAACATCTATCGCAGATCAAAGACCAAAATAGCTCTCTGTCCAAGACTCTGATCATGGCAAGCCAAGATGAAGTTCGTGACGCTCGCAACCCTGCTTTTCTCTTCGTCAGTAAGAATGATACTAACGGGACTAAACCTTTATTCGGAGGCGATGCCCACCATCTAAGAGATGGGGCCACTGCGTCTCCCTCTCCCACTCGTACTAATCGCGTTGAAGACCAGCCCTCCCTGGACCTCCACCCCGTTCCAGTTCCGCCCAGCGTCGACCTGGCCATGGCGGCCCTTCTTGAAGCTCTCAACAAAACCAACCTCTTGATCCTCCAACAAAATGAGAGGATTGGAGCCTTGGAGGAATCTTCCCGACCAAGATCCCCTCAGCCGAGGAAAGATCACCGACGATCCAGAAGTCCACCTCCCCGACGTGAAAGAGACCGTCGAGAACACCAGGAGCCAGAATCCCATGCCGTCCGGAAGCGTGACCACATCTCCCCCACAGAATCAGTATTCCCCAAGAAACAAGAGGACCAGAAGAGACCAGCGTTCGCCCCCTCTCAGATCTAAGGGACGACCGAGAACCCCGTCTCCCTGCAAAAGTCACCGCCCTGTCCCTGAGCAGAGCACCCGCTCCGTATCATGGCCCAGTAACAGCAGCGACGACGAGCCCCACGACCCGTAGTCTTAAGAGATTATGGCTATGCGCCTCCACAAGGGATTGGAGAAACCATCGTCTTTGGGCACTTACGACGGTACGACGGACCCTGACGAGCACATCAAAAATATCGATGCGTTACTCGACTATCATGGCGTCCGGGGCGCCATTAAATGTCGTATGTTCTCTACCATGCTCAGGAAAGGAGCGATGACCTGGTATAAGCAACTCCCCGACAAGTCCATCACCTCGTTGAGACACCTAGGGAGAATGTTCTCCAGACACTTCACGTTATCCCGCTGCCACTCGAAGAACGAAGCCTCCCTTGAGGCCATAATTCAAGGGAAAGATGAGCCTCTCCTAGCGTACATCGAGAGGTTCAATAAAGAAGCGGTGTAGGTCCCAACCATCGATGACATGAAGAAGTTCTTGCTCGAGCGAGGGCTTCATCCCTACATTGAGTTCGCCAAAGTTGTTGGTATTGCTCCTCCCAGGACTCTGGACGCCTTCCTCCTCAAGGCGCAAGCATATATCCAGTACGAGGAGAAAGAGGCGGCCAGCTCCGCCCGGGTCTCACGCCACCAAGAAAGTGCCCGGGCCTCCAAAAGCGATGAACCCTCGACGTCCCGTCGGGGAGATAGAAGCGTGAAGATCCTCCCCGGGAACCCCAGGACAACAAAGGGCCCTCCGGCCGCTTCTATGAGTATACTCCCTTGACCGTCTCCAGGGAGAAAATCCTCTCCAAATGCGCCAGCTCGGAGTTCAAACAAGCAGGGGTTCAATTCCCTAAGCAGATACCGGCCAAGCCGAACGCTGACAAGTCGAAATACTGCCGTTTCCACAAATGTCACAGCCACACAACTGATGACTGCATCCACCTAAAGGATGCCATAGAGATACTGATCAGGGATGACCACCTGAAGTAGTTTACAAAGAAGAGGGAAACTCCCCGGCAAGACGCCTAGGAGTCAAAGAAAGTCGAGGAAGAAGTGCCTTCCTCGGAAGAGACAAACCTTCAGGTCGCCAAGAGCATATCGCGACCTGAGGACTTCTATATTCCTGAAGAGCTCAACGTTCCCCTACTTCGAAGCACATAGCCCGTGGGAAACTTTCTCCTCCGCCATGGTCATTTCCAGAGGGGGCTTCAACAAAGTCACCGTGGGCTCCGTGAAAAGGAAATTTCAGCACCTTCTCAGCACGAGCTCCAACAAGAGTACAACACTCGACAAGATCTGGGAAGAATCGGGCCCTATCTCTTTCTACTGCGAAGAACTCCTCGGTGGGGCCCCGAACTCAAGCATTTCACTCCTCGTAAGAGCCCAGATGGCAAATTTTGATGTTCGCCGAATCTTAGTCGACCAAGGCAGCTCAGTCGACATCATGTACTCACAGCTGTTTTCGACCCTCCAACAAGATGAATCGAACCTCACTCCCTACGTGGGTTCTGACCTACAGGGCTTTAACGGGTCGGTCATAAAGCCCTGGGGATATGTCGAGTTAATCGTGACTTTTGGATTTGCAGAGATGGTCAGATCTATTATAGTCCAATTCCTGGTTATCGACTGCCCGTCTCTCTATCAGTGCATCTTTGGGAGACCAACCCTGGCCGAATTGGTGTCCATACCCTCAATTGTGCATCTCAAAATGAAGTATTACAATTCTAGGGGTCTGGTCGCCACTTTACATGGGGACATCGAGGCAGCAATGAGATTCTTCAAAGCATCCACCAAAGGAATCAACACCATTCCTACCAAGCCGAAGACTTTCAATAAGCCGGCCTTGCCCAGCAGCTCCGAGGAAGCCTAGCCGCTGCCCCGCGTTGACTCTGTCGACCTCGACAGCCGCTTCTCCGAAGATGACCAGAGGGAGACCCAGACTTGTCCGAGAAGCCCATCAACTTTGACCAGCACCAGCAACAGCTCCCATCCGATGCGCCGAATTCTGGATGGCGAGTTTGAACTCGTCCTGCTCGGCGATGACCCTCAGCCTGAGTAAAGATAGGGACCGGCCTCCCCGATATAGCGAGGAAACAACTCAAAGCTTGCCTCCGAGAGAACGCAGGCTTATTCGCCTGGAGCGCCACAGAAATGCCCGGCGTAGATCCTGCTGTCGCCTGCCATCAGCTCACAATTGACACCGCCGCCAAGGTTGTAGCGCAACGTAGGAGAGAGCAGTCTCCGGAGAAAACGGAGGCTGCAGAACAAGCTGTAAAAGACCTCCTCGAGGCAAACTTTATTTCGGAGGCCAAGTACACTATTTGGATGTCCAATGTTGTACTCGTAAAAAAACCTAATGGCTTGTGACGTATGTGTGTTGATTATACTGATCTCAATAGGGCATGCCCTAAAGATGCTTACCCCCTCCCCAATATAGATTAACTTGTTGATAATTCGGCCGGTTTTAAACTATTATCGTTTATGGACGCCTATTCGGGCTACAATCAAATACCAATGGCGAAAAGCGACAAAAATTACACAGCCTTCATGACCGAGTCGGGCAACTACTACTATAATGTAATGCTCTTCGGCTTGAAAAACGCTGGCGCGACCTATCAAAAGATGATGAACAAGGTATTCCGAGGAGAAATCAGCGACATGCTCGAAGACTATATGGACGATATGATTGTGAAGTCCCATGAGGAAACCGATCACACAACCCATTTAAGAAAGGTCTTCGAGCAAGCCAGAAATACCGGATGTGTTTCAACCCGGAGAAATGCACGTTCGGGGTACGAGCGGGCAAGTTCCTCGGTTTCTATCTGACGGAATGAGAAATTGAAGCTAACCCCGACAAGTGCAGGGACTTCTCTGAGTTTCCTACGCCCAGCTCAAAGAAATCCATCCAACCCCTCAACGGGATGCTCGCTTCATTATCTCGTTTCGTGGCCAAATCTGCCCAACACACTCTGCCCTTCTTCAAACTCCTCCGCAAGGAGGCAGCCTTTGAATGGACGGAGGAGTGCGACCAGGCTCTCCTCCACCTAAAACGAGCACTATCGGAGCCGCTAGTCCTCTCTCGGCCAGATAACGGTGAAACCTTGTACCTTTATCTCGCTATAGCAACCGAAGCCGTTAGCACCGCCTTCATCCGTGAGACGCCCGACAGACAAAAACCCATATACTTCACGAGCAAAGCATTGCAAGGACCAGAGCTGAGATACCAACAAATAGAGAAAGCAGCTCTGGCCCTCATCAACGCTACGCGAAGACTAAGGCACTATTTTTTGGCCCACACGATCGTGGTCCGAACAAATCAACACGTGAAACAACTGTTAGGACGACCAGACATGGCTGGCAGGATGCTTAAGTGGTCATTGGAGCTGTCTGAATTCGACATTCAATACGAGAGAAAAAAGGCCCTCAAGGCCCAGGCGCTGGCCAACTTTGTCGCGGAAATGACGTTCACAGATTCCCCCACTTGCGGGGTGCGCAAATGGACTATATTCGTCGACGGAGCATCCAGCTCGGCATGAAGCGGGGTAGGTATCATCTTGGAAAACGACAAGGGAATTATTGGCGAAGTCTCGCTTACCCTATCCTTCCCTACTTCCAACAATCAAGCTGAGTATGAAGCTTTCCTCGTTGGTCTACGCCTAGCCGAGGACCTGGAGGCCGAAGAAGTCGTCATCTGCACCGATTCTCAACTCGTGGCCCTTCAAGTCCGAGGAGAATACCAGGCCAAGAACGATAGCCTGTCCTAATACTTATCTCTGGTCAAGAAGAAAATGACGAAGTTCGCAACGGTAGAAGTAAAACATGTTCCCCGCGAACATAATGTCAAAGCAGACGTGTTGTCTAAACTGGCGAGCACGAAGAAAAAGGGCGGAAACAAATCTGTCATCCAGGAGGTGCTTCCTCGACCCAGCATCGAGAAAAAATCCACGATCCTCGACGTACAAGTCATCGGCGACAGCAACTACTGGGTGACCCCCGTTTATAATTACCTCGCTAAGGACGAACCCCCATCCGACCCCAAAGAGGCCAGCATAGTCAGGCGCAGAGCCTGCTCCTACGTCCTGGTCGAAAACAACCTCTACAGGCGAGGGTTCTCCACCTCTTTACTCAAGTGCGTCGAGGAAGAGATGGTCACCCATGTCTTGCGCGAGATCCACGAAGGAATCAACGCCCAACACCTCGGGGGGAGATCCCTCGCCAGGAAAGCCCTACGAGCAAGGTACTACTGGCCGACCATGCAGCATGACACGAAAGAACACGTGAAGAAATGGGAAAAATGCCAACGACACGGGGACATGCACTTGGCTCCACCCAACGAGCTCAAAGCAATGTCCTCCCCGTGGCCCTTCGCATGGTGGGGCCTAGATATCCTGGGACCATTCGTCGTGGGGTCGAACCAAAACAAGTACTTGATAGTGGGTGTTGACTACTTCACTAAGTGAATAGAAGCGGAGGCTCTGGCTAAAATAACGACCCACAACATACTTCGTTTCTACAAGCGGAACATCCTTGCCCGTTTCGGCATCCCCCAAGCAATAGTCACCGATAACGGGACGCATTTCACGGACATGAAATTTCAGGACTTCGTCGCCCAACTAGGCACGAAACAACACTCCGCGTCCATCGAACATCCCCAAACTAAAGGGCAGGCCGAAGTGGCAAACAGAGTAATCATGCGGGGCCTCAAACGAAGGCTGGACAAAACAAAGAAAGCCTGGGTCGAGGAACTGCACATTGTACTATGGGCCTACCACACTACGCACTACTCTTCGACCGGGGAAACACCTTTTCGCCTAGCTTACAGAACCGAATAAGTGATCCCCATCGAGATACATGTGCCATCCATACGAACTGAATCCAACCTAGATGAGGAGACAGATAACGAGGCATTGAGAGAGGAGCTCGACCTCGTCGAAGAGGTCCGATCAAGAGCAGCTCTCCGCGAAGCTTCATTAAAACAAAAATTGTTATTAGGCACAACGCCAAGGCGATACGACGAGAACTCCAAGTGGGCATCCTTGTCTTAAGAAGGAACCACAAGGATTCTCGAGAAGGCAAACTCGTCGTAAATTGGGAAGGAAACTATCGCGTCTGAGAAAAGACGGAAAATGGGGTATACTACCTAGAATACCTCAACGGGAAAGAACTTTATCGACCATGGAACGCCGAAAAGCTAAAACAATATTACAGCTAAGGCCCTAATCATTGGTTTGTGTCGTCGGAGAGACGAGCATAACGGCTCGACTACGATGCGCGCCCAGGTACAAGCATCGCATTCCAACTAAGGCAGGATCTCGCTCAAGAACGAGCAGGACCCCTGCCCGACGGCGGTTCCTCAACCGAGTCCGTCGTCATCAAAGTACCATGATAGGCAGAACACTCAGCTCACGATGGGAGGTTCACGCCGCGAACTCAGACCTCAAACGCGACCTGAGCTCCGCTCTCATGTCCCAAAGCTACCCAGGTAGTTCGACCAGTCCCTCTCACTTCCAAACACATCTAAGTCGAACAAATCCCGAAACAATAAATAAGTCATTCAAAGTTACCCTCACTACGGGCACACACACGTATCGAGCAAAGTTACTACACTTAGCGAAAATAAAAACAAATAAAGCCATGCGCGAATATATAGCATACAAAACCGACCAGGACGGCTGGACACATACATTTCAAAATAATTAGTGGTCACGAGGACTGCGATTGTACTTGTTACATAGGAAAGGGGCCACGCCCCATACAAAGTAATAAATTACATAAAACATGGCACGCATGCCAGAGATATGACAACAACAAAAAAGAGACATCACTTTTTCATCTGCTCGGTCTCCTCAGGGATAGGCTGCGTCGGTTGAGGCTCCTCGTCGAGGATATGGGCATGCTCCTCGCGAATCTGGAAGAAGTCGGGAGTAACAATCTTAGCATCTTCAACATGGTTCAGAAAAATGGTCCCCTCCGTGAACAGCTGAACCCCTGGATTCGCAAGTTTGAGCTAAGACACAACATTGTTGAAAGATTCCTCCCCGATGGCACAGACATCGTCCTCCGTCCGCACGATGCGGGCAACCAGCTCAACCCGAGTCTTTAGCTTCTTCAGGTCATCGTGCTCGTCTTCGGCTGGAGCCACCGCATACCTCATCTGCTCCACCAAGTCCATAACAACCTTCTTCTCAGCAATCAGGGTGTCATTCTCCCGTTCAGAGAGGAGCCCTCAAAGAACCTTTTATCGTGAAGGCATGGAGGAAGCTCGAATTTTCTCTTCTCCCCTGCCCGGCTAAGATCCAACACCTCGTTCTGTCAGATTCGCTTGAACCTTGAAGTCCCGGGCATCGGAGAACCCTGAGTAGGAGAAGTAAGAGGCGAGGAGCTCCTCGACACCAGCTGAGGAGGGGGAACTCGTTGGGTAAGCTGAGTCTTTGGATTCGTCGCACCGGCCTTGCCATTCGCCAGGGCATTCTTCACCATCATCTCATGCGCTGAAGGCATTTCACCTGCAAAATCAAAACGGACACGTTAGCAAATGAAGAAAAGGATAATCTGAACAAACTAAAAAATAAAGGCTACCAAGCAATTTAAGAGCATAAACATGGGTCTTGGACTCCAGAAGCCCCTTTGTGTTGATGTAACGGGTTTCCACCTTTTGCCCGCCGTCAGCCTCGAAGATCGGGTCCTCTTTCTTGGTTCAGCACTCCGCAAGGTTAAAACTACCGACGTAATTCACCAGCGCTGCATAACTGGCCTTGTCGTCGCCTTCCAGTATCTCCGGCTGGGCGATATATTGGCCGGTTCCCTGAGAGAAATTATCCCCGCTCCAGCAAAAGGGGAACTTTAGCACTTTGTCGCCACCACCTTACCGTGCTTGTCGTAAAGGTCATTCTCGCCCTCATCCGTCGATACTTCCCAAGCATACGTAGTATCCCGAGCTCTCTCCGACACAAGTTCGATGATGTAAAACCTCTCCTTAAAAGTCCTGATAGACTCAGAGAATGGTTTAAACAATTTCTTCGCCTGCTTCAGCGAGACCTGGCCATACTTTCTCCCTGAAACCTGCCTCTGGAGGTGGAAGATCGTAAAGAACAGGGGGAGGGTGACTCCTATCTTTAGGAACTCACATGTCAGCTCGAAGGCACGGATGAACGCTAATGAGTTAGGGTGTAGCTGTGACGGGGCCAGATCCAAGTGCACAAAGACGGACTTCTGGAAATTGGTGAAGGGCAGCCTCTGTAGTCCGTGCAGATACGGTCGTCCTCACTTGGAAAGTGCACCTTCCACTCCTCTCCTGGCCCCACGGTCGTGAAGGCATCCCCAGTAAAAAAGGCAAAGACAGAAGCATGTTCGGCAGGCTCTACAACCGTACACTCCTCCGCGGAGGTCCTATCAGGAGGAGTTTCCCCGACATCATTGGGGGTGGTCGAAACTTCTGTGTCGTTACTCTCCGAGGAGCTCTCCTCGGATGAGTCTATTAGAATCTCTTGCTCGGGTTCGCGGGCCATCCTTTTTCACCTGAAAAAGCAGAGGACAAAAGTGAATTCGATGACAAAATTAAATCCACCCTTCAACCGCTAGTCAAGTGAAAGGGCGTGCGAAGGGCCGAGGACGACGTCCCCGACCTAAGCCCTAATCGAATGGCATAAAAGTCCTGTGCGAGGAGATGCCCGGGGCAACCCCTCCTACGCATACGGGAGATTCCCCCCAGGTCACTTCCCAGAATTCCGTTGAAGCTTCACCGTAAAACTCATGAACCCACCGGAAAATTCATAGGAACGCCGAAAAATTCATGAGCTCCACCGGTAACGCACACGCTCGTCGTTGCAACGACGTCAGAAATAACCTAAATCTACATGTTCCTAAAGGTCCGACGACCACGACAGCAGCAAAAGGTGGCCCAGCCACCGTCTACCACCAACATTCACCAGAAAATGCTGCTGTAACTACATAGAGTCATCCTAACCACATGCATTCTAGCAAAACAAAAGCAAAAAAGCTGGAAACTAAGGTAGAGATGAGCAACTTACGTGGTCAGGGAATCTTTAAAGGGTCGAAGATACTTCTCGGAACTCGTACGGCGGCGGAAACGGCAGTGACAAACTAGGGAACTCAGAGAGAAGAGCAAAGGAGGAGAGAGAAGCGAAAAGTGAAAATGAGCAGCTTCTCCCTCTATTTATAGGCCTTCTGAAGGCACGTGCACGAGCACGCGCGACTAGGGTCATCATCATGACCCTAGCCTAGCCATCATGACGCATTTAATGCAGCAGAAGGCTCGAGGCACACATGGCGTCCCGTTTCTTCAGATCACATCAAACATTGGTCTCCCCGTACGCCGGGCACACCAAACAATGTTACGTATCCCGCGTGCATTAATTCCCTCGGGCATCCTAAAACGCTCCGCCTCGTCGGCAAGCGATGACTCTTTCCAGATATCCCCGGACGGTGGGCTCATCTTAAGTCATCGCTCCCATGCTCGAGAGCAACAACTTGGGGGCTCCTGTTCGGGACTGGACCAATGGCTAGGCATGGCCCAATCCACTTCTGCTCCCAGAACGACCCAATTGCATAGGTCCAGCCAATTGGGGGCAACTTTTACCTTTCTGCCCCCTCACCGAGCAAGCATGGTCAAATGACCCACAGGGTCACCTGCTCCTCCTCGGGATTTCCTGTTCGTCATGCACAGCTCTACCATCCAGAAACAGTCATGACGCCTGTGCCCGAAACTACATCTTTTCCCGTAGCAACGACTGGTTTCGGGCACCTCTGCCCGTCCTAACGGCTAGTTTCTGGCAGTTACCTATTCTTCGGGAAACAGTTATTTCGCCCCGAAAATGGGGACCGTTCGCCACGCATTGGGGGCACTATAAAAACCCTCTCATTTGAGAGGGTCAGGTATTCCAAATCATCCTAAGAAACACATACTTTTGTACTTGCCTTTTTCCTCTCCCGATTCTTACTTTAGCATCAGAGTGTCTTGCAGGTACACTCCCTCCTCATCTCACTCATCCAACATCACAAACGTCTTTCTTGACCCACTTCAGGTTCTGATCAGTCATTAAGATCAGTGTCAGTAAAAGTATTTTATTAAATTAAACATTAATGTTTATTATTTATGTTTAAAAATACACAATACACATTGCCTTCAGATGAATTGGCGCCACCCTTGAAAAGTTATACATTGTCGTCAATTGGGTTGACAATACCATATGCAGATGTTAAACCAATTGACGCAACCGCTGAAAGGTAGGTGAAGTCGCTAATTCGCTTGACATCATCACTACGTTCCAAATTATTTTTGTTTAAAAATGGGAAGAATTGTGAATTTTTTAAAATCTAAAGTATTTTGGAAAAAAAATTAAAAATATAGGTTATTTAGATAAAAAAATTCAATGAACTCTTTAGTTGTCTCCGCCAATTTTAAACTAAAGCTATCTTTTGCTATTCATACATAAATATAAGCGTTAAATCTTGAAAAGGGTGGTTTAAGTATAAGTATCGTCCACTTTCTACCAACTAAATTGCTTAAAACAATTCGATAAAGAAAGATCTTTTGCTATATGAGTGTCGTAGTAGTGAGTGACGAGAGAACCTTTCATGGTATATACTTTGTGTGTATTTATATGGATTTCTTTACCACATACATCATCGTTTTCGAATATATACTTTTACTCTATGCTTTGAATAATCACTAGTACACAGTTGACCTAATATATGTTGGAGCGTGATGTTATAACCCGACTTTATAATTTTTTTAAAGATGAATTAAATTAATCCAACTTTTAAACTAAATCCTTTTAAATTTATATAATTTAAAAATTATTTATTAACGTATAGTAAGTTATTTTAAAAATATGTAAATACTAGCTATTGGGAATAAATATCAAAAATTATTTAAATTATTTAAAATTTTATATACATGATCATCATAATAATATTAGATAATTCAATCATTGAGCTCATTTTATTTAATTTATGTAAATAGTTATAAAATATGTGTAAGTATATCAAGTTTGATACTCCCTCACTATCTGTCTCTCTCTCAAAATGTACGTGTGCATAGCATAGTGAGAACGATTTATTTATGTGAGAACGAGGGGAAGAAATAATAATTAATTAATTTAAATTTTCACTAGAATTGTAGAGACATAAGTTTTTTCGAAGATTCATGAAGTATCTCTTCATTTATGTTAAAACCTCTCAATTTTATATGCAATCTTTATATTATCACTACAACAAAATGCACATATCCTAATATGATATTACATCAGTCAAATATTCAATCAATGTGAAAATAAAATAAAATTACAATGATATCCCATCAACTAACATTTTGAATGAAGGGATATATGTTTTATTTTTATTTTAAAAAATGGGCTTTTGAACTATCTCCTCGGTTGGATTTTGGACCAATAGAAAAGCTTTGTTTTCTCCTCAAAACTCTAATTATTTTTAATGTTAAAAAATTGGTTTTAGCTATCCTCTTAGTTGACAAATGAATTGATAGGAAAATGCTTAGTTATCCCTTCACTTGAGGACTGAACCAATAGAAATCCAAAAATTTATTTCATTTTTATTTAAAAAAAAAAATAGGCTTTAATTATCCCATCATTTGACAAATGAACGGATAGAAAAACTCTTAGTTATTCTTTCGGTTGAGAAATAGACTGATAGGAAAATTATTATTTATCCTTTGTTTATATAAATTGACTGATAGTAAAAAGACTTTTGTAATTTCTTCCTTCAAAATCTTATTCTATTTTGAAATCAAACAAAACAAATATTACATTTTCCTTCAAATACCGTTACCCTTCTATCGAAACAGAGTGATACTTATTCTCCTCCATAAACTCGAAATAAAACAAAACTGACGTAGCAACATTCGAAACACTCATCCTGAAACTATTGTCTTCACCAATGTTTTCAAGCAAAATTGATAAATCATTGGCATAATTAGTTGCTACGAACTTTTTTTTAAGCGCAAACTCAACTCGTTAAAAATTCACGAACTATCCGATTTATCTCGTTAGGTTCAACTCACTTGCTTCACGGACTTAATACCCCTTTTTTTATGTCTATTTTATTTTTATATATTTGACATTTTAAATTAATATTTTTTTAAAAATAAAATATTTAAATAAAATAAAAGCTATGAGTATGAAATTTAACTTTGGTTCAAAAATCTACTAATTCAAAAACTACACAACTTTCAAGAAACACATTTGAATGTCTAATTCAAAAAACACTCAATTAAAGTTTAAATTTATCTCAAAAATTCATAACTTCATCAAATATTTAGGAAGTTTACAAATTTAATGAAATAGTACACAAAAATTTACTAGAAATTGATACTTTTTCATCACAAAATGATTATAGCACTTGCAACTTTCATTACACATGTTATTTTAGCAAATGCATAATGTCTCCAATAAGGATGATTCTAAATGCAATTGTCAACTTTATTGCCATAACTAGTACATAAGGGACAACATAAGGTTACAATTTGGAGTAAATCTTTAAACCTGCTCTTAAAGATAGTATAATTATTCTCATATATAATCAAGTTGACTCATGAACCTAACGAGTCGAGCTATGTATAGTTCATGTTCAACTCATTTAGTTAACGAACATAGTTTTTCGCTCATATTCGGCTCATTTGGTTCATGAACCTAGTTCAACGATTTAATTGTCGAACCGAATTTCGAACTATTTTCGAGTTGGTTCGGTTCATTGCCAGTCCTACTTGCGAATGCCTGATAGAAAAATATTATTTGACATCACTAATAAGTCATCACGTAGATTAAAGATTCACAATTATAAATTATGCGGTGATAAAAAATATTATTTCACAATTATTTGACGTCACTCATAGTGTTTTGCAGACTTAACAAAATACTATGAACTCATAGCAATAAACCCACCAAAAAATGTAATGCGTTTTAATATTGCTAAACCTATTGCATGGTCAGATCTGCATTTGGGGTCCAAGACATGGTCAGATCTGTGAAGATGGAAACCAGAGAATATAGAAAATGGAGATGGAATTGAGAGTAGCGAGAGATTTATCTGCGGTTAGGATAGGGAGGCAAGGGATTTGTAGACGACGGTGGCGGCAAATGCGGTGGTGAATGAGAAAGTGAGAGATGTAACTTGCTCAAGTATCCAATGAAATAAAACTAGGGTTACAATGTTTCACATGTTTAATAAAAAATAATAATAAATTGAAAATAAACAAAACAAACAGTCAGGTAAGATAATATATTGCCAAGTAGACTGCCACATATGAAAAATTTAACTTTTTTTTTATAAAAAATTTAACTGAATGAGTCAATTTGACTAATGGAACCGTTTTAAGGGACTATAACGTAACACTTTTTAACTAAAGGACCAAAGTGAAATAATAAATTAAGCTAAGAGAACAAAAGATGAATTAAGCCTAAATCATTATCTTCATCAGTGTCTCCATTGTTATTTCGTCTTCATCAACGTCTTCTACATTTCCAGGTATGTAAATATTTTCCATGCATGTCTCATATCCTCTTCGTAGGAAAATTAGTTACAATACTTTAACTTAGCGTCTGTTAGGTTTTTCGGCTTCTTGGATATGAAATTTTTGATATTTCACTAAAATGGTTTTATTTGTATGTCATTCATATGAGAAATTGATTTTATAATGTGTTTGGAAATTCTCAAGATGATTAAAGTTTAAATCTGAAATTGATTTTAACAGGGTGTGAGCCTTTACCTACAAGGTGTTTTTATAGTAACTCAATAATTCTGAGTTTGTTAAGTTATATACAAAATTAAAGTTTTAAATCACATAGAAAGCATTCAATTAACACTATATGATTATTTATAATCACTACGCCAAAATTACTCTTTGGCAGCACTACATAGGCAGCGCTTTATTACAAAAGCGCTGCTATAAGTTAAAAAATTTAGAAAACACGGAAACTGTTCACTTAGAAAAATAAAAGTGCGTCTAAATATAAGACCTGAGACAACGCTTTTGAGGAAAGTGTTTTCTAAGGTCTTATTAATTAAAAAAAAAAATTAAAGGAAAATATTAGACAGCGCTTTACTCAAAAGCGCTGTCTAAGGTCTTATAAATAAAAATAAAATAAAATCAAAAGCGCTGTCTAAGGCCCATATGAGACAGCGCTTTCAAAAGCGCTTTCTAAGGCCCACCTTAGACAGCGCTTTCATTCAAAGCGTTGTCTAAGGTCTTTTTAATTAAAATAAAAATTGAAACGGTATCAGTATTCTATACTTTTTCATTTCATTCTTTCCCTCTTTCCCTCTCTTTCTGCGAACAAGAACGAACCAGCTGAAACCACCGCCGCCGTCCGTCCTTTCACCGCCGTCGTCCGTCCTTTCTCGCCGTCGTCCGTCCGGCCGTCGTCCTTCCTACATTGTCCTCCACCATCCTCCACCGTACTCCACCGTGCTCCACTGTTCCGGTAAGAGTTTTTCTTTTTATGTTAGGTTTTAAGTGAGTTTCATATTTTTCTGTTAGGTTTTGTTCTTGTTACCATATTTTTGGAGTTCTTTAGATATAATGATGTTCTGTTAGGTTTTGTTCTGTTAGGTTTTGGAGTTCTTTTGATAGAATGATGTTCTTTTGATAGAATATGAGTAGTTTAGATTAGTGTTATTGTAGTTTAGGTTAGTTTAGGTTAGTGTTATTGTAGTTTAGGTTAGTTTAGGTTAGTGTTAATGTTGCTCTACATTGTTATTGCTATATAATGTGTTAGTTTAGTATCAAAAACGTGAATTCATCCACACTAGTCGCACGGGTTAGAAAATCTCTCATTAACAGAACATCATTAAATTTTGTCGTCTTGTGCTAATGTTTGCTCAAGTATTTAGAATTGATTTGATTTTCTTCTTTATTAGGTAATGACTCCAAACCCACAATGTGCAACACTAGAGACAACAATTATTGATGCTCTGCATATGATGCATGATGGAAAGTTCTTACATCTTCCTGTGGTGGACAAAGGTAAATTTTTCCTTCTCAATTGTTTCCATAATTTCTTACATTTTTGTGCTGAATATTATTTGTTTCGCAGATGGAAATGTTGTTGCTTGCGTGGATGTTTTGGAGATAACTCATGCTGCAATTTCTCTGGTAAATATATATTTGAGATATATATAATATATAAAATCTATTGGAAATTTATTGGATATGTTGAAGTACATGTTAAGGGATCTGGTTATCACATGCGTGCTGTATGTACGGATTGGTATGTCTTATGTCTGTTTTCAGTGTTAATGTAACATCGCAAAAGAAGGGATACCTACTTATAACTCAGTTATTATTTTTTTTCTTCCATAAATGCCATATGCATATTCTTCATCCATTATGCAAATATGTTGCTTTAATTTTGTCATAGGAATCAAACTATTGTAAACTATTTCTTCCTTTTATACTAGATGATTATTTTGTATATTGATAGCTCCCTCCGTACTATACTTGAATGATTAGCACATTGATAATAATTTGGCTATTCTATCAAATTATCAAAACTTTATGCATTTTTGGTTAGTCTTGTAGGTCTGCCAAACCATTAATCACTTCATTCCCATTCCTACTTCATATTCATCCCTTTTATAATTACTAAGTGTCCAATCACCTTATATAACAATGAAGTAAGATCTTGTATGATAAAACTATTAACCTTTGGTACTATGTACTTTGTAGGTCGAAAGTAGCTCTTCTAGAAATGTCAATGATGTGGCAGGCACAATTATGCAAAAATTTTGGGACTCAACTTTTTTTCTTGAACCACCTGAAGATTACGACACTAACAGGTACTATGGTGATACCTATGTTGTTTATATATGTTTTTTTGGTGGAAATGTTGTTTATATATGTTTTGTAATTATGTAATATGTTTTTTGGTGATACCTAGTATAAGTAATATGTACATTTGTAGAAAAAATGTAATGATTTGTAATTATAAATTGGTGTATATATATATATATATTGGTTTGAATTGCCAATTGTTTTGGATATATAATTTTGGTGTAAATTGATACATTTAAATAGGCCAAATTGGATTGATTTGAATCTCCAAATTGTGGTATTTTTCTGGAAAAAAATTGGTTGAAAAGCAGGTCAAATTCTGGTTGAAAAACCTGGTAAAAATTGTGGTTTAAAAAAATTTATATAAAAATTTTTGTATACCTTAGACAGCGCTTTACACTAAAAGCGCTGTCTAAGGTGGGGCTTAGAAAGCGCTTTCACCAAAAGCGCTGTCTAAGGTATGCCTAAAAAAGTTCAAAAAGGTGGGGCTTAGACAGCGCTTTTAAAAAAAGCGCTGTCTAAGGTATACCTAAAAAATGTCAAAAAGCGCTGTCTAATGGTACCATAGACAGCGCTTTTCATTAAATATACCCCCCTTTAGACAGCGCTTTTGGTATTACCCAAAGCGCTGTCTAAACCTTTAGCATCGCGGGTTTAGACAGCGCTTAAAAGCGCTGTCTAAGGCCAAAAAAAGCGCTGTCTAAGGTCTTGTTTGGCGTAGTGAATTCAATACTTGTTAAAATTGTGTTCATGTTAAGTTTGTGGTTCAAGTTGTTATAGATGGATGTGTGATTGAACGTGGAAGTGATTATGATTGCTTTCTTTTACTGAAGTTTTTAAAAGAACTACAGTACCATCTCTAAACGCAACTTAATTAGGGTATAATTTGTGTTATGATAGTTTGTGGTTGAAGGTGTTATAGATGGATGTGTGATTGAATGTAGAAGTGATTATAATTGCTTTCTATTTATGGTTGTATTACATGAACTTACGGATTGTAGTTATCGATGATCACAAGTCAACATAAAACAACTTTTATTTAATAGATTATGTGTTTATTTTTAGAAAGTAATAATGCATCGCAGTTGAATGAAAGCTAATAGATTAAGTGTATTGTATATAAATGGAGTGGTTAAATTTCTACAATTTATCGAAAGAAATCTTCCTACAAATAATAGAGCTTTTTTATTGCTCTTGTGTTTGTTGTATGAATTCAAAATAACAAGGAAATGACGAAATATTGAATCATCTACGTTGTGATGTAATTTCTCAAAATTATAAAAGATAGATGTAGCATGGTGAAGTGATAATAACTTCAATAATGTCACATAGAGAGGAAGTTATTGTAGATATGAATGATCGACTAGAAGATATAATCTTTGATATTGGAGAAAAGTTTTTTAAGAGATCTCATGCGTATGTTACTTTATGTAGTGACAAGGAAAAACCATTATATCTATAGTGCACAAATTTTACACGATTGTCAGCGATGTTCAGATTGTTTAATTTGAAGGCATAAAATGGATGGTCGAATAAAAGTTTCACTAAATTGCTTGAACTTTTGAAAAAATTGCTTTTAAAAAGTAACACATTGTCAAAACGTAATTGTGAGGCTAAGGCCAAGAACATATTGTGTTCAATGTGTATGAACAACATCAAAACACATACATGTCGTACTGACTGCATTTTATACATGAATGAGTATGAAAAACTAAATTAGTGCCTGAAATGTATGGGAACTCACACTACAAGTTGAAGGACAATGATGTTGTTGATGATGGTGTAAGTACAAATGGCCCTTCTGCCAAGGTGACATGGTGCCTACCAATAATTCCAAACTTCAAGAGATTGTTTGACAATGTAAATGATACAAAGAAAATTAGATGGAATGAAAATGCAATAAAATGTGATGTAGAAAATTCACTTTGTAGTTGTTTATTTGCATTGGAATAAAATTAATCTGTTGTTTCCAGATTTTGGACATGAGCCAAGAACCTTGGGCTTGGACTTGCCAAAAATGGAATGAACATGTTTGGTAATGTTAGTACTAACCATTCTTCATGGTGTGTTCTTCTCATATTTTACAACTTATCTTTGTAGTTGTGGATGAAGTGCAAATATATCATGTTATCAATGATAATTTCGGACCTAAAACAACCAGGAAATGACATAGAAGTTTATCTAATTATATTGATTGAAGATTTAAAATTTTTGTGAGAGGAAGGCGTATATGTTAATGATGTGTATTGGGATGAAAAATTAAGATGTGTGCCATGTTGTTTTGCACCATCAACGATTTTCCTGCATATGATAATTTGACTGGGTACAATGTTAAGAAACATAAAACATGTCATATATGTGAATCTGATACATGCTACCACTAACTAAGTAATGGAAAAGTATTGTTTACCCGTGGAATCAAAAATTTATAAGACCCAATCATTCATATCATAGATTACGTAGTATTTTGATGGACAATGAGTTTGATATAACTCCAAAGCCCTTAACCTAGGAGGAAATTTATCAACGACAACAATACACTAATGATGTATTTGGAAAGATAAAAAAATCGTGTTGAGAAAAATATAAGGAAAAAGAGGTCGGTGTTCATTGATCTTCCATATTGGTCTAGCCTGGATGTAAGATATTATTTTGATGTAATGTACGTGGAAAAAATGTGTACGATAATGTAATTGGAACACTTCTTAACATTCAAAACAAAGCAAAAGAAGGTACGAATGCTCGTCTAGATGTGGTGAATATGGGTATACGATAATAGTTAGTCCTAGAAGAAATGGGTAAAATAACATATTTACCCGTAGCATGTCATGCTGTCAATAAAATGAAAACAAGCTTTTGCAAGTGTTTGTAGGGTATCAAAGTGCTACAAGGGTACTCATCAAATGTCAAGAGGCTTGTATCAATGAAATATCTCAAGTTAATTGGCTTAAAATCTCATGATTTTCATGTCATGATGCAATAAACTCTTCAAATGACTATTTATGGTATCTTACCAAAAAATGTTAGACAAATTATAACTACAATGTTTTTATTTTCAATGTCATATGTAATAAATTGATTAATCCACAAAATTAAGATGACTACTTATGATTTTCATGTCATGATGCAACAACTTCTATAAAGGAAAACTGATTTTAATTGGTATGAAATGAGCCAATTTAGTCAGTCTATCACCCTGTTGGCGACAGTCAACCAACCCAGATGCATGACAGACAACCATTCACGCTCGTGATGACCGTCACGCTTGTTCAGAAAGCAGTTTCTGCATTTATGACCATGAGAGCTCATTCGATGGGCCGATTTCAACCACTACTATAACACCCCAAATTCAATTAATTGATTTAACTGAATTATTTAGGATCTTGTATAATTTGTGTTTTAAATTGTTTTTGGTGTGATTGTGGGGGTAAGTGACCTTGAAGTAGAAGTATATATAGAGTAAGAGCCTGGCATGTTTATTTAGAGTTTTAATTGATTATTAGAACAAATAAAATTTTAGAATAATATTTTTCTTATTATTTGAATTAGTTAATTATATAATGAGGAAATAAGATGTGTAGAGAAATTAAGGGCAAGGTTGGAATTGAGGAAAATATGGAGGATAAGAAAGGGAGGCAAGGATAAGTTGAAGCATAAAAGGGGAAAAGTCTATTTGGAAGGAAATAGGTCTTGGAATAAAATAGGGAATTTGAGAACTTGAGAGTGCCAGTACGTATTTTGGGGAGTTGGAGCAAAAGAGGTAAAGAGAGAGAGAGTAATGGCTTGCGATCGAAGAAGAACTCTAAGGATCACAGGGCTTTTGCTGGAAATCAGGTAAGGGTGGGAAATTATTTCAATAATAAGCGGTGTGATGGAAGGGTAGAATGGAGGAACCCTCAACCTCCTTATGATTTGGTGTTTTAAATCTCAATTCTGATGTTTGTGTTATAATTGTTGATTGTATGATGAAAATTGGTGTGAAATTCGCGTACCCTATGTATGCTTATGTTTTGTTTTGATGTTATGCCATTGATTGGTGTTTGAAGGTTTTGACGTTGATTGTGTTATTGGTTATTTAGAGATGATGAGTCTGATGATGTATTGTAATATGATGTTGATTCATGAAAACTATGGAGTAGATGTTGAATTACGAAGTTATAACCATGAGAAATTGGATTTATTTGATGGACTTTCGTAGCATAAGTTTTTGGCACACAAGGGAGTGTTTGAATGGTTTAAAAACTGATTTTTGGGAAAATTTTGCATTATGTGCCGACCTATGAAGGTCATGTGCCGACATGTATAAATCATAGGTCGACACATGCAGTTAGCACATCTAACAAAACATTACAGGCTTTAAAAATGAAATACATGAGTCGACCTGTAGATGTTATGTGTCGACCTGTGCAGGTCATGATTCGGCCAGTAGATGTTATGTGTCGACCTATATAGGTCATGATCCAGCCTGTACAAGTTATGTGTCGTCACATAATTGTTAGAATGTTGTTTTGTACTGTTCGACGATTTTTGTCATAACTTTTGATCCGTATACCCAAATGATGTGTCGTTTGAAGCATTAGAAAGCTAATGCTCTCACCTATACCATGATAGTGATTGGTGAAATGTATTATTATTATTATTTAATTTCCTAATATGTCGATAAATGTATTGGTTTATATGTTTGGTGAATGAGTCGTTGCATTGTTGTAATATCATGATGCGATAATGATATTGTTAAGTCGATGATGTTATGATAATGATGTTAAGGTCTTGATGAGATGTTACTATTTTTTGATGTTATTAATGTGGTAACATGAATTGAATTATTGCAAGATGAATGGTGTGATGCATAAATGGTGATATGTGTATGGGGATCCTTTTTGTGATGTTATTTAAGAGTTATGCATCATGGTGTATGGGCTTCGGTTCAAGTTTGGTGAGCCTAGATCCTATGGTGATGGATCAGGTACGAATAGCTAATTCCTATTATGGGGGATTGGTGAAGCGTTACCTATGGTGATGGTAATGATTTGCATTTATATTACTTGTTGTTACGTATGATGTTAATGATGATCGAGATGTGATTGTGTATGATGTTGATGATGATTGAGTGTGAGAATGTGTTATGTTGTTGTGCATGACTGTGTAGATGTTGTCATACCCTAAATTTTGACCACGAGGTTTCACATCATTGTGCAAATCATCACCACAATATGGATGTGCCTTCATACCTCATCAATCCTCTCAAAGATTGTTGAGTATTCACCTCAACCAAGGATTAGGGTCTTTGAGCCCTCTCAGAGCACTCAGGAAAATGATCAATCAAGAATTGACATGATATTCAACTTGTCAAAGCTCTCAAACATCCATGAAGGATTAAGAGGTCTCCCACATCAAGAATCAAGCACATGATTGCAGCACTTCAAGTTGATAAAGCCTCAAGATCACTAGTGTCACCAAATTAGGGTTTAGGTCGACCAAGGCCTCTAGAGAGAAACTTTCATCTGGGCATGAGCCAATACTTCAAAAAATGATTCAAGAAGCTCAAAAGGACCTCATGAGTCCATTCATAAGTTCAAAATAGCCTCAGGGGATGCATTCATAAAAAAAAATAGGAATTAGGGTTTTGACCTAATTCAATCCCCAAGTTGACTTTTGAAGCAAGGCATGAGCCAAGAACATAAGAGATGCTTTAAGGACCTCAAATGCATCATATTTATCGATTCACAAGTTTGAATTGATTCAAATAACTTGGTTCATAAGCAATGCAAGGATTCAAATTCATCTGGACCACAAACTAGGGTTTCTAAGGAAAAAGTCAAATGTACCATTGACTTTTGAGCAAAGCATGATCTCAAACCTTGGGACATGATTCAAGACACTCTAAAACACCTATGGAATCCATCCATTAGGTTCAATTTAGCCCAAGGACTTGATTTCATAAAGGATCACAAAGTTCAAAATTCATCTGATACAAAAAGTCAATTATGTTCAAAACCAAGTTTGACTTTTGGGATTTTTTGACAAACATGGCTCTTCAAGTCAAAAACAATGTTAACTTGTGATTTGAATCATGATCAATTAAGAAAAATCAAGAAAAGTGAGGTTACTTGCAAAAAGGGTAACCTTGAGAAACTTGAAATTTCACTAAGTTATGAAAAAAAGTGATTTTTACCCAACTTTGCAAGGCCATAACTTGTGATCGAAGCAACTATTTTCTTCCATCCAATGCTCAAATGAAAGCTCTCATTACATACTACAAAAGTGTCCTACTGATCTATGGTCAAAAAATGCCTAGATTTTGAGTTATAAGACCATAAAGTTAGGGTTTCATAAGATTTGAACTTTGACATAGAAAAATTTTAGGCAGAACCTGTCTCATGTTTTGTCCAACTTTGGAGGCATTTTTCATTATGATCTAAAAGAAATCAAGACCAAATGTAAACATCAAAGTTGAAGTATGATATACAAGCTTTCCAAAGAGTACAAGAACATCCATTTATTCAACTTGAGCAAGGAGTTATGAACCTCGCAATATGCATTGATACAAACTGTTTTTTGACAGCATTTGCACATAACTTGTATCCCACGATTTCTTGAGCCAATTTTGGACACTTGCATCATTGGATTTCTGTCAAATATCAACCTAAATGATGAAGAATCTGAACCATGAGGCCTTTTAGTCAAGAATCATATCCCTTTGGCATGTGATCATCAATGTTACAAATCTAAAATTCAATTTTGTCATATGGCATTGAAAGGATTCATTCAGGTGTCATAAACCAAGTCATATCAGTCCAAATGAGTCAAGACTTATCCAAGGATTAGAAGACCTAAACCTGCAAAGTATAACTCAAGTCAATGGCTAGAGGAGACTTTGAACACCTAGCCATATCCATTGGATAATAGGGTGATCCAGCCCCATTCACTATTCCTTGCAAAACAAACTTCCTCTACTATAAATAGAGGTCATTTCTGATGTTTCAAAATACACCAAAACAATACCAAAGCCTTGTTTTCTCATTATTCCTCTCTTACTTCAAACTTCAAAGTTTTAAGGATCAAACTTGAAATTCTCAAAACCAGAGCTTGAACCACTCAAACCATCATCCAAACACATTACAAATCATCCATTGGAGGTGTCCAAACCCTCACCTTCATCTCAAATCACCAAAATCAGAAAGTCAACCATCAAAACCTCAAATTTTGACTTTTCTGCATTTTTCAAGCCATGTCTTAATTCAATCACTTTCAAACCCAAACAACACTTTAAACACTCTCCAAATATCACCCCTAAACTGTTCCAATAAGTGTTCCTCAACTGTGACACCAATTGAGGGGAGTTTCCATTTTGGTCATTTTTGCCAATTTTGCAAGAAGGAACCAGTTTCTGTTCCAGAGGTTTCCTTTTGATTTGGATCATCCTAAAAGCTTCTAAGGGGTCTATTAAGAGTCTCCAAGGCATTGGATTACTTCTGTCACAAGTATCTTGAAAGATAGCAAGTGGAGCTTCAAGACGTAAGTGCATAAAAACTTGAACTTTGAGAAATATGAATTGCTTTGATGTATATTGATCATGGACATGTCATACATAACATATTTGTTGTGTTTGAACTTATTTTCCATGTTAATATTGCTTGTATGGAGTTGTAGCATAGAACTTGCAAATATTGACCTATTTTGAAACCATTATCGGGTTTTAAAATGTAGGCATTTTTAGAAAATTCCAAGACCACCATTGGATTCCTCATGAAATTATAGGTAGGATCCATCTTTATTTCATCCATTTTCATGGAGAAATAAGAAAGTTATGGCCTTTTTGCAAAGGCACAAAAACTGGCCTCCCTTGAGCAAGGGCCAGGCCATAGCGCCTTGGCCTGACCTAGAAATCAAGTCACCCATATATGTTTATGGGGTGGTTTTGATACACGGATGTATCACCGCCCCAGTGATAGCAGCGTGTGTTTTCAAGTGTGTTTGTGTTGGAGGGCGTGGGTTCAACACCCACCCATGCCTTTTTGTCATTTTTTTTTGTCATTTTTCATATTTTTTGATATTTTTCTATTTTATTTTCAATAATTATTTTTGTTAATCAATTTTAATTATTTTAAAATGATTTTTTACACAAAAATCACTCACACATTAAAAATATTTTATTCACCAAAAAATCACAAAAAATATTTTTATTTGATATATGTTTAAATATTTTAAAGAATTTTATTTTAATTTGTTTTAAACATTTTAAATAATTTCTTTTTCTTGATTTTTCAAAACCAATTTGATTTTAAATCATCATGTGAATAAAAATTCATTTTCTAAACCTTAAACATAATTCATAACATGTTTATTGAATTTTTTTGGTATTTTTTTTATCATTTTTAATTGATTTTTTCCTTGAAAAATATCTTTAAAAAAATGAAATTACGGTTTTCTTTGATTTAATCTTTCAAAACTTCATTTCAAACACACTTGAGCCTTTATTAGAGTGTAATACCCAACCCCCCTTTTGTACATAAATAAATTTTGGGCCTCTGCTATAGTATAAGTCGCACAACGTCTTTTCGTATCGCGGTGCGATCACAGTTTTTAAATAAATCATTTGGGCATCTCCTTGAGTATAAGCCTCAATCTTTTGTACATAAACTTTGTTTTAAACAATAAACAACCTTCATGGGCCTCTCCTTGAGTTGTAAGCCCCGTATCTCTGTTTTCAAAATCATCTGTATGTTTTAAACTATTTGAAAATAACTGAGCCTCTCCATGAGTATAAGACCCAATACTATTCTTTCATTCAAAATATATTAACTTGGGCCTCTTAATAGAGTGTAAGTCCCATCCTTTTTTTTACAATAAAAAGAAGATTCAAATTACACTGGTACTAAGAGGAGCATTATTCCCGGTGAAACTGCTCTTAGACCACTTAGACCTCTCTTTGAGTTATAAGCCCCAAACTTTCTTTTCAATTCATTCAAATAACAATAACATTCTTTTTAATACAAATTCAATATTCAAATTTTTCTCAAAACTTTCTTCAATTTCTCAAAACCCTAATCATACAGTGATAATCAATACAACCAATCACAATACTCTTGGGCCTCTATCCAGAGAATAAGACCCATCACCTTTTTAATGCATACTTATTTATATACTTAATAAGCCACATATTTGTATATACTTGTGCATACCTGTCTAGAGTTCCCTCAGCAATTAGGTCATCCTCAGTTCACACTTAGGTTGAACAGTAGGATACTTATAACTTAGTTCAATCAACTAGTTTATTCTTATACAAAGAAATTTATTTCCCCAGAGAGGATTAATTATCGATGAAACCTCTTTTGAATTTCTTCAAACCTTAGAACTGTTCAGTAAAGAAAGGATTATTTCCCGGGGAAACCTTTCTTGAACTTTTCTTAGGCTTTGACCCACAGGCTTCTTAGAAGATCCCCCTAGCCTCCTCTTGGGCTTAGTAAAAGGACCCACAGGCTTCCTAGAAGCATCCCAGCCTCCTCCTGGGCTTAGTACAAAGACCCAAAGGCTTCCTAAAAGCATAGGAAAGAATTTAGTCATTTCTACTAGTTTAATCCTCAGAAAAGTCAAAACTCTAGAAAATCCCTTCAGCCTCCTCTTGGGCATCATACAAAGATCTTTCTTCAACCAGAATCTGCTCTTCTTAAGAGACTTGGGTAGTCTCAGCCTCCTCTTGGACTTCATACAATTAGACTTGGAAAGTCTCACCCTCTCAGTCTCCTCTTGGGCTTAATACATGAAGCCTCAGGTTTCTTACAAGCTTAAGATA
Organism: Lathyrus tuberosus; assembly: GCA_022829125.1. NCBI lineage: Eukaryota > Viridiplantae > Streptophyta > Magnoliopsida > Fabales > Fabaceae > Lathyrus > Lathyrus tuberosus. Next base: position 12,855,144 of record JALAZF010000101.1, on the reverse strand, counting down.
AATCCTAATCATCTTTACCAATACATCAATTACCAGAAAAGTTAAAACCTCTAAGGAATTCAAACTCATCTTTAAATCCCTTCTGACCCCCAGCAAGGCTTGACTTTCACCTTAAAATCCCTAGCCAGGGTCAGCTTACCATCAACAAAAAGTATCAAAGCCTCATGGAATCTGATAATTCAACTCTTCTCCAATCACCAGCAAGAGTTAGTTTCCCTTTGGATTCCTCAAAATAGTTTAGATATTCTCCTAGATTTGGATAAATCCTCAGCAAGAGTCAACCTCCTCTTAGGCTTCATATAATGATTTAACCAGTCAGCCTCAATCTTGGGCTTTGTACAAGACAAATATCATACTCCCCATTTAAGTCAGTCTTCTTTAAAGCTATATTCAAACTCTTCAACTTCATCATCTTGGGCTTCAAACAAGATACTCAAATAAAACATCTCCAGTGGAGTCAATCCCTAAACTTTTTTAGCTTCAACCTTGGGCTTTGATCAAGGCAAAAAATCCATCATCCCTACAAATGAGACAATGAGTCCTCTCTGTAAGAGAATATCCCCTCTACACATCATATATCAAAACAAACAATCAAAACCTTTTTTCCAGATAATTGATGTAAGTGGCACACTTGTTGATTTAAAATCCAAGTTGGAGTCCCTCCTTTACCATGGCTAAAATTTCTCTTTCATCTAACTGATGTAAGTGGCAAGCCTCTGGATTTTACACATCCAAGCCAATGTCCCTCTCTTAGCATGAAAGATTCATAAAGGAAAAAGTGGCATTGCTGAACACTGAGTTAAAGATTTTTCCTTTATGACATTTCTCTTATAAAAGAAGATATGGCATTGCTGGATTCCACACATCCCAGTTAAAGTAACTTCCCTTATAACCAATTACTCAACATTTGTGATGAATAAGTGAGATTTCTCCCTGTAGAGATGACAATTTCTCTCTCTCAATCAACTTTTAGCTTCAATCTTGGGCTTTAAACAAGACACAGACACTCTTTAGCTTCAATCTTGGGCTTTGAACAAGATATAAATACCATATTAGCTTCAATCTTGGGCTTTGAACAAGACACCAAATTTCCTCCAATGGAATATGAGGAACTACGATTGCTCTAATTTCCCAAATCTCTTTACGGGAATACGTAGGCATGAGATTGCGAAATCTTACGTCAAGTACCTTCCCAAAAAATACAAAACCCTAAAACAACAAAAACATTTCCTCAGTCCTCACAAAGGAGAAACTTTCCTCAATCAACAGCAAATTGACTTAAGAAAGCATTTCAAACAATAGAAAATATGTGTAAATAAAGGTTCATATAGATTACTATAAATACTCTGGTTGTTAATAGCTTCCCCTTGTATGACCAAACCCCGATTCCAGACCTCTTCGCATTTCTTAAAGAAAACACTTGCACGCATGGTTAGTTTAAGATATCTTCCCCTTCCTTTTAAGCTTCATAGGATAAATACAGAAATCAGAAAGTAGCGTTAAAAGTGGTAGTGGTCGCGTCACTAAAACCAGAGCTACAGATGTGGTACTATATTCTTAATTTTATATCTTTTATTATTGAAATGAATTCTCACCTTTTCTGTTTGAATGTTGCCTTTAAATGAGTATCATGCAAATATTCAGGACTAGCTTTGTTGCAATAACTGGAAGGTAGCTATTGGAATGCTTCCTATAGTTTTCGTTTTCTCTAGTAGGGTCTTGCTTTGGTCAACATAACATCGAGCTGGGAACATTAGCTCTAATTTCTTTTATTTTTTTGAAATTGTTATTTGTGTTTGATGAGTTTTCATCATGGTGATGAGTATAATATTACGAATCTTGTTATTGTGTTATGAAGTTTGAAGTTATGAGAATTAACATTCAAAGTTGCATTTATTATTAATTTTAATTGATTTGATAATGATTCTGATGCGATGATACCCTAAGTGAAGATGAGCATGTGATGACAGGTGTTATATGATATTTTGTAACCCATGTTACAAAGCAGGATGTGTTTGTGATGTGCGTGACACCCTATGTGATCATAATTTTATATAATTATGCGTAAAAAATTGTGTGCGGGGTTTAGGGTGTTACAACTAGCACCCCAAATCGCACAAAATTCAATAGATACATATTATACAAGGATCAAATTGCCACATACTTATCAATTAACATCCAATTTCATCAATTAATCATAAATTCAAGAATATGTTCATAAACCAATTACATAACAACGGTAAGGATAACATTCAAATTCATACTCATTCCACACACATAAATTTTTAATAATACTTAGAGCACGAATTTACACACCAAACATGTTAATTATCATGGATTACACATAATCACATTCAAGAGTTCATCAAACATAACAATGGTGAAAGAAAACCTAGAGGAGGGTGATGATCCATTCATGCAATACACCTATATTAGAGTAGTTACCCCTACCTAAATTTCTACCAGCAAAACAATCAAAATCCTTGGCTAGGGTGTTCTCCCCCTTCAAGAGTTTCCTAGGTTTGCCTCTTTTTCTCCCATTATCTCAATTTCTACGTACTGACACAAATAAGCTCCATGAATCCTTTTTTAATAATAAACCTAATTTCTAAATTTTATAATTACACCTTAGCCTTAACTCCTTTCTAATTATCACCATTTTACCCATATTTCTATTAATTCAAATTTCCACTCAATTTCTCACAACTCTATTATTTTTTATAAATTTAGTCAATTAAAATTAACTGATAATTTTAATCAACTCCTACCACTCTTTATAAATCTTTGAAAAATACCCGCAAGTGCCAAATAGTCATATAACACACATTATCACCAAAAGAAATAATAAAAAGGCATTTTCAATGACTTAAATAATTAATTAAAAGTAACAAAATTCAATTAAATAAATTAATTGAATTCACGATGTTACAACTCGGTCTCACTTACAAAATTTCCCCCCTAAAAAATTACCTTAACGAAACAACTCCGGATAAGACTCTCTCATCTGACTCTCCAACTCCCACGTCATGCTCCCTCCAGCAGATCCTCCCTACACAATGTTCACCGAGATGATATTTTTGCCTTTCACGTGCTTCACTTTATGATCCTTAATCTGCAAAGGTGATGCCTCAAAAGTCAAATTCTCTCTCACTTGCACATCGTCCATCTCAATCACATGAGACGGACATGGAACATACTTCCAAAGTTGAGACACATGAAACACACTATGAAGAATCAAAAGAGATAGTGGTAAAGCAACTCGGTATGCCGCTTCTCCCACTCTTTTCAAAATCTGATAAGGACCAATAAAATGCTGTGTGAGCTTTCGAGATTTCAAAGCACGACCAACACTATTTACCGGAGTGACTCTCAAGAAAACACGATCTCCCTCTCGGAATTCAAGTGCTTTCCTGCTCTTATCATGATAACACTTTTGTCGACTATACGAAGCTTTCATCTTCTCTTGAATCATCTTGATCTTCTCCGTCGTTTGCTGAACTATTTTTGGTCAAAGTACAACACTCTAACCAGAATCATACCAACACAAAGGTGTCTTACACCTCCTACCATACTGAAAGCACCTGTTGTTTGACTAAATTTTGCTAAAGCATTCTAATGATAAACTTGAAGAATCTGCAGAAGAAAAAGATGTCGAAGGAAATGTCTCGACATCCTGACAGACTTGGTAAGTTAACAGGCTTTAATCTGTTGCAAGAATTAAGGAGTGGATCAAGGAAACACAGGATCAAAGATAGAAAGCCCAACAGAAGACTATATAAGGAGAGTTAGACCTAGGGTTAAATAGACTGTAACTTGTGTATCACTTATAACTTTGTAACCTAGTTCTCTTGTGTTGTATAAGGGTTTAGGGTTTGAGAGTCGTTGGCTCTCTTAGGAGTTGTAAGTCTCCACTCTGTTATATGGGATGCAGAGTGGAAGGCATAGGTACAGGGACACAACCAGAAGCCTGTAGGTAATGGTTGTTGTATTGTTCTTGGACGAAGCTTTGAAGCAAGTCCAAGATAACTTGGAGGTCAAGAAGCCGCGACAGGTTCTGTATTGGCAGAAGACAGAGATATCTCATATCAGGGTTCTAAACGTTTGAGTTTAACCTTGGTAAATATGTTCATTGTGTAGATGTTAGGTATGAAGTTGTAAACGGGGGAGTTTAGCTTTGTAACTATTCTATAGATAGTGAAGTCTTCATCCTGGATTGGTATCCCCCAGATATAGGTGAGTTACACCGAACTGGGTCAACACATACTGTCTTATTTAACATTCTGCAATTTACAGTTGTGTTATTGTTCTTGACTGACATGTTGGATCAGATGTCGTGACATCTGTGAGTGTTCAGTTCTGATATTCAAAGTATCAGTCTGCTGTTGCGCCTCTGAGTTTAAATGATTATGTAGCATAATGTCTTGACATGTGTTAGGACATCTGCTGTCTGCGTAGGCTAAAATTTCAATTGGTATCAGAGCAGGCATCTTGTCTGGTTCTGGATGAGATCTTTGGGAGATACTTTCTGGCGTTTAAACAAGGATGGGTTTTTGAAGATCAGATCAATCAACTCAGACATACTCAAGGGTATTAATGGATGAGATGAATGTTCTGGATCGAAGAAAGCAACCCGGAGGTTGTTCATGTAGCTGAGGAGATTCTACAACAACTACAGGAGAAGTGGGAAGTTCTCTTGTTGGTGTGTCTTATAAGATGTTGTGACATCTTATTAGGGCAAGCAGGATCTGTTCCTAGGTGGTTCCGATGCATGTGTTTCAGATGGAAGAGCTCTAGAATTGTGGGATTCTAGAGTTGTTACTAAAGACAGTTGGTGGAAGGTCTCAATCGTCATCCTCTATATTTGAAGATATCTGCATTCTTTTATTCCAAAGTCAGGAGCGATGGAGTGAAAGGAGTTGTGGTTGGATATCTGGTATGATGACTTAGTACTTGGAAGCTTGGTTTCTTGGTACAGTTGAAGTCAATTGAAGAGGAGAGGAGTTGAGTTAAGTTTATCAGGTTCTTGCTCTAGGAGTTTGATAAATTATTGGTCGGCTAGGTTGTCAAAGATACTTGAGAATTCTCTCAAGTCCACTCATAAAGGCATCTCAGTCGTGTATCTGGAGTCTTCTAGTTACTCTTCTAACTAGAAGGTGCTTCTTTGAAACACAATCTGAAGAAAGTGGAGGTGATTTATTTTCACCATCCAAAAACAGCAAGGAAGGATTCATCTCTCTTGACCCTAAGAGTGGATCCAATCGGATTAAAGAATTGTTGAGGTAAATAAGATTTGTTCAGAGAAAGTCTTAGTTACTTGAGTCAAGGGTGGCAGCCTTGGTATCTCAACATTGTCCTTTGAAGAAGATACTTGCAAAAAGATTGGATACTTTATAAGTGTTCATGACATGATCTGGTGGAGCTCAGCTACAGCAGTGAAGAAGGATTATTGGATAAGGATTTAAGATTAATTTCTATTTGTGGAATCCACAAGTATTTAATTGATTATCCTTGAAAGTCAAGATTGATGATGTTCAACAAGATGTTGGAACATATCATCATCAGAGTTTGTGCAGAATCATGGGAGGGGTAATGCATACGCCTTAGCATCTGTTTTAGTCTTAGGTGGTGACCTAAGAAGTGGCCTCAGTCGGATGTGACAGAAGCATGTGTTCTCTGGAGAGTTTCCTGGCAAGAAACTAGTCTGGACTTTGATGTTGTTGAAGATGAAGATGAAGACATCATAATTTTGATGGTTGCAGCTTGGATCAGTTTATTTCTGATCTAGGTACTTTGTAGCATGGATCTTGCTCTGTTTGTGAAGGTCGAGGATAAGTGGCAGTTATCTCTGGCTTTCTACTGACGGCTCTACTAAGGGAAGTGGCATTCTTTGGTATGGCTATGGGGTAGTCTTGGACTACTTATTTTCTGAAGATTCATACGTGGCAGGTTTGAAGTCTTTGGAGTTTCAAAGCGGGAAATAGGTTGTCTACTCAAACTTGGTTGTTGAATCAAGTCTATGAGAGCATGAAACTCTTGTTCTGCGAAGGGAGGAGGTTCTTCTAAGTGGCAGAAGGAGGAGCTAAATTCAACAGTTAGATGTCATATCAGAATGTTCTGACATCTAGCTTAACATCAGAAGTCTCAGCTGGTGATGTGGCACATCAGCTTAAGATAAGGTGATCTACAAGAGAATGGAAGTTATGGACTCTTTAAAAAGGTATATCTCATGCAGTTTGCGGGAGCTGAGGATGGGAAGATGTTACTTGACTAAGAGGCTTGGTGGATCCAAGATGTCTTGCTATGGGGTAAGTAGTTCATGTGACTTGAAGGTCTGATTTCATTAGTGGATCAGTGTATCTTGTGGGAGTTCTGAAAATGAGTGAGGTCAATCAAAAAGTGGCATTGGGTTGATTTCACAATGTGCATTCAAGCAAGATGCTTGAAACTGATTGCTCTTGTGCAGAAGAGTAGTTAGTTGAAATTGTAAGGAGGTTTTGATTCTCTGGGAGCTTGTGGCAGAAGTTCTGGGTTGAAGATGGAAGCATACCTTCTTTGGTGGATGAGAGTTTATTTCTCTCTGGGTTTATGAAGTTTTCTTTGATCAAGTTGGTGGCGCAGTGTTGTGTGAAGATCTTCAGTGTGGATTACTATGCTGATAGTAAGTCCTGTGGTGGAGCATATCAAGAGCCATGGTGTGTGGTGTCTGTGATGTGTGGAAGATGTCATAACTAATGTTAGAACATCTTAGGGTTGGTTATCCTTGGTGAAGTATTTCAGGTTCTGTGAGGAACTGGTTACTTGCATTGTGTCTAAGAAGTATCTACACTGTCATACGGGAGAATGATGGAGCAGAAGAACTATCTTGGAAGATTGATGTAAGTGTTTTGGAAGACTGAAGTGGATCATGGGTTGATTGCATGAAGATCTGGTTTCTGATGCGTTCAGAAGTGGATATTTACCATAAAATTAGAAGTATTCCAGGTTATCATACGGGAGAATGATATGGAATGATTGTCTTGGATTGTGGGGTGTCTATCTCTATTGCTGGCTGGGTAAGGTCAGTAGAAAATCTTGTGAAGGGGATGTTGCCCTGGCTGCAAGTCATGTTAGTAGTGGGTCGGTTTAGCAGTTGTGAAGCTCTGGAGCATGCATACGATAGCTGACATCGTTATAACAAACTAAGGGGCCATGTTCGTCTCTTTGAGGAATGTGAAGCATTTTGATTCAATTGGTTTGTGCCTCAAGCAGCTGAAGGTCTATACATGAGAATTCAAGAGGAGTTCGTGTGGTGTGTAGATGGTTGCGGGATGAGAGGGATCAATTGGACTTTGATCTTAAGCCAAGAGTTTATTATGGTTGGTATACATTTCCTCACGGGTAGCATGATGGTGATCATGTGTGAGTGATTATTGTTTCTTATCAGAGGAAGCAATAAGAGAGTTGAAGATTGTGTTCAGCTGGTAAGTTGAACTGAGGGTGCACTCTCGAAGACACGAAGATGCGTCTTATGTTTTCCATTCATTAGCTTAGGTGTTCTGAGGAGGAGCACTGGTTACCTTAGATAGGGGGATGCCTCTTGATCTAAGATAATTTACTGCGAGGATACAGTTGAAGTTCCAGTTTGCATTTGTGCGTCAAGCAAGCTGAGATGTCAAGGAGGATGTCTTGACATTGTTGTATTGTTGTAAGTTGTGGGAAACTTGGCAGTGCATGTTAAATGGTTCTTATTGGATGCTTAAGAATCATTGTTGAGTCTGACGGAATTTATTTTTCTCTGCAGACTGTGATCATATTTTTGTGAAGAAATCTCTACCTTGTTAAATCGGAAGAAGAATCTAGGGATAACAGACAATGTCTGACATGATGTCAGGACATTGTTATAAAACATGTGCGCATATAATAGGTTCTTTGTGTAGCGAGCGATTTTTGTCGGTGATGTGACCACCTTATCGCTGGAGTTGGGTTTTCCTCCTCGAGGAGAAAGGGGTGCTACTTTCTGATTTCTTATTTATCCCATGAAGCTGAAAGGGAAAGGGAGGGTATCTAAAATAAACCTTGCACGCGAATGTTTAACTGAACAAACGCTTAAAGAGATTGGGGAGTCCGGGGTCAGGTTATACAATGGGCAGTTGTCAATTACCCATTCTATATGTGGTTATCCACAAGATGTTAGCTTTAGGTTCTGCTTTGTAATTGATGGTGTTTATCTGTTAATGGGTTTGGGAAAGTTTCTTGGGAAAATGTGATAGAGTAAGATTGAGAGTTTTTGATGATTTTGGTGAGGTATTGAACCTAAGTTTTGATTGATATGAAGGTATTGAACCTATAGTTTTTTATTAGTATGCTCGCTAAGATTTCACAATCTTATGCCTACGTATTCCCGTTTAAACAAAATAGGGAAATCAGAGCAACCGTAGTTCCTCCTATTTCTAAGGGAGGAAAAAGATGTTTTGGTGTCTCGTTCAAAGCCCAAGACAGAGGCTAAAAGGAGTATTTATATCTTGTTCAAAGCCCAAGATTGAAGCTAAAAGGTTGATTGAAAGAGAATTTGTCATCTCTAAAGAGGGATTGTTGATTTTTGTGTACCTTAATCAAAGCCCAAGGTTGAAGCTAAGAGGTTGATTGACTCCACTGGGGAAGTACTTATACAAAGCCTAAGAGGAGACTGTATGAGACCGACTCAACAAGAGAGTGGATATATTAGTGTCTTGTACAAAGCCCAAGACGGAGGCTAAAAGAGACTGACTCTTTGGGGATATCATTATATGAAGCCTAAGAGGAGGCTAACAGTTTGACTTTTCCGAGGAAAATGTTCTTTCTGTCTTGTACAAAGCCCAAGATTGAGGCTAAAAGGGATTTTTGACTCCGTTGGTGGAGGTTTATATGTGTCTTGTACAAAGCCCAAGACGGAGGCTGAAATGGGTTTGACTCAACAAGAGAGTGCTTTTATCTGTCTTGTACAAAGCCCAAGACGGAGGCTAAAGGAGTTGACTAAACAAGAGAGTCTTTTATACTTAACAAGAGAGTCTTTTATACTCAACAAGAGAGTGATTTGTTGTCTCGTACAAAGCCCGAGATGGAGGCAAAAAGGAAATTGACCCAACAAGAGAGTCTTGAAAAGTGATGGACTCAACAAGAGAGTCTGAAAAATGGTTGACTCAACAAGAGAGTCTGAGAAGTGATTGACTTAACAAGAGAGTCTGAAGAGTGATTAACTCAACCAGAGAGTCTGAAAAGGTTAGCTCCACTGGGGGAGGATCATTGTACAAAGCCCAAGAGGAGGTTGACTGTGTTGATTAAAGATCATTATACAAAGCCTAAGTGGAGGCTATCTTACTGCCGAGGATTAGATCCATAGGCAGGTCCAAGGATGAGAAACTCTCATGAGAGAGACCAGGTTTCTGTTGGAGATTGATCCAGAGTGATCGCTGTTTTTTCCTATGTTTGAAAGGAACTTGAGAATGTCTTTGAGACTTAAAGAGGGTTTAGACTATCCAAGTCTACAAGTGTTGAAGAGTTTTATCTTTTGTAGGATGCCCAAAAGAGGGCAAGGGCCTTAAGGGATGAGAATCAACCCTAAAGTGGCCAGAGGTTTGACACTAGAAAGACTGCTTTAGCAAAGGATGACTAAGTTCTGTCTTATACCTTTAAGAGGTCGTTAGGGTCCTTGTATTAAGCCCAAGAGAAGACATGAGAACTTCTAAGAAGCCGAAGGGTCCTTGTACAAAGCCCAAGAGGAGGCGGGGATGCTTTTAGGAATCCTGTGGGTCCCCAAACCAAGAGAAGTTCAAGAAATGCAATTCACATAGAAGAGATCATTCCAGGAAAGTTCGAGTATTTGGAAGAAACTAAAGAGATGTTATTACGGAGAATAGATCAACTCTGGGGAGTAGAATTTCTTTAACAATTTCTAAGGGTGTGAGTCTGAGAAAAGGTTCACCGAGAATACTGCCTTTCTCTTTGTTCCATATTGATTAACCCCAAGAGAAGGGAAAACTGTATCTGGAAATCCTATGGGGATCTAGTTTTGTTTGTATTTAAAGAGTGGCCAACGGGGCTTTACCTAGTTCTAGACGTAGTTGCCGGGGAAAACTCTAAATAACTATACTAGTATATATACAGTTCATATATGACGAGTATTTAAAGAAGTATGAAAGAAGACTAACCATGCGCAGCTTCCCACAATACAGTTATATATATTTGACATGTATTTAAAAGAATGAAAGAGGACTAACCATGTGCAGCTTCCCACAATACAGTTATATATATATGAAAGCATATAAAAGAAAGCGGATAAACAATTACCCATTGTAGAGCTTCCATGTTGTTTTGTTAGTTGTTCAACAAAGAAATTTAAAGAAAGTTTTGATAGTAACTATGCATTTGGGTTCAAAATCAAAGGAGAAAGTATTTGAACAGAGATCGAGGCTTACAGCTCAGGGAGAGGCCCAAATTTTAACAGTGAGGGCACTGTTGTTTTGTATCGGGACTTATACAATGACTGAAGCCCAAAAAAGTTTTGGTCAAAGGGGACTGGGTCTTACACCTCAAGGAGAGTCCCAAAGAGTTTGAAAATGAATAAAGATGGGTCTTATAGCTCAAGGAGAAGCCCAGTTGATTTTGTTAAGAGGGCGACGGTCTCGCTGAACATTTGAAAATATACAGTTATACAATGCGTGAGGCCCAAAAAGGTATTATCTACAAAGGGGTTGGGTCTTACACTCTATTAGAGGCCCAAAGATTATTTTAAGAAAAGGAATGAGACTTATAGCTCGAGGAGAGGCCCAGTTGATTTTAAACTGGCGATCGCGCCGAGATGTTTTTATTGTGTCGGGACTTATACACTATCTGAGGCCTAAAAATGTTTATATACAACAAGGGTTGGGTCTTACACTCTATTAGAGGCCCATGAGTGTTTGAAAAAGATTTGTTTAGGGTGATTAAGATCAAAACCCTAAATTAATTTCAAAATGTACTTTAATTAAATAAAAATTTGATTAAAATGATCAAAATTATCAAACATGTGTGAAAAACAAGTTGTGATCTTGGATTAATGTTTCAAAAATCATGTCTTTATCCACAAAATGATTGGAAAACAATTAAGTTTGGAAAATCAAGGAGGAAAAAATATTTTATATGTTAAAAAACAAATAAAAATTAATTCTTTGTAAAAATATCAAATATATGAAATAAATAATATTTCTGGAAAATTATTGTAGAATAAAATATTTTAACATTTTTGTGGATTACTAGAAAAAGAATCAACTCAAAATCATTAAAACCAGAGAGAAATTAATTTTTGAATCAATTAAATAAAATCACAAAAATTCAAATATCTGAATTTAAAAAAAGGCACCACGAACATGGGCCAAGAACACGCACGAAGGGAGTTTTGCTTAGATTTGCATTTTCTATCCAATCTCACTGAATACTTGATGAAATCACACAATCCACATATCAATCTACTCGTTTTCACCTCACGATCATGTCTATGGTATTTAATTTCATTTATTTTAAGCATGTAATAAGAGATGACCAAGTTGTGGCTTACCTCTTGCAGCTGGTGATCACGTTTTGTGTTGGAGGTGTTATAGCTTGGTTCCAATGATGTGAACAACTTCCCTAGGTGCTATGGAGTGTGTATGAATGCTTGGAATGGATGAAAATGATCTGGAACTTGAGATAGTACCCCAACTGCAAATCTGTCAAGAACTTGAGCAATTGGCTGGTGATTTTGTGAAATTGGTGTTCCAGATGTTGTTTAAGTGTTTGGATCACTTCTATATGATGTTTATGAGGTGTGTGTGTGATTGGTTTGATTGGAATTGCTCTCAAACTCAAAACCTGATAGTGACTTGCTTTGGAAGGCAATTTTGGAAGTGAGAAGGTGATTTTGAGGAAAGCATCAATTTAAGTGCTTTGGTGTACTTAAACTGAGCATAAATGAGCTCTATTTATAGTAGAGCAAGTTTGTTTTGCAAGCAATAGTGAATGGTGGCTACAGCAGGCTGTTGGCCAATGGTGATCAAATGGAATCTCAAGTCTCCTCTAGCCATTGACTAGAGGTTAGAGCACAGGCCTATGGTTCTTTGATTCAAGGATAAGGCTTGACTGAAGTGTTCATTTTTACTCTGATACATCCCACCTCTAAGCATCCATTGAATGCTCCAAAACAAAATTGGAGTCTTGAAGCATCTTTGGCTTTTTAGGTTTGGCAAGCTACTTGTAGATTTTGGGACTTTGGAGGCTGATGGATCAGTGTTTGTCCCTTGGTTGTTCCCCCTTGAGGTGTGCAGATGGATAAGCATGCTTGGAATTGCACAATTTGAGCAATTCGATCCCTTGTGCACAAATCTGCCTTGCCAAGACAGTTTGCAGCAAGGCATGTTGCAGCTGTCATAACTCCTAGCTCAGATGGAGTTTGGTGGAGTTCTTGGCCATTTTGGAAAGCTCTCATATGATACAACATATGTGTGATCATAGTTTGTCTTGACACTTTTTAGATCCAAGTGAAAAATGCCCCTACATTTTGAAAAAAGTAAAACAGATTATGACTTAGTGAAAATTTCACTAAGTTTTGGAAAAAGTGGCATTTTCATGTTTTTGTCATTTTGGTCACTCCATAACTTAAAATCCTTAAGGAATTGGAATGAGGTGTAGTTGACACTTTTAAAGTATGCCATGAGAGCTACAAATCCATCTTTGGATAATCCAAAATGGTTGCTTGGATCTCAAGTTATGATCCTTGGAAGTTGGTACCCTAGCCACTTTGTTTCATAACTTAGAAAAATTCTAAGTTTTTATGTTACCCCTTTTACAAGTTATCCCACTTTCTTTGGTTTTTCTTGATGAATGATGATTCCAATCACACATTAACATCATTTTAGGGTTAAGGAACCATAATTGTGAAAAATCTCAAAAAGTCAAACTTTGACTTTTGTGCACAATTGACTTTTTATCAGATGGATTCCAAACTGTGTGATCCTCTATGAAATCAAGTCCTTGACCTAAATCAAACTTAATAGATGGATTCCATAGGTGTTATAGGGTGTATTGAATCATGTCCCAAGGTTTGGGAGCATGTCTTGGTCAAAAGTCAAAGGTACAGTTGACCTTTTCCCCAAAACCCTAATTGTGGTCCAAATGAAATTGAAGCTTGTAGATCAAGCTTCTTGGATCAATCCATTGTTGCAAATGGATCAATGTAGTGTATTAGAGACCCCCAAATCATGTCTTGAGGTCCTGACTCATGTTTTGTCCCAAAAGTCAACTTAGGGGTGAATTAGGTCAAGAAACCCTAATCCCTGATTTTTGGTGAATGCATCCCCTGAGGCAAAATTGACTTGATGATTGGGTCCATGAGGTCCCTTGGGGTATATTAGGTTATGCTTTGATGCATTGGCTCATGCCCAAAGGAAAATTCCCATTTGGAGGCCCTGGTCGACAAAAACCCTAATTTGGTGACACTGTCGATCTTGAGGCTTAATCCACTTGGAATGTAGCAACTTTGTGCTTGATTCTTGATATAGGAGTGTAGCGGCAAAATCGTCAGTGTAAGCTATTGATTAACTTAACTCGAAAAGTAAGAGTCACCACCACACTTTTATTTTATCCAAAAAGGAAAGGAAAAAGAGCGAACAAAACCTACACAAGCTCTAAAACAAGAACGAGTGAACAGGGAATGGGTAACGGGGTTGGTTACGTAATGGGAAGGTGTTAGCACCCAAAATGTCTATAGTACTCTATAGGAACCCTTTGAAAGTTTTACGCTTTTGGTCTGGAAAATGCTTGTTTGAAAAGTGATTGAGGAGATGAGAAGAGAAATTGTTTTTAAGATTTTTGTGTTTGGAGAGACTTGTCGCCTCATGCCTACGTACCCACGGAGTGCAATGTAGGATCAAAACCCCGTAGTTTGTGGTACAAAGAATGAAATTGGTTTGTTATGGTTGTTTTTAAATGTAAAGATAAGTCGTCATTTCCAAGCGAATAATTCCACATAAAGAAATGAATCATGTCTAAACTTATGAAAAAGTTAAAGGAAAAAGTGCACAAGGGCACAAATAGAGTTTGAATGAGTTTGAATGTTTTTTAAAGTCTTTTGAAAAATGTGTCAATATGCTTATGTAGTTTAGCATTTGTTAAGAAATGAAAAGAAAAAAGTAAAATCACTTGACAAAGTCAAGGTTTGATTATAAAAGAAGTGATAGTTTGAAATCAAGAAAGTTTTGAAAAGGGGAGAGAGTTTTGAAAATTGAAGAATGGGTGGAGAAGAAGTGACTATCCTAAAGCATAAAGTAAAAGCTAAGGATAAGAAAGATCTAACCACAATTGTAGCCATCTTCACCATAAACCAAGCAAAAGCACAAGGCTTCAAAGTCTTCGAACCATAATTCCAAAGCAAAGGGAAAAGGTCCTAGTTCTAAGTCCAAGGTTCCAAGAATTGCATTGGATGTCCAAGATCTAGGTGCTCCATGTCCATTGCAAAGGATAGTAACCATAGTCCAAGATTAGAAGCACAAGTTTTTTAGAGGTTTTGGCCTTTATTAATGTTTTTGGTCCAAGTGGACAAAGAGAAAAAGGCATATGCATAAGCATGATATGAAATGATAATAATGGAGCATAAAAGTAAAAGAGAGATAGGGAGCGAGAAGGAATTGTAAAAGTAAAAGTTAGAAGTTAGTGATTAGTTGTTAGTTATTAGAGTAAGTGATCAATAATAATTGAATAATTGCACTTAGGTCAAGGTTAATGAGAACTCATTAGAGGATTGATAAGACCAAAGCCTCCTAACAACAAGTCTCATAAGTGTTGAACCAAAAGACAAATAATCAGTAATTTTTTATTGTTTCTGATAAAGGGACATATGTTGCGCTATGTTAAGCAATCGTCGAGTAATTTAGGGAGTAATTACCATACAATGAGGTCGGTCAATAGCTCTTTGTGCTAATGCATGCTAGATGAACGATATGTAGATCGTCATCCGAAAGCAATACCGCACGAAAAGAAAATAGGTGACGATCTCGTCTTGATAAAAAATTCAACAATGGAATTCTAAGATCTATAAGACTTTCATCGATCAAAAGAAAAGAGAAATAGATGAAGAGAAAGCCAAATTAAACCACACAATTATGTGATCTAAGGCTAAGAACAAAAGGAAATGGAAGAAAATGGAAAAGGAACCAAAACAGTCCCAAAAACAAGCCAAAATGTGCATTCTGTTTCAAAGTAACCGGTTACTGCATATCTTCTAACCGGTTACTTAGTTCAAAATAAGCGCAGCTTTTTCAAAATTAACACAGAGTAACCGGTTACTGCATATCTGCTAATCGGTTACTCTGCACCAGAAGGCAGAAAATTATGCAAAATGCAGCATGATCCAATTCCAAAACTTTTTATAAACACCTTGTGATCATGGAACTGAAATTGCACGAAATTTAAAGTGAAATAACAGCAAAAACCAGCAATTAAACACAATTACAAGATCCAAAGGATCAAGTAACAAAGATCTCCAAAGATCTACATTATGGAAGATGAAGATGAAGCTTCAACAATGGTGAAAGATGAATTACCACTTCAAATCTGAAAATTCCTTCAAATTGCTTTAAGATCCAAACACCAAAGCCTGGCTCTATGAGAATTGATGAAGAAAACAAGTTTGGATGAAGGTTTAGCTCAAATTTGAACAAGATTCAATGTGAATTCTTGTTAACTTTCAAAAGAAGAAAAGTGAACTTTGGTGAATTTTGTGGTTGGGGAGAGAATTTGCAAGAGGTTTGTTGGCTATCAAAAGCTTGTGAAATGAGTGAAATGAGGGCTCTATTTAAAGAGTTTAGGCTTGGGAATTTGGTGGTTTGGAAGATCAAAATTAGGCTTGGAATTTGAATTTGGAGGGAAATTCATTAAAGAGTGGTCATTAGTGAAGGTGCATGGTAAGAATCAATTATGATGATGTATAGAATTAAAATGAGGTGGTCTAGAATATTCCAAATGTGATCAAAATGATGAAAATTGGTGTGAAAATTGCTGAATTTGAATTTGCTAATTTTTTTCAAATTTCCACGAGGGTAACCGGTTACAGACTATATGCTAACCGGTTACTTAGTGCAAATTTTGAAAAAATACTCCTTTTGAACGCAATGTTGTGGTTCGGCTCGATTCTTTTGCTCGTCAAAGAAGGCATGGAAATAAACACATGAACCTTGGAGTCTCTTGAATAATAATCAATTAAAACTTGGGGAGAATCCTTGACCAGATAATTTTGACATGATTGCGGATCAACTTTGACTTTTCTCAGATAAAATTCATTCGAGTTGTGGGACTGTTATTTTGGCATTTTTGACCTGTTCTTCCCCTGAAAATGTTAGTGAAAGAAAACAAAAAATATTTTTGGATTTTTGTTTAAGGTTAGTAAAATATAAACAAATAAAGCGATAAAGTGAATAAGAAACACACAGATAATCAGTAAACCCTGCAAGGCATAAACCCAAAGATGAGAGGGACGAGGGAACCAATGTGTGATCTTGTTTGTGGTAAAGATGCAAATGAAAATGTGAATGATATGTGGAATCTTAGGGGTCAAAAATTAGGGTCTTACAGATGCCCCTATTTAAGTTTCTTCTATCGGAAGATATGAAGATACTTAAATACAAAAAGCTATATTTTTTAGCCCTAAGATGCCACGGGATGATATGAATGCAAAGGATGAAACAGACTGCGGCGAAACTTGAAATAAGAGATTTATGGTACATTGAGAAAGAAGACGTGAAAAGACACGCTGGGGAACACAAGCTATTTCTGGAGATCTGTCAAGGTGACAAGAAGTATCCATCGATAGTTGGAAAGAGAGAGACAAGACCCTGGAAGATGAGTAGTAACATCCAAGAATGGCATCAGATAGAAACTACGAACGAGACAAAAGGTATGTCAAAAGATGTCCAAGAATGGCATTGGACAACAAGAAGAAAGTTTATGGTAAAAATAACAGCGTCATCCAAGAATAGCATTGGATGGAGGTGAAAAACACTATATTGGGGATAAGATATCCAAGAATGGCATTGGATGGGAACAAAACTTCCATTTGAAAAACTTCACTGGGGACACCCAAGAATGGCATTGGATAACAAGGGTAAACATCAGAGGTATCCAAGAATAGCATTGGACTCGGTTGGGGAAAAGGTGTCCAAGAATGGCATTGGACAAATGGAACTACAACATTCAAGAATGGCATTGAATAAAGTTAGAAAAGTTCTGGAAAATATCAGAAGTTTCCAAGAATGGCATTGGATAAAAAGAGTCCACAATATCCAAGACTGGCATTGAATAAAGTGAGCAGGGACTTTCAGGAATGGCACTGAAAGGTAAAGGTAAATCACTACATTCAAGAATGACATTGAATGGCAATGAGAAAGACATCCAGGAATAACACTGAATGCAAAGGAGAAAACTCATTCAGGAATGGCACTGAATGAATAGATAAAACTTTCAGGAATGGCCCTGAAAGTAAAGGTAAATCACTACATTCAAGAATGGCATTGAATGATAGTGAGAAATACATCCAGGAATGGCACTGAATGCAAAAGGAGAACACTCATTCAGGAATGGCACTGAACGAACAGATAAAACTTTCAAGAATGGAACTGAAAGATATCCAAGCAAATCTGTAGGGGATTACAAAAGAGAGGCAAAACTTCCAGGAATAGCACTGGGAGAAACAAGAGGAACAAGGTATCCAGGAATGGCACTGGAAATCAAAAGAGAAAGACATCCAGGAATGGAACTGGAGTGAAAGAAAATAAAGATCCAGGAATAGCACTGGAGTGAGAGAATATAAAGATATCCAGGAATAGCACTGGAATGAAAGAAGACAAACATCTAACAATAATATTAGATGCACAGGGAAATGACAACATCCAGGAATGGAACTGGAAAGAAAGAAGATAAACAAGACATCCAGGAATAACACTGGGTGAAAAGACAGGTAATGTTTTGGTAGGTGCCAAGTAAGTTGGACTTTGATCACAAGGTAAGATGTTGACAGCAACAGGACCTCAGGAAATGCATATGAGCACGAAACACACTTCGAGCTATGAAAATCTTTCTATGTATGGTATATGAATGATTTATGCATGCAATGCATATGATAGGGACAACTGAGATAGACTCTTTTGTGAGGGAAGAATGGAACTCTGATTCCTCAACACAGGGAACACTGCCCACTCTGCTTGGAGATAATATGTTGAACACATCTCTGTCACACTTATGAATTGCATCAGGCTGATGGCCTTTTGAGGAAAGACATCTTGAGGATTCCCGAAGAAGACTGCCCCAGATTGAATAACTGATGAAAATAATCTGATCATAGCTTCAGTTTGACTGCTGCAGGGGAAAAATGAACTGATCATGGCTTCAATTCTTGAAATGGTTGCTGAGGATAAACTGATCATGGCTTCAGCTTGGCTATTGTTGAGGGTGAACTGATCATGGCTTCAGTTCTTGAAATGACTGTTGAGAAGGCTAAACTTAGTATAGGTCTTGAAAGAGATCTTTTGGTTAACCAATTTTGAGAATAATTTGCACTAGGCAACAGATCTTGAACTAATTCACAACAGGATCTGGAAGTAATGTGCCCCTGATAGGATCACTGACCAAGTTTCTCAACTGTTTGAAATTTCTTGATGAGGAAAGTTTGCCTGCAAATAAAATCATTCATTCATGGTAATTTGAATGCAAAGCTCATACAATTTTTGAAATCTAAAATCTTTTTTGGAATGATATTATTGATGTAAAGCAAATGAATCAGTTGTCAAAACACGGCGGTTTAGACATTCGAAATGAAAGAGAAAGCAAAGGTATGACATAAAAACAAATGATTGGCAACAAACTTAGGAGTCAATTTACGCAACCTTGCTGTAGTATGCTTTCAAAAGAAACCTGGCTTCAATTAGGTCTTTTGAAGGTTGTAACGTGGTCTGGTTCACAGTTTTTGAAACAAAGGATATAGGCTCAAAGTTTATTTGTACCCAACCCATTCTTCGTGATGATCTCCAGTCCTATGTTCAGTTGATTCAAACTATGAATTCAGGTTCCAAGAGATTTTGGAATTGCAACACTGTTATGATGATGGTTCAAGGGCCAAGGGATTTTTGAGATGGCAGTCACCCTTTCTTACAACATTTTGTTGTTTTTGATGAGGACCTCAATCAAATCGTTTTGTCTTTGAGGATTTTGGTAACCTCTTGATTGCTTTTTTTTATCCCTAACTTTTTCCTGAATTGTGTCATTTGAGCTTACAGTCAGCGGGATGCCCCAATTTTTGCCTAAGTCTCCTTCATAGGTTTTGACTTAGCGGGATCTTCTTTTGATATTTTTTATTCTCTTTTTTTTTTGAAAGATAGTGACTATCTGGCTTAATGATTACAGTGAACCATCATTGGCTTTTGATTTGAAAGACATCTTCGACACTTCTTTGATGTGTGCGAAGGAAAGTTATTGATTGCAATGATTCTCTTGTGTTTAAATACACAGTCAAATTAACTAAGAGTTACCCATCCCCAGGTTAAGATTGTGGGTTTTTTCGTACAGAAAGAAACTCCAACTTCTAGGCTCAAAGGGGTTGACTAGGGATTAACTTCCTTATCTCTCCAGTGTTTGGGAGTTGAAACAATGCATGTACATCATCAGCCAAGTTTTAATTGAAAGCATACAATAGCAATTTCAGGTATTTCGTTTTCATCATCCTCCCTCAAATCTTTGCATAAACAAAAGCTTAATAAAGACAGTGAACAGGAGATATATTTTTGTTTTGTGAAAAATAAAGCATAAAGATGCACACAGTGGACATAAATAAATTGAATCAAAACATTGTAATGCTCATTTCATTGAAATTACCATGAAAGTACAAATAAAGTTTGAAAGCAAACAAACGATACAATCAAAGAAAAATGCAAACAGAAAGAAACAAGTCCTAGTGATTAATCAACAACAAGGATGAGTTGTCCTGTCTGAAACACTGGCTTTAGGAGATGATCTGTCTGAACTGAATCAAACTTCACTTGGCATGCTCTGGCAAAGGATTGTTACAACATTGGGATTATCATCAAGAAAAGTCAGAATATTTGCTTTCACCAATTCTTGCACTTTAGCTTTCAATGCATAGCAACCTTCCAAGTTATGGCCTGCCCCACCTCGATGGAACTCACAGTGAAGATCAACCCTATAGCCGGATGGGAGAGGATTTGGAGGAGGAGGTAGATCCCTCGTTGTAATCAAACCTTTATTTACAAGACATGGATACAACTCAGTGTAGGACATCAGGATAGGATCAAAGTTAACCCTATTGCGATTCTGATTTTGTCTAACAACCTGACGAAGAGCTTGAACTGGTTAAGCATTGACAATGGGAGCGACTGCAGCTACATATTATTGTTATCTGTGACGAGGTTTACCTTCAACTGAAACAGCATGGGTATCACCATCTTTTTTCTTTTGAAAATTCCCAACTTACTTTTTAGCACCATTAAAGGTTTCAGCATTGGCAATCTTTCCTTTCTCGATACCTTCTTCTAGTATTTCTCCAATAGTGACTAGGTCAGCAAAACCAGATGATACACTGCCTATCATCTTTTCCCAAAAGCGTGGCTGAAGAGTGTCCATGAACAATCCAGTGAATTCCTTTTCAGCCAATGGTGGCTCCACCTGAGCAGCTAGCTCTCTCCAGCGCTGAGCGTACTCCTTAAAAGATTCTTTTTCTTTCTGAGACATGTTCTGCAATTGGCGGCGATTAGGTGCCATGTCCAAATTGTACTTATATTGCTTTAAGAAAGCATCAGCCAAGTATTTCCAGGTTTGGATACGGTTCTTCTCAAGTCCCATATACCATTTCATTGAAGCCCCACTCAAGCTATCTTGGAAACAGTGAATGAGCAGTTTGTCATTTTTGGCATGAGCAACCATCTTGCGGCAGTACATCACCAAGTGGCTTCTGGGACAGGCGTGCCCCTTGTATTTCTCAAAATCAAGAGTTTTGAATTTTGCAGGTATAACCAAGTCTGAAACCAAGCACATGTCCATTGCGGCAGCACTAAAGGCATCATTTCCTTCCACTGCTCTTACCCTTTTGTCCAAAGTTTTCCATTGCTCTCTGACTTCTTCAATATATCCAGGTTCTCCCTGACTTTCAGATTGTGGACCAGCAGCATGGTACATGAAAGGAGGATTCTCGGGAATAGCTTGAGAAACATAATGCACAACAGGCTGAGGTTCAGTGAATAATGGAGCTGAAGATACTGGCAGTACATACGGGACAACCATTGGAGTAGTTGCAAAGGGTGGCGAGTAATTTGGAGGTAACCCAAATTCTGGCCAAGTAGAAGCTGGTTGCTGAGTCAGTGGAGGGTCAACAGCAGCAGTTGAGATTTCAGAGATCACAGTCCTCTGATGTGGTTCACCTCTAGCAATCAAAACTTGCATCATTTCTGTGAGTTTGGTCATGCCGGCCTTCAACTCATCAATTTCCATTCTGACTTCGGCGTTGTGTTGTTCTTGGTTTTCCATTCTCAATCTGACAGCAGCTCTGGTTCCGTAGTTGTGTTGAGGAAACAGCTTGACGGTGAACAGATAACTGAAGAAGGAGACATTTGAAATGAGTTTCTGGACAACTAGGAAGAATGCATATGTATGTTTATAGATGCAAGAGTACATGAATGCAACAACCACAAACAAGATCACTCAAAGCACACAGGTTCAAAGGTCCGAGTCACGAGCATGGAGTCGAGGTTAAGAACCAACCCACAAAGGTGCGTACTAAGGTTTGTCTTCATTGTACCTGCAGAAAACAGCAGTTCTAACAGAGTGCCCAGGGTCCACAATCCACTATCAGACACACCAGCGCACCGATTTGCTCGGAGGTTGGTAGTTATCCTCAAGAGAATCTAACATGAGTGTGGCATCGCGTGACAGCTAAGTCGGATTTGCATCTTCATAGCTTCCGTGCCACGATCCTAAAAGGCTAAGATGGGTTAAGGGTTACTACGGTCCTCAGTGTTATAGGCTTCTATGGAAAAAGTAATGCCTTCAACGATCGCTCGATCGACATCAGTAATTCCAAAGAGGCAACCACCGAGTGGATGGATTCTCAAGTTCTGCTTTTTCGGGATTTGACTCCCTCAAAGCTCCCTTGACTATACCATCCTCCTATCTCAAAGTACACTTTGGTCCGGGTATAGGACCTATCTCACACACAAAGGAACTCCCAAACAGAACAAGCAAGTAACAAGCAAATTAAGTGAAAAGCAGTAAATAAATCAAAGTAGGCTAAACCCCTCAAGGAAGTCCATCCCCAGCAGAGTCGCCACTTTTTTTGTAGCTGCAAAATTGTGAGTGTAAGTTATTGATTAACTTAACTCGAAAAGTAAGAGTCGCCACTGCACTTTTATTTTATCCAAAAAGGAAAGGAAAAAAAGCGAACAAAACCTACACAAGCTCTAAAACAAGAACGAGTGAACAGAGAATGGGTAAGGGGGTTGGTTACGCAATGGGAAGGTGTTAGCACCCAAAACGTCTATAGTACTCTATAGGAACCCTTTGAAATATTTACGCTTTTGGTCTGAAAAATGCTTGTTTGAAAAGTGATTGAGGAGATGAGAAGAGAAATTGTTTTTAAGATTTTTGTGTTTGGAGAGACTTGTCGCCTCATGCCTACGTACCCACGGAGTGCAATGTAGGATCAAAACCCCGTAGTTCGTGGTACAAAGAATAAAATTTGTTTGTTATGGTTATATTTAAATGTAAAGACAAGTCGTCATTTCCAAGCGAATAATTCCGCTTAAAGAGATAAATCATGTCTAAACTTATGAAAAAGTTAAAGGAAAAAGTGCACAAGGGCACATAAAGAGTTTGAATGTTTTTTTAAGTCTTTTGAAAAAGGTGTCAATAGGCTTATGTAGTTTAGCATTTGTTAAGAAATGAAAATTAAAAAGTAAAATCACTTGACAAAGTCAAGGTTTGATTATGAAAGAAATGATAGTTTGAAATCAAGAAAGTTTTGAAAAGGGGAAAGAGTTTTGAAAATTGAAGAATGGGTGGAGAAGAAGTGACTATCCTAAAGCATAAAGTAAAAGCTAAGGATAAGAAAGATCTAACCACAATTGTAGCCATCTTCACCATAAACCAAGCAAAAGCACAAGGCTTCAAAGTCTTCGAACCATAATTCCAAAGCAAAGGGAAAAGGTCCTAGTTCTAAGTCCAAGGTTCCAAGAATTGCATTGGATGTCCAAGGTCTAGGTGCAAAACTCCATGTCCATTGCAAAGGATAGTAACCATAGTCCAAGATTAGAAGCACAAGTTTTTTTAGAGGTTTTGGCCTTTATTAATATTTTTGGTCCAAGTGGACAAAGAGAAAAAGGCATAAGAATAAACATGATATGAAATGATAATAATGGAGCATAAAAGTAAAAGAGAGATAGGGAGCGAGAAGGAATTGTAAAAGTAAAAGTTAGAAGTTAGTGATTAGTTGTTAGTTGTTAGAGTAAGTGATCAATAATAATTTAATAATTGCACTTAGGTCAAGGTTAATGAGAACTCATTAGAGGATTAATAAGACCAAAGCCTCCTAACAACAAGTCTCATAAGTGTTGAACCAAAAGACAAATAATCAATAATTTTTTATTGTTTCCAATAAAGGGACATATGCTGCGCTATGTTAAGCAATCGCCGAGTAATTTACAGAGTAATTACCCTACAATGAGGCCGGTCAATAGCTCTTTGTGCTAATGCATGCTAGATAAACGATATGTAGATCGTCATCCGAAAGCAATACCGCACGAAAAGAAAATAGGTGACGATCTCGTCTTGATCAAAAATTCAACAAAGGAATTCTCAGATCCATAAGACTTTCATCAATCAAAAGAAAAGAGAAATAGATGAAGAGAAGGCCAAATTAAACCACACAATTATGTGATCTAAGGCTAAGAACAAAAGGAAAGGGAAGAAAATGGAAAAGGAACCAAAACAGTCCCCAAAAAAAGCCAAAATGTGCATTCTATTTCGAAGTAATCGGTTACTGCATATCTGCTAACCGGTTACTTAGTTCAAAATAAGCGCAGTTTTTTCAAAATTAACACAGAGTAACCGGTTACTGCATATCTGCTAATCGGTTACTCTGCACCAGAATGCAGAAAATTGTGCAAAATTCAGCGTGATCCACTTCCAAAACTTTTTACAAACACCTTGTGATCATGGAACTGAAATTGCACAAAATTTAAAGTAAAATAACAGTAAAAACCAGCAATTAAACACAATTACAAGATCCAAAGGATCAAGTAACAAAGATCTCCAAAGATCTACATTATGGAAGATGAAGATGAAGCTTCAACAATGGTGAAAGATGAATTACCACTTCAAATCTGAAAATTCCTTCAAATTGCTTCAAGATCTAAACACCAAAGCCTTGATCTATGAGAATTGATGAAGAAAACAAGTTTGGATGAAGGCTTAGCTCAAAGTTGAACAAGATTCAATGTGAATTCTAGTTAACTTTCAAAAGAAGAAAAGTGAGCTTTGGTGAATTTTGTGGTTGGGGAGAGAATTTGCAAGAGGTTTGTTGGCTATCAAAAGCTTGTGAAATGAGTGAAATGAGGGCTCTATTTAAAGAGTTTAGGCTTGGGAATTTGGTGGTTTTGAATTTAGTTTGGAAGATCAAAATTAGGCTTGGAATTTGAATTTGGAGGGAAATTCATAAAAGAGTGGGCATTAGTGAAGGTGCATGGTAGGAATCAATTATGATGATGTATGGAATTAAAATGAGGTGGTCTAGAATATTCCAAATGTGATCAAAATGATGAGAATTAGTGTGAAAATTGCTGAATTTGAATTTGCTATTTTTTTCAAATTTCCACGAGGGTAACTGGTTACAGACTATATGCTAACCGATTACTTAGTGAAAATTTTGAAAAAATACTCCTTTTGAACGCACTGCTATTGTTCGGCTCGATTCTTTTGCTCGTCAAAGAAGACATGGAAATAAACACATGAACCTTGGAGAGATAAATTTGACATGATTGCGGATCAACTTTGACTTTTCTCAGATAAAATTCATTCGAGCTGTGGGACTGTTATTTTGGCATTTTTGACCTGTTCTTTCCCTGAAAATGTTAGTGAAAGAAAACAAAAAATATTTTTGGATTTTGGTTAAGGTTAGTAAAATATAAACAAATAAAGCAATAAAGTGAATAAAAAACACACAGATGATCAGTAAACCCTGCAAGGCATAAACCCAAAGATGAGAGGGACGAGGGAACCAATGTGTGATCTTGTTTGTGGTAAAGATGCAAATGAAAATGTGAATGATATGTGGAATATTAGGGGTCAAAAATTAGGGTCTTACAGGGAGTCCTCTTGATCCTTTATGGAGGTTTGAGAGGTTAGACAAGTTGAAGATCATGTCAATTCTTGATTGATCCCTTGTCTAAGGCTCAGAGAGGGCTCAAAACCTTAATCCTTGATTATGGTGAATGCTCACCCATCTTTGGGGAGACTGATGAGGCATAATGATACATCTATATCGTGTTGATGATTTACACAATGATGGGAAATCTTGGTGATCAAAATTTGGGGTATGACAGATGCCCCTATTTAATTTATTTGGACCTGAAGGTGTAAATGGCGAAGGTGTTCGGGAATTCGGGGTGCAAGATGATTAAATATCGGAAAGCGCAAAATTTTGATGGTGGTTATGAATGGCAGTTTGCCTATCCATCTTCTTTCGCTAAGCAATGATGCTTAGAAAAGGTAAACTTCCCCTCGATCCTGGTCTCCTACCAGGGAACTGGTCTAAGTTTCTGATATAAACTTCCCCTCGATCCTGGTTTCCTACCAAGGAATTGGTCTCAGTTTCTAAAATAAACCTCCCCTCGATCCTGGTTTCCTACCAAGGAACTGGTCTAAGTTTCTGATATAAACTTCCCCTCGATCCTGGTTTCCTACCAAGGAACTGGTCTCAATTTCTGAAATAAACTTCCCCTCGATCCTGGTTTCCTACCAAGGAACTGGTCTCAGTTTCTGAAATAAACTTCCCCTCGATCCTGGTTTCCTACCAAGGAAGTGGTCTAAGTTTCTGATATAAACTTCCCCTCGATCCTGGTTTCCTACCAAGGAACTAGTCTCAGTTTCTTTTGTCAATAAATTTTCTTGACAAGGAACGCTATTCGTAGCGGTTTTCCTCAAACTTCTTGCCAAATTTTCCTGTGGAGATGCCATTTAATTGAAAAAGTTTTGATGTCAGACTTGCTGGGGAACCCATTCGCCTGAGTTGTAGAGGTGCACAAACTTCTCTGTTTGGAGACGCCATTTGTTGACTTTACTGGGGAAAACGAGTCTCTTGAAAGACTGTTTTCTGCTTGGGGATATTACATCATACTTTTCTTCGAGATCTTCTCGGAGAAATGCCATACAATGTATCCCAATTTTGAGGTGCTGATGACTTCATTAACATTGACTCTCCTGGAGAGAAAAATCAATGTACTGCTGAGAGTCTTTAGTTGCGAGGCTTTCTCTGGGGGTTTTCCTTAATCCGGGGAAAGCGAAGATATCATCTTCAATGGCGAAGAGTGATATTTTTCGAAGGTCTTCCTGTCTCTTAGAGGTTCAAGTTATCAAAGTGGTCAAGGGACCAAACATTTCCTGACGAGGAAAGAACTGACAACTCGATTGAGAGGACTTTTATCACTAGGGGATAGGACCGACTGGAGTGATAGTGATGCAATATAAATATGAATGTAAATCAATAATGCATGATGTATGTATGTATATGCTTACAAAACTGACACGACATACAGACTAGTGGATGAACACAACTGGATACTCGGCCACTGCAGGGGACGAAGAAGTATCATTTGGTTCAAAATAGCAATTCTGCCTTGCTTAGGAGAAGGTAGTTCCCGCGGGGAAAAACATTGGTCGGGCTTAGGAGGTAAGAACTCTGTCGGGGGTGTCGGATGGAATATTTGCATCTGACACAGATGATCCTTCATTCAGGCGTAATGGTTTAGAAGGAATACTTTGATTCTGCACTTTGAGGTTCAAACACCTTTGGAGAAGCAATCGATGTTCTTTCGATGTTCAACGGTCAAAAGAATTGCCATATTTATTTTAAAGCAGAAAAAATTTGACAAGTAAATTCATTTTTTTTATTTCAAGAATCGTTAATCATATTAAAATGTCGTTCTGTAAAGCTAAAACAAATAAGAATTGCAAACAAAATCACAAAGGCTCAAATTTTATTGATAGGATGGAAATCAGCCAAGCGCGTGATTCCATAGAGTATTTACAAAGTTAGAAAATGGTAATTTAAGGGTAAAGGGCTACATTGGAACATGACGACCGCTATCCTTCTACCAACTTTAAGTTCCGGGCATCCTGAGCTTTTGTCGAAGATGACCCTGACTGGAGTTTTCTGATGAATGGCATGACTACTACTAGGGGATTTGCCCCTGTTGGACGTAGTTACTTGCCATTATCCCTAACTTTTGCCTGGATTGTACTTTGAGATTTCCAATCCACCGGGATGATTTTTGATTATGTCTCTAATTTTTTCCTGGACTGCCCTTTCGGGTTTTCAATCCACCAAGACGTTTTTTTATTTAGGCGAAGTATTTCTTGACTACGTCAACATTCGTGGGATAGGAAAATTCTTCTCCATCCATGGTTGCAAGTCTCAAGGCACCGCCTGAGAAAGCTTTCTTGACCACATAAGGGCCATCATAATTCGGAGTCCATTTGCCCTGAGAATCGGTGAGAAATGATTATATCTTCTTGAGCACAAGGTCTCCTTTCTTGAAGACGCGAGGTCGAACCTTTTTGTCAAATGCCTTCTTCATTCTTTGCTGATACAACTGACCGTGGCATAGTGCCGTTATTCGCTTTTCTTCGATCGGATTTAGTTCATCGTGTCGACTTTGACACCATTCAGCTTCTGTTAGCTTAGCTTCCATAAATACCTGGATTGATGGGATCTCAACTTCTATGGGGAGCACTGCCTCCATGCCATATACTAGAGAGAAAGGGGTTGCCCCTGTTGAAGTGCGGACATATGTACGATAACCGTGAAGAGCAAAGGGTAACATTTCATGCCAGTCTTTATAGGTTACAACCATCTTTTGAACAATCTTCTTGATGTTCTTATTAGCCGCTTCTACCACTCCATTCATCTTGGGTCGGTAGGGAGATGAGTTATGGTGTTCGATCTTGAACTCAACGCACAACTCTTTCATCATCTTGTTATTCAAGTTAGATCCGTTATCCGTAATGATCTGGCTAGGAACACCATAACGGCATATGAGATTGTTTTTGATAAATCGGACCACCACTTATCGGGTTACATTCGCGTATGGCGCTGCTTCGACCCACTTGATGAAGTAATCAATGGCTACCAGGATGAACCGATGTCCATTTGAAGCCATGGGTTCGATCATGCCAATCATCTCGATTCCCCATATAGAAAAAGGCCATGGGGAAGAGAGAACTTTGAGATGTGTAGGCGGTAGATGGATTTTGTCTGAGTATATCTGACACTTGTGACACCTCTTCATGTACTTGTAGCAGTTAGATTCCATGGTCAACCAATAGTACCCTGCTCTTAGAATTTTTCTCGCCATTGTGTGTCCGTTGGCATGAGTGCCAAAGGATCCTTCATGAATTTCTTTCATCAGCATGTTTGCTTCTGGTCTTTCTACGCATCAGAGCAAGACCATGTCAAAGTTTCTCTTATAGAGTGTATCACCGCTCAGAAAGAAACTACCTGTCAGCCTTCTAAGGGTCTTTCTGTCTTTCCTTAGTGCCCCAGGTGGGTACTCTTGTTTCTGAAGGAAGCATTTGATATCGTGATACCAAGGTTTGTCATCTATGACTGCTTCAATCGCGAAGATGTAAGCGGGCCTCTCAAGGCACATTATGTCAATCTTAGGTATGTCATTCCATTGACGTACACTAATCATAGAAGAGAGAGTGGCCAATGCATCAGCCATGTGATTCTCTTCACGAGGGATATGATGAAACTCGATTCTGTTGAAGAAGGGTAACAACCTTCTCGCATAATCTTTGTAAGGAATCTGTCCTGATTGGTATGTGTTCTAATCTCCTTTGATCTGATTGATAACCAGAGCTGAGTCGCCATATACATCCAAGTTTTTGACCCTTAAGTCAATCGCTTCTTCGGGACCCATGATACAAGCTTCGTATTCGGCCTCGTTGTTTGTACACTTGATTGTTAGTCGAGCGGTGAAAGAAATGTGGGTACCCTGAGGTGTTTTGATGATTGCCTCAATTCCATTTCCATAATGATTTACAACTCCGTCAAAGATAAGTCCCCATTGGGAACCCAGTTCTGTCCCTTCACTGGGTAGCGGTTCATCGCAATCTTTCATTTTTAAGTACATGACATCTTCGTCTGGGAAGTCAAACCCGACTGATTCCTGATCGTCAATCGGTTGATGAGCCAAATGATCGGCTAAAATACTTCCCTTAACAGCTTTCTAAGCGTGGTACTTTATGTCATATTCTGATAACAACATCTGCCAACGGGCAGTCCTTCCCGTGAGAGCAGGTTTTTCAAAGACGTACTGGCGAAGACGTTTGGCTGCCCAAGCCAGAGCACAACAAGTTTTCTTAAGCATAGTGTACCGAGTCTCACAGTCGGTGAATTTCTTGCTCAAATAGTAAATGGCAGACTCTTTCCTTTTTGTTTCGTCTTGTTGGCCAAGTACACAACCCATTGAGTCTTCCAAGATTGTTAAGTAGATGATCAGTGGTCTTCCTTCCACTGGAGGTGATAGAATTGGTGGATTCAACATGTATTCCTTAATACTGTCGAAGGCGGTTTGGCAATCTTCTATCCAAACGCATTTCTGATTCTTTTTGAGTAATTTGAAAATTGGCGCACATGTCGCGGTCATGAGGAATATAAATCTGGAAATGTAGTTCAAACGTCCCAGGAATCCCCTGACTTGTTTTTCAGTCTTTGGAGAAGGCATTTCTTGAATTGCCTTGACTTTGTTAGGATCAACCTCAATTCCTTTCTGGCTGACGATAAACCCTAAAAGTTTCCCTGACCGGACACCGAATGTGCACTTATTGGGATTCAAGCGGAGTTTGTACTTTCTCAACCGCTCGAATAGCTTTGACAGGTGGGTCACATGCTCCTCTTCTGTCTTAGATTTGGCAATCATATCATCGACATATACCTCGATTTCTTTATGTATCATGTCATGAAACAGAGTAGTCATGGCCCTTTGATAGGTTGCCCTGGCATTCTTCAAACTGAACGACATTACCATGTAACAAAAAGTACCCCATGGGGTGATGAACGAAGTTTTCTCCATGTCTTTTGGCGCCATTTTTATCTGTCTATAGCCCGAGAATCCATCCATGAAGGAGAATACTTTGAACTTTATTGTACTGTCTACCAGCATGTCAATGTGTGGTAAGGGAAAATCTTCCTTTGGACTAGCTTTGTTTAGATCTCTGTAGTCCACACATATTCTGACCTTTCCGTCCTTTTTTGGAACTGGTACGATGTTGGCTATCCATTGAGGATATTCTGACGTGGCGAGGAAACCCGCATCAATCTGTTTTTGTACTTCCTTTTTAATTTTGATGGCCATGTCCGGATGAGTCAGTCTCAACCTTTGTTTTACTGGCAGACATTCCAATCTTAACGGTATATGATGTTCCACGATGCTGGTATCCAACCCTGGCATGTCCATATAGGACCAAGCGAATACATCGGGGAATTCTTTGAGAAGCTTTATCAAACTTTCTTTGACATTTGAACTTAGCAGTGCCCCAATCTTGACTTCCTTTTTCTCTTCTTCCGAACCTAGATTGACCGTTTCCAACGGCTCTTTGTGAGGTTCAATGGACCTTTGCTCTTGCCTGAGTAATCGGGAGATCTCCTCTGGAATTTCTTCGTCAACTTCTTCTTCAACCTCAAATACCGGGAATTCAAAGTTGGGAGAAGGCATTGGATCGTATATTTCGATATGGTTTAAAACAAGCAATCTGCATGACGTAATGATTCGTTTTTTAGAAGAGATAGAGATAATGCAAGAGTGTGTGCAGTGTATTTTCTTTGGAAAACAGCTTGTTTTTATTATTGAGTTTTTTTTAGGATTACCATTTTATGAAAAAAGTGAAAAGAGAAAACAACAATAAATGCAGAAATTATAGAACGACGTTATTTTATTTATGATTTAGTCGATTCTTGAAACTACAGCCCTATAAAACAAAACTCAGTCGCTTTGGGCAAAGCGAAGAGAGAAATTTACAGAAAGTGAGCCCTATCAAAACATCCATTTCACCTGGGCAGGGTGAAAGGTTAAGATAAAGACGACAATTACTTAGACTTATGAACGACTTTTGGAACATCGACAGCAACCCATTGGCGGCGAACTCCTCGGTGAATCACAAAGTCTGGCACCTTCTTTCTTGGTTTGTCCTCAGAAATGATGTTGATTTCTAGTGGATCATGATCATTGGAATCTGTTTCCCAGACAAAGTTGTCGTAGATGAACTCTTCTGTTGTACCTTGCATAGTATTTGTACTCTCAGGTGGATTTCCCCATCCAGTTGGCTGGATGTCTTCGAGCCTGATACGAGAGCTTTCGGGAGCGGTGTACTTGACCAAGTAGTCGAACTTGCCACTTGGTTGTCCTAAGGTGTCCCACACTTCTTTGGAACTGGAGGAGTTATCCCTTTCGATGACGTTGACCTCGGGAAAAGGGTAGTTGATGAATTCTAACCTTGCAAGCTTTGCAAATTCATCGTCGTGCTGGATATTTTCTGAATGCCCTGAGTGAAGATCCCATGACATGGTGGGGACGCAGGTATTCTTTTCTATAATGCTCAACTGGTAAGCATCGTTCGGCTGACTCTTTTGCCCCAAGTCTCCCGGATACGGCTGCCAGATAGGCAGGCCATCCATTGGGCCATAATAGTCATGGTCAAAATTATCTTTCATCAGAATGTCCTCCTCTAATGAGTTTGGTGGAGCACGACATCCTTCCGGATCACAATCTCCGTATATCATCTTTACATCTGACCTTGGTATAAATCTCGGACTTTGTGCGGGATAGTAAAATGGCGTAGGCACCTCTTCCTGAGATATATAATCGTCCTCGTTAAGATAGGACTTCCATTCTTCATCTGTATCGGAGGAGTCACCCTCGTTGATGGTATGCACTTCCTGAGGCACTGGGTGAAGGAAACCTCCACTGTGGAAGAAGTCTTGAATGGGATGAAAGCTTTCATCGTTAGTAGCAGTCTGGGTACAGGTTGAGGAGAAACCAAGACCTTTCTTTGTCTTGTTATCAGTAGGAATGACAAGCTGTCCCCATCCTTTGGCATTGTTACTTTTGATCACTTCGAGAGGTCCAACAACCTGTTCTAGTTCTACACAAGTGGACAACGATAAGTTACTCACGATCAAGGCTTACTCTCCATAGATTGTGACTAGTTGGTCGTTCTTGATGAACTTCAGCTTCTGCTGCAGTGTCGAAGTGACTGCCCCAGCCTGGTGTATCCAAGGTCTTCCTAATAAACAGCTGTACGCTGCCCGAACGTCCATGACCTGGAAAGTGACTTGGAAAGTGTGAGGACCGATAGTTATGGGAAGATCGACTTCGCCAATAACTGATTTCCGAGATCCGTCAAATGCTTTGACAATGACCTCACTGCCCCTCATCAGGGATCCTTTGAATGATAGTCGCATTAAAGTGGATTTCGGCATAACATTCAGAGCCGATCCTGTGTCTACTAGTACGCCAGCTAAAGCATCATCCTGGCAGTTGACTGTAATATTGTGCTCCATATTGTGACTTTTTCCTTCCTCTGGAAGTTCCTCGTCACTAAACCCCAAGTTGTTGCAGTAAGTGATGTTGGAGATGATGTTATCGAATTATCTTATTGTTACATCATGTTCCACAAAGGCTTGCTCTAAGACTTTCTGTAGAGCCTCCCTGTGAGCTTCGGAACTGAGTAAAAGAGATACCACTGAGATTTTTGAAGGAGTTTGCAACAGCTGGTCAACAATGTTGTATTCACTCTTTTGGATGAGCTTCAGCATCTCATCGTTGTTTGTTGAAAGGTCGGGATCACTGGACTGACCGACTGGTTGATTAGGAACTTATGTTTAAGGTTCCTTTTCTTTGCTAGGTTCTCCAACTCCTCGGTTAAAGATTTGACCGCTCCGTGTTACTCGACTGATGTCTGTAATATTCACGACAGAGGGTAATGGAGTTTCCTTTCCATTCTCAATTATTGTTGCACCGTATTTGTAAAGGATCACCTTATCGGATTTGTACGGTACTGGTCCTGGCAGATAGATAACTACAGGAGCCTTCTGATTTCTCCGACCATCGTAACTGGCCTCAATCGATTCGAGATTGAGAACCTTTCCACCATCAAGAGGGACTCTTGATTCACGAAGTAAAGGGATTATGGCGCACACATCCTTGGCCACTTCTCGCTTAGGGATCAAGATAACATCCTTGCTTTGATCAGGATGATAGTTTGACATTGAATCAGAGCTTGACCATGGTTGAATTTCCTTATGGTCCAACTGACTTTGAAGGGCTGCTCGCACGAGGTAGCATCCTTGGTTATTTTCCGAGCAGACTCTACAGCGCTCATAGTTGTGTGGTGGCACCCGACCACGTCCGCTCTGTATGCAGTGCAACTTCACCAGATTGGTTCCCATTGACCGAACATCCTGACTTTGATGTCTAGTAGGGTTCTCGTTCATCATACTGACTTGTTGTGTGTCTTCATCTAGATAGATCGGAAGCCACCAGTGGTTTAACAAGTGTTGAAGTGTCCTCTGAACGAGTTCACATCCTTGGTTACTTTCACGACACACTTTACAGTTGTGATACTCATGCGAAGTCAGAAAACCAAGCTGGACTTACTTAGCGTATAACTCCACTAAGCTGGTATTCATCAAGTGAATATTAAAGATTTGAATCATGTTGACCTGATAGTGATTTCTATCACAGTAATCCTGGATCCATCCAAGATCCATCTGATGCTGGAGGGCCTCTTGTACAAAAGAGCATCCCTGATTGTTTATCGAGCAAATCAGACAGGAGTCATAATTGTGTCCTGGCAAGTTATGATGTTGGCTTTACCTTGAGTGCATTTCCACCAAGTTGACATTCATCACACGGATGTCGTGGTTTTGAATGATGTTAGAATTCGTATAAGTCATGTTGACCCCACGAATTCGGTGCTCTTGGATCCATCCGAGATCCAACGGTTCTTGTAGAGCTGATTGCACCACAGAACACCCTTGATTGTTTTTCGAGTAGATATCACATTGGTGATAGTTATGAGGTGGTACATGACTGTACCCACTCTGTCTGCGATGCATCTTGACCGGATTAGCCCTTAACAAGAGTACATCATGAATTTGATAGTTGTGGTTAGACTCTCCCTCTATCAAATTGACTGCAGCTTTCTCGTGTTGAGACAGTGAGTTCGTCTGAACATTTGGATTTGTATCCTTGAAGGATAAGACCCCGCTCCTAACAAGCTTATGTACATCAGATTTGAAACTGAGACAGTTTTCTATGTTATGCCCTGGTCCTCCTTGATGGTAAGGACAAGTCTGGTTCGCTTTGTACCAAAAAGGAGGATTTTCCGGTACTGTAAGAGGAGACCTGGTCTGGACGTGCCCCTTGACCAGTAGTAACGGAAACAGTTCTACGTACAACATTGGTATAGGGTCGATTCCCGGTGGTCACGTTGTACGGTTGTTGCTGTACTGAGGACGAGCCTGCTGAAGAGGCTGTTGTGTCCTTTGCTGATATTATTGTTGATTCGGTTGGCTCTGAGCAACCTGAGGTTGATACGTTGGAACAGGCGCGGGGTTGATAGCAGGAGTTACAGCTGCTACTGGTTGGTAACGTCGCCTTTGCTTTCCGAGAGAGATATTGCCAATATCTTGCTCTTTTTTCTTAGGGAAAGTATTACCGTATCTTTTGGTATTGCTTGATGATCCAGCGTCTTTAATTAAACGTCCTTCTCGGATAGCTTCCTCAAGACGAACTCCCTTGCCCACCATCTCGGTGAAGTCACTGGGCACACTGGCAACCATTATGTCGTAGTAAAACGAGCTTAAGGTTTTCAAGAAGATATTTGTCATCTCTTTTTCCTCAAGAGGTGGACAAATCTGAGCGGCAATTTCACGCCATCTCTGAGCATACTCCTTAAAGTTTTCCTTATCCTTCTGCGACATGGCTCTGATTTGATCTCAGTCCGGTTCCATGTCCAGGTTATACTTATATTGTTGAACAAAGGCAGCGCCAAGATCTCTGAAAGTGAGGATCTTAGTGCGCTTTAAACCCATGTACCATTTGAGTGCGGCATCGGTTAAACTATCCTGAAAGTAATGGATCAGTAGTTGTTGGTTTTCTGTCTGAGTTGACATCCTCCGGGCGTACATCACCAAGTGACTTTGAGGGCAAGAGTTACCCTTGTATTTTTCAAATTCGGGCACCTTGAATTTGAGCGGAACTTTCACATTGGGGACCAAACAAAGGTCTGCGGCGTCCTTTCCAAATAGATCCTGATCGCGAATAGCCTGCAGTTCTTTCTGCATCTCCAGGAATTGCTCTTAGAATTCCTTCATCTTATCATTCATACTCTCATTTCCACCAGAAGGTATTTGTGGAATATGTCCTTCCGGGACAGTGTGTATCACAGGTAGTGGTACAGTCATTACGGCTGTGACTCTTGGTGCTTCCTGAAGTTTGTAACCTTGAGGAGTTGCTGTCATGCCCCTGACATCTCCGTTTTCCCGAAGTTTGTAACCTTCAGGCCCAGCGGCTCCTGCTGCAGTTTCCGGATCTTCCATGATCGGCGGAATATATCCTTTCGGGATATAGTTGAGTGGCATGCCCCAGGGACGATCTTTTGGCATGTTATACCGAGGATCTCACTTTTCCACTATGGGCGTAGATGTGATCTCTGAGATCACAGTCCTTTGTTGTTGTATCTGGGCTGCTGCCAGAGATTGCATGTCGTTGTGAAGTTTCCTCAGATCTTCTTTCAGAGTTTCAATTTCTTCTCTCAACCATTTGTTCTCTTCTTCAAGATCATCCATTTTCTTTTATCGATTGGCCCTAGTATTGTACGAATGAGACAGTTTGACTCTAGAATCGAGACACAAACGTGAGATTCGTAGGTAAGAAGAATGCGTTATGGGCGAATGATGAATAATATTATATTAATTAATAATTTTTGTTAATCAAAAGAAACTTCGACAATTGGATTGCAAATATCAAACAGTGGGGAAACCCCATTTTGTTGAATTCAAAGATTGCGGAAATGGAAATACAGTAATTTACAAAGTGCTGAAAAAGGAAATATCTAAACTAATGGATCCTGAGTCCTCTCTGAGGAGAGCTCAGGTGCTGGTTCTGGTATCTTCCTTTTATTTGACCGGGGCTCTTGAGCCGTTGTCGGGTTGTCATTCCTTTGCCAAGTGAAAGGATTAAGCAAATTCCTTTGGTCTCCTTGATTCTCTACAGCGTGTTGCTCTAAAATCTTATTCAGAGCATCTTTTTCTTTTAACAGTTGTTGTATTTTGTTACACTCCACATTGAGAATACGATACTTGTTCTTCCAAGACCTCTTCTCCTGTTGAACTTTAGCGAGAGTAACCTGAAGTTTTTCCGTATCAGACATAAAATAAAGGACATATTTCCTTAATGGAAGAACTTCTTGACGAGGGTAAGGCATCCTCAGCTTGAGAGCTCTAGTTTGTACCTAGTGGAGATAGGGCTCTACAGAGATACAGTCTGGTTTTCCTAGAGACTCTCTTCCCTTCCTGTGAACATGTTTCCAGGCATGCACTATTTCTGTCTTTAGTGCCATGTCGTTTTCTCCTTCCTTGAAGAAAAGACCTTCCAGATGAGCATTACGCGGAACATGCCTCATCGGGTATCCAAATTGATGACGAACTAAAATCGAATGATAATTGATTCCTCCTTTAATTCCTATGAGGGGTACATTAGGGAAATTCCCACAACGGTCAATGATCCTGATCCTGTCATAGATTCGATCGTACCAGTCTATGTCAGAGTTGGTAAGAGACATGATTCTCTGTGACCAACGTAAAGTACTCTTTTGATCCCAAAAAGCAGCAGACTTGGGTAAATGAGAAGTGAACCATTTGTATAGCATGGGTACACAGCATGTGATCATTCCTCCGCTGTACAAATTCCTTAAGTGTACAAAATGATAAGCATCTGCGAGCAGGGTTGGTACGTGGTTTCCAATTAGAAAAATCTTAATGGCATTGATATCAACGAAGCTATCAATGTTGGGAAACAGAAATAACCCGTTAGAGAGCAAAGCAAAGATGCTTTCGAAAGCAGGTACATTCCCTGTACTGGCAAAGTACAAGGCTTTCTTTATCAAAAACTGGGCTGGAAAACCTTGGATTTCACCCTTAGTGGTCATGTGAGTCCTGACTTCTGACTCGTCCAAATAAATTGCTCTTGCAATGGTTTGATCTTTTGGAATTTCTTCCAGTCCAAAAAAAGGAGCTTGGTCAGTAATGGGTAAATTAGTCAGGTGAGAGTACTCCTCCAATGTTGGTGCTAGTTGATAATCCAAGAATGTGAACCAGTGATAGACCTGATCATATAACTGAATGAGTGTAGACATGATTCCTTCACTTACATGGACCCTTAACAGAGACAGCAGTCCTCCGTACTTAGCTCTGAAAGCATCAGGGCTGGTGATCATCCTCGCCAAACCTCTTAAATCCTCTAGTTTTGGAACCTTGAAGGTATACTTTTGAGTCCTTCTTCTACCGAAATCCATAACGCAATCCTTCTCTCTGACATTTACAATCATTGTCTCAGTTTAATTTGAAAAAGAGAGACTAGAAGAGAAAATTTTCTTTGTTTTAAGTTTTTTAAATGAAATGAATGCAACACACAAAAACATAGAAAAAACATGGGGTCAAAGGTTCGGTGTCATGAAGTCAAGGCTCTACCCATCCCCAAAGGTTTTACTGGTGATTTTTTGTACCTATCCGCAAAATCATTGACCCCTCTTGGGATAACAATAGCAGGCTGGAATCACCCAAGCAAGCTGATGTATCTTAGAGTAATATCAAATGAGGGTAGTATCGCGTGACAACTATTTCCGATAGCTTCTGCACTACAATATAGTAACATGGTTTCAGTCTACTAAAATCCTCAGCTTCTCAGATAACCCAATCGAACAATCTACTTCTACAACTGAAGTCGTATAGGCATTGAATCCGCAAAGGGTATCTCCACTGATTCGACAGTCTACCGGGACCTCTTATTTAGGATTCACTCCCAATAATATTACCCGTCTCGTGCCATCACCTATCTTACGTGTATACTAAATCTTTCCAGATGCGGCATCACACGCATTCCCATTAGTAGAAAAATAAACACGGATATCAATTAGGAAAAGCAGTATATATATTTGTCCTAACATCCTAGACCTCTAGTCCTATGATCCTAACAGTCAATGACGTCCCCAGTGAAGTCGCCATTTTTCTGTAGCGAGTGATTTTTGCCGGTTACGCGACCACCTTATCGCTGGAGTTGGGTTTTCCTCCTCGAGGAGAAAGGGGTGCTATTTTCTGATTTCTTATTTATCCCATGAAGCTGAAAGGGAAAGGGAAGGTATCTAAAACTAACCTTGCACGCGAATGTTTAACTGAACAAACGCTTAAAGAGATTGGGGAGTCCGGGTTCAGGTTATACAATGGGCAGTTGTCAATTACCCATCCTATATGTGGTTATCCACAAGATGTTAGCTTTAGGTTCTGCTTTGTAATTGATGGTGTTTATCTGTTAATGGGTTTGGGAAAGTTTCTTGGGAAAATGTGATAGAGTAATATTGAGAGTTTTTGATGATTTTGGTGAGGTATTGAACCTAAGTTTTGATTGATATGAAGGTATTGGACCTAGAGTTTTTTATTAGTATGCTCGCTAAGATTTCGCAATCTTATGCCTACGTATTCCCGTTTAAACGAAACAGGGAAATCAGAGCAACCGTAGTTCCTCCTATTTCTAAGGGAGGAAAAAGATGTTTTGGTGTCTCGTTCAAAGCCCAAGACAGAGGCTAAAAGGATTATTTGTATCTTGTTCAAAGCCCAAGATTGAAGCTAAAAGATTGACTGAAAGAGAATTTGTCATATCTAATGAGGGATTGTTGATTTTTGTGTGCCATGATCAAAGCCCAAGGTTGAAGCTAAGAGGTTGATTGACTCCACTGGGGAAGTCCTTATACAAAGCCTAAGAGGAGGTTCTATGAGACCGACTCAACAAGAGAGTGGATATATTGGTGTCTTGTACAAAGCCCAAGACGGAGGCTAAAAGAGACTGACACTTTGGGGATATCATTATATGAAGCCTAAGAGGAGGCTAACAGTTTTACTTTTCCGAGGAAAATGTTCTTTCTGTCTTGTACAAAGCCCAAGATTGAGGCTAAAAGGGATTTTTTACTCCGTTGGCGGAGGTTTATATGTGTCTTGTACAAAGCCCAAGACGGAGGCTGAAATGGGTTTGACTCAACAAGAGAGTGTTTTTATCTGTCTTGTACAAAGCCCAAGATGGAGGCTAAAGGAGTTGACTCAACAAGAGAGTCTTTTATACTTAACAAGAGAGTCTTTTATACTCAACAAGAGAGTGATTTGATGTCTCGTACAAAGCCCGAGATTGAGGCTAAAAGGAAATTGACCCAACAAGAGAGTCTTGAAAAGTGATGGACTCAACAAGAGAGTCTGAAAAATGGTTGACTCAACAAGAGAGTCTGAGAAGTGATTGACTCAACAAGAGAGTCTGAAGAGTGATTGACTCAACCAGAGAGTCTGAAAAGGTTAGCTCCGCTGGGGGATGATCATTGTACAAAGCCCAAGAGGAGGCTGACTGTGTTGAGGAAAGATCATTATACAAAGCCTAAGAGGAGGTTATCTTACTGCCGAGGATTAGATCCATAGGCAGGTCCAAGGATGGGAAACTCTCATGAGAGAGACCGGGTTTCTGTTGGAGATTGATCCAGAGTGATCGGTGTTTTTTCCTATGTTTGAAAGGAACTTGAGAATGTCTTTGAGACTCAAAGGGGGTTTAGACTGTCCAAGTCTACTGGTGTTGAAGAGTTTTATCTTTTGTAGGATGCCCAAAAGAGGGCAATGGCCTTAAGGGATGAGAATCAACCCTAAAGTGGCCAGAGGTTTGACACTGGAAAGACTGCTCTAGCAAAGGATGACTAAGTTATGTCTTATACCTTTAAGAGGTCGTTAGGGTCCTTGTATTAAGCCCAAGATAACGCATGGGAACTTCTAAGAAGCCAAAGGGTCCTTGTACAAAGCCCAAGAGGAGGCGGGGATGCTTTTAGGAAGCCTGTGGGTCCCCAAACCAAGAGAAGTTCAAGAAATGCAATTCATAGAGAAGAGATCATTCCAGGAAAGTTCGAGTATTTGGAAGAAACTCAAGAGATGCTATTCACGGAGAATAGATCAACTTTGGGGAGTAGAATTTCTTTGACAATTTCTAAGGGTGACAGTCTGAGAAAAGGTTCACCGAGAATACTGCCTTTCTCTTTGTTCCATATTGATTAACCCCAACAGAAGGGAAGACTGTATCTAGAAATCCTATGGGGATCTAGTTTTGTTTGTATTTAAAGAGTGACCAACGGGGCTTTACCTAGTTCTAGACGTAGTTGTCGGGGAAAACTCTAAATAACTATACTAGTATATATACAGTTGATATATGACGAGTATTTAAAGGAGTATGAAAGAAGACTAACCATGCGCAGCTTCCCACAATAAAGTTATATATATTTGACATGTATTTAAAAGAATGAAAGAGGACTAACCATGCACAGCTTCCCACAATACAGTTATATATATGAAAGCATATAAAAGAAAGCGGATAAACACTTACCCGTTGTAGAGCTTCCATGCTGTTTTGTTAGTTGTTCAACAAAGAAATTTAAAGAAATTTTTTATAGCAACTATGCATTTGGGTTCAAAATCAAAGAAGAAAGTATTTGAACAGAGATCGGGGCTTACAGCTCAGGGAGAGGCCTAAATTTTAACAGTGAGGGCACTGTTGTTTTGTATCGGGACTTATACAACGACTGAGGCCCAAAAAAGTTTTGGTCAAAGGGGATTGGGTCTTACACTTCAAGGAGAGGCCCAAATAGTTTGAAAATAAATAAATATGGGTCTTATAGCTCAAGGAGAAGCTTAGTTGATTTTGTTAAGAGGGCGACGATCTCGCCGAACGTTTGAAAATATACAGAGGGACTTATACAATGCGTGAGGCCCAAAAAGGTATTATCTACAAAGGGGTTGGGTCTTACACTCTATTAGAGGTCCAAAGATTATTTTAAGGTGATTAAGATCAAAACCCTAAATTAATTTCAAAATATACTTTAATTAAATAAAAATTTGATTAAAATGATCAAAATTATCAAACATGTGTGAAAAACAGGTTGTGATCTTGGATTAATGTTTCAAAAATCATGTCTTTATCCACAAAATGATTGGAAATCAATTAAGTTTGGAAAATCAAGGAGGAAAAAATATTTTATATGTTAAAAAACAAATTAAAATTAATTCTTTGCAAAAATATCTAATATATGAAATAAATAATATTTCTGGGAAATTATTGTAGAATAAAATATTTTAACATTTTTGTGAATTATTAGAAAAAGAATCAACTCAAAATCATTAAAAACCAGAGAGAAATTAATTTTTGAATCAATTAAATAAAATCACAAAAATTCAAATATTTGAATTTAAAAAAAGGCGCCAAGAACATGGGCCAAGAACACGCGCGAAGGGAGTTTTGCTCAGATTTGCATTTTCAATCCAATCTCATTGAATACTTGATGAAATCACACAATCCACATATCAATCTACTCGTTTTCACCTCTCGATCATGTCTATGGTCTTTAATTTCATTTATTTTAAGCATGTAATAAGAAATCAAGACAAAACCTCAAGAACCCTAAATTCTGCATGAAGGCTGAGAAATTCTATACACGATTCATTCAAAGCAATTAATTGAGGGGAAACATTCTATGCATGATTATGAACATTTGGCAAAAGTATTGTGCGAGGAAATATGCATAGATTAAGAGATGACCAAGTTGTGGCTTACCTCTTGCAGCTGGTGATCGTGTTTTGTGTTGGAGGTGTTACAGCTTAGTTCCAATTATGTGAACAGCTTCCCTAGGTGCTATGGAGTGTGTTTGAATGCTTGGAATGGATGGAAATGATCTGGAACTTGAGATGGTACCCCAACTGTAAATCTATCAAGAACTTGAGCAATTGGCTGGTGATTTTGTGAAATTGGTGTTCCAGATGTTGTTTAAGTGTTTGGATTACTTCTATATGATGTTTATGAGGTGTGTGTGTGTGATTGGTTTGGTTGGAATTGCTCTCAAACTTAAAACCCGATAGGGACTTGCTTTAGCAGGCAATTTTGGAAGTGAGAAGGTGATTTTGAGGAAAGCATCAGTTTGAGTGCTTTGGTGTACTTAAACTGAGCACAAATGAGCTCTATTTATAGTAGAGCAAGTTTGTTTTGCAAGCAATAGTGAATGGTGGCTGCAGCAGGCTGTTGGCTAATGGTGATCAAATGGAATCTCAAGTCTCCTCTAGCCATTGACTAGAGGTTAGAGCACAGGCCTATGGTTCTTTGATTCAAGGATAAGGCTTGACTGAAGTGTTCATTTTTGCTCTGATACATTCCACCTCTAAGCATCCATTGAATGCTCCAAAACAAAATTGGAGTCTTGAAGCATCTTTGGCTTTTTAGGTTTGGCATGCTACTTGTAGATTTTGGGACTTTGGAGGATGATGGATCAGTGTTTGTCCCTTGGTTGTTCCCCCTTGAGTTGTGCAGATGGATAAGCATGCTTGGAATTGCACAATTTGAGCAATTCGAGCCCTTGTGCACAAATCTGCCTTGCCAAGACAGTTTGCAGCAAGGCATGTTGCAGCTGTCATAACTCCTAGCTCAGATGGAATTTGGTGGAGTTCTTGGCCATTTTGGAAAGCTCTCATATGATACAACATATGTGTGATCATAGTTTGTCTTGACACTTTTTGGATCCAAGTGAAAAATGCCCCTACATTTTGAAAAAGTAAAACAGATTCTGACTTAGTGAAAATTTCACTAAGTGTTGGAAAAAGTGGCATTTTCATGTTTTTGTCATTTTGGTCACTCCATAACTTAAAATCCTTAAGGAATTGGAATGAGGTGTAGTTGACACTTTTAAAGTATTCCATGAGAGCTACAAATCCATCTTTGGATCATCCAAAATGGTTTCTTGGATCTCAAGTTATGATCCTTGGAAGTTGGTACCCTAGCGACTTTGTTTCATAACTTAG
This sequence comes from Lathyrus tuberosus, assembly GCA_022829125.1. NCBI lineage: Eukaryota > Viridiplantae > Streptophyta > Magnoliopsida > Fabales > Fabaceae > Lathyrus > Lathyrus tuberosus. Next base: position 12,811,703 of record JALAZF010000101.1, on the reverse strand, counting down.
AAAAATTCTAAGTTTTTATGGTTACCCCTTTTACAAGTTATCCCACTTTCTTTGGTTTTTCTTGATGAATGATGATTCCAATCACACATTAACATCATTTTAGGGTTAAGGAACCATAATTGTGAAAAATCTCAAAAAGTCAAACTTTGACTTTTGTGCACAGTTGACTTTTTATCAGATGAATTCCAAATTGTGCGATCCTCTATGAAATCAAGTCCTTGACCTAAATCAAACTTAATAGATGGATTCCATAGGTGTTATAGGGTGTATTGAATCATGTCTCAAGGTTTGGGAGCATGTCTTGGTCAAAAGTCAAAGGTACAGTTGACTTTTTCCCCAAAACCCTAATTGTGGTCCAGATGAAATTGAAGCTTGTGGATCAAGCTTCTTGGATCAATCCATTGTTGCAAATGGATCAATGTAGTGTATTAGAGACCCTCAAATCATATCTTGAGGTCCTGGCTCATGTTTTGTCCCAAAAGTCAAATTAGGGGTGAATTAGGTCAAGAAACCCTAATCCCTGATTTTTGGTGAATGCATCCCCTGAGGCAAAATTGACTTGATGATTGGGTCCATGAGGTCCCTTGGGGTATCTTAGGTTATGCTTTGTAGCATTGGCTCATGCCCAGAGGAAAATTCCCATCTAGAGGCCCTGGTCGACCAAAATCCTAATTTGGTGACACTGTCGATCTTGAGGCTTAATCCACTTGGAATGTAGCAACTTTGTGCTTGATTCTTGATATGGGAGTCCTCTTGATCCTTTATGAAGGTTTGAGAGGTTAGACAAGTTGAAGATCATGTCAAATCTTGATTGATCCCTTGTCTAAGGCTCAGAGAGGGCTCAAAACCCTAATCCTTGATTATGGTGAATGCTCACCCATCTTTGGGGAGACTGATGAGGCATAATGATACATCCATATCATGGTGATGATTTGCACAATGATGGGAAATCTTGGTGGTCAAAATTTGGGGTATGACACTTTGGTCGGCGCTCTTAAAAGAAGAAACAGACAAAGCAGTCTTGGTCAGTATGGTACTGGTGGAGGTATTACCTTTAATTAATGATCCTTTGAATTGACTAGCGTTATTTTCTGTGGATCGTTACTTTCTAAGAAAATGGCTCGGCTATAAATAGGATTGCTTTGATATTCTTTAGTCTCAATACTCTCCTTGGGTTGGTGGCAGATGGGGTTCTTCAAAATCTGGGTATGTTGCGTCTGGGTTTGGGGTTGTCTTGGTCACTTTTGCCAAGTTTTGGCTAAAAAGGGGGAGAACGATTTTCTGATGCTGTCTGGGTTTGGGTACATTCCTGCAGTTGTTTTGCAAGAATGTTGGTTAAGATGTTCTGACATCTTAACAATCTTATTTTCCTTGTGTCTTGTGATCTGAGTTGTGAAGCAGGTTGTGTCTTGTGACCTGAGTTACGCAATCTATGTTCTCAGTGTTATGAAGCCTACAACTGCTGTTGCTTTTCTGGAAGAGTCTTCTGGTTCCCAAGACCTCTCTTGGAAGGAGGGGGAATATGTTGAGGGGGAGACTCTCTCAGACCTTAGCTCCAATCAATTCTCAAGATAAAGGAGTCTTGATGAAGGAGCCTTGCTGTTTGCAGAATGCAGAAGAAAATGTTTGTTTTAGCCAAAATTTGTCAAAAGGGGGAGATTAAAAGCACCTGTTGTTTGACTAAATTTTGCTAAAATATTCTGATGATAAACTTTAAGAATCTGCAGAAGAAAAAGATGTCGAAGGAAATGTCTCGACATCTTGACTAACTTGGTAAGTTAGCAGGTTTTAATCTGTTGCAAGAATTAAGGAGCGGATCAAGGAAACACAGGATCAAAGATAGAAAGCCCAATAGAAGACTATATAAGGAGACTTAGACCTAGGGTTAAATAGATTGTAACTTGTGTATCACTTATAACTTTGTAACCTAGTTCTCTTGTGTTGTATAGGGTTTAGGGTTTGAGAGTCGTTGGCTCTCTTAGGAGTTGTAAGTCTCCACTCTGTTATATGGGATGCAGAGTGGAAGGCATAGGTACAGGGACACAACCAGAAGCCTGTAGGTAATGGTTGTTGTATTGTTCTTGGACGAAGCTTTGAAGCAAGTACAAGATAACTTGGAGGTCAAGAAACCGCGACAGGTTCTGTATTGGCAGAAGAGAGAGATATCACAGGTTGCGATTAGGATGTGAGTGGGGTATCTCATATCAGGGTTCTAAACGTTTGAGTTTAACCTTGGTAAAGATGTTCATTGGGTAGATGTTAGGTATGAAGTTGTAAATGGGGGAGTTTAGCTTTGTAACTGTTCTACAGATAGTGAAGTCTTCATCCTGGATTGGTATCCCCCAGATGTAGGTGAGTTGCACCGAACTGGGTCAACACATACTATCTTATTTAACATTCTGCAATTTACATTTATGTTATTGTTCTTGACTGACATGTTGGATCAGATGTCGTGACATCTATGAGTGTGCAGTTCTGATATTCAAAGTATCAGTGCGCCTTTGAGTTTAAATGATTATGTAGCACAATGTCTTGACATGTGTTAGGACATCTGCTGTCTGCATAGGCCAGAATTTCACATACAATGTTTTAAAATGTGTCATTCTAATACTAGAATGGAAACTGTTGTTATAGGTGAACTCAATCAACAGAAATTAAGTATCCCAATTACCTCTTTTCTCTAACATGCAAGCGGTCAACAAATCCTCTAAAGACTGAATGGTCCTCTCTGTCTGACCGTCCCTCTGCGGATGATAAGAAGAATTAAATTGTAACTTAGTTCCCAAGGATTCCTTCAAACTCTCCCAGAACCTCGAAGTGAATCTCAGATCTCTATTTGAAAATATACTCGAAGGAATATCATGCAAACTAACAATCTTCTTGATATAAGCCTCGTCTAGCTTCTACAATAGATAACTAATCTTTATCGGAATGAAATGATCTGATTTAGTTAGTCTATCCACTACAACGAAATAGTATCACTTGCCTTAGAATTCTTAGGCAAACTCCTCACGAAATCCATAGAAATGATATCCCACTTCCACTTAGGAATACTCAAAGGTTGCATCAATCCTAACGGCTTTTGATGCTCATTTGACTTTTGACAAATCAAACAAGAATAAACAAACTCAGGAACATCCTTCTTCATACTTGGCCATCGAAACATCTTCAAATCTTGATACTTCTTGGTAGCACCAGGATAAATACTCAAACCATTCTTATTACCTTCTTCAAGGATTCTCTTCTTATGCTTTGGTAATTCTTGTACATAAACTCTGTCTCTGAATCTCATAAATCTATTCTCATCAATTTTGAAATCCACCTCTTTACCTTGATTGATCAACATCAACCGGTCAATCAAACTTAAGTCGACTTTCTCACCCTCTTTGATCTCTTCGAGAATACCATTAATCAACTTTAGCATACCCATCTTCACATTGTTATGTGTCATCTTACACACCAAACTAAGATCTCTGAACTGTTTAATTAAATCCAATTCTTGAACCATCAATTCCGATACGTACAAGGACTTTCTACTCAAAGCATATACTACCACATTGGCTTTAGTAGAATGGTAACTGTCATACCCCAAAATTTGCCCTACCTATTCTCATTTCATCTTGATCATGGCTCATGATTCATCTGTATACCCTTGCATTAATCATCCATTATAAGATCATTCATCTCCACTTTCATTTTACAAGATCGTTGATTTGAAGGGTTTTTATTATTTATCATGCAAGACATTGAATTACGCCAACGGTGTCATCAGTCTTCATGGACTAGGGTTTTTTTGGTGTGTACTTGAGAAGAAAGCTTGTGGGATCATGGTGCTACATTTTGACTTTTGGGCACAACTAACTTTGGATGTTCACTTTTCTAGGCCTAAGTCTTTGGAATCCCTTATTTTAGTCAAGACACTTTGATTATGAAATTGGAAGCCATTTACACAGGTTTGACTTTTTGGTCAACAAAGTCAACCATGGAAACTTGACTTTTTTTTTACCAATTTCTTATGAGGTCTTACGTCTTGGCTATGTATGGCTATATTCTCTTGATTAAGGCTTTACAATCAAAGTGCAAAGGTTTCAAAATTCAAATATTCAAATTCATAGAAATAGAGGGAAAAAGTACATTTCTTAAGAAACAAGTCACAAGCTACATTCAAGGTCCAATTCACATTCAGAATATCAAGAGTACGTTACAAAAAGGCAAATAATGGCAAATTACATAGGAAATCCTAAATTTAAACTAAGGTTGACTTTTGGTCAAACAGTAGACCAAAGTCAAACTGGCCCCTAAGACCTATCATTTTCTTCATCCTTAAGACCTTCTATTTGTGGTCCAAGTCTTCATTATCTTCATGTTCAATGCCATTCCAAATACCTGGGCATTGTTAGCACAGATACCTCCAAATACCTTATGCCATGATACACCCTAGCTAATTTCATGCATACATGCTAACAGGCCAAGTCTAACAGCATATATCAAATTCACACACATACACATAATCCATAGCATGTATACCATAAAAATTCAATACTTAGCAGCACACATGTACATTTGCAATACACAAACCAACCATCATAGCCAAGCATAAACAATAACTTAACGGCAGGCCCAATCATTATACATTCAAATTAAATTGCAGAACAAACACTAACTTCAATTATTAGGCCAACTAACCAAGTTAGTTAACATTTATCCAAACCTATTAACCCTAACAGATCACAACAAACTCACTTTCCAAGTTAGTTCTTAAGCATTCTCAAATTGACATTTACCTCCTAAACCAGTATCAAATTTGCAACCAATCCTCCAATTACCCAACTGTCATTGCAAAATTGACCAACATCCTCCAATAACCGTTACCAATTTCTAACAACCAGTACAACTAAATTTAGTTAATAATCAAATGTCTTCCATTAATAACACTTCTTTCATCACCAAGTTTAACTAACATTTCCATTCTTTTAATTTGTTTTGACTTAACTACTATCTAATGCTAGTTCATTCAACTAACAGTTACCTAATGACTAACTATTAAACTCTAACAATTAACTAACATTAATTATCTAACCAACCTCTAACATTTAGTTCTACTAATTTTAGTTATTGATTCTAATTTTCATTACCAGTTAACACTCTCCTATTTTAGCAAAATTGTTCATTAGACTAACAGTTAACCAAATTCTAACATCTAACTATCATTAACATTTTCTTTTTTAGTTAACTAGCCATTTAGCTAACTCAGTTAACTAACTAATTCCTAACTCCTAACTGCCAAACTCAAACTCAGTTAACTAACAGTTAAAATCACTAACACTGTTAATACTAATTGTTAAGTCTTAACGTAATTTGCCATCCCAACTAACTCTAACATCCAAAAATTCACAGTTGCCCTAACTGCTAACTAACCCTGCCCTAAAGCTACCCGAGTTAGTTACATTTCCCTCCAATTCATTCTTCAAGCTCCTCTATTTAAATAGTTATTCCTCTTTAATCATGGGGGGGACCATTCACTCACACTTCACCCTCAATTCCAAGTTCTCTACAACTCTCTCTTCTCTCCCTCCTAAACTTAATTAGAGCTCTCTTCAAGATACTCCTCAGAGCTTCACATTGAAGCTCTGAAAGAGTAAAGCTTGGCCTAACTTCTCATAGTCTCTACACCCAAGTTCTAACCAACTACAACAAACACAATTCCCTACAGACTAAGGTTCAATTTCAGAAGAGGAAGAAGAAGGAAGGAAGAAAATTGCCAAAGTTGAGATTCGAGGCTTACCTAATTGTATCTCTGGGTTTCTTTCTCTACATCTTCATCTTTAACATATCAACAACTTCCAGAGCTCTTCTCCACTCTGTAGGTAGGCATTGCTTCCTCGATCCTTCACTTTTCATTGTATTAGTTACCATGTTGTAGAGTTGATGGTAGGGAATCAAAGCCCTAAAGTGGTAGCTTAAAACTGTGATTTAATGCCATTTAATTTGAGATTTAAAATCTAGGGTTCTTGAGGATGTTCGTGTAGATTGAGAGTTTTAATAAGATTTGGAAAAAGTGAATGGAGAAATGGATAGAGGAGGTAAAATAGAAACCAGATGTGGTTGTTTGGTGACATTTGGTGGTGCCCCGCCGCCGGAAGCGATTTTTGGAACGACGGGGCGATTTTAGGTCACCTGAGGTTTAAGAGAGAGAGGAAAAAGCAATCTGGGGTGAATGAAGAGGAAATGAAGTGAGAATTGAATCTATGCCCCTTTGCCCTCACGTGTTGGGCTTCAAGTTTAAGCCCAAAGGGCTTTTACTATGTTGCACCCTATTTTGTTTACTGGTTCACATATCTCTCTCTAAAGTAACAATAAAGAGTTGCGCTTAGGCCTCTGAATCTTAGGCCCAACGCCCTTTTTACTATCCAGACACCTCCTCTATTGATTACACCCCATGACAATGTTATTTATTTATTTTTATTAATTTTTCTTTATTTTCTTTTAACCAAGCACATAAAAATAGACATTTTAACTTACACATAATTCATTAGATTAGAATTTTAATTAAATTTAATTCTTGGATTTAATTCTTAGTTCAAATTAATGGTAGATTAGAAATTAGGGTTTTGACATGTTAAATTCAATTTCTGGTGCCTTTATTTTTTCTTCATGATCCCATATGTTTAATGTGTGACTCTTAGCATGTTCATCTTGGTGATTCGATTGATTGATCAAACTTGTTTTGATCAATTAATTACATTTATAATTTAGGACTTTTTTGTATGACTTTTCAAGGATAAATTTGCATGCTCCCTTAGAAATCACATTCAATTAAATGATCATAAGTCCATTGATCACTTAATTGAATTAGAACTTTATGCTTGCACCTTTACTTAATCCATTAAGTCAATCCTAATACTATTCTCATTCAAAACCCTAGATATAGGAGGACATCAAGACATGATCATGCTAAGTTTTGTTCCATTCCTTCAAGCACACCTTGCCTCATCCCTTTAAAAAATAAAACTATTTTCAGACTTCAAAACACCTATTAATTATGATACAAATTATGCATCAGGAGCCTTAAGAAATAGAGAAGAATGAGAAAGATCATTCCCACCCTTGTTCTAAATATCTTTAAATACGGGACATAGGCCATAGTTATTCAAAGTATTCACCTCCATTCATAGACTTTAGTGCAATTCAAATCAAAACAACTTTCAACTTTCATCCTCAGACCATTAATTAATTCAACAATCCACATCCACAACACCATCCTCTTTAGACCAAACACAATACTCTTTGGACACTCATACATTTCTTGAGGTTAATCACCTTCTTGTGGTTAAAACCCTTTTCATACATGTTTTCCTTGTGAGTCCCGATGCTTAGGCAAACCCTTCTCATAAATGTTTTCCTTGTGAGTCCCAGTGTTTAGGCAAACCCTTTACATGCACGTTTGCCTTGTGATTCCCAATGCTTAGGCAAACCTTTTTCATGCATATTTGCCTTGTGAGTCCCAGTGGTTAGGCAAACCCTTTTCATGCATGTTTGCCCTGTGAGTCCCAGTGCTTAGGCAAACGATCTTCTTATGCATGTTTGCCTTATGAGTCCCAGACCTTAGGTAAACCCCATCTCATGTATTTTTGCCTTGTGAGTCCCAGAGCTTAGGCAAACCATCTTAAGCATGCTTACCTTGTGAGTCCTAGAGCTTAGGTAAGCCATCTCATGCATGCTTGCCTTGTGAGCCCTAGAGCTTAGGCAAGCCACCCTATGCATGCTTGCCTTGTGAGTCCTAGAGCTTAGGCAAGCCATCTTATGCATATTTGCCTTGTGAGTCCCAGAGCTTAGGCAAACCTTCTTCTCATACATGCTCTCCTTGTGAGTCCCAGAGCTTAAGCAAACCATCTCATGCATGCTTGCCTTATGAGTCCCAGAGCTTAGGCAAACCACCCATTGCATGTTTGCCTTATGAGTCTCATAACTTAGGAAAACCCCACTTTGTAGGCGTTGACCCCCGACCCTAGGAAAAAACCTATAAATATGCATTGGTTAATCATTATTTATTGGTTAATATACCACACTCCTGGTCCAGACACCACTCTTTGGGTTCAAACAACACAATCTTGGTCCAAATAACATCTTCACATCACCTTCAGCACATTTCACAAACATTTTCAATTCAATAACCAAACAATAATCCCCTTTCATGAAAGAACTGTTATAATCCATTCCTTAGCAATCAGACTAAAATCTTAGAGCATCTGAACTAGGATCAAACCATCTAACATCAAAACACTTCTAGGATATGATTATAATATTGTTCCCTAAAATCAACCAACAAATACTTATTTTCTACCCACAAACTACAGAGCTATGATTTTCTCATTGCATTATTAGAATATGTAGGCACACGATTTTGAAATCTTGGCGAGCACATTAATTAAAAACTTTTTCCCCTTAAATTAAAACCAATCGCAAGTAACCTTTAGATATTAACACTCATCCGTGCAAAGAACAATCAAAAGGGTTCTCGTTTAGTACAACAGATGTGAGGGATGTTAATACCTTCCCCTTGCATAACCGACTTCCTTACCCGTTTCTCTTCCCTATGGGTTTTATTGATATTTTCCCTTTCTGTTAGAATAAATAAAATTCAGTGGCGAATCTATTAAATTTTCGAGCGTGCGATGAGCTCAGGTATTTTTCGCATCGTGACAGTAACTCAAACCCAAATCACAATCCGTCATAAATTCAAGCCACTTCTTTTTCCTCATTCAGTTCGTACAAATACTTTAAACTCTTATGATCACTGAACACTTCAAATCTAGAGCCAAACAAATAATGTCTCTAAACATTATGCACAAACACCACAACCTCTAATTCCAAATTGTGGGTAGGATAATTCTTCATATAAACCTTCAGTTGTCTCAAAGCATAAGCTACAACCTAACGATTATTCATAAGAACACCGCCTAAACCTATCTTCGAAGCATCACAATACACAATAAAATATTCACTCGAACTTGGCAAAATCAAAACTGGTGCTGACATCAACTTGCTATTGAGTTCTTAAAAACTCTCTTCACACTGAACATCCCACACATAAGCTTGACCTTTCCGAGTCAACTGAGCCAAAGGCAAAGCCAACTTCGAAAAACATTCAATAAACCTTCTATAATAACTATCCAAACTCATAAAATTTATGATCTCAATAACAAACTTTGGAGTCTCCCATTGCAACAAGACTTCAATCTTCAACGGATCAACTGATATACCACCACTAGAAATTACATGACCATGGAAACTCACTTCACACAACCAGAACTTACCCTTGGACAACTTCACATACAACAACTTCCCATGCAAAGTCTGCTACACAACTCTCAAATGTTCCAAATGATCCTCATCTTCCTTGGAATACACTAAGATATTATCGATGGACACAATCACAAAATGATCCAAGTACGGATGAAAGATCCTATTCATATACTCCATGAATACACCTGGTGTATTAGACACACTGAATGATATCATTGAATACTCATAGTGACCATATCGAGTTTTAACGCGATCTTCGGAATATCTTCTGGTTTCACACGAATCTGATGATAACCCGATCGCAATCAATCTTACTAAAATTACAAGCGCTAACTAACTGATCCATCCGATCATCAATTCTCAAAAGAGGATACTTATTCTTAATAGTAACCTTATTAAGCTGCCGATAATCAACACACAACCTCATGCTACCATATTTCTTCTTGACCAACAACACTGGTGCTCCCCACGAGGAAACACTAGGTTGAAAAAACTTCTTCTCAAGCAGATCCTCTAATTTTTTCTTCAACTCGCTCATCTCTAAAACACATATTCTATAAGGTTCCATCGACACGGGACTAGTACGAGGTACTAAGTCTATGGAGAACTCAATCTCGCACTCCAGTGGAAAATCACTAATATTATCTGGGAACACATTTGGAAAAACACATACCACTGGTAGATCACTAACCACAACTCTACCTTCAGCCTTCAATGAAACAAACATCATATATACTCGAGCATCATCCTTCTAGGAGTTTTCCACTTGCTTAGCAGACATAAACATCAGATTTTCACCTTCTTTGAACTCTGGAAACATCACGGGTTTGTCGAAACAGTTGATATGAACATGGTTGAACTCCAACCAATTCATTCCCAGGATAACATCGAGTATACTCAACGACAAACAGACTAAGTCAATACCAAATTTCTTACCATAGATAGTCAAAGGGAAATTCAAACAAACTTAGAAAGTAGTCACCGAACCATTAGTTGGGGCATCAATAACCATACTCCTAACCCTAGAATATATTTCAAGATTCAACTCTCTAGCACAATCAAGAGATATGAACGAATGCATCGCACCCGTGTCAATTATAGCAATCAGAGAAACACCAATAATAAGCACGCACCTTGAATTAAGTTATCCTATCTAGCAGTCACTGCTCCACTCAAAGCAAAAACTTTCTCTCTAGACTGGACTTTCTTCAGTTTCTAGCATTAAGTACTAGTGTGACCTAGTTCTTCATAGCTGAAGTAAGTCATCATATTACTCTTACAATTAGTAATGTAATGTCCTGGCTTCACACACTTGAAACATTTTTTACCATAACTCTTGCATTCAATAGCACGATGACCCATTCTTCCACAACTAAAACATCTAACCGAAGTAGGAGTGCCTCCCCCACTTGTCTCTTTCCCACCTGAAGCCTTCCACTTCCCTTTATCGGCTAGAGCCCCATACATTTGTTCACGATTTTGATTTCCACTTTTCTTCTCACTAATACTCTTATAGTGAGCAGATATAGCGCGACTATATTCATCGTAGATTCTACACTTATTAACTAGCACATATAAGTGATGAATCTCTTGATACCTGATGAATTACTTGATCTTTGGACTCAAGCCACTCTCAAACTTGATACACTTGGAACCCTCAACTCCTACTCCATTGTAAAGCTGGCAGAACCTATACAACTCCTCAAACTTCACAGCATAATCAACAACAATCATGTTTCCTTACTTTAGCTTAAGAAACTCAATTTCTGTATTGTTAGAACATCAGCAGGAAATTACTTCTCAGGGAACTCAATCTTTAAATTTTCCCACGTGATCTCAGTACCTGTAACTTCAAGCCTCTAACAAGCATTCTTTCACCAATACCCCACTTCTTCAGCCAACATATGAGTATTAAATAGTACCTTCTGTGCATTTGAATAAGCCATCACCTTGAAGATCTTCTCAATCTCTTGCAATTAAACCCGAGCACATTTTGGGTTGTAACTTCCCTTAAAAGTCGGCATATTGTTCCTCTAGAACTTTCCTAGCCCTCTGAACTCATTTGCCTTCCCATTCTGATTTTACAACGCGTGATTCCCTTGACCCATCACATGAGCCATAACCTTAAAAGCATCAGTGATTGTGCGATCATTTCTTCAAGCCATTTCTTTGCACACCAGTAAACAACAATAAGAAGAAACTTTGCATCAACATTGTTTATACATAGATGTTGCATACTAAGAAACACATAACATCATAAAACATGGCTGAATGGACTGACCTGCTCTGATACCACTAATGCAACATCCTAAAACCATTACTCATAAATAAAAGGATAAAATCAACTATTTAGGATGCTACTCAAACATAACATGCATACACCCTCTGTCCCATATTATAAGCAAAAATTACTTTTTAGATACAATAAATAATTAATGTATCTGACCTATATACAGGCCAGATACATTAATTATTCAATGTATCTAAAAAGTAACTTTTTCTTATAATATGGGACGGAGTAGTACTTTCCAAACATTTTCAAAACTCACCGCAAAATTCCAATAAATAACATAAACTTCAATTATCTCATCAAGTTGAAATGCGTAATTAAAGCAATATAATCCAACGATTATCTCAAAAACAATAAAAACACCATGTTCCCAATGTTACAGATTAGAGCATTAAACCAATTAAATAGCGATACACGAGTAAAATAAACAAATAAAAGCTCAAATACCATCTTCCAACTCACATGAGCACTTACTTCTTTTGAGTATTTGTACAACAACTTACAGAGCTACACAAAATAAACAAGAAAGGGATGAGAATACGCTCAAATGTATTAACGTACAAAACAACAATGCACATTCAATTACACATCAATACAACAATTCATTTCACATCACCTTTATGTATGCAATGTGACTCACAACTCGAATCTATGCATGTGGTACCAATTTGGACAACATAGCTTTGTTACTGATCTCCTCCACTCAACAATGGTTCCTCATTCGAACCGAGTCCCCACTTCTGAACCTCAGACGATCAAAAGTCTCGACTTCTGAACCTATGACTCACTTCTTTCAACACACTCCACAATATCATGTATGGCATATAAGTAATGCAATAAAAAAAATTACGGTTCCACTTCTACCCATAAACAACATGCAATATAGCATTCAACAGTAGTTCCCACTTCTGAACTACACACCTCAATATAACACATACAATTATGTTCACATCACTTAATTGTATTTGCAACATCACAACTCATACACATAATCATAATTCACCATTTATAATTATGCAAATCAAATAAATTATTGTTTAATTATCATAACAAGTTACCTCGATTAATTAATTTCATCAAATACAAAAAAATCAGCAGTCAAACATTGACTACCCAAGAAAATAACATTGAAAATTGGGCAAATCGCTAAAAAACGATCTCTGGAAGCCATGATGACCAAGTCATAACCCAGTCAATCATCTAAAAAACATTTAAATGACATGAGTAATCTCGCCTGGAGACCAAGACGGCCTCCTTGTTAACCTGTTAAAGACTGCCAGTCAACCATGATGCATGCCAGGCATCCTGTCACGCCCGTGCCGACAGTCACGTTAGTGTAAAAAGCAATTTATGTGTTTTTTGCCATGGGAGCTCATTCAAAGCTCCAATTTCGATCCCTAGCACCCTAAATCGCACAAAAATTAATAGATACATATTATACAGGGATCAAATTGCCACACACTCATCAACTAACACCTAATTTCATCAATTAATCATGAATTCAAGAATATGCTCATAAACCAATTACACAACATTGGTAGGAATAACATTAAGATTCATACTTATTCCATACATACAAATTTTCAGTAATACTCAGAGCACGCATTTACACACCAAACATGGCAATTATCATGGATTACACATAATCACATTCAAGAATTCATCAAACACAACAATGGTGAATAAAAACCTAGAGGAGGGTGAGGATCCCTCTCTACCCTTCATGCAATACACCTATATTTGATTAGTTCCCTCCCCCCCCCCCCCCCCCCACTAAATTTCTAACAACAAAACAATCAAAATCATTGTCTACGGTGTTGTACCCTTTCAAGAGCTTCCTAGGTTTGCCTCTTTTCCCCCACTCTCTCACTTTCTACGCACTGACACAAATAAGCTCCACTAATCCCTTTTAAATAATAAACCTAATTTCTAAATGTAATAATTACACCTTAGCCCCAACTCCTTTCTAACTATCACCACTTTACCCCATTTTTTTTATTAATTCCAATTTTCACCTAATCTCTCACAACTCTATTTTTTTTCTATTATTTTAGTCACTTAAAATTAACTAATAATTCTAATTAATTCCTACCACTCTCTATAAATTTCTCAAAAATACACACAAGTGCCAAATAGCCATATAACACACATTATCACCAAAATAAATAATAAAATGGCATTTTAAACCACTTAATTAATTAATTAAAAACAAAAAAAATTAATTAAATAAATTATTCGAATTTAGGGTGTTACACCATCGGCCTGACTATGACTATCTTAGACACGACTATTTTTGACCGACGCTAACTTGTTAACTTCGAGCCATTTAGTTTGCCCCGACACCGACACTAAATCAACGTTTAACTTGATGTAGCATCGTTTTTTCTGCTTATAGCGTCGGGAAAAAATCGACACTAAATATTGTATTTCTAGTAGTGAAAATGACGACACTCTAGTGGACTTGCAGACACAAGGGCCATTGAACGAAACACTAAAACTAAAATTCCCATTAGAAGGAACAATATTTCTACAACAGTGGAAAAGATAAGCTAACATGAAGGAAACAAATTCAAACATAACAAATGGAGAGAATCATTTCTAGCCAACAACAAACCCCATTCTACACGAAGTTACTCTAAAAAACTAGACCAAAACAACAACAACAATAGTTACTCAATTTGTCCTTAGTAGGCTAGCATCGTAAATCACCGCAAACAAATTGTAAATACTTACACACGGTGAACTAAAATGAAACACTGAGGAGAGACTTTTAATTGACCTTACAAACACGCATACTTCTACAACAAAACACCCAAACCAAACAGAACCAAGGAGGATCCAACCATATATATATATATATATATATATATATATATCAAACATTCAATTTAAATCAAATAAAGAGAGTAACTTCAGTAGGGAAAAATTGATGCATGCATCTTGAATTGAAACCTAATATTTTCCTCTACTATCATTTCCAATGAACAATATCAATGTCATTTTATGCATTGTATCAATATCATATATGCATATATCATCTTTCTTGCTACAATCAACATTTCACAACAAAAAAACAAATAGAAATTATGAATTCAATATTCAACAAGGCTTCTAATTTCTATCCATGGACATAGCCAACACATATTAAAGTCAAGGAATCATTATGTTACTCTCTTACAATATTATATTTAATTGGATAGGAATTGTAGAGTAAAACAAAATAAACAAAAAAGAAGTGATGAATTTTAATAGAAATTGAATATTATTTCTAATTGGACAAGAATTGTAGAGTAAAATAAAATAAACAAAGGAAAATGATGAATTTTAATGGAAATTGAAGACTAAAGTTTATTGAACTTTAAACCTAATAGCTAGTTTTATTGTCATAGAAATTGAAAAATGCACAAGTGAGTATTTTACAAAGAACATCTAGAGCTTTTTGTTTTTTTAGAAGAAATAAACAAGTACAACAACATGTGAGACTAACATTGAAATGGGTGCCTATGTTCCATCCCAAGTAGGGGTGTACGTGGGTTGGTTTGGACCGGATTTAGCCTAACCAGTTGCCCAACCCATTCAAACTTCGATGGGTTGGGTTCGTCGTCCAACCCGCAATTTCATTGTCAAAACCGACCCGAACCGACCCGTTCATTTATGGGTTGGGTTCATGGGTTGTGTTTCGAATAAAAGATATATTTTCTTACGATTCTTTTTGTCGATTTAAAAAATATATAACACAATTCAATACAATCATACTCATTTATAATACTCAAATTCGATGAAACACATCATATAATATCTTATAAAATTCATCAGCACGACATAATACTTGATATTAGTATAAAATTCAACAAGACACATTATTTTCATAAAATAGGTTAGTCGAAAATGATACAAAAGAAATAAGAAACAACATTTAATATTAGAATTACGTAAACTCATTCGTCTAGTAGTATTAATGGTAGAGAATAATTTTTTTTTGAACAAAATTATGGTTATTAGTGAGATATTAGTATTATATTTTTACTTAAAAAAAATAATAATAAAAAATTACTAAAGCCACATCAATGGGTCTATGTGTTACAAAACTCAAACCCGATACCCGACCCGGAACTATACGGGTTGTTATGGGTTAGGTTGGGTATACCCGTAAATGAATGGGTTCGGGTAATTTATAGGTTGGGTTGGTTTGGGTCGGGTCAACCCGCACCCATGAACACCCCTTAATCCCAAGTATCCATATTATAACTTTATTTTCATCAAATGTAAACTTTTCTAGTAATTTTTTAAAACTATGAAAATTTTGAAAATAGTTAAAATTGCTGGCTGTGGGGTTCGAACCCACGCGCACTTATGTGCAGAAGATCTTAAGTCTTCCCCCTTAACCTCTCGGGCAAACCAGCCTCATGTTGGCATTTAACACAAACAATAAGATATCTAAATAAAATTCTATAATATACATAGTTCCATTTTTCAACAGAATAATCTTGAACTAAAAACAAATTTTGAAACAACTTCAATATTACAATTCCAAAACCCTAACAGAAAGAAATATCTTCTCCACATCAAACCAAATTTCCTCACATTCCTTAATCATTAAAAGCAAAACATTTTGTATTATCTATTATATTTCTATATTAGATCATGCATACATAGTGGTTAATGTCCGAGACTCCAAAAAAATTCATGTAGAAATTCATATTAGATAACCCTTTTCTAATTCTAGATAAAAATAAATCCTTGAATAATAGAAACCGTCACAATCTACTCATGGATGAACCATCTAAGAAAAATACATTCAAGTGAAATGAAGTTCAATAAAAGGTACATCAATCAGTCCAATTTCATCAACAAATTCATTCAAACAAAAAAAATCTTCACCTTGCACAAAAACCAGAACAACCTTTTATTTTTCATCATAACTTAGTTCAACAAACATAGCACTTATTACTCTCATTTAAAGATATGATATTGCCAAGATGGTCTGATATGTCTCCATTTCCATCATTTTCATGTGGAGCATATACATTTGTTATAGCCATTATTTCATAATATTTCCATTTTCAACATCCACTAAGCCATGATCAATACACATTAAATACTCTACATGCACCAAATTAGAGTTTCACATAATAAGAATCCCTCAATCTACCATATGTTGTTTGTAACATAACCCCACATAATTTTATCTACACAATACTTCACACAAAAAACCCATCTATAATTTTCATCTTAGTTTCCCGTGTACAAACTAAATCAAAACATTTTCTCTCACCAAAACTATAACCCCTTCTTTTACATCACACTAGTGAAGTCTCTAATAATATAACTCGCCATATTTATAATTAAACATTCTCTTCCAAATAGCCAAACATCATAGTTCCGTATTCAAACTCTAACCTTTATCATTTAACCTTGTCCTTTTTTCTTTTATTTTTTTCTTTTTAAGAAATAATACTCTTATCTCTTTTTTACATATACATATTTATCTTTCCTATATCAACTTTATCACATTTTAAAGTAATCCTTTTTTCGTAACAATAATAAAATTTTAAACAAGTGGATGTTGAACCATAATTTGATAAAATTTTAGCATTTTAATCTCGTCGAATTCTCTAGGTGAACATGAATGCTTGCAAGGTGAATTGAAATAGGGAGCAAAAGTCCTGAAAATTTTTCAAAGTCGTGAAGCGAAAAAGTTGTTTCGTGAGGCGTACATTATATTATGTGAACCCATCCTTTCAGGTTACTTCATATTTGAACTCTCATTGCTATTGAAAACACTTAATTTTCTAGATTTTGATTTTGATCAACCATTCCTTCTAAATCTTTTAATATACCTGTTAATCTCATTTTCACATCATAAATTTGTCCCACTGCGACCTAAGATACCACATATCTGTATTTGTAGTATTTGCTCATTCCACCACACCAAAAGTTTGGACTAATAGACCTTTACATGTCTACACGATGAAGGAAAAGATGTTTGTAATATGGAATCCCCTTCACAATGTTATTTAGGGAGGTCGATGTTATGATATCCATATATATTTCAAAAAATTTGATATTTTGATTTGCATAGGGTTTTGAAATAAGGACCATGAGTTTTTGAGATGCACATGTTTATCTTAAGGGAGGGAATACAGTAATATTATAGTGCAAGTTTCTCTGAACACAATTCAACTTTTGGTTCAAGTACATAATGTACCTGGAAGTTTAATGTCTAAAATTATAGGAAAACACATAGCTGAAGTTATTTGAGAATGATTGAGGAATGACAATCATGTGTATATTAGTTATGGTTATATATGCAAACTAATAAGAGTTGTGTTTGTTTTATTGTTTTAAGAAATGTATTTACATTTTTACTAGAAAACATTATTTGAATTTGTGTTTGGGTATTTTAAAATCTGTTGGACAAATATTTTACTCCAAGCTATCCACTGTTTTGCCTTGTTCCCCTTTTGTCCATTACTATATATAATAGAAGTGGAAACTGATGTTACCTCTGCCCAATTCTCGAAGAACGTGGCCAAAATCGAAGATCACACTCAGATATGGTCATCTCGAATATGATAAATTCAACTACAAATGTACACATGGGATGGAAAAATAGAGAGGAAATGATCAAGTGTACTAGAAAAATAATGAAATACAGATGTACACATGGGATGGAAATATTTGAATTTTCAAAAAAGAATCACAAAATTAGTAATGGAAGAAATGGAAAATTAGGGATAAAAATTGTTCAATAACAACAACTTACAAACAACTGTAAATGATTTGTATTCACCCATCATAATTGGATTATGCCACATTAAATTAGGAGGTCTAAAAACCTTAATCACGATAAAAAAGTTAAAGGACCCATCATTATGTCAACCAAGAGAATCTACACACACGGACACATGCAAAAATGTGACGTTGAATCCTAATGCATCTCTTAGACTTCTACCACTTCCACAATTACGAGTTTATGGGGCCACATGTATTACATTGGTACTTCAACATGGGTGATGCACTTTAGTTAGTATATTTCTAACTTGGGAATTATTTCAAACTTCTCAAAGTTTAATATTTTTTAAACTCATTAACTATTAAAATAATTAAGAATTCAGAAAATTGTGTAATGATAAATGCCTATACAAACCAACCCAAAATTTATTATAAATTATCCACCAAGAAATATCACACTTCAAAATAAAAAACAAGTTCAATTGTGACATCGGACCCCTAAGGTCATCCCTATAAAATAACACACCTATTGGTCATGTATTCCAAAGCAATGACGTACTTACATAATTTTGAACTACATAGAAAATATTTAAACCAAATAGGTTCCTATACCCATCTCGAAGTCAATTATGCTAAGGAGCTCTCACTTATCGACTAACAATTCCCGAGATCGCCTCAATGAATAAATTGCAAGAAACATATCATAGTCTATATTCTCTATAAACAAGAATTATCCTCCATGTATGACCACACAAATATTTTAATCACTTACTAATTGTCATTACACTATCTAACTTTGACAACAAAGTATATTTTGAAAGTACATTCCACAACTAGTGATGTAAATCTCACATTGTCTTCTTAGGTGTTGGAGATATTAATAATATTAGATATTAATTAGTGTTTAGTACCTTTACATTAATATCTCCTTCTTAGTGTGTATATCATTAAGCCTATCTTGTATGTTTAGCCGCTTGCTTTTGGAACTGATATATCAGTTGCTATTATGTTAAGCAACTGATATATATAATGCCTCCTATTCTGTTACTGAGTAACTAATTGAATCATTTTCACACTATTCATTATCTTCTACATTCTCTCTGTACCCAACACACTATCTTGAAGATGAATTCACTTTGCATTGAATTCTAACATGGTATCAGAGCCTGGTTGCGATCTTCCGCGCGTCCTGTTCTCCCTCGCTTGCTGATATCGATCTTGCTCTTTCTCTTCTCTAATCGAACCATGAGCTCTGAAGATAATCAAGATTCTGGAGTCAAGAATCTCTCACAATCGCAAGAACTTCAAAACTGTTTGCTACCTCCAAGATGAACAACTCGTTTGGACCAAAGCTCTCCATCAAATTGCAAGACAACAACTACCTCCTATGGAATCAACAAGTTGAAGGTGTGATCCTGACACAAAAGATGCACAAAATCGTGGTAAATCCGCAAATCCCTCAGAAATTCAACTCTGTTCAAGATCGTGTTTCAGGTACGTACTCTGATGAATATGAAGCATGGTTGGTTCAAGATCAAGCTGTGTTCATTTGGTTGTTATCTACAATCTCTGAGTCAGTGTTACCTAGGGTTTTAGCTTGTAAACATGCTTATGAAGTCTGGGATAAAATTCATCAGTATTACAATGCTCAAATGAAAGCTAGGGTTCGTCAATTGCGTGTTGAGCTAAAATCCACAAAGAAAGGGAACAAATCCATTACAGAATTCGTATTACGCATCAAAGCCATAGCTAACTCTCTTCTTGCAGTTGGTGACACGATTTCAGAACAAGATCAAATTGATTCGATCCTTGATGGTCTCCCAGAAGAATACAATCCGTTTGTGATGCAGATGTATGGGAGCACTGAAA
The DNA here is from genome assembly GCA_022829125.1 of Lathyrus tuberosus. Taxonomy (NCBI): domain Eukaryota; kingdom Viridiplantae; phylum Streptophyta; class Magnoliopsida; order Fabales; family Fabaceae; genus Lathyrus; species Lathyrus tuberosus. Next base: position 12,791,503 of record JALAZF010000101.1, on the reverse strand, counting down.
CTCCATCGTTGTGTGATGTTGAAGCCCTTCTCTATGTGCAAGAAGCTCAGTTGGACAAGTTTCGTCAAGAACTCATTGTGTCCACTGTTGCTGCCAACCTAGCTCACTCCAGTCAAGACAACAATGGTGCAAGAGGAAGTTTTCGTGGCAGAGGCAACAGATTTGCAAGAGGTAGAGGTCGTGGTAGAACTCGTGCTAATGCAGGACCTACTGGAAATCGCCCTACATGTCAGTTGTGTGGCAAATATGGACATTTGGTGATTAATTGCTGGCACAGGTATGATGAGAACTTTGTACCACCTAATGCAACAAACTCTCAATCTAATGCTGCAGATAAGTCTGGATCTACACCAACCACAACACATGCTGATTCTCAATCTGATCAAGCCGTGGCCATGGTAGCTTCAACAAGTCAAATCCCTTCAGGCCAGCCCTATGCCTTCACTCAAGAATACTCACTTCCAGCTCAGCTTGAATCCCAAGCCTGGTTTGCTGACTCAGGTGCCTCCCATCATCTTACTCCTTGGGATACTTACTTACACAATTCCAAACCTTACTTAGGCACTAGGAAAGTTTGTGTTGGTAATGGCAACTCACTGGCTATTAAATCTGTTGGCTCCATTGTCTTCTATTCTAAGTTTAATCCTAGCCATAAGTTAGTCCTTGATAATGTTCTTCATGTTCCATCCATTACAAGGAATTTGCTCTCCGTTTCAAAATTTTCAGCTGATAACAATGTTAGTTTTGAATTCATAGCTGACAAGTGTTATGCTAAATGTCAGGTTTCTAAACAAATTTTTCTTGAAGGGTTTCTTGATGCTAGTGGTCTGTACTGCATGCCCAAGCTATCATTGAAGCTCATAGGACCTTCTCAGTTGAATAAAGATCCATTCTTTCAATTTGATGCTCAAGGCTATACTGCTGTCCAGCCTAGCATAGTTGCAGATTTGTCTTGTAATTCTGTTAATACTAGTATAGACAAAGTGTCTTCTTGTAATTCTTTGGCCTTGTGGCATCATAGACTAGGACATGCCAATTACACTACAGTCAAACAAATTCTCAAACAATGTAATGTGTCTATTTCTAATAAAAATGATGTTTCTGAATGCAAATCTTGCAATTTGGGCAAAGCTCATAGATTACATGCTCCCTCCTCCACCAATGTGTATGAAAATGCCTTTGATATCATATATTCAGACTTATGGGGTCCATCTCCCCATTCTTCTAGCTCTGGTTACAGGTATTATGTGGCATTTGTGGATGGACATACAAGGTATACTTGGGTATATTTTCTGAAACAAAAGTCAGAGACACTTCAAGCCTTCAAGTTGTTTCATGCCTTTGTCAATACTCAGTTCAATACAACCATCAAGTCAATTCAATCTGATTTTGGAGGTGAGTTCAGGCCATTTTCTAAAGTCCTGGCTGAACTTGGCATTACACATAGAATCACATGTCCTCACACATCTCATCAGAATGGTTCAGTCGAAAGAAAACATCGTCACATAGTTGAAATGGGTTTAACCTTGCTTGCTCACTCATCCATACCCCTAACCTATTGGGATCATAGCTTTGCTACTGCGGTGCATGTGATCAACCGGTTACCATCCTCTTCCTTACCTAATCTCACTTCTCCTTATTATGTCCTCTATCACAAACAGCCCAACTATCAATCAATCAAAGTGTTTGGATGTGCCTGTTATCCATTGCTGAGACCATACAATCAACACAAGCTTCAGTTCAGAAGCTCTGAATGTGTATATTTGGGTGTGTCACCACAACACAAAGGGTTCAAGTGTTTGAGCAAGGAAGGGAAAATATGTATATCCAAGGATGTTACCTTTCATGAACAACAATTTCCATTTCCTACACTTTTTCCAACAAATAACAAAAAGTGTGCCTCACTACAAACTGCCCAATCTGGACCTGTCAAATTAATTACTCCAGGCAATTCATTCAACCTTCAATCCCAGCCACTGAAGCTAATCATAGGCTAGCTGGCTTCACACATGAGGCTAGGCCACAAGATGATTCTGCCTATCATATGTCACAGCAACATATGGAAGTCACTCATCAGTCCAATCCTGTTCAATCCATGTCTCATCATGCAGCCAGAATTTCAGTTGGTGATCCATCAGCTCAAAATCCTGATACAACAAGCTTAGAAAAAGAGCAAGCATCTATTCAATAATCTGAACCAGCTGCCTGTTTATTGAACAAAGAAACTGAGGGCTCTCACAACCCACAGGGTATCAATGCAGAGCAACCTCATACATCTACATCCAATAGATATGAGCCTGATCCCGAGGATACTACACAGGCATTTCAAGACAGTTCTTGCCCAGAGGGCAATACATCACCACTGTCTCACGATGTATCTGCTCCCACAGAGATGCAGACCATTAAATACAAATCTGACAGCTCAAGTGAGAGACTGTCCATAGCCCTATCTGATAATTCTCTCTCACCATCCATTCAAAGTCATCAACCTAACCCTTCTTTATTGGAGAATGCCCATCCTATGCTCACTAGAGCTAAAACTGGACACTCTAAACCAAAGGTATTTCTGGCTCAAACTCAAACAGAACCAACTAGCTACAAACAAGCACTCTCCATACCTGAATGGGCCAAAGCTATGCAATGTGAATATGATGCTCTCATTGCCAATGGAACTTGGACTCTTTCTATTTTACCTCCCAACAGAAATTTAGTTGGCTGCAAGTGGGTTTTCAAAGTGAAAGAAAATACGGATGGCAGCATTCTTAAGCATAAAGCTAGGCTGGTTGCCAAGGGCTACCACCAAGAGCAAGGCTTTGATTTCAATGAAACGTTTTCTCCAGTTGTCAAACCAACCACAATTCGTATTATTCTAACTCTTGCTATTACCTATAAGTGGGAAATCCAACAGGTTGATGTTAATAATGTGTTCTTAAATGGAGTTCTCAAAGAAGAAGTGTATATGTCTCAGCCACCTGGATTTTCTAATGGTGACAAATCTCTGGTGTGCAAACTCAATAAGGCAATCTATGGCCTTAAGCAGGCCCCTCGAGCATGGTATGAAAAACTTACTCAGGCTCTTCTGCAGTTTGGATTTGTCTCATCTAGGTGTGATCACTCTCTTTTTGTATATTGCCATCAAGGAGTCTCCCTTTATGTCCTTGTTTATGTGGATGATATCTTGATCACAGGGTCTAACTCCAAGCTAATTCATGATCTGATCATCAAGATGCATGATGAATTTGCTCTGAAACAGCTAGGCAAACCATCTTATTTTCTGGGAATAGAAGTTCAGCATCAGTCCAATGGTTCACTACTCTTGACCCAATCCAAGTATATCAAAGATCTGTTGACAAGAGCCAATATGTCAAATGCCAATAGAGTGCCTACTCCAATGCTTAGCACCTGTAAACTCAGCAAACACGTCTCAGCACCCTTATCGGATCCGTCTCAGTATCGTTCTATTGTTGGAGCTCTACAATACGTATCCCTGACAAGACCTGATATTGCCTTTAGTGTAAACAAGGCATGTCAGTTTATGGCAGCACCCCTTGAAGTACACTGGTCAGCTGTTCGACGCATTCTACGATACCTTAGTGGCACTCGATTTCATGGTTTGCTGCTGGCTCCCTCCATTTCAGATCAGAAGTTTTCCTTAAGAGCCTATAGTGACTCAGACTGGGCCAGCGATCCTGACGATAGGCGGTCAACTTCAGGATCATGTATTTTCTTTGGCCCTAATCTAGTCTCATGGAGTTCCAAAAAGCAGTCGTTGGTAGCTCGGTCAAGTGCTGAAGCGGAATATCGTACGTTGGCTCACTCCACTTCGGAACTGCTGTGGATTGAATCTCTTCTCACTGAACTTGACATCTCATTTCACACACCTACTCTACTGTGTGACAACAAGAGTGTTGTTCTAATGTCTCACAATCCCATTCTTCACGCGAGGACGAAGCACATTGAGCTCGATATTCACTTTGTGCGTGAGAGGGTAGTGTCCAAGAAATTGCAGATTCAACATGTACCTGCCCCAGCTCAAATTGCTGACACATTAACCAAGCCGTTAGGGACTGCAGCGTTCCAGGACTTACGAAACAAGCTCAAAGTCGCATGCTTTCACCCACCTTGAGCTTGCGGCGGGGGGGGGGGGGGGGGGGGTGTTGGAGATATTAATAATATTAGATATTAATTAGTGTTTAGTACCTTTACATTAATATCTCCATCTTAGTGTGTATATCATTAAGCCTATCTTGTATGTTTAGCCGCTTGCTTTTGGAACTGATATATCAGTTGCTATTATGTTAAGCAACTGATATATATAATGCCTCCTATTCTGTTACTGAGTAACTAATTGAATCATTTTCACACTATTCATTATCTTCTACATTCTCTCTGTACCCAACACACTATCTTGAAGATGAATTCACTTTGCATTGAATTCTAACATTAGGTGATCCATCCCGTATGTTCATTGAGAAAACACACACACATTCTCCCCTCCCTCTCTCACTCTCTCTCTCTCTCTCTCTCTCTCTCTCTCTCACACACATGTACATACATACACAAGTCATGAATCAAACACCTCGAATTATATATACTTCAAATTGAACTCATTTAATGCTCTAGTTAAACTTATTTAGTTGATAAAACTAATCCAACAAATTTATTGTCAACACGAATCTCAAACTATGTTTGATTTGATATAATTTAATGACAATCCTAATTATCACAATCATAATATGTGAAAACAAATATGTATTTTGTATTGAATCGACAATTTTTATTGTATGTGTTCTCGACTGGCCAAAGGCCCAAATGACTAAGGTCTAACTCATCTTAAATCCAATCCACTTGACCCAAAGTATAAAATATGTTCATATGATAAGAATAATGTAAAATATATGGTATCCAATTTTTCACTACACATATCTTGAATCTTGAACTAAATTGGGCATTGGAGTTCTAACCATGCAGGGCTACCCCGTGTTGCCGTAAAGGAGATCGAAGCCTCCATTCAAAATCATAAGTTTTCCAGCTTCTTTCATTTATGGTTCCTGAACTGAAAAATGACACCGTATGTGGAAAATGAACACCAATTCCTATGATTTCCATGGTTTCAGATCTAATCTTTGATTCACCAGTTCATAATCTCCTTAGGTCACCGAATCAAAAACAAATTGACTTCCTATTTTCATGTTTTTCGCGAATTCACAATCACTTTCCAGCTTTACCGTACACAACTTCCTCATATCTCAAAATCGATAAACGCTCATAAGAGAAAACAGCGATCTATCGGAGTTGATTTGATCATTCATCACTTCCGATGCAATTCCTCAGAATCCAGATCTGTGATTCTCTCAAGAACTCTGCAAAGTGAAAAAGGAAGAATCTTAGATCTAGATTTAGGGTCCACTAGAGTCTGAAGGCGATTCCCATGAAGGTTAGGCTTGAGATTCATAGTCCATCTTCCGATCTAACATCGCTCGTACTTCTGATCGCTAATGAGGTACCTACCATGGCGATCAAGAAGATACTATAAGTTCATAATTAATGATGCATGTATACCACAAGTTCATAGTTAACGTCGTGTGCTAATCTAGTATCGGGGTGAATTCTCTAAGTACCACACAATTTCCATTTGAAGTACCAGGGTCTCCTCAGAGAGGTTCCCAGAGCACAGGTTTGTAACACCCTACTCTCCCCATTCATTTAATTATAAAAATAGTTTACAGAATAATAAAAAAATACACAAGTAGGATGTCACATCCCTTAAAACGCATGAAGTATCAAGTCACTTCATATCTTATTCCTCATCAAAATTGATCTTGACGGCTGATCAGAACTTGGAGTGGGCCAACAATGACGTCTGTGATGCTGGGTGTTTGAGATGAGGAGAGGTGTACCTGCAAGGCACTCCGATACTAAAGTAAGAATCGAGAGAGAGAAAGAGCAAGTATAAAGTATGTGTTTCGTAGAATGATTATGAATACCTGACCCTCTCAAATGAGAGGGTTTTTATACTGCCCCCAGCGCGTGGCCAACGGTCCCTATTTTTGGGGCAAAATAACTGTTTCCTGAAGAATAGGTAACTACCAGAAACTAGTCGTTAGGACAGGCAGTGTAACACCCCCAATCTATACCCCGAAGCTATTAAAGCGGTAAAAGTAAATTCAAAATTTCATCAGAGTATAATTAAAACATGCACGGCATAGACCGGAGACGCCACATCAATTTGAAACAAACATACAACACCTGCTCATACAGATATGCAACAATTCAGGTAGTAATACACCCACGAATCAGAAACAGAATAATAGCGGAAAATCTGCAACTGAATCTCATATATATATATATATATCATGAAAGTTTGTTTGTCATATACAACCATACATGTACAATTCAAAAGATACCTATACATAATACAAACTAATCACAAACGGCCACCCTAACTACCCGGCGTCACATATCAGAGCCGACCGACAAAAGAATGAAGACGCAAAGCTTCACAAAAAGACCTCCAGCAACTCTAATCTGCAATGCCTCATAGAGCATTATAAAACAGCAGAAGGGTGAGAAACACAATCATAACACGGTTGCATATAATCATATACAATACTCTCATCAACCACATAAATATACATATTTCATCTCATCAGTCACATTCACAATTCCATACACAATTAATCCATGATTTATGCAAATGCACAGAGACCGACACAACGACTCCATGCAATGCACATGCGGTACCGACTCATCACATCTCAGAACCAGTTCACTCAGGAACTATTGGAACCATCGCTCGTTATTTAGTGTAACTCCCCGTCGGGAATACGATGTTCCCCGTCGCTTTCGGTCCTCTTTGTATAAGGCTCACGACGTTTATGGATTGCTTTTGGTCCTCTTTGTATAAGGCTCACAATCCGATCGCTCACACCCCACAAGGGCACACGATCGTCTATAACCATCGCTTTCGGTCCTCTTATTTTTAAGGCTCACGATATATCAAATCTCTTTAGGTCCTCTTATTTTTAAGGCTCGCGATGTTATAGCGGATTCCCATTGGAATCTATCCGTGGCTCGTACCCTCATGGCACTCGACTTCACAATATGCATATTATGATGCTTGGCATACAATGACTCATAAGATTCATATGCACACATTTACTCATCCATAATCATGCATAACTCAACAATTACAACACATTGCAATTTCTTGCCGTAAGGCCACCAATCATCATTACGATATGTATTTCATGCAGTTTCATCACTCAACAGTACACAAGTCATAAAATATCCACACCAACAACATATTGCATATACACATCAAGTTCACACAATTAAACGGCAAAAGTCGACAACAAAACAACACATTTTCTAATTTTCGACATAATATAATCGGCCAATAATTCTCAAAACCATCATCAATATAAAGTACATTTTATGAGCTTTCTAACGCATCAAAACCACGCCTCAAACCGAACCACATATCAAAATTTATGAATTTTCAAAGAAAAGAATTTTTTGAGATACAGCCAAATTCGCCTGGCGACTTGAGAATTCGCCTAGCGAATTCCCATTCGCCATGGATTTCGCCTAGCGAATCCCATTCGCCAGCAGTTCGTCTGGCGAGCTAGTGGCGAATCACCAATTAGAAAAAAACCAAGAGTTACAGAAGCTACCCCCTTTCTGTAATTCCTATTTCGCCTGGCGACTTACGAATTCGCCTGGCGAATTACCCTTCGCCTGCACTTCGCCTGGCGAGCTAGTGGCGATACCCAATTCTCCTGGCGAATCCTAAATTCGCCTGGCGAATCACACCAGAACCAGAAAAATGTTGTTACGGCTTACACTATCCAAAAACCTCATTTTTCATTCCAAATCAATTCCAACACCAAAACAATTATCAGCAATGACTCATAAACACATGGTGATCACACAACGCAAATTATATCGATTTCCGACCGCGCAAACATCGATTCCTAATCATTTTATAATTTTCGACCTAGAACTCAAAAGCCATGGAAAGACAAGAAACATCCAAGCAAACACATACATAATCATACACAAACATAGCATAATCGAGTTTCGCACCCTTACCCGATTAAATAGCACGTAGAAAAATCGGTTGATTGATTTCTTCTTTCTCAAGTTTTTCTCTCTTTTCTTCTTTTCTCTTTTCTTCTCTTCTTTTCTCTTCTTACTAATTTTCTCTCTTTTTCTTTCTATTCTTAACTTAACCAAATAAATCAAAACGCCCAAAATACCCCTACACCCAAATATCTCGCAAACGCTCCCAAAACCCGATAAAATATAATCTCGACTAAAAATAACATATTTTCAGATAAAAGTCAGAGATAAAATAAAATAAAAATAGAATAATAAAAAACGACTCAAATAAATAAAACGGACTAAAACTGACAAAAACTGGGGCGTTACAACTCTCCCCCACTTAGAAATTTTCGTCCTCGAAAATATACCTGAGACGAACAACTCTGGATACGACTCCCGCATCCGACTCTCCAACTCCCAAGTCAAATTGCCCTAAGCAGCGCCTCCCCACGCTACCTTCACCAGTGCAATATCCTTACCCCTTAACCGCTTCACTTCGCGATCCAAAATCCTAACTGGTAAAGCCTCAACCGTAAGGTTCTCCCTTACCTCAACCTCATCCATCGGAATCACATGTGACGGATCCGGAACATACTTCCGCAACTGTGAAACATGAAACACATCGTGCAAATTTGACAGATTCGGCGGCAACGCCACCCGATACGCCACAGTACCAACTCTCGTAGATATCTGGTAAGGACCAATAAACCGAGAAGTAAGTTTCTTCGATTTCAATGCACGACCAACACCCGTTACCGGCGTAACCCTCAAAAATACATGATTGCCCTCTTGAAACTCAAGATCTTTCCATCTCCGATCATGATAACTCTTTTGTCTACTCTGAGAAGCTTTCATCTTCTCACGAATAAACTTCACCTTATCTATAGTCTGCTGCACCAACTCCGGTCCTACCACCGTTCTCTCACCAGATTCGTGCCAACACAACGGTGTTCGACACCTTCGTCCATATAATGCTTCAAACGGTGCCATTCCAATACTAGAATGAAAACTGTTGTTATACGTGAATTCGATCAATGCAAGATAACTATCCCACATACCACCTTGTTCAAGAACACACACTCGCAACAAATCTTCCAACGACTGAATCGTCCTCTCCGTCTGACCATCCGTCTGTGGATGATAAGCCAAACTCAATCTCAATTTAGAACCCAAAGCCTTATGTAAACTTTCCGAAAATCTCGAGGTAAACCTTGGATCTCGATCAGAAACAATACTTAACGGAACCCCATGCAACTTCACAATCACACTGATGTAAATCTCAGCTAACCGCTCCAAAGAAAAACTGATATCAATCGGAATGAAATGAGCCGATTTAGTCAGTCTATCTACAACCACCCAAATAACATTATGCCCTCTCTGAGTGTTTGGCAATCCCGTTACAAAATCCATCGAAATGCTATCCCATTTCCACTCCGGAATATCCAACGGTTGCAATAAACCACTAGGCCTCAAATGTTCAACTTTCGACTTCTGACAAGTCAAATACGCATACACAAACTGAGCCACATCTCTTTTTAATCCAGACCACCAGAAAATCTTCTTCAAATCTTGGTACATCTTATTCGCTCCCGGATGTATACTCAAATTACTTCGGTGTCCTTCCTCCAAAATCATCCTTTTCAACTCCGCATCATCAGGAATACAAATTCGGCCACGGAACCTCAAAACACCATTAACATCCACTTCAAAATCACTACTCGCATCTTTTCCGCCAACCAACATCAAATCCATGAATTTCACATCCAACTTCTGTTTCTCACTTACCGTCATCAAAAAATCATTAGTAACCTTCAGCATAGCCAGCCTCACACTATCCGAAGTCACTTCACATACCAAACTCAAGTCTCTAAACGATTCCAAAAGTTCCCACTCCTTAACCATTAAAGCCGACATATGCAATGATTTCTGACTCAACGCATCAGCTACCACATTAGCTTTACCAGGATGGTAATTCAAGCCAAAGTCGTAGTCCTTCAAGAATTCCAACCATCTACGCTGCCTCATATTTAACTCCTTCTGATCAAACAAATATTTCAAGCTTTTATGATCACTAAAGACTTTGAACCTTGCACCGTAGAGATAATGCCTCCAAATCTTTAACACAAACACCACAGCCGCTAACTCAAGATCATGAGTAGGATAATTTTTCTCATGCACTCTCAATTGCCTTGAAGCGTAAGCCACAACCTTACCTTCCTGCATCAGCACACCACCTAGGCCAATCAAAGACGCATCACAATAAACCACGAACGGTTCATTAAGATCCGATAAAATCAAAATCGGAGCTGTCGTCAATCTTATTTTCAGCTCATTAAAACTCTCCTCACACCGAATATCCCAAATGATCTCTTGCCCTTTACAAGTCAACTGGGTCAATGGAAGTGCCAACTTAGAAAAACCTTCAATAAACCTCCGATAATAACCAGCCAAACCCAAAAAGCTTAGAATTTCACTAACAGGTCTCGGAGCCTCCCACTGTAGAACTGCTTCTACTTTAGATGGATCCACAGAAATACCATTACCTGAAATTACGTGTCCAAGAAAACTCACTTCCGACAACCAGAACTCACACTTGGACAATTTTGCAAAAAGTTTCCTTTCCTTCAAAACCTGCAAAACAATACGCAAATGCTCCGCGTGCTCCTCCCGAGACTTAGAATAGATTAAAATATCATCAATAAACACAACAACAAAACGATCCAAATGCTCGTGAAAAATACGATTCATGTATTCCATAAACACACCTGGCACATTAGAAACCCCGAACGGCATCACCGAATATTCATAATGATCGTATCGTGTCCTAAAAGCCATCTTCTGAATATCTTCCTCTTTCACCCTTATCTGATGATACCCCGATCTCAAATCAATCTTACTAAACACACAAGCACCAACCAACTGATCCATCAGATCATCAATCCTTGGAAGAGGATACTTATTCTTAATCGTTACCTTATTCAACTGACGATAATCAATACACAATCGCATACTTCCATATTTCTTTTTCACCAACAAAACTGGAGCACCCCAAGGAGAAACACTTGGCCTCACAAACCTCTTCTCCAACAACTCATTCAATTTCTTTTTCAACTCAACCAACTCAGATGCCGACATTCTATAAGGTGCCATAAACACAGGTCTAGTACCAGGAACTAGATATATAGAAAACTCCACCTCTCTCTCTGGCGGCACATCTGAAATATCCTCAGGAAACACTTCAAGAAATTCACACACAACAGGAAACACATCCAGCGACACTTGACTAGCCACGGTCAAAGATGCAAACAACCCGAACAACTGAGCTTTCTCCGCCAAAAGTTTCTTCAACTCTTTGGTAGATAAGAAACTCGAGTCTTCGTCTTCCTCAAGAGAAGGAAACCTTACTAGCTTATGATAACAATCAATATGAACCCGATTGAATTGCAACCAATTCATTCCCAAAACCACATCTAAACCCTCCAACGGCAAACACACTAAATCCATCTCAAAATCTTTACCATAAATGGTCAAAGGACAACTCAAACAAACCAACGAAGTAGTTACTGAACCCATTGTTGGCGTATCAATAACCATCTCACCATCCATTAAAGGCAACACAAGATTCAAACGCTTCGCGCACTCAGACGAAATAAACGAATGAGTCGCTCCAGTATTAATAATAGCAATTAAGGGCATACTATTAATAAAACAAGTACCTCGAATCAGACGATCTGCACTTGAAGTCTGAGTCCCTGACAACGCAAAGACTTTCCCACTAACTGGAGCCTTCTTCAGTTTCGGACACTTGGTACTAATGTGACCAGGTTCACCACAGTTGAAACATACCAACACATTCTTCCTTGCACAATCAGCAACCACATGTCCTACACCGCCGCAATTAGAACACTTCCTCAAATCCTTCCTACACTCAGACTGACGATGTCCCACATCACCACATCTAAAACACCTCAGAGGACTAGACATTCCTCCCCCACTTGACCTTCGATCAAAAGCACCTCTTTGCCTACCTTTATCCGCTGGTGTCACATAAGGACCACCACGAACCTGTTGCTTCCCTTTTCGGTCGGTCATACTCTTATAGTGAGTAAAACGAGCCTTACTATCCTCCTCATAAATCCTGCAACAATCCACCAAGTCTGCAAACCTTCGAATCCTGTGATAATCAATAGCCTGTTTAATCTCAGGACGCAACCCACTTTCAAACTTAACACACTTAGAGAATTCCGCAGTCGCCTCCGTATAATGTGGATAAAACTGCACCAGCTCAACAAACTTAGCAGTATAGTCTACAACAGACATACTACCTTGTTTCAATTCCAAGAATTCTATCTCTTTCTTCCCTCTGACATCTTCGGGAAAATACTTCCTCAAGAATTCCCGGCTAAACAACTCCCAAGTGATCTCTTCTTCCTCCTCCGCTGCAGCTTCCAACACATGACGAGTACCAACCCACCAATCATCAGCTTCTTCCAGCAACATGTGAGTACCTAGTCTCACCTTCTGATCCTCGTCACAATCCATCACTCGGAAAATCCTTTCAATCTCTTTCAACCAAATCTGTGCACCATCAGGATCATATCTTCCTTTGAAGACAGGTGGTTTATTCTTCTAAAACTCATCATTGCCAGCAGCATTCGGTGCACCCTGCACAGCCTGGGCCATAGCCTGCATCGCAGCAGCTAAAGCAGTGTCATTCCTTCCAGCCATATTCTGTTCATTTCCAACAACGGCAACTATGGTTAAACAAATAGCTCCCCTAACCACAAAGACCAACAAGGACTGACACAAACTGACACGGACTGGCTCTGATACCACTTAATGTAACACCCCCAATCTATACCCCCAAGCTATTAAAGCGGTAAAAGAAAATTCAAAATTTCATCAGAGTATAATTAAAACATGCACGACATAGACCGGAGATGCCACATCAATTTGAAACAAACATACAACACCTGCTCATACAGATATGCAACAATTCAGGTAGTAATACACCCACGAATCAGAAACAGAATAATAGCGGAAAATCTGCAACTGAATCTCATATATATATATCATGAAAGTTTGTTTGTCATATACAACCATACATGTACAATTCAAAAGATACCTATACATAATACAAACTAATCACAAACGGCCACCCTAACTACCCGACGTCACATATCAGAGCCGACCGACAAAAGAATGAAGACACAAAGCTTCACAAAAAGACCTCCAGCAACTCTAATCTGCAATGCCTCATAGAGCATTATAAAACAGCAGAAGGGTGAGAAACACAATCATAACACAATTGCATATAATCATATACAATACTCTCATCAACCACATGAATATACATATTTCATCTCATCAGTCACATTCACAATTCCATACACAATTAATCCATGATTTATGCAAATGCACAGAGACCGACACAACGACTCCATGCAATGCACATGCGGTACCGACTCATCACATCTCAGAACCACTTCACTCAGGAACTATTGGAACCATCGCTCGTTACTTAGTATAACTCCCCGTCGGGCATACGATGTTCCCTGTCGCTTTTGGTCCTCTTTGTATAAGGCTCACGACGTTTATGGATTTCTTTTGGTCCTCTTTGTATAAGGCTCACAATCCGATCGCTCACACCCCACAAGGGCACACGATCGTCTATAACCATCGCTTTCGGTCCACTTATTTTTAAGGCTCACGATATATCAAATCGCTTTAGGTCCTCTTATTTTTAAGGCTCACGATGTTATAGCGGATTCCCATTGGAATCTATCCGTCGCTCGTACCCTCATGGCACTCGACTTCACAATATGCATATTATGATGCTTGGCATACAATGACTCATAACATTCATATGCACACATTTACTCATCCATAATCATGCATAACTCAACAATTACAACACATTGCAATTTCTTGCCGTAAGGCCACCAATCATCATTACGATATGTATTTCATGCAGTTTCATCACTCAACAGTACACAAGTCATAAAATATCCACACCAACAACATATTGCACATACACATCAAGTTCACACAATTAAACGGCAAAAGTCGACAACAAAACAACACATTTTCTAATTTTCGACATAATATAATCGGCCAACAATTCTCAAAACCATCATTAATATAAAGTACATTTTATGAGCTTTCTAACGCATCAAACCACGCCTCAAACCGAACCACAGATCAAAAGTTATGAATTTTCAAAGAAAAGAATTTTTTGAGATACAGCCGAATTCGCCTGGCGACTTGAGAATTCGCCTGGCGAATTCCATTCGCCAGCAGTTCATCTGGCGAGCTAGTGGCGACTCACCAATTAGAAAAAAACCAAGAGTAACAGAAGCTACCCCCTTTCTGTAATTCCTATTTCGCCTAGCGACTTACGAATTCGCCTGGCGAATTACCCTTCGCCTGCACTTCGCCTGGCGAGCTAGTGGCGACACCCAATTCGCCTGGCGAATCCCAAATTCGCCTGGAGAATCACACCAGAACTAGAAAAATGCTGTTATGGGTTACACTATCCAAAAACCTCCAAAAACCTCATTTTTCATTCCAAATCAATTCCAACACCAAAACAATTATCAGCAATGACTCATAAACACATGGTGATCACACAACGCAAATTATATCGATTTCCGACCGCGCAAACATCGATTCCTAATCATTTTATCATTTTCGACCTAGAACTCAAAAGCCATGGAAAGACAAGAAACATCCAAGGAAACACATACATAATCATACACAAACATAGCATAATCGAGTTTCGCACCCTTACCCGATTAAATAGCGCGTAGAAAAATCGGTTGATTGATTTCTTCTTTCTCAAGTTTTTCTCTCTTTTCTTCTTTTCTCTTCTCTTCTCTTCTTTTCTCTTCTTACTATTTTTCTCTCTTTTTCTTTCTATTCTTAACTTAACCATATAAATCCAAACGCCCAAAATACCCCTACACCCAAATATCTCGCAAACGCTCCCAAAACCCGATAAAATATAATCTCGACTAAAAATAACATATTTTCAGATAAAAGTCAGAGATAAAATAAAATAATAATAGAATAATAAAAAACGACTCAAATAAATAAAACGGACTAAAACTGACAAAAACTGGGGCATTACAGGCAGAGGTGCCTGAAACTAGTCGTTGCTACGGGCAAAGATTCAGTTTAGGGCACGGGCGTCGTGACTGTTTCTGGATGGTGGAGCCGTGCATAACGGGTGGGAAATACCGAGGAGGAGCAGGTGACCCTTGGGGGTCATCTGACCATAGTTGCTCGGTAGAGGGCCAGAAAGGTAAATGCTGCCACAAATTGGCTGGACTTAGGCAATTGGGCCGTTCTGGGAGCAGAAGTTGATTGGGCCATGCCTAGCCATTGGTCCAGTCCAGAACAGGAGCCCCCCAAGTCGTTGCTCCTGAGCATGGGAGTGATGACTTAAGGCCAATTCGCAGTCCCTAGGAGATCCAGGAAAGGGGTCGTCGCTAGCCGGTGAGATAAAGTTGTTTTACGATGCCCGAGGGAGTTGGTGCCCACGGGATAAGTAACGTCGTCTGGCGTGCCCTGCGTACGGGGAGCCCAACGGTTGATGTGATCTGAAGAGGTGGGATGCCACGTGTGCCTCGAGCCTTGTGCTACATTAAATACGTCATGATGGCTAGGCTAGGGTCATGATGATGCCCCTAGTCGCGCCTGCTTATGCATGTGCCTTCAGAATGCCTATAAATAGAGGGAGAAGCTACTTATTTGCGCTTTTCGCTTCTCTCTCCTCCTTCACTTCTCTGTCTGAGTTCTCCGTTCGCTGTCGTTCATGCCGCCTTCAACCGCCGCCGTACCAGTTGCGAGCATCGTCTTCGACCCTCAGATACTTCCTCGACCACGTAAGTTGTTCAACTTCACTCTAGTTTCCAGCTTTTTTGCTTCCTGTTTTTCTAGAATGTATGCGGTTAGGACGATTCTAGGTAGTACAATAGCAGTTTCCGGTGACTGTAGGTGGTAGACGGTGGTTTGGCCACTTTCTGCTGCTGTCGTGGTCGCCAGAGCTTTAGGAGCCTATAGGTTTAGGTTATTTCTAACGTCGTTGCGATGACGAGCATGTGTGTTGCTGGTGGAGCTCATGAGTTTTCCGATGTACCTATGGGTTTTCCGGCAGATTCAGGAGTTTTTCGGCGGACATTCAAATGGAATTCTGGGTAGTGGATCGGGGAAAACCTCCCAGCGTGTGTTGAAGGGGTTGTTCCTGGGCATCTCCTCGCGCAACCCTTGTGCCATTTGAGTAGAGCTTAGGCTGGGGACGCTGTCCTCGGGCCTTCGCGCGCATTTTCACTTGACTAGCGGTAGAAGGGTGGATTTGATTTTGTCATCGAATTCACTTTTGTCCTCTGCTTTTCAGGTGAAAAGGATGGCCTGCGAACCTGAACAAGAGATTCTTATAGACTCGTCTGAGGAGAGCTCCTCGGAGAGTAGCGACACAGAAGTTTCAGCCACTCCTAGCGATGTCGGCGAGACTCCCCTTGAGAGGACATCCGCAGAGGAGTGGACAGTCGCAGAGCCTGCGGAACATGCCTCTATTTTTGCCTCATATACCGGGGATGCCTTCACGGCCGTGGGGGCTGAAGGAGAATGGAAGGTGCACTTTCCTGGTGAAGACGACCATATATGTACGGATTACGGGGAGAGGTTCCCGATGTACGAGTACGTCTTCAAGGACATTGGGCTGAGGTTGCCCTTGACCGACTTCCAGAGATCTGTCTTCATGCACTTGGATCTGGCCCCTCACAGCTGCATCCCAACTCCTTAGCGTTTATCCGTGCATTTGAGCTGACGTGTGAGTTCATGAAGATAGGAGCCACCCTCCCCTTATTCTTTATAATCTTCAATCTCCAAAGACAAGTCTTGGGAAGGAAGTTTGGCTGGGTCTTGCTGAAGCAGGCAAGAAACATGTTCAAGCCGTTCTCCGAGTCCACACGGTCTTTCAAGGAGAGGTTCTACGTTATCGAGCCCATGTCGGAGAAGGCCCAAGATTCTACCTACGTCTGGGAGGTGTCGACGGATGAAAATGGGGAGGATCTATATGACGGGCATGGCAAAGTTGTGGCGGACAAAGTGCTAAAATTCCCCTTCTGCTGGAGTGGGTCTCACTTTTCTCAGGGAACCGACCAGTATCTTGCCCAGCCGGAGATGCTGGAAGATGACGACAAAGTCGGCTACACGGCGCTGGTGAATTATGTCAACAGTTTTACTCCCGTGAGGTGCTGGACTAAGAGCGGGGACCCGATCTTCGAGGAAGATGGCGGGCAGAAGGTGGAGAGCCGCTAAATCAACACAAAGGGGCTCCTTGAGTGCAGGACTCATGCTGACGCCCTTAAATTATTTGGTAGTCTTTTTTTTTAGTTTGTCTAGATTATTGTTTTCCCAATTTTCTAACGTGCCCGTTATGTTTTTGCAGGTGAAATGCCTTCAGCGCACGAGCGGATGGTAAAGAATGCTCAGGCGAAGGGCAAGGCTGGTGCAACAAACCCGAAGAGTCGGCTTACCCAATGAGTGCCACCTCCACAGACGGGGTCGGGGAGCTCTTCGCTTATTCCACCTCCTGCCCAGGGTTCTCCGGTTCCTGGAACTTCGAGGTTCAAGCGAGTCCGACAGAACGAGTTAGTGGACCTTAGCCATGCGGGGGAGAAGAGCAAGTTCGAGTTTCTCCATGCCTTCACAACAAAAAATTCTTCGAAGGCTCCTCCTTGACGGTTCCTCGGGCGGAGTCTCTGAAGCTTGAGGGAATGGATCGCCCGAGTAAGAGGGCGATGTTAGCGCAAGATGCTTCTGCCCTGATTAAGGTCTTGGAGATGGTGGGGCTCTATGCCGAAGAAGATTCCCCTCACGAGTCCGAGCTGAAGAAGGCCCAGGATGCGATATCGGCCCTGGAGGAGAAGATAAAGAAGGCCAAGGAGGAGGCCAGGGTTGCCGAGGAGGCAAGGAGGAAATCTTAGGAGGAGCATACTAAGGTTAAAGGGGAGAATGACACCCTGGTTGCGGAGAAGAAAGTCGTCGAGGACTTAGTCGAGCAAATAAGGTCTGCTGCTGCCCTGCTGAAGACGAGCACGAGAGTCTACGGGAGCTGAAGACTCGTGCCGAGTTGATTGCTTGTATTGTGCAGGCGGAATAGAATGTTGAAGCTATTGGGGAAGACTCCTTCAATGTTGTGTCACAGCTCAGACTGGTGAACCTCGGGGTCCAACTTTCCACCGAGGGGACCAGTTTCTTGTACCATGTGGAGGATGGAAAGATTGTCATCCCCGATTTTCTCCTGATCTGAGAGGAGCATGCCTGGATTCTCCAAGAGCAGCTTCAGTCGACGCAGACTATCCCCGAGGAGGCCAAGCAAATGGGAAAGTGATATCTTTTGTTGTATTTCCGGCCTGCGCGCCGTGTTTTGTAATTTATTGTGTTGTGTGGGGCATGGCCCCCTTTTCTACGTAACAAGTACAATATGTGGTCCTCGTGACCACTTGCTAATGTGATATGTATGTTTTTGGCCGCTCTGGCCCGTTTGTATGATTTGTGTTTGCGCATGGCTTTATACGTTTTTATTTTTGCTAAGTGTAGTAACTTTGCTCGGTACAGGTGTGTGCCCGTTATAAGGGTGACTTAATGATTTGTAGTTTGGGGTTTGCTCGACTTAGATATGTTCGTCAGTGATGGGGACTGATCGAACGGCCATGGTAGTTATCGGGCATGAGAGCGGAGCTTAGTTCGCGTTTGAGGTCTGAGTTCGCGGCGTGAACTTCCCATCACGAGCTGGGTGTTTTGCCTATCATGGTACTTTGACGAGGGCGGGCTCGGTCGAGGAACCGCCTTCGAACACAGGTTCTGCTCTTTCTTGAGCGGAATCCTGCCTTAGTTTGTATGCAGCGCTTGTACCTGGGCGCGCATTCGTAGTCGGGACGTTATGCTTGTCGCATCGACGAAGCAAACCGATAATTAGGGCCTTAGAAATAATATTGTTTTAGCTTTTCGGCGTTCCATGGTTGAGCAAGTTCTTCCCTGTTAAGATGTTCTAGGTAGTAGGCCTCATTCTCCGTCTTTGCACGGACGTGATAGGGTCCTTCCCAGTTTGTGGCGAGTTTGCCTTCTCGAGAATATTTGCGATTCCTTCTTAAGACAAGACTGCCTACTTGGAACTCTCGCCGTATAACTTTGGAGTTGTGCCTAATTGCATTATTTTTTGTTTTAATGACGCTTCGTGGAGAGCTGCTCCTGATTTGACCTCGTCGACGAGATCGAGCTCCTCCCTTAGCGCCTCGCTATTTGTCTCCTCGTCCAGGGGGGATTCAGTCTGCCTAGAGGTCACGTGTATCTCGATGGGGATCACTGCCTCCGTTACGTAAGCCATACGGAAAGGAGTTTCCCCGGTCGAAGAGTGGGGTGTGGTGCGGTAGGCCCAGAGCACGCTGTGCAGCTCCTTAACCCAAGCTTTCTTTGTTTCGTCCAGCCTTCATTTGAGGCCTCGTAGGATTACCCTATTTCCTGCTTCGGATTACGCGTTAGTCTGGGGATGTTCGACGGACGCGAAGTGTTGTTTTGCGCCAAGTTGGGCGATGAAGTCCTGAAACTTTCTATCCGTGAACTGTGTCCCATTGTCGGTGATTATTGCTTGGGGGATGCCAAAGCGGACAAGGATGTTCCGCTTGTAGAAGCGAAGTATATTGTGGGCCGTTATTTTGGCCAGAGCCTCAGCTTCTATCCACTTGGTGAAGTAGTCAACGCCCATTATCAAGTACTTGTTCTGGTTTGATCCCACGACGAATGGTCCTTGGATGTCCAGGCCCCACCATGCGAAGGGCCACAGAGAGGACTTTGCTTTGAGTTCGTTGGGCGGTGCCAAGTGCAAGTCCCCATGCCTTTGGCATTTGTCACATTTCTTCACGTGCTTTTTCGCATCATGCTGCACTTCTTCACGTGCTCTCGGGGGCGATCTTCACGTCTTCTGTCTCCCCGACGAGATGTCGAGGGTTCATCGCTCTTGGAGGTTCGAGCACTTTCCTGGTGGCGTGAGACTCGGGTGGAGCTGGCCGCTTCCTTCTCCTCGTACTGGATAGATGCTTGCACCTTTAGGAGGAAGGTGTCCAGAGTCCTTGGAGTTTCAATGCCAACAGCTTTGGCAAACTCCTTGCAAGGACGAAGTCCTCGCTCGAGCAAGAACTTCTTCATGTCATCGGTCGTTGAGACCTGTACTGCTTCTTTATTGAACATTTCGATGTATGTACAGAGAGGCTCATCCTTCCCTTGAATTATGGCCTCAAGGAAGGCTTCGGTCTTCGGGTGGCGGTGGGATGCCGTGAAGTGTCTGGAGAACATTCTCCCCAGTTGTCTCCACGAGGTGATGGACTCGTCAGGGAGATTCTTATACCAGGTCATTGCTCCCTTCCTGAGCATGGTAGGGAATAGTCGATATTTGATGGCGCCCCAGACGCCACGATAGTCGAGCAGAGCATCGATATTTTTTATGTTCTTGTTAGGATCCATTGTACCGTCGTCGGTGCCTAAAGACGATGGTTTCTCCAATCCCATGGGGAGGCGCATGGCCATAATCTCCTGAGACAACGGCCTGTGAGGCTCATCGTCGCTGCTGCTACTGGTCTATGACGGGGAGTGGGTGCTTCGCTCAAGAACAGGACGGTGATTTCTGTGGAGAGATGGGGTTCATGCCCGACCCTTGGATCTGGGTGGGGGTGAATGTTGGTCTCTCCTGGTCCTCTTATTTCCTGGGGAGTATTGGCTCCACGGGGAAATGTGGTCACGCTTCTGGACGGCATGGGACTCTGGTTCGGGTGGTGCCCGACTGTCTCTTTCCCGTCGGGGAGGTGGGATGCGGGATCGTCGGCACTCCTTCCTCGGTGGCGGAGATCTTGGTCGGGCTGACTCCTCTAGGGCTTCAATCCTGGCATTTTTCTGGATGATCAGGAGATTTGTTTTGTTGAGAGCTTCAAGAAGGGCCGCCATGGCCGGGTCGGCGTTGGGCGGAATGGGAACAGACTGGTGGTCCAGGAAGGGCTGATCTTCAACATGATCAGCACGAGTGGGGGAGGAAGACGCAGTGGTACCATCTCTTAGATGGTGGGCGTCGCCTCCAAGGAAGGATGCAGCTCCATCAGTATCAGTTTTGCTGACGTGGAGAAAAACAGGGTTGCGAGCATCATGAACGTAATCTTGGCTTGCCATGATCAGAATCTTGGACAGAGAGCTGTTTTGGTCTTGAATCTATGATGGATGTTAGACGGGGATAACAGATTCCTCACAGACGGCGCCACTGATCTTGACGGCTGATTAGAACTAGGAGTGGGCCAAGAATGATGTTTGTGATGTTGGGTGTTTGAGATGAGGAGGGGGTGTACCTACAAGGCACTCCAATGCTAAAGTAAGAATCGGGAGAGAGAAAGAGAAAGTACAAAGTATGTGTTTCGTAGGATGATTTTGAATACATGACCCTCTCAAATGAGAGGGTTTTTATAGTGCCCCCAGCGCGTGGCCGACGATCCCTATTTTCGGGGTGAAATAAATGTTTCCCAAAGAATAAGTAACTGCTAGAAACTAGCCGTTAGAACGGGCAGAGGTGCCTGAAACTAGCCGTTGCTATGGGCAAAGATTCAGTTCCGGACATTGGCTTCGTGACTGTTTCTGGATGGTGGAGCCGTGCATAACAGGCGGGAAATACTGAGGAGGAGCAGGTGACCCTTGGGGGTCATCCGACCATAGTTGCTCGGTAGAGGGGAAGAAAGGTAAATACTGCCCCAAATTGGCTGGACTTAGGCAATTGGGCCGTTCTGGGAGTAGAAGTGGATTGGGCCATGCATAGCCATTGGTCCAGTTCAGAACAAAAAAAATTAAACAGCGGAAAATTCAAATTGTTCACTTCAACAACACTAAGGCTTTAACATACAATAACCTCCACAAAATTCGTGGTTCAACATAATTTAGAAAACAAGATACGTAACAAATGAAAAACAACACAAATTATAACAAATTCCCATCCTTCTCGTGTTACATATTAGAGCGACTCCTAAGACTTGATCAATAGCAACACACGCTCCAAGCACTACTCAGGTACTTGATTATTTGTACTTCCCGAGGAGCACATACACAACAACAGAAAAGGGGTGAGAATTACATTCAATAATTACACGGTGAAAATCACATGCTAAGGAGTAGTAATCACACAATTCACACCAATCAAACAATTATAATTCACGTACAAGTGCCACAACAATATTCATCATACTCAATCCACATTCAGTCATACATGTATGCAATGTGACTCAATTGACCATACACCATGCATGTGGTACCAACACAATACATACAGTTCATTATTTGAACCTGATTCCCGTCGGAATCCAGATAAGTCGTATATGTTCCTCTGAACTATAACTTATCTCCAACTAGACTCCCACACACAGTTCAGATGAGACTAGGCACCCATAATGGATTCCCACCTAGGCTCATTGTCATACCCCAAATTTTGACCACTAAGATTTCCCATCATTGTGCAAATCATCATCACAATATGGAGGAACCATCATACTTCATCAGTCTCCCTAAAGATGGGTGAGCATCCACTACAATCAAAATTAGGGTTTCAAGCCCTCTCTGAGTGCTTAGACAAAGGATCAATCAAGGAATGACATGATCTTCAACTTGTATAACCTCTCAAACATCCACAATGGCTCAAAAGAACTCCCACTTCAAGGATTAAGCACAAGGATGCTCCCTTCTAGGTGGATCAAGCCTCAAGATCGCCAGTATCACCAAATTAGGGTTTTGGTCGACCAGGGCCTCCAAATGAAAATTTTCATCTGGGCATGAGCTAATGATTCAAAACATAACCTAATATACTCCATGGGACCTCATAGACCCTATCATCAAGTCAATTTGGCCTCAAGGGATGCATACATCCAAAATCAGGAATTAGGGTTTCTTGACCTAATTCACCCCTAAGTTGACTTTTAGAGCAAATCATGGGCCAAGACCTCAAAGGAAGATTTGAGGGTCTCTAATACACTACATTAATCCATTTGGAACAATGGATTAATCCAAGAAGCTTGAGTAACAAGTCTCAATTTCATCTGCACCACAATTAGGGTTTTAAGGAAAAAGTCAACTGTAACTTTGACTTTTGACCAGGACATGCTCCCAAACCCTAAGACATGATTCAATATACCCTATGAAACCCATGGAACATGTCCATCAAGTTTGATTTAGGTTAAGGACATGATTTCCTGAAGAATTGCACAGTTTGGAATTCATCTGATAAAAAGTCAACTGTGCACAAAAGTCAACTTTGACATTTTGAGATTTTTCACCAAAATGGATTTTTAACCCTAAAATGATGTTAATGTATGATTTGAATCATCATTCATCAAGAAAAATCAAGAAAAGTTGGATAACTTGTAAAAGGGGTAACCATAAAACTTAGAAATTTTTCTAAGTCATGAAAAAGTGCCACTAATGCACCAACTTTGGAGGACCATAACTCCTAAACCACAATGCCATTGTGCCCCATTCAAAGCTTGATTTGTAGATCTCATTGCCCTCTACAAAAGCTTCATACTGACCTATGTCTAAATTCCTCATGGATTTTGAGTTATAGAGTGATCAAAATCAAGAGAAAACACTTTGTTCCAACACTTAGTGAAAATTTCACTAAGTCAGATTTTGCCTTACTTTTTGCCAAATGTAGGGGGATTTTTCACTTGGATTCAAAAGAGATCAAAACCAAACATGTTCAAACAGTTGTTGTATCATGTAAGGGCTTTCCAAAATGGTCAAGAACATTACCAAATTCAACTTACACCATGAGATATGACATTGGCAAGTTGCCTTGCTGAAATCTGTCAAAGGCAAGGCAGAATTTGCAATTTTGCTCGATTTACCAAAATCAGCCAAATTCAAATGCTCCTATCCACTTGGACACATCTGAGGGTTGAATCTAAAGGGGACAATCACTGAGCCAAGCCTCCAAAGTCCATGGAACAAGAAATAGCATGTTGAACCTAGAATGGCCAAAATAGGGACAAGACTCCAAATTTGGATTGAAGCATTCAATGGAAGCATCAAGGTGGCATAGACTGAGCCATTCTCATCTGAAATCAGTTAAGACTTATCCAAGACCAAGGGAACCAAAGCTATGTGCCCTAACCTCTAGTCAATGGCTAGAGGAGACTTGGATTTTCATTTGCCAACATTGGCCAAACCTACTTAGCAGTTGCCATTCACTATTCCTTGCAAAACAAACTTGCTCTACTATAAATAGAGCTCAATTGTGTTCAGTTTAAGTACACCAAAGGCCTACAACACTTGCCTTTCTCAAAATCTCTTTCTCTTGGCAAAAATGCCTTTCTTAGCAAGGTAACTATCGGGTTTTGAGCTAGAGGGCAATTCCACTCAAACCAATCACTCACACACCTCATATACATCACATATGAGTTGATCAAACACTTAAACAACAACTGGAACATTGATTTCTCAGAATCACCAGTCAATTGCTCAAGGTTTTAACCAAAGTGCAGTTGAGATGCCAAGAAGTGATCCGGCCAATTTCCATCAAGTCCAAGCATTCAAACACACTCCATAGCACCTAGGGAAGTTGTTCAAATCATCACAACACAACTGTAACACCTCCTACACAAATCACGATCACCAGCTGCAAGTGGTAAGCATGAGCTCTTCGAACTCTATGATCCATGCAATTTTTGCTGCACAATAATTTGGCCATATGTTCATAATCATGCATGGAATGTTTTCCCTCAATTAATTGCTTTGTTTGAATAATGTATCAAAAATCCTAGCCTTCATGAAGAAATTAGGGTTCTTGAGGTTTCTTCGTGATTTCATGTTTTATGTTTAATTTAAATGAAATTAAGTGTTATAGACATGATCGTGAGGTTGAAACGAGTTGATTGGTATGTGGATTGCATGATATAATCAAGTATTCAGTGAGATTGGATAGAAAATGAAAATCTGGCCAAACCCAGAACACGCGTGTGTTCTTGGCGCCATTTTCAGAAATTTGAATATTTGAATTTTGTAATTTTTGTTTAATTGATTCAAAAATTAATTTCTCTCTGAATTTTAATGATTTTGAGTTGATTCTTTTTTTAATAATTCACAAAAATGTTAAAATATTTTATTTTATCAAAAAATCCCAAAAATATTATTTATTTCATATAATTGATATTTTTGCAAAGAATTAATATTTTAATTGTTTTTGACATTTTAAACATTTTTTCCACATTGATTTTGCAACTTTTAATGCTTTTTAATTATTTTGTAGGTCAATACTTAATTTTTGAAGCATTAATCCAAGGTCGTAATTTGTTTTCCATATGTTAAACAATTTTGATCATTTTAATTGAATTTTTATTCAATTAAATACATTTTTGAAAACAAATTAGGGTTTTTGGATTAATTCAACCCTCATAAATCATTTTCAAAACTCATTTGGGCCTCTTGAGAGAGTGTAACACCCATCCTTTTGTACAGAAAACCATTTGGGCCTCATTCGTTGTATAAGTCCCTCTGTACATTTTCAAATAAACGGCGCGATCGTCGCCTTTTCAAAATAACCCTGGGCCTACCCTCGAGTAGTAAGACCCATTTCTTTTCTTAAAACTCATTTGGACCTCTAATAGAGTGTAAGACCCAATCCTTTTTTTGACCAAATCATTTTTGGGCCTCAGTGTATTGTATAAGTCCCGATACCGTAAAAAACAAACGGCGCGATCGTCGCCTTTTGAAAAATAACCTTTTGGGCCTCTCCTTGAGCTATAAGACCCATTCAAAACTTTTTGGGCCTCTAATAGAGTGTAAGACCCAACCCCCTTTTAACCAAAACATTTTGGGCCTCAGATATTGTATAAGTCCCTCTGCGTTAAAAGAAAACCTCAGCGCGATCGCCATTTCAAACGGAAAAATCATCTGGGCCTACCCTCGTGTTATAAGCCCCACTATTTTTCTTTAAAACGTTTTGGGCCTCTTGAGAGAGTGTAAGACCCATCCCCTTGTACAGAAAACATTTTGGGCCTCAGTCACTTGTATAAGTCCCTCTGTACAAATTAAAACAGTGCGCTCACTGATAAAACCCTGGGCCTCTCCTCGAGCTGTAAGACCCAAATCTTTCTTTTTCAAAGCACTTTCTCCTTTGATTTTGAATATACTGTCGTTTTCAATCTTTCTTTGTTGAACAACTAACCAAACAGTATAGAACCTCTACAACCGAGTAAGTGTTTATACGCTTTCATTTACCGCTTTCATATACATATAACTGTATTGTGGGGATGTTTCACTGTAAGTCTTCTTTCATAAACTCATATCAACTGTGTAATAATAGTATAGATATTTAGAGTTTCCCCGGCAACTACGTCTAGCATTAAGCCCGTTGATCACTCTTAGAAATAGTCTAAACTAGATCCCCATAGGATTACCAGACACAGTCTTCCCTCCTCTTGGGGTTAAACAATATGGAGACATGAAAGGCAACATTCTCTGTAAACCCTTTCATAGACTGTCACTCATAGAAGTTGTCAAAGAAACTCTACTCCCCAGAGATGATCTTTTCTCTGTGAATGGCATCTCTTGAGTTTCTTCCAAATTCTCGAACTTTCCTGGCTTGATCTATTCTCGGTGAATGGCATGTCTTGAACTTCTCGGGGTTTGGGGACCCACAGGCTTCTTAAAAGCATTTGTCAAGAAACTCTATTCCCCAGAGATGATCTTTTCTCCGTGAATGGCATCTCTTGAGTTTCTTCCAAATTCTCAAACTTTCCTGACTTGATCTATTCCTTGTGAATAGCTTGCCTTGAATTTCTCGGGATTTGGGGACCCATCGGCTTCTTAAAAGCATCGGCCTCCTCTTGGGCATCGTACAAGGACCCATAGGCTTCCTAAAAGCAACCCCGCCTCCTCTTGGGCATAGTACAAGGACCCTATGGCTTCTTAGAAGTATTCACAGCCTCCTCTTAGGCTTCGTATAATGATCTCTTCCTCCGGGAATGATAGCCTTCTCTTGGGCTTCGTACAAGGACCTCTCGGCTTCTTAAAAGTTTCCAGCCTCCTCTTGGGCTTCGTACAAATTGTCCCGACGACCTCCTAGAGGTATAGGAACAGAACTTAGTCATCTTCATAGAACAGTCCTTTCAAAGAGTCTACTACTGTTTCTCAAAGCATAGTACAAGAGATAAAACTCTAGACTTGGACAGTCTAATTTCCTTGAGTCTCAAAGACATTCTCAGGTAGCACCCTTCAAAAATAGGAAGAAAACCCGTAGACTCGGACAGTCTTAATACCCTTCGGATTTCCTGCTTCCTTAAAAAACAGGAATGACCCGGATCCTCGAATCAAATCCTCGAGTACAGTGTTGCTCATATAAGAACTGATTTTCTCTTTAAAATCAGTATACTGGACCTGTCACTTAACTGAAACAACGTTTAGCCTCTCTCTCGGGCTTTGTACGAGACACATAAGAGACTCCCTCGTTGAGTCAATCACCACTTTCGCCTCCATCTCGGGCTTTATACGAGATACAAAAAGGTTCTTATTGAGCCAAACAAACAACAGCCTCCATCTCGGGCTTCGTACGAGATACAAAAAAAAACTCTCTTGTTGAGTCAATTAGCCTCCATCTCGGGCTTTATACGAGATACCAAAAGACTTCATCGTCGAGTCAAAACTTTTTAGCCTCTCTCTCGGGCTTTGTACGAGACACATACTAGCCTCCTCTTAGGCTTTATATAAGAAAACCACTGGTTGATCCAATTAACCTTTTAGCATCAAAGTTGTGCCTCGTTCACAGTATACAAACATCAACAACTCCTTTCCCTTCATCTAATCGCTGTAAGCGGCAAGCCTCTGGATCATCTACATCCATGCCACAGTCCCTCTTTTAGCATGAGAAATTCCTAAGGAAAGATGGCATTGCTCTACACTGAGTTAAAGTCTTCTCCTTCAGGTTAAAATCCCCTATAAAGGAAATTATGGCATTGCCGGATTCACACATCTCGGTTAAAGTAATCCTCCTTTACAGTCAGTCACCCAACAGTTGTGACATACAACCCCCTCTTTAGAGATGACAAATTCTCTCTAAGGTCAACACTTTAGCTTCACATCTTGGGCTTTGAACAAGATACAAATCACCTTTAGCTTCATATCTTGGGCTTTGAACAAGATACAAATCACCTTTCGCTTCATGTCTTGGGCTTTGAACAAGACACTAAAACACCCATTTCCTCCCATAGAATAGGAGGAACTACGAACGCTCTGATTTCCTTGTTTCGGTAAACGGTAATACGTAGGCATAAGATTGAAAGAAAAATATTAGCGAGCACACTAAACAAAAACCCAAAATCCCATACTCTCATCAAAAGCATCAGTCCTAACATCCTAATCCTTGTTCCCCGCCAGAAAATCCTAGAAAGAGAGAAAACCGTATTGGCGAAAATACAAATAACCAGTACAAGGGTCCCCCACATTGATAGCATTCGTAACCTAACAGACCGCTGTTTAAACTCAGTATGCAAAGCAGGGTTAATTGGAGACATCTATTTCCCTTCCTTCATTAACTTTAATAGGATAAAAAATGAATCATCTTGTAGTAAACTCAACCGCAGAGAGCGACTAGCGCTTAAGAACCGCGTCCAAAATCGCTCGCTACAGAAAAATGGCACCCACCGTGGGGCTATGTCTCTCTTTTTCTCCTTTTCATCTCTTGTGTGTATACCACAGATTGGGGCTTCCGCCGGGGAACCCAATTTCTGTCAGGAACTTAAGATTCATAGCTTTAAAGGTCTAGGATGTTTAGGACAAATATATATACCGCTTTTCCTAATTTCTATACATGTTTATTTTTCTGCTAATGGGAATGCGTGTGATTCCGCATGTGGAAAGATTGAGTATACACCTAAGATAAGTGATGGCGACGAGATCGACCATCAACCTCAGTGGAGGCTGACCAATGCAACCCATTCTCTCACCTAGACAATGGGCCGATTGTTAAGTCTGAGAAGCTGAGGAGCCAAACTCTTTCGTAGTGTGGAAACTATCGAGAATAGTTGTTACGCGATACTACCCTCATTTGAGGCTGGTGATCTATTCTCGGTGAATGGAACTTACTCTAAGATCGCTCTACAACTCGCTGGCGATCCGCTTGTTGTTTTGCTTTCCTGGGAGGAGCTGATGATAATGAGTACAGGTACAAAAATCACCCTAGTATAAACCTTTGGGGATGGGTAGAGCCTTGACTTCATGACAACGACCCTTTGACCCCATGTTTTTTCTATGTTTTTGTGTGCTACATTCATGCATTCATTTAAAAAACATTAAAAACATTCAAAAAATTTCTCTTCTAGTCTCTCTGTTTTTCAAATTAAACTAAGATTGTGATTGCAAATATTAGAGAAAAGGATTGCACTAATGGATTCTGGTAGAAGGAGAACTCATAGTTACACCTTCAAGGTTCCAAAGCTAGAGGATTTGAGAAGGTTAGCGAGGATGATCACTAACCCAGAGGCTTTCAGAGCCAAGCACGGAGGTTTGCTACCACTGTTAAGAGTCCATGTGATTGAGGGAATCATGGATGTGCTCATTCAGTTTTACGATCCGGTTTATCACTGTTTCACATTCCCGGATTACCAGTTAGCACCAACGCTGGAGGAGTATTCTCATCTGATTGATCTACACATTACCGATCAAGTTCCATTTTCTG
This sequence comes from Lathyrus tuberosus, assembly GCA_022829125.1. Taxonomy (NCBI): domain Eukaryota; kingdom Viridiplantae; phylum Streptophyta; class Magnoliopsida; order Fabales; family Fabaceae; genus Lathyrus; species Lathyrus tuberosus. The sequence goes on along the minus strand of JALAZF010000101.1, from coordinate 12,761,640 downwards.
GACTGGAAGAAATTCCAAAGAATCAGACCATTGCAAGAGCAATTCATTTGGACGAGTCTGAGGTTAGGACTCACTTAACTACCAAGGGTGGCATCCAAGGTTTGCCAGCCCAGTTCTTGACAAAGAAGGCCCTGTATTTTGCCAGTATAGGAAACGTCACTGCTTTTGAAAGCATCTTTGTCTTGCTCACCTACGGGTTATTTTTGTTTCCCAACATCAATAACTTCGTCGATATTAACTCCATTAAGGTTTTTCTCATTGGAAACCCTGTGCCGACTTTGCTCGCAGATGCGTATCATTCTATACACTTAGGGATTTTGTACAGCGGAAGGGAGATCACATGCTGTGTACCTCTGCTTTATAAATGGTTTATCTCCCACTTGCCTAAGTCTGCTGCTTTTTGGGATTGCAAGAGTGTCTTACGTTGGTCGCAGAAGATCATGTCTCTTACCAACTCTGATATAGATTGGTGTAGTAGGATCTATGATGGGATCAGGATCATTGACCGTTGTGGAAACTTCCCCAACGTACCCCTTATAGGAACTAAGGGAGGAATCAACTATCATCTAGTTCTCGTTCATCGTCAATTTGGATACCCGATGAGACACGTCCCATGGGGTGTTCATCTGGAAGGTCTTTTCTTCAAGGAAGGAGAAAACGACAGAGCACTAAAGATGGAAATAGTGCACGCTTGGAAGCATGTTCATAAGAAAGGACGGGAGTCTCTAGGAAAACCGGATTGTGTCTCGGTGGAGCCTTATCTCCACTGGGTACAAACTAGAGCTCTCAAGCTAAAGATGCCTTATCCTCATTACGGAATTCTTCCGCCAAAGGAATCTATCATGCACTTCATGACGGAAACTGAAAAGCTTCAGGTTACTCTCAACAAAGTTCAAAAGGAGAGAAGGTCTTGGAAGAACAAGTACCGCACCCTCGATGTAGAGTGCATCAAAATACAGCAATTACTGAAAGATAAAGATGCTCTGATTGAAATTTTGGAGCGGCATGCTGTAGAGAATCAAGATGACCAAAGGAATTTGCTCGCTCCTTTCACTTGGCAAAGGAATGACAACCCGACAACGGCCCAAGAGCCCTGGTCAAAGAAAATGAAGATACCAGAGTCAGCACTCGATTTCTCTTCAAAGAGGACTCGAGACCCATTAGCTTAGGTTTCTGTTTCTGCACCTTGTAATCTACTGTATTTCCATTTCTGCAATACTTTGAATTTCAATAAAAAGGGGTTTCCCCACCGTTTGATATTTGCAATCTAATTGTCGAAGTTTATTTTGATTAAACTAAAGAAACAATTAATATAATCATTGCATTCATCATTCTCACATCACGTATTCTTCTTCCCTACGAATCTCACATTTGTGTCTCGATTCTAGAGTCAATCTATCTCATTCGTATAATACTCGGGCCAATCGTCAGAAAAGGATGGATGATCTTGAGGAAGAAAACAGAGAATTCAAAGAAGAGATCGACGCTCTGAGAGAGGATATGAGAAAGCTTCGTAACGACATGCAAGCCATGGCAGAAGCTCAGCTACAAAAAACTGTGATCTCAAAGATCACCTCAACGCCCGTAGTGGAGAAGTATGATCCTAGGTATCAGATGTCGAAAGATCGTCCTTGGGGCATGCCTGTTAACTATATCTCGGAAGGATATGTTCCGCCGATCACTGAAGATCAGGGAATCACAACAGAAGCCGCTGGGCCTGAAGGTTACAAACTTCGGGAAAGCAAAGATGCCAGGGGCATACTGAAGACTCCTAAAGGTTACAAACTTCGGGAGACGCCAAGACTCACTACCGTAGTCACGGTACCACCCCTTGTGGTGCACACTGTCCCGGAAGGACAGATTCCACAGACACCTCCTGGTAAGAAGGAAACTATGTTTGACAGAATGGAGGAATTCCAGGAGCAGTTCCTGGAAATGCAGAAGGAACTGCAAGCCATTCGCGGTCAGGATTTATTTGGAAAGGACGCCGCAGACCTCTGCTTGGTCCCAAATGTGAAAGTCCCGCACAAGTTCCAAGTGCCCGACTTTGAAAAATACAAGGGTAACTCTTGCCCTCAAAGCCATCTGGTGATGTACGCTCGGCGGATGTCAGCTCAGACGGAAAATCAGGACCTACTGATTCACTACTTTCAGGATAGTTTAACCGATGCCGCATTAAAATGGTACATGGGTTTAAACCGTACTACGATCAATACATTCAGAGATCTTGGTACTACCTTCGTCCAACAATACAAATACAATTTGGACATGGCACCGGACAGAGATCAACTCAGATCAATGTCACAAAAGGACAAGGAAACCTTTAAGGAGTATGCTCAAAGGTGGCGTGAGATTGCCGCTCAAATTTGTCCACCTCTGGAGGAAAAAGAGATGACAAAGATCTTCATAAAGACCTTAAGCTCATTTTACTATGACCGAATGGTTTCCAATGCACCCAGTGACTTCACCGAGATGGTAGGCATGGGTGTATGTCTTGAGAAAGCCGCCCGAGAAGGACGTTTGGTAAAAGACGCTGGATCGACGAGTGGTACTAAAAAATACGGTAGTGCTCTCCCTAAGAAAAAAGAGCAAGATATTGGGAATATCTCTCTCGAAAAGCAAAGGCGACGTTATCAGCCGGTAGCAGCTGTAACTCCTGCTATCAATATTGCACCTATTCCTACGTATCAACGTCAGGTTGCGCAGAGCCAACCTGATCAGCAAAGGGCACAACAGCCTCTTCAGCAGGCTCGTCCTCCATATAACAACAACCGTACAACACGGCCACCAGGATTTGATACTATACCCGTAACGTACGCAGAGCTGTTTCCATTACTGCTAGCCAAGGGGCACATTCAGACTAAGTCCCCTCTTACAGTACCGGAAAATCCACCTTTTTAGTTTAAGGTGGATCAAACTTACCCTTACCATCAAGGAGGATCGGGGCATAATGTAGAAAATTGTCTCAATTTCAAGTCCGATGTGCAAAAACTTGTTAGGAGCGGGGTCTTATCCTTCAAGGATACAAATCCTAATGTTCTTATGAACCCGCTGCCTCAACACGAGAAGGCTGCAGTCAATTTGATAGAATGAGAGACTAACAATGTCTATCAAATTCATGATGTACTCTTGTTAAAGACCAATCTGGTCAAGATGCATTGTAGACAGAGTGGATATGGCCATGTGCCACCTCATAATTATCATCAATGTGATATCTGCTCTAAAGACAACCAGGGATGTTCTGTAGTGCAAGCAGCACTACAGGAATAAATGGATCTCGGATGGATCCAAGAGCACCGAGTTCGTGGAGTTAACATGGTCTACACGAATTCCAACGTCATTCAGAACCACGATATCCGTGCAATGAATGTCAATCTGGTGGCAATGCACTCAAGGCAAAGTCAGTATCATAATCTTCCGCGGCACGATTACAGTTCCTGTCTGACTTGCTCGGTAAACAAACAAGGATGCTCTTTCATACAGGAGGCCCTCTAGCGTCAGATGGATCTTGGATGGATCCAAGACTACCATGATAGGAATTCCTATCAAGTCAACATGGTTCAGATCTTCGATATTCGCGTGATGAATACCAACCTGGTAGAGTTACATGCTGAACAGGTCCGACTCGGATTCTTAATATCACACGACTATCAAAGCTGTAAAGTAGGTTGCGAAAACGATCGAGGTTGCACCCTTGTCCAGGAGGCACTTCAGCACTTGTTAAATCACTGGTGGATGCCAATCTATATGGATGAAGATACTCAGCAGATTAGTATCAATAACAGAAACCCCACTCAGCGTCAGAGTTAGGATGTCCGATCTGTGGAAGCTAACCTAGTGAGGTTACATTGTATTCAAAGTGGGCGTTGCCAGGTGCCACCACACAATTATGAACGTTGCAGCGTCTGTTCGGAAAGTAACCAAGGGTGTTACTTTGTGAGAGCAGCTCTTCAGGGTCAGGTAGATCGTGGAGAGATTCGTCCATATCCGGGTTCTGGACCCATTAACTGGACGCCGAACTACCTTGCCGATCAAGTTGAGGATGTTGTCACGATCTATGGTCATCACAGGACCAGGGATGTTTTTGCCATTATCCCTCTACTTGACGAATCTAAAGTTCCCAACCGGGAACGGATCGAGATTACTTATGATGGTCAGAAAAATCAGAAGGCTCCTGTAGTTATCTATCTACCAGAACCATCACCGTATGAATCAGCTAAGGCTATCCCTTACAAATACGGTGCAACAATAATTGAGAATGGAAAGGAAATTCCATTACCCTCCGTTGTGAATATTGCAGACATCAGTCGTGTAACACGGAGCGGTCGAATCTTCAACCGAGGGGTTGAGGAACTTAACAAGGAAAAGGAACTTCAGCCGGAAACTCCTGATCCACCAGTCGGTCAATCCAGTAATCCCGACCTTTCGAAAAACGATGATGAGATGCTGAAGCTCATCCAAAGGAGTGAATACAACATTGTGGATCAACTGTTACAAACTCCTTCAAAGATCTCGGTATTATCACTATTACTCAGTTCAGAAGCCCACAGGGAGGCTCTACAGAAAGTCTTGGAGCAAGCCTTTGTGGAACAGGATGTAACAATTAGACAGTTCGATAGCATTGTCTCTAACATAACTTCCTGCAACAATTTGGGATTTAGTGATGAGGAATTACCCGAAGGGGGTCGCCGTCATAACATGGCGCTCAACATTACAGTTAACTGCCAGGACGATGCTTTAGCCAGCGTACTGGTAGACACGGGGTCAGCCCTGAATGTTATGCCGAAGTCCACTTTGATGCAATTATCATTCAAAGGCCCTCCGATGAGAACCAGCGAGGTCGTCGTCAAAGCGTTCGACGGATCCAGAAAAACAGTTATCGGCGAAGTTGATCTTCCCATAACTATTGGTCCTCACACTTTCCAAGTCACTTTCCAGGTCATGGACATCCGGGCAACGTACAGTTGTTTATTAGGAAGACCTTGGATACATCAGGCTGGAGCGGTTACTTCAACCCTCCACCAAAAGCTAAAGTTCGTCAAGAACGATCAACTTGTCACAGTTTGTGGGGAACAAGCCTTGCTTGTAAGTAACTTGTCATCATCTACTGGTATAGAACCTGAGGAGGTTATTGGAACTTAGTTCCAAGCACTGTCGGTGAGCAAGAACAATCAGTTCAGAGGAGGAACCTCGATTTCCTCATACAATGATGCTATTAAAGCGGTCGAGAGTACCGATACAACCGGATGGGGACAACTTGTCATTCCTACTAGCAATGCAACAAAGAAGGGTCTTGGTTTTTCTACAACCTGTACCCAGACAGCTGCCAACGATGAAAGTCTTCATCCCCTTCAGAACTTCTTTCACAGTGGAGGTTTTCTTCACCCAGTGTCTCAAGTAGTACATACTATTAATGAGGAAGATCCCTCTGACACAGATGAAGAATGGAAGTCATACCTTAATGAGGACGGTTATATGTCTCAGGAAGAGGTGCCTACGCCATTTTGCTATCCCGGACAGAGTCCGAGATTTATACCCAGGTCAGACGTCGAAATGATATATGGAGATTGTGATCTAGAAGGATGTCGCGCTCCGCCAAATTCATTATAGGAGGACACTCTGATGAAAGACAACTTTGACTACAACTACTATGGCCCAATGGATGGTCTGCCAATGTGGCAACCTTACCCAGGAAACTTGGGGCAAGAGAGTCAGCCGAACAATGAAAATAAGCTGACCATCATTGAACAGAATACCTGTGTCCCCACCATGTCATGGGATCAATACTCAGGTCATTCAGAAACTACTCAACATGAAGATGAATTCGCAACGTTTGCATGACTTAAATTCATCAACTATGCATTTCCCGAGGTCAACGTCATCGAGAGGGATGACTCCTCCAGTTCCAAAGAAGTTTGGGACACTCTGGGATAACTAAGTGGAAAATACGACTTTATAGTCAAGTACACCGCTCCCGAAAGCTCTCGTATCAGGCTTGAAGATATCCAACCTACTGGATGGGGAGATACAGCTGAGAGCACAAATGCTATGTAAAATGTAACAGAGGAATTCTCCTACGACAATTCTGCGTGGGAGACAGATTCTAATGATCCTGCTCCACCAGAAATCAGCATCATTTCTGAAGACAAATCAAGGAAGGTGCCAGACTTTGTGATTCACCGAGGAGTTCGCCGCCAATGGGTTGTCGTCGAGGTTCCGAAGGTCGTTCATTAGTCAAAGTAATTGCCATCTTTTAACCTTTCACTCTGCCCAGGTGAAACAGATGTTTCGATAGGGCTCGCTTTCTGTAAATTTCCCTCTTCGCTTTGCCCGAAGCGACAGAGTTTTGTTTTATAGGGCTGTAGTTTCAAGGATCGACTTGTTCATTAATAAAATAACATCGTTCTGTAATTTCCGCATTAATTGTTGTTTTCTCTTTTTGCTTTTTCAGAAAATGGTAATCCCAAAAAACAATTCAAATAAAAACAAGCAGTAATAAAATAAAAACACTGCACACACTTGCATTTTCTCTATCTCTTCTAAACACGAATCATCACGTCATGTAGATTGCTTGTTTTAAACCCAGTTGAAACATACGATCCAATGCCTTCTCCCGACTTTGAGTTCCCGGTATTTAGGGCTGAAAAAGAAGTTGACAACGAAATTCCAGAAGAGATCTCCCGACTACTCAGACAAGAGGAAAGGTCCATTGAACCTCACAAAGAGCCGTTGGAAACGGTAAACTTGGGTTCAGAGCAAGAGAGAAAAGAAATCAGGATTGGGGTACTGCTCAGTCCAACTGCCAAAGAGAGTTTGATAAAGCTTCTCAGAGAATTTCCCGATGTATTTGCTTGGTCCTATCAGGATATGCCAGGGTTGGATACCAGCATCGTGGAACATCACTTACCATTGAGATCGGAATGTCCGCCAGTAAAGCAGAGGTTGAGACAGACTCACCCAGACATGGCCATCAAAATCAAAGAGGAGGTGCAGAAACAGATTGATGCGGGTTTCCTCGCCACATCAGAATATCCTCAATGGTTAGCCAACATTGTACCCGTTCCGAAAAAGGACGGAAAGGTCAAGATGTGTGTCGATTACAGGTATCTGAATAAGGCTAGTCCAAAGGACAACTTCCCTTTACCACACATTGACATGCTGGTAGACAGTACAACAAAGTTCAAAGTTTTCTCCTTCATGGATGGATTCTCGGGCTATAACCAGATCAAAATGGCGCCAAAAGACATGGAGAAAACTTCGTTCATTACCCCATGGGGCACCTTTTGTTACAAGGTAATGCCGTTCGGTTTGAAGAACGTCGGGGCAACCTATCAAAGGGCCATGACTACTCTGTTTCATGACATGATACATAAGGAGATCGAGGTATATGTCGATGATATGATTGCAAAATCAAAAACAGAGAGTGAGCACGTTGAACATCTGTCAAAATTGTTCGAACGTCTAAGAAAATTCAAGCTCCGCTTGAATCCCAACAAGTGCACCTTCGGTGTCCGTTCAGGGAAACTACTAGGGTTCATCGTCAGCCAGAAAGGAATTGAGGTTGATCCTGACAAGGTCAAGGCCATTCAAGAAATGCCTTCTCCGAAAACTGAAAAACAAGTCAGAGGATTCCTGGGACGTTTGAACTACATCTCCAGATTCATATTCCTTATGACCGCCACGTGTGCGCCGATCTTCAAATTACTCAAAAAGAACCAGGATTGCGTTTAGACAGAAGATTGCCAAACCGCCTTCAACAGTATTAAGGAATATCTGTTGAATCCTACGATTCTATCACCTCCAGTGGAAGGAAGACCACTAATTATTTACCTCACAGTTCTAGAGGACTCAATGGGATGTGTACTTGGCCAACAAGACGAAACCAAAAGGAAAGAGTCTGCCATTTACTATTTGAGCAAGAAATTCACCGACTGCGAAACTCGGTACACGATGCTTGAGAAAACTTGTTGCGCTTTGGCTTGGGTAGCCAAACGTCTTCGCCAATACATGATTCGTCATACTACTTGGTTAATCTCAGAAATGGATCCAATCAAGTACGTCTTCGAAAAACCTGCTCTCACGGGAAGGATTGCCCGTTGGCAGATGCTGTTATCAGAATATGACATAGAGTACCACGCTCAGAAAGTCGTTAAGGGAAGTATTTTAGCCGATCATTTGGCTCATCAACCGATTGACGATCAAGAATCAATCGGGTTTGACTTCCCAGACGAAGATGTCATGTATCTAAAAATGAAAGATTGCGATGAACCGTTACCCAGTGAAGGGCCAGAACCAGGTTCCCAATGGGGACTTATCTTTGACGGAGCAGTAAACCATTATGGAAACGGAATTGGGGAAATCATTGTTACCCCTCAGGGTACCCACATTCCTTTCACCGCTCGACTTACGTTCGAATGTACAAGCAACGAGGCCGAATACGAAGCTTCTATCACGGGTCTCGAAGAAGCAATTGATTTAAGGATCAAAAACTTGGACGTATATGGCGACTCAGATCTGGTTATCAATCAGATAAAAGGAGATTGGAACACATACCAATCAATACTGATTCCTTACAAAGACTATGCAAGAAGGTTGTTACCCTTCTTTAACAGAGACGAGTTTCATCATATCCCCCGTGAAGAGAATCACATGGCTGATGTATTAGCCACTCTCTCTTCTATGATTAGTGTAGGTCAATGGAATGACATACCTAAGATCGACATAATGCGCCTTGAAAGGCCTGCTTACATCTTCATGATTGAAGCAGTCCTAGACGACAGACCTTGGTATCAAGATATCAAATGCTTCCTTCAGAAACAAGAATACCCACCTGGGGCATCCAGGAAAGACAAAAAAACCCTCAGAAGATTGGCTGGAAACTTCTTTCTGAGCGGTGACACTCTCTATAAAAGAAATTTTGACATGGTCTTGCTCCGATGCGTAGACATACCAGAAGCAGACATGCTTATGAAAGAAATTCATGAAGGATCCTTTGGCACTCATGCCAACGGACACACAATGGCGAGAAAAATCTTAAGAGCATGGTACTATTGGTTGACAATGGAATCCGACTGCTACAAGTACATGAGGAGGTGTCACAAGTGTCAGATATACTCCGACAAAATTCATGTACCGCCATCACATCTCAAAGTTCTCTCTTCCCCATGGCCATTTTCCATATGGGGAATCGACATGATTGGCATGATTGAGCCTAAGGCTTCAAACGGACATCGGTTCATCCTAGTAGCCATTGATTACTTCACCAAATGGGTCGAAGCAGCGTCGTACGCTAATGTTACCCGACAAGTGGTGGTCTGATTTATCAAAAACAATATCATCTGTCGTTATGGTGTTCCAAGCGAGATCATTACTGATAATGGATCCAACTTGAACAACAAAATGATGAAAGAGTTGTGTGCTGAGTTCAAGATTGAACACCATAACTCATATCCCTACCGACCCAAGATGAATGGAGCGGTAGAAGCGGCTAACAAGAACATCAAGAGGATTGTTCAAAAGATGGTTGTAACCTACAAAGACTGGCACGAGATGTTACCCTTTGCTCTTCACGGTTATCGCACATCTGTCCGCACTTCAACAGGGGCTACCCCTTTCTCTCTAGTATATGGCATGGAAGTAGTGCTCCCCATAGAAGTAGAGATCCCGTCAATCCGAGTATTGATGGAAGCTAAGCTCACCGAAGCTGAATGGTGTCAAAGACGACACGACGAATTGAATCTAATCGAGGAGAAGCGAATCACGACACTATGCCATGGTCAGTTGTATCAACAGAGAATGAAGAAGGCGTTTGACAAAAAGGTCCGACCTCGCGTCTTCAGGAAAGGAGACCTCGTGCTCAAGAAGATACAATCATTTTTCATTGATTCCCGGGGCAAGTGGACTCCGAATTATGATGGCCCCTATGTGGTCACGAAAGCTTTCTCAGGCGGCGCCTTGAGACTTGCAACCATGGACGGAGAGGAATTTTCCTACCCCACAAATGTTGATGTAGTCAAAAAATAATTCGCCTAAAAAAAACGTCTCGGTGGACTGAAAACCCGAAAGGACGGTCCAGGCAAAAATTAGAGAAAAAATAAAAAAAAAATCATCCCGGTGGATTGGAAACATCACAGTACAATCCAGGAAAAAATTAGGGATAATGGCAAGTAACTATGTTCAACAGAGGCAAGTCCCTCAGCAGCAGTTACATCATCTGTCAGAAAACTCCAGTCAAGGTCATCTTTGACAGAAGCTCAGGATGTCCCGAATTTAAAGTTGGTAGAAGGATAATGGTCGTTATGTTTCAACGTAGCCCTTTTCCCTGTAAATTACCATTTTCTAACTTTGTATATACTCTTTGGAATCACGCGTTTAGCTGATCTCTATCTTATCAATAAAATTTGAGCCCTTGGGCTTTTGTTTGTAATTCTTATTTGTTTTAGCTTTAAAGAATGGCGTTTTAACATGATTAGCGATTCTTGAAATAAAACAAAAATGAATTTACTTGTTAAAACTTTTTCTGCTTTTAAATTAAAGTCGGCAATTTCTTTTGACTGTTGAACATCAAAGGAACATCAACCGCTTCTTCAGAAGTAATCGAACTTCAAAGTGCAGAATCAAAGTACTCCTTCTAACCCAGTACGCCTGAATGAAGGGATCAACTGTGTCAGAGACCTTGTTTTGTCTGACACGCTTCGGTCGAGTTCTCATCTCCTAAGCCCGATCAACGGTATTCCCCGCAGGGACTATCTCTCCTAAGCAAGGTGGAATTGCTATTCTGAACCAACGGTACTTCTTCGCCCTGCGATGGCTGAGTATCCAGTCGTGTTCACCTGTCAGTTTGTATGTCGCGTCAGTTTTGTCAGCATAAACATACATACATCATGCATTTGATTTGCATTCATATTCATATTGCATCACTATCACTCTAGTCGGTCTTGTCCCCTAGTGATAGATGTTCTCTCAATTGAGTCGTCAGTTCTTGCCTCGTCAGGAAACGTTGTGTCTGAACAGCCTAGCCTCTAGTTTATTTCTGGAAGGAAGTTGGCCCTTGACCACTTTGATAACTTGAACCTCTGAAAGACAGAGAACCCTCCGTTAACATCACTCTTCGCCTTTGAAGATGATATCCTTGCTTTCCCGGATTAAGGAAAATCCACAGAGAAAGCCTCCTAATCGAAAATTCGGCGGTACGGCCGTTTTTCTCCGAAAAGATCATTGATGAAAAGGTCATCAGCATCTCAAAATTGGACCCCATCATATGGCGTTTCTCCGAGAGGACCCCGAGAAAAGTATGATGTAATCCCAAACGAAGGCAGTCTCTCAAGAGAATCGCTTTCCCCAGATAGAGTCAACAAATGGCATCTCCAAACAGAGAAGTTTGTGCACCTCTACAACTCAGACGACTGGGTTCCCCCAGCAACTCTGACGTCAAAACTTTTTCCGTCAAATGGAATCTCCCCAGGAAAATTCGGAGAGAAGTTTGAGGAAAATCGCTACGCATAGCGTCCCTTGTCAATTAAGTTTATTGACAAAAGAAACTAAGACCAGTTCCTCGGTAGGAAACCAGGATCGAGGGGAAGTTTAAATCAGAAACTAAGATCAGTTCCTCGGTAGGAAACCAGGATCGAGGGGAAGTTTGTTTCAACAACTGAGACCAGTTCCTTGGCTGAAGACCAGGATCGAGGGGAAGTTTGCCTTTTCTAAGCATCATTGCTTAGCAAAAGAAGATGAATGCGCAAGCTGCCATTCATAGCCATCAAAATTTCGGGTATTCCGATATTTAATCCTCTTGCACCCCGAATGCCCGAATACCTTCGTCATTCACACCTTCGGGTCCAAGAAGATTAAATAGGGGCATCTGTCATACCCCAAATTTTGACCACTAAGATTTCCCATCATTGTGCAAATCATCATCACAATATGGAGGAACCATCATACTTCATCAGTCTCCCTAAAGATGGGTGAGCATCCACTACAATCAAAATTAGGGTTTCAAGCCCTCTCTGAGTGCTTAGACAAAGGATCAATCAAGGAATGACATGATCTTCAACTTGTCTAACCTATCAAACATTCACAATGGATCAAAAGAACTCCCACTTCAAGGATTAAGCACAAGGATGCTCCCTTCTAGGTGGATCAAGCCTCAAGATCGCTAGTATCACCAAATTAGGGTTTTGGTCGACCAGGGCCTCCAGATGAAAATTTCCATCTGGGTGTAGCGAGCGATTTTGGACGCGGTTCTTAAGCGCTGGTCGCTCTCTTCGGTTTGAACTTTAACTACAGGTCGATTCATTTTTTATCCTATTGTGAGCTGAATAAGGAAGGGAAATAGATGTCTCCAATTAACCCTGCTTTGCATACTGAGTTTAAACAGCGGTCTGTTAGGTTACGGATGCTATCAATGTGGGGGGCCTTTGTACTGGTTATTTGTATTTTCGTCAATACTGTTTTCTTTCTTTTTACCTGGGCAGACGGTTTCTGGCGGGGAACAAGGATTAGGATGTTAGGACTGATGCTTTTGAATTACTGCTTTTGATTGACGGAGATATGGGATTTGGGTTTTTTGTTGATTGCGCTCGCTAAGATCTTTTCTTTCGATCTTATGCCTACGTATTCCCGTTTACCGAAACAGGGAAATCAGAGCGTTCGTAGTTCCTCCTATTCTATGGGAGGAAATTGGTGTTTTGGTGTCTTGTTCAAAGCCCAAGACGTGAAGCGAAAGGTGGTTTGTATCTTGTTCAAAGCCCAAGATGTGAAGCTGAAAGGTCTATTTGTGTCTTGTTCAAAGCCCAAGACGTGAAGCTGAAAGGCCTCGACTTTAGAGAGAATTTGTCATCTCTAAAGAGGGGAGAAGGAGAATTACTTTAACTGGGATACGCGGATCTGAGCAATGCCATAATTTCCGAAGAAAGGGTTTTAACCTGAAGGAGAAGACTTTAACTCAGTGTAGAGCAATGCCATCTTTCCTTAGGAATTTCTCATGCTAAACGAAGGACAGTGGCATGGATGTAGATGATCCAGAGGCTTGCCGCTTACAGCGATTAGACGAAGGGGAAGGAGTTGTTGATGTTTGTGTACTGTGAACGAGGCACAGCTTCGATGCTAAAAGGTTAATTGGATCAACCAGTGGTTTTCTTATACAAAGCCTAAGAGGAGGCTAATTTCCTCTAGGAAAATCATTATACAAAGCCTAAGAGGAGGCTATTTTGTGTCTCGTACAAAGCCCGAGAGAGAGGCTAAAAGGGTTGACTCAACAGGAGAATCTTTTATACTCAACAAGAGAGTGTTTTTGTATCTCGTATGAAGCCCGAGATGAAGGCTAAAAGTTTGACTCAACAAGAGAGTCTTTGTGTGTCTCGTACAAAGCCCGAGAGAGAAGCTAAAGGAGGTTAGACTGTCCAAGTCTGCGGGTTTTCTTCCTATTTAACGAAAGGGTCGCTTGAGAATATCTTTGAGACTCAAGGAAGTTAGACTGTCCAAGTCTAGAGTTTTATCTTTGGTACTACGCTTTGAGAAACAGTAGTAGACTCTACGAAAGGACTGTTCTATGAGGATGACTAGGTTCTGTTCCTATACCTCTAGGAGGTCGTCGGGACAATTTGTACGAAGCCCAAGAGGAGGCTGGAAACTTTTAAGAAGCCGACGGGTCCTTGTACGAAGCCCAAGAGGAGGCTATCATTCCCGGAGGAAGAGATCATTATACGAAGCCTAAGAGGAGGCTGTGAAAACTTCTAAGAAGCCGTAGTGTCCTTGAATAATGCCCAAGAGGAGGCCGATGCTTTTAAGAAGCCCGTGGGTCTATCATCTCCTTTCCATTAGGAGAGATAACTCTTTTAAAGATAAAAACCACTGGTAAACGTGCGAGGTTTACTATCCAGCGACTTCTAGCTTTTAAAGAGGGTTCCTTAGTTAAGGTCCAAGATTATGACCGTAGTGGGTACCCAAACCCCGAGACATTCAAGGCAAGCTATCCACGAGGAATAGATCAAGTCAGGAAAGTTCGAGAATTTGGAAGAAACTCAAAGATGCCATTCACGGAGAATACATTCATCTTGGGGAGTAGAGCTTCTTGACGATTCCTAAGAAGGACAGCCGAAGAGAAGACTGTATCTGGTGCTCCTATTGGGGATCTAGGCGTCTATTTCTATGAATAAATGAAACGGCGCCACCTAGTTCTAGACGTAGTAGCCGGGGAAATTCAAAATATCTATACTATTATTACGCAGTAGATATGAGTTTATGAAAGGAGACTTACAGTGAGCAGCCCCAAAATACAGTTATATATATATGAAAGCAGTAAATGAAAGCGATAACCACTTACTCGGTTGGAGTGCTTCCATGCTGTTTGGTTAGTTGTTCAACAAAGAAAGATTGAAAACACCAGTATATTCAAAATTAAAGGAGAAAGTGCTTTGAAAAAGAAAGATTTGGGGCTTACAGCTCAAGGAGAGGCTCAGGGTTTTATCAGTGAGCGCACTGTTTGACTTTGTACAGCGGGACTTATACAAGTGACTGGGGCCCAAAAAGGTTTTCTGTACAAAGGGATGGGTCTTACACTCTCTCAAGAGGCCCAAAAAGGTTTAAAGAAAAAAGAGTGGGGCTTATAACACGAGGGTAGGCCCAAATGATTTTTCGTTTAAAAATGGCGATCGCGCCGAGGTTTTCTTTTAACGCAGAGGGACTTATACAATAAGTGAGGCCCAAAATGTTTTGGTTAAAAGGGGGATTGGGTCTTACACTCTAATAGAGGCCCAAAGTCTTTTGATTGGGTCTTATAGCTCAAGGAGAGGCCCAGATGATTTTTATTTTTAAACGGACGACGATCGCGCCGTTTACTTGTACAGAGGGACTTATACAATGAGTGAGGCCCAAAAAGTTTTTTGTACAAGGGGGGATGGGTCTTACACTCTCTCAAGAGGCCCAAAGAGTTTTGAAAATGATTTATGAGGGTTGAATTAATCCAAAACCCTAATTTGTTTTCAAAAATGTATTTAATTGAATAAAAATTCAATTAAAATGATCAAAAATTGTTTAACACATGGAAAACAAATTGTGATCTTGGATTAATGCTTCAAAAATTAAGTATTGACGTACAAAATAATTAGAAAGCATTAAAAGTTGCAAAACAATGTAGAAAAAATATTTAAAATGCCAAAAATAATCAAAATATTAATTCTTTGCAAAAATATCAATTATATGAAATAAATAATATTTTTGGGATTTTTTGATAAAATAAAATATTTTAACATTTTTGTGAATTATTAAAAAAAGAATCAACTCAAAATCATTAAAACTCAGAGAGAAATTAATTTTTGAATCAATTAAACAAAAGCACAAAATTCAAATATTTGAATTTCTAAAAATGGCGCCAAGAACAGCTGAAGAACACGCGCGTGTTCTTGGTTTCTCAGATTTGCATTTTCTATCCAATCTCCATGAATACGTAATCATATCATGCAATCCACATATCATTATGCTCGTCTCAACCTCACGATCATGTCTATGTACTTTAATTTCATTTAAATTAAACATACAACAAGAAATCACGAAGAGACCTCAAGAACCCTAATTTCTGCATGAAGGCTAGGATTTTTGATACACGATTCAAACAATGCAATTAATTGAGGGAAAACATTCCATGCATGATTATGAATATATGGCCAAATTATTGTGCGAGGAAATATGCATAGATTGAGAGATGACCAAGTATGTGCTTACCTCTAGGCCGTGACAGCAAGTTCAAAGTGATTTTTGATTTGGAGGTGTTACAGATGAGTGGTGATGATCTGAACAGCTTCCCTACACCCTATGGATTGTGTTTGGATGGTTGGACTTGATTGAAATTGGCTGGATCATTTTGTGGTACCTCAGCTGCACTTTGGGTAAAACCTTGAGCAACCAGCTGGTGATTTTGTGAAATTGATGTTTCAGAAGTAATCTAAGTGTTTGATCAGCTCATATGTGATGTATGTGAGGTGTGTGAGTGATTGGTTTGATTGGAATTGCTCTCAAACTCAAAACCCGATAGTGATTTGCCTTAGAAGGCAAAATTGGAGTGAAAGAAGAGATTTTGAGGAAAGCATCTGTTTGATGGCTTTGGTGTACTCAAACTGACCACAATTGAGCTCTATTTATAGTAGAGCAAGTTTGTTTTGCAAGGAATAGTGCATGGCAGTTGGTAAGTAGGTTTGGCCAATGTTGGCAAATGAAAATCCAAGTCTCCTCTAGCCATTGACTAGAGGTTACGGCACAGAGCTTTGGTTCCCTTGGTCTTGGATAAGTCTTGACTGATTTCAGATGAGAATGGCTCAGTCCATGCCACCTTGATGGTTCCATTGAATGCCTCATTCCAAATTTGAAGTCTTGTCCCTATTTTGGCCATTCTAGGTTCAACATGCTATTTCTTGTTCCATGGACTTTGGAGGCTTGGCTCGGTGATTGTCCCCTTTAGATTCAATCCTCTGAGGTGTCCAAGTGGATAGGAGCAATTGAATTTGGCTGATTTTGGCAAATCGACCAAAGTTGCAAATTCTGTCTTGCCTTGACAGATTTCAGCAAGGCAACTTGGCAATGTTGTATCTCATGGTGTAGGTTGAATTTGGCAATGTTCTTGGCCATTTTGGAAAGCTCTTACATGATACAACAACTGTTTGAACAAGTTTGGTTTTGATCTCTTTTGATTCCAAGTGAAAAATCCCCCTACATTTGGCAAAAAGTGAGGCAGAATCTGACTTAGTGAAAATTTCACTAAGTGTTGGAAAAAGTGACATTTTCACTTTTCAGCCACTTTGATCACTCCATAACTCAAAATCCTTAATGAATTGGAATGACTTGTAGTTGAAGTTTTTGTAGGTGATGACGAGGGCTACAAATCCATCATTGGATGAGAAAAAATGGCCTTGTGGTTTAGGAGTTATGGTCCTTCAAAGTTGGTACCCTTGCCACTTTATTTTTAACTTAGAAAAATTTCTAAGTTTTATGGTTACCCCTTTTACAAGTTATCTCACTTTTCTTGATTTTTCTTGATGAATGATGATTAAAATCATACATTAACATCATTTTAGGGTTAAAAATCCATTTTGGTGAAAAATCTCAAAAAGTCAAAGTTGACTTTTGTGCACAGTTGACTTTTTATCAGATGAATTCCAAACTGTGCAATTCTTCAGGAAATCATGTCCTTGACCTAAATCAAACTTGATGGACATGTTCCATGGGTGTCATAGGGTATATTCAATCATGTATTAGGGTTTGGTAGCATGTCCTGGTCAAAAGTCAAAGTTACAGTTGACTTTTCCCTTAAAACCCTAATTGTGGTGCAGATGGAATTGAGACTTGTTGCTCAAACTTCTTGGATTAATCCATTGTTCCAAATGGATCAATATGGTATATTAGAGACCCTTAAATCATCTCTTGAGGTCTTGGCTCATGATTTGTCCCAAAAGTCAACTTAGGGGTGAATTAGGTCAAGAAACCCTAATTCCTGATTTTTTATGAATGCATCCCTTGAGGCAAAATTGACTTGATGCATGGGTTCATGAGGTTCCATGAAGTATATTAGGTCATGTTTTGGATCAATGGCTTGTGCCCAGATGAAACTTTTCATGTGGAGGCCCTGGGTGATCAAAACCCTAATTTGGTGATACTGGCGATCTTGAGGCTTGATCCACCTAGAAGGGAGCAACCTTGTGCTTAATCCTTGAAGTGGGAGTCCTTTTTGATCCATTGTGGATGTTTAAGAGATTAGACAAGTTGAAAATCATGTCATTTCTTGATTGAGCCTTTGTCTAAAGCTCAGAGAGGGCTTGAAACCCTAATTTTGATTGTATTGGATGCTCACCCATCTTTGGGGAGACTGATGAAGCATAAAGGTACATCCATATTGTGATGATGATTTTCACAATGATGGGAAATCTAAGTGGTCAAAATTTTGGGTATTACAGATGCCCCTATTTAATCTTCTTGGACCCGAAGGTGTGAATGACGAAGGGATTCGGGCATTCGGGGTGCAAGAGGATTAAATATCAGAATACCCGAAATTTTGATGGTGGTTATGAATGGTAGCTTACGCATTCATCTTCTTTAGCTAAGCAATGATGCTTAGAAAATGTAAACTTCCCCTCGATCCTGGTTTCCTACCAAGAACTGGTCTCAGTCTCTGAAATGAACTTCCCCTCGTTCCTGGTTTCCTACCAAGGAACTGGTCTTAGTTTCTTTTGTCAACTTCCCCTCGATCCTGGTTTCCTACCAAGAACTGGTCTCAGTCTCTTTTGTCAACTTCCCCTCGACCCTGGTTTCTTACCAAGGAACTGGTCTTAGTTTCTTTTGAAATAAACTTCCCCTCGATCCTGGTGTCCTACCAAGGAACTGGTCTTAGTTTCTTTTGAAATAAACTTCCCCTCGATCCTGGTGTCCTACCAAGGAACTGGTCTTAGTTTCTTTTGAAATAAACTTCCCCTCGATCCTGGTGTCCTACCAAGGAACTGGTCTTAGTTTCTTTTGTCAATAAACTTTATTGACAAGGGACGCTATGTGTAGCAGTTTTCCTTCAAACTTCTCGCCGAATTTTCCTGGGGAGACGCCATTTGAGTTGGAAAAGATTTGATGTCAGACTTGCTGGGGAACCCATTCGTCTGAATTATAGAGGTACACAAACTTCTCTGTTTTGGAGACGCCATTTGTCGATTCTACTGGGGAAAACGAGTCTCTTGAGAAACTGCTTCTGGTTGGGGATATTACATCATACTTTTCTTGGGATCTTCCCAGAGAAATGCCATATGATGGGATCCAATTTTGAGGTGTCGATGACCTTTCATCAACGACTTTTCGGAGAAATACTGATGTACTGCCGAATCTCTGTTTAAGAGGCTTTCTCTGGGGATTTTCCTTAATCCGGGAAAGCGAGGATATCATCTTCAATGGCGAAGAGTGACATCTGTTGAAGGTTTCTCTGGTCATTCAGAGGTTCAAGTTATCAAAGTGGCCAATTGCCGACTCTAATCTTAGAGATTCACTGGAAACGAGATTGTTCAGACGTGATACTTCCTGACGAGGAAAGAACTGACAAACTCGATTTAGAGGACGGTTATCACGGCAGGATAAGACCGACTCAAGTGATAGTGATGCAATATGAATGTGAATGCAAATAAAATGCATGAAGTACGTATGTATATGCTGACAAAACAGACGCGACATACAGACTAATGGATGAACACAATTGGATACTCGGCCATCGCGGGGCGAAGAAGTACCGTTGGTTCAAAATAGCAATTCCACCTTGCTTAGGAGAGATAGTCCCGTTGGGAGCTATGTTGATCGGGCTTAGGAGATGAGAACTCGGCCGAAGATGTCAGACGAAACATGGTCTCTGACATTGCTGATCCTTCATTCAGGCGTACTGGTCTAGAAGGAGTACTTTGATTCTGCACTTTGACGTCCGCTTACTTCGGGAGAAGCGATCGATGTTCTTCTGATGTTCAACAGTCAAAAGAAATGCCATCTTTAATTTAAAAGCAGAAAAAGTTTTAACAAGTAAATTTATTTTTGTTTTATTTCAAGAATCGCTGATTAAGTTTAAACAACGTCGTTCTGTAAAGCTAAAACAAGTAAAGAATTACAAACAAAAGCACAAGGGCTCAAATTTTATTGATAAGATGGAGATCAGCTAAACGCGTGATTCCAAAGAGTATATACAAAGTTAGAAAATGGTAATTTACAGGGAAATGGGCTACGTTGAAACATAACGACCACTATCCTTCTACCAACTTTAAATTCGGGACATCCTGAGCTTCTGTCGAAGATGACCTTGACTGGAGTTTTCCTGACGGATGATGATGCAACTGCTGCTGAGGGACTTGCCTCTGTTGAACATAGTTACTTGCCATTATCCCTAACTTTTGCCTGGATTGTACTACGAGATTTCCAATCCATCGGGATGATTCTTTTCATGTCTCTAACTTTTGCCTGGACCGCCCTTTCGGGTTTTCAATCCACCGAGACGTTTTTTTTTTTTAGTTTTAGGCGAAGTATTTCTTGACTACATCAACATTCGTGGGGTAGGCGAATTCTTCTCCGTCCATGGTTGCAAGTCTCAAGGCGCCGCCTGAGAAAGCTTTTGTGACCACATAGGGGCCATCATAATTCGGGGTCCATTTGCCCCGGGAATCAGTGAGAAATGATTGTATCTTCTTGAGCACAAGGCCTCCTTTCCTGAAGACACGAGGTCGGACCTTTTTGTCGAACGCCCTCTTCATTATCTGTTGATACAACTGACCGTGGCATAGTGCCGTGATTCGCTTCTCTTCGATCAGGTTCAGTTCGTCGTGTCGATTTTGACACCATTCAGCCTCGGTGAGCTTAGCTTCCATCAATACCCGGATTGATGGGATCTCTACTTCTATGGGGAGAACTGCCTCCATGCCATATACTAGAGAGAAAGGGGTTGCCCCTGTTGAAGTGCGGACAGATGTTCGATAACCGTGAAGAGCAAAGGGTAGCATTTCGTGCCAATCTTTATAGGTTACAACCATCTTCTGAACAATCCTCTTGATGTTCTTGTTAGCCGCTTCTACCGCTCCGTTCATCTTGGGTCGGTAGGGAGATGAATTATGGTGTTCGATCTTGAACTCTGCACACAACTCTTTCATCATCTTATTGTTTAAGTTAGATCCATTATTAGTAATGATCTCACTTGGAACACCATAACGACAGATGATATTGTTTTTGATAAATCGGACCACCACTTGTCGGGTTACATTGGCGTATGACGCTGCTTCGACCCACTTGGTGAAATAATCAATGGCTACCAGGATGAACCGATGTCCGTTTGAAGCCTTGGGCTCAATCATACCAATCATGTCGATTCCCCATATGGAAAAAGGCCACGAGGAAGAAAGAACTTTGAGATGTGATGGCGGTACATGAATTTTGTCGGAGTATATCTGACACTTGTGACACCTCCTCATGTACTTGTAGCAGTCGGATTCCATGGTCAACCAATAATACCCGGCCCTGGGAATTTTTCTCGCCATTGTGTGTCCGTTGGCATGAGTGCCAAAGGATCCTTCGTGAATTTCTTTCATGAGCATGTCTGCTTCTGGTCTGTCGACGCATCGGAGCAAGACCATGTCAAAATTTCTCTTATAAAGAGTGTCACCGCTCAGGAAGAAGTTTCCAGCCAATCTTCTGAGGGTTTTCCTGTCTTTTTTTAGTGCCCCAGATGGGTACTCTTGTTTCTGAAGGAAGCATTTGATATCGTGATACCAAGGTCTATCGTCTATGACTGCTTCAATCGCGAAGATGTAAGCGGGCCGTTCAAGGCGTATTATGTCGATCTTAGGTATGTCATTCCATCGACCTACACTAATCATGGAAGAGAGAGTGGCTAATGCATCAGCCATGTGATTCTCATCACGAGGGATGTGATGAAAGTCGACTCTGTTGAAGAAGGGTAACAACCTTCTTGCATAGTCTTTGTAAGGAATCAATCCTGATTGGTATGTGTTCCAATCTCCTTTTCTCTGGTTAATAACCAGGGCTGAATCGCCGTATACGTCCAAGTTTTTGATCCTTAAGTTAATCGCTTCTTCGAGACCCATGATACATGCTTCGTATTCGGCCTCGTTGTTCGTACATTTGAACGTAAGTCTGGCAGTGAAAGGAATGTGGGAACCCTGAGGGGTAACAATGATTGCCCCAATTCTGTTTCCATAATGATTGACTGCTCCGTCAAAGATAAGTCCCCACTGGGAACCTGGTTCTGGCCCTTCACTGGGTAGCGGTTCATCGCAATCTTTCATCTTTAGATACATGACATCTTCGTCTGGGAAGTCAAACCCGATTGATTCTTGATCGTCAATCGGTTGATGAGCCAAATGATCGGCTAAAATACTTCCTTTAACGGCTTTCTAAGCATGGTACTCTATGTCATATTCTGATAGTAACATCTTCTAACGGGCAATCCTTCCCGTGAGAGCAGGTTTTTAGAAAACGTACTTGATTGGATCCATTTCGGAGACCAACCAAGTAGTATGACGAATCATGTACTGGCGAAGACGTTTGGCTGCCCAAGCCAAAGCGCAACAAGTTTTCTCAAGCATCGTGTACCGAGTCTCGCAGTCGGTGAACTTCTTGTTCAAATAGTAAATGGCAGACTCTTTTCGTTTAGTTTCGTCTTGTTGGCCAAGTACACATCCCATTGAGTCCTCTAGGACTGTGAGGTAAATGATCAGTGGTCTTCCTTCCACTGGAGGTGATAGAATCGGAGGATTCAACAGATATTCCTTGATACTGTCGAAGGCGGTTTGGCAATCTTCTGACCAAACGCAATCCTGGTTCTTTTTGAGTAATTTGAAAATCGGCGCGCATGTCGCGGTCATGAGGAATATGAATCTGGAGATGTAGTTCAAACGTCCCAGGAATCCTCTGACTTGTTTTTTTAGTTTTCGGAGAAGGCATTTCTTGAATGGCCTTGACCTTGTCAGGATCAACTTCAATTCCTTTCTGGCTGACGATGAACCCTAGTAATTTCCCCGAACGGACACCGAAGGTGCACTTGTTGGGATTCAAGCGGAGCTTGAATTTTCTTAGACGTTCGAACAATTTTGACAGATGTTCAACGTGCTCATCCTCTGTTCTTGATTTTGCAATCAAATCATCGACATATACCTCGATTTCTTTGTGTATCATGTCATGAAACAGAGTAGTCATGGCCCTTTGATAGGTTGCCCCGGCATTCTTCAAACCGAACGGCATTACCTTGTAACAAAAGGTACCCCATGGGGTAATGAACGAAGTTTTCTCCATGTCTTTCGTCGCCATTTTGATCTGGTTATAGCCCGAGAATCCATCCATGAAGGAGAAAACTTTGAACTTTGTTGTGCTGTCTACCAGCATGTCAATGTGTGGTAAAGGAAAGTCGTCCTTTGGACTTGCCTTGTTTAGATCTCTATAATCAACACACATTCTGACCTTTCCGTCCTTTTTGGGAACGGGTACGATGTTGGCTAACCATTGAGGATATTCAGATGTAGCGAGGAAACCCGCGTCGATCTGTTTCTGCACCTCCTCTTTGATTTTGATGGCCATGTCCGGGTGAGTGCGTCTCAACCTTTGCTTTACTGGCGGACATTCTGATCTCAACGGTAAGTGATGTTCCACGATGCTAGTATCCAACCCTGGCATATCCTGATAGGACCAAGCGAATACATCGGGAAATTCTTTGAGAAACTTTATCAAACCCTCTCTGGCAGTTGGACTGAGCAGTGCTCCGATCCTGATTTCTTTTCTCTCTTGCTCTGAACCCAAGTTTACCGTTTCCAACGGCTCTTTGTGAGGTTCGATGGACCTTCCCTCTTGTCTGAGTAGTCGGGAGATCTCTTCTGGAATTTGGTCGTCATTTTCTTCTTCAGCCTCGAATATCGGGAACTCAAAGTTGGGAGAAGGCATCGGATCGTATGTTTCAACGGGGTATAAAACAAGCAATCTGCATGACGTGATGATTCGTGTTTAGAAGAGATAGAGAAAATGTAAGTGTGTGCAGTGTTTTGATTTTACTGCTTGTTTTTATTATTGAATATTTTTTAGGATTACCATTTTCTGAAAAAGCAAAAAGAGAAAACAGCAATTAATCCGGAAATTACAGAACGACGTTATTTTATTAATGAACAAGTCGACTCTTGAAACTACAGCCCTATAAAACAAAACTATGTCGCTTTGGGCAAAGCGAAGAGGGAAATTTGCAGAAAATGAGCCCTATCAAAATATCCGTTTCACCTGGGCAAGGTGAAAGGTTAAAGATGGCAATTACTTTAACTGACGAACGACCTTCGGAACCTCGACGGCAACCCATTGGCGGCGAACTCCTCGGTGAATCACAAAGTCTGGCACCTTCCTTGATTTGTCTTCAGAAATGATGCTGATTTCTGGTGGAGCGGGATCATTGGAATCTGTCTCCCAAGCAGAATTGTCGTAGGAGAATTCCTCTGTTGTATTTTGTATAGCATTTGTGCTCTCAGGTACATCTCCCCATCCAGTCGGCTGGATGTCTTCGAGCCTGATACGAGAGCTTTCGGGAGCGGTGTACTTGACCATATAGTCGTATTTTCCACTTGGTTCTCCCAGAGTGTCCCAAACTTCTTTGGAACTGGAGAAGTCATCCCTCTCGATGACGTTGACCTCGGGAAAAGCATAGTTGATAAATTCTAGTCCTGCAAACGTTGCGAATTCATCTTCATGTTGAGTAGTTTCTGAATGACCTGAGTGTTGATCCCATGACATGGTGGGGACACAGGTATTCTGTTCAATGATGGTCAGCTGATTTTCATTGTTCGGCTGACTCTCTTGCCCCAAGTTTCCTGGGTAAGGCTGCCACATTGGCAGACCATCCATCGGGCCATAGTAATTGTGGTCAAAGTTGTCTTTCATCGGAGTGTCCTCCTCTAATGAATTTGGCGGAGCACGACATCCTTCCGGATCATAATCTCCGTAGATCATTTCAACATCTGACCTGGGTATAAATCTCGGACTTTCTGTAGGAAAGCAAAAAGGCATAGGCACCTCTTCCTAAGACATATAGCCGTCTTGGTTAAGATAGGACTTCCATTCTTCATCTGTGTCAGAGGGATCTTCCTCATTGATAGCATGAACTGTCTGAGACACTGGGTGAAGAAAACCTCCACTGTGGAAGAAGTTTTGAAGGGGATGAAGACTTTCATCGTTGGCGGCTGTCTGGGTACAGGTCGCAGAAAAACCAAGACCCTTCTTTGTTTTATTGTTAATAGAAATGACAAGCCGTCCCCATCCTGTCATATCGGTACTCTTGACCGCTTTGATAGCATCTTTGTATGAAGAAATTGAAGTTCCTTCTTTGAACTGATTGTCCATGCTCACCGATAGTGCTTGGAACTGAGTTCCAATAACCTCCTCGGGTTCCACACAAGTAGATGATGATAATTTGCTCACAAGCAAGGCTTGTTCCCCACAAACCGTGACAAGTTGATCGTTCTTGATGAACTTTAGCTTTTGGTGGAGGGTTGAAGTAACCGCTCCAGCCTGATGTATCCAAGGTCTTCCTAATAAACAACTTTATGTTGCCCGGATGTCCATGACCTGGAAAGTGATTTGGAAAGTGTGAGGACCAATAGTTATGGGAAGATCAACTTCGCCGATAACTGTTTTTCTGGATCCGTCGAATGCTTTGACGACGACCTCGCTGACTCTCATCGGAGGCCCTTGAATGATAATTGCATCAAGGTGGACTTCGGCATAACATTCAGGGCTGACCCTGTGTCTAACAGTACGTTGGCTAAAGCATCGCCCTGGCAGTTAACTGTGATATTGAGCGCCATGTTATGACGGCGACCCTCTTCAGGTAATTCCTCATCACTAAATCCCAAATTATTGCAAGAAGTGATGTTAGAGACAATGCTATCGAATTGTATGATTGTTACATCCTGTTCAACAAAGGCTTGCTCCAAGACTTTTTGTAGAGCCTCTCTGTGTGCTTCTGAACTGAGTAACAGTGATAATACCGAGATCTTTAAAGGAGTCTATAACAGTTGATCAACAATGTTGTATTCACTCCTTTGGATGAGCTTTAGCATCTCATCTTTGTCTTTTGAAAAGTCGTGATTACTAGATTGACCGACTGGTGGATCAGGAATTTCTGCCTGAAGTTCCTTTTCCTTGTTGGATTCTCCAACCCCTCGGTTAAAGATTCTACCACTCCGTGTTACACGACTGATGTCTGCAATATTCACGACAGAGGGTAATGGAATTTCCTTTCCATTTTCAATTGTTGTTGCACCGTATTTGTAAGGGATTGCCTTAGCTGATTCATACGGTAGTGGTCCCGGTAGATAGATGACTATGGGAACCTTCTGATCTTTCTGACCATCATAAGTAACCTTGATCCGTTCCCGGTTAGGAACTCTAGATTCTTCAAGTAGAGGGATGATGGCAAAAACATTCCTGGTCCTGTGATGACCAGAGATCGTGACAACATCCTCAACTTGCTCGGTAAGGTAGTTCGGCGACCAAATGATGGGTCCT
The DNA here is from genome assembly GCA_022829125.1 of Lathyrus tuberosus. NCBI lineage: Eukaryota > Viridiplantae > Streptophyta > Magnoliopsida > Fabales > Fabaceae > Lathyrus > Lathyrus tuberosus. The sequence goes on along the minus strand of JALAZF010000101.1, from coordinate 12,735,591 downwards.
GAACCTGGATATGGATGAATTTCTCCATGATCGACCTGACCCTGAAGAGCTGCTCTCACAAGGTAACACCCTTGGTTACTTTCCGAACAGACGCTACAACTGTCATAGTTGTGTGGTGGCACCTGGCCACGCCCACTTTGAATGCAATGTAACCTCACTAGGTTATCTTTCATTGATCGGACATCCTGATTTTGACGACGAGTAGGATTCCTGTGATTGATACTAATCTGCTGAGTATCTTCGTCCATATAGATTGGCATCCACCAGTGATTTAACAAGTGCTGAAGTGCCTCCTGGACAAGGGTACAACCTCGATCGTTTTCGCAACCCGGTTTACAGCTTTGATAGTCATGTGATATTAAGAATCCAAGTCGGACCTGCTCAGCATGTAACTCTACCAGGTTGGTATTCATTACGCAGATATCGAAGATCTGAACCATGTTGATTTGATAGGAGTTCCTATCATGGTAGTCTTGGATCCATCCAAGATCCATCTGACACTGGAGGGCCTCTTGTATGAAAGAGCATCCCTGTTTGTTTACCGAGCAAGTCAGACAAGAACTATAATCGTGTCGCGGCAGATTATGATACTGGCTTTGCCTTGAGTGCATTGCCACCAAGTTGTCATTCATCGTACGGATGTTGTGGTTTTGAATGACGTTGGAATTCGTGTAAACCATGTTAACTCCACGAACTCGGTGCTCTTGGATCCATCCAAGATCCATTTGTTCCTGTAGAGCTGCTTGCACTACAGAACATCCCTGATTGTTCTTAGAGCAGATATCACACTGGTGATAATTATGAGGTGGCACATGGCCATATCCACTCTGTCTACAATGCATCTTAACCAGATTGGCCTTTAACAAGCGTACATCATGAATTTGATAGACATTGTTAGTCTCTTTCTCAATTAGATTGACTGCAGCTTTCTCGTGTTGAGGCAGCGGGTTTGTAAGAACATTAGGATTCGTATCTTTGAAAGATAAGAGCCCGCTCCTAACAAGATTTTGCACATTGGATTTGAAATTGAGACAAGTCTCAATGTTATGCCCTGAACCTCCTTGATGATAAGGGCACGTCTGATCCGCCTTAAACCAAAAAGGCAAATTTTCCGGAACCGAAAGGGGAGACTTAGTCTGGATGTGCCCCTTAGCCAGCAGTAACGGAAACAGCTCTGCGTACGTTACGGGTATAGGATCAAATCCTGGTGACCGTGTTGTACGGTTGTTGTTATATGGAGGACGAGCCTGCTGAAGAGGCTATTGTGTCCTTTGTTGGTCAGGTTGGCTCTGCGCAACCTGAGGTTGATACATAGGAACAGGCGCGGGGCCGATAGCAGGAGTAATAGCTGCTACTGGCTGATAACGTCGCCTTTGCTTTCCGAGAGAGATATTCCCAATATCTTGCTCTTTTTTCTTAGGGAGAGCACTACCGTATTTTTTAGTACCGCTCGTTGATCCAGTGTCTTTTACCAAACGTCCTTCTCGGACGACTTCCTCAAGACGTACACCCATGCCGACCATTTCGTTGAAATCACTGGGCGCACTGGCAACCATTCGGTCATAGTAAAATGAGCTTAAGGTCTTTAAGAAGATTTTTGTCATCTCTTTTTCCTCAAGAGGTGGACAAATTTAAGCGGCAATTTCACGCCACCTTTGAGCATACTCCTTAAAGGTTTCCTTGTCCTTTTGTGACATTGATCTGAGTTGATCTCTGTCGGGTGCCATGTCCAAATTGTACTTGTATTGTTGGACGAAGGCAGTGCCAAGATCTCTGAATGTGCTGATCGTTGCACGGTTTAAACCCATGTACCATTTGAGTGCGGCACCGGTTAAACTATCCTGGAAGTAGTGAATCAGCAGGTCCTGATTCTCCGTCTGAGCTGACATCTGCCGAGCGTACATCACCGGATGGCTCTGAGGGCAAGAGTTACCCTTGTATTTTTCAAAGTCGGGCACTTGGAACTTGTGCTGGACTTTCACATTTGGGACCAAGCAGAGGTCTGCGGTGTCCTTTCCAAATAGATCCTGATCGCGAATGGCTTGCAGTTCCTTCTGCATTTCCAGGAACTGTTCCTGGAATTCCTCCATTCTGTCAAACATAGTTTCCTTCTTACCAGAAGGTGTCTGTGGAATCTGTCCTTCCGGGATAGTGTTCACCACAGGGGGTGGTACCGTGACTACGGCAGTAAGTCTTGGCGCCTCCCGAAGTTTGTAACCTTCAAGAGTCTTCAGTATGCCCCTGGTATCTTCGCTTTCCCGAAGTTTGTAACCTTCAGGCCCAGCGGCTTCTGTTGCGATTCCCTGATCTTCAGTGATCGGCGGAACATATCCTTCCGGGATATAGTTAACAGGCATGCCCCAAGGACGATATTTCGGCATCTGATACCTAGGATCATACTTTTCTACTATGGGCGTTGAGGTGATCTCTGAGATCACAGTTTTTTGTAGCTGAGCTTCTGCCATGGCCTGCATGTCGTTACGAAGCTTTCTCATATCCTCTCTCTGAGCGTCGATCTCTTCTTTCAACTCTCTGTTTTCTTCCTCAAGATCATCCATCTTTTTCTGACGACTGGCCCGAGTATTATACGAATGAGACAGTTTGACTCTAGAATCGAGACACAAACGTGAGATTCGTAGGTAAGGAGAATACGCGATGTGAGAATGATGAATGCAATGATTATATTAATTGTTGTTTTTTTGTTTAATCAAAATAAACTTCGACAATTAGATTGCAAATATCAAACAGTGGGGAAACCCCTTTTTATTGAATTCAAAGGATTACAGAAATGGAAATAAAGTAGATTACAAGGTGCGGAAACAGGAACCTAAGCTAATGGGTCCCGAGTCCTCTCTGAAGAGAAAAAGGGTGCTGATTCTGGTACTTTCCTTTTCTTTGACCGAGGCTCTTGGGTCGTTGCCGGGTTGTCATTCCTTTGTCAGGTGAAAGGAGTGAGCACACTCCTTTGGTCATCTTGATTCTCTACAGCATGTTGCTCTAAAATCTCAATCAAAGCATCCTTATCTTTCAGTAGTTACTGTACTTTGATACACTCCACATTGAGAGTGCGGTACTTATTCTTCCAAGACCTCCTCTCCCGTTGAACTTTGTTGAGAGTAACCTGAAGCTTTTCAGTTTCCGTCATGAAGTACATGACAGATTCCCTCGGCGGAAGAATTCCATAACGAGGATAAGGCATCTTTAGCTTGAGAGCTCTGGCTTGTACCCAATGGAGATAAGGCTCCACCGAGACACACTCCGGTTTTCCCAGAGACTCCCGTCCTTTCTTATGAACATGTTTCCAAGCATGCACTATTTCCGTCTTTAGTGCTCTGTCACTTTCTCCTTCTTTGAAGAAAAGACCTTCCAGATGAACACCCAGTGGGATGTGTCTCATCGGGTATCCAAATTGACGAAGAACCAATATCGGGTGATAGTTGATTCCTCCTTTAGTTCCTATGAGGGGTGCGCTGAGGAAGTTTCCACAACGGTCAATGATTCTAATTCCCTCATAAATCCTATTACACCAATCTATATCAGAGTTGGTAAGAGACATGATCTTCTGCGACCAACGTAAGACACTCTTTCAATCCCAAAAAGCAGCAGACTTGGGCAAGTGAGAGATAAACCATTTGTAAAGCAAAGGTACACAGCATGTGATCTCTCCTCCGCTGTACAAATTTCCCAAGTGTACAGAATGATACGCATCTACAAGCAAAGTCGGCACAGGGTTTCCAATGAGAAAAACCTTAATAGCGTTGATATCGACGACGTTATTGATGTTGGGAAACAAAAATAACCCGTAGGTGAGCAAGACAAAGATGCTTTCAAAATCAGTCCCGTTCCCTATACTAGCGAAGTATAGAGCCTTTTTTTGTCAAGAACTGGGCTGGCAAACCTTGGATGCCACCCTTAGTGGTCATGTGAGTCCTGACCTCAGACTCGTCCAAATGAATTGCTATTGCAATAGTCTGATTCTTTGGAATTTCTTCCAGTCCAGAAAATGGAGCTCGATCCCTAATGTGTAGATCGATCAGGTGAGAATACTCCTCCAGCGTTGGTGCAAGCTGGTAATCCGGGAATGTGAAACAGTGATAAACCAGATCATAAAACTGAATGAGCGCATCCATGATTCCCTCAATCACATGGACTCTTAATAGTGGTAGCAAACCTCCGTGCTTGGCTCTGAAAGCCTCTGGGTTAGTGATCATCCTCGCTAACCTTCTCAAATCCTCTAATTTTGGATCCTTAAAGGTATACTGGTGAGTTCTCCTTCTACCGAAATCCATTAGCGTAATCCTCTTCTCTGATATTTGCAATCACAGTCTTAGTTTAATTTGAAAAATAGAGAGACTAGAAGAGAAAGTTTTTTTAATGTTTTAATGTTTTTTAGATGAATGCATGAATGCAGCACACAAAAACATAGAAAAAACATGGGGTCAGAGGGTCGTTGTCATGAAGTCAAGGCTCTACCCATCCCCAAAGGTTTATACTAGGGTGATTTTTGTACCTGTACTCATTATCATCAGCTCCTCCCAGGAAAGCAAAACAACAAGCGGATCGCCAGCGAGTTGTAGAGCAATCTTAGAGTAAGTGCCATTCACCGAGAATAGATCACCAGCCTCAAATGAGGGTAGTATCGCGTAACAACTATTTCCGATAGTTTCCGCACTACGAAAGGGTTTGGCTCCTCAGCTTCTCAGACTTAACAACTGGCCCATTGGCTAGAAGAGTGAATGGGTTGCGTTGGTCAGCCTCCACTGAGGTTGATGGTCGACCCCGTCGCCATCACTTATCTTAAATGTATACTCATTCTCACCACATGAGGCATCACAAGCATTCCCAGTAGCAGAAAAATAAACACGTATAGCAATTAGGAAAAGTAGTATATATATTTGTCCTAATCATCCTAGACTTATAAAGCTATGATTCCTAAGTTCCTGACAGAAATGAGTTCCCCGGCGGAAGCCCCAATCTGTGGTATTCACACAAGTGAAGAAAAGGAAGACCGTGCCTAGATCTAACTTTGAAAGGCCCCACGGTGGGCGCCACTTTTTCTGTAGCGAGCGATTTTGGACGCGGTTCTTAAGCGATGGTCCCTCTCTGCAGTTTGAGCTTTGACTACAGGTCGATTCATTTTTTATCCTATTGTGAGCTGAATAAGGAAGGGAAATAGATGTCTCCAATTAACCCTGCTTTGCATACTGAGTTTAAACAGCGGTCTGTTAGGTTACGGATGCTATCAATGTGGGGGGCCTTTGTACTGGTTATTTGTATTTTCGCCAATACTGTTTTACTTCTTTTTACCTGGGCAGACGGTTTCTGGCGGGGAACAAGGATTAGGATGTTAGGACTGATGCTTTTGAATTACTGCTTTTGATTGACGGAGATATGGGATTTGGATTTTTTGTTGATTGCGCTCGCTAAGATCTTTTCTTTCGATCTTATGCCTACGTATTCCCGTTTACCAAAACAGGGAAATCAGAGCGTTCGTAGTTCCTCCTATTCTATGGGAGGAAATGGGTGTTTTGGTGTCTTGTTCAAAGCCCAAGACGTGAAGCGAAAGGTGGTTTGTATCTGGTTCAAAGCCCAAGATGTGAAGCTGAAAGGTTTATTTGTGTCTTGTTCAAAGCCCAAGACGTGAAGCTGAAAGGCCTCGACTTTAGAGAGAATTTGTCATCTCTAAAGAGGGGAGAAGGAGAATTACTTTAACTGGGATACACGGATCCGAGCAATGCCATAATTTCCGAAGAAAGGGTTTTAACCTGAAGGAGAAGACTTTAACTCAGTGTAGAGCAATGCCATCTTTCCTTAGGAATTTCTCATGCTAAAAGAAGGACAGTGGCATGGATGTAGATGATCCGGAGGCTTGCCGCTTACAGCGATTAGACGAAGGGGAAGGAGTTGTTGATGTTTGTGTATTGTGAACGAGGCACAGCTTCGATGCTAAAAGGTTAATTGGATCAACCAGTGGTTTTCTTATACAAAGCCTAAGAGGAGGCTAATTTCCTCTAGGAAAATCATTATACAAAGCCTAAGAGGAGGCTATTTTGTGTCTCGTACAAAGCTCGAGAGAGAGGCTAAAAGGGTTGACTCAACAGGAGAATCTTTTATACTCAACAAGAGAGTGTTTTTGTATCTCGTATGAAGCCCGAGATGAAGGCTAAAAGTTTGACTCAACAAGAGAGTCTTTGTGTGTCTCGTACAAAGCCCGAGAGAGAGGCTAAAGGAGGTTAGACTGTCCAAGTCTGCGGGTTTTCTTCCTATTTAACGAAGGGGTCGCTTGAGAATGTCTTTGAGACTCAAGGAAGTTAGACTGTCCAAGTCTAGAGTTTTATCTTTGGTACTACGCTTTGAGAAACAGTAGTAGACTCTACGAAAGGACTGTTCTATGAGGATGACTAGGTTCTATTCCTATACCTCTAGGAGGTCGTCGGGACAATTTGTACGAAACCCAAGAGGAGGCTGGAAACTTTTAAGAAGCCGACGGGTCCTTGTACGAAGCCCAAGAGGAGGCTATCATTCCCGGAGGAAGAGATCATTATACGAAGCCTAAGAGGAGGCTGTGAATACTTCTAAGAAGCCGTAGTGTCCTTGAATAATGCCCAAGAGGAGGCCGATGCTTTTAAGAAGCCCGTGGGTCTATCATCTCCTTTCCATTAGGAGAGATAACTCTTTTAAAGATAAAAACCACTGGTAAACGTGCGAGGTTTACTATCCAGCGACTTCTAGCTTTTAAAGAGGGTTCCTTAGTTAAGGTCCAAGATTATGACCGTAGTGGGTACCCAAACCCCGAGACATTCAAGGCAAGCTATCCACGAGGAATAGATCAAGTCAGGAAAGTTCGAGAATTTGGAAGAAACTCAAAGATGCCATTCACGGAGAATACATTCATCTTGGGGAGTAGAGCTTCTTGACGATTCCTAAGGAGGACAGCCGAAGAGAAGACTGTATCTGGTGCTCCTATTGGGGATCTAGAGGTCTATTTCTATGAATAAATGAAACGGCGTCACCTAGTTCTAGACATAGTAGCCGGGGAAACTCAAAATATCTATACTATTATTACGCAGTAGATATGAGTTTATGAAAGGAGACTTACAGTGAGCAGCCCCACAATACAGTTATATATATATGAAAGCAGTAAATGAAAGCGATAACCACTTACTCGGTTGGAGTGCTTCCATGCTGTTTGGTTAGTTGTTCAACAAAGAAATATTGAAAACAACAGTATATTCAAAATCAAAGGAGAAAGTGCTTTGAAAAAGAAAGATTTGGGGCTTACAGCTCAAGGAGAGGCCCAGGGTTTTATCAGTGAGCGCACTGTTTGACTTTGTACAGCGGGACTTATACAAGTGACTGGGGCCCAAAAAGGTTTTCTGTACAAAGGGATGGGTCTTACACTCTCTCAAGAGGCCCAAAAAGGTTTAAAGAAAAAAGAGTGGGGCTTATAACACGAGGGTAGGCCCAAATGATTTTTCGTTTAAAAATGGCGATCGCGCCGAGGTTTTCTTTTAACGCAAAGGGACTTATACAATAAGTGAGGCCCAAAATGTTTTGGTTAAAAGGGGGATTGAGTCTTACACTCTAATAGAGGCCCAAAGTGTTTTGAATGGGTCTTATAGCTCAAGGAGAGGCCCAGATGATTTTTATTTTTAAACGGGCGACGATCGCGCCGTTTACTTGTACAGAGGGACTTATACAATGAGTGAGGCCCAAAAAGTTTTTTGTACATGGGGGGATGGGTCTTACACTCTCTCAAGAGGCCCAAAGAGTTTTGAAAATGATTTATGAGGGTTGAATTAATCCAAAACCCTAATTTGTTTTCAAAAATGTATTTAATTGAATAAAAATTCAATTAAAATGATCAAAAATTGTTTAACACATGGAAAACAAATTGTGATCTTGGATTAATGCTTCAAAAATTAAGTATTGACCTACAAAATAATTAGAAAGCATTAAAAGTTGCAAAATCAATGTAGAAAAAATATTTAAAATGCCAAAAACAATCAAAATATTAATTCTTTGCAAAAATATCAATTATATGAAATAAATAATATTTTTGGGATTTTTTTATAAAATAAAATATTTTAACATTTTTGTGAATTATTAAAAAAAGAATCAACTCAAAATCATTAAAACTTAGAGAGAAATTAATTTTTGAATCAATTAAACAAAATCACAAAATTCAAATATTTGAATTTCTAAAAATGGCGCCAAGAACAGCTGAAGAACACGCGCGTGTTCTTGGTTCTCAGATTTGCATTTTCTATCCAATCTCCATGAATACGTAATCATATCATGCAATCCACATATCATTATGCTCGTCTCAACCTCACGATCATGTCTATGTACTTTAATTTCATTTAAATTAAACATACAACAAGAAATCACGAAGAGACCTCAAGAACCCTAATTTCTGCATGAAGGCTAGGATTTTTGATACACGATTCAAACAATGCAATTAATTGAGGGAAAACATTCCATGCATGATTATGAACATATGGCCAAATTATTGTGCGAGGAAATATGCATAGATTGAGAGATGACCAAGTATGTGCTTACCTCTAGGCCGTGACAGCAAGTTCAAAGTGATTTTTGATTTGGAGGTGTTACAGATGAGTGGTGATTATCTGAACAGCTTCCCTACACCCTATGGATTGTGTTTGGATGGTTGGACTTGATTGAAATTGGCTGGATCATTTTGTGGTACCTCAGCTGCACTTTGGTTAAAACCTTGAGCAACCAGCTGGTGATTTTGTGAAATTGATGTTTCAGAAGTAATCTAAGTGTTTGATCAGCTCATATGTGATGTATGTGAGGTGTGTGAGTGATTGCTTTGATTGGAATTGCTCTCAAACTCAAAACCCGATAGTGACTTGCCTTAGAAGGCAAAATTGGAGTGAAAGAAGAGATTTTGAGGAAAGCATCTGTTTGATGGCTTTGGTGTACTCAAACTGACCACAATTGAGCTCTATTTATAGTAGAGCAAGTTTGTTTTGCAAGGAATAGTGCATGGCAGCTGGTAAGTAGGTTTGGCCAATGTTGGCAAATGAAAATCCAAGTCTCCTCTAGCCATTGACTAGAGGTTAGGGCACAGAGCTTTGGTTCCCTTGGTCTTGGATAAGTCTTGACTGATTTCAGATGAGAATGGCTCAGTCCATGCCACCTTGATGGTTCCATTGAATGCCTCATTCCAAATTTGAAGTCTTGTCCCTATTTTGGCCATTCTAGGTTCAACATGCTATTTCTTGTTCCATGGACTTTGGAGGCTTGGCTCGGTGATTGTCCCATTTAGATTCAATCCTCTGAGGTGTCCAAGTGGATAGGAGAAATTGAATTTGGCTGATTTTGGTAAATCGACCAAAGTTGCAAATTCTGCCTTGCCTTGACAGATTTCAGCAAGGCAACTTGGCAATGTTGTATCTCATGGTGTAGGTTGAATTTGGCAATGTTCTTGGCCATTTTGGAAAGCTCTTACATGATACAACAACTGTTTGAACAAGTTTGGTTTTGATCTCTTTTGATTCCAAGTGAAAAATCCCCCTACATTTGGCAAAAAGTGAGGCAGAATCTGACTTAGTGAAAATTTCACTAAGTGTTGGAAAAAGTGACATTTTCACTTTTCAGCCACTTTGATCACTCCATAACTCAAAATCCTTAATGAATTGGAATGACTTGTAGTTGAAGTTTTTGTAGGTGATAATGAGGGCTACAAATCCATCTTTGGATGAGAAAAAATGGCCTTGTGGTTTAGGAGTTATGGTCCTTCAAAGTTGGTACCCTTGCCACTTTATTTTTAACTTAGTAAAATTTCTAAGTTTTATGGTTACCCCTTTTACAAGTTATCTCACTTTTCTTGATTTTTCTTGATGAATGATGATTTAAATCATACATTAACATCATTTTAGGGTTCAAAATCCATTTTGGTGAAAAATCTCAAAAAGTCAAAGTTGACTTTTGTGCACAGTTGACTTTTTATCAGATGAATTCCAAACTGTGCAATTCTTCAGGAAATCATGTCCTTGACCTAAATCAAACTTTATGGACATGTTCCATGGGTGTCATAGGGTATATTCAATCATGTATTAGGGTTTGGGAGCATGTCCTGGTCAAAAGTCAAAGTTACAGTTGACTTTTCCCTTAAAACCCTAATTGTGGTGCAGATGGAATTGAGACTTGTTGCTCAAACTTCTTGGATTAATCCATTGTTCCAAATGGATCAATATGGTATATTAGAGACCCTCAAATCATATCTTGAGGTCTTGGCTCATGATTTGTCCCAAAAGTCAACTTAGGGGTGAATTAGGTCAAGAAACCCTAATTCCTGATTTTTGATGAATGCATCCCTTGAGGCAAAATTGACTTGATGCATGGGTTCATGAGGTTCCATGAAGTATATTAGGTCATGTTTTGGATCAATGGCTTGTGCCCAGATGAAACTTTTCATCTGGAGGCCCTAGGTGATCAAAACCCTAATTTGGTGATACTGGCGATCTTGAGGCTTGATCCACCTAGAAGTGAGCAACCCTGTGCTTAATCCTTGAAGTGGGAGTCCTTTTTGATCCATTGTGGATGTTTAAGAGATTAGACAAGTTGAAAATCATGTCATTTCTTAATTGAGCCTTTGTATAAAGCTCAGAGAGGGCTTGAAACCCTAATTTTGATTGTATTGGATGCTCACCCATCTTTGGGGAGACTGATGAAGCATAAAGGTACATCCATATTGTGATGATGATTTTCACAATGATGGGAAATCTAAGTGGTCAAAATTTGGGGTATTACACTGGGAATGATCTAATGATTCAAAACATAACCTAATATACTCCATGGGACCTCATGGACCCTATCATCAAGTCAATTTGGCCTCAAGGGATGCATACATCCAAAATCAGGAATTAGGGTTTCTTGACCTAATTCACCCCTAAGTTGACTTTTAGAGCAAATCATGGGCCAAGACCTCAAAGGAGGATTTGAGGGTTTCTAATACACTACATTGATCCATTTGGAACAATGGATTAATCCAAGAAGCTTGAGCAACAAGTCTCAATTTCATCTGCACCATAATTAGGGTTTTAAGGGAAAAGTCAACTGTAACTTTGACTTTTGACCAGGACATGCTCCCAAACCCTAAGACATGATTCAATATACCCTATGACACCCATGGAACATGTCCATCAAGTTTGATTTAGGTTAAGGACATGATTTCCTGAAGAATTGCACAGTTTAGAATTCATCTGATAAAAAGTCAACTGTGCACAAAAGTCAACTTTGACTTTTTGAGATTTTTCACCAAAATGGATTTTTAACCCTAAAATGATGTTAATGTATGATTTGAATCATCATTCATCAAGAAAAATCAAGAAAAGTTGGATAACTTGTAAAAGGGGTAACCATAAAACTTAGAAATTTTTCTAAGTCATGAAAAAGTGCCACTAATGCACCAACTTTGGAGGACCATAACTCCTAAACCACAAGGCCATTGTGCCCCATTCAAAGCTTGATTTGTAGATCTCATTGCCCTCTACAAAAGCTTCATACTGACCTATGTCCAAATTCCTCATGGATTTTGAGTTATGGAGTGATCAAAATCAAGAGAAAACACTTTGTTCCAACACTTAGTGAAAATTTCACTAAGTCAGATTTTGCCTTACTTTTTGCCAAATGTAGGGGGATTTTTCACTTGGATTCAAAAGAGATCAAAACCAAACATGTTCAAACAGTTGTTGTATCATGTAAGGGCTTTCCAAAATGGTCAAGAACATTACCAAATTCAACTTACACCATGAGATATGACATTGGCAAGTTGCTTTGCTGAAATCTGTCAAAGGCAAGGCAGAATTTGCAATTTTGCTCGATTTACCAAAATCAGCCAAATTCAAATGCTCCTATCCACTTGGACACATCTGAGGGTTGAATCTAAAGGGGACAATCACTGAGCCAAGCCTCCAAAGTCCATGGAACAAGAAATAGCATGTTGAACCTAGAATGGCCAAAATAGGGACAAGACTCCAAATTTGGATTGAAGCATTCAATGGAAGCATCAAGGTGGCATTGACTGAGCCATTCTCATTTGAAATCAGTCAAGACTTATCCAAGACCAAGGGAACCAAAGCTCTGTGCCCTAACCTCTAGTCAATGGCTAGAGGAGACTTGGATTTTCATTTGCCAACATTGGCCAAACCTACTTAGCAGTTGCCATTCACTATTCCTTGCAAAACAAACTTGCTCTACTATAAATAGAGCTCAATTGTGTTCAGTTTAAGTACACCAAAGGCCTACAACACTTGCCTTTCTCAAAATCTCTTTCTCTTGGCAAAAATGCCTTTCTTAGCAAGGTAACTATCGGGTTTGAGCTAGAGGGCAATTCCACTCAAACCAATCACTCACACACCTCATATACATCACATATGAGCTGATCAAACACTTAAACAACAACTGGAACATTGATTTCTCAGAATCACCAGTCAATTGCTCAAGGTTTTAACCAAAGTGCAGTTGAGATGCCATGAAGTGATCCAGCCAATTTCCATCAAGTCCAAGCATTCAAACACACTCCATAGCACCTAGGGAAGTTGTTCAGATCATCACAACATAACTGTAACACCTCCTACACAAATCACGATCACCAGCTGCAAGTGGTAAGCATGAGCTCTTCTAACTCTATGATCCATGCAATTTTTGCTGCACAATAATTTGGCCATATGTTCATAATCATGCATGGAATGTTTTCCCTTAATTAATTGCTTTGTTTGAATCGTGTATCAAAAATCCTAGCCTTCATGCAGAAATTAGGGTTCTTGAGGTTTCTTCGTGATTTCATGTTTTATGTTTAATTTAAATGAAATTAAGTGTTATAGACATGATCGTGAGATTGAAACGAGTTGATTGGTATGTGGATTGCATGATATAATCAAGTATTCAGTGAGATTGGATAGAAAATGCAAATCTGGCCAAACCCAGAACACGCGGGTGTTCTTGGTGTGTTCTTGGCGCCATTTTCAGAAATTTGAATATTTGAATTTTGTGATTTTTGTTTAATTGATTCAAAAATTAATTTCTCTCTGAGTTTTAATGATTTTGAGTTGATTCTTTTTTTAATAATTCACAAAAATTTTAAAATATTTTATTTTATCAAAAAATCCCAAAAATATTATTTATTTCATATAATTGATATTTTTGCAAAGAATTAATATTTTAATTGTTTTTTACATTTTAAATATTTTTTCCACATTGATTTTGCAACTTTTAATGCTTTCTAATTATTTTGTAGGTCAATACTTAATTTTTGAAGCATTAATCCAAGGTCACAATTTGTTTTCCATATGTTAAACAATTTTGATCATTTTAATTAAATTTTTATTCAATTAAATACATTTTTGAAAACAAATTAGGGTTTTTGGATTAATTCAACCCTCATAAATCATTTTCAAAACTCATTTGGGCCTCTTAAGAGAGTGTAAGACCCATCCTTTTGTACAGAAAACCATTTGGGCCTCATTCGTTGTATAAGTCCCTCTGTACATTTTCAAATAAACGGCGCGATCGTCGCCTTTTCAAAATAACCCTGGGCCTACCCTCGAGTAGTAAGACCCATTTCTTTTCTTAAAACTCATTTGGGCCTCTAATAGAGTGTAAGACTCAATCCTTTTTTTGACCAAATCATTTTTGGGCCTTAGTGTATTGTATAAGTCCTGATACCGTAAAAAACAAACGGCGCGATCGTCGCCTTTAGAAAAATAACCTTTTGGGCCTCTCCTTGAGCTATAAGACCCATTCAAAAAATTTTGGGCCTCTAATAGAGTGTAAGACCCAACCCCCTTTTAACCAAAACATTTTGGGCCTCAGATATTGTATAAGCCCCTCTGCGTTAAAAGAAAACCTCGGCGCGATCGCCATTTCAAACGGAAAAATCATCTGGGCCTACCCTCGTGTTATAAGCCCCACTCTTTTTCTTTAAAACTTTTTGGGCCTCTTGAGAGAGTGTAAGACCCACCCCATTGTACAGAAAACATTTTGGGCCTCAGTCACTTGTATAAGTCCCTCTGTACAAATTAAAACAGTGCGCTCACTGATAAAACCCTGGGCCTCTCCTCGAGCTGTAAGCCCCAAATCTTTCTTTTTCCAAGCACTTTCTCCTTTGATTTTGAATATACTGTTGTTTTCAATCTTTCTTTGTTGAACAACTAACCAAACAACATGGAAGCTCTACAACCGAGTAAGTGTTTATACGCTTTCATTTACCGCTTTCATATACATATAACTGTATTGTGGGGTTGTTTCACTGTAAGTCTTCTTTCATAAACTCATATCAACTGTGTAATAATAGTATAGATATTTAGAGTTTCCCCGACAACTACTTCTAGTATTAAGCCCGTTGATCACTCTTAGAAATAGTCTAAACTAGATCCCCATAGGATTACCAGACATAGTCTTCCCTCCTCTTGGGATTAAACAATATGGAGACATGAAAGGCAACATTCTCTGTGAACCCTTTCATAGACTATCACTCATAAAAGTTGTCAAAGAAACTCTACTCCCCAGATATGACTTTTCTCCGTGAATGGCATCTCTTGAGTTTCTTCCAAATTCTCGAACTTTCCTGGCTTGATCTATTCTCGGTGAATGGCATGTCTTGAACTTCTCGGGGTTTGGGGACCCACAGGCTTCTTAAAAACATTTGTCAAGAAACTCTATTCCCCAGAGATGATCTTTTCTCCGTGAATGGCATCTCTTGAGCTTCTTCCAAATTCTCGAACTTTCCTGACTTGATCTATTCCTTGTGAATAGCTTGCCTTGAATTTCTCGGGATTTGGGGACCCATCGGCTTCTTAAAAGCATCGGCCTCCTCTTGGGCATCGTACAATGACCCACAGGCTTCCTAAAAGCAACCCCGCCTCCTCTTGGGCATAATACAAGGACCCTACGGCTTCTTAGAAGTATTCACAGCCTCCTCTTAGGCTTCGTATAATGATCTCTTCCTCCGGGAATGATAGCCTTCTCTTGGGCTTCGTACAAGGACCTCTTGGCTTCTTAAAAGTTTCCAGCCTCCTCTTGGGCTTCGTACAAATTGTCCCGACGACCTCCTAGAGGTATAGGAACAGAACTTAGTCATCTTCATAGAACAATCCTTTCAAAGAGTCTACTACTGTTTCTCAAAGCATAGTACAAGAGATAAAACTCTAGACTTGGACAGTCTAATTTCCTTGAGTCTCAAAGACATTCTCAGGTAGCACCCTTCAAAAATAGGAAGAAAACCCGTAGACTCGGACAGTCTCAATACCCTTCGGATTTCCTGCTTCCTTAAAAAATAGGAATGACCCGGATCCTCGAATCAAATCCTCGAGTACAGTGTTGCTCATATAAGAACTGATTTTCTCTTTAAAATCAGTATATTGGACCTGTCACTTAACTGAAACAACGTTTAGCCTCTCTCTCGGGCTTTGTACGAGACACATAAGAGACTCCCTCGTTGAGTCAATCACCACTTTCGCCTCCATCTCGGGCTTTATACGAGATACAAAACGGTTCTTATTGAGCCAAACAAACAACGGCCTCCATCTCGGGCTTCGTACGAGATACAAAAAAAACTCTCTTGTTGAGTCAATTAGCCTCCATCTCGGGCTTTATACGAGATACCAAAAGACTTCATCGTCGAGTCAAAACTTTTTAGCCTCTCTCTCGGGCTTTGTACGAGACACATACTAGCCTCCTCTTAGGCTTTATATAAGAAAACCACTGGTTGATCCAATTAACCTTTTAGCATCAAAGTTGTGCCTTGTTCACAGTATACAAACATCAACAACTCCTTCCCCTTCATCTAATCGTTGTAAGCGGCAAGCCTCTGGATCATCTACATCCATGCCACTGTCCCTCTTTTAGCATGAGAAATTCCTAAGGAAAGATGGCATTGCTCTACACTGAGTTAAAGTCTTCTCCTTCAGGTTAAAATCCCCTATAAAGGAAATTATGGCATTGCCGGATTCACACATCCCGGTTAAAGTAATCCTCCTTTACAGTCAGTCACCCAACAGTTGTGACATACAACCCCCTCTTTAGAGATGACAAATTCTCTCTAAGGTCAACACTTTAGCTTCACATCTTGGGCTTTGAACAAGATACAAATCACCTTTAGCTTCATATCTTGGGCTTTGAACAAGATACAAATCACCTTTCTCTTCATGTCTTGGGCTTTGAACAAGACACTAAAACACCCATTTCCTCCCATAGAATAGGAGGAACTACGAACACTCTGATTTCCTTGTTTCGGTAAACGGGAATACGTAGGCATAAGATTGAAAGAAAAATCTTAGCGAGCACACTAAACAAAAACCCAAAATCCCATACTCTCATCAAAAGCATCAGTCCTAACATCCTAATCCTTGTTCCCCTCCAGAAAATCCTAGAAAGAGAGAAAACCGTATTGGCGAAAATACAAATAACCAGTACAAGGGCCCCTCACATTGATAGCATTCGTAACCTAACAGACCGCTGTTTAAACTCAGTATGCAAAGCAGGGTTAATTGGAGACATCTATTTCCATTCCTTCATCAGCTTTAATAGGATAAAAAATGAATCGACCTGTAGTAAACTCAACCATAGAGAGCGACCAGTGCTTAAGAACCGCGTCCAAAATCGCTCGCTACACTCATCTCCACATGACACAACATGAAAATGCATGACATACAACTATGCATAATACAAATACCATTAATGCATAACACACGACCCATAATGATCACACGTGAGTCACATACCCATTTGACAATAATCTCATCAACATAGGCATCAAATCACATATCACATAGAACTCCACACAGAAATTCCATGTTTTACCACATTTACTATTATTACTGGTCCTCCTATGTCTACTTACGTTCTATTAGCCTCACGCACCAAGAGGAATTGCATTGCAAGCGAAATCGGGAAAGAAATTGCGAAAACTGAAAAGTCACCACATAGCCCTGCTCATACGTGTATGGCCATGCTTCATACGCATATCACCCTGCTCCCTCGCCTCAGTCCCTACGTATGCTACGCGTAAGGCCCCAAATACCCAGGCGTCATACGCATAATGCCCATACCTTACGCGTACGACCAGAGGGGGATTTTGCTCAAAACTCTTCCCAGAAGTCCCGATACGCGTAATGGACTCACCATACGTGTGTTGCCCTCTTCCTTACACGTATTAAGATCCCCCATATGCGTACCAGCAGACGAGTGGGTTGGCCAAGGGGACAGGGTGCGTATCGTATGCGTATGCCCATGGGATTGTCCCCTCATACGCGTATTGCCTCCTGCATACACATATGGGTAGTCTGCAACAACAAAAATTCTATTTCGCATCAGTGCGATTTTTCACCCATTGGAGCACATTCAAGCTCCTATTTTTGACCCAAAACAGTACCTATACCAGTATATCATTAAATACTTTACTCTACTTCATTAACCTATCATTCTATTAAGGTTTTTCACAAATTAAACCATAGTTTCGTCATCTCTCAAAAACCCATAATTCTCATATTTGTTTTCATGGTAAAACACAACATCAATTCACAATTTCCACGAATTTCACATCAATATCATTACACAAATACGAATTCAACAACAATCACACAGATACAAAATTAACAAACAAGGAGAAGAATATATACATAAAATCCTAAGAGGGAAAGGAATCCTCACTACCCTCTCATGTTCTAATCACCATTATAGAACCCATTCTCCGCCTTACTTAATTCCAAGCTTGACCTCTCTAAAAATGGTGGAGAATTATTAGTATCTTGTTCCCCTAACTCTTCTTTCTTCCCTCTTTCTCTTTTTACGTGAAACTGTTTCTCCCATTCTCTTTCCCACTTCTCCCTAATTATGCTTATTTTTATTAATTTTTATAATAACAATATTAACACAAATATTACTAGTGGTAAATATTCCATGTAACTATTAATAATATTTATGATAATAATAATGAAATATTTCATCTATCATCAATTATATTATTATTATAGTATTATTCTAAGGTTTATTCCAATTAACTCATTACAACTAAGTTCTCACACTCACCCTTATACACATACCCTTAACTAAGCCAACAGCAAAATAATTGTACAAATAAAATTACAAAATGACTAAATATTTAAATGGGGTGTTACATGGTTCACCAAGCATGCCTAAGGAAAGATACCCCAGACTCTAGTTGCAAGGAGACTGCTAGGTAGAAACCTCCGTCTGTCACTCAACATACTTGTTCCAAAGAAAAGATTAGACAAGAAGAGAAACTCTTGCTCCTTCTACATAAGTCAGAGAGACAGACCTATCAAGGAACACCATCAAAACCTGACCATCATACTGTGTCTGGGAAAAGTTGATCAGCAGGCTGGATCGACAAAAGGCATACCCTTGGACTCCTATGCACTACTTGAGGTAGATACCCACTGTAAAGTAACATTAGAGCTAGGATGTTCTAACCTCGGTCATCAAGTATCACGCGCTAGAGAATTTCATCAAAGACAGTTTCAGGATTCTGAGACTCCAAGATTTGCCCTCAAGCTACAACCCTGGATAAGCCGACCATCCACCTATATATCGATAGGCAAATACAAAGTGGGGTACCTCAACACCTCGTCCAGCCAAATAAGACACCATGAAGTGAGAAAACGCACCTATCCCGGAGTACCGGGGAAGGACAACGATCAAGGACCCGGGACACCGTCCGTCCGTACCGGGGTCACCATTGGAGGTTTATCTATCCATTCATTATATTATTTATTTATAACAAATTTAATTCATTATACACACACACACACACATACTCTAGATCGACCATAAGACCCAATTGACCAAGGCCCAATACATCTCAAAAGCCCGCTATAATCAATCCAATATATAAAAACACTTCACACTCTCTGAGAAGGTGCACAATATTTGATCTCTAATTTCACTTTACTCATCTTGAATCTTGAAGTGACTTAGGCGTTGGAGTGTTAACCATGCAGGTCCACCCTGCGCCGCCGTAAAGGAGAATGTAGACACTGTTCAAGATCAACAGTTATTTACATCTCATAATTTATGGTTCCTTTGTGAAGTTGGAACATCCCTTCGCGGTTCTCGAATAGAACACTGGTAACGTCTGTGGGAATCGATTTATGATTACTGCAATTACCACAAGAATCACAATCACTTCTTAAACATCACTGAACAAATGCAGAAAATCTGAATCTGTAATCTTGCAATTCAAATCTAAATCTTTGATTTACTAGTTCGTAACCTTTTTGGGTTCCTGAATCTTGCAATTCAAATCTAAATCTATGATTGATGCATGTTGTTATGCTTGTTTGGGTACTGAACTGAAGTAAATTTGGAGAGATTGAGACGTTCTTGCTTAGGTTAAGTTGAACTTGCTTTGAATTATTTTATGAACTTTGATCTTTGCATGAACAATGTTAACTTGTTTGTTGTTATTTTCTTGATACTCGAATGAAAACTGGATATCACTGATTGAATTGTAAAGATTACATTATTATTGTGTTATGGATTGTATAGGCAGAACCTAGAATTTTTCAAGTTCGCAGGGTTCGCCTGGAGTTCCCTGGGCAAACCCGGGGCGAATGTCCGCTGGGTTCTCGTAGTGTGAACCCAAGGCGAACACGACATCAATTTTATTTTTTATGTGCTATGATTTCTTGTTCTAATCTTTTGCACCTTGCTTTGTTTACTAATTTGTTGTATGTTTTTGTTGGTTATGTTTGGTGTTGTGCAGATGACACCTCCAAGAACCACTCCTTTAAAGAAAGGAAAGATCGGAACCTCCTCCCATCAACAACCAATTTCATATGGCACCGAGCGTTTCAAAGGGGTAAAGCAAGCTGCTAGATACGTTGCTCTTGAGAGAATGATCATCTTTCCTGAGAAAGTGTTCAACGTTAATTCCCAAGGATCCTACCGAGCGGTAGCCGCGATTCTTTATGAGAAAAAGTGGGACAAGTTAATTACCCCGTGTGAAAGTTACAACGTGGAACTCGTGAGGGAGTTCTATGCTAACGCCCTTCCGGATGTTAATGGGGTTTTTTCTTGGACCACACAAGTTTGTGGAAGAGAGGTGAAGTTTGATAAGAACACTATTAACCATGTGTTGGGTAAACCTCTTATTTTGGGGGAGGATGAGATAAATGCGTATCATAGGAACTTGAGGTTAAATAGATATATTGAGGCAATTTTTGGTGCCTTATTGAAGGAAGGCAAGACGGTGGAGTTGAACCCATATGGGGTTGCGAGCAGATATCGTAGGGAGGATATGCGTCCCTTAGCGCAGCTGGTGCTACTCTTGGTCTTAACTAACATTAAGCCAAAGACGCATACCTCTACTGTAACTATACTAGTTGCTTACTTAATCCAAATCATCATGATTGATACACAAATTGATGTGGCGCAGATCATTGCTGACGAGATGCATGCAGTGGTGGAGAGTGGTATCAAACCAGGGGCGCGAGCTAATTGCCCTTTGGTTTTCCCATGTTGATCATGGCTTTATGTGTGCATTTGAGGGTGAAGTTACCCTCTCACCGTCAGGTTACCATTCCGGCTGCTATTGATGATAATTATGTGGACAAGTTTTGCAAGCCCAAGAGGTTGAGAGGAGGATAGACTACATGTACAGGTACAGGAGCATGAGAGGCTTTTGGCTCCGAAGTTGCAGATTCCCAGAGCTTTGACCTATTTTAGAGGGAGATCTGCAACTAAAACTGGGGTTGGATGGCGGCTACTCAGCGTTCCATGATTGACATTCATGATTTTATGCAGGTTTTGTAGCTACAGTACCGTGAGCCTACGGTGGAGCACTCGATCATGACTAGGGATCAGTTCCTAGCTCATGCTGGTTGGCCTGAGGCCATGACATTCTCTAGAGAGGGGGTGGGTGTAACTAACACTGATGAGGCTGATGACGCTGAGGAGGCTAGTGATGATGATGTTGTTGGTTCTGGTTCAGGTTCAGGATCTGGTGAGGATGATGAGTTGGATAAAGAGGAGATCGAGTACAATGAGGACTAGTTATTTTGATGTTTTGAGCATGATCTTAAGCTACTTCATTTTGTTGCTACAAAGTGAAGTTTTCTGTTAAGCTTAGATCATTTCTATATTTATATTATTGTACTTTATTTTGTGTTGTACACTATCCACCTTTGTGGATCATTTTGGATGTTGTATTTATGTACCATTTTTGGGTACTTTCACTTTTGTTCGTGTTCTACACCATAACATTTTATTGTTATTTAGAGTTGAACTCTTCAGTTAGGAATGTTCAACTCTAGTTTTTATGGTTGTTAGTAGCTTGTTTTGAAATTAACGCTTATTTCTTTGATGATTAAATGTGAGAACTTCTAGATTGGTTGCTATTTGCTAAAAGTATCCAATGAAGATTCTCCCAAGTTTGGATGGTGATGATAGTATTTGAACATGTGAATGCAAGCAAGGTACATAGTTACCTCTTTCTAGGATGCTAGAATGTTTAAGAATTTATTCCTTTGTGCAAATGTGTCTTTGTTTCATTTTGCAACTATGTTTGAATGGTTGTTTCACTTAGGTCCCAAAAGCAACAAATTGTGAGAAACCTCCTTTGTTTACTATATGCATAAGATGACTGATAAACTTTGTTTAATACATTTGATTCATGCTTAATCTTGTAATTATTTTGATTTTGTGGAAGCATTATAAATGATAAAAGTATTTGTTGATATTGAGCACAACCATATCCCAAAAGTAACTTACCCGTGAGTAGTGAGAATTTGCTAACCCATTTGAGCTTAATAGTTTAGATCCTAATTTAGTAATGAACTTGGTGTATGTACATAAATTAAAAGATAGTTCATCATTGAGTTTGGTGGGATTCTAAAAAAATTCTTGAACCTTTGAACATTGTTCTAAATTTTTTTCCTTGCCATAAAAAGCAAGGAGCATTCACTTGAGGTTTTGTTGAATTCAAGTCGGGGAAAGTGAAAAGAAAAGTGGTAGGTTACTCAAAATTTTGAAACATTTCAAACAAGCATTGAAAATAAAATTGTGAATATGAATGTGAAAAAGAAAAAGAAAAAGCATGCTTGTTTGAAAAAAATAGAGAATGAATAATGTGCATTAAGGAAGTTTGGAAGAGTGAACAATTGAGAAAAGAAAGTGTTGGATGAAGTGGTAGTGTGTACATAAACTTGTATAGTGAATGTTTCTTTTGCATTGACAACTTTGATTCCATGGCCTTAGAAACGTCCCTTTGTTGTGAACCTAACCAAGCTACAACTTTTCAAGCCCTTAATGATCTTTTTTATTCCATGATTTCATTTTTTGATTGATTAGATGAATGTATGAATTGGATTGTCATTTGCACTGTTTGTCAGGTGAGTGAAATTGCCCCGCGGTTGTAAACGCGTTAATTTCTTCATTCTTATTCAAAGAGGAGTGTTAGAGTGATGCAAGTATGATAATTTAGTTATTATTTGAAGTATTGCATGATATTTGTTTAAGAACTAAATTCTTTATCATTGTTCGATTCTAGGAAGTGGTGGTATTGCTTGTGCGTATTTGTTTGTTTAATTTGAGCCATAAATCCATTCTTCGTTGAATTAAATGATTGAGCAAATCCTCTTGTTTTCAATGAGAGGCATACTTTGCTTGAGGACAAGCAAACATCTAGTTGGGGAGAGTTTGTTGAATGCCAAACATGCTTTAATTTGATCCATTATATTTGGCATTTTTCAACTCATTTGTTATATTTTATTGGATTTATTTCACGTTTCCATGCTATTCTTTAATTATGTTGCAAATACCTTTGGTTGCTTTAATTTGTGTGTTATTGTGCAGGAATTAGGCATAAAACATCAAAGAGTAAGACACAAGTGAATGGACAAGGAAGACAAAGAAAAGAAAAAGATTCAGCATGTTCGCTGTGCGAACAACAATGAGAAGCCAACGAATATTCGCTGGGAGAAGTTGCAGCAAAGCCCCAGCGAACCATCCCAAATTTGAGGTAGTAGATAAAGGACCATAAGTTCGTTGTGCGAACTTGTAGCGAAGAAGCTCGCTGGGCGAAGAAGTGTTCGCAAAACGAACTTAGATATTTCCTCAGGGGTGGTTTAACTGTTCATAGGCACTCTAGGTTCCATAAAGTGGTCCTTGCTGGGCAAAGAAAGCGTTCGCTGGGTGAACTTGACAGATTCTAGTCGTACTATATATGTACTTTTCACACTTTTTGGGGATCATAACTCAAATAACCCCATTTTCACATAAAACCCAATATTTTCAACATTTCTTCACTAAAGAGTGATATTTTGCAAATAGAAGTTGGATTCGCAGCCAAGATCGATTCTTCAACGTTGATGCTCATTCATCGTCTCTTCTTACTTGTAAAGCAAGCTACCGTGGTTATGGGTAGCTAATTTCTTTTATATCAAAGGTAGAGTAAGTCTACCTTAGCTTTATGTATTTCTTTTGATTGGCATTGTATATGAACAAGTGATGATTAATATATGATGAATATTTTTGTTCTTAATGATCCATTCTTGTTTTGTAAAACTCTAGATATAGATTTTATGAAACTTGACCTAAAATATTCATCTATCGATTCATAGATTGGAGAGATCAGTCTATGGTTGATATTTGCTTTGTATTGAACTTAAAGCTTACTATATTGGTTGTTATAGGGAGAGATCGTGTAGCGATGAATACAATATTTCTCACGACGTCACTCTAGAGATAGACGGTATTGAGAGAATATGCGATGGTATTAATTGGATCCGACTTCACATGCAAGATTAAGAGAATATGTATAAGTTAGGGTAGATGAAAACTACTTTTTATATATTTTGTTAATCAAACATCTAGACTTTAAAGCTTTGCTACTAAAATTGTGACAATTTATGAAACAAACTTTGAAAACCCTTTTTCTTAAAACGATAAACTATTAAAAGACAAACATCCCATATCAGAACAATCCTTGTGGAGACAATAACAAAAAACCCCCTGTGTTGCAGTCTAACAGGCACCAGATGAACCGACCACTCAGAAGAGTCGTTGACCGCAATGTCAGTAGCTCTTAGGACGACTTCAGTCCTCAGAGCTAAGGAAATGCCCACTACCTTTGTTTCTACCCAATCATATGCCGGCGCTCCCCGATCGATGTTGAATGCCAAACTTGCTTTAAATTGATCATTAATTATTAGCATTTTTCAACTCTTTTGTGTTGTTTTGTTGGATTTACTCCATGATATCATGCTATTCTTCAATATTATGAAAATACCTTTGGTTTTTTTGATTTATGTGTTATTGTGCAGAAATTAGGCATAAAAACATCAAAGTGTAAGAGACAAGCAATTGGGTAAGGAAGCCAAAGGAAGAGAAAGATTTCAGCATGTTCGTTGTGCGAACAACCAGTGAGGAGTGCCAGCGAAAGTTCGTTGTGCGAACTCATGGCGAAGTCCCAACGAAACATCTCAAAAAGATGGCAGTAAGAAAAGGGCAGTAAGTTCGCTGGGCGAACAAGCAGCGAATGTTCGCTGTGGCGAAGTCTCAGTAAAGGGCCAGCGAATCATCCGAGACTAAAGTCAGTAGCTAAAGGACCCTAAGTTCGCTGTGCAAACTTGTAGCGAGGTAGTTCACAGTGTGAAGAATTGCTCACACAACAAACTTCAAATATTTCTCAGGGGCGGTTTAACTTTTCAGAGGCACTTCAGGTGCCTACAAAAGTGTTCGCTGGGCGAAGAAACAGTTCGCAGTGTGAACGTGACAGATTCTAAAAGTACTATATAAGTACTTTTCACTATTTTTGGGGATCATAACCCATTTTTACACACAAGAACTTCATTTTATTGGATTTATTCACCAAAAGGTGATATTTTGCAAATAGAGGCTGGATTCTCATTCGAGTTCGATTCTTCGACGTGGATGCTCATTTATCTTCTTCCAAAACTTGTAAAGCAAGCTACCATGGTTATGGGTAGCTAATTTCCTTTGTATCAAAGGTAGAGGTAGTCTACCATTTGCTTGTATGTATTTCTTTTGATTGGCCTTGTATGTGAACAAGTGATGATTAATATATGATGAATATTTTTGTTCTTAATGATCCATTCTTGTTTGTAAAACTCTAGACATAGATTTTGTAAAACTTGACCTAAAATATTCATCTATCGGTTTATAGATTGGAGAAATCAGTCTATGATCGATAGTTGCTTTGTGTTGAACTTAAAGCTTACTATATTGGTTCTTATATGGAGAAATCGTGTAGCGATGAATACATTATTTCTCACGACGCCGCTCTAGACATAGAAGGTGTTGAGAGAATACGTGACAGTATTAATCAGATCCGACTTCACATGCAAGATTAAAAGAATACGTATAAGTTAGGGTAAATGAAAAATACTTTTGATATACTTTTTTAACAAAGATCTTTAAAATTTATAAGCTTTGCTACTAAAAACATGACAATTTTATGAACAAAACTTTGAAAACCCTTATTCTTAAAACGATAAACTGTTGAAAGGTAAGCATCAAAATATCCTCAATCCCAATGGAGAGGATAAAAAAAACCCCTTTAACTACGATTCGAACAATCGACATCTAAGATTTAAATGTTTCCACAGCTCAACATCACTAGGTTAATAATCTATGGTCTGTAGGTGAATCTGAATGAAATCTCTAGCAAGGCCCCTCCTTTGTAGATTGACCCGTATATCCTCTTCCGATAAGGCTGAAGGAGGCATAAAGACCTCCGTGTGATTTGTTCTCCCACTAACATTTGATATAAAGGCATCTAACGACCCATAAGAAGAAGTTTCTCCCTCTAGGGAAGTCTCAAACATCCCTTCAAACCTAAACCTGTCAAATATGCTTATAACCTCTGGTCCTACGTTATCGATGCTAGAAAAGGGTGAAGAGAAATAGGGGATGACTGAGATGAGGTTTCCACTTCAGAATCTCTCACTGAGTCAACATTGTTATCGCTCACTTTAGTAAGATAATACATGAGATATTGAGAAGCTTGAGTAAGCAAGGTACATTGTTAAAAAAGGTTGATGAAACAAGAAGAATGAAAAGGGGAAAAAGCTTTAAGCAAATCTTTAAATTACTTGTAACGATATTCTCAAAAGAAAGGAACAAAGTTGTTTTCTCTACAAAAATAACTGAAAGCTTGAAACCTGAAAAGTTTCAAAAATTTCTAAATATTCATGTCACTGTGAACAAAGATCAAAAGATCAGCGACTAGAATTCCACTAATGGAAACACGCCAAACTCAAGTGCCTTTAAGCACTCTATAAGTTGTGTTACACCCTAGTTGCTCACGTCATCAATCATCACACATGTCAGGAATGGGTGACGATCTTAGTGATGAAACCACATTAAAAGTGCTAGTTCCTTATTACTTTTTCAAAACTAACCCCAAGAGATTCAATTCTATTCCGCAACGGACTATGACATAAAGGCCGACCAAAGATACTTAAGGCTTCCCCTAGCCCATCTAGCAATCATCAAAACCTCAGGGGAAACTGTTTTGAACCGCCCATAAGGCCCAATTGACCAAGGCCCATTCCATATCAAAAGCCCACTATACTTGATCCAATATATAAAAATAGTTCACACTCAATGAGAAGGTACACAATCTCTGATCTCCAATTTCACTTTACTCATCTTGAATATTGAACTTACTACTCTACTACCATACATGAACAATGCTATTTGTGAATATTTTGAGAGAAAAGGAACACTCACACAAAAAAATTTGTTCTTACTATTCATTGTAAATCTTTTGTGTGACACTTGTATTTCTTTTGTGTATTTTGCTTTCTTAGAAGCATTTTGTAAACACACCTTGTATCAATCTATTTGATTGTATTTTTGTTTCTTGAGTGATTAGGGTTTAGTCTGTATACTCAAGAAGACATTGACTATTGGTCTTTGTGTTATAATTAAGTTTGATTATAGTGGATATAGTCATTGTTAATAAGGCAAAATTAACTTGGCGGGTGGACTGGAGGTAGCTTGTGTTATAACGAACCAGTATAAAAATAACCGTTTCATTATTTTTATTCCTTGTTTGCTATGTTGGTTTCAAAAAGACTTCATTTTTGGAAACTCAATTCAAACCCCCTTTCTTATGTTTCCCTTCACCTTCAGAGGCCATGAACGAGGATCTTACCTTTGGTCGGGAAACAGTCCTTTGTGACACAAAGCACACTACAAAAATACGACTGCATGATGTCGATTTCGTCGATCACAGGCCTTGCCCAATGGATCACAAGTAACTCTCAAAATGTGATATACGAATCAATACACTCTTGCAACAAACGCTATATGCAACTAACAAGTATACAAACCAAACATGGTAGTTAACATCCTTTAAGGTGTTAAACCGCAAATCATAAAAGCCGGAAAATTTCAAAGACACGTCTGCCTAATCATTATAACAAAATGCATTATTACCTTCGTAAAGAAAGTAGTTAGGGTTCTAATTTAAAAAACGAGCATCCTTTCGTAGTCTATGAACACCAATGGTCTGACCTAAACAGACAAACTTCTCAGGGTAAAGAGCAATCTCTGAAGTTACAATAATTTGTAAACAACGACAATGATAAAGCGAAGACGATTGCAAGTTCTAAAGTGAATAACACTTGAATCATCAAGGTAAAATATCTCCATTAAACATTAAATACTATCACACCCAAGGCACAAAACCATGAGAAGAATTGCAAAAAATAAATTAATACAAAGAAAAAGAAAATCAAGCTGAAGCATCTAGAGTCGAGGTACTAGGACCACCTTCATGAGTTATCCCAGGAGCAAACTGAAACAGGTCCAACATCTCATCCAAAATTATGGCATCATGATAGATCCTCCTTGTCTGTTCCATAACTCGCTCACGAACCCTGAGCGTAACCTGCATAATCCGCTGAAGGGAATCATAGAGGGCCTGCTTCAGATTGACCACCTCGTCTTGGAGAGCTTTCAAGACCTTGACATGGGTCTCATTTTCCTGAAGATGGGATTTCTGGTGCTCCTTCACCTGGCGAGTTTTCTTCTCAACAAAATTAAAAGCAACTTGATATCGCTTCCCCATATCCTTAAGGGAATCCTCCATCTTAGTCACCCGAGCAGTCAGAGCAGAAGGAGAGCCATGTATTTTTGCCGCCTCTTGCAAAGATTTGGAAACTTTAACCTCTTTTTACAGCTCAACAAGCTCCTTTCGGAGAGTAGAGCACCTCAACTCCATAGCTTTAGATTTCCCTTTCCAAGTATCCCTTTCCTTGGAGGAATCACTCGGGGGCTAAGACATTTTCCCGTCCACTAGAGACAAGAGAAAAGATAGAAGCAGTTTTGAACATGATGTGGGCAAGCTCACACGCCAGTTCCATCTTCTTCCCCTCAAGGAGATTCTAGACAAAGGATAAATCCGACATCGAAGCAATAGTAACATCCTCCTTAAGAGTCATAGCAAGACTGGAAGAGAAGTCATTCGGTATCCTCATGAAGGGAGTTACCTCCCTAGATACACCACCCTCGGAGACATAATTTCATTTTGGAGAACCTTCATCCTGGGGGAATTGTTGATCTTTATCCCGAACCCTCTTTGTTGAAGTTGGAGGCGGAGTTAACTCCCCCATGATTAAATTGGCCATAACGTGCACAAGTTGATCCACCTCGGGAGCAGAAACAAAAATATATATAGCCAGGGTAGGAGAAAGGGCTGGAGCAAGAACATTAATCGCATAAGGAGTTGGTGCAAAATTGGAGGTCATGGTATTCACCACGCCCTGAATACCTTGAGCATTTAAAAGGCTATATAACAACTTTAGTTTGTTCACCTTTTACATGATATCTGCAAAATGCAATCACGCGTGTCAAATAAAAACACGAAGGCTCTGCTCTCAACAAATACCTTTCTCCATTCCTCCTGACTAAGTGCACTAAAATTAACATGAGTATCAACCCACCTTTTTCTCACCTAGATAGGGGGTACCTCACTAAGGCCGAATGCTTTCTCATAGCCAAGCCCTTGAAACTAAGATTGCATTTCCTTCTTCATGGTCACATCATCCGAAGAAAGAGAACTCGACTTGGTGCAATAGAAGTGAGAGTCTCGGTTAAAGTGGATCTTAGACCAGTACTTTAGATACAAAATCTGATAAAAGTGAGGAGTATCGGTCGGGAGATAGTAGAAAACAAGATAGGTTGCGAGTGTGAGGGGCATTACCAGCAAGAAATGCCCTATACAATCGCCTTTATTCAAAGCAAAGGGGTCGAACCAAGGGTGGACATATGAAATAAAATAAGCCCTTAATTGTGGAAATTATCCCGAGAAGTGCACCTCGACTGGAAAAGATCAAAGAATAATCTAAAGGACTGCTTCCAAAATTAGTTCTCAACACATAACTGAAATACCCTTATGTATGCTCAAGACCTCAGATGAAGTTGGGAATGAGAAACCTTTAGATATTTCAAGAAAGCTATCTCAAAGTCAGAAAAAGTCAGTTGTAGTCCCATTCTTGTGAATAGGGATTCATGAAACGGGATCATGTAGTCGTCAAAAGAACTACATATCCTCTTTTTTCATATCCACTGGAAGAGCTAACCATTCTAGGCGATCACCGACCACAATATCAGACACATCTATAAAAACTTCAGTGCTTAGAGCTGATGAGCCTTCCGCTATGTTTGTGTCCGCCCAGTCGTATGCCACATCTGATTGATCTCGAAGATTCAAATGTGCTTTCACACCGACATCACTAGACTCACATTTATCAGTCCTTAAACGAAGTTGAATATAACTCTTAACGTGTTCTCTAATCTATCGATGGGCTTGTACCGCCTTCTCGGATAAGACGCGAGGGGGCATAGTGTAACACCCCAATTTAAATTTATTAATCGTCGTGTTATTATTTCTGTTTGTTGGGCTTTGTTAAGGGTGTGCGGTTGAGTGCAAGGGAAGGTATATCTTTAATAGAGGTGTTGGAGTAGTAAATTAATATTAGATAATTAAGAGATGTATTTAGTAATGATAAAATAATGAGAATATTAGTATTATTATTATTATTATTAAGAAAATTTAATTAAAACTCTAATTAAGGGGAATTAGAGAGGTTTAGTGGAGAGGAGGTTAATTTCACGTAAAACAAGAAAAAGAGAGAAAGAAGAACAAGGAAGAAGAAGGGGTGCTAGGGCAAGGATTTCTTCTCAATTTTTTTTTTCAGATTTCTGAACAATTCGAGGTAAGGGGGGAGAACGGGTTCATATTTGGTGATTAAATCGTATAAGGGTAGTGGGGAGTCCTTAACCCTGTAGGATTTTGTCTGATTTTGTGTTGTTGTATGATTTTGGTGTCTATATGTGAATCCATGTTGAAATTCGTGTAGTTGAATTGCTGAATCGATGTTATATGGATGTTGTTGCTGTTGTTTGAACCTGATTGTTGTAGATCTTAATTTTGGTACAGGTTAGGGAGGTGAAATTAATTCTAAAAACCTGTAGATTGTGATTAGTAATCATAAGAATAAGAGATAAGATGAACATGAGTACCTAAAATCAATGTAGAACAAGTTTTAGGACTGTTTTGGAGTAGAAATTGGAGGAATTCGTAGCAGAACTCAGTCTGGTGTTGAAGAGGACGAATTGCGTAATGGATCTGGCCATACGCGTATGGGAGAAGTTGATACGCGTCAGGCTGGGCTGGACATGGGCCATTACGCGTAAGGAGAGGGCATGAGGAGGAATTGACACGACCCTCTGCCCATACGCGTAAGGGTACGCGTATGGTAGGCAAGGCAATACGCGTATGGGGGTGGCCGTACGCGTATGCAGATCTGGAATTTTACATTAAAGGAAAAATGGGTCTCTGCCCATACGCGTATGAAGCTGGGCAATACGCGTATGGTAAGGCGAGGCAGGACGCCTTACGCGTCTGGTACGCACAGGAGGGGGCGAGGGAGCTAGTCATTACGCGTATGACTCAGGTCAATACGCGTATGGACAGCGTGAGAGCAGAATTTCACCGTTTCGCGATTTCTTTCCCGTTTTCGCGTCTGATTCGGTTTCTCTTGGTTTGAGAGGTTGGGATTGGGAGTCAGATGCTGAGTAATACACAGTTGGTGATAAAACTAATTAATTTTATAATTTTTTAGGAATTAATTAGTGTTTGGTAAATTATGATGACTTGTGAGGGTTCAATGATTATGGTGCAAGTGGGAACGATTATGCGTCTCATGTGTGATCAGGAGGATCATAACTATGTATGTTTATTATTATACATGTGTGTTATATGTATGTTTATTGTGATCAGGAGGATCGTGAATTTGTTTATCATTTGTTATACAGGTGTGTTATGTGTATCTCTTATGTGATCAGTAGGATCGTGTAGATGTATGAATGTGTCATACATGTGTTGTTATGTGCATTGAGTCATGCATACATATTAGTGGTGGGGTGAAATCATTGCTCAGGAGGAGTGTATGTGATTCATCCGAGCTCCCTTGAGGAGTGTGGTGGGATAAATCATTGCCAAGTAGGGGTGTATGTGATTTATCCGGGTTCGATTGAATGAACCATGGTGATGTTGGTACCACATGCATTGCATTGTTAATTGTTGATTGTTGGTGATTGAATATGACAGTAGGTCGTGATTATATGTTGTTGTTATTGGTGTGAGATACTACCTCCTTATATCTATTATTTGCCTTTTTATATTGAATGTAGTTCTCACCCCTCTGTTGTTATTGTGTCTGTGCTTCTTCGGAAGTACAGATATTCAGGTGCCAGGTTAGTGCTTGGAGCTTGTGTAGCTTGTTCGAGTTTAGAGAGTCGCTCTGATACGTAACACGGGATTTGGGGGTTTTTACCATTTGTTTTATGTTGTATACTTGTTACGTATCTTTCAATTGATGAATATTATGGTGGACCACGATTATGTGGAGTTTTTGGTGTTATAGGCAGATGGCCGTAAACCGAGTAATTGAATAAATTTTCCGCTGTTTGATTTTATTAAAATAAAGGAGATTTGTTTTGTTGATTTTAAAAATGTGGCGTCCTACTTTGGTGTGGAAACTCTGATTTATTTCATATATTTTATTTATTTTGAAAAATGGGATAGTAGGGTGTTACAATTGGTATCAAAGCAGGTCGGTCCATCCGGCCAGGTTGTTTAGTATAGTCTGTGTCTTGGTATACGACACGTGTGTAGAACACGGTCGGTACGTGTTTGTTTTCTAACCGCTTGTTTACAGGAGTTGAGGATGAGATAAGGGAGGGGGAGAAGCTGGTGCTCCTCCAGGGTGCTTCCACTATGGAAGGATGAATCGGAGAGTATTGGAGTGCTATCATAGTTGGTAAGGAATGGTCTATACTTCATCAGGATGATCAGCTGTCTATGAACAAATTGGGGAACTGATCACCCTCAATCTATTATTGATAGTAGTCGGAATCAAGATGAATGGATAGATGCCCCATGACAATTAAGATAGCATGTGATGTGGAAGATGGTTGTGTTGAGTCGGTATGGATCTTTATTATCTGAAGAAGATGTAGAAGAGAAGTACTTGTCGGTCGATCAAGTTGAAGGATGTCTCCGAGAGAGGACAATCGGGTATTGTTGGTGATTGTTTTTCAGTGAGTAGAGGACAAGTGAGGGCTAGGGATATGCCAGTGTTGGGTAATCCTGGATGTCTTTCTGAGGGTGGATCCGAGTTGGGTAATGGTAGAGAACTGGCAACGTTGTGTGCCGAGCGAATGGGTGGACATCTATTGGACGAAGCCTCGGTGTATTAACGTTCGCGTGGTGGCGAGTTAGTAGTGAAGTTACATGTGTTGAGTTACCTGTTGTTTGCGAATTTTTGAATTCATTTTCAGGCGAGATAAGTGGATCACAGGCGTATTAATGAGGTAGGGGTGTCTATTGATCCAACACTTGGTACGAGTTTGATGTCAATGAATCCGTACAGAAAGTAGATGCAGGGTGTATTTGTGTATTATATGAATTAAACGGTGAGGATTTGTTGATGATATTTGAGTATTCCGAATCAGAGGAAGATCACCCAGAGCATATGAGAATTGTGTTGTAGGTGCAGAAGGATAATGAATTGTTCGTAAGTTTCGAATTGGGAGTTTTGATTGTAAACGGTGAGTTTATTGGAACAAGTTATTTTTGGTGAGGGTATTGTGGCAGATCCATCGGGAAATTAGCGCAGTGCTTCGGTGGAAAACCTTTGAAGACAGTGACGGAGATTAAGAGTGTCTTGGACTTAGTAGGTTATTATTGAAGATTCTTATATCGAAAAATGAGGCGGATTAGAGGTTTTGGTATGTTGGTCAGGTCGGGATGTCTCTGAGGGAAAAACTCTTAGGCGATGAAACCAAGATGTTTGCTATGTTTGTGATAGTATCGTTCTGGAATTGACAGGAAAGCCACAATGAAGGGCTGCCAATTGTGCATGATTTCCATATGTGGTTTCGGATGGAATAACAAGTTTGATGTGTATAAGGGTATTGAGGCTATGGGAAGCAAACTTAGAGTTTGGATGAGTTTTGGAATTCTTAGAGTTTTAGGGCATTAATAGAAATTTTGAGAAAACCCTTGGGTGTGGATGTAATATTGAGATTGAGAGTTCTTTTTGGTTGATTGTTGATACCTGTTAGAAATTGTGGAATGTGGATTGTTCAGAGAATGAAATTGTGTATGGATTACCGACAGTTGAATGAAGTAACGATTGAGAATAAGTGTCCACTTTCAAGAATGGAGGATTGGAATAGTTTGGTTGAGTTTGATTGGAATTACAATTATTTGGAACGTTTGATAAGAGTGGTGGATTTGTGTGGGTTGAGGCTTTGATCGATTTCATGTGACTGGTTATGTTTGTTATCATCAGAATGGGTTGTTATTTACTCGGTTAAGCTTGTATGTGAGTCTAGACAAGATTGGATGAGTTCAGAGTGGTGTTCATTAGGAATATGCGGATCTATTATTAAATCAGAAAGAGAATTTGTAGGGTGTTTAAAAAAATTGAGTTGCGAGTGTTGAAACGAAAGAGATTTGTATGCCAAATTATTCAAGTGAGGATTTTGGTTAAAAAGGTTAGTTTTCTTGGATATGTTATAGTATTGTTATGGATCCATCGGAAGTAGATGCAGTTCTACAATGAGAGGCTCCGAAGTCAGTTAAGGTGATTAGAAGGTTTTGGACTTTAGTTGGTTATTACAGGAGGTTATGGAAGGCTCTTCCAAGTTTGAATTTTTGTTACTTCAGTTGACTTGCCAGGGGTAAGTCGTTTTCTTTGGATGTTCATTGTGAAGAAGTTTGAGAGGGCTAAAGTAGAATTTGTTTGCGGATCCAGTTTTGCTTCTTCGTGATCCTAATAAACCATTGTGAGGTATTGGAATGTGTCCATGATGAATTTAGTCAGTGTGTTAATGCAGGATGGTAAAGTCGTCGCTTATGTTTTACGACAATTGAGAATTCATGATTTCAAGATGGCTGCGGTTATTTTTGTGTTGAGGATCTAGCAATATTGTTTTTATGGTGTTGAGTTCAAATTATTTAGTAATCACAAGAATATTGAGTACCTGTTTGGTCAGAAATAATAGAGTATGAGACGACGAGGACAGTTGAGATTTCGGATGAGTTATGACCTTAGCTGGAATTATCCTATTGGAGAAGTTAATGTTGTGCCAGATGAGTTAAGTCGGAAGTTTTGATACATGTCTATTTTGATGGCCAGATGGATTAGAATTATTTGAGCAGTTCAGAGACTTGCGTCTGGTGTGTGAGATAACACAGCAGAGTGTGAGGTTGGGTATATTAGTAATGAACTATGATTTTTCTGGTGAAGATTAGAGAGAGTCAAAAGTTGGGTATGACTTTGATAAATTTGATTGTTGCGAGTAATCAGAGTGCGCATTGAAAGCGTGATATGGTACCTTTCGTATGTGTGTGCGTAACTGGTAAGAGTTCATAGGTTGAATAGTGGAAATATGTAGGAGCGATGAGACCATTGGACGTTTCAGAATGGAAGTAGAAAAGGTTAAATGTTATTCTTGGACTATTAAGTAGATGGATGTTTTAGTCTTATGTTGATTGGTGAATCGTAGCATTGTTGTAATAATATTGTGTGACAAGAATGTTGATATCATGGTTATGTAGAGGTTGTTGAAACGATGTTGTGTCGTGGAACTTTATGTTCTTGTTTTTGTTGTTGCCTCATTACCTATGGTGATGGTTCGAGTGCGAGTGGCTAATTCCTATGGTGGGGAATTAGGAGAGGGTTACCTATGGTGAGGGTAACGATCTTGGTGTGTTCGTAACTTGAGTATTCTTTGGGTTGTGAATTAGTCGTCAAGGGCGTTGTATGGCCATGGCATCTTGTCGTTGTTGTAGTTGCTGTTAGCAAGGTTGTCTGTTAGTTTGTGTTATTTATGGTGTACCTTTTGTTGGTATGTTTGTTGGTTGTCGAATGTGAGAGTTGTACCCGGAGTTATTCATTTCCGTTATATTTTTGAGGACGAAAATAATTTAAGTGGGGGAGAGTTGTAACACCCCAATTTAAATTTATTAATCGTTGTGTTATTATTTCTGTTTGTTGGGCTTTGTTAAGGGTGTGTGGTTGAGTGCAGGGGAAGGTATATCTTTAATAGAGGTGTTGGAGTAGTAAATTAATATTAGATAATTACGAGATGCATTTAGTAATGATAAAATAATGAGAATATTAGTATTATTATTATTAAGAAAATTTAATTAAAAATCTAATTAAGGGGAATTAGAGAGGTTTAGTGGAGAGGAGGTTAATTTCACGTAAAACAAGAAAAAGAGAGAAAGAAGAACAAGGAAGAAGAAGGGGTGCTAGGGCAAGGATTTCTTCTCAATTTTTTTTTCAGATTTTTGAACAATTCGAGGTAAGGGGGGAGAACGGGTTCATATTTGGTGATTAAATCGTATAAGGGTAATGGGGAGTCCTTAACCCCGTAGGATTTTGTCTGATTTTGTGTTGTTGTATGATTTTGGTGTCTATATGTGAATCCATGTTGAAATTCGTGTAGTTGAATTACTGAATCGATGTTATATGGATGTTGTTGCTGTTGTTTGAATCTGATTGTTGTAGATCTTAATTTTGGTACAGGTTAGGGAGGTGAAATTAATTCTAAAAACCTGTAGATTGTGATTAGTAATCATAAGAATAAGAGATAAGATGAACATGAGTACCTAAAACCAATGTAGAACAAGTTTTAGGACTGTTTTAGAGTAGAAATTGGAGGAATTTGTAGCAGAACTCAGTCTGGTGTTGAAGAGGACGAATTGCGTAATGGATTTGGCCATACGCGTATGGGAGAAGTTGATACGCGTAAGGCTGGGCAGGACATGGGCCATTACGCGTAAGGAGAGTCCATGAGGAGGAATTGGCACGGCCCTCTGCCCATACGTGTAAGGGTACGCGAATGGTAGGCAAGGCAATACGCGTATGGGGGTGGCCGTACGCGTATGCAGATCTGGAATTTTACATTGAAGGAAAAATGGGTCTCTGCCCATACGCGTATGAAGCTGGGCAATACGCGTATGGTAAGGCGAGGCAGGACGCCTTACGCGTCTGGTACGCGCAGGAGGGGGCGAGGGAGCTAGTCATCACGCGTATGACTCTGGTCAATACGCGTATGGACAGCGTGAGAGCAGAATTTCACCGTTTCACGATTTCTTTCCCGTTTTCTCGTCTGATTCGGTTTCTCTTGGTTTGAGAGGTTGGGATTGGGAGTCAGAGGCTGAGTAATACACAGTTGGTGATAAAACTAATTAATTTTATAATTTTTTAGGAATTAATTAGTGTTTGGTAAATTATGATGACTTGTGAGGGTTCAATGATTATGGTGCAAGTGGGAACGATTATGCGTCTCATGTGTGATCAGGAGGATCATAACTATGTATGTCTATTATTATACATGTGTGTTATATGTATGTTTGTTGTGATCAGGAGGATCGTGAATTTGTTTATCATTTGTTATACATGTGTGTTATGTGTATCTCTTGTGTGATCAGTAGGATCGTGTAGATGTATGAATGTGTCATACATGTGTTGTTATGTGCATTGAGTCATGCATACATATTTTTGGTGGGATGAAATCATTGCTCAGGAGGAGTGTATGTGATTCATCCGAACTCCCTTGAGGAGTGTGGTGGGATAAATCATTGCCAAGTAGGGGTGTATGTGATTTATCCGGGTTCGATTGAATGAACCATGGTGATGTTGGTACCACATGCATTGCATTGTTAATTGTTGATTGTTGGTGATTGAATATGACAGTAGGTCGTGATTATATGTTGTTGTTGTTGGTGTGAGATACTACCTCCTTATATGTATTATTCGCCTTTTTATATTGAATGTAGTTCTCACACCTCTGTTGTTGTTGTGTCTGTGCTTCTTCGGAAGTACAGATATTCAGGTGCCAGGTTAGTGCTTGGAGCTTGTGTAGCTTGTTCGAGTTTAGAGAGTCGCTCTGATACATAACATGGGATTTGAGGGTTTTTACCATTTGTTTTATGTTGTATACTTGTTACGTATCTTTCAATTGATGAATATTGTGGTGGACCACGATTATGTGGAGTTTTTGGTGTTATAGGCAGATGGCCGTAAACCGAATAATTGAATAAATTTTCCGCTGTTTAATTTTATTAAAATAAAGGAGATTTGTTTTGTTGATTTTAAAAATGTGGCGTCCTACTTTGGTGTGGAAACTCTGATTTATTTCATATATTTTATTTATTTTGAAAAATGGGAAAGTAGGGTGTTACACATAGGAACCTTGATGTGGTTAATTCCTTCACCAACGTTTGATATTATGGTTTATAATGAACCTGGCGGAGAAGTGACTTCCTCCAACGAATTCCTAGATACCCTTATGAGTCATAATCATTAGTTAGGGGTATTATTTCTAGTCCTAGGTGATTGCTATTATGAGGAGGAAGATGAGAATTATGGGACATCCCCATTATAGAGGAATATGAAATTTTAACTTCAGAATCGCTCACGAGGTCAATCGTATTATCACTCATCCTACTAGAAAACAAGAAATGTTGAATATAAAAACTCGAGTTAGGATGATACTTGGTTATATTAAATTGGAGAAGCAGTGGAAGATAATGAAAGCTAAAAGCTTTAAGTAGAACACTCAAATCACTTCTAGTAAAACTCTCAAAGAATATGGAACGAATATATTTTATGAGAAAGTAACTGTAACCTGAATGCTAATGGTTGCAAAAGCTTCCAAAAATTTGAATCACTCTATTTATAAGCAGAGACAGCTAAAGGGTTCAGATAAACCAGAGAAAGAAATCACAAGATGAATGGCTAGATTTCCACTCGTGGACACGCACCAACTCGAGTGCACTCAAGTACTCTACAAACTGCGTCATGCCCTAGCTGGTCACGTCACTCCACGTATCAGAAGAGGGTAATGAAGTATTTCAATGATGAAACTGCATTTAATGCACTTGTTCTCCACTACTTTTTCAATTGATTCTAAGCGTTTCAGTTTCATTTTACATCAAACTACGTCATGGAGGCCAATCAACATTACTTAAGGTTTCCCCCGACTCTTTCAGTGTTTGACAAATCCTTAGAGCAACTATTCTGGACCAGCCAAAGGCTCAATTGACTAATGTCTAATCTATCTCAAATGCACTTCACTTGACCCAAAGTATAAAATTAGTTCATACGGTAAGAGCAATGTAGAATATCTAATCTATATTTTTTCAAACTGACTTGGGTGATGGAGTGCTAACCATGCATGTCCACCCTATGCGACTGTAAAAGAGATCAAATACACCATTCAAAATCTTCAAATTTTCAATTGCATTCATTTCTAGTTCAGGAACGGAACAACATACATAAAGATAATGAATGTTAGGAACTATTATTTTTGAATATGTCGCAAATCATGATATAATTTCTTATAATTTTAAGATAAAATGCATCATTTTTATGTTTTGTCTTAATAATATTTTGTTTTTATTATTATTTCAAACTATCCTTTAAGATATCAATGACACTTTATGTTTTTCTAAGACACGGTAATAATTTTTGTTTATGTTATTGAGCAACCTTGCAAATATTTGGTGACTTAAAGAAAAACAATGAGTATTTTACCTTATTTTAAATATCGATCTATATTGAATTGCCGTCAATAGTAACTTGATCTCCTTTTTGTATCTTTGAACCTTCTTTTTTCTTTCAATATGTTGCTCTTATTAAAAAAAATAGTAAAACTCATCTTTAATATAATAGTTAATCTTTTTTATTATTACCCTTTAATTAATGTTCTGTACATAAATTTGAGTTGTTAATATTATTTTATATTTATAATAAGAGAATAATTATTATATACTGTCAGCGTAAAAAAATTTATACAGTCAATTGTTCACTATCATCTGTTTGCTTTACTTTAAAGATAATTAAAATAAAAATAAAAATCTTTATAACATCCAATGTCTCTAATTAAATATATGTGTAAAATATTTTTATATTGAAAATATATTTAATCAAATTCTTATAATAATAGAGATATATCAATATTTTTTTTTATAATAGAAAATATGAGTAATTATGTAAATGAATTCGATTGCATGAGTGTTTATTTTCATAACACATCTCGTTTATTACATTTAAAGTATAAAATTTGAGAATTTCTTAATACACCACCTATGTTTCTTAGGCACTGTACGAAACTCCTTTTTTATCCCCTGATTCCGGATGTGCACATCCGGACGCACCATTTTTTTTAAAAACGTTGATTTGTTTCAGATGTGCATATCAGGAATAATTCCTGATGTGCAAATCCAGAACCATTTCTTATTACTTCGCGCCAGAGCTTCTCCCTCCCCTCATTCTTTACATTTTCATATTCCAAACAACCAAACTCTCTCAAACTCTTAATTTCTCAATCCCACAAATCCTGACTTTTTTCACTCAAGTTCGGCGCAGAGCAACTTCTACAATGATCAAGACACTCCAAATCCTCTGTATCTCAATTTAATCGATAAGTTTTCGAATTTTAGAGTTTCAGAGTTATTTTCGAGTAATCGATTTAGAGTTGACATTTAGGTGTAGAAATTGTTAAGTAGTATGAATAACATAGGTTAGAGACAATGTAGGTATTGTTTGCTGCTTCAAACGGATGATCAGGGCATTAAAATGCCCTTTTTTATGGTACAATTGCCATGAATGTGTTTTTTAGAACTTGAAATACGTACCAGATGTGCAGATCCGAAAAAATTTTAAAGTTGATTGCTTTCTTGATGTGCACATCCGGAAAAACCCAACATTAAATATTCTGAGTACTTCCGGATGTGCATCCACGGAAGTTTTCCTGATGTGCAAATCCTGAAGAAACTTGGTTTCTATTTTTTTTCGGTTTGTTCTTTTTTTTATAATTATTTTAAAAAAAATTCTAATTTATTTATTATGCTTTGCAGATTACATGGTTGGCAGAGACGATCGTATCATACATGGACAGACAGCTCAGCATGCATCTGTCCGACGTGAGTGGACGCAGTCTACAGCAGAGGGTTCCGACACAGAGGGAGTTGGGGTAGCCCCTACAGCCGAGGGACATCCTACACCACAGCCTTCCACATCACAGGTTCATGCCACTCCCTTTTCAGCCACCGTTTCTACATCTGGGAGGCGTCAGGTTCCTACTGTTGGTTCATCAGAGTCCCCGCCCGCACGCAGGCATCGTCGGGAGACTCCAGTTCCATCACCTACTCATATTCGATCCCCTGTTCCTGTTCCTGAGGGTGATCACCCAGCACATGAGGGTGGTAACGGTGATGACGATTTCAATGAGCTGGAGGGTTACCCCGGGGGACCGTCTGATATGTCCCTACTCCTGGGGTACTCTGAGCATACTGCCAAATATGTCTGGCTAGGACAGGTAACCTTTCTCGGTTTATTTATAGAATTGTTTTTGTTGAAAATAATTTCATTTGTAACATTGTTTTATTTGGAATTTTTCAGGAGAAGGATTCCCAGAAGTTCTATAACCATGGGGGCAAGGTTATAGACATGATTACGGAGCTGCCAGGGGATGAGTGGTTCCAGTCTGCACTTACTACCTCTGGTCTCGGAGGCCTTTCTAGGATTGGGTATCCCCAGATCATGTACGGTATGCTGATGGCCTTTGTTTAGAGATGGCACCCTGAGACATCCTCATTCCATCGACCGTACGGCGAGCTCACGATCACACTCGATGACATCTCGTGCCTTTTACATCTACCGATCACAGGTACCCTTCTTCGTCACGGTAAGATGTCGAAGGTGAAGGCGATAGAGATGTTGACTGGGGAGCTTGGGGCTACCCAGATGAGGCACTTGCGGAGGTGACCCAGTTGAGAGGCGCACACGTCCGGTTCTCCTTTCTGACACGCAGATTTCGTGAGGAGCTTGCAGAGGCAGGACGAGCGACAGGTGATCCAGCTGAGGCGGCGATCCACAGGCAGTGTGCCCTGAGATGCTACTATCTATTTTTGCTCAGCACACAGCTGTTTGTGGACACCAGCGCCACTTACGTTGATATCGTTTACCTCAGGTACCTTTTGGATCCCACAGAGATCCATGGGTACAACTGGGGGGCGGCTACGCTGGCATACATCTATGCTAAGCTCTCAGATGGTTGCCTTTGGGCAGCCAAGACTATGGCAGGCAGCTGTACACTATACGTGGTAACAATCTTATATTCTAAGTCTTTTTTTCATTTCTTTTCTTTCTATATTCATTATAATGTTTGACACCGATGTTATGTTTTCCATTTCAGGCGTGGATATTACAACATTTTCCCAAGATTACTGGTTAGGGGAGTGTCGAGGGGTACACTGAGGATATGCCGCGTGCTGTTGCATTTCTCCTACTCAGAGGGAACCAGGCGCCCGACCCCTACAGAGTTTATCTTGATCGGATGGCTGCTGAGGACATTTTTTATCACACCTATGCCGATCACCGTGAGACGCGCCCCGTTCGTCGAGGTTTCGATGTTCTCAGGATGGTTGGCATGCAGTTCGACCATTATTGCTCGATACCTGCCGGAGCGCTTGCGTCAGTTCGGTTACACGCAGACGATCCCCAGGATGCCTCATGAGTCTGCTCCTCTAGGCTTGACCCGCACGCAGATAGATGAGATATATGCTGACTTCCAGTCCCACTTGGTACCGGAAGAGGCTCGGGCGACCAGAGCGCCGAGAGATTGGAGCGTTGCTGCCGGGTACATCATGTGGTTCTATACCGTCTCACACCCATGCATGGTGGCCACTGCTGAGGGATCACTGTAACGCCCCGATTCCGATTATTCCCATTTTGTTGAGTCTTTTAGTTTAATTGAGTGATAAATTATTTTATTTGTGAAATTGGTGTGTTAATATGCTATGTTGACATGTTATGATATTTTACCGTTTTTGAGAGTTTTCGGGGAAATTAGAATGAAGGGTATTTTGGACATTTCTCAATTAATGATAAGTTAGAAATTTAGTGGAAATAGAATTATGTGAGAAATTTAGTAAAATTGGTAGAAAAGTGATTAAGTGTAGAATTATGTGAGAAAATGAATTAATTGAATTTGAGTAGAAAATAAGAAAAAGAAAATGAGAAAAAAAAGAAAGTAGGAAAATAAATAGAAAAGAAAAAGAGATAAGAAGAAGAAATAGGAGAGAAAGAGAAAGAAAAGAGAAATAGAGAGAGAAAGAAGAGAAAGAAAGAGGAAGAAGAGAAAAGAGGAGAAAACTTGGAAAAACCTAGAAAACCATCAAGAACAATCATCTAGCAAGCTTGGAATCCGGGTAAGGGTGTGAAATCTTATTATCTCATCAATGTATATCATTATGTATGATTGTGTTGTTGTTGTTGTTGATTTTTATGAGTTTTTGTATAAACCCTAAATGTAGAAAATGTTGTGAATGATGATCAAAACATGATTTTGTATGCATAAATGT
The DNA here is from genome assembly GCA_022829125.1 of Lathyrus tuberosus. NCBI lineage: Eukaryota > Viridiplantae > Streptophyta > Magnoliopsida > Fabales > Fabaceae > Lathyrus > Lathyrus tuberosus. The sequence goes on along the minus strand of JALAZF010000101.1, from coordinate 12,692,615 downwards.
GTTGTTGATGTTGTTTGAGGTTTGAGTACTGATATGGATGTTATCTATTGGTGTAAAAATGAGTTTGGAGTTGGGATACTTATTGGTATGTTTCCATAGGTGTTGAGTGAGTTTTGGGGTGTGAATTTATTGATAAAATTATGTTTAAAATATGTCAAAAATTAAAAATGTGTTGGATGGCTTTTTAATAGTGAAAATATTGTAGTATGTTAAATTCTGAGATCACAGCTTTTTACGGAATCGAAATCGGAGGTCCGGAAGTCATTTAACGATCGAAAACTGAGTTTTTAACAAATTTTGCGCAGTATGTGTCGACCTGAAGGACTTTTGCGTCGACCTAAAGTGCTTTGCGCCGACCTATAGACTCGACCTGAGCAGACCTGCACGTTGCGAAAATTTTCCAAAATGTCCAATTTTGTTTTCATCATAACTTTTGAACCGTAAGTCCGTTTTGGTCCCCGTTTGAAGCGTTGGAAAGCTAGTGAAAAGTTCTTTCTATTAAAAATGGTTTGGAGGGTAAAAGATGATTTAATTAATTCGTGTTTTTGAAAAATAGTCTGGTTGTCAGATTTTTACCATCGTATTGGCGTGCGAATGATGTGTTATCATGCTATGTGCTTTTGATATGTAACGTATAGCTTGTGTGCTATTGTATGGCGTGAGTATATGTGATAAAATGTTGTGCATGATTGATACGCATTGATGATGGATGTATGATATTTGAATGTGTGTTTTGGATGTGAATCATACAATAGTGCATTGATGTGAATGTATATAGATTGTATGTGATTGTATGAGATGAATGCATGAATATATTGTGAATATGTATGCATTTCAAGAATGTCTTGAGTCATTTTGTATGTGAAGCATAATGATGTACATTCTTGTGTTGAGTGATTCTAATGAGAATCCGTTGTAACGTCGTGTGCCTATGTGAGGTGTGAACGATGATTACAAACGATTGTGTGCCTAGGTGAGGTGTGAGCAATCGGATTGTGTGCCTATGTGAGGTGTGAGCAATGGGTGAACATCGTAGGCCCGACGGGGAGTTACATTGGTAACGAGCGATGGTTCCAATAAGTTCCTGAGTGAACTTGAGATGATTGAGTCGGTACCGCATTGCATTTGCATAGAGTCGTGAGTCGGTCTCTATGATTTGCATTTATCATCTTTATAATTGTGCATTGATGAATAAACATAAATGTGTATGTTTATGTGGAATGATAAGAATTGTGAAAGTATGCATGATGAATATGCTTGGTTTTGTATATATATACATTGTGATGTATATGAGTGAGTTGTGATGAATTGTGGTGAGAATGTAGAATATGTATATTTTTATGCTAAGATATATAATTATATGCATTGTTATTATGATAATATTTCTCACCCTTCTGCTGTTTTATGATGCTCTATGAGGCATTGCAGAGTAGGTATGCTGGTGGTCTTTTTGTGAAGCGTGTCTTCATTCTTTTGGTCGGTCGGCTCTGATATGTAGCACCGGGTAGCTAGGATGTATATGATTCTTTTGTGATACATTTGTACATGTATCTTGTTGATGAATGTTTATGTAAACATGAATTATGTTGGTGGATAATACTTGATGATATATATATATATATATATATATATATATATATATATGTATATATGGTTGATGTTATTCAATGTTTAGATTTTCCGCTTTTATTCTAAATATTGAGATGTGGGTGTAAGGACTAAGTTCCTCTGTTGCAAAGTTACCCCACTGTTGCATATCAATTGTTGAGCAGGTGTTGAATGTTTTAATTTCATGTATAATGTGACATACCTCTTTTATACTATGTTTATAATTATACTCTGACGGAATTTTTAATATGTGCCTAAATGATTATGTGATTATTTGGGGGTATAGAAAAGGGGTGTTACATTAAGTGGTATCAGAGCCTGGTTGAGTCAGTTGTGTCTGTCTTGTTGTTGTGATGGTTGAACTGTTGTTTAACCTTGTTGTCACTTTTGGGAATGATCAGAATATGGCTGGTAGAAACGACAATGCGATGGCTGCTGCTTTGGAAGCAATGGCTAGGGCGGTGCAAGGTGCGCCGAACGTGAATGCTAATGACGAGTTCAGGAAGAATCAACCACCGGTCTTCAAAGGAAGATTTGATCCCGATGGTGCTCAAATTTAGTTGAAAGAGATTGAAAGGATCTTCAGAGTCATGGGCTGTGCGGAGGAGAATAAGGCGAGGCTTGGGTCTCACATGCTGAAGGAAGAAGCCGACGATTGGTGGGTCGGTATGCGTCAAGTTCTTGAGGTGGATGATGAAGAGATAACTTGGGATTTATTTCGTACCGAGTTCTTGAGGAAGTATTACCCTGAAAGGGTGAAAGGGAAAAAGGAGATGGAGTTCCTTGAACTGAAATAAGGTAGTATGTCCGTGGTGGACTATACTGCTAAGTTTGTGGAGTTGGTTCAATTCCATCCTCACTATGCTGCAATTACTGCTGAGTTCTCAAAGTGTATTAAGTATGAGAATGGTTTGCGTCCCGAGATTAAACAAGCTGTGGGATATCAAAGGATAAGAAGGTTTACGGATTTGACGGAATATTGTAGAATCTTCGAGGAAGATAGCAAGGCTCGTTCTACACATTACAAAAGTTTGAATGAGAGGAAGGGAAAGCAACAAGCTAGAAGTGGACCTTATGTGACACCCGTTGATAAGGGCAAGCATATGGGAAACTTTGAGAAGAAAATCTGGAGGAGGAGGTTTCGGTTCTGTTAAGTGTTACAAGTGTGGTGAAATGGGTCATAAATCATTTGAGTGTGGGAAGACCGTGGTGAAATGTTCTAACTGTGGAGGCCTTGGGTATGCTACTACTGATTGTAGAAGGAATATGGTGAAGTGCTATAATTGTGGAGAAGTGGGTCACATTAGTACTAAGTGTACTAAGCCGAAACAAGCTCAAGCGGGCGGAAAGGTGTTTGCATTAGCGGGGACAGACACTACTAGTGCAGACCGTTTGATTAAAGGTACATGCTTTATTAATAGTACGTCTTTAGTTGCTATTATTGATACGGGAGCGACTCATTCATTTATTTCTCATGAGTGCGCTAAGCGTTTGAATTTGTTTATGACTTCTTGGGATAGTGAGATGGTTATTGAGATTCCTGCTTCAGGGTCGGTAACTACGTCTTTGGTGTGTGTAAGTTGTCCTTTGACCATGTATGGTAAAGACTTTATTATGGATTTAGTGTGTTTGCCATTGGAGGGATTGGACGTAATCTTGGGTATGAACTGGTTACAATTTAATCGAGTTCATATAGATTGCTATCACAAGTTAGTGAGGTTTCCTTCTTTGGAAGATGATAAGGATGAGAGTTTCCTATCCACTAAAGAGTTGAAGAAACTTTTAGCGGACGAAGCTCAATTGTTCGGTTTGTTTGCATCATTGTCGGTGGAGAGTAAAGTGGAGCTCGATGTGTTCCCAGTGGTGTGTGATTTTCCAGAAGTGTTTCAGGAGGATATTACGGATGTACCGCCGGAAAGAGAAGTTGAGTTTTCTATTGATCTAGTTCCGGGTACTAGACCGGTTTCGATGGCACCGTATCGTATGTCGGCATCGGAGTTGGTAGAATTGAAGAAGCAATTGAATGACTTGTTGGACAAGAGATTTGTAAGACCAAGTGTTTCTCCTTGGGGTGCTCCAGTATTGTTGGTAAAGAAGAAGGATGGGAGTATGCGGTTATGCATTGATTATCGACAATTGAACAAGGTGACAATTAAGAACAAGTATCCGCTTCCAAGGATCGATGATTTGATGGACCAATTGGTTGGTGCGCGTGTTTTTAGCAAGATTGATTTAAGATCAGGATATCACCACATTCGTGTGAAAGAAGAGGATATTCCAAAGACGGCCTTTAGGACACGGTATGGCCATTACGAATATTCCGTGATGCCATTCGGGGTTTCTAATGCGCCGGGTGTGTTTATGGAATACATGAATCGTATTTTTCATGAACAATTAGATCGTTTTGTGGTTGTGTTCATCGACGATATTTTGATTTACTCTAAGTCTCAAGAGGAGCATGAAGAGCATTTGAGAATTGTGTTACAAATTTTGAAAGAGAAACAATTGTATGCTAAGTTGTCGAAATGTGAATTTTGGTTGTCGGAAGTAAGTTTTCTTGGACATGTTATTTCCGGTAGTGGTATTAGTGTTGATCCATCCAAGATTGATGCGGTGATGCAATGGGAGGCTCCTAGGTCGGTTACGGAGATTCAAAGCTTTTTAGGCTTGGCGGGTTATTATCGGAGTTTTATTGAGAGATTTTCGAAGTTGGCACTTCCGTTAACGCAATTGACTTGTAAAGGAAAGGCTTTCATTTGGGATATTCATTGTGAAGAGAGTTTCAATGAGCTAAAAAGAAGGTTGACAACGACTCCGATCTTGATTTTGCCAAATCCGACAGAACCATTTGTTGTGTATTGTGATGCTTCATTGGCTGGTTTAGGTGGTGTTTTGATGCAAGATGGAAAAGTTGTGGCTTATGCTTCAAGACAATTGAGAGTGCATGAAAATAATTATCCTACACATGACTTGGAGTTAGCGGCCGTGGTGTTTGTTTTGAAAATTTGGAGGCACTATCTTTATGGTGCAAGATTTGAAGTTTTTAGTGATCACAAGAGCTTGAAATATTTATTTGATAAAAAAGAATTGAACATGAGACAAAGAAGGTGGTTAGAGCTTTTGAAGGATTATGATTTTGGTTTTAATTACCATCCGGGTAAGGCAAACGTGGTGGCCGATGCTTTGAGTCGGAAGTCGTTACATATGTCCGCATTGATGATGAGAGAATGGGAACTTTTGGAGAATTTTAGAGACTTGAGTTTGGTTTGTGAAATGACGCCGAGAAGTGTGAGACTTGGTATGCTACATGTTACGAATGATTTTCTTGCAACCGTATGTGAAAAGCAAAAGTTGGATTTGAAGTTCGTTGATTTGATGATGAATGAGAAGAAGGATTTCAAGGTTGATAATTTTGGAGTTTTGAGATTTCGTGGTCGTATTTGTATTCCCGATGATGCGGAGTTAAAAAAGATGATATTGGAAGAAGGACACCGAAGTAACTTAAGTATTCATCCGGGAGCGAATAAAATGTATCAAGATTTGAAGAAAATCTTTTGGTGGTCCGGATTAAAGAGGGATATGGCTCAATTTGTGTATGCGTGCTTAACTTGTCAAAAGTCTAAGGTGGAACATCAAAAGCCTAGTGGATTGATGCAACCGTTGGACATTCCGGAGTGGAAATGGGATAGTATATCAATGGATTTTTTTACAGGATTGCCGAATACGCAAAGAGGTCATAATGCTATTTGGGTAATCGTTGATAGGCTTACTAAATCTGCTCACTTCATTCCAATTGATATTAGTTATCCTTTGGAGAAGTTAGTCGAGATTTATGTTCTTGCGGTTGTGAAGTTACATGGAGTTCCTAAGAGTATTGTATCGGATAGAGATCCTAGATTCACATCGAGGTTTTGGGAGAGTTTACAAAAGGCTTTGGGTTCTAAGCTAAGATTGAGTTCGGCTTATCATCCGCAAACAGATGGTCAAATCGAGAGGACAATTCAATCGTTGGAGGATTTATTGTGTGCTTGTGTGCTCGAGCAAGGTGCTGTTTGGGATAGTTATTTGGCGTTGATTGAGTTCACCTACAATAACAGTTTTCATTCAAGTATAAGTATGGCACCATTTGAAGCTTTGTATGGTCGGAGATGTCGAACACCTTTGTGTTGGCATGAAACTGGTGAGAGGACGATAGTTGGACCGGAGATGGTACAACAAACGACGGAGAAAGTGAAGTTTATTCGTGAGAAGATGAAAGCTTCTCAAAGTAGACAAAAGAGCTATCATGACAAGAGAAGGAAAGATCTTGAGTTTCAAGAAGGCGACCATGTGTTTTTTAGAGTTACGCCGGTTACGGGTGTGGGTCATGCTTTGAAGTCGAAGAAGTTGACTTCTCGTTTTATTGGTCCGTATCAGATTTCTGCACGAGTTGGTGTTGTGGCTTACCGTGTGGTGTTGCCTCCGAATCTTTCGAATTTGCATGATGTATTCCATGTTTCGCAACTTCAGAAGTATGTTCCGGATCCGTCACATGTTATTCCTATGGACGAGGTTGAAGTGAGAGATAACCTGACGGTTGAAGCTTTACCGATTAGGATTTTGGACCGTGAAGTTAAGAAGCTAAGAGGCAAGGATATCGCGCTTGTGAAAGTAGTGTGGGGAGGTGCTGCGGAAGGTAATATGACTTGGGAACTAGAGAGTGGGATGCGAGAGTCGTATCCGGGGTTGTTTGAATCAGGTAATATTTTCGAGGACAAAAATTTCTAAAGTGGGGGAGAGCTGTAACGCCCCAATTCCGATTATTCCCATTTTGTTGAGTCTTTTAGTTAAATTGAGTGATAAATTATTTTATTTGTGAAATTGGTGTGTTAATATGCTATGTTGACATGTTATGATATTTTACCGTTTTTGAGAGTTTTCGGAGAAATTAGAATGAAGGGTATTTTGGACATTTCTCAATTAATGATAAGTTAGAAATTTAGTGGAAATAGAATTATGTGAGAAATTTAGTAAAATTGGTAGAAAAGTGATTAAGTGTAGAATTATGTGAGAAAATGAATTAATTGAATTTGAGTAGAAAATAAGAAAAAGAAAATGAGAAAAAAAAGAAAGTAGGAAAAGAAATAGAAAAGAAAAAGAGATAAGAAGAAGAAATAGGAGAGAAAGAGAAAGAAAAGAGAAATAGAGAGAGAAAGAAGAGAAAGAAAGAGGAAGAAGAGAAAAGAGGAGAAAACTTGGAAAAACCTAGAAAACCATCAAGAACAATCATCTAGCAAGCTTGGAATCCGGGTAAGGGTGTGAAATCTTATTATCTCATCAATGTATATCATTATGTATGATTGTGTTGTTGTTGTTGTTGATTTTTATGAGTTTTTGTATAAACCCTAAATGTAGAAAATGTTGTGAATGATGATCAAAACATGATTTTGTATGCATAAATGTGTTGTTGATGTTGTTTGAGGTTTGGGTACTGATATGGATGTTATCTATTGGTGTAAAAATGAGTTTGGAGTTGGGATACTTGTTGGTATGTTTCCATAGGTGTTGAGTGAGTTTTGGGGTGTGAATTTATTGATAAAATTATGTTTTAAAATATGTCAAAAATTAAAAATGTGTTGGATGACTTTTTAATAGTGAAAATATTGTAGTATGTTAAATTCTGAGATCACAGCTTTTTACAGAATCGAAATCGGAGGTCCGGAAGTCAATTAACGATCGAAAACTGAGTTTTTAACAAATTATGCGCAGTATGCGTCGACCTGAAGGACTTTTGCGTCGACCTAAAGTGCTTTGCGCCGACCTATAGACTCGACCTGAGCAGACCTGCACGTTGCGAAAATTTTCCAAAATGTCCGATTTTGTTTTCCTCATAACTTTTGAACCGTAAGTCCGTTTTGGTCCCCGTTTGAAGCGTTGGAAAGCTAGTGAAAAGTTCTTTCTATTAAAAATGGTTTGGAGGGTAAAAGATGATATAATTAATTCGTGTTTTTGAAAAATAGTCTGGTTGTCGGATTTTTACCGTCGTATTGGCGTGCGAATGATGTGTTATCATGCTATATGCTTTTGAAATGTAACGTATAGCTTGTGTGCTATTGTATGGCGTGAGTATATGTGATAAAATGTTGTGCATGATTGATACGCATTGGTGATGGATGTATGATATTTTAATGTGTGTTTTTGATGTGAATCATACAATAGTGCATTGATGTGAATGTATATAGATTGTAAGTGATTGTATGAGATGAATGCATGAATATATTGTGAATATGTATGCATTTCAAGAATGTCTTGAGTCGTTTTGTATGTGAAGCATAATGATGTACATTCTTGTGTTGAGTGATTCTAATGAGAATCCGTTGTAACGTCGTGTGCCTATGTGAGGTGTGAGCGATGATTACAAACGATTGTGTGCCTAGGTGAGGTGTGAGCAATCGGATTGTGTGCCTATGTGAGGTGTGAGCAATCCATAAACATTGTGTCCCTATGTGAGGTGTGAGCAATGGGTGAACATCGTAGGCCCGACGGGGAGTTACATTGGTAACGAGCGATGATTCCAATAAGTTCCTGAGTGAACTTGAGATGATTGAGTCGGTACCGCATTGCATTTGCATAGAGTCGTGAGTCGGTCTCTATGATTTGCATTTATCATCTTTATAATTGTGCATTGATGAATAAACATAAATGTGTATGTTTATGTGGAATGATAAGAATTGTGAAAGTATGCATGATGAATATGCTTGGTTTTGTATATATATACATTGTGATGTATATGAGTGAGTTGTGATGAATTGTGGTGAGAATGTAGAATATGTGTATTTTTATGCTAAGATATATAATTATATGCATTGTTATTATGATAATATTTCTCACCCTTCTGCTGTTTTATGATGCTCTATGAGGCATTGCAGAGTAGGTATGCTGGTGGTCTTTTTGTGAAGCGTGTCTTCATTCTTTTGGTCGGTCGGCTCTGATATGTAGCACCGGGTAGCTAGGATGTATATGATTCTTTTGTGATACATTTGTACATGTATCTTGTTGATGAATGTTTATGTAAACATGAATTATGTTGGTGGATAATACTTGATGATATATATATATATATATATATATATATATATATATATATATATATATATATGGTTGATGCTATTCAATGTTTAAATTTTCCGCTTTTATTCTAAATATTGAGATGTGGGTGTAAGGACTAAGTTCCTCAGTTGCAAAGTTACCCCACTGTTGCATATCAATTGTTGAGCAGGTGTTGAATATTTTAATTTCATGTATAATGTGACATACCTCTTTTATACTATGTTTATAATTATACTCTGACGGAATTTTTAATATGTGCCTAAATGATTATGTGATTATTTGGGGGTATAGAAAGGGGGTGTTACAATCGCCACCCAGACCTGCTCATCAGGAGATATTAGAGAAGCGGCAGTCTCTGCTGGACCATACTCAGGATGTCCTACCTCGCTGTCGTGAGATAAAGGAGATAGCGCGGGCGGCCATTGCAGACGGTCACCTCCCTAAGGGCTCTGGTGGCAGACTTGCCATGGATAGGATTATTGAGATTGCTCGGGGGACACTTCAGTACTGCAGACATCGAGCCAGGACGGCGGGTAGGGGCAGAGGACCAGGGGAGCCAGGAGAGATCCTTCGGCATACACAGTAGTTTTTTGTTTGATGTATTCTATTTTTATTACATTGATGTACTATATTTTGACAGAAGTATTATTATATATATATATATATATATATATATATATCATTTTATTTTATATATGAATGTTTTCGAATGTATATTAAGTTGCGACGATATATTAACATCTGTGACCAACCAACAAAACTAATTTAAAAAAAATAAAGTTCTGCTATTTTTCCGGATCTGCAGATCAGGAATTCTTCCTGATATGCACATCCGGAACAAATCAACATTTAAAAAAAATGGTGCGTCCGGATGTGCACATCCGGAATCAGGGGGGTAAAAAAGGAATTTCGCGCGGTGCCTAAGAAACATAGGTGGTGTATTAAGAAATTCCCTAAAATTTCCGCCCTTAGATTTAAAAAAAACTATAAATCATTATTTTTTTCCCTCTCATTACTATGTATAGACTGATGAAATAAAATAAATATATGAAACATATGAAGAAATGTATAGAATGTTGGATAGGTAAAGTGAGAAATACTTATTGTTAGGTGCAGATTTTACCTAAAAATGAACTATCTTTCTTTGCACTTTTTCTACTCTTTTTTCATGTTTTCATGGTTTTAATCCATGATTGTTGTTGTTCTTTTAACATTGAGAATATACCTTTGGTGCTTGTAATATGTGTGCTATTGTGCAGGAAAAGGCACTAAATTGATCAAAGTGGTAAAACACATGGAATGGTGATAGTTGCCAAAGAACAGAGGAATACTTCAGTAAGTTCGCTTTGCAAACTCTGGCGAATTACCAACGAAGGTTCGCTTTGCAAACTCTGGCGAGGTCTCCAGCGAATGGTCCCAGAATTTGGCAGGGGTAAAAGGCACTAAAGTTCGCTTTGCAAATGGGAAAGCAAGTGTTCGTTGTGGTAGTTTAATTATTCAGAGGCACCTCAGGTGCCAATTTTAACCATTCGCTGTGCGAATGAAAGGTTCGCTTTGCGAATTGTGAAATTTTTGATTGCATTATAAATAGAACTTTCACACTTTTTAGATTAAGTTTTTGGATATTTGATACAACTTGTAATTAAAGATCAGAACTTGATATTTCTTCATTCCAAGGGAGAAAAGGTAGTATCTTTGATCTCTTGTTGGATGAGGATGTAATCTTTTGATACCTATTGTATTTCATCTAATCTATGTTTATGAATTAGTTTGGATTCTCTATTTTTGGTTGTCTTTGGTTGTTTATTTGTTGGTCTTGACAAAACCTATTTCAAATCTTCGATCTTAGATGTTCATTTATCATTGAGTAAGCTTTTGACAATGTTTTGTGATTTGATATTCATTTGCATCTCAACTTTTTAGCATTGTGTTGATTGTTAGTTTGAATAGCTTCTAATAATTAATGCAATAAGAGATCGCGATAGCGCTTGACAAACAATATCGTGAGGGTGCGTGAGAATATTGATGAAAAACGACATTCACATTCATTTGAAAAATTAGTTGAATGCATGTAAAAAAGGGTTAAACGTGTGTACGTATTTTGATCATTGGCTTTATATATGAATAACTCGTTGGTTTGATATTGATGTTATAATAATATCTGTTGAGTTTTGATTCCAGAGATGGATTAGGCTTAACATTCATGTAGGCTATAAATGCTTTGTATTGATTGGTGATGTGCAAGAGCAATTATTGATCGGTATAAAATCATTCACATATGCAGGGACCGAGAGGATATGTATGTGTGAGTGATGCATGATGATATTATGCGAATGTTTGATTTATATATAGAATTGGTCAGAAGAATGCATGTGTTATCAATTGATGAGATCCAATTCCAACAAGGCTCCGTTTATAATTCAGTCTTTACTTTATATTTTCCGTCTTTACATTTTCTGCATTTGCTTTTGGTTCCGCTTTAAACCAAAACTTTTGAACCATAAGCTTAGAAACATAGATACCGTCGAATGGCATTCTTTCCCTTGCACTGATCTCTGTGGATACGACAAAACTGGGTTACTTATATTTTTTGCTTGCTGCTATTCTAGCTTCAACAAAATGGCGCCGTTGCCGGGGATCGGTGTTTAGATATTGAATCGCATCGCGATAGTTTCTATATTTTTTAGCTTTGTACATTTTTTTATATTGTATATCTTTGTTTCCTTTTATGTTTTCTCTAGTGTGATCAGGAATGATGAGAACTCCTTCTAGATTGGTTGCTATTTGTATAAAAGTATTCAATGAAGTTTCAACCGAGTCTGGATGGTGAGATTTGAATGTATGCAAGGTAAATTGTACTGCTTTATAGAATGTTAAAATGATTTAAGAATTTTGTGCTTTGTGCAAATGTGTATTTTTGTTTCATTTTTCAACTTGATGGAATGCTTGTTTCACTTAGGTCCAAAAGTCACAAATTGTGAGGAAACCTCCATTGTTTACTATATGCTAGGATGACTGATAAATTTGTTTAATTCGTTTGATTCATGCTTTATCTTTTGATTATTGTAATTTTGTGGAGGCATTAGATTTGATCAAGGCATTTGTTTATATTAAGCACAACCGTATCCAAAAGTACCTTACCCGTGAGTAGAGAGAATTCGTTAACCCCTTTGAGCCTAAACAGTTTAGATCTCATTTTCGTGATGAACTTGGTTTGTGTACATAATTTGAAAGTGTAGTTCATCATTGAATTTTGTGAGGTTCTAAAAATTTCTTCTTGAACCTTTAAACATTGTTTTAATTTGATTTCCTTGCCGTAAAAAGCAAGGATCATTCACTTGAGGTTTGGTTGAATTCAAGTTGGGGAGAATGAAAAAGAAGAATGGTAGGTTGCTTAAACTTTTGAAAAAGTTCAAACAAGTATGAAAAGAAAATGTGTGAATATGAATGTGAAAAACAAAAGAAAAAGAGTGCTTGTTTGATGAGAAAAATAGAGAATGAAATAATTGTGCAAAAAGGAAGTTTGTGAAGGTTTGTGGTAAAGGAATGAAAATGGTGAATGAAGTTGTAATGTGTAAATACCTTGTATAGTGAATGTTTCTTTTTGCATCGGCAATTTCAATTCAATGGCCTTGAGAAATGTCCCTTTATTGTTAACCCGACCAAGCTACAACCCTTGAAGCCCTTAGTGATCTTTTTGCTTCCATGTTTTCATTTTTGATTGTTAGATGTTGTATGAATTGAATTGCTATTTGCATTGTTTATCGGGTGAGTGAAATTTCCCCGCGGTTGCAAACGCGTCAATTTCTTCATTCTTATTTTGAAGAGGAGTGTTAGAGTGATTCAAGTATGAAAACTTAGTTGTTCTTTGAACCATTCCATGATATTTGTTTAAGAACTTAATTCTTTATCATTGTTCGATTCTATTGAGTGGTGAATGTTGCTTGTGCGCATTTTCATGCTTGATTTTGGTTGAATCTTATGCTTGAGCAAATCCTCTTGTTTTTATGAGGGGCATACTTTGCTTGAGGACAAGCAAAAATCTAGTTGGGAGAGTTGTTAGGTGCAGATTTTACCTAAAAATGAACTATCTTTCTTTGCACTTTTTCTACTCTTTTCTCATGTTTTCATGGTTTTTATCCATGATTGTTGTTGTTCTTCTAACATTGAGAATATACCTTTGGTGCTTGTAATATGTGTGATATTGTGCAGGAAAAGGCACTAAATTGATCAAAGTGGTAAGACACAAGAAATGGTGCAAGCTGCCAAAGAACAGAGGAATACTTCAGTAAGTTCGCTTTGCGAACTCTGGCGAATTGCCAGCGAAGGTTCGCTTTGCGAACTCTGGCGAGGTCTCCGGCGAATGGTCCCAGAATTTGGCAGGGGAAAAAGGCACTAAAGTTCGCTTTGCGAATGGGAAAGCGAGTGTTCGCTTTGCGAGTGATCCTTCGCATTGCGAAGTTGCGAGGAAATTCTATGGCAGTTTAACTATTCAGAGGCACCTCAGGTGCCAATTTTAACCATTCGCTGTGCGAATGAAAGGTTCGCTTTGCGAACTGTGAAATTTCTGATTGCATTATAAATAGAACTTTCACACTTTTTAGATTAAGTTTTGGATATTTGATACAACTTGTAATTAAAGATTAGACCTTGATATTTCTTCATTCCAAGGGAGAAAAGGTAGGATCTTTGATCTCTTGTTGGATGAGGATGTAATCTTTTGATACCTATTGTATTTCATCTAATCTATGTTTGTGAATTAGTTTGGGTTCTCTATTTTTGGTGTTCTTTGGTTGTTTATTGGTTGGTATTGACAAAACCTATTTCAAATCTTCGATCTTAGATGTTCATTTATCATTGGGCAAGCTTTTGACAATGTTTTGTGATTTGATATTCATTTGCATCTCAGCTTTTTAGCATTGTGTTGATTGTTAGTTTGAATAGCTTCTAATAATTAATGCAATAAGAGACCGCGATAGCGCTTGACAAACAATATCGTGAGGGTGCGTGAGAATATTGATGAAAAACGACATTCACATTCATTTGACAAATTAGTTGAATGCATGTAAAAAAGGGTTAAACGTGTGTACCTATTTTGATCATTGGTTTTGTATATGAATTATTCGTTGGTTTGATATTGATGTTATAGTAGTATCTGTTGAGTTTTGATTCCAGAGATAAATTAGGCTTAACATTCATGTAGGCTCTAAATGCTTTGTATTGATTGGTGATGTGCGAGAGCAATTATTGATCGGCATAAAATCATTCACATATGCGGGGACCGAGAGGATATGTATGTGTGAGTGATACGTGATGATATTATGCGAATGTTTGATTTATGTATAAAATTGGTCAGAAGAATGCATGTGTTATCTATTGATGAGATCCAATTCCAACAAGGCTCCGTTTATAATTCAGTCTTTACTTTATATTTTCCGTCTTTACATTTTCCGCATTTTCTTTTGGTTCCGCTTTAAACCAAAACTTTTGAACCATAAGCTTAGAAACATAGATATCGTCGAATGACATTCTTTCCCTCGCACTGATCCCCGTGGATACGACAAACCTGAGTTACTTATATATTTTTGCTTGCTGCTATTCTAGATTCAACACTTATATAGGTACAAACCCAAATAAAAATTATTTAGCAAACACTCATAAAATATATTTTATTATTTAAATATTTCAAAAATATATAGTGTTTAATTTATTTTTTCTTTCATATATATATTTTTTATGTTTAAATGCATGTTTAAATGCATTTTATTTATTATTGTGAACAAACAAATGTTCCTCAGATAAAATAGATAAATATATAGAGTAACATAATATATATACATATGGGAAAGAACATGTTGAATTGTTTCTATCTATTTGCAAAACTAAGAAAAAGTTAAATAAATAAACATTAAATAGTTTATTTAAAATTTAAATTTCCTTTTATTTTATTTAGTTGATAAATAGTTGATTCATATTCTAAAAATGGTATATCTTTAATAGATAATCCATAACTATTTCTATAAATTTTCAATAAAAGTTGATTAATTTTAAACCGAATAAAAAAAGTGATTAATTTTAAATAGAAAAACAATCATGGAATAATTTTAAAATTATATTTTATAGTAATATTCAAAAAAGAAATTAAAAAAGTTTGAAAAAAAAAAGAAAATAATGAATAAAAAGAGATATGATAACAAAAGAAAATTTTATTAAAATTATAAAGTGATATATAATAATATTAAAAAAAAGAGAGAGATTAATAAATTAAAATTCTGTTTTTATTTTTTACCAAATCCTATGGATCTTTTACCAGCGACGTCGTTTAGATCCATTTGATTTGTACTAGCTTTTCCAAAACTTGACGTCCGATTTAAGATTTGGCATTTCGTCAATTCCTCGAACAAATCAGAAACCGCCACGTGTCAATGAAATGATGACCTATTTGATTAAAACAAATAAAATATTGTGACCAAGTCACGGCAGTTTCGAAAGCAAAAGTCACCGCAACCGCTGACGTGTCCATATTTATTCTGTCTGTCTCTGTCTCTCTCTCTCTCTCTTCAATTCAACTGTATCTTCCATTTTCGCTCGTTCTTTCTCTCTCTCTCTAGATTCTCTCTATTCAGACACATAGGGTTTTCTGATCCTACTCCAAATTCCGCATCACTGGTATGTTTTTTTTCATGAATTTCTATTTCATTCTAATTAATCGCTGCGTTTTAACTGATTCGTGTTTAACCAGTAATTTTCCGATTATTTTTTCTTCAAGTATTGGATTATAGTTTATAATTGAATGATCTGAAACGCCGATTTGAATGCCGTTTTGCTCCTTTTGAAATTTTGTGATTCCAAGTTGTTTAGAATTTTAGCTTAATTTAGCTCTTTATTTTTTTGGCCAGTATCTAATATAGGTATAAATTGTTTTATTATTGTTATTTTTATATTATGATGATGCTATTATTACTTAATTTTTTTGTAATCAGTTATGATACTATTATTATTATAAGGTTGATTTGATATAGTTAGTAGCAACATTCTTCAATTGTAAATTTTGAAAATTGAGTTTGTTATTTGCTTTATTGATGGGTTAATGAGGATGAAGGGTTTTAAATAAAGGTTCAAAGCCGTGGGCCGCGGTGGAACCGTTTTTGATTTTGTTCTAACCATAATGCGACCGCGGTTTTGCACAATATCAAGGATCGCGATGGGACAATAAATGTTATTGCGACGGCTATTTAAAACCGTGATATTGGTGATGGCGGGGGATTTAGAATAATAATAATGGAAAATGTGATTGGAATCTAGTAGAATTAATTGAAATTATCTGATTGGGAGTATGCTTGATTTTCTCATCTAACCGCGTGGTTACGAATTTCAGTGAATTTGAATCAAATGGTTTGAAAAGATCGGTGATTCTGCGTGCTTGGTAGGAAATTAGAAATGGCTATCGCGGGAGTGCATAATGCAGCTGCGATGGAGTCTACATTTTTGAGGGACTCTCATTCTCGGTCACCAAGGAGGCAAGAAGATGGAGGAAGGGGAGGTGCACGGTCATCTTCACTCTTGCAAATGTGGCGGGAGATTGAAGATGAGCACGTGGTGAGACAAGTTCAAGGAAGATCTGACGAAGTGTTAGTTCAACAAAGAAGTGATGGGTTGGTTGTAGATGCATCACAGGAAAATACGAATCATATGATAGAAGGTTCGGTTTTGGGTGAGAATGAATCTGAAACTTGGTCACAGTCACAGAGTCAGAATGGGTCTCATTGTGAACAGGATCAGGAGGAGCTGAACAATTCTAGTCGTGAAAACTCTTCTAATATTGGAGAGAGTGGAAGGGAAAGAGTGAGGAAAGTTTTCAGGGAATGGATGAGTAATGGTGGTTCTAGGGATCATGCATCAAATATTGCTCGGAGAAATAGTGGTTCAAGGGGTGAATTGCTTGGGGAAACTGACCAGGAAAGAGTGAGTGTCGTAAGGGAATGGGTGGAGATGAGTAGCCAGCTGAGAGGCGTTTCTGTTGGGGAAAATAGGGAGGAACAGTCTGCTGAATTAGGTAACCAAGTTGAGTGTGTTCGTGATGGATTGGCTATAAATCAGAATGAAGGCCAAAGTGAGCATATATCACGAAGAAGAATCCGTAAATTACGTGGTCGGCAGGTCCTGCTTGATATGGTTAAGAAGGCTGAGATGGAAAGGCAAAGAGAAGTTCAGGAATTATTGGAACGCCGGGCTGTATCTCATTTTCCCCATCGCAATCGGATTCAGGTTTGTCTACTAAGTATTTTTTTATCATATTTTGTACCATATGTGTATACAATGCGGACTTTGAACCATTTTTTTTCTATGTACAGTAATGCGTAAAATTATTTGTTAGCCAACCTGTTAGTGAACACTTAGGTTATTTTTATCAATTTATGCTCAATTTTTTGAGGAGCGTTAAGTGAAACACTATCATGGTAGGCATAGCGAAAGGTGATTAGTAGTTTGTGCATTATAAAGTACGAAAATACCTAGAAACTGAAATGTCAATATATTAGAAAAGGAAAGAAGAAACCAAAAGACATTATAAGGCTCCATTTGTCTGTGCTTGTTTGAAAGAAAATAAAACACTTAGTTATTATTAATTGAAAACACAAGTAGAAATGATCATAAAACTAAGATTTTGAAAAAAAAAAGCTATTTTGGGCTCTGAATCATAAAATGATAGTGTCTGGGAAGGGGGAATAACTACTAAAAATTATACCTTAAAAGCATTTCTTCAAATCTAAAACAAGCCTACCCATATTAAATCCATAATATAAGAATTTACTCCCTCTGTCTCATAAAAAGTGTCTCATTTGCACTATTTCTATGTCTCAAAATAAATGTCTTTAAAATACCAATACAACATTTATTATTTTTTTTCCATTACTATACTCCTATTTATTAACTTTCACATTTTTCAACTACTCCACTAACTATATAAATAAGGATATTTTAGTAAAAGATATTAATTTTATCATTAAAATCAATACAACTAATCATTTTTTTAAGAACCACGCATAGCTCAAATAAGACATTTATTATGAGAAAGAGGGAGTAACATTTAGGTCTTTATTTGAATTTGAGATTTGCTCTCAGAATTGATGATTGTTTGTTGAAAATATTTTCAGGCCTTGCTTAGAGGCAGATTTTTGAGAAATGATAGACCCATTGATAATATCCGGTCCACTTCCATTGCAGAAAGTGAATTGGGATTATTGAGACAAAAACAGACTGTATCATGTCTAAGGTAGGCAGTCATATTTCCATTAAGTTGAGAAAAGTTCATTTTAATTTTATTTGAAGTCTTCTGGATTGATTGATTTCTCTTCCAGCTTCTCTATTTGTGTCTTAACTTTTTCCTTTCCTAAATTTTAATCCATATAATGACACGGACTGAGATATTCTGCCATTGTATCCATCTTTTGAGTGTCTAACAATTCCTTCCAATATATAATAAGGGCAGACTGGTGTGCATTTGTTGTATTTGTTCAAACACTTTGATACAGGAAATATCTAGCTTTAAATTTCGTTATTCTAAACTGATGTCTGCTGAGTATTTTAGTACGGTAATTGGTAAATAAGGTCGTAAAATTGAAGTTAAGGTGAATATTTCTATCATCAATGACACTGACTTAGGCTTGGTGATTGGATATAATTACGCGTTGTTACGCCCATTACCATGATATAATTAGAGTTTAACCTAACCCATTCTTACAAAATCGGCTAGTAAGGTGAGGGGTGTCACTTTATATAAACCCTTTTTAAGCTCCTACGTTAACCAATGTGGGACATGGTTTTTTTCTAATAACCTTGATTTATGAAAATTTGACACGCTTTCATTTTTTTTTCCTTCAGTTTTTGAAAGAGTTTATTTTGTTTGTTTTAGTTGACATACAAATTAGGACACAATTTATATGAGAGTTTGTTTGTCTTTATTTTGTAGTATGTATTTCGTTGGGAAAATGACAGAATTGATGGTTTAAGGTTACTTCTGCTTTAGGACCATTTTGAAATTAGTGTTATTGCAAACATGGCCAAATTGTTGCATGTGTATCTTATAGTATGTATTCTGTTGCGAAATGACAGTTTGATAAGTTCAGGTTACTGCTGCCAGAAGATCATTTTGAAATGAATCTTGTTATTGCAAATATGTTCAAATGGTTGAAATACTCTGCTTTTTATTCTTTTCTTTCCCTTGCGACCGTTTCTTTTTTACTGTTTAAAGCTACTTGTCCTTTTTCCCTCCCTTCATTTACATTTTTTTTCCTTCTGTGTCTGTGTTATACCAATGACATTGACTTATCTTCTGAACAGGGAAGGATTTTCTTCTAGAAAAAACAATTCAGGTTACAGTCAAGCAGCAAGCAACCTATCTGAGACCTCATCTGACAGTGATACTGATGTCGATACAATTGAACAAACTGGAGCTACCAGCTCACGAGTAGTCCCCTCTGTACATTCTGAACGATCAAAGCCTAATAATAAGGAAAGTGATAGACTTGGGATATCACATGCTTGTGATGAAGAAGAAGAAGAAAAAAGAAATTTGGAGTCATCTTCCAATATTAGGGTTGAAAGAAGAGATGACACCACACAAAATGTTGATACAATGCCAACTGAAGATACTGATAACGGCATTACCCAACAAAGCTTGCAAGTTGAAGTTACGGAGCATATCAATATGCAAGAACAAGAACCAAGTGTGATACAAACTGAGCAAGCTCTGCTGGGTGATATAGATGGTGAAGAGAGCAATCTATCAAATCACGACAATCGTGTAGAAGAAAATATTGTTGATGATGTAGATTCGGTTGAATCTGTTGCAATAGAAAGAGGGCACCATGAGGAAATTATTGTTGAAAATGAAGGAAGTGAGTGGAATCAAACTAATATTGACTGGAGAGACAGCACCCAGGAAAGTGTTGATGATAATCAGCTCAGTAGCACGTCAAATGAATGGCCCCAAAACATCTTAGGAACGGAAGACGGAGACAATTCTCGTCTACAAGATCAAGTAGCCTCTGAAGTCTGGCAAGAAGATGGTAGCTTTCAGGAGGCTGTGGAAATTTGGTTGGGAGGACCTTCTGATAACGAAGTAGCTCCAGTTGGTAGAACTCATGGATTTTATTTTCCAGAAGATGACAATGTATACAGTGTTGAACTCAGGGAACTGCTAAGTAGGTGTGTATATATGACCGGAGAGTTTCAGCAAATATCTTTTTAAAATACAGAATGTAGTTTAGTATAAATGTGTCTTTTCCTTTTGCAGGAGGAGTGTCTCAAACCTCCTACGCAGCAGTTTCCGTGAAAGTCTTGACCAGTTGATACAATCATATGTTGAAAGGCGAGGTCATGCTCGCGGTGAGTGGGAGCTGCAAGAAACAACCCCTTCTTCTCCCTCAACAGAACAAGACCTGGAGCAGCAGAGAAGGGATCAGATTGTTGATACGGAGGACATTGTCAATAGTTCACTTAACCTGCCTTTACCACCAACTCCTCCTCCTTTGCCTCTATGGGATCGACACTCACGTCATGACAATTGGTCCCAGAATAGCATAAATAATCAGCGCCGAGGAACTGTGCATCCATTTGCAGGACACAACCGTTTTCCTCTAACTGATGTACTCTATACTCCCTAGTCTTGAGTCTTTAAAACAAGTGTCCAACTTTTCTACGTTATACTTGTGTTATTATTTGAATGATTTTCTGATTTGATTTTTTTTTTTTTTGGCAGGAGTTGGATAATATTAGTGACTTGAGAATTGACATGGTTAGGCTACAGCAAAGGATGAATAATATGCAGAGAATGCTAGAGGCCTGTATGGATATGCAGCTTGAGTTGCAACGCTCAATAAGACAAGAAGTCTCTGCAGCCCTTAACCGCTCAACTGGTTCATCAGGTCTAGAATTTTTTGGTGCCTTTCATAATTCCTATTCTATTTTCAGTATTTGCCTTGACCCGTGATGTTAAATCTTCAAGAAAAGTAACTATCCTATGGGAATAGTCTTGATGTGTGTTAAATATCATTATAGTTTCACCCTAACTTGTGTCAAAACTAATTTTGTCCTATGTCAAATGTCATTATAGTGAAAATATGTTTGTTCTTGTTAGACAAAACTGATTTCGACTCTAAATCTTATTTTTACTAGGAGTAGCAAATGTTTTATACAAATCACTTTCATTTTACTTCTAACTCACTTATAACTAAATTGATTTTACAAAACTAATTGTCGTTTATCAATCTCTCACATAAGTACAACGTTTAGATAACCAAGTTAAATTCATCACAGGAGTACGAGACCATATTACACCAGACGATAAATCTAAATGGGAATGTGTGAGGAAAGGACTTTGCTGTATATGTTGTGAAGGCAATATTGATTGTTTGTTGTACAGGTAACCTTAAGTATCAATTTGACACATTAGCAACTACTTTGATCCTCATGTTAATCACTTTTTAGTTTTTACATGTTCTCATACTTGTGTTGCAGATGTGGGCACATGTGCACATGTTCAAAATGCGCAAATCAACTGCTCGATAGTAGAAGAAAGTGTCCAATGTGTCGAGCACCAGTGGTGGAAGTGATATGTGCTTATTCTATATAATAGTATTTTTTTGCAATACAAGATTACAAAACAAAATACAGAACTACAACAAGTTTTAACTCTTAGACTTTTCCAGGTATTTCTTTCTTTCTAATTTTGTTTTCTGATACTTGCCAATCTTGTTGCTGTGATTACTGTATTTTTTGTCTGAGTCCATCGAGGGAAACACCTGATGGTTCTTTTTTCTTTTGAAGGACCACCTGATGGTTCTATTTCGGGGCCACGATTCTGAAATAAATACAAAGTGTATTTTGTTTGGTTTTGGTGATTTGAGATATGTTCTTGTATATGATTGTATAGATTAGATCTTATAGGACCCGTTTTTGGCTTTGTTATGTAAAGTTACATCCTCAGTTTATTCATTGCATAAAAAACAGGAATTTTTTTAACTGTTCCATTTGCTGCTATAATATCTGCAAGAATATTAGAGTCTTTATAATATATAGATGTTTTTTTCTTACATTTTTTTCAGCACTGTTCAAGCAATCTCAGAACGGTAGAAAACAATTCATATATCTTGAAACAATCTCGGGTTTCTCGTCGGACTCTTCAATCACAATCTGGTTTTAGGAAGATTATTGTCTTATCCGGAGCTTTTTGATGATCATATATCTTGAACAATTTTGTAAATACATGTTATATATACTGTTGCTGCTTCCCGTTGAGGTGAAGGAAAAAACAAAACAAAACAACAAATTTGAAGCCTTTGAAAGCTTACATCTGAAAGTTTGATTTTTCAGTTTGCGATGACATCAATCTTAAACATTTCTAGGTGTTTTAACGTAAAGATTTGATAACAGTAATCATAAAAAAATTGATTTGATAATAATAGTTGAAGTTTGAAAGAAGAATTTGTTTTGATTAGTAAATTAAGAATGAAAATCCTTCGGTTTATATAATTTTGTTACACTTTTAATTTTAAGTGAATTTCCTAACTTTAAATATAGTTGATTTCTTAGCTACATTTGTTATAGATTAAAAAAATGTTTGTTTTAATTAAAAACTGCATAAACTACTTTAACTTCATTTTTTATACATTTAAAAATTAATTTTGTCATTTAGTAATTAAAATATCTATCATAATTTTTTATATATTTTTTTAAATATTTACGTCAATAGACATGCAAATACTATAACAATTGCTTAATAAGAAATTATGGATGTAAATAATTTTGAAATATTTTTATGATTTGTCGGATTATATGCTATGTTTATGATGTCAATATAAAATTATTTTACATCGATACAGCATGTGTTAACTATAGCAACTTTGTAAATGATTGATGGCACAACTTTGATGAATCCTGTGTCTGCCAACACTCAATCAAAGTGTTTCAGGAAACCAACACACCAAAAGTGATAAACATGAAGTCTCTATCTCAGATTCTAAAGTTATGGCCATGATTGCTACTACGCACCAACCATATGCCTACACACATGAGCATTCTATTTCTTCATAACTTGAATCCTAGCCATGATTTGTTGATTCAAGTGCATCTTTCCACATTACATATTTATGACTATTACTTGTATAACATGAAACCATATGTAGGTCATAGTATAGTATGTGTTGGTAATGGACAAACCTTAGAAATTCAGTCTTTTGGCTCTTCCAATTTTGCTTCTAAGTTTAATTATAGCTAGACCTTTACCATTGACAATATATTGTTAAAACCAGATTGTAGCTCTTAAAAGCTTGATTTATTGAATGAAAACGAATGGCTTTATATATAGCTAATACAGAAATAGAAACAGAGTAAAATAAGGGCCCATGATTTACATGAGTATATCATGGCTATTTCTAAGGAGAACAAATCAACAATAAATCCTATTGTAAGAAAGGATTGCACCTAAGAGGGGGTGAATTAGATATTTAGAAAATTTTCTGGATTTTCGACGATTTTATGTTTTACTTTCCTAAAGATTATTATGTGATGAAAGCTGTAAATGCGGAAAGTAAAGAACACGAGAATATATCCTCGTTTTCCTCACAGTCCGAGAGTACTCCAGTTTCCTTTCAACATGAAAGAGATTTTTAATATTGTTAGGACTTTTAGACAAGACTCTACCTAACCTTTCTATACAGACACTAGTAATTCACACCAAGAACAACCTCTTGGATTTTTCAACTAAGTCCAATTGAGAACAATCCTCTCACAATGGACCTCTTGTTTCCAACAACCTGGACAACAAGGATTACAACTTCACAATCTTAATTTCAACAATCCTGAAAAATAAGATGTGACAAATAAAGTATAATCTGAATTTTTGTAAGTATTTGAAATGGATGCTTCACAATTATCAATCAAATGATTGATCTTCTTCTTGAACAAACAACTCTTACAATGATTATACAAGTGTTCTTGATGAAGGAATGAAACTAGAATGATTTGTATGAAAGTTTGATGCACAAGTTTCACTCTTTGAAAAATTCTGATTTGAACACTCGAAAAATTTGAAAGTTTAAAGATGAAAAGAATGTTTGAAATTATTTGCAAGAAGGTAAGTTTTAAAATCTGAAAATATGATGTTTATATAGCCATTAAACACCTTTTCAAAAGAGTGCAAATGACCAAAGGGTGCCATGCATGAAAAATCATTTTCAAAAAATCATTTGGCGGAAAAACCAAATATTTTTACACACTGATTAAGTGTTAATCGATTAACACTTTTGCACTAGCAAGGTGTTAATCGATTAACCCCGTGTAACGAGCAAAAAATTAACAATTTTCTATGGTTAATTGATTAACAGTTTTGAACTACCAAAGGTTAATCGATTAACCAGTGTTAAAAAGTGAAAAATACTTTATAAAAAGGTATGAAATGGAATGGTTTTCACAAGCAAATATTTTGATGATTCATGTCAAATATTATTGATGATATGAACACTTGTATATTCAAAGTTAAGTTGAGTTCATATACGTTTAAATCATGATCAATCTTTTTAATAACTTTCAAGACTTTTTGATATATTTGATACTTGAGACTTGATGCTTGACTTGAATCATTCCTTTTTGTGATCTTCAATAGGTTGTATAATGTTGTTGTCTTCATCAAAATACATTTGAGAAGCTTGATTCTTCATTCTCCCCTTTTTAGATGATGACAACTCTTATCTTGAAAAATTTGATTTCAACCTTGTTTTCTCTAACAAAAGACAATACTCCCCCTTGATGTAACCATCTTACTTGCTGCAAAATTATGTTAGAGAAACAAACACAAAAACACTTCTCCCCCTTTGTCATTACCAAAAAGGAAGGGAAAAGTCTAAATTTTTTTTAAAGAATGAGTGATATAGAAAAAGATGAACAATGAATGAAAACATTTGTAACACATAACACATTTTAGACATTTTCACACACAAATTTAACAACATATAAAACATAACATAACATGAAATAAGTTTAACAACACATGACATAATTCTTACAATAATCCAAAATAAAATATAACATAATCTAGAAAGTCTTAAAAACTTAATCATAAAGCAAAATAACAATATAATACTATATAACACTAGAATACTAAATAATCCTTCTAGTCACTTTCCGACATATTTTGGTCTCCCACTTCCTCTTCTTCCTCTTCTTCACTCTCCTCAACTCTAGGTTTTCGGCGACGAGATGTTGTGAGCTTAAGCAACATTTTCTTAATCGAAGCCATTTCAAAAGTGTGATTGTTCATTGTTGCTTCCATTGAACACATTTTGTTGTAAAGTGCTTCATTCGTATAACCGCCTTCCGGAGCCGGTGGAGGAGTGAAAGTCGGAACATCATCCTTGTAAACATACAATCCTTGCCTATTTTTGATGATACCTGTGTTTCGAAGACAAGTGGAGGCATTAATCTCACAATCCTTGGAAGTCATTCCAATATTTGGTTCTCTTTTCAAAAGTACATCAAGTTAATTAAAAAGTTTTGATACAATCCTTGCGTATGAAAGTCTGCCACTTAAATTCTGTTGATAAAACATATGGTACATAACGGTGCATGCCCAATTCATTTTCAAATCATTCTTGAGGGCAAATATAATTTGTAACTCAAGATAACTAATCTGAGCATGATTGGAGTGTTTCGGAAACAAAACATACGCAATAACATAGTGTAGCATTCTATCTGTAACTGATAAATTCTTTGCATACAATAAGACTCTAGAGGAAGCAGTACTTTGTCGACCTAAAATGTCAACTTGACTCATGCGAGAAATTCGGAAATAGTAATCCATCTTATTATAATTTTTCCATCCATTAGTATTCGGAGTAAAACCTTACCTAATAATTTGACCATCCGTAGACAATCCTAAAAGCTTTCCAAAAGTTTCAGAATCTATGCTAATATAATCGTTCTTAACTTTTGATGTCAAATAGTGGTCACCAAAATCATCAGTACCCACATGCAAGTTTGAATAAAACTCTTTCACTAAATCAAGATAAAATGGACCAAACTCAAAGACAAACTTATCTATCTTATGATGCTTTAACAGTTCCAGAAAATAAAAACTTTCAACAGGAAAAGATTTTAAGTTGACATATTTTACCGGCATGAACAATCAGTTTCGAAAATCAAAAGTGAGCCTTCGTGACTTTGTTGTTGGTGCATATTCTTCCGGATTGGAGCCGCCTTCTCCCATTTTGGCCTTGCCTTTCTCTTTTCTTGAAGAAGCCATTGATGTATGAAGGTTGGAAGGTAAGAAAGAGATTTTTGAATTTTGTGAAGAGGGGGTTTTGATGAGAGAGATTTGAGGTTTGCTGAGGTTATAAAGAGGATTTTATGAGTGGATTTTAATTTTGGTGGTTGAATGAGTTTTAATGAGTTGAAGAGGAGAGTAAATGAGAGTAAAGAGTGATGAAGAATACCAATGAAAGTTGGAAAGATAAGTTGACTTATTCAAAAAAGCACTTTTAATGACCAAGACCACAATAAAGAACTAATAGAAAATAACACACAATTCTGCATTAATTAATTTACGTATTTTTGACTGAAGCTATAGGGTTAATCGATTAACCCAAAACCCACATAACTTGGTTAATCGATTACCAGTATAAAAATTTACGCAAATACTTATAGTGTTAATCGATTAACAGATTTGCGAAGGCAAATGGTTAATCGATTAACATACTAAAAAAAACAGTAAGTTCATAATTTTTAGAATGTTAAGAAAATTTCAATTTTAACACCTTGACATGGTATAATACAATATAATTCAATTTATAATACACTAAATATATATTAAAAAATATTTTAACCAACATATAATATGAAAATAGGAAAATTATGCATATATGATAAATTTTAAAATGCTAACAAAATGAAATTTTTGTGTACCTTTTGTTCATAATTAATTATTATGAATAGAACTTGAAGAATTTACACGTCACCTTCATCTAAAATGTCGAGTTCCCTCCGAATTTTGTAGAATGGTTCTTTTGCGAGAGGTTTTGTAAATATGTCCGCGAGTTGATTTTGCGTATCCACAAATGATACTTCGACATCGCCTTGAAGCACATGATCTCGAAGAAAGTGATGTCGAATGTCGATGTGTTTGGTTCTTGAGTGCATGACCAATTTTTTGTGATGTTAATTGCACTTGTGTTGTCACAACGGAGAGGAATGCATCCAAGATCGAGACCATAATCATGTAGTTGTTGCTTAAGCCAAAGAATTTGCGCACAACAACTACCTGCTGCAATATACTCCGCTTCGGCCGTACTAAGAGCGACGCAAGCTTGTTTCTTGCAAGACCAAGATACTAAAGCATTCCCTAGTATATGACACGTACCACTTGTGCTTTTGCGATCAGTTTTGTATCCTGCATAATCCGAGTCAGAGTAACCTACTAAATTACAAACACTACCTTTTGGATACCATAATCCAACGTTCGTCGTTCCCTTGAGATATTTCATGATTCTTTTAATAGCGGTGAGATATGACTCATTTGGATTTGCTTTAAAACGGGCACATAAACACACACTAAACATTATGTCAGGACGACTTGCCATCAGATATAATAAAGAACCAATCATACCTCGATATTTTGTAACATCAATTGAAACACCTGATTCGTCTTGATCAACGTAAGTTCTGGATCCCATTGGTGTAGATATTGCTTTACAACCATCCATATCGAATCTCTTTAATAACTCCTTGCAGTACTTGGCTTGGTTGATGAAAATGCCATCCTTTAGTTGCTTTATTTGTAATCCGAGAAAATAATTCATCTTACCCATCATAGACATCTCAAATTCTCCTTGCATCATCAATGAGAATTCCTCACAAAGATATTTATTTGTTGATCCGAATATGATGTCGTCAACGTAGACTTGAACCAATAAAGTATTGTCTTTAATTCTCTTAATGAACAAAGTCTTATCTACTTTACCTTTTTCAAATCCTCTTTCGCAAAGAAAGTTGCTAAGTCGATCATACCATGCCCTTGGTGATTGCTTTAAGCCATAAAGAGCTTTTCTCAACTTAAAGACATCTGAAGGATTCTTGAAGTCTTTAAAGTCGGGGAGTTATTTGACGTAGACTTCTTCATTGATGTAGACGTTCAAGAATGCGCTCTTAACATCCATTTGGTATAACAGAAAATTCAATGAACACGCATAAGCAAGTAATAAACAGATAGCTTCTAACCTTGCAACCGGAGCAAATGTTTCTTCAAAATCAATTCCTTCCTCTTGATTGTATCCTTGGGCCACCAATCTTGCTTTGTTTCGAATAATTATTTCATTCTCATCAAGTTTGTTCTTAAACACCCACTTGGTACCTATGATGTGTTTATCACTTGGCCTAGGAATAAGTTCCCAAACTTGATTCCTTTCGAATTGGTTTAACTCTTCTTGCATAGAAATAATCCATTGGTCGTCTCCTAAGGCTTCATCAACTTTGGAAGCTTCGATTTGAGAGACAAACACCATATTCAAGCAAGCATCTTTGAGATTCAGTCTAGTCGCTACGCCTTGACTAATATCACCAACGACCTTATCAATTGGATGATCTCTATGACTTCTCCATTCCTTAGGTAGATCATTGTCATTTGAATCTTGTTGAATCAGTTTTTCTTGATGCTTTGGTTGATCATCAATCTTTGCTTTGGAAGTATCTTCTTTAAGAACATCTATAATATTATCATCATCATCACACAAAACAATTTCCTCCCTGGAGGGGTTAGATTCATCAAAAGAGACATGCATAGACTCTTCAATAGTTAAAGTTCGTTTATTATAAATTCTAGGGTTAAATATACTTCACCCCTGCCAATGTAGCGAGTTTTGGTTTTACCCCCTTGAAGTATTTTTTTTTTATCCCCCCTCACCAAACCAAGATTCTATTTTCACTCCCCCCTGTGCTGACTGGACGAGGGAATCTGCACATGTGGCCTTGCTGACTAGATGGAATCTGCACATGTGGCCTTGCTGACTGGATAAATTATGAATTATTATTATTATTATTATTTTTTTTTTATTTATTTTTTTTTTATTATTTTTTATTTTTATTCTATCCCTATTTTTTATTACTAATTATTTTTATTCGTTTTATTTTTATGAGTGATTTTTTTTATTATTATTTTTTTGTATTATATATTTTTTAATTTGATTATATATTTTAAAATTATTATTTTAAAAATTGAAATTCTGGTATCAGATGTGTGATGTTAAGTGCGATGTCACAACAACACACTCTGCTAATATGAACAAGGCAATAACAAGCAGTAAATAACACAATGAATTGTTCACCCAGTTTGGTCTAACTACCTACGTCTGGGGGCTACCAAGCCAGGGAGAAAATTCACTATTAGTAGTATTAAATTACAGACTCAACAATCCCAGTTGACATCTACCTAACTTAATCACTGCCCAATGACACTTCTACCTAAGAAACCACTTAGGTATGAGAACCCACTCACTCCCTAAATCACCTCAGTGATACAATTCAAAGATTACACTTTAAAACCCACCTTGATTCTGCTTAACAACTTTGATTAAGAACAACACACTCTTGCTTAAAAGCTCTAGAGTGAATACACTTACAACTCAAAATAGTAACATCAATTCAAACATGAATGGTTTACAAAAACACACACGAAAACTCAAATTGACTCTCAGTCTATGCTCCTTGTCTTCGTTCCCTACCAACAAGGGTTGAGGCTGCTTTTAAATATAATTCTGACTTGGGCTTGGACCTCCTCCAAAAAATATCTGATTTGATTTGTTATTAAACAGGATTTAAAACAGATTTGATCTTCTAATCTTTTTAAATCTTTTCAAATCAGCCCTAATGTTAGTTCCATGATTTGCTCCATATTTGATTGAAAATATCTTCTCCAATATATTCACATCCAATCTCTCTAACAGATCTCCTCAAAACAAACTAACACGCACAGCCCTAAAACATCACAACCTGATGTTTTGATGTTCTGATAACTGATGTCAAGACATCAAGTATAACATCAGCATATAGAACTTCAACCCTGCAACAACTAATGTTAGGAACCAATGTTATGACATCAGACATACGACATCAACATTGTTCAACTTTGTTTTACCAAAATTCCAGCCAATACAAGAACTAACAATCTCCCCCTTTGGCTAATTTTGGCTAAAACAATCTTTGCCATCATCAGAGGTACCTGCAGCGGAAAAACTTTAAACTCCTAACATTCCAAAACACAACCAGCAGCTAAACTCCCCCTCACAACAAGAACCAGCATACCAGCTGTTCAAACAAGCACACTCCCCCTCAAGCCTAGAGGCCTAGAGCCACATCAGACAACTAGGCAACACATAGGCACATAGGCTAACTCTCCCCCTTTTTAGCCACAATTGGCCAACTACCAACAAGTTATACCCTAAAACTTTACAACAGTTAGTCCTACTAGCTCTCCTTGTCAGTCAAAAGTTAGCACCACAAGACAAGACAAATCATAGAACAAAACCCAAATAAACATAAAAGTACTTTTATCCAAGTTACACACCATGCACACAATGTGCATAAACAAAAAAAACTACAAACTACAAAAGCAATAAACAGCAAAAGCAGCACTTCAATCTTCATTAGCATCAGAACCATCTGCAGCATCCTCATCACCTTCCTCTGAACCTGAATCTTCAGTATTGAAATTCACATCATCTTCACCCTGTTCCAAGGATTTGATCATCTGCTCAATTTTCATCTTCCTAGCAGTGCTAGTACTGATCACCATCTCAAGATCCTTGCAGGCCGCTTTCAATTCTTCAATCAACTCAGTTTTAGTACTGGCCTTCTTAACACCAGAACTTGATGTTACAACAATGTCTGGAATATGATTCCCAACAAACAGCTTGGGATGCAAGGATAAAGTTGACTCCCTCTTACATGCTACATCTGAACTAGTTAAAATTCCAGGATGTTGATCTAATATTATTCCACAGACAAGGGAAAGGGAATGCTATAGGCATCTTGATAGCATTAGTGGCAACATGATTCACAACTTGATCAAATATGTAATTCCCATAACTGAACTCGACCTTTTTCCCAACAGCATAAATAAACCTTCCTAATCCCACAGCTATGGTGGTTTTGTGATTAGTAGGTACCCAGTTAGCAGCTCCAATTCTGTGAAAAATAGCATACTTGATACTGAGTTTGCTAGCTGTCAATTTACCCTTCAGTGGCCAAACCTCCACTTGAGTGGCTGTGATCTCTTTACACACATCATTATCAGTCACTTCCAGTTCACAACCCTCTTGATCATCTCTTCCCAGATACTTATTGATGGTACTAGGAGAGAAATTAATACACTTACCCCTAACAAACACCTTCATGAAGTCCACACTTCTTTTATCAGAAATGTCTATAGGAATGTTAACAACAAATTCCTTAACAAGTCCAGCATAGCACTTAGAGAATTTAGTCACAGTTTTCAACAGGCCAGCAGCATGAATGAGCTCCATAATTTCTTTCATCTCCAATGCATCTTTGCCCAGCTCTCTTTCCAGAGCTAATCTCCTTTGACACACAAATTTCCACATTGGAGCACTGCTAGCATAATGAAAGGATATGTTGTCCACTGGCACTTCAGGAACCTTATCAGAAATTCTCTTCAAAATGGACTTTCTGACTGGGGTTATGTCTTGAACATCTTCCTCAACATCATACTCAGATTCAGATTCTTCCCTAATCTTTCTCTTTTTGGAAGTCACAGCAACCTTGCTCCAAGATTTTGTTGGACCAACAACAGATGTCTTTTTCTGCTTGCCTTCAGCTGTCATCTTAGGAGAAGATTCCATATTCTTTCTTTTTCTAGTCTTAAATCTTTTGGCAATACCAGGAACAACATTACCAATTACTTCATTATCAGATAAGTCAACAACATCCACCACATCAACCTTCGTCTTCCCTCTGGGACTAGGAGTAACATCCCTAGCAGGTGATGTTCCAACATCATGTTCAACATCAACCTCATCTTCAACATGAGTATCCCTTTCTCTTTCAGCTTCAGCTTCAACTTCAACTTCGTCTTCAATCTCAGCATCTTCAATGATAGAGACAGCCAATATGTGAAGATTGGTTTCAGAAGTTTCCATGTCACCCTTTTCTCTAACGGATTGATCAGCAGGCATTTGACTCAGAGGTCTAGATATTCCCTTCACAGAAATCCCTTTCTCAAAATTTTTTGTGACAATCTGATCAATACTTTTGTCCACATCTACCCTTTCTTCAACAGCTTGATGAAGAGGGGTGGTAGTCTTAGGAGTAGGTTTATCTCCAAACAAAACACTAGTGACAACCGCTCTACTTTCGCTATCATCAAATTTCCTACCCGCGGATTGATGAGAAGTGTTACCTTTTGAAGGCCTCTTAGGTTGATACTTCTCAGGTCTTTTCATTTATGAAGCTGGAATCATAGAGATAGGAGTAATGTCCATAGCTTCATCCAAAGATACCTCTTCTGTCGAAACCCTAGAATTTGCATGAGTGGAACTTTTGGACGCAGACTTCTTGGATGGAGATGACACTTATTTAGACATCGTTCTTGTGTAACAACTGATGAACAAAGGTGTTTTGTAATTTCTGTTCTTAGGGGGGAAGATGAACGGACTTGGAGTGTGGAGATTGACGTAGCATGTGAGAGTAACAATAGGGAATGATAGCCTAAGGTAAGGGGGCTGCTTTTGATGATCACTTAAAAGCCAATAAATGTATTTTCCCCACCAAAACAAATTTCCTTTTAAAATTTTGAAATTTAATAAATGTACACCATAAGTCACTAACATCAGATGACTTTTCCACATGCCCAAATTTCTACTTAAGATTTCACAAATTTCAGCACACATATTACCCTTCATATCTGAATGATCAACCTCTATGACCTTAGTTTCTTCAAGATATCCTCTGAATAGTTGCATGACACTAGGTTGTTTGGTGATCCTTCTAATGCCACATTCAGATGTCATAACACCATCCTTGACATTACATGATGAGCTGGACTCTTGAGGAACCCATAAATAACAGTTATCTATGGATCTAACTCCCCTCATAACGACTTCACTATTCTCATTAGTCACTAAACATTCATCTTTAGTGTAGCTAACATTGAATCCTTCATCACATAACTGACTGATGCTAATCAAATTAGCAGTCAATCCTTTGACCAGAAGTACACTTTCAAGATTAGGTCCAGCCTCACAATTCAATTTTCCAATTCCTTTAACTTCCCCTTTTTCTCCATTACCAAAAGTTACATCGTTTATGGAGTAAGTCCTGATATCCACCAACTGATTCTTGAAACCAGTCATATGCATTGAGCAACCATTGTCAAAATACCAACCATCCATAGCTGGGGTTCTAACAGATGAGTTAGCTAATAGACATGTGACAACAGCTTTAGGAACCCATTGTTTAACAGCCTGAGGCCTGTCCTGCTTCTGTCTAGGTTGAGGAACAGATTTGGGATAACCATGCAGTTTAAAGCAAGAAGATTGTATATGGCCAAATCTTCCACAATAGTAACATCTCACTTTTTGAATCTCTTCTTTGAAGTGATTGAAATGTCTCCCACCTTGATGATGATTTCTGTCATAATGCTGAGGCTGCCATCTGTCAAAATATTGATGCTGTCTTCTCCCATAATTAGGCTGTCTTCTGTAGTGCTGAGTCTGTCTTTTGTAATGATTAGGTTGTCTTTTACCATGATGATGTGGCCTTCTTCTGCCATAACCATGAGGCACAACATTATTGGGTCCAAAACCATACATTTTTCCCTGATGCTGAGACATCGGATGGAACATGTTATGTTTGAGACTAGAAGCCTGCATACTCCTATGGTATTGGGGAGGCATATACTGCCTAGCTCCAGAAACCTGAGGCTTTCCTTGAGGTTGAGGCAAAAACTTCTTAGGTACAGGACCATAGCCCTTTCCATTATTTTGTGGCCCAAGGTGAGGGACAACCTTCTTAATTCCAGAACCATGTCCTTTTTCATGATGATGAGGAATGTTCTGTTTAACCCCAGAAGAACTAGCCTCTGCAGATATCTTCTTCTCACCCTCATATCCTAGACCAGTCTTATCACTTGCCCCTTTTCCAGCTTCAAGTATTTTATCCAGAGTGTCAGTTCCACTATTTAACATTCTGATGGATTTTGACATTTGATCAAGCTGGGATTTTGACAACAAAACTTCATTCTTAAGTTAAGCTTTCTCAGTCTCAAGCTGTACAATAATCTTATTCTGCTTCTCCCCTTCTTGACAGACCTCTTCACTTTTCAGACACAACTCTTGATAAGAAGATGCCAGCTCTTCAAAGGTCAATTCACCATCACTAGACTCTCCATCAGAGGCACATAGTCTAGTCAATGCCTTAACATGCTTGGCATTCTCTTCTTCACTTTCACTATCCGTATCAGACCAGGAAATAGATAACCCATTTTTCTGCTTTTTGAGGTATGTAGGACATTCTTTCTTGACATGACCATAACCTTCACACTCATAGCATTGAACTCCTTTGTCATGATTAGACTTTTCTTTATCTCTTGTTTTCTTCACTTGATCACTCGACCTGTTGTTGTCAGATGTGATGTTCTTAACATTAGGTCTATAGTTTCTGTCCATTCTCTTTAACACCTTATTAAACTGTCTCCCAAGCATCACAACAGCATTTGACAGTTCCTCCTGAGTTTCAAAATTACACTCCTTCTTACCATCTTCAGTATTAGACACCAAAGCTATGCTTTTGGTCTTTTTTTCAGGCTCCTCATTCAACCCCAACTCAAAAGTTTGAAGAGACCCAATCAACTCATCAACTCTCATCTTGCTGATGTCTTGAGCTTCTTCAATAGCAGTCACCTTCATTTTATATCTCTTGGGAATGGATCTGAGAATCTTCCTTACCAGCTTCTCTTCAGTAATTCTTTCTCCTAAAGCACTAGAAGCATTGGACAGCTCAAGGATATTCATGTGAAAATCATGAATGGTTTCATCCTCCTTCATCTTCAGATTTTCAAACTTAGTAGTCAACAGTTGAAGTCTTGACATCTTGACCTTGGAAGTTCCTTCATGAGTAGTTTTCAAGACATCCCAAGCTTCCTTGGCTACTTCACAAGTGTTGACCAGCCTAAAGATGTTCTTGTCAATACCATTAAAGATGGCATTCAAGGCTTTTGAATTTCCAAGAGCAAGCTCATCTTCTTCCTTGGTCCAATCTTCCTCAGGTTTCAGCTTTGTTATACCATCCTTTTCAACAATAACAGGTGCTTTCCATTCTTTTAAGACAGCCTTCCAAGCCCTGCTGTCTAATGATTTCAAGAAAGTAACCATCAGTGGTTTCCAATAGTCATAATTAAATCCATCTAGAATAGGGGGTCTATTCACAAATCCACCAGTCTCCTTGTCTATTGCACCAGAAAGTATCAGCCCTAGATCTCACCCAGATGCAGAGCAGGATGCCTGCTCTGATACCAATTGAAATTCTGGTATCAGATGTGTGATGTTAAGTGCGATGTCACAACAACACACTCTGCTAATATGAACAAGGCAATAACAAGCAGTAAATAACACAATGAATTGTTCACCCAGTTCGGTCTAACTACCTACGTCTGGGGGCTACCAAGCCAAGGAGGAAATTCACTATTAGTAGTATTAAATTACAGACTCAACAATCCCAGTTGACATCTACCTAACTTAATCACTACCCAATGACACTTCTACCTAAGAAACCACTTAGGTATGAGAACCCACTCACTCCCTAAATCACCTCAGTGATACAATTCAAAGATTACACTTTAAAACCCACCTTGATTCTGCTTAACAGCTTTGATCAAGAACAACACACTCTTGCTTAAAAGCTCTAGAGTGAATACACTTACAACTCAAAATAGTAACACCAATTCAAACATGAATGGTTTACAAAAACACACACGAAAACTCAAATTGACTCTCAGTCTATGCTCTCTGTCTTCGTTCCCTACCAACAAGGGTTGAGGCTGCTTTTAAATATAATTCTGACTTGGGCTTGGACCTCCTCCAAAAAATATCTGATTTGATTTGTTATTAAACAGGATTTAAAACAGATTTGATCTTCTAATCTTTTTAAATCTTTTCAAATCAGCCCTAATGTTAGTTCCATGACTTGCTCCATGATCTGCTCCATATCTGATTGAAAATATCTTCTCCAAGATATTCGCATCCAATCTCTCTAACAGATCTCCTCAAAACAAACTAACACACACAACCCTAAAACATCACAACCTGATGTTTTGATGTTCTGATAACTGATGTCAAAACATCAAGTATAACATCAGCATATAAAACTTCAACCCTGCAACAACTAATGTTAGGAACCAATGTTATGACATCAGACATACGACATCAACATTGTTCAACTTTGTTTTACCAAAATTCCAGCCAATACAAGAACTAACAAAAAATATTTTAAATGGACCAAAATATATACACACAAAGCATTTAACATTCCTACCCCTTTTGGTCCATTTTTATTTCAAATTGGTCTGTGTGTTTGATATATAAACACTACTAGTGTTTTCAAAACTTTCGATGTGGAACCTATATTAATAATAAGATAACAAGATATTGTCTCTTCTTCCCTATCATCTAATTATTATTTTCTCATACAGGTTTTTTATTTAACTGCTAAATTTGTAGTGCATTCAAACTGAGAGCATTGTCATGAATGATCCATATAAGGGGTATAGACTTGAAAGGTTCCTGCAAAAAACTGTAACAAATAAAATCATTTGTGTTGCTTGAACAATGAAATTTTAGTTGACTTGTTTTGGCTTTATATTGAACTTACTTAGAGCGATGATGGTTGCTATGTTTGTACTCTTGCATGGCTTTGAGAGAAGCTATTTCAAAAGTGCTTTTGCTGAGTTGGTTAAGCTTGTTTCTACTGAGCCTGTTCTGTTGAAGCCTTACATGAATGATATGGTTCTCGATGCGCTTCAGATTGCTGAGAATTGCGGCGTTACCGAAGAAACGCGTCGTTTGGCTATCGAATTGGTGCTCGCGATGGCTGAGTTGAAGGAAAGCGAGCAGGAATCTTTTAAAGTGGTGATTCTCCTTCTATGTATCTCCTTCTGTGATTCTCCAAGTGGCTCAAATTCGTTATGACTAAATTAACCAAAAATTAAAAATGAATACTTAGAAGAAATAAAAATTAACATAAATGTAGCAATTGTTAAAATAAAAATAAAAACATGTACAGTGTTGTAAAAAAGAAGTAGAAAAGAATAAATTTTATCCTCAAATATATAAAAAATATATTAGGACTCTATACAATTCTATAGATCAATTTCTACAATTATAAAAGAAAATATTCGATTTAAAAAAACAATAAAAACAAAGTTCACTGTAAAGGAACTGCCGTGTCAAAATAAAGGCGGTCGAAACTGCCATTTTTCTATTAACACTACGTCAGTTTATAAAACTGTCATATTTTAATGTAAATAGTGGCGGTTTTATTAAACGCAATTTTAAAACCGTCATATTTCATACCAATTTTTGCGGTCTTTAAATTTTTTCCCAGACTTCAAAATTTTTTTGGCTCCGCCACTGATCATAGATTTGTGCATGCTTTTTCCATTGCACTAAGTGATGGAGACAACAAAGTGAAGGTATACTACAAATCCTTTTTCCACTAAATCTAGAACTTTTACTCTCCATATATAATTGCTTCACCTCCAAAAGATATACTTTGTTTACTTTGTCTTTGACTCTTTTATTTTGTCTATGATTTAAAACTGTGGTTGTTGCAGTGACAAAACTGCACTCATGGTAGAAGTTACAACACGTATTGTAGTAATTGCGACATGAAATAATTTAACTATTGCTAACTAAAGAAATATATCAGTTTACACCACAAGTATTCATTGAGAGGTGCTTAACTTAAAATACAGTTGTAAAAGCTTTAAAAATCAATATTTTAACTGTGTTTGTGTTAATAAGTAGTTATGGATTTTCACTCCTATTAAAAGGAATACGATTGAAAGTTATAACTTTAAATTTGCTTAAGGCGTAATTTATTAAGATGCTTTTTCTAAAAAGTATATAGAATAGGAGGGATTAAATTAGCAATACCTTTAGTTTTTTATTTTCTGAGGGGTTTGCTTTGAATCAATATTTTTAATAGCAGAATGTGGAAAATAACAGTTTGTTTAAATTATGTTACATAATAGTGCTATAGCTCCATTTGACAATATTTTGTACTAGATAATGTATTGTGGAATAATAGCAATTTATTTACATTCTGTTACATTATAATATTGGAGGCTGTACATATATACAGCAGTAATATGTTTATCATCAACATGTGTGTTTTTCTTTAGCACATTATAAATATCTTAAAATTTAATAATTGCATGTTTCTTTTCTAGGAACAAGCTACCAAAGCAATGTTATACTTTCTGAAGAACACTCTTCCAGAAAGCTTATTATTATACCAGAATGTTGTAATGAACAAAATGTTATCATCGATTCAGGTAAATTTATTGTCTTCCAATTAACTATTCAATTGCACTAGCTTCCATTAACTAACCTACTTATTTTTCCAAGATGCATGTACTATAACCAACTGGTCAGTAGCCAAGATCGGCATATGCATTTAAAACACCAGAAAACATAATACTCATTTGTGATGTTATTATGTTTCGTTGTTGTCCCACATCGACCACTTATAAAGAAAATAAAGTCTTTATATAACTTTTTCCCACACTACAATTCAAAACATGAGTGGTGAGTTGAATTGGAAGTGATATTGGGCTTTATTCAAAATAGTCCAAAGTAAATAATTTTTATGAAGAAATTTGAAAATAAAAATATATATTAAATTAGTAAAATAATTAAAAACGAAAATTAAAAATAAAAGTATAATATTTAATAAAATATAATATATAATTAATAATGTATAATAAAAAAAAATTCATAATTTATCCAGTCAGCAAGGTCACATGTGCAGATTCCATCAGTCAGCATACTTCAGGGGAGTAAAACCAAAACGCCCTACATTGGTAGGGGGTGAAGTATATTTAACCCTAACTTCTATAAGCTTTACTATTAAGAGAATAACCAAGACAATCAAACTTATCAAGATTGTCTTTGTCATTATTTAAGACAAAAGCACTTGCATCCAAATATATGAAAGTAAGCAATGTTTGGTTTCCTCCCTTTGAAAAATTCATAAGGAGTCTTCTTAAGGATAAGTCTAATATTTACCCTATTACTTACAAAACATGCAGTGCTTACCGCATCCACCCAAAAATACTTTTGAAGATTTGAGTCGCTAAGCATTGTCCTTGCAAGTTCCACCAATGACCTATTCTTTCTTTCTACAACACCATTTTTTTGAGGAGTCCTTGGTGCCGATAAGTTGTGAGAGATTCCATGTTCTTCGGAAAATTCTTTGAAAGGAGCATTTTGGAATTCTCCACCATGATCGCTTCTTATAGAGACAATTGTTAGTGAATTCTCATTTAGGATTTGCTTCGCATATTTCTTGAACGCCTTGAATGCATCACTTTTCTGCACTAAAAAGAATGTCCAAGTATATCTAGAAAAATCGTCAACAATAACTAAAGCATATACATTACCTCCGAAGCTTCTTGTTCTTGATGGACCAAATAAGTCCATATGCAACAATTGTAGTGGCCTTTAAGTGGACACCACATTCTTAGATTTGAAAGTTGATTTGGTTTGTTTCCCCTTTTGACATGCATCACACAACTTATCTTTGACAAATTTTATCTTTGGCAATCCAATGACTAGATCATGCTTGACTAGTTTATTCAAATTTCCATATGAATGTGGGCAATCCTTTTGTGCCATAGCCATGAATAGTTGTTGTTCGCCATGAGACATTTTACCTCATGTGTGACTTCATCTTCTATCAAGCATTCATCCTTAGTGAACTTGATCTTGAAGCCTTTGTCACAAAGTTGGCTAATACTAAGAAGATTGTGCTTTAGTCCTTCAACATAAAGTACATCTTCAATGGATGTGAAAGGCGGTGCTCCAACTTTGCCTACGCCAAGAATCTTCCCTTTATTATTATCTCCATAAGTAACCTAACCCTTGGCCTTAAGCACTATATTTGAAAATTTGTCAATGTCTCCCGTCATATGCTTCGAACAACCACTATCAAGATACCATAAATTCGAAGTGGTCTTCAGGCAAACCTACAAAACAAATTAAGTTTTGTTAGGTACCCGAACTGCCTTGGGTCCTTCATAATTAGTACCTTTCTTTACCCATACATAATGTCCACTTGCAATACTAAAGTTTCTAACATAACAAGCATTAGGTGTATGGCCAACAATACCACAATAAAAATAAGTAGGAACAAAATTGCTCTTATATCTAGGAACACAAGATTTCTTTTTCACAAATCTTTTCTTTTTAGGATAAGGATGTACAATCTTTGGTTTGTTCACTTTCTCTTTGGAAGATTGGTCACTAGCCTTAACAAAAATTATTTTACTAGAATTTGGTTTGGAAAACTTTGAATAACCAACTCCATTTTTATCATTTGAATATCTTTGTTGACTAAGGACCCCTTCTAACCCAATTTGTCCTTTCTCATATCTTTCAAGGACTCTTTTTAATTGAACAATTTGGAAAGAAAGTGATTCTCAATTTTTACATACCAACTCTTGTTTTTCTTCACTAATTTTCTTTTGTTTCTCATC
The DNA here is from genome assembly GCA_022829125.1 of Lathyrus tuberosus. Lineage (NCBI taxonomy): Eukaryota > Viridiplantae > Streptophyta > Magnoliopsida > Fabales > Fabaceae > Lathyrus > Lathyrus tuberosus. The sequence goes on along the minus strand of JALAZF010000101.1, from coordinate 12,652,105 downwards.
TTTTGCTTCTTTTTTCCATAATATCAACTTTTTCTTATAAAGACGTAATTTGTTTCTTTTGTGAAGATATTGTTTTATACAATACTTTGCATTCATTTAAGAGTTCATTTATGGCATCTTGTGCATCATTATCATAAAGAGAAAATTCATTACAAAACCTCATCAATTTCATCATCGGAATTGTGTTTAGCCATTAGTGCTAAATTTGCGCTTTCGTCACTCTCCGAATCCGATGATGAACTTATGTCATTGTCGTCCCATGCAATATATGCCTTTTTATTCTTTGTTTCCTTCTTGCCTTTAAATCCACCTTTCTTGGAAAGTTTTGGATAATCGGGCTTGATGTGACCTTGCTTACCACATTCATAACATGTGACATCTTGTGTTGAAGTGTAAACCTCCTTTTCTTAAAGTGTTTCTTTCTTTTTGCATATTTAAAGGATTTGTCATTTTTACCAAGAAATTTACCGAGTCTTTTTACTAGGAGCATACAATTTTCATCTTCCTCCGGTGCATCATCATCTTGATCATCTTTTAAATCTACTTTAAATGCGATACCCTTGGATTTCTTTTCTTGATGTTCATGTTTTTCAAGTCGTCCAAGTTCTAATTCATGTTCTTGGAGTTTTCCAAATAATGATGTGGAAGTCATGGTAGAGAGACTTTTCTTTTCCGATATTGCCGTAACTTTTGGTTGCTATTCTCTAGTCAAGGATCTAAGAACTTTGAGATTTAATTCATCATTAGAAAATGTCTTACCAAGTGCAATCAAGTGATTATTCAAATGTACGAATCTTTTCTGTAAAGCAACGATGGATTCTCCGGGCTGCATTCGGAACATTTCATACTCTTGACTTAATGTATTCAGTCTAGATCGTTTAACTTCAGCGGTTCCTTCATGAGTTTCCACCAAAGTGTCCCAAATTTCTTTTGCGGATTTACATTGAGAAATGCAGAAGAATTCATGTATACTTAATGCACTTTGTAGTATGTTAATGACTTTATTTTCATTAAGAATTTTCTTTTTATCATCTTCATCACAAGAACTCTTCGTTTTTGGAGTTCCGACATTATTTACTACACTCATTGGTTGATGTGGACCATTTTCAACAGTTTTCCATATTCCATCTCCTTGTACTTCTAAGTGTGCCTTCATACGAGTTTTCCAAAAGTCAAAATACCCTCTAGAAAATATTGGGGGCTTATTGCTACTACCGCCATCTTTGAAAACCGGATTTTTGCTTATGGACGCCATACTGGATCTGTAGGAACATGTTACCTATAACCTACTCTGACGCCAATTGTAAGTTAGGATTGCACCTAAGAGAGGGGAGGGTTCGGGGGGGGGGGGGGGGGGGGGGGGTGAATTAGGTACTTAGAAAATTTTCCGGATTTTCGACGATTTTATGTTTTACTTTCCTAAAGATTACTAAGTGATGAAAGTTGTAAATGCGGAAAGTAAAGAACACGAGAATATATCCTGGTTCCCCTCACAGTCCGAGAGTACTCCAGTCCCCTTTCAACATGAAATACATTTTTAATATTGTTAGGACTTTTAGACAAAACTCTACCTAGCCTTTCTATACAGACACTGACAACTCACACCACGAACAACCTCTTGGATTTTTCGACTAAGTCCAATTGAGAACAATCCTCTCACAATGGACCTCTTGTTTCCAACAACCTGGACAACAAGGATTACAACTTCACAATCCTAATTTCAACAATCCTGAAAAATAAGATGTGACAAATAAAATATAATCTGAATTTTTGTAAGTATTTGAAATGGATGCTTCACAATCTACCATATAAGAACTTAATAGGCTCTGGAAAACTCTCATTTAGCCTTCCCTCTAAATACGCCACCTCTTCAAAATAGGGGCAACTTTGGTCTAAAAATTACTTTTTGCAACTAATAATCTTATATTGCTCAATTACAGCTAATGGTTTATATTTCTTCTACTTTCTTCCAGTTATCTCATCTGTATCTAATTATTTGGTTCCAAATCAACTACTTCAATCATACTTTTTCAACTTTTCTCTTCTACCAATGTGGCATGACCTCTACTTTTTAAATTTTCTCTTCTATCAATGTGTCATGACACCACAGTTGTATTGTCTCTGAATTTCTCTCTCATATTCAATATGGTTTTCAAAACCATCTCTCTCCATTTTATGGCTCTTCAAAGGAATTCTTCATCTCTCTTTCTTACGAAAATGTTTCATATATCTTTCTTCCAACTTCTTTCAACACAAATCTCATTCACATTTCTCTTGCAAACAAAAATAAAAAACATGGATCAAAGTGAAATCAAGAAGGAGAAACCATGCCAATCGTAATAGGGGATATGGCGGCGGATCTAGCATTTTTGGCGGTTTTACGGTAGTGTGTGATTTTGCGGTGGCAGATCTGTGGTGATGACAACGCATTTCCGACGACGAGTTTGGTGGTGTCGGATTTGAACAAGCTCAAGAATTTTGTATTATGGGTGTGCCCTTCACGGTTTTGAAATTTGTAAGAAGTGAACTCTTTGTTTTCATTCTTTTTCTAATATTTTTTAGTCAATCTCTTCATGATTTTTAAACACTTTCATTTTAAGTTGTTGTCCTTATTTTAAGGTTAAAGTTGATGTCAATGAGGAGAAGAACAAGAATCTTGCATCAAATATCAAGTTAAGGGATTCTCAACGATTAAGATTTTGAGAAATGGTGGAAAGATCATTCAAGAATACAAAGTGCAAATCTGTTTGCAGTGGTGCGACGGTTGGACTGAGTGAAACGCAGCGGTTTCCGTCACAGGTAAACTCTACTTTTCTCATTTTCTATGGTTTTCTTCGTTAGGTGAACATTTTGTAACACTTTTGTATCACAGGCTCACTGTAGTGATCGATTTTCTGCATACCCAGTCAAAGGTGAACATTTTGATGCCTTAAATTTTACATTTGTAAGTTCATCTGATCGATTTTCCCTGTGGATCTGAAGCTATTATTGTTTGCGGTTTTTGTAGTCATATTTCAATATAAGATTTTTAGTGATATTTCAATTCTTCTGGACATATTTCAATGGCATACAGGCAAATGAAGATGGTTGCTGCTATAGTTATGATCTCAGGAATTTGGATATAGCCAAATATGTTCATAAATATCACGTTTCTGCAGTGTAACAATGGTGTTTCTTTAAATAATTACCGTTTTTTGTAATTCTGCAAATCATCGTAGTAACATTTTCATCATTTTTTCTACGGGATAGATATTAATTACTCATCATAAAGATCATATTTTCATCATTTTCATCATTTCATCATTTTTTCCTATTCCTGAATACAGGGACCAAATAATGCTGCAGTGACTGCTTGTGTTACTGGATCACATTCTATTGGCGATGCAATGGAAATGATTCAATTTGGGGATGCAGATGTTATGGTGACTGGAGGGACTGAGTCGAACATTGATGCATTGTCAATTGCAGGATTTTGCAGGTAAATTTTAGCCAACATCCTGTGTTTTATGTTAGTGCCAACTACCATATTAGTTATCTGTCCTTTGTCTCTCTGATGCTTTAAAATCTGATATTGGAAACTTGCCGGTCCCGAGCCTTGACTACAAAGTATAACTCAATGCCACAGGAAGCATCATGGCCATTTGAGAGTGGTCGAGACGGATTTGTGTGAGTATAGCAACACTGCAGATTTATAACTTATTATAATATTAATTCATTTGTTTTGCTTAGTTTTCATTTTCTGACTTCAAATTATTGGTTTGTTTGTCTTGCTGTTTATATCCAAGTTGTGTTCTTACTCAGGATAGGAGAAGGTTCTGGAGTCTTGGCCTTGAAATATTAATATGGCTACTTACAAATATACCTTTATGGTGAAATTCATTTTTGAGCGATTTTAGCATCCTTTGACGACCTACTATAGCAGGTTAATTAGTTAAGCATGTGATTGATTGACATGTGTTAGTCAGTTTATTATGATTGTTATATGTGTGTTCAACAGTTTGTTATAAATATGTCTGAACTCTATTATTTTTCTATGTTTTTCAAATTCATTGTTTTTAATCACATAATTAGTTTCAAAGTTGAACTAGAGACAAATTATAATTTGGAAGAGAACAGTTATGGAAAAGGTCGACATCATAATACCTCAAAGCCTTCTAACGACCACAGTCACTTCTTTTCTACTGACAAACTTTGGGTTTCATCTTGTGTGAAAGTTTCCAATTATAAACCAAGTCAAGTGTTGTAAGTGGTAGCAAGAAGAATGCAAAAAACTCTACAGAAGTTGTGAGCACTGATTTTTTTTCTTAACAAAATTGTCTTCCATCTAAATTGACAAAAACAATATTTTAATTTTCAAAAATATCATTTTTTTTACTTTAGTGATTTGTTAATATATTGATTTGTCTGTGCAGGTCAAAAACAAAGGAAAGAAAGGAACACTAATTGAACCCGATGATGACAAAGCAAGTGAATCTAATGAGAAGTCAAGTAAGGAACTTTATCTGGTGAATAAACCATTACTAAATGAATTATAAAACCATTTCTTTATTTATGTTGTCAGTAGCATAAAAATTAAATTTACCAAATCTCTCAAACATTACATTAACAAGTAATGTGATTCCTCTATTCATTCAAGTTGAAGTGTCTCAAATTCTAATACAAGATAAATGTTGTAGCATTCATACAACATACAGATACTGCAACATCTGAGATTGTGTTACACTTTGTTACAAGTTGTTATATTCTGTGTCAATCAATTTGTGTCCAATGATCTAATAAGTGAACCCAAGTAAAGAAAACAAAATGCACCGATAATTAATCTTAGCAAACCTGAAGGTGATCAAGAAGGTGGATCAGATGATAACCCTTTTTCTGAACTTGAGAGCATCATGTTGGGAAGTACAATGTTTGGCTTAATTCTATCTTTTTTGATGCTTACAAAGCTTTCAATATATAAGATAAATACAAATATTTTAACTAATACATTGTCTATCTAAATCTCAGCATTCTATTTAATTTTCAATGCTCCATTGATGGTGATCATGGAAATTGAACTGTTGAAATTGAATTGCAGAAATTAATGTTCTGAATGACAGTGAGGCCATCTTAGAATTCAAAAGTTGAAGATGATGGATGATGATGACAAGCCGTTGACGGAAGGGTGATGTTTTGACGAGAATGTGAAGCTTTTACGTGACATAAGGGTATATCTCTTCTTCTCTTTGATTTATATTTTTTTCTTCTATATGTGCAAAAGTTTTCCTTTCTTTTTTGTATTTGATTTTGAAAAGTCACTAAATTTTAACTATTTGGTGAATGAAAGATATTTTTGTTGTAAGTTTTACAATTATAGTGAAATTTGTGGTGTTATTTTCACAGTCCAAATGATTAGAAGATTATTAATCTTGAACACTTGATAGCACTATTGAAAGGATATCTAAAATTCACTAGATAAAGTTGAATGTATTATTGAACTAGAAGATGAACCAAGCAACTCAGAGTATGGTCCAACTCTATCTATTGTAGGAATGGAGCATATGTAAGGAGGGATATACTTTATGTATTTCTGCTTAGGATTTAGGAGTTCAGAGTTTTATTAAAGGAGGATATATTTTAAAGGAGAATTGCATTGTAGACATGGTATTTTCTTATTATTTAGTTATTTTCTTTATATTGAGGTGTATATGATACGTGTGTTATGCTGTTAATTTTTTGGAGAACTTTGCTTTGGTAGAAAGTGCAAGAAACTTGAAATAGACAATAATTATTCAATAAATAAATAATAATTTGAAAATCAAAACCACATTATTATGAGACAATAACTTGAAAATCAACTATAAATTTCAAATTTAAATAGATAATAATTACTCAATAAATTATAATTAAAAAATATTAACTACTTGTTTTAGTTTTAAAAATCAAAATGTTTAGGGAATTATTATGAGATAAATAATACTTTATGATATTTTAATATTGAATTAAATTATTATTATTGAATTGAAAAATAAATCACTTTACGGATTTTGATTGTATTATAAAGGAGATTTTAACTTCTCACCCCTAACTTGAACCTGATACCCCTATACTTTTATGATTCCAAAATTGCCTCTGAAAAAAATTATAAACGGGCACAAACTTTTTTTTTTATTAATTTTTTTTATATAAAAAAAAAAAATACTATTATTATAAACGCGTACATAATCAGTGCGAACGCCCACGTAAAACACCAGTAGCGTGTGAACGCACGGATAATCATACTAAAATACGTGCGAACACACAGGTTTTTACTTTTTTTCGTACATTTAACGAAAATAAATGTAAAATTTATGTCTGTTGTGCTACTGACTTTTCTTTTTTTTATATTTTAAATTATAGTAAAATTAATTTTCTACTAATTTTCAACTAATTCTAATTTTAGATATTTATTTGTTTTATTTATTAAACTTTATAAACCCTTTTATTATAATTCTATTAACCCTAACAAAACATTTTTTTTTCTATTTTCATAATTGTTTCTAGTTTATAAAAATCTATTTCTTTTATAAGTGATTTTCATTTTTATTTTAATGAATGAAATATAATTTTAATATTTTTTTGTTACATATAATTTTATAAACGTGAAAAAATATATTGTTGATATAAATATTTTATAAGTGATGTATACTTTGCAAAAATGATATATAATTTATAAACGTTAAAAAATATATTTTATAAGTGATGTATACTTTGCAAAAGTGATATATAATTTATTATTCTTTAAAATATATATTGGACCTAATATAAGTAGTTTAAAAAAATTATTATTTCGTTAGAGACATTTTTTCTATTATACATTATATTTTAATGAACTAATCAAAATTTACTAAAATTTAATAGAAATAGCATCATAATAATCAATGTTTAATGATTAGGTCTCATAATTACGAACTTTATTTTTAAAGGGTATAATTACGAATTTATATATTTTAAATGTATTCATATTGATTTATTTGTAATGCGATAATGAACCGAAATTTGAGTAGTTTATATTCTTTTAACGTAATTGATGAAGATCAACCCATTAATTTGATTTATTTTATTGTTATTCAATTACTTGTCATCAAATATAAATTAATTTTGAATCCGAATTTCTAAAATGGTCATAATGTGTATCTAAAAAATAAATATATTTTAAATGAAAACTAAGTTATATTTATGAATATAATTAATATAATAAACCAATTTAAATTCACGTTAAAGAAAAGAATAAATAATTATAATAATAATTAATATATAATATTAAAGATAATTGTGCTATACGATAAAAATTAAAGTTTAGTATAAAATAAATATTCTATACAATAGAAAATAATGCACGTGTAGCCATAGATTTAAATGAAACTACCATATCATTACCTGGGCGTAGCCACGAGTTTAAAGAAATTATATGAACAAAGAAGTTATGTTTTTTTTAAAATATTTAAATATATTTATAAGATAATACATTCCATTAATAAAATATCTTATAATGATTTTGTTTTTACAGTTTATCTTTATCTTTGACTACTTTTTTAATTTTTTTTTTATAATTAAATTTAAATATTTTTTATTTTATTTAAATTTTAAAATCAAACTGGTGCCAATTCCGCGGTTCACACCCATACCCGTGCGGACGCACGGTCCAAATTTGGTATTTTTCTATTTTATTACATTTTGAAAATAAAAGCGTGCGTATCACACCAGTACCGTGTGAACACACGGATAACACACCAGTACTGTGTGAACGTACGGGTAATCATACCAATATCCGTGCGAACGCACGAGTTTTAACATTTTTTATATATTTTAAATCATAGTCCAAATTTTAATAAATACAACATTAAACTTAATTCTTTTATATCGTTATCTTTTTGGACTGTTATGTAAAATTATGTTTCTACTTATTTTCAACTAATTTTAATTTTGGATATTTATTTGTCTCATTTATTAAAATTTAGAAATCCTTTTATTATTACAACTCTATCAATCCTAAAAAAACATTTTTTTTTATATTTTTCACAATTGTTTTTTTTTTTACAAATTATGTGTTTAATAGTTTTTATTTCAATAATATTTTAATATTTTTAAATTTGTTTAAATTCTCATAACAAACTGAGTAACATATCTGCGGTCCACAACGGTACCCGTGCAGACGCACGGGTATCCCACTAGTTATCAATAAAAGGATTGATCTTCTTCTTGAACAAACAACTCTTACAATGATTATACAAGTGTTCTTGATGAAGGAATGAAACTAGAATGATTTGTATGAAGGTTTGACGCACAAGTTTCACTCTTTGAAATTTTTTGATTTAAACACTTGAAAAATTTGAAAGTTTAAAGATGAAAAGAATGTTTGAAATTATTTGCAAGAAGGTGAGTTTTAAAATCTGAAAATATGATGTTTATATAGCCACTAAACAACTTTTCAAAAGAGTGCAAATGACCAAAGGGTGCCATGCATGAAAAATCATTTGGCTGAAAAACAAAATATTTTCACACACTGATTCAGTGTTAATCGATTAACACTTTTGCACCAGCAAGGTGTTAATCGATTAACCCCTTGTAACAAGCAAAATATTCAAAATTTTCTATGGTTAATCGATTAATAGTTTTGAACTACCAAAGGTTAATCGATTAACCAATGTTAAAAAGTGAAAAATACTTTATAAAAAGGTATGAAATGGAATGGTTTTCACAAGCAAATATTTTGATGATTCATGCCAAATATGATTGATGATATGAACACTTGTATATTCAAAGTTAAGTTGAGTTCATATACCTTTAAATCATGATCAATCTTTTTAATAACTTTCAAGACTTTTTGATATATTTGATACTTGAAACTTGATGCTTGGCTTGAATCATTCCTTTTTGTGATCTTCAATAGGTTGTATAATGTTATTGTCTTCATCAAAACACATTTGAGAAGCTTGATTCTTCATTCTTCCCCTTTTTGATGATGACAACTCTTATCTTGAAAATTTTGATTTCAACCTTGTTTTCTCTAACAAAAGACAATACTCCCCCTTGATGTAAGCTCCCCCTTAAACCATGCTTGGGAGAATTTTTAAAACATCTTACTTGCTGCAAAATTATGTTAGAGAAACAAACACACAAACACTTCTCCCCCTTTGTCATTACCAAAAAGGAAGGGAAAATTCTAAAAAAAAAATTAAAGAATGAGTGATATAGGAAAAGATGAACAATGAATGAAAACATTTGTAACACATAACACATTTGAGACATTTTCACACACAAATTTAACAACACATAAAACATAACATAACATGAAATAAGTTTAACAACACATGACATAATTCTTACAATAATCCAAAATAAAACATAACATAATATAGAAAGTCTTAAAAACTTAATCATAAAGCAAAATAACACTATAATACTAAATAACACTAGAATACTAAATAAACCTTTTAGTCACTTTCCGACATATTTTCGCCTTCCTCTTCCTCTACTTCACTCTCCTCAACTCTAGGTTTCCTGCGATGAGATGTTGTGAGCTTAAGCAACATTTTCTTAACCGAAGCCATTTCAAAAGTGTGATTGTTCATTGTTGCTCCCATTGAATACATTTTGTTGTAAAGTGCTTCATTCGTATAACCGCCTCCCATAAACCAGACTGTTATTCAAGAAATACATTTAATATATCTCTTCAATGCTACACATTCCAAGTCTTTCTCTCAATTTCACGAATACTTCACAATTTAAGGCTTTGGTCATGATGTCGGCTAACTGATCCTTAGTTCCACAGTGCACTAGTTTAACTTCTCCTTGATTTGCCAACTCATGAAGAAAGTGAAATCGAACGTGAATATGCTTACTCTAACCATGCATATAGGATTCTTCGAAAGTTTAATCGTTGAACTATGTAACACCTCAAAATTTTCCCTCTTGTTGTTGCCTAGCTTATGTTTCATTGCATTACATTTAGACCTCATTTCATCTCATATAGCATGCATGTTGCATAAGGGCATGTGATAAGTGGATTGCAGAGCATGGACTATCCCAAGCCATGGAACAAGAGCCAAGGGTCTCCCAACAAGTCTCAAGGGTCTCTTACATCTCACATGATCTCAATTGATACCACAAGTCATGGGAAGATGGGAATTCATCAAAAAGATTGGACAGTGCATCATCTCCTATCAAACAGTCCAAATTAGGGTTTGTGATCCAAGCATTATCCTGATGAAATTTTGGTTCAAACTTAATCTCAATGTTTTCTACATGATATCAAGTATCTAAGGATAGAAGATTGCCTATTGGTTCATTTCAGAAGAGGTTCAATTGGTCAGTTGCTTGAGAATCAAGAAATTGGGGAAAAAGTCAACTGTGCAGTGGAAAAAGTCAACTCCTGACTTTTTAAGGTCAAATTCATGAAATTCAAGTTACATATGGTCATTGGACAAGATTTGATCAAGAAATGATGGAGGAATCATGAAAAATCAAGAAATGTACAAAGTTTCCATTTTTAGAAACTTAGGGTTTCCAAAAATGGCAAGTTTGGACCATTTTGTACTACACTTTAAGGCTTCCTTTCTTCAAGATAAAAGCTCCAAACTTCAGGCCCAAGTTGAGCAAATTAAATTTCACACTCTAAGCTTCAAATCCATATAAAGAACTCTTCCATTGGATCAAAATTGAGGGAGTTATGATCAATCAAAGTTTGGTAAAATCAAGGCAAAAACCAAGTCATGGCAAGGCAAGCTCAGGCCTCCAGGCCATAATTTCATCAAACACTTGGTGTGCCAAATGTCAAGCCATTTTTCTCATTGAAGGAAGCTTCAAATGAAAAAATGTTGAACATCAAAGTTGTTCCTCTCAATGTCCTCTTCAACTTTGATGTTGGACATTTTTCCATTTGAACAAGTTATGAATGAGTTATAGGGGTCCAAAGTTGATGGTTTCATGCTGAAATTCACAAGCCATGTTGCCATGCGTGCCACAACCTTGCCTCGCCCATAAACCAATTTTGGTGTACTTGAGTTCATGGTCATTTTCAAGTGTCTTATAGGTCATATTTCCATTCAATTTCCATACCAATCTTGTTCTAACATGTTCCTTCTTTCTAATGACACCAAAACCTCACCATTTCATGCCTTGTACATGAAGCATTTCATTACCAAAATCCCTTGTTTGCATTGCAACCATGCTGCAACATCGTTGTTGTTGATAAAACTCAGTCACACGCATGCTTCACACCATATATCTTTTCCTCATTTGGCTAGACCACCATCTTACATATTGTACCATACATGCTACACCATACATACAAGACGAAAATGAAAGAAACTTGCTCTACAAGCTTATTGCTACACACTTACATCACCACTATTCATTTTAATCATCACCACTGATCACATAACTTCATCACCATCTCACTTCATCATCCCCACCGTACCACATCATGAGCTCATTCTCACCTGAACCAAACCTTCCAACTCATGTTCTAACTGTCATGACTCAGTTAGTAAACTAAAACTCAGTTAACTAACTCAGTTAACTTGAGTTCCAAATGCTAACTGGATGAGTTAAACATTAACCCCACCTATATAAGCTCCATTGCTCACAAAATTAGCAATAACACTTCATTTTTGCCACATTTCTCAAATCATTCTCATTTTTCTCTGAACTCTCTCTGAACTCTCTCTCTCATTGCACGAATTCACCATTGCTCTTCATCAATCTTCTTCAATCATCACCATCAAGCAAGAGTACAGCACTGAAGCATTGAATAGCTCAATTATCTCCAATCTCAGATTCAGTTTTTCTTCTTATTCTCAAGATCAAGTAGCATTTATTCTGCTCAAATTGAAGTTCTAGAAGTTCAAGAACAAGTTCTCACCTCTGGTCTTCTCAGCAATTCAAAGATCTTCAAGTTTCAGGTTCCAAAATTTCTCAAACTTTTCTTGCACGATTTTATCCTGTTTTAGCTTGTTGATGTAGTGTTTGAGCTTATTAGAAGCTATGTTGAATCCGGCTAGTTGATAGGCATGCTAGATGCATAGTTTTAGAAATTAGGGCAAAAGTGTTTGTGTTTGATTCTTTGAATATATGCAGGATGTGTTGATTCTGAGCCTGGATCCTTGTTCCTTGTAACTTCCTCTTTCGATTGGTACCATTTTTACGAATTTCTGGGACATGGGAGATTTGCAGTTACCGGAGGGTGGCCGGAGAAGATGACCGGAAGTCATTCTCCAGCCGGTGAGGTTGTATTAGGGTTTAAGGCTCAGATTATGTCGTGACCGTCTGATTTGTTTCATCCTAGGGCCAGAAATGTGACACCCCATAAATGAGAGAGCGTCCTCATCACGTGACTTCATTTTGAATATGAGTGCTACCACGTGTGCGTGTATATGTTTGCTAGCATGTGCCTTTCACCTGAAGCGTTGGATTGAATTGCTATGATGATTGATTGCTGTTGACTTAATCCTATGGCTGTGATTGCATCAAATATATGAATGAGCATGCACCGTATCACACAAACGCCGCCTTAATAGACTGAACCCTAATTATTTTTTACACCCCCTTGCTTGAGCCCAAACGTTTCTTTCAACGTGGAAATTACTTAGCCTACACCTCCTCTCCATTTCACTCTCATTTTTAATTTCTTTTTCATATTATTTCCATTTTCTTCTTATTAAAAATACCAAATAAACTCTAAAAATTACAAATTAATTCATGTGTGTTATTAACACATTTATATAATTTTATGTTATTTTTAACTCTGACTTTATTGATTTTAGATCATAATTTCATAATTTTCTTCCAATTTCTTTTTGAGTGAATTTCTCCATGAACACTTGAGCTTGCACATTTTATTTCTCTCATTTCACACACTGTTTTTCATCCATTATTTTTGCATTGATTATAGGACATCTTGAAGCATCTAAAGAAATTTTCATTTGATTTTTAAAGTCATTTTACCATGTGTTTGGATGTGTATCTTTAAGTGTTTTTGTGGTGTGTTTCCATGTGATTTCATGAGGCCTTTTGAGTTTTGCTATGAGTTTTTGTTGCATGTTTTGCTTCTGATCAGTGATGTATATGACCTCTTCCCATAATTTTCTCATGTGGTTTGACATTTTTTTGATGCCTTGTGATTGGAGTTACTTTTGTGCACTTTCTTCTACTTCATGCTAACATGTTTTAATGAGGCATTTATGCCACCATTTTATGTTTGTTTGTACATCTTTTATAGGTCATTTGTGTGATATTATAGGTCATCCTTGTTTCATTATAGGTCACTTTGACTTGTGTTTGCATTTGATATGAGTTTATGTATCATAACTTGAAAGTTTGACATGGTTCCTTCTCTTGTATCTTCTTAAGTTCTACATGTTTCATGTGTGCATTTTTGTATGCCATTCCATACATTCCATTTGAATCTCATTAATGGTATGCCACTGTCTATATGCATTCATTAATCATTCCATATGATATACATCCTTAACATGTAAATTTGTGCATCTAATTGAAACTTGTTTCTCTCATTTTCATTCCTTTTCATCTTGTATTTTCTACTTGTATCATTGCATCCATGACTTGTATGATGATTCATATGCATTAAAAGACATTTATAAATGATGCATGCTTCTAACCTTAGCATTTCATTAAGCATAAATACATGTTCACTTTGCATTTCCATTCATCTTCCATCTATTCCTTTCATGGTGCATCTCTTGGATGTTTAAGGCATTATGTGTGCAAAGTTTGGGTGTGTTTGATCTCTTAACCTTAGAGAGCATCCTTTGGATATAGGTTCTGACCTTGAATGATTTTCATCTCTTAGGATCTTTATCCATTGATTCTTAATTTGTTTGATCACTACTTGTTATTCTTTCCTTATTTCACTTCTTGTAAATAGTTTTTGAACTAACCTTTTCATGTAGGTGCCAATACTAAGTAAGGGTGTGGATATGCTTCCACGTACACTTCTTTCTTTCATTTTCTCTTCTCTCTTTTAATCATTCAACTTGTGATCATGATAAGCATTTATATGCTTTCCTTGAATAACTTCTTTCTTCTCCCTTTTGAGTTATAACTCATCTTCTACTTTAGAAGCGAGTTATTTAATTCACTCTTCTTCTCCTTTCTCTTAGTATTAGGTTTCTTGAACCACATTAACCATAGGAACATCCATGTATGATAATTTTAGGGTTTGAGTCTTAGTCTCCCTCATTAGACTTTACCTTTCTCCACCTTTTGAGTCTCTCTTCTTCTCATCTCAAAATAAAAATAAAAAACACTTAACAAAAAGGCATAACAGGTATTGTATTTGGGCCTTTCATGTGAGAATAAGATAGTGAGGGGTCTTCTCTCATTTTCTTAGAATGTTTAGCGTACGTCCCGTCTTGGGTCGATATGCGAGGCATTCGATCCTACATGAGAGACTTAAATACAATGCGTGTTACAAAACACAAAAATAATCAAAACACTTCTTTCTAAAATACAAAAACAAACAAACAATTCTCTTCTCATCTCCTTCATTCTATTCCTTAAGGATTCGTCATGTCTGTTCTACCGCAAATAGGTAACACCTAAGTCTCCATACAGCGAGCTGCAACACCTAACTGCTGGGACGCGCACTTTGACGTTTCCATAAAAAACACAAGCAAAGCAACCCTTGTTGAGCCGAACTATGTTTTCTCTGATTCTTCTTTCTCGTCCGATTGAGGATACATAGGCACAAGACGGCGATGTCTTGACGAGCAACCTTCCCCGTAGTCCGTCGAACTACGTTGACTCTGACTTTCCCATTGCACTGAGGGAATACGTAGGCCTAGGACAACGATAACGTCCTATCGAGTCACTTCTTTTTCTTTTCTTCTTCGGTTCTTCGTTCCTTTCCGTTCTCGTTCCTTTTCCTTTCTAGTAGCAGCGGAGCTCCAGTCGACGACACCCTTTTATCGAAACAGCAAGCGTGGATCCCATCGGGTACGATGGACGCGTGGGGGTGCTAATACCTTCCCCTCGCGTAACCGAATCCCGAACCCAGTTCTCTTGGTCGCAAGATCGGGCTCTTTCCTTCCCCTCAGGTTTACGCAGTGTTTCTTTTCCCTCTCTTGGGATAAATACACATTGCCGGCGACTCTGTTTCTGCGCCACTTTCGCGTTTGTACTTGGATGAAAATCCCTGGAGCGACAGCTGGCGACTCTGCTGGGGATCGAACCCAGAATCTCTGGTTCCCTAAGCGAGTCAATCCTAGCGCTTGTCTGTTTTTCTTTCATTGGGTGTTTACTTTGATGATGTATTTACTATTTTTACTGTATTTCTATTTACTGCATTATTGCCTAACTGTATTACTGTATTTATCACATTTATTACATTACACATCATTATTATACTAGACTGTGTTGTGCTGGTTTTCTGTTTGGCGGGATGGATATTCGGAGAGATAAGCCCATTACACAGGCTTGAGTATATACATAGGACTAGAGTGGACGGTAGTGTGGCCTACGTAGCGTCTTGTTATGTATGGTTTACCCGAAATTCACAACCAGACGAAGTTTTCTTGGGAGATGCTCTGATTTGCGCGTCTTGTGCATTTCAGAGTGTTAACCTAGAAAGCTGTCGATGCTAGTGACCGATCATTGAGGACCTTAGTAGAAACATCCCTCTTTAGTGGTGACAATGGCAGCCCACATTCTGTGGCAAACCCATTCGCACCCGAGGGCCCACTTTGGAACTTGCATAGGATGGCCTTTATTTTTGGGGAATCAGTGAACGATCTCTTTGTTTGGCGATAACATTGTATCCTACGGGCTGAATGTACTATTGCTTCTCAAAATAGAGAATCCGAAACTGAGGAACCCCTATTTTAGTACCCACATGTGAGTATGGGCAGGTGTTTACAGGTTTGCAGGTGACCATGCCTCCTACATACCCTGATATTCTGGTATTTTCACAGACAGATGATGTAACTTATTACAGTCAGTGGGTTTATATCTACATTATTATTCTCAGATTTGTACAGACACCGTGCACACAGTCCAGCACAGACACAGAGTACGCTGATACCATGCCCTTTTACATTACATTATCATGTCATAACATTCATGTTTGTCATTTACAGGTGCTTATTACACTTCTGATTCCAATCAATGGGCTCGACAGAGACAGTTGCCAAAAGAAAGAACAATGTTGCCTATAAGTTCCCAGAACCTACTTTGGATTTACTGCATAAGGTGATAGATATGGCTGAACCGGGTGTTCTTGTCCACTTCCAGAAGAAATATGGGAAATTGGTTCAGATGGTCCGCAGAATCACACAGTATGAACATGATGTTCTTCACACGTTGTTACAGTTTTATGAGCCGTCGCTGAGATGCTTTCTTTTTCCTGATTACATTTTGATGCCTACTTTGGAATAGTTCTCATTTATTTTGGGAATTCCGGTCGAATCAGCTTTGCCATTCTTTTCTGGTAGTCATCCTAGCATAGAGGAGATTGCAGCTGCGGTACAGGTGAAAGATTCAGTGCTAAAAGGAAATGTGGCTATCAAAAGGGGGGTGAAAGGTTTTCACCTAGCCTTTCTTACTAACCAAGCTCAAGAGGCTGCTAAAGCAAAGAATTGGGTAGTTTACAAGTCCATCCTGGCTTTGTGCATATATGGCATTGTTCTTTTCCCTAATCAATAGGATTTTGTGGATATGCAGGCTATAAGAGTTTTTGTTCTCAAAAACCCGGTTCCCACTTTGTTAGGAGATTTTTACTACTCTGTGCACTTCAAGAATGAAAAAAGAAGGGGAGGATCTGTCAATTGTTGCACTCCACTTTTATCTCATTGGTTTTTGAAGCATTTACCTCAGACAGGTGCTTTCGTAGACACAAAAGATTCTTTAAAATGGTCCAAGCGGATAATGGGATTAACTGCCAATAACATCGTCTGGTTCGATCGTAAGTTGATGGGAATAGAGATTATTACCAGTTGTGGGAATTTTCCCAATGTGCCTCTAATTGGCAAGAAAGGGGGAATCAACTATAACTCGATCCTGGACATTAGACAGTTTGGATACGCTTCCAGGTATCCTCCCACAGATCGGGATGTTGAGAAATCTTTGTTTTTTACAGGGACTGAAAATGAGGAAATACTGCGAGAAGTTGTGAATGCTTGGGGCACCAGCGTAAAACAGGAAAAACAGTCTTTGGAAAAATGGATTGCAGATCTTATCCTGAGTATGAAAGATGGATTAAAATGAAGGTGAACGAATTACTCTTGCCTTTTTCAAGGGAACCCCCTTTATATCCCGTAATGCCAGAGCAGCCTACTACGGTAGCCATCGAGGAGTTTGACAAGCTGCAGAAGTTGGTGAAGGAGCTTCAGGTGGAGAATTCAGACTTGAGTAGTCTTCTTCAAAACGCTTTACATGCCAACAAAGAGTTGGAGCATAAAGCCCAAGATGCCGGAAAAATCTTAGCTGCAAGAGAAAAGGATTTCGCCGAAAGAGCTCAACATTTCCAGAAAATTAGTAAAGGTGCCGATGCTGCCACTCAAGCTCATAAGAAGACCAAACAGACTTTAGCTCAGACCAAAGACATGTTAGCCAAGTTTCAGCAAGCCTGGGATGAGGTTAGAATCGAGAATGCAGAGTTGCAGGAACAGCTAAAGATCAAGGATGATGAGCTTCTTAGAGCGCATGAACAACAGAGAAAGCATCGGGAAGACTTTGGAAAAAGCCAAGTGCAGCTGAAGAATGTTAATGATGAACTGGCAGTGTCCAAGAAAAAGCTTGAGGATGCCATGGTAGAGATGAGAAGACTCAAGATACAAGCTGGGGTGAAAAGGTTTAAGGAAGTGAGTACTGATGAAGCTCTCTTGATGCACGCGGATTCACTAGCCGAAGCTCTGAAGAAGAAAGACATTTTGATCAAAGAGATGATTGAAAGGCCAGGTCATCAGCGCACCAGAATCCTTTTTGAAGAAATCAAGTATTCAAGTGACAAATTGAAAGATTTGGAGTTAGATGTTTGATCTTACTTTCCCATCTTCTTAATGTAGTTTTGTTGATGTAATGTTGGCTACCACCAGGCTTGTTGATGGAGCCATTTCCTTGATGTACTTCTCATTTACGGACTCATTGTAAAATGCTTCGGCGCTTATTAGTTTTATGTTGAATTCAATGAATGGCTTATTCAAAGGGGTTTCTTCGGCATCACTCTATTCACCAGCACATTACCACAACATTTTATCACAGCACAGTTCTTCTCAATATTTTTCTCTCAACATTATGTGACTATTATTGAGCTCCTTGTGATTAAGACTGGAATCAGGGTGTAAAACGCCCTGGCAATGAGAAACATGACATTTGCATTCTCATAATCATAAGCATTTTTGCATAACAGGTAGTTGTTCCGATTTTTCTTAACCTTTATTTGGTTTCAGGCAGGATAGATGACCAACCGATTCATCAATATTCTACTCGACTCAACCAGAAAAGAATAATGGAGCAAATGCAAGCAGAAATGGCTGCCATGCAGGCTTGCATGGCTCAGTTCATGGATTTATTGCAAGGCGTTTCACAAGGGCAAGAACAGCTGGGGACCCTTGTCTAACCCTTGATGACGGAATTGAGGGAAGTACGGAGCCAAACGGGGCAGTTTACGGGGAGGATGCAAGCTTTGGTTCAAGACCAGAAAATGCTGAAGGAAGAGGTCAACCAGATGAAAACTCATATGGGCCTGGTCTTGGAAATTTTGAATACGGGGCTAAAGAAAGAAAATAATCCTGTGCTTGCTGCCGCAACAGAAGTCCTTACTCCTCCCATCTCTTTGGAGTCTTCTCTAGATCATGGATTGCCTCGTGAATCCCATCCACAAACTGAAGTTTCGGAGCTCTCTCATCAGTAATCACTTCATGCTCCTCAAGAGGATCCTAAGTTGGAGGGTCCTAAAAGGAAGTTCGATCCTATTCCAATGCCGTATGCACAATTGCTTTCTTATTTGCTCGAGCTCAAATTGGTTGAACGTGTTAGTTTGGGACTTATTCACACAAAGCGTCCTCTGGGACCTAATGCTAATGCTAGATGTGAGTTCCACTCTGGGGCACCTGGTCACAATGTTGAGAATTATACAAGGTTCAAGCATAAAGTCCAAGAGCTCATTGATTCAGGGGCAATAAAGTTTACGTCAGTTGGCACTGGTAAACAAAGTGATTTTACTCCCACTATTGCAAAGGAATTGAGGACTCTTCCCTTGTCCAAAGGAGCCACCTCATGTCATAGATCTCTTCCACAACCTGGTGCTTCAGAGGTTCTGCGCCAGCAACCCTTGTTTGTGCCTCATCCGACTACAGAAAGAAAGGTGCAGGAGCAGATGGGACACCGAAATCAGCATCAACAGCAGAATTATCAGCAACAGAAGCAACTCAGATCAAGAAGGCCCAAGAGGATATTTGATCCTATTCCTATTCCTTATAGTCAGTTGTTCGCTCGCTTGCTCAAAATCTCTCTGATTTAGCTGAGGAATGCCATGCCATTGCCATACCCCATCCCTCCGGACTATGACATGAATGATAGCTGTGAGTTCCACTCAGAAATGTTTGGGCATACACTTGATAACTGTAATGCGTTTCAGCACGAGGTGCAAGATTTGATTGACTCAGGAGTCATTAACTTCTCTGCAGATGGTATGCATTTCACCTGAAGCTTCCCACGTGGTCATTGGGAACTGCAAGAGCGTCATCAGATGCAATAAGTGTAGACGGAGTCAAGTCTTCTCAACAATGGCAATTTCCAGATTCTTTACTGCATTTTCATATGTAGCTTTCATTTGTTTGTTTAAACAGTGTTTGCATGAAAACTTGTTTGTATTTTGAGTGTTGATTTTAATGCAATGAATGTGTTGTTCTTGAAGTAATTTACTTTTATGCACTCATATCATGTTTGTATGCACTGCAATACCAACTTTCTTGCCTAAACTCTTGAGGGAGGATGATGAGGGAAAAGACGCAAATATTTGGTTGTGTGCTTTCGGATAAAACCCTGTTGAGGATGTACAGGCATTGTTTCAATCCCTAAACACTGGAGATATAAGGGAGATAGACCCTCGTTAACCCCTTTGAGCCTTGAAGTAGGAGTTTCTTTTCGTCTGAAAAAACCCTCACATTTAACCCAAGGGCAGGGTAGGCGTCAGTTAATTTGACCGAGCGTTCAAAATTCAAAAGGAATATGCATCTGAGGATCCATTACCTTCTATTTCACACATCAAGAGGTCAAAAGAGATGTGAAACCACAATGGTTAACCATCAATGATCAAGGAGTGAGGCAGTTACAACCCTTTCAAACAAGTCAGACAAAACAGTGTCACACGATTTGTTCAAAAAAAAAAGGAAAAAAGAAAAAGCCCGCTAAGTCGAAACTTGAAAATAAGTGACTTAGGCAAGAGTTAGGGCATCCCTCTGGACTTCAAAATCGAAAAACTCAAAAGAGTCAGTCCTGGCAAAATCAGGGATCAAAAGAACGAAAAGCGAAAAGCGAAAAGGATTACAAAAGAAAAATCCTCAAACAAGAACAAATTCGTGTGGTTGCAGACACAAAAGACAAAAAGGGGTGACTGTTGCTCTGAAACCTCATTAGGTGTCAAACCATCAGTTGCATGGGTTCCTTAAAGATCATGAAATCTTTTTGAGAGATGAGCGCTTGTGCCAAATTAGCTAAACGTAGGACTGGAGAACATCACGAAGAGTGGGTGGGCACCAATAAACTGTGAGGCTTAAATCCTTTTTTCTCAAAACTGTAAACTAGGCCACGATACAACCCTTAAAAGTCCTAATTAAAACAGGGTTTATTCCAAAGGCGTACTCTAACGAGATAGCGTTCCTGACTCCTATGGGTTATGCTAATAAGATTTTTGTTGGTATTGCATGTGCGTATTGTTTTCTATTCAAAAATCAAGGCCGCATCCCAGCTAGTGATTCGTTCACAGGGCTTGGCGACGCATTTTCAATAAAACTTCAAGGTTAACATGAGTGTTGCATTAGAATTGCCATTCTCATATCAAACATTTTCTGCTTGCATGCGTTTGACATCAAAGAAGCTTACATGATGAACGTCAGTTGAGAAGCTCGATCACGTCGAGTTGAGATGGTGAAAACTCCGAAGGACAGTCATGTCAAGGGGTATGTGGCCAAGAGACTGTGCGCAGCTTGGGGGTTCCTGATAAATGGTGATAAGATGTAGCCTATCTGGAGCAGTCACATTGAAAGTTCAGCCAAACTGGGGCAATTATGCCGAGTTTCAATAAATCTCTCCACAAGCGTTTAACATGGGGAAATCAGGTCGAGTTGACAAATCTCTTCAAAGTTCAGAACACTGGGGCAGAGTATTTTCAAGCCATTATAAATCCTTTCGAGGTAACTTACTTCATGGAATATGCAGTCTGGGGCAGTTATGTCGAGATCTGATAAATATCTCCAAGAGTTTGAAGACCCTGGGGCAGTGTGAATGCCCGGTCTTCTATAAAATCCTCTTGAGATGATTGCTTCCTTTAGACTTGGTGGTCTGGGGCAAATGGAGAGGTCAAAGGGTCGTTTATGGCCATATAGACAGGTCAGGCTGGGTAACAAGTTTGTTTTTCCCCAGTAGAGTTACTCTCCTCGGCATCTGAAAGATCATCATCCTCAGCAGAGCTTACTCTTCCCTGTAAAGTCATGGTTGATCTATTACTCCCCAGCAAGCAGTCAGAAGTGGATTGCTCAAAGGTGGATGTTGTTGTATCTCCAGCAGGAGATGTGTTGGATGTCTTTTGAAAAGACTTTATTTTCCCCACAGAGCCTGATAATCACTCTCCTCAGGAGGTCAGGAAGTGTAGTTTCATCTGTAACGACATGCTCCAATCCCCAGCAGGGTAAATTCTTTCCTCCAACAGCAGATAGGTGTTCTCCCCTAGCAGAGCCGATGTTATCAATCAACATTCCCCAAGCAGATTTGCTGGTGTTGGCTGATATTCCCCAGCAGGATAAGGGCGATGTCATTTCCCCAGCAGCGGGTTAAGTCCAATGGTGTCCCCAGCGGGTCTAGTATTGGTGATTTGTCTCCCTAAGCAGAGTTTGGTGGTAATCCTCACAGCGGTTAGTTCAACGATGGTTGATATCCCCATCAGGTTTTAAGTCTAAGTGATATTTGGCACTCTTCTGATTCAGGTCTTGGTTTCCTTTTCAAAGAGTATGTATAATCCCCAACAGAGTGGAATTTCTCTCGGGGTTTCCATCTCCAGCAGAGCTTGTGATCAGGAAGTCGTTCATGGAAATCTTCCTCAGCAGGATCTTTTAACTCAGAGGACAAGTTAGTTTGTCATCCCCGGAGGAGCTGCCTTTGTCTTCAGCATTTATTTTGCTAAGACATTTCTTTTGCATTGCATAAGCATTCTTGCATGGCATCCTCCTAAACGCGTAGCATTTCCATTTCGTATGGAGCATTACGCCATAGAAAATTCAAACATATACATTTGAAGCATAAGCCAGGTTTGATATATGTTACCAGTTTCCGTCCCCAACAGACAAAGATGTAATTCAGGAGATGTTGTTTAACATTACACCGCAACCAATGGGTCTTTCTTACTGTTGTTCCTTCTGGTACTCCCCTACGGAGTTGTGTGTGTAGACTTCTCTTCCCCCAACGGAGTCATCTTCTTTTCAGGTCGTAAGTCCGTTGATTCTACTTCCTGTGCATTTACGGCTGTTATCCCAACTTTTGGTTGGTATTCCCTTTGTTTTCCCAACTTTTGGTTGGTATTCTCTGCTCTCACTCAATATTGGTTAGCTTCCCTCATTCCAACTTTTGGTTGGTATCCTTCGTTCACGCCAACTTTTGGTTGGTCTTGCTTATTGTGAGTGCGCCTTTGGTCGGCGTCCTCGGTATCCCAACTTTTGGTTGGTATCCTTTGCTTCATTCCAACTTTTGGTTGGTACCCTTCGTTTATCCCAACTTATGGTTGGTCTTGCTTATTGTGAGTGCGCCTTTGGTCGGCGTCCTCGGTATCCCAACTTTTGGTTGGTATCCTTTGCTTCATTCCAACTTTTGGTTGGTACCCTTCGTTTATCCCAACTTTTGGTTGGTCTTGCTTATTGTGAGTGAGCCTTTGGTCGGCGTCCCCGGTATCCCAACTTTTGGTTGGTATCCTTTGCTTCATTCCAACTTTTGGTTGGTATCCTTTGTTCATCGCAACTTTTGGTTGGTCTTGCTTGTTGTGAGTACACCTTTGGTCGGCGTCCTCGGTATTCCAACTATTGGTTGGTATTCCCTTTGTTATTCCAACTTTTGGTTGGTATTCACTTTCTTTATCCCAACTCTTGGTTGGTCTCTTTTGTTGAGTTCGCCTTTGGTCGGCGTTCTTATCTATCCTAACTATTGGTTAGTATCTCTTATTCCAACTTTTGGTTGGCATCCTCTTCGTTCATCCCAACTTTTGGTTGGTCTGGCTTGTTGTGAGTTCGCCTTTGGTCGGCGTCCTCGTTATTCCAACTTTTGGTTGGTACCCTTTGTTCGTTATCCTAACTTTTGGTTGGTCTCCGTTTGTTATCCCAACTATTGGTTGGTACACTTTCCCTTATCTCAACCTTTGGGTGGTATTCTCTTTGTTATCCTAACTTTTGGTTAGTATCAATTGCTTTTGAGTCCACCTTCGGTTGGCAAGCACTTTATTTTGTATCTCCCCACAGGTTGCAAATTTCCAGGTTATTTTGGTATTCAAACCCCGCGTATCCCAATTGTCTGAAAGCCGTCGCTATCATACCCTCAGATCCGAGAAGTTTGAATAGGGGCAGCTGTAACACCTCAAAATTTGCCCTCTTGTTGTTGCCTAGCTTATGTTTCATTGCATTACATTTAGACCTCATTTCATCTCATATAGCATGCATGTTGCATAAGGGCATGTGATCAGTGGATTGCAGAGCATGGACTATCCCAAGCCATGGAACAAGAGCCAAGGGTATCCCAATAAGTCTCAAGGGTCTCTTACATCTCACATGATCTCAATTGATACCACAAGTCATGGGAAGATGGGAATTCATCAAGAAGATTGGACAGTGCATCATCTCCTATCAAACAGTCCAAGTTAGGGTTTGTGATCCAAGCATTCTCCTGATGAAATTTTGGTTCAAACTTGATCTCAATGTTTTCTACATGATATCAAGTATCTAAGGATAGAAGATTGCCTATTGGTTCATTTCAGAAGAGGTTCAATTGGTAAGTTGCTTGAGAATCAAGAAATTGGGGAAAAAGTAAACTGTGCAGTGGAAAAAGTCAACTCCTGACTTTTTAAGGTCAAATTCATGAAATTCAAGTTACATATGGTCATTGGACAAGATTTGATCAAGAAATGATGTAGTAATCATGAAAAATCAAGAAATGTACAAAGTTTCCATTTTTAGAAACTTAGGGTTTCCAAAAATGGCAAGTTTGGACCATTTTGCACTACACTTTAAGGCTTCCTTTCTTCAAGATAAAAACTCCAAACTTCAGGCCCAAGTTGAGCCAATTAAAGTTCACACTCTAAGCTTCAAATCCATATAAAGAAATCTTCCATTGGATCAAAATTGAGGGAGTTATGATCAATCAAAGTTTGGTAAAATCAAGGCAAAAACCAAGTCATGGCAAGGCAAGCTCAGGCCTCCCGGCCATAATTTCATCAAACACTTGGTGTGCCAAATGTCAAGCCATTTTTCTCATTGAAGGAAGCTTCAAATGAAAAAATGTTGAACATCAAAGTTGTTCCTCTCAATGTCCTCTTCAACTTTGATGTTGGACATTTTTACATTTGAACAAGTAATGAATGAGTTATAGGGGTCCAAAGTTGATGGTTTCATGCTGAAATTCACAAGCCATGTTGCCATGCGTGCCACAACCTTGCCTCGCCCATAAACCAGTTTTGGTGTACTTGAGTTCATGGTCATTTTCAAGTGTCTTAGAGGTCCTATTTCCATTCAATTTCCATACCAATCTTGTTCTAACATGTTCCCTCTTTCTAATGACACCAAAACCTCACCATTTCATGCCTTGTACATGAAGCATTTCATTACGAAAATACCTTGTTTGCATTGCAACCATGCTGCAACATCGTTGTTGTTGATAAAACTCAGTCACACGCATGCTTCACACCATATATCTTTTCCTCATTTGGCTAGACCACCATCTTACATATTGTACCATACATGCTACACCATACATACAAGACGAAAATGAAAGAAACTTGCTCTACAAGCTTATTGCTACACACTTACATCACCACCATTCATTTTAATCATCACCACTGATCACATAACTTCATCACCATCTCACTTCATCATCCCCACCGTACCACATCATGAGCTCATTCTCACCTGAACCAAACCTTCCAACTCGTGTTCTAACTGTCATGACTCAGTTAGTTAACTCAAACTCAGTTAACTAACTCGGTTAACTTGAGTTCCAACTGTTGACTGGATGAGTTAAACATTAACCCCACCTATATAAGCTCCATTGCTCACAAAATTAGCAAGAACACTTCATTTTTGCCACATTTCTCAAATCATTCTCATTATTCTCTGAACTCTCTCTGAACTCTCTCTCTCATTGCACGAATTCACCATTGCTCTTCATCAATCTTCTTCAATCATCACCATCAAGCAAGAGTACACCACTGAAGCATTGAATAGCTCAATTATCTCCAATCTCAGATTCAGTTTTTCTTCTTATTCTCAAGATCAAGTAGCATTTATTTTGCTCTAATTGAAGTTCTAGAAGTTCAAGAACAAGTTCTCACCTCTGGTCTTCTCAGCAATTCAAAGATCTTTAAGTTTCAGGTTCCAAAATTTCTCACACTTTGCTTGCACGATTTTATCCTATTTTAGCTTGTTGATGTAGTGTTTGAGCTTATTAGAAGCTATGTTGAATCCGGCTAGTTGATAGGCATGCTAGATGCATAGTTTCATAAATTAGGGCAAAAGTGTTTGTGTTCAATTCTTTGAATATATGCAGGATGTGTTGATTCTGAGCCTGGATCCTTGTTCCTTGTAACTTCCTCTTTCGATTGGTACCATTTTTACGAATTTCTGGGACATGGGAGATTTGCAGTTACCGGAGGGTGGCCGGAGAAGATGACCGGAAGTCATTCTCCATCCGGTGAGGTTGCATTAGGGTTTAAGGCTCAGATTATGTCGTGACCATCTGATTTGGTTCATCCTAGGGCCAGAAATGTGACAACGCATAAATGAGAGAGCGTCCTCATCACGTGACTTCATTTTGAATCTGAGTGCTACCACGATTGCGTGTGTATGTTTGCTAGCATGTGCCTTTCACCTGAAGCATTGGATTGAATTGCTATGATGATTGATTGCTGTTGACTTAATCCTATGGCTGTGATTGCATCAAATATATGAATGAGCATGCACCGTATCGCACAAATGCGCGCCTTAATGGACTGAACCCTAATTTTTTTTTACACCCCCTTGCTTGAGCCCAAACGTTTCTTTCAACGTGGAAATTACTTAGCCTACACCTCTTCTCCATTTCACTCTCATTTTTAATTTCTTTTTCATATTATTTCCATTTTCTTCTTATAAAAAATACCAAATAAACTCTAAAAATTCCAAATTAATTCATGTGTGTTCTTAACACATTTAAATAATTTTATATTATTTTTAACTTTGAATTTATTGATTTTAGATCATAATTTCATAATTTTCTTCCAATTTCTTTTTGAGTGAATTTCTTCATGAACACTTGAGCTTGCACATTTTATTTCTCTCATTTCACACACTGTTTTTCATCCATTATTTTTGCATTGATTATAGGACATCTTGAAACATCTAAAAAAATTTTAATTTGATTTTTAAATTCATTTTATCATGTGTTTGGATGTGTATCTTTAAGTGTTTTTGTGGTGTGTTTCCATGTGATTTCATGAGGCCTTTTGAGGCATTTTTCTTTTGAGTTTTGCTATGAGTTTTTGTTGCATGTTTTGTTTCTGATCAGTGATGTATATGACCTCTTCCCATAATTTTCTCATGTGCTTTGACATTTGTTTGATTCCTTGTGATTGGAGTTACTTTTGTGCACTTTCTTCTACTTCATGCTAACATGTTTTGATGAGGCATTTATGCCACCATTTTATGTTTGTTTGTACATATTTTATAGGTCATTTGTGTGATATTATAGGTCATCCTTGTTTCATTATAGGTCACTTTGACTTGTGTTTGCATTTGATATGAGTTTATGTATTATAACTTGAAAGTTTGACATGGTTCCTTCTCTTGTATCTTCTTAAGCTCTACATGTTTCATGTGTGCATTTTTGTATGCCATTCCATACATTCCATTTGCATCTCATTAATGGTATGCCACTGTCCATATGCATTCATTAATCATTCCATATGATATACATCCTTAACATGTAAATTTGCGCATCTAATTAAAACTTGTTTCTCTCCTTTTCATTCCTTTTCATCTTGTATTTTCTACTTGTATCATTGCATCCATGACTTGTATGATGATTCATATGCATTAGAAGAAATTTATAAATGATGCATGCTTCTGACCTTAGCATTTCATTAAGCATAAATACATGTTCACTTTGCATTTCCATTCATCTTCCATCTATTCCTTTCATGGTGCATCTCTTGGATGTTTAAGGCATTATGTGTACAAAGTTTGGGTGTGTTTGATCTTTTAACCTTAGAAAGTATCCTTTGGATATAGGTTCTGACCTTGAATGATTTTCATCTCTTAGGATCTTTATCCATTGATTCTTAATTTGTTTGATCACTACTTGTTATTCTTTCCTTATTTCACTTCTTGTAAATAGTTTTTGAACTAACCTTTTCATGTAGGTGCCAATAGTAAGTAAGGGTGTGGATATGCTTCCACATACACTTCTTTATTTCATTTTCTCTTATCTCTTTGAATCATTCAACTTGTGATCATGATAAGCATTTATATGCTTTCCTTGAATAACTTCTTTCTTCTCCCTTTTTAGTTATAACTCATCTTCTACTTTAGAAGTGAGTTGTTTAGTTCACTCTTCTTCTCCTTTCTCTTAGGATTAGGTTTCTTGAACCAAATTAACCATAGGAACATCCATGTATGATAATTTTAGGGTTTAAGTCTTAGTCTCCCTCATTAGACTTTACCTTTCTCCACCTTTTGAGTCTCTCTTCTTCTCATCTCAAAATAAAAATCAAAAACACTTAACAAAAAGGCATAACAAGTATTGTATTTGGGCCTTTCATGTGAGAATAAGATAGTGAAGGGTCTTCTCTCATTTTCTTAGAATGTTTAGCTTACGTCCCGTCTTGGGTCGATATGCGAGGCATTCGATCCTACATGAGAGACTTAAATACAATGCGTGTTACAAAACACAAAAATAATCAAAACACTTCTTTCTAAAATACAAAAACAAACAAACAATTCTCTTCTCATCTCCTTCATTCTATTCCTTAAGGATTCGTCATGTCCGTTCTACCCAAACAGGTAACGCCTAAGTCTCCATACAGCGAGCTGCAACACCTAACTGTTGGGACGCGCACTTTGACGTTTCCATAAAAAACACAAACAAAGCAACCCTTGTTGAGATGAACTACGTTTTCTATGATTCTTCTTTCTCGTCCGATTGAGGATACGTAGGCATAAGACAGCGATGTCTTGACGAGCAACCTTCCCCGTAGTCCGTCGAACTACGTTGACTCTGACTTTCCCATTGCACTGAGGGAATACGTAGGCCTAGGACAACGATGACATCCTATCGAGTCACTTCTTTTTCTTTTTTTCTTCGTTTCTTCGTTCCTTTCCATTCTCATTCCTTTTCCTTTCCAGTAGCAGCGGAGCTCTAGTCGACGAGACCCTTTGATCGAAACAGCAAGCGTGGATCCCATCGGGTATGATGGACGCGTGGGGGTGCTAATACCTTCCCCTCGCATAACCGACTCCCGAACCCAGTTCTCTTGGTCGCAAGACTGTGCTCTTTCCTTCCCCTCAGGTTTACGCAGTGTTTCCTTTCCCTCTCTTGGGATAAATACACATTGCTGGTGACTCTGTTTCTGCGCCACTTTCACGTTTGTACTTGGATGAAAATCCCGGGAGCGACAAACTATTATCACAGAAGATAATGCACATAATTTGTTTAATTCCTAACTTTTAGACGAAGGCGACTTATCTAGAGGAAGAGGGGGGGGGGGTTAAATAGATCTCCAAAAAAATATTTACTTAACAAAAACTATTTTAAGAAACAATGGCTAGCAGAAGAGACTCAGATCGATTCGTCAAAACCAAACTGCAATCGAAAAGCTTGGATATACGTATATGAAAACCAATAAATGATAATGAACACAAATAAGATCAACAATCAGTCAACCACAACCAATTGGATGCTATGCTAAAAGCGGATATTATTTTCAATGATAAATCACACAAAAATACTATTGAGACAAATTATCAAACACCTTGTGTGTAATCGATTTTGTTTGAAAATTTATATAGTTTTGTTGATCTTAAAATCCAACCATAATCTAAAGGATTGTGATCAACTCAATAAAATGTTTTTTAAATGGTTTTCAAAATAATTAACTAAACGTATTGATTGCACAATCGATGAACTCAACAATTTGCACATGAAATGTAAAAGGGATAGATAGATAGATAGATAAATAGATATATAGATAAAGATAGATAGATAGATAGATAGATAGATAGATAGATAGATAGATAGACAGAGAGATAGAGAGAGTACACAAGGATTTGTTTAGGTAGTTTCCCAATCGGCCTCGCTATGGGTACGTCTACCCTTAATTCGAACTCGATATGGAATAGTGAAATTAACCTTACTTTGCAAATGTAGTTTAAAAGAGAAATGTAGCAATCTTACCCTACAAACCCTATGTTTGATGTTGATCCTAACACTTTCTCTTCCCTTGATTTGAGATTGATCAAGTCACCCAACAATACCAATTTGATTCACCGTCTCACGCTACTCCTTTGCAAGAACCGCAACTCTTCAAGGCCTTCACTAGATCGAATTCAAATTGAGAATTATTGTAATCCAAGATTTACCAATTTGATTCACCGTCTCACGTTACTCCTTTACAAGAACCGCAACTCTTCAAATCCTTCACTTGATCAAATCCAAATATGTGTAATCTTGTCCAAAACCTTTAAATCCTCAATTTGATCTTGAAGGAAAACCCCACCTTGGTTTTCTTATTTGAAATCGCCCAAAGATCTCAACCCAATTATCAAATTGATTCTAGACGACACCTAAACAATGAATGATTATGTGTACTTTGTTTGTGTGTATGCATAAAATCAAGGTTGAAGATGAAGAAGACTCTTTGTGTGTTCCAGGTTTCATGTAGGTTTACTTTAGAACTTTACTAGAAATGATGCATGTATGAAGTATTTATATGTATGCATGTTTTGAAGCAAAAGGAATGCAAAAGAATTGAAAAATTTGTGAATTTTTGGACAAATACGCTGCATAAGCTGACTAGTGTAAGTCATGAGCCAACCTGTAAATGTCATGTGCCGACCTGAAAATGTCATATTTTGACATGTACATGTTATGTGTTGACCTGTAGAGGCGACACTTCTAACATAGCTTGCTGGATTTAAAAATGCAGTACATGTGCTGACTTGAAAATCGTATGATCCGACCTGTAAAGGTCATATGCCAACCTATGCAGTTAGCACATAAAACAGGCTTTAAAAATGTAGTACATGTTTATATTGTTTTCAATATATAGAGCTACGGAAGGATCCAATATGTTGAAAGAACTTAGAAAAAAGTCAAAATTTAATACCCTCTATAGTATGTGTATTATTTGTGACATTTATTTATATATAATTACATGTGTTTTTGTGTGTACTATTACTCACTATATATAACTTCTTTTTACTTGAGCAAACAACCAGAAGGATACTGGTGTAGATTTTATGTCATGAAACACATGATAAATATTGTCTATGCCGATATTGTTGATTCTTGTGAGTATGTAATATATATTTACAATTACATGTTAATGATTTTAATTGGATAATATTTTATATTTATTTCTAATTAAGGGTTCTAAAATTGAGTTTCTCAGTGGATAGATGTCGAACACGATGTCTTAGACAACTAGT
Organism: Lathyrus tuberosus; assembly: GCA_022829125.1. NCBI lineage: Eukaryota > Viridiplantae > Streptophyta > Magnoliopsida > Fabales > Fabaceae > Lathyrus > Lathyrus tuberosus. The sequence continues at coordinate 12,620,981 of JALAZF010000101.1, read as the reverse complement.
TCGATGAGATAAATCATAACCTTAACTGATTAAGTTGTATAAGATGATGGAGCAGAAAAGCAGTAAATAACATGATGGTTGTTTACCAAGTTCGGTGAAACCACACATACGTTTTGGGGGGGGGGGGGGTCGTGTTTGTCATACCCTAAATTTTGACCACAAGATTTCATATCATTGTGCAAATCATCACCACAATATAGGTGTACCTTCACGCCACATCAATCCTCTCAAAGATTATTGAGCATTCACCTCAACCAAGGATTAGGGTTTTTGAGCCCTCTCAGAGCATCCAGGCAAATGATCAATCAAGAATTAACATGATATTTAACTTTTCAAGCCTCTCAAATATCCATGAAGGATAAATAGGTCTCCCACATTAAGAATCAAGCACATGATTGCAACACTTCTAGTTGATCAAGCCTTAAGATCACCAGTGTCACCAAATTAGGGTTTTAGTCGACCAGGGCCTCCAGAGAAAATTTGTCATCTGGGCATGATCCAATACTTCAAAACATAATTCAAGAAGCTCAAAAGGACCTCATGAGTCAATTCATAAGTTCAAAATAGCCTCAGGGGATGTATTCATAAAAAATCAGGAATTAGGGTTTTGACCTAATTCAATCCCCAAGTTGACTTTTGGAGCAAGGCATGAGCCAAGATCTCAAGATATGCTTTAAGGACTTCAAATACATCATGTTGATCCCATCATAAGACTAAATTGATTCAAAGAACTTGGTTCACAAGCAATGCAATGATTCAAATTCATCTGGACCACAAACTAGGGTTTCTGAGAAAAAGTCAACCATGCCTTTGACTTTTGACCAAGACATGATCTCAAACCTTAGGACATGATTCAAGACACTCTAAAACACCTATGTAATCCATCCATTAGGTTCAATTTAGCCCAAGGACTTGATTTCATAAAGGGTCACAAAGTTCAAAATTCATCTGATACAAAAAGTCAACTGTGACCAAAATCAAGTTTGACTTTTGGGATTTTTTGACAAATATGGCCTCTTCAAGTCAAAAACAATGTTAACTTATGATTTGGACCATGATCAATCAAGAAAAATCAAGAAAAGTGAGGTTACTTGCAAAAAGGGCAACCTTGAGAAACTTGAAATTTCACTAAGTTAGGGAAAAAAGTGATTTTTACCCAACTTTGCAAGGCCATAACTTGTGATCCAAGCAACCATTTTCTTCCATCCAAAGCTCAAATGAAAGCTCTCATTACATACTACAAAAGTTTCCTCCTGATCCATGGTCAAAAAATGCCTAGATTTTGAGTTATAAGACCATAAAGTTAGGGTTTCATAAGATTTGAACTTTGACACTTAGAAAAATTTTAGGTAGAATCTGTTTCATGTTTTGCCCAACTTTGGAGGGATTTTTCATCATGATCCAAAAGGAATCAAGACTAAATATAAACATCAAAGTTGAATTATGATATACAAGCTTTCCATAGAGTACTAGAACATCCATTGATTCAACTTGAGCAAGGAGTTATGAACCTCACAACATGCCTTGCTCAAACTGATTTTCATGACAACATTTGGCAGATTGTGTGCATTTCTTGTGCCACACGATTTCCATTTCCAATTTTGTCATCTTATAAGCTTTGTCCTTTTCCAAGATCAGAAAGAATCTTGATGAATCACTTGATGATTTCAACTTTGAACTAATGAGGCAAGATTCCAACTTGGCATGTGCGAAATCATCATTACATGAACCTTGAATTTCAAATTTGGCATCAAGCATTTATGTGATACATAGAGGTGGCATGAATCAGTTACAAACCAGTCATGAGGAGTCAAGAAACATGAGTGTTCAAACCTGCAAAGGTGTTTGAAGTCAAGATAAGAGGAGACTTGGTAACTTGGCATTTAAGAAAGTGCTACATGACAAAATCCATTGGATAATAGCATGATCCCTCATCCAATCACTATTCCTTATAAAATAAACTTGCTCTCCTATAAATAGAGGTCATCTTGCATCAGAAAAACACACCAAAACAATATGATAGCCTTGTTTTCTCATTTTCCTTCTCTTGCTTCAAATTTCAAGGTTTCAAGGATCAAACTTGAAATTCTCATAACCAGAGTTTGAACCACTCAAACCACCATCCAAACACTTCACAAATCATCCATTGGAGGTGTTCAAACCTTCATCTTCAACACACAACACCAAAATCAGAAAGTGAACCATCAAAACCTCAAATTTTGACTTTTCTGCATTTTTCAAGCCACGTCTTGATTCAATCAGTTTCAAAGCCAAGCAACACTTCAAACACTCTCCAAATATCATCCTTAAAGTGTTTCAACAAGTGTCCCTCAACTGTAACACCAATTGAGGGAGTTGCCATTTTGGTCACTTTTGCCAATTTTGCCAGAAGGAGCCATTTTCTGTTCCAAAGATTTCCAGTTGATTTAGATCATCCTAAAAGCTTCTAAGGGGTCTATTAAGAGTGTCCATGGCATTGGATTACTTCTGTCACAAGTATCTTGAAAGATAGCAAGTGGAGCTTCAAGAGGTAAGTGCATAACAACTTGAACTTTGTGAAATATGCATTGCTTTGATGTACTTTGATCATGAACATGTCATACATATCATATTTGTTGTGTTTGAACTAATTTTCCATGCAATTATTGCTTGTATGGAGTTGTAGCATAGAACTTGCAAATATTGACCTATTTTGAAACCACTATCGGGTTTTAAAATGTAGGCATTTTTAGAAAATTCCAAGACCACCATTGGATTCCTCATAAAATTCTAGGTAGGATCCATCTTTATTTCATCCATTTTCATGGAGAAATAAGAAAGTTATGGCCTACTTGCAAGAGGCACCAAAACTGGCCTCCCTTGGGCAAGAACCAGGCCATGACGCCTTGGCCTGACCTAAAAACAAGCTACCCATATGTATTCATGGGGTGGTTTTGATACACGGATGTATCACCACCCCAGTGGTAGCAGCGTGTGTTTTCATGTGTGTTTGTGTTGAAGGGCATGGGTTCAACACCCACCCATGCCATTTTGTCACTTTTTTTTTCACATTTTTCATATTTTTGATTATTTTTCTTATTTATTTTAAATAATTATTTTTGTTAATCAATTTTACTTATTTAAAAATGATTTTTTGCACAAAACTCACTCACACATTAAAAATATTTTATTCACCAAAAAAATCACAAATTTTTTTATTTGATATATTTTTAAATATTTTAAATATTTTTATTTTAATTTGTATTTAAACATTTTAAATAATTTCTTTTTCTTGATTTTTCAAAATCAATTTGATTTTAAATCATCATGTGAATAAAACCTTATTTTTCAAACCTTAAACATAAATCATAACTTGTTTATTGGATTTATTTGATATTTTTAATTAATTTTCCTTTTAAAAAAATGGAATTAGGGTTTCCTTTGATTTGATCTTTCCAAAACTTCATTTCAACACTCATGGGCCTCTATTAGAGTGTAAGACCCAACCCCCCTATGTACATAAATAAATTTCGGGCCTCCGTTATAGTATAAGTCCCACAACGTCTTTCGGTATCGCAATGCGATCACTGTTTTTAAAATAAATCATCTGGGCCTCTCCTTGAGTATAAGCCCCAATCTTTTGTACATAAACTTTGTTTTAAATAATAAACAACCTCCATGGTCCTCTCCTTGAGTTGTAAGCCCCATACCTCTGTTTTCAAAATCATCTGTCTGTTTTAAAACTATTTGAAAACACTTGTGCCTCTTCCCGAGTATAAGACCCAATACTATTCTTCCATTTAAAATACATTAACTTGGGCCTCTTAATAGAGTGTAAGTCCAATCCTTTCCCTTTTTTTACAATAAAAATAAGATTCAAATTACACTGGTACTAAGAGGAGCATTATTCCCGGTGAAACTGCTCTTAAACCACTTGGGCCTCTCTTTGAGTTATAAGCCCCAAAATTCCTTTTCAATTCAAATAACAACAACATTTTCTTTTAATTCAAATTCAAATTCAAAGTTTTCTCAAAACTTTCTTCAATTACTCAAATCCCTAATCATACAGCTGTAATCAATACAGCCAATTACAATACACCTGGGGTCTCTATCCAAAGAATAAGACCCACCACCTTTTCAATTCAATTCATACTTGTTCATATGCTTGTTCATATATCTGTATATACTTGTGCATACCTGTTTAAAGTTCCCTCAGCAGTTAGGTCATCCTCAGTTCACACTTAGGTTAAGCAATAGGATACTTATAACTTAGTTCAATCAACTAGTTTATACTTATGCAAAGAAATTCATTTCCCCAGAGAGGATTAATTCCCGTTGAAACCTCTTTTGAATTTCTTCAAACCTTAGAACTGTTCAACAAAGAAAGGATTAATTCCTGGTGAAACCTTTCTTAAACTTTTCTTAGGCTTGGACCCACAGGCTTCTTAAAAGTTCCCCTCAGCCTTTTCTTGGGCTTAGTACAAGGACCCACAGGCTTCCTAAAAGTATCCCAGTCTCCTCTTGGGCTTAGTACAAGGACCCAAAGGCTTCCTAAAAGCATAGGATATAATTCAGTCATCTCTACTAGTTCAATCCTCAGGAAAGTCAAAAATCTAGAATATCCAATCAGTCAAGAATTGATCTTCATCTCTAGAACCCTCATCCTCCTCTTGGGCATCATACAAAGATCTTTCTTCAACCAAAACCTACCTCTTCTTAAGAGACTTGGACAGTCTCAGCCTCCTCTTGGGCTTCATACAAGTTATACTTGGAAAGTCTCACCCTTATAGTCTTCTATTGGGCTTAATGCATGAACCCTCAGGCTTTTTAAAAACATAGGATAAATCCTAATTATCTTTACCAATACATCAATTCCCAGAAGAGTTAAAACTTCTAAGGTATTCAAACTCATCTTTAAATCCCTTCTGACCCCCAACAAAGCTTGACTTTCACTTTAAAATCCCCAGCCAGGGTCAGATTGACATCAACAAATCCTCAAAAGAATCAGAGCCTCATGGCATCTGATAATTTAACTCTTCTCCAATCACAAGAAAGAGTTAGTTTCCCATTGGATTCCCCAACACAGTTTAGGCCTTCTCCTGGATTTCAATAATCCTCAGCAAGAGTCAGCCTCCTCTTTGGCTTCATATAATGATTTAACCAGTTAGCCTCAATCATGATTTAACCAATCACCCTCAATCTTGGGCTTTGTACAAGACAAACATCAAACTCCCTAGTTGGCTCAGTCTTCTTTTAAAGATATACTCAAACTCCTCAGCTTCATCATCTTGGGCTTCAAACAAGATACTCAAATAAAACATCTCCAGTGGAGTTACACCAAATATTTCTTAGCTTTAACCTTGGGCTTTGATAAAGGCACAAAATCCATCATCCCCACAGATGAGACCATGAGTCCTCTCTGTAGGAGGATATCCCCTCTATATATCACATATCAAAACAAACAATCAAAACTTTTTCCAGATAATTGATCTAAGTGGCACACTTGTTGATTTAAAATCCAAGCTGGAGTCCCTCCTTTATCATGGCTAAAATTTATCTTTCATCTAATTGATGTAAGTGGAAAGCCACTGGATTCTACACATCCAAGCCAATGTCCCTCTCTTAGCATGAAAGATTCATAAAGGAAAAAGTGGCATTGCTCTACACTGAGTTAAAGCTTCTTCCTTCTTGACACTTCTCTTATAAAGGAAGTTATGGCATTGCTGAATTCCACACATCCCAGTTAAAGTAACCACCCTTATAACCAATTACCTGACATTTGTGATAAATATGTGAGATTTCTCCCTTTAGAGATGACAAATTCTCTCTCTCTCAACCAACTTTTAGCTTCAATCTTGGGTTTTGAACAAGACACAAATACCCCGTTAGCTTCAATCTTGGGCTTTGAACAAGACACAAATACCCCGTTAGCTTCAATCTTGGGCTTTGAACAAGACACCAAATTTCCTACGATTGCTCCGATTTCCTAAATCTCTTCACGGGAATACGTAGGCATAAGATTTCGAAATCTTAGTGAGCATACAAATAAAAAATCTTAGGTCAAACACCTTCCCAAAAACAATAGAAAACCCAAAAACAACAAAAAAATTTCCTCAATCCTCCCAAAGGATAACCTTTCCCCAATCAACAACAGATAGACTTAAGAAAGCATTTCAAATAGTAGAAAATATATGCAAACGAAGGTTCCTATAGATTACTATAAATACTCTGGGTTTTATTAGTTTCCCTTTGTATAACCAAACCCCGATCCTCGATCTCTTCACATTTGTTAAAGAAAACACTTGCACGTAGGGTTAGTTTGAGATATCTTCCCCTTCCTTTTAAGCTTCACAGGACAAATACAGAAATAAAAAAGTAGCACCAAAAGCGGTTGTGGTCGCGTCACATAAAAAACCAACGCTACAGAAAAATGGCGACTCTTCTGAGGATTTTTAGAGTTAGATTTCCTAAGAGATTTAGGCCTTGCATTGCATTTATTTTTCTGCTATTTTTTTATTTGCTTTCTCATTTTTATATTATTTGTTGTCATACTATCTGTTTATTTGCTATACTTGTTTAAATTACCGTCATCTGGGAATGTGATTAATGCACATGTGGTGAGTCCGAGAGCACATTAAGATAAGCGGTGGCAGATTCAGGAAGGCTTATATGGAGTGAGTCCCGACCAAGATAACTTGAAAGTCCACCAAATTAGTGGAGGTACCCTTTTGGAATTACTGATGTTGAACGAGCAAGTCGTGAAAACATTACTTTTTCCACTGGGCACCCTTGAAACTGAGGATTAGCAGACATTTACCCACTCAACCTTTGTTAGGACGTAATGCAGTGACTATCAGGAATAGTTAATACGCGATACTACACTCAAAAGAGATTCATCTTGGGGATATTACAACTCTCATGAGTCAGTCTATTTTCTGTTAATATTCTTGAGAGGGGTCAATGATTTTGGAAACCTTTGTTAGAACCCGTTTTACAGGTACAAAAAAATGGACCCTAGTACACACCTTGGGGATGGGTAGATCCATGACTCCATGCTCGTGACGATGAACCCCTAAACCCATGTTTTCAAATGTTTTTGTTCGCTACATTCATACATCCATGCATTTCATTCATTAAAAAACTTTTTAAAACAAGAAAAAAAAACCTTTTCTAAAAGAACTAAAACAATCGTTGCAAATATCAGAGGTCGTGCTATGGATTTCTGTAGAAGAAAAACGCACAAGTACACCTTCAAAATTCCAAACCTAGAAGACCTAAGGAAATTGGGAAGGATGATTACTAATCCCGAAGCTTTCAGAACTAAGCACGGAGGACTGTTGTCTCTTTTGAAGGTCAACATGGTGGAGAGAGTCCTGTCTACATTGGTTCAGTTCTATGATCCAGTATACCACTACTTCACCTTTCTGAATTATCAGCTCACACCGACACTAGAAGAGTACTCTCATCTACTTGATTTACCTATCACTGATTAAGATCCATTTTTTGGACTGGAAGAAATTCCAAAAGATCAAGCCATTGCAAGAGCTACCTCTTTGGAAGAATCAGATATCAAAACTCACATGACCACCAAGGGAGTAATCCAGGGTTTACCAACTAAATTCCTGATGGAGAAATCCCTATACTTTGCCAGCATAGGAAACGTAACTGCTTTCGAGGATGTCTTTGTTCTGCTCATATATGAGTTATTCCTCTTTCCCAACATTGACAACATCGTCGATATTAATGCTTTCAAGATATTCTTAATTAGGAATCCAGTCCTAACTTTGCTCAAAAATTCTTATCATTCTGTACATTTAAGGAATTTGTACAATGGAGGAATGATCACGTGATGTGTACCATTACTCTAAAATGGTTTATTTCCCACTTATCCAAGTCTGCTGCTCTTTGGGACCTCAAGAGTGGTATGCGATGGTCGCAGAAGATTATGTCTCTCACTCATTCTGATATAGATTGGTACAATCGGATATATGACAGAATAAAAATCATCGACAAATGTGGAAGTTTCCCCAATGTACCCCTCATTGGTACTAAAGGAGGGATCAACTATCATCCAATTTTAGCTCTCCGTCAACTTGGATGCCCGATGAAGAATGTACCACATAACATTCATTTGGAAGGTCTTTTCTTCAAGGAAGGAGAAAATGACAGAGCACTAAAGAAAGAAATTGTGCATGCTTGACAACATGTTCATAGGAAGGGAAGAGAGTCCTTTGGAAGGCCAAACTGCATCTCTGTAGAGCCTTACATCCGATGGGTGCAAACTAGAGCTATCAAATTGAAGGTGCCTTACCCCCATCAGGAAGTTTTCCCCCTGAAAGAGTCCATTCTTTACTTCATGAATGACACGGAGAAGCTTCAGATTGCTTTTAACAAGGTCCAACGCGAGAAGAACTCTTGGAAGAACAAGTACCAAATTATCAACTTGGAATGCACAAAGATCCAATAGCTTTTGAAAGAAAAGGACGCTCTGATTGTGATATTAGAGCAACATGCTATAGAAATTCAAGAGGAACAAAGAAATTTTCTCTCTCTTTTCACATGGCAAAGGATCATCGACCCGAAAATGATTGAGGGGGCCCGATCAAAGAAGAGAAAAATTCAGCAACCAGCATCTGAGCTTTCTTCAGGAATACCTTAGGATCCATAGGCCTAGTTTTCCTTCTCGCACTTTGTAAAATAAAGTACTTTTCCCTGTAAGATACTGCAATCCTTTGAATTCAATAAAAGGTTTCCACCACTATATGATATTTGCAACATAATTGTCAAAAGTTCTTTTGAAAACAAAACAAAAAGATCATTCTCATTCTTTACATATCATTCATCATTCTTACATAACACGTCTTTGTCATTGAATCTCACACGTGTGTCGCACTTTAGAGTCAAACTGTCTCATTCGTGCAATACTCGGGCCACTCGGCAAAAGAAAATGGATGATCTCGAAGAAGAGAACAGAGAACTAAGAGAGGAAATCAATGCTTTGAAGGAGAGTATAGAGAAACTCCACAACACAATTGAATCCCTGGCAGCAGCTCAGGATCAACCACCTCAAAGGACTGTGATCTCAGAAATTATGTCTACACCAGCATTTGAGACACCTGCCAGTCATTCTCAGTACAACATGCCCAAAGGTTTTCCCTGGGGTATGCCTTTCAATTTTGTACCTGAAGGATATATACCTCCGGTCACTGAAGACCTAGAAGCTATAACAGGAACCTCCAGACCTGAAGGTTACAAACTCCAGGTGAATGAAGATGCAAGGGTTACAACGGAGACTCCTGTACCCGAAGGTTACAAACTTAAGGTCACTGAAGTGCCAAGGGTTACCGCTGTAATGTCTATACCACAACCTGTGGTACATACTATCCCAGAGGAACAGATTCTGCAGGCCATTTCTGGCAGAAATGAAGAAGTATACGAAAAGATGAATGAATTCCAAGAATAGTTATTGGAAATGCAGAAAGAACTACATGCCATTTGCGGACAAGACTTGTTTGGCAAGGACGCCGCTGACCTCTGTTTAGTCCCTAATGTAAAGATACCGCCCAAATTCAAGGTGCCCGACTTCGAGAAATACAAAGGCAAGTCTTGCCCTCAAAGTCACTTGGTAATGTACGCTCGAAAAATGTCTACCCAGAAAGAAAACCAACAACTATTAATCCACTATATCCAAGACAGTTTAACCGGTGCCGCACTCAAATGGTACAAGGGTCTAAACCATACCAAGATCAGTACTTTCAGAGATCTTGGGGCATATTTTATTCAGCAGTATAAATACAATTTGGACATGGCACCGATAGGGACCAGCTCAGAGCAATGTCCCAGAAAGATAAAGAAACCTTCAAGGAGTATGCTCAGAGATGGCGTGAAATCCCCGCCCAGATCTGTCCTCCTCTTGAAGAAAAGGAAATGACAAAAATCTTCCTAAAAACATTGGGCTCATTTTATTATGACCGAATGGTTGCAAGTGCACCTAGTGACTTCACCGAAATGGTGAACATGGGAGTACGCCTTGAGGAAGCAGTCCGAGAAGGCCGGTTAGACAAAGTGGCAGAGCCGTCCAGCAGCACTAAAAGATATGGTAGTGCTTTCCAAAAAAAGAAAGAGCAAGATATCAGTAATATCTCTTAGGATAAGAAAAGGCGAAGGTATCAACCTTGGCAGGTAGCAGCAGTAGCTCCCGCTATCAACCCAACACCAACTCTGACATATCAACCTCAGATTGCTCAAAGCCAGCCAAATCAACAACAGTATTAGCAAAGGCAGCAACAGCCTCTTCAGCAGGCTCGCCCACAGTACAATAATAACAATCGTATGACACGATCACCTGGGTTTGACCCCATACCAATGTTATATGCAGAATTATTTCCACTTCTGCTAGCCAAGGGGTACGTTCAAACCAGGACTCCTCTTACAGTGCCGGACAATCCGCCTTTTTGGTTCAAGGCAGATCAATCTTGCCCTTACCATCAAGGAGGACTAGGACATAACATTGAGAAGTGCCTCAGCTTTAAATCTGATGTACAAAAGCTCGTCAGAAATGGGGTTTTATCTTTCAAAGATACGAACCCAAATGTTCAAAAAAATTCGTTGTCGCAACATGAAAAAACTTCGGGAAACTTGATAGAAGGAGAACCCGATAGCAGTTATCAAATTCACGATGTACGTCTACTAGGAACAAATCTGGTAAAAATACATTGCAAGCAGAGCGGGTACGGCCATGTACCATCTCAAAACTATCACCAATGTGATGTCTGTTCTAAAAACAATCAAGGATGTGTCATTATACAAGCAACTCTTCAAGAGCAAATGGATCTAGGCTGGATTCAGGATCATAGGATTCGTGAAGTAAATATGGCCCATGCACATCCAAACATTGTTCAAAATCATGACATCCACGCAATGAATGACAATCTAGTGGTGATGCATTCAAGACAAAGTCAGTACTACAATTTTCTACGGCACGATTACATTGTTTATCCGATCTGCTCAAAAGACAATCAGGGATGCTCTTTTGTACAAGAGGCCCTCCAGTGTCAAATGGATCTGGGATGGATCCAAGACTACCATGAAAGGAATGATCATCAGGTCAATATGATTCAGATCTTTTGTATTTGTTTAATGAATACCAGTCTAGTGGAATTGCATGCCAAGTAGGTCAGACTCGGTTTTCCGTCCTTGAATAATTATCAGGACTGCAAAGGTTGCTCCAAAAACGATCAAGGTTGCACGTTTGTACAAAGAACTCTTCAACACCTGTTGGACCATTGGTGGCTTCTAGTCTACCAGGACGAGGACATACAACAAGTTAGCATAACCAATGGAAATCCCAACAGACACAAAAACTGTGACATCCGCTTGCTGGAAACGAAATTGGTGAAGATGCACTGCACACAGAGTGGATACGATCGGGTGCCACCTCATAATTATGAGCGTTGTCGAGTATGTTCAGAAAATACCCAGGGAGGCTACCTCGTGCGGGCAGCTCTCTAACATCAGGTAGACCAAGGGGAAACCCAACTACACCTGAATTCTCAGTCAATCAACATGGTGCAAGGTTGCCTCCTTGGCCAAAATAAGATCCAAGGACTACTGGACAAAATGAATATCATGGTCTCCAATAAAAAAGAACCTGATAATTATGGAATTAACAAGGATGTTTTCACTATAATTCCTTTGCTCAAGGAACCAAAGCGCATGGAAATCCCTCTGGATAGTAGAAAAGTTCCCAACCTAGAACCAATCGAGGTTAATTATGTCGGTCGAAAGACCCAAATAGCCCCTGTGGTCATCTACTTGCCAGGACCAATACCATACAAGTCAGAGAAATCTATTCCGTACAAGTACGGTGCGACTACAATAGAAGATGGAAAAGAAATTCCATTACCATCCGTTGTCAACATTGCTGGTATCAGTCGAGTCACCCGAAGTGGTCGAATCTTCAACAGAGGAGTTGGAGAACCTGCCAAAGAAAAGGAACCTCAAGCTGAAGTACCTAATCAATAAGTTGGTCAATCCAGCACCGCAGAGCCCGTGAAAAATAACGATGAAATGCTAAAGCTCATCCAGAAAAGCGAATACAATATTGTGGATCAATTGTTGCAAACTCCTTCTCAGATCTCCGTTTTATCTCTCTTGCTCAATTCAGAAGCTCACAGAGAAGCTCTACAGAAAGTCTTAGAACAGGCCTTTGTAGAATAAGATGTGACAGTGGGTAAATTTGACTGCATTATTTCCAACGTCACTTCCTGCAACAATTTGGGTTTCAGTGATGAAGAACTTCCAGAGGAAGGCAAGAACCATAACATGGCACTCAATATCACAGTCAATTGCCAGGACGATGCTTTAGCCAGCGAACTGGTAGACACAGGTTCATCCTTGAATGTCATGCCAAGGTCAACTTTGGTACGACTGTCTTTTCAAGGTACTCCGATGAGAGGCAGTGAGATCATCATCAAAGCCTTTGACTGATCAAGGAAAACAGTTATCGGCGAAGTCGACCTTCCCATAACCATTAACCTTCACACTTTCCAAATCACTTTCCAGGTCATGGACATCCGAGCAGCATACAGTTGTTTATTAGGAAGACCTTGGATACATGAAACAGGGGCAGTCACTTCGACACTTCACTAGAAGCTGAAGTTTGTCAAGAACGACAAGTTGGTCACAGTATGCGGAGAACAGACTTTAATTGTGTGCAACCTATCATCATTTTCATATTTAGAACTAGAGGAGATTGTTGGAACTCAATTTCAAGCACTCTCGGTGAGCAATGGGAATCACCAAGAAAAAGGAACGTCAATTTCCTCGTACAAAGACGCTTTCCAAGTAATGGGAAACGGTGACATAAAAGGATGGAGACAAGTTGTGATTCCTGTTGATAACAAAACAAGAAAAGGTCTCGGTTTTTATTCAGCAATTACCAAGACTACAAAAAGGGATGAAAGCTTTCGTCCCATTCAAGATTTCTTCCACAGTGGAGGTTTCCTCCACCCTATATCTCAGGAAGTCCATACCATCGAGGAAAATAACTCTTTTGATACAGATGAGGAGTGGAAATCAAATTTCAACGATGAAGGTTATATATCTCAGGAAGAATCGCACATGACAGTCTGCTTTCTGAAGCAAAATCCCAGATATATACCAAGATCAGACATCAGAATGATCTACGGAGATTGCGATCCCGAAGGATGTCATGCTACATCCAACTCATTGGAAGAAGATACTCTGATGACAGAAAACTTTGATTATAACTCATATGATCCTATGGATGATTTGCCCATTTGGAAACCTTACATGGAAGACTCGTGGCAAAAGAGTCAGCCAGATAATGCATATTTGCTGAATGACCTTGAGAAAAATACACCTGTTCTCCCAGAGTCATGGAATCCTTACCCGGAACATTTCGAGGATGTCAAACGCCACGTTGATGAATTTACAAGGATCGCAGGACAATAATTTATCAACTTTGCATTTCCTGAGGTCAATGTCATTGAAGAAGATGACTCATCTATCCCCTCAGAAACTTGGGATACTTTGGGACAGCCAAGCGACAATTACGACTTTCTAGTGAAGTACACTGCTTCCGAAAGCTCTCACATCAGATATGAGGACATCCAGATAACTGGATGGGGAGATCCTCTTGAAAGTGAAAATACAGTTGAAGATACAATACCGGAATCCTCTTATGATAATGCTGCATGGGAAGAAGACTCTAGTGATCCAACTCCGCCAGAAATCAGTGTCATTACTGAAGGCAATCCTAGAAGAAAAATACTGGACTTTGTGATCCATAGAGGAGTTCATCGCCATTGGGTTGCGGTCGATGTCCCGAATTTCGTTCATAAATCAAAGTAATTGCCGTGTCCTTGTTTTGACTTTTCACTTTGCCCGGGTGAAGAGGATGTTTTATAGGGCTTGCTTTTATGTAAATGTCCCTCTTCGCTTCGCCTAGAGCGAAATAGTTTTGTTTTATAGGGTTGTGTTTCAAGAATCTATAAATCATAAATAAGAATGTCATTCTGAATTCCTGCATTTATTGCTATTTTCACTTTTCGTTTTTTAGAAAATGGTAATCCTAAAAAACAATCCAAAATAAAAACAAACGTTTTCAAAAAAATTACACTGCACATACTTTCGCATTCTCTCTGTCTTTTCTGAAAAGGATTATCACGTTATGCAGATTACTTGTTTTAAACCCAATTGAAACATATGATCTGATGCCTTCTCCCAACTTTGAGTTCCCGGTATTTGAAGCCGAAGAAGAAGAAGACGAAGAAATTCTAGAGGAGATCTCCCGACTACTCAGACAGGAGAAAAGGTCCATTGAGCCCCACAAAGAGCCGTTGGAAACAATTAATTTGGGTTCATAGGAAGAAAGGAAAGAAGTTAAGATTAGAGCACTGTTCAATGCATCTGTCAGAGGAAATATGATAAAGCTTCTCAAAGAATTTCCAGATGTGTTTGCTTGGTCCTACCAAGACATGCCAGGGTTGGATACAAACATCGTGGAACACCACTTACCCCTGAAACCAAAATGTCCACCAGTCAAACAAAAACTGAGAAGGACTCACCCTGATATGGCCATCAAAATTAAGGAACAAGTACAGAAACAGATTGACGCAGGTTTTCTTGCCACCTCAGAGTATCCTCAATGGCTAGCCAACATAGTGCCAGTTCCCAAGAAAGACGGAAAAGTCAGATTGTGTGTAGACTACAAGGATTTAAACAACGCAAGTCCAAAAGATGAGTTTTCCCTACCACACATTGACATGCTAGTTGACAGCACAACAAAATTCAAAGTATTCTCCTTCATGGATGGATTCTCGGGCTATAATCAAATCAGAATGGTGCCAGAAGACATGGAGAAAACTTCATTCATCACCCCATGGGGCATCTTTTGTTATAAAGTAATGTCGTTTGGTCTAAAGAACGCATGACCAACTTATCAAAGGGCTATGACAACTCTGTTTCACGACATAATGCACAAAGAAATTGAAGTGTACGTCGATGATATGATTTCCAAATCTAAAAATAGAAGAAGAACATGTGGAACACCTATCGAAGTTATTCCAGCGCCTAAGAAAATACAAGCTCCGCTTGAATCCCAACAAATGTAAATTCGGTGTTCGTTCAGGAAAGCTCTCGGGATTCATCGTCAGCCAAAAAGGAATTGAGGTTGATCCCGACAAAGTCAAGGTCATTCAAGAAATGCCTTCCCCAAAGACTGAAAAACAAGTAAGAGGATTTCTGGGAAGTCTGAATTACATCTCAAGGTTCATATCTCTCATGACCGCGACATGCACGTCAATCTTCAAACTACTTAGAAAGAATCAAAGCTGTATATGGACAGAAGACTGCCAAAAGCCTTTCGACAACATAAAAGAATATCTAGTGAATCCACCGATTCTGTCTCCTCCAGTGGAAGGAAGACCACTGATTATCTACTTAACAGTCTTGGAAGACTCCATGGGCTGTGTACTTGGCCAACAAGACGAGACGGAAAGAAAAAAGTCTACCATTTATTACATAAGCAAGAAATTCACAGACTGTGAAACTCGATACACTATGCTCGAGAAAACTTGCTGCACTCTGGCTTGGGTAGCTAAACGTCTTCGCCAGTACATGATTTGTCACACTACTTAGTTAATCTCCGAAATGGATCCGATCAAGTACGTCTTTGAAAAGCCTGCTTTAACAGGAAGGATCGCCCATTGGTAGATTTTGTTATCATAATACGACATCGGTACCATGCTCAAAAAGCTGTCAAAGGAAGTATTTTAGCCGATCATTTGGCTCATCAACCGATTGACGATCAGGAAATGATAAAATTTGACTTCCCAGACGAAGATGTAATGTACCTAAAAATGAAAGATTACGATGAACCACTACCAAGCGAAGGGTCAGAGCCAGGTTCCCAATGGGGACTAATATTCAACGGAGCTGTCAACGCTTATGGAAATGGAATTGGGGCAATCATCGTAACACCTCAGGGTACTCATATTCCTTTCACTGCCAGATTGGCATTCAAATGTACACACAATGAGGCTGAATACGAAGCTTGCATCATGGGTCTTGAAGAAGCTATCGACTTAAGGATAAAGAACTTGGATGTGTATGGAGACTCAGCCCTGGGTATAAATTAGATCAAAGGAGAGTGGAACACATATCAATTGAGATTAATTCCTTACAAAGACTATGCAAGAAGGTTGTTACCCTTCTTCAATAAGATTGAGTTTCAACACATTCCTCGTGAAGAAAACCACATGGTTGATACACTAGCTACCCTATCCTCCATGATTAGTGTGAGTCGATGGAATGATGTACCCAAGATCGACATAATACGCTTTGATAGGTCTGCTTACATATTTGCAGTTGAAACAGTCATAGATGACAAACCATGGTATCATGATATCAAATGCTTTCTTCAAAGACAGGAATACCCTCATGGGGCATCAAGAAAAGATATGAAGCCCACAGAAGACTAGATAGCAACTTCTTCCTTAACAATGATGTACTCTACAAAAGAAACTTCGACATGGTTTTGCTCAGATGCATAGACAGACACGAAGCAAACATGCTAATGAAAGAGATTCACGAAGGATCCTTTGGCACTCATGCCAATGGGCACACAATGGCAAGAAAAATTCTGAGAGCAGGATATTATTGGCTGACAATGGAATACGATTGCTACAAGTACATAAGGAAATGTCACAAGTGTCAAATATACACCGACAAAATCCATGTACCGCCAACGCATCTCAAAGTTCTTTCTTGTCCATGACCTTTCTCTATATGGGGAATTGGCATGATTTGCATAATTGAACCCAAAGCCTCAAACAGACATCGGTTCATCCTAGTAGCCATTGATTACTTCACCAAATGGGTTGAAGCAGCATCGTACACCAATGTGACCAGACAAGTGGTGGTCCGATTTATCAAGAACAATCTCATCTGTCGTTATGGTGTTCCAAGCCAGATCATTACTTATAATGGATCAAACATGAACAACAAAATGATGAAAGAATTATGTGCTGAGTTCAAAATTGAACACCATAACTCATCTCCCTACCGGCCTAAAATGAATGGAGCGGTAGAAGTAGCCAACATAAATATCAAGAAGATCATTTAGAAGATGGTTGTAACCTACAAAGATTGGCATGAGATGCTACCATTTGCTCTTCACGGTTATCACACATCCGTACGAACTTCAATAGGGGCAACCCCTTTCTCTCTAGTATATGGAATGGAAGTAGTACTCCCCATAGAAGTAGAGATTCCATCAAATAGAGTCTTGATGGAAGCCAAGCTAACAGAAGCTGATTAGTGTCAAAATAAATATGATGAACTGAACCTAATCGAATAAAAGAGAATGACGCTCTATGCCATGGTCAGTTATATCAACAAAGGATGAAGAAAAATTTTGACAAAAAGGTCTGACCTCGTGTATTCAGAGAAGGAGACCTCGTGCTCAAGAAGATACAATCATTTCTCACTGATTCTAGGGGCAAATGGACTCCAAGTTACGATGGCCCCTATGTTGTTAATAAATCCTTCTCAGGAGGTGCCTTGAGACTCACAACCATGGACGAAGAAGAACTCACCTACCCCACAAATGTTGATATAGTCAAGAAATACTTCGCCTAAACAAAACAAAAAAACGTCTCGTTGGACTGAAAACCCGAAAGGGCAGTCCAGGCAAAATTAGAGACATAAACAAAAATCATCCCGATGGATTGAAAACCTGAAAGGGTAATCTAGGCAAAAGTTAGGGATTCATGGCAAGTAACTGCATCCGACAAGATTGACTCCCCAGCGGCAGCGCCATCTGTCAGAAAAATCTCAGTCAAGGTCACCTTCAGCAGAAGCTCAAGAATACCCGGAATTCAAAGTTAGTGGGAGGATAATGGTCATTATGTTTCAATGTATCCCCTTTTCCTTTAAATTACCAGTTTATAAATTTTGTAATACTTCATGGAATCAAGCATTAGGCTGATTATCATTCTATTAATAAATTTGAGCCCTTGTGCCCTTTGTTTGCAATTCTCATTATTTCTACTTTGCAAAATGACATTTTAATATGATCAACGATTCTTGAAAAAAAATGAATTTACTTTTGTTTTCAAAACAGAGATTTATAATTTTTACTTCTGCTTTTACAATAAGGATGGAAATTTCCTTTTGATTACCAGACACAAAAGGGAATATCGACGGCTTCTTCGAAATTGATCGAACCTCGAAATACAGAATCAAAATACTCCTTGTGATCCGCACACCCTAAATGAAGGATCAATTGCTTCAGATGGAATATCCCATCTTTCATCCCCGGTAGAGTTTCCATCTCTGAGAACCAATGCTTGGATTTTCTCCCCAGTCGAGTCTACCCTGAAAAGCAAGAACGGGTTTCTATCCCTAGCAAGTTTGTACCTTCGAAAATCAGAACAAACACACAAATTCCTGTTCCCAAATAAAAGCACTACCTTCAAAATATCCAGTGATACCCCCATCTCCCAGAGTGGCCGAGTATCTAGTTGTGTTCATCACCAGTCCGTATGTCATGTCTGTCTTGTCAGCATAAGCATTTCATACATACATCATGCATAATTGATTCATATTCATATTCATATTGCATTACAATCACTTTGGTCATACTCATCCCCAAGTGATAAATGTCCTATCTCCATTAGAGTTGTCAGTTTTCCTTTCTACGTCAGATAGGACAAAACCCTGATTTGAGTTCTTTCCTCGTCAAGAAATGTATCGTCTAAACCATATCTCTCCAGTTTATTCCTGGATCGGGATCGGTCCTCGACCACTTTGATAACTTGAACCTCTGAAAGGTAAGAAGACATTTGGATCTCTAGTATCCGTCAAAGTGCCTCTTCTTACCAAATTATATTTAGTAGGAATCCTATTGAGAATAAATCTCCACCCAAAAAGAAAAATGTTCGGCAATACCTTAAACTCCCACAGATAAGCTAAAGCATTAAAAACATCTACTGAAATTAACCCTTCATTAGACAACGACGAGAAAGTATCAAAACATGACTTTAAAGAGAAACAACCATTGTCTTCCCTCGTCCATTTGTATTCATCATTCATATTCTGCATCAAATCCACATTCGACAACATCTATTTGATTTCCTCCTAATGAATAAAAGCATTTGTATCGAGATTAGACATAATATCTTTTAAATTCCAGGTCCAAGAATTTCCAGACCACGAAACTGCATCCGCCACACTAATATATCTTTGCAATAACAGTCACATAAACTTACGAATATACATTCTTCAAGGATTGATTATCCAACCACATGGCATGTCAAAAAGCTATCTGACGACCATCTTTGACCCTACAATGAATTAGCCCAGCAAAACTAAAATTAATAGTGTCAGAATTAAAGTCCGACAAAATCAAATCCCTCCACCAAATTGAGTCTCCTTTATTCAGTATTGTTTTGTCTCCAATGATCACTTTAATCTCTGGATTCTTGTATCTATTCCCGAGTAAGCTACTCTAAACCGAATTCATCTCCTTTAAAAATCCTCCACTTCCACTTAATAATAAGAGCCTTCTTAAGAACTTCGATATCTTTAATTCCAAGACCACCTTTATCTCTAGTCTTGCACACCGCCTTCCAACTTACCCAATGAATGATCCGTTTATTCTCGCTACCATGCCACAAAAAGTTACTTTGAATATGTTGAATCTCTTGTAACACTTTGATTGGAGCTTTGTAGAAAGATAATGTGTGGATTGGAATAGCGTTGGACACTGAATTAATTAACACAACTCTTCCCGCCAAAGAGAGATGCTTCCCTCTCCAAACAACAAGTCTACACCTAAAATTCTTCAGTAAATCCTTCCACATGAGTAATTTCCTGTGGCTGTCTCCCACTATAGTGCCAAAAAATTTGAGCGGCAAATAGTCTATGTTGCACGCCAAAAAGAAAGAAGTTGCATTAAGAAACTAGTCACCAACATTAATGCCTTACAACTTACTTTTGTAAAAATTTACTTTCAGCCCAAACATCATTTCGAAGCCCCTCAAGATTAATTTTATACTCCACAAGTTATTACTGCTGCCATCTCCCATAACAATGGCGTCGTCCGCAAATTGTAAGATGTATACAAATTCCTCTCCATTGAGCCGAAAACCTCTAAAATCCCATTGCTCCACATCCTTGTTCATTAGACCCATTAAGCCTTTCATAGCCAGAACGAACAAAAAAGGTGATAGTGGATTGCCTTGGTGTAAACCTCTCTCCACCTTAAAATCTGAATTTCTGGTTAAGCAGATCACTAAGATATCAGACAGGATGTCGTGACACTTGATCTCTGCTTCTCACACGGATTAAGGAAGAACATAATAAACATTAGAAAGAAAGCAACACATAGGAATTGCTAACCCAGTTTGGTGATCAACAACACCTACGTCTAGGGGCTACCAAGCCAGGAATGAAATCAACTAAGTAGAATTGGTTCTAAGCTAAACTCCAACGTTTACAACTTAGCACCAAGAAACTACCCTTCCTAGATTTCTACCTAAGACACTCCTAGGTATGAGACCCTTCTCAATTCCCTTTCAATCACAGCAGTGACTGATGATTACAACTCAATAAACGGTCATACTCAGGTATTCACGCAATACAAGAGAGGCTCACAAAACTGTAAACCCTAGTACTCTATAACAACTGTAAAACTTCCACACATTATTCTAGGTCAAATCCATCCTATTTGTATAGCAAAACAGAACTGGATTTGGGCCTAAAAAACGCAGCAATTAAGCTCCACAGAATCTGCGACCTATTCTTTTCTTCAATCCTAAGTTTCAAAAATGTTTCCTTACAAGGAAACACAAATTCCTTTTAGAATTAGAATCTCTGATTCCTCAATCTCAGATGCCACCTAGGATCAAATCATATTCCAATCTCACCTGGAAAATAAATACCGTTATTCCAAAACTGTAACAGACAAAAATGTCGAATCCACATGATAGGACACCTTGTCTAACACCTTAACCTGTATCTAGTTCATCATGTTAGGGCATCTTGTCCAACAACTTTCTGCTAAGTTAGTTTTACCAAAATTGATGCCAACCTCAAAGGCTTGGATTCATCAATCTCCCCCTTTGGCAGATTTTGGCTAAAACTAACTGTAATTGACTTGCAGAAACATATCAGGGAGACCATCATTAGAACAGCAGCGGAAACAAACGTTGTCTCCCCCTTAATCAGTACCTTCTGCAAGCAGCACAGAACTACTCCCCCTCAGTGGTTAGTAGCATATCAGCAGTGGTTAGTGATGTTAGTATTTCTCCCCCTTTTTAGCCACAATATGACAAAGGCAGAATGACTAACTCAAAAACTAATTAATCAGTTCATAGTAAATAAAGTACACACCCAACAAAAGTAAAAATTATCCTGGGCATTCAGCCCTTACACAACCAAAAACAAAAAACATAAAACAGAAAGTAGAGAAAAGACAACTATCAGAAGTCATCTCTAGTTTCCTCATCATCTTCTTCTCGTGCACTCTCACCAGAACCATTATCAGCATCATCATCTCCTTCAACTGCATCACTGTTCTCCTTTGCTTCCTTCTCAGTATCATTAGTGTTAACTCCAATTTCCTTATTCTACTCAGCAGACAAGGCTTGTATCAATCTTTCTAGGTTCTCCTTTCCGGAAATGCGGACTTTGATAATATCATCAAGCTCCTTGCAGGTGTTTTTGAGCTGGGCTATAGTTTCCTCTTTTTTAGTTGTTGCAGTAGATGTTGGTGCAGATGTTGAAGCAATATCTTGGACATGGTTTCTAGTAAACAATTTATAGTGCAGAGTCAAGGGAGATGCCCTTTTCATTACATGATCTGCAGAGACTAGGATGCTTGGTACTGATTCTGAATCATCCCACAAATAAGTGAAGGAAAGAATATAGGGAGTTTCACAGCAGTTGATGTAGATTGCTTCGAAATTTGATTGAAGATGTGAGTTCCAAAGTTGAACTTTCTTCTTTTGCCAATCATATAGGCGAATCTACCTAGATTAGCATAGATGGTTGAAGTATGATTGGTGGGCACCCAGTTTATAGTACCAATTCTATGCAGAATTACATACTTCACACTAAGTTTCCCCGCTGAAAGTTTCCCATTGCTAGGCCACTGTTTCACAGTGTTGCAAGTGAGCTCTTGATAAACTTGGTCATCAGTGTCTCCACATTCAGACTGAGACGCTTCAGATTATCCCAGAAACCTATTAATCATTATGGGAGAAAATGTCACAACATTTCCTCTTACATACACTATCATGTTGGTTGCATCATTAGAGTGGTCAGGAATGTTTACAACAAATTCCTTCACCAGCCTTTCATAACAATTTCCAAGATTAGTGGATGTCCTTGTTAGCCCTGTGTCATTGATCAGTTTCATCACTTCATAGAACTCTAATGCATCATTTCCTAGTTCCCTTTCCAATGCTACTCTTCTTTGGTACACATATGGCCATCTATGTACATACTCAGAAGCATGGAAAGAGATATAATCCAAGGGAGATTTGGGAATACTGATAGACCTTTTCTTCACACCGGGATCCTTTGGAAGTATGATGTCCTGACCATCATCTGTGACATCAAAGTCCGACTCAGTGTCAGACTGCCTTTCTTTTCTTGGATATAACCGCAACCTTGCTCCAAGGTTTCTGAGGTCCAACTACAGATTTAATGTTTCTTCTGATAGTATTGTTTTCAGTATCCACAATTTTCTTTTTTCTTGTCTTCAATCTCTTGACCATACTAGCAATGATCTCATCATCAGAAGGTGAATCATCAATGTTGATTACCTTGTCAGTTACCTCTTCAGCAATATTCTCTAGTGCCTGTTCATGTGATTCCTCTAGAGATAAGGATGTTCCTTTAGCTGATGCACCATTCTTATTACTAGTTTCAACACAGGTGTGATGGTTCTCTTCTGACATTCTATTACCATCTCCTTCATTAGTATCTCTAACTCCTCCTTATTCCTCAACAGGAGCAGACGTGATTGGCCTATCCCCATCAGTATTCAGTTTACTTATTATATTTAATTGGTCAGCTACTATTTTCCTTATTCTCTAATCCGTTTCAATAATTTCTTTCTTATTCCCAAGATCAAGAGGGACATTAATAGGTTCAGAAGTATTACCTGCAAGGAGATTTCTAGCCCTTCGTTCAGATAATTTCTCAAGTTTGCATGGAACCATAGAAAGGGGAACAACATTGATCGCATCTCCAATAGTAACCTTCCCCAGTTTTGCCCTAACTGCAGAAGATGTAGCGGTCTCCATCACTCCTCCTTCTGTTGAGGATTGTTGTTGAGACATTATAGAAGGAACAAGATTGGATTTTTCTTCGTACCGGGAGAACGAGGTTATTGTGGAGAGGAGAATAGCGTGAGAGCGGTTTAAGTTAATTTGAATTGATCGCTTTTGAAACCCTCATTTCATTTGTTGAAAACAAGCACCTTCCTGACCAGTATCCTTACAAGTTAATCTCTTTAGGCCTCAAGTTATGTAAAGCCCTATTTTACCCGTTAGTTTTCCAAACTTATTTTTAAAGACATCAAGAGTTATCAGGTTATCATGGGAGAATGTCACAACATCTTGTGCGACATTTTCCCTTGTTGGCATCTACATCATTCCTGTGCACTAAAAGTGCTGAATGTGGTAGCAGGGTAATCACTTTCTGTAGTTGAGTCAATAGTGGACATAAATGCAAATCTTCTTCCTTCCAGATCATCTATCATAGAGGCCTTATGAAGTAGATCCTGAATCCTTGAGATAGTCTTTCTGTGTGTCATCTTGGTTAATATACCAATTTCTCATTTATCAATGTTTAGTTCTGAGGGGAGTTTCTGATGTTTCCTAATTGTCATTGAGGAGCACTCTGTCAGTAGCGAGGTCCATACTTAGCAATGATTTATTGATATGACACCCCTCATGAGTACTTTATTATTATCATTTATAACCAAACATTCAGATTGTGTAAATTTAACCTTCAGGCCTTGATCACAGTGTTGACTGATACTAATTAGATTAGCAGTTAGTCCTTTGACATACAAAACATTGTAAAGTCTAGGATTTCCAGCTTGATCCATTCTCCCAACTCCTTTAATCTTTCCTTTGGATCCATCTCCAAAAGTGACATAGTTGGAGGAATGAGGCTTTATATCTACCAGATAGTTCTTGACACCAGTCATGTGTCTTGAAAATCCACTATCAAAGTACCACTTCTCTTCAGTGTACTCCTTTTGAGTGGAATGAGCTATTAGGGCCATAGACTCATTCTTGGAACTCATTTTCTTTCCAGCAATCATACCCTTGGGATATCCATGTAGCTTGTAGCAATAACTTTTAATGTGGCCATACTTGCCACAATAATGACATTTCCAGTCTTGTCTCCTCTGGTGTCTGTAATGATGTTGAGACATTTTGTTAGACATTTTTTTGTCTTCTTTCAAGATTGTGTTCAGGATCTCTCTTCTTGCTTTGATTATTGTAGCCAAGTTCTTTGACATCACCAGTATTCCTCCCAACCTGTAGTATCTTGTTAAATCTGCTGTTGGCCATTCCAACATTATCAGGTCTGGGTTTGAGCATAACAATTTCCTCTTGAAGATCAGATATGATACCAAGATGCTTCAATCTTTCAATCTCAAGGAGCATGATAATCATATGTTGATCTTCTCCTAGATGACAGATTTTTGCACTTCTTGTGTACAACTCCCTGTAAAAGTTTACTAGAGCATCATGAGATAGATCTCCAATGTCTGATCCTACATCAGTGTCAAACACTCATATGAGTGCACAAACCTGCTTTGGTGATTCTTCATCACTAGCAGAATCATCTTCAGACCAGGATGTATGGAGGCCTTTCTTTTCTTTCTTGAGGAATGTCGGACACTCCGATTTAATGTGTCCAAATCCCTCACAATCAAGACATTTTGTCCCCTTTTCTTTGCCAATTCTCTCTTTATAATTTGAATTCCTTCCATAGTTGTTCCTTTTGAAGTTGCTGGGCAGCTGAGTCTTGGCACTATTTTTTGTCTCTCCCTCAATTTTTTCGAGTAATTGACTGTACTGTTTTCCTAGAAACACAACTGCCTTAGACATATCTTTCTTAGAGTCTGTCTTTCCTTCATCAGACACCAAGGCTAAGCTTTTCTTATTCTCAGTCCTTTCATTTAGTGCCATTTCAAAAGTTTGAAGAGATCCCATAAGCTCATCAACTTTCATAGTAGTTATATCCTGAGCTTTCTCTATAGCAGTCACCTTCATGTCAAATCTTTTGGGAAGAGACCTTAGAATTTTCTGGACAAACTTGGTTTCAGGAATTTTCTCTCCAAGGCCACTAGATGTGTTAGCAATATCAACAATGTTCATGTGAAAGTCATGTATACTTTCATCCTCTCTCATCATCAAGTTCTCAAACTTAGTGGTGAGAAGCTGAAATCTTGAAGAATTAACTCGAGAGGTACCTTCATGAGCAGTCTTCAAGATTTCCCAAGCATCCTTTGCAATAGTGCAGTTCTTGATGAGTCTGAAGATGTTATTGTCCACACTATTGAACAAGGCATTCAAGGCTTTGGAATTTCCTTGAGCAAGATTATCATCTTCATCATCACAGTCTTCCTCAGGTTTCAGCTCATCAGTGAGCTTCCCATCTTTGTCTTTGATCTTTGGTGGATCCCACCCTTTAACCACATACTTCCATGCTTTACCATCCATGGACTTGATAAACTCCACCATGCGCACTTTCCAATATTCATAAATGGAACCATCAAGTATTGGTGGTTTATTTAGAATTCCTCCTTCTTTATCCATCGAACCAGAAAGTATCGTCCCTGAATCTCACCCAGATACAGAGTAGGATGCCTGTTCTATTCTAGTTAAGCAGATCACTAAGATGTCAGACAGGATGTCGTGACACTTGATCTCTGCTTCTCACACAGATTAAGGAAGAACAGAATAAATAGCAAAAAGAAGGCAACACACAGGAATTGTTAACCCAGTTCGATGCTCAACAACACCTACGTCGGGGGGATACCAAGCCAGGAATGAAATCAACCAAGTAGAATTGGTTCTAAGCTAAACTCCAACGTTACAACTTAACACCTAGAAACTACCCTTCCTAGATTTCTACTTAAGACACTCCTAGGTATGAGACCCTTCTCAATTCCTTTTCAATCACAGCAGTGACTATAGATTACAACTCAATAAACAGTCATTCTCAGGTATTCACACAATACAAAAGAGGCTCACAAAAGTACGAGCCCTAGTACTCTAAAACATGTGTAAAACTTCCACACATTATTCTAGGTCAAATCCATCCTATTTATATAGCAAAACAGAACAGGATTTGGGCTTCAAAAACACAGCAATTCAGCTCCACAGAATCTGCGACCTATTCTTTTCTTCAATCCTAATTTTCAAAAATGTCTCCTTACAAGGAAACCGCATATTCCTTTTAGAATCAGAATCTCTAATTCCTCAATCTCAGATGCCACCTAGGATTAAATCATATTCCAATCACACATGGAAAACAAATACAGTAATTCCAAAACTGTAACAGACAAAGATATCAAATCCACATGATAGGACACCTTGTCTAACACCTTAACCTGCAGTTAGTTCATCATGTTAGGGAATCTTGTCCAACAACTTTCTACTAAGTTAGTTTTACCAAAATTGATGCCAACCTCAAAGGCTTGGACTCATCAATGTTCCCCTTTGGCAGATTTTGGCTAAAACTAACTGTAATTGACCTGCAGAAACATATTAGGGAGACCATCATCAGAATAGCAGCAGAAACAAACTTTGTCTCCAACTCAACCAGTACCTTCTGCAAGCAGCACAAAACTAATCCCACTCAGTGGTTAGTAGCATATCAACAGTGGTTAGTGATGTTAGTATTTCTCCCCCTTTTTAGCCACAATATGACAAAGGCAGAAGGACTAACTCAAAAACCAATTAATCAGTTCATAGTAAATAAAGTACACACCCAATAAAAGTAAAAATTATCATGTGCATTCAGCCCTTACACAACCAAAAACAAAAAACATAAAATAGAAAGTAGAGAAAAGACAACTATCAGAAGTCATCTCTAGTTTCCTCATCATCTTCTTCTCGTGCACTCTCACGAGAACCATTATCAGCATCATCATCTCCTTAAACTGCATCACTGTTCTCCTTAGCTGCCTTCTCAGTATCACTAGTGTTGACTCCAATTTCTTTATTATGCTCAGCAGACAAGGCTTGTATCAATCTTTCTAGCTTCTCCTTTCCGGCAGTGCCGACTTTGATAATATCATAAAGCTCCTTGCAGGTGTTTTTGAGCTGGGCTATAGTTTCCTCTTTTGTAGTTGTTGAAGCAAATGTTGGTGCAGATGTTGAAGCAATATTTGGGACATGGTTTCCAGTAAACAATTTATAGTACAGAGTCTAGGGAGATGCCCTTTTCATTACATGATCTGCAGAGACTAGGATACTTTGGTACTGATTCAGAATCATCCCACAAATAAGTGAAGGAAAGAATATAGGGAGTTTCACAGCAGTTGATGTAGATTGCTTCAAAATTTGATTGAAGATGTGAGTTCCAAAGTCGAACTTTCTTTCTTTGCCAATCATATAGACGAATCTACCTAGACTCTCAGAGATGGTTGAAGTATGATTGGTAGGCACCCAGTTTATAGTACCAATTCTATGCAGAATTGCATACTTCACACTAAGTTTCCCAGCTGAAAGTTTCCCATTGCTAGGCCACAGTTTCACAGTGTTGCAAGTGAGCTCTTGACAAACTTGGTCATCAGTGTCTCCACATTCAAACTGAGACTCTTCAGATCTTCCCATAAACCTATTAATCATTGTAGGAGAAAATGTCACAACATTTCCTCTAACATACACTATCATGTTGGTTACATCATTACAGTGGTCAGGAATGTTTACAGCAAATTCCTTCACCAGCCTTTCATAACAATTTCCAAGATTAGTGGTTGTCCTTGTTAGCCCTGTGTCATTGATCATTTTCATCACTTCATGGCACTCTAATGCATCCTTTCCTAGTTCCCTTTCCAATGCTACTCTTCTTTGGTACACATATGGCCATCTGTGTACATACTCAGGAGCATTGAAAAAGATATTATCCAAGGGAGCTTTGGGAATACTGACAGTCCTTTTCTTCACACCAGGATCCTTTGGAAGTATGATGTTCTGACCATCATCTCTGACATCATAGTCTGACTCAGTGTCAGACTTAGCCTTTCATTTCTTGGATACAACAACAACCTTGCTCCAAGGTTTCTGAGGTCCAACTACAGATTTAATGTTTCTTCTAATAGTATTGTTTTCAGTATCCACATTTTTCTTTTTTTCTAGTCTTCAATCTCTTGACCACACTAGCAATGATCTCATCATCAGAAGGTGAATCATCAATGTTGATTACTTTGTCAGTTACCTCTTCAGCAATATTCTCTAATGCCTGTTCAGGTGATTCCTCTAGAGATAAGGATGTTCCTTTAGTTGATCCACCATTTTTATTACTAGTTTTAACACAGGTGTGATGGTTCTCTTTTGACATTCTATTACCATCTCCTTCATTAGTATCTATAACTCCTTCTTGTTCCTCAACAGGAGCGGATGTGATTGGCTTATCCCCATCAATATTCAGTTTACTTCTTAATTTCCTTATTCTCTTATCTGTTTCAACAATTTCTTTCTTATTTCTAAGATCAAGAAGGACATTAATAGGTTCAGAAGTATTACCTGCAAGGAGATTTTTAGCCCTTCGTGCAGGAAATTTCTCAGGTTTGCATGGCACCATAGAAAGGGGGATATCATTGATCGCATCTCCAATAGTCACCTTCCCCAGTTTTGCCCTAACAGAAGAAGATGTAGCGGTCTCCTTCACTCCTCCTCCTGTTGAGGATTGTTGTTGAGACATTATAGAAGGAACAAGATTGGATTTTTCTTCGCACTGGGAAAACGAGGTTATTGTGGAGAGGAGAATAGCTTGAGAGCGGTTTAAGTTAATTTGAAATGATTGCTTTTGAAACCCTCCTTTCGTTTGTTGAAAACAAGCATCATCCTGACCAGTATCCTTACAAGTTAATCTCTTTAGGCCCCTTGTTATGTAAAGCCCTATTTTACCCTTCAGTTTTCCAAACTTATTTTTAAGGACATCAAGAATGCTCAGGTTATCATGGGAGAATGTCACAACATCTTGAGTGACATTTTCCCTTGTTGGCATCTGCGTCATTCCTGTGCAATGAAAGCTGCTGAATGTGGTAGCAGGGTAATCATTTTCTATAGTTGAGTCAATAGTGGGCATAAATGCACATCTTCTTCCTTCCAGATCATCTATCATAGAGGTCTAATGAAGTAGATCCTGAATCCTTGAGATAGTCTTTATGTGTGTCATCTTGGTTAATCTACCAATTTCTCATTTATCAATGTTTAGTTCTGAGGGGAGTTTTTGATATTTCCTAATTGTCATTGAGGAGCACTCTGTCAGTAGCGAGGTCCATACGTAGCAATTATTTTTTTATCTGACACCCCTCATGAGTACTTTATTTTTATCATTTATAACCAAACATTCAGATTGAGTAAAGTTAACCTTCAGGCTTTAATCACAGAGTTGACTGATACTAATTAGATTAGCAGTTAGCCCATTGACATACAGAACATTGTCAAGTCTAGGATTTCCAGCTTGATCCATTCTCCCAACTCCTTTAATCTTTCCTTTGGATCCATCTCCAAAAGTGACATAGTTGGAGGAATGAGGCTTTATATTTACCAGATAGTTCTTGACACCAGTCACATGTCTTAAACATCCACTATCAAAGTATAACTTCTCTTCAGTGTACTCCTTTTGAGTGGAATGAGTTATCAGGGCCATAGACTCTTTCTTGGAACTCCTTATCTTTCCAGCAATCATACCCTTGGGATATCCATGTATCTTGTAGCAATAACATTTAATGTGGCCATACTTGCCACAATAATGACATTTCCAGTCTTGTCTTCTCTGGTGTCTATAATGATGTTGAGACATTCTATTAGACATATTTTGTCTTCTTTCAAGATTGTGTTCAGGATCTCTCTTCTTGCTTTGATTATTGTAGCCAAGTTCTCTGACATCACCCGTATTCCTCCCAACCTGTAGTATCTTGTCAAATCCCCTGTTGGCCATTCCAACATTATCAGGTTTGGATTTGAGCATAGCAATTTCCTCTTGAGGATCAGCTGTGATACCAAGATGCTTCAATCTTTCAATCTCAAGGAGCATGATAATCTTATGTTGATCTTCTCCTAGATGACAGATTTCTGCACTTATTATGTACAACTCCCTATAAGAGTTGACTAGAGCATCATGAGATAGATCTCCAATGTCTGATCCTACATCAGTGTCAAACACTCATGTGAGTGCAGAAACCTGCTTTGGTGATTCTTTATCACTAGTAGTATCATCTTCTGACCAGGATGTATGAAGACCTTTCTTTTCTTTCTTAAGGAATGTAGGACACTCCGATTTAATGTGTCCAAATCCCTCACATTCAAGACATTTTGTCCCCTTTTCATTGCCAATTCTCTCTTTATAATTTGAATTCCTTCCATAGTTGTTCCTTTTGAAGTTACTGGGCAGCTGAGTCTTGGCACTATTTTTTGACTCTCCCTCAATTTTTTTGAGTAATTGACTGTACTGTTTTTCCAGAAACACAACTGCCTTAGACATCTCTTTCTTAGAGTTTGTCTTTCCTTCATCAGACACAAAGGCTAAGCTTTTCTTATTCTCAGTCCTTTCATTTAGTGCCATTTCAAAAGTTTGAAAAGATCCCATAAGCTCATCAACTTTCATAGTAGTTATATCCTGAGCTTCCTCTATTGCAGTCACCTTCATGTCAAATTTTTTGGGAAGAGACCTTAGAATTTTCTGGACCAACTTGGCTTTAGGAATTTTCTCTCCAAGGTCACTAGATGTGTTGCAAATATCAACAATGTTCATGTGAAAGTCATGTATACTTTTATCCTTTCTCATCCTCAAGTTCTCAAATTTAGTGGTGAGAAGCTGAAATCTTGAAGATTTAACTCGAGAGGTACCTTCATGAGCAGTCTTCAAGATTTCCCAAGCATCCTTTGCAACAGTGCAGTTCTTAATGAGTCTGAAGATGTTCTTGTCCACACCATTGAACAAGGCATTCAAGGCTTTGGAATTTCCTTGAGCAAGCTTATCATCTTCATCATCCCAGTCTTCCTCAGGTTTCAACTCATCAGTGAGCTTCCCATCTTTGTCTTTGATCTTTGGTGGATCCCACCCGTTAACCACCGAATTCCAAGCTTTACCATCCATGGACTTGATAAACGCCACCATGCACACTTTCTAATATTCATAATTGGAGCCATCAAGTATTGGTGGTCTATTTAGAATTCCTCCTTCTTTATCCATCGAACCAGAAAGTATCGTCCCTGAATCTCACCTAGATACAGAGCAGGATGCCTGCTCTGATACCAATTGAAATTCTAGTTAAGCAGATCACTAAGATGTCAGACAGGATGTCATGACACTTGATCTCTCCTTCTCACACGGATTAAGGAAGAACAGAATAAACAGCAGAAAGAAAGCAACACATAGGAATTGTTAACCCAGTTCGGTGATCAACAACACCTATGTCTGGGCGCTACCAAGCCAGGAATGAAATCAACTAAGTAAAATTGGTTCTAAGCTAAACTCCAACGTTTACAACTTAGCACCTAGAAACTAACCTTCCTAGATTTCTACCTAAGACACTCCTAGGTATGTGATCCTTCTCAATTCCCTTTCAGTCACAACAGTGACTGAAGATTACAACTCAATAAATAGTCATACTCAGGTATTCACGCAATACAAGAGAGGCTCACAAAAGTACAAACCCTAGTACTCTATAACAGCTGTAAAACTTCCACACATTATTCTAGGTCAAATCCATCCTATTCAAAAACATAGCAAATTAGCTCCACAGAATCTGCGACCTATTCTTTTCTTCAATCCTAAGTTTCAAAAATGTCTCCTTACAAGGAAACCACACATTCCTTTTAGAATCAGAATCTCTGATTCCTCAATCTCAGATGCCACCTAGGATCAAATCGTATTCCAATCACACCTAGAAATCAAATGTAGTTATTCCAAAACTGTAACAGACAAAGATGTCGAATCCACATGATAGGACACCTTGTCTAACACCTTAACCTGCAGTTAGTTCATCATGTTAGGGCATCTTGTCCTACAACTTTCTGCTAAGTTTATTTTACCAAAATCGATGCCAACCACAAAGGCTTGGACTCATTAATCTCCTCCTTTGGCAGATTTTGGCTAAAACTAACTGTAATTGACCTGCAGAAACATATCAGGGAGACATCATCAGAACAGCAGCGGAAATAAACTTTGTCTCCCCCTCAACCATTACCTTCTGCAAGCAGCACAGAACTACTCCCCCTTAGTGGGTAGTAGTATATCAGCAGTTGTTAGTGATGTTAGTATTTCTCCCCCCTTTTAGCCACAATATGACAAAGGCAGAAGGACTAACTCAAAAACCAATTAATCAGTTCATAGTAAATAAAGTACACACCCAACAAAAGTAAAAATTGTCTTGGGCATTCAGCCCTTACACAACCAAAAACAAAAAACATAAAACAGAAAGTAGAGAAAAGACAACTATCAGAAGTCATCTTCCATTTCCTCATCATCATCTTCTCGTGCACTTTCACCAAAACTATTATCAGCATCATCATCTCCTTCAACTGCATCATTGTTCTCCTTTGCTTCCTTCTCAACATCACTAGTGTTAACTCCAATTTCTTTGTTCTGCTCAGCAGACAAGGCTTGTATCAATCTTTCTAGCTTCTCCTTTCCGACAGTGCTGACTTTGATAATATCATCAAGCTCCTTGCAGGTGTTTTTGAGCTGGGCTATAGTTTCCTTTTTTGTACTTGTTGCAGCAGATGTTGGTGCAGATGTTAAAGCAATATCTGGGACATGGTTTCCAGTAAAAAAATTATAATGCAGAGTCAAGGGAGATGCCCTTTTCACATGATCTGCAGAGACTAGGATGCTTGGGTACTGATTTAGAATCATCCCACAAATAAGTGAAGGAAAGAATATAGGGAGTTTCACAACAGTTGATGTAGATTGCTTCAAAATTTGATTGAAGATGTGAGTTCCAAAGTTGAACTTTCTTCCTTTGCCAATCATATAGATGAATCTACCTAGACTAGCAGAGATGGTTGAAGTATGATTGGTGGGCACCCAGTTTATAGCACCAATTATATGCAGAATTGCATACTTCACACTAAGTTTCCCAGCTGAAAGTTTCCCATTGCTAGGCCACCGTTTCACAGTTTTGCAAATGAGCTCTTGACAAACTTGGTCATTAGTGTCTCAACATTCAGACTGAGACTCTTCAGATCTTCCCAGAAACCTATTAATCATTGTGGGAGAAAATGCCACAACATTTCCTCTGACATACACTATCCTGTTGGTTGCATCATTACAGTGGTCAGGAATGTTTACAACAAATTCCTTCACCAGCCTTTCATAACAATTTCCAAGATTAGTGGTTGTCCTTGTTTGCCCTGTGTGATTGATCAATTTCATCACTTCATGGCACTCTTATGCATCCTTTCCTAGTTCCTTTTCCAATGCTACTCTTCTTTGGTACATATATGGCCATCTGTATCATACTCAGGAGAATGGAAAGAGATATTATCCAAGGGAACTTTGGGAATACTGGCAGTCCTTTTCTTCACACCGGGATCCTTTGGAAGTATGATGTCCTGACCATCATCTGTGACATCATAGTCTGACTCAGTGTCAGACTTAGCCTTTCTTTTCTTCGATACAACCGTAACCTTGCTCCAAGGTTTCTGAGGTCCAACTACAGATTTAATGTTTCTTCTGATAGTATTGTTTTTAGTATCCACATTTTTCTTTTTTCTTGTCTTCAATCTCTTGACCACACTAGCAATGATCTCATCATCAGAAGGTGAATCATCAATGTTGATTACCTTGTCAGTTACCTCTTCAGCAATATTCTCTAGTGCCTGTTCAGGTGATTCCTCTAGAGATAAGGATGTTCCTTTAGCTGATCCACCATTTTTCTTACTAGTTTCAACACAGGTGTGATGGTTCTCATCTGACATTCTATTACCATCTCCTTCATTAGTATCTCTAACTCTTCCTTGTTCCTCAACAGGAGCGGATATGATTGGCCTATCCCCATCAGTATTCAGTTTACTTCTTATATTTAATTGCTCAGCTACTATTTTCCTTATTCTCTTATCCGTTTCAACAATTTCTTTCTTATTTATAAGATCAAGAGGGACATTAATAGGTTTAGAAGTATTACCCACAAGGATATTTCTAGCCCTTCGTGCAGGGAATTTCTCAGGTTTGCATGGCACCATAGAAAGGGGAACATCATTGATCGCATCTCCAATAGTCACCTTCCCCAATTTTTCCATAACAACAAAAGGTGTAGTGGTCTCCTTCACTCCTCTTGTTGAGGATTGTTGTTGAGACATTATAGAAGGAACAAGATTGGATTTTTCTTCACACTGGGAGAACGAGGTTATTGTGGAGAGGAGAATAACTTGAGAGCGGTTTAAGTTAATTTGAAAGGATCGCTTTTGAAACCCTCCTTTCGTTTGTTGAAAACAAGCACCTTCCTGACCAGTATCCTTACAAGTTAATCTCTTTAGGCCCCTAGTTATGTAAAGCCCTATTTTTCCCTTCAGTTTTCCAAACTTATTTTTAAGGACATTAAGAGTGCTCAGGTTATCATGGGAGAATGTCACAACATCTTGTGCGACATTTTCCCTTGTTGGCATCTGCATCATTCCTGTGCAATGAAAGCTGTTGAATGTAGTAGCAGGGTAATCACTTTTTGTAGTTGAGTCAATAGTGGCCATAAATGCACATATTCTTCCTTCCAGATCATCTATCATTGAGGCCTTATGAAGTAGATCATGAATCCTTGAGATAGTCTTTCTGTGTGTCATCTTGGTTAATCTACCAATTTCTTATTTATCAATGTTTAGTTCCGAGGGGAGTTTCTGATGTTTCCTAATTGTCATTGAGGAGAACTCTATCAGTAGCGAGGTCCATACGTAGCAATTATTTTTTGATCTGACACCTCTCATGAGTAATTTATTTTTATCATTTACAACCAAACATTCAGATTGTGTAAAGTTAACCTTTAGGCCTTGATCACAGAGTTGACTGATACTAATTAGATTAGCAGTTAATTCTTTGACATACAGAACATTGTCAAGTCTAGGATTTCCAGCTTGATCCATTCTCCCAACTCCTTTAATCTTTCCTTTGGATCCATCTCCAAAAGTGACATAGTTGGAGGAATGAGGCTTTATATTTACCAGATAGTTCTTGACACTAGTCATGTGTCTTAAACATTCCCTATCAAAGTACCACTTCTCTTCAGTGTACTCCTTTTGAGTGGAATGAGCTATCAGGGCCATAAACTCATTCTTGGAACTCCTTTTCTTTCCAGCAATCATACCCTTGGGATATCCATGTAGCTTGTAACAATAGCGTTTAATGTGGCCTTACTTGCCACAATAATGACATTTCCAGTCTTGTCTCCTCTGGTGTCTGTAATGATATTGAGACATTCTGTTAGACATCTTTTGTCTTCTTTCAAGATTGTGTTCAGGATTTCTCTTCTTGCTTTGATTATTGTAGCCAAGTTCTCTAACATCACCAGTATTCATCCCAACATGTAGTAATTTGTCAAATCTGCTCTTGGCCATTCTAACATTATCAGGTATGGATTTCAGCATAGCAATTTCCTCTTGAAGATCAAATATGATACCAAGATGCTTCAATCTTTCAATCTCAAGGAGCATGATAATCTTATGTTGATCTTCTCCTAGATGACAGATTTCTGCACTTCTTGTGTACAACTCCTTGTAAGAGTTGATTAGAGCATCATGAGATAGATCTCTAATGTCTAATCCTACATCAGTGTCAAACACTCATGTGAGTGTACAAAATTGCTTTGGTGATTCTTCATCACTAGCAGAATCATCTTCTGACCAGGATGTATGGAGACCTTTCTTTTCTTTCTTGAGGAATGTAGGACACTCCGATTTAATGTGTCCGATTCCCTCACATTCAAGACATTTTATCCCCTTTTCTTTGCCAATTCTCTCTTTATAATTTGAATTCCTTCCATAGTTGTTCTTTTTAAAGTTACTGGGCAGCTGAGTCTTGGCACTATTTTTTGATTCTCCCTCAATTTTTTTGAGTAATTGACTGTACTGTTTTCCCAGAAACACAACTACCTTAGACATCTCTTTCTTAGAGTTTGTCTTTCCTTCATCAGACACCAAGGCTAAGCTTTTCTTATTCTCAGTCTTTTCATTTAGTGCCATTTCAAAAGTTTGAAGAGATCCCATAAGCTTATCAAATTTCATAGTAGTTATATCCTGAGCTTCCTCTATAGCAGTCACCTTCATGTCAAATCTTTTGGGAAGAGACCTTAGAATTTTCTGGACCAACTTGGCTTCAGGAATTTTCTCTCCAAGGTCACTAGATGTGTTGGCAATATCAACAATGTTCATGTGAAAGTCATGTATACTTTCATCCTCTCTCATCCTCAAGTTCTCAAACTTAGTGGTGAGAAGCTAAAATCTTGAAGATTTAACTCGAGAGGTACCTTCATGAGCAGTCTTCAAGATTTCCCAAGCATCCTTTGCAACAGTGCAGTTCTTGATGAGTCTGAAGATGTTTTTGTCCACACCAATGAACAAGGAATTCAAGGCTTTGGAATTTCCTTGAGCAAGCTTATCATCTTCATCATCCCAGTCTTCCTCAGGTTTCAGCTCACCAGTGAGCTTCCCATCTTTGTCTTTTATCTTTGGTGGATCCCACCCTTTAACCACATACTTCCAAGATTTCCCATCCATGGACTTGATAAACGCCACCATGCGCACTTTCCAATATTCATAATGGGAACCATTAAGTATTGGTGGTCTATTTAGAATTCCTCCTTCTTTATCCATCGAACCAGAAAGTATCGTCCCTGAATCTCACCCAGATACAAAGCAAGATGCCTGCTCTGATACCAATTGAAATTCTGGTTAAGCAGATCACTAAGATGCCAGATAGGATGTCATGACACTTGATCTCTGCTTTACACACGGATTAAAGAAGAACAGAATAAACAGCAGAAAGAAAGCAACACACAGGAATTGTTAACCCAGTTTAGTGATCAACAACACCTACGTCTGGGGGCTACCAAGCCAGGAATGAAATCAACTAAGTAGAATTGGTTTTAAGCTAAACTCCAACGTTTACAACTTAGCACCTAGAAACTACCCTTCCTAGATTTCTAACTAAGACACTCCTAGGTATGAGACCCTTCTCAATTCCTTTTCAATCACAGTAGTGACTAAAGATTACAACTTAATAAATGGTCATACTCAGGTATTCACGCAATACAAGAGAGGCTCACCAAAGTACAAACCTTAGTACTCTATAACAGTTGTAAAACTTCCACACATTATTCTAGGTCAAATCCATCCTATTTATATAGCAAAATAGAATTGGATTTGGGCTTAAAAAACATAGCAATTCAGCACCACAAAATCTTCGACTTATTCTTTTTTTAATCCTAAGTTTCAAAAATGTCTCCTTACAAGGAAACCGCATATTCCTTTTAGAATCAGAATTTAGAATCAGAATCTCTGATTCCTCAATCTCAGATGCCACCTAGGATCAAATCATATTCCAATCACACCTAGAAAACAGATGCAGTTATTCCAAAACTGTAACAGACAAAGATGTCGAATCCACATGATAGGACATCTTGTCTAACACCTTAACATGCAGTTAGTTCTTCATGTTAGGACATCTTGTCCAACAACTTTCTGCTAAGTTAGTTTTACCAAAATTGATGCCAACCTCAAAGGCTTGGACTCATCAAAGTCATTCGTTGTAGTACCGTTGACAAGCACTGACATGGAACTAGTGAAAACACACCCTTCCACCCATCTAATCCAACAATCTCCAAAACCCATCTTAGAAAGCAAAAACCTCAAAGAAAATTCCAATTGACACTGTCATACGCTTTTTCGTAGTCCACTTTCAATAGCAAACAACTTATATTTTCTCTTTTCACCAAATCCATAACTTCATTCACCATAAGAACTCCACCCGAGATATTTCTACACGGAATGAAAGCTGAATGTTTTATTGAGATGAGCTTCTTAATAATACCTCTGAGCCTCAACGCCAAAAGCTTGGCCAAGATTTTGTAAAAGCTACCTACTAGACAGATGGGCTTGTATTCAGATAGCAGTTGAGGGTTATTGATCTTCGGGATTAAGGTTAAGAAAGAAGCAGTACATGCTTTGGTTAACTTAGCTTTCGAGTGGAAGTCCTTGACGAAACGCAACACATCCTCCTTGATTAACTCCCAACTATTCTTAAAAATCTCAAGAGAATACCCATCTGGTCCAACACATTTATTTCCATCACAAGACCATATTGCATCCTTAATTTAACCTTCTGTAAATGGTCTTTCGAGGCACAATCTGTCTTGTTCATTCAAGCTCTTGAAGGCAATACCCTCAAGGACATGTCTGTTAAAGCTACTCTCTTTGAAAAACTCTTCAAAATGCGACTTGGTGACCTCCTTAATCTCAGTCACCCCTTCCATTCTACCACTAACTCCTTCCACCATAGTAATTGAATTTCTTATGTATCTGTCTTTCAAGGATTTATAAAAGAAATGAGAATTATGGTCTCCTTCTTTCAGCCAAAGTTGCCTAGATTTCAGCCTCAACAAACTTTCTTTAATTTCCAAACTGTTCCATAAATCACCATTCACCTTACTTCTCTCCTCCACTAGATTATCAATATCTCCTCCATGATTGTCAATCAAAAGATTATCCAACTCATTCAAACTGTCCATTTGCTTAATCACCTTCAAATCGATCCACCCAAAGACCTCTCAATTCCACCATTTAAGCCTAGATTTCAAGCACTTAAGTTTCTCGTACATTATGAAGTCGCCTCTACCTTCCACCTTAATCTGAGCCCATTCATCTTTGATGAAAGTACCAAACCCCCCATGCTTGAACCAACGACTATTGAACCTAAACAACTTCAGGCCCCAATCAAGATTCCCTGGTTTTAACCATATAGGACAGTGATATGAGATGCCTCTACTTCCCACTTTTTGATCTGTAATGTTCCACTCCAAAATCAGCTTGCTAGACAACAAGAATCTATCAAGTCTGCTTATTGCAATGCCATTCCCATTGAACCATGTGAATCTTCCCCCTATGCAAGGCATGTCGACAAGATCCATATCTTCAATGAAGCTTCAAAAATCCTCTATATCTTTACAATTCAAGTATTCCCCAATCTCTAATCTTTCCTCCCTATGAGAAATAAAATTAAAACCCCCCTTAACACCATTCACCAATGTTACTCTTCTGTTTCCTCACAACAAATTCTCTCCATATAGTCCTCCTTAACCCCGAATTGCAAGATGCATATATGTTAATAAAGTTGTAATTGACTCCTTTCTAATTAGCATTAGTTCCTACGAAACCAAGACCTTTGAAGCTGTAATTAAGGGATAGAGAATTCCTCTTCCATAAGATAACCATACCACACGAAGCTCCCCTTGAATCACACGTTGTCCAATCCACATCCTTGTTACCCTATAAATCCATAGCAAGGCTATAATCAAAACAAGTAGCTTTAGTTTCTTGAAGGAAGCATAAGTCAACATCACTTGATTGTATAATGAAGCTTATCCTCTTTCGCTTAGCTCTATTGCCACCACCACAAATGTTGAGAGATAATAGATTCATGGTAACAATGTTGATGCCGCCTTCTTTGATAACTTCCCTTCCTCATCTCTAGCCTCCATCATCTCCATGACTTCGATTGAATCTTCCCTCTTCTCGCAACTAACAACGCCCAATTCAGTAATAGAATCCCAAACTGTTATACTCACATCGAAATTGTTGTTCTTCAGGATTCGAATATTGCATCGATTAACTTCCGCGCCACTTTCACCTTCCTTTTCAACTTCCACATCATCCTCGACGTCTGCGATACTATCACCCTCCTCCTCCTCACCGAAGCTGGTCTCCGATCCAGCTACACTAAACTCCATATCAGTATCATTCTTAGCAGCCATCCTACTCAACAATCCCATAATATATTATTTTGCTATTAAAAAATTATCTAACATATTTAATCCATCAAATTGTTCTATGTATTTGAACAACTATTATCGACCAAATTTTCAGTTTTAAATTAATATAATGTCATCTTTATTCAAAGTTATTCCACTATTTTTATTCAATTACATAACGTTAACGTTAATAATAATATATATTTTTCGAACACAAAACACTTACTCCATCCGTTACTTTTTAAGTGTCACTTTCTTGATAAATTGTATGTCTTTTAAATTGTCACTTGTAAAGTTCACGATAATGTTAATTACACTTTTGTCATAATTAACTCTAGGCGTTTATTACACAGAGAGAGAGAGAGAGAGAGAGAGAGAGAGAGAGAGAGAGAGAGAGAGAGAGAGAGAGAGAGAGAGAGAGAGAGAGAGAGAGAGAGAGAGAGAGAGAGAGAGAGAGAGAGAGAGAGAGAGAGAGAGAGGAGAGAGAGAGAGAGAGAGAGAGAGAGAGAGAGAGAGGAGAGAGGAGAGAGAGAGAGAGAGAGGAGAGAGAGAGAGAGGAGAGAGAGAGAAATAAAATGAATTTATTAAATAAGTAAGAAAATTATAGATAAAAGAACATTTGTTATTTGAAAATTAATAAAATTGATTAAATTTCTTTAATATGTAAAAAAGTAAAAACAAACATGACATTTCAAAAAATGACACTTAAAAAATGACGCTTTCTCCTGATGCTAGTGGTTTTTTTTGCCTTATTTTTAGGAGTAATAAGTGCATTCTTTAGTAATCATGGGTTACCAATTCAGCATGAGTTTTTGCAATTTTATAACTTCATTAAACAAAAATAATATTTAAAATTAATGTGTTTCATCTTAATTTTAAGCAAGATGCATGAGACGTATTTTGATATATATATATATATATATATTATATATATATATATATATATATATATATATATATATATATATATATATATATATATATATATTCCCATGTGGTTGCACATGGTGGAGCCTGCAAACTTATCAAACTCCACATCCTGTTTTGAATAAAATTGATAGCTGCTCAAGCAGTTATGAACAAAAATGAGTCTTCTTTAAGATGGACATGAGACCAACCCAAAACTCACTTCAATTCTAAATAGTTTTTTCTCTCAATATTTTAATTTTATTTTTAAGAAACCAAATAAATTATATTAAATCTTTATTTTTTCATAGAAGCCAAATATAAAAAATTCATAAATTTATTTTTTAAATAGCTCAAAAACCTTAATCACTCAATTTATATTATTAGATATATTATTAGAATTTCTACTCTTAATGCAACGCTCCATTGTGTTGAGTGGGCATATCTTTATAGCCTTATGGAGATAATGGGCTTTGGGGAGGAGTGGATGAGATGAATGGAGAATGGTGTGAAGAATAGTTACATGTCCGTACTTGTTAACGGAAGTCCAACTAAGGATTTCGGAGTTTCGAGAGGGCTTAGGCAATGTGATCCTCTATCACCGTTTCTATTTGCTATTACGGCGGAAGGTCTAGCGGTTTCGATGAAAAGAGCGGTGGAGGGAGAGATGTTTAAAGGTTTTAAGATTAGGCAAGACGTATTTTTCAATTTACTCCAATATGCG
Organism: Lathyrus tuberosus; assembly: GCA_022829125.1. Lineage (NCBI taxonomy): Eukaryota > Viridiplantae > Streptophyta > Magnoliopsida > Fabales > Fabaceae > Lathyrus > Lathyrus tuberosus. The sequence continues at coordinate 12,579,123 of JALAZF010000101.1, read as the reverse complement.
GATGAATCGGTGATCGTGGGCGAAGGTTCTTGGAGTAATTTATGGGCAATAAACGCTATCCTTATAGGTTTCCAACTTGTGTCCGGACTGGGAAATCAATTTCAACAAGAGTTTCTTATTTGGTCTAGACGTGGAGGATTCTTTTCTCAATGCAGCAGAAAACTTTCTGGCTTGCAAAGTTGGTGTTTGTCCTTTCAAATTCCTTGGTATCTACAGTGGTGGCAACCATAGATTAGTGTCTTTTTGGAAACCAATGATTGAGAAGGTTCGTTCTAGGTTGGCTTCTTGGAAAGGAAGGTTCTTATCCATGGGTGGAAGAGTGACTCTCATCAATTCGGTGTTTTCTAACCTTCCTATCCACTACATGTCATTTTATAAGCTTCTTAGTAGGGTCATCCGCATTTAAACCTCAATCCAAAGAAGTTTCTTTTGGAATAGCTCTATTTGTAAAAGAGGAATTTCTTAGATTCGATGGAGTACGGTTTGTAAGGCCAAAGACGAGGGGGGACTTGGTATTAAGGACATTGGTCTTTTCAATATTGCGTTGATTTCGAAATGGATTTGGAAAATCCTGTCTTCTTCGGATCCTTTTTGGAGAGGGATTTTGACTGGTCGGTATCACGACTATGCTTCTTCTTTGTATCTCAGTGTTATCTTTTTTTTTTGATAACTGAAGCAATTCATTACTGCAAAGGGGGAAAAACAAGGATTACACATATCCTGGTTGGGAATAAAACCAGACCAGGTTCTGCACCCCAACAACCTACCAGTTCTAACCATACCATGAGCATCCTCATTACAATTCCTACTGATAAACATTACCACTACATTAGCACAACTTACTAATAATACTCTTGCAGTCATGGATAACAGGGTTCCAATCAGCATTAAAATCCAAACCATTAAGACAATTAACTACATTAAGAGCATCAGTCTGCAAAATAAAGTTGTTTATGCCTAGATCAACGACCATCTGTAAGGCCCATTTAACCGCCAGCAGTTCTGCCAAACCAGCGTCCACCACACTTGAAAGCCTCTTGCAGGCTGCAATGAAAATATTTGCTGAAGGATCCCTAATGACACAGCCAAGCCCGACGATTCCGCCTTCAAAACAACCTGCATCTGTTTGAATGATCCACCCTTTGTAAGCCAACAAGTTTCGGTCAATCTCCTCACTTTTGGTTTTCCTCATCATCGTGGCCTCTCGATCCTCATGGAAAGCCTCCCAAATCTCCTTAGCCACCCTCTGTGGATCAGGATTTGCCTTGTTAAAGATAACGCTATTTCGGACGTGCCATATTTTCCAGAGATAACAAGCAATTAATTGGCCCAACTGAAACTCCTTCCTAGAAAAAACAATATTGAACCAGTCCAAGACACTTCCAACCGTGGGTAAACGGACACCCAGGGGAGCAGAGAACAGAGTTCTCCTAGCAAATTGGCATCTCAAGAACAGATGAGTAGAAGATTCAGAATCCAGATTACATAAAGGACAGACATCATCAATAGGCGTACCTTTTTTCCGCAAATTGTCCTTTGTAGGAAGAATATTCTTCAGAAACCCTCCAGACCAAGTTCTTGACTCGAGGATTAACATCCATGTTCCACACATTGTTCCACAAAACTCTATGAATATTTGTTGAGGAGCCCGGGGAATTCACCTTCCTCTTCTCACCAAGCAGGTGGTAAGCTGTTTTGACAGAGTATTCGCCGTTTTTCTCCGCACTCCACACAAGCTTATCAGCCGGCAAGTTAGAAGCCAAAGGAATGCTATTGATGTGTAAGGCATCATGATCATCAAAGTTCTCTTTAAGAATATCCAAATTCCAACAAGCATGTTCCTTATCAATCAGCTCCTCTACCAAAGAATCCCCTGCCAAGGAACGGGCCCTAGTAGACCGAAAACCAGGAATGGTAGGAACCCAGTTGTCCTCCCCCAATTCTTATATTTGAGCCATTGCCAACTCTCCATCTTGACCCTTGCAGAACCATCTCCTTAGACCCTAGGATACTTCGCCAAGCATAACTTGGCCTGAAACCACACTGAGCCTTCATAATCGAAGATCTTGGATAATATCTCCCTTTAAAGAATCTCTCGAAGAGGGATCCATCCTCCTGCATCAATCTCCAATATTGTTTCCCCAAAAGACTTAGGTTGAAATCCTGAATTCCTCTGAAGCCTAAACCCCCCCTCGCCTTTTGGTTGAGCCAAGCTATCCCACTTCAGCCAGTGGATTTTCCTTTCTCCCTCCTTGGAGCCCCACCAAAACCTACTTAACATGGCCTCAATCTCACTACAACAACTCTCAGGTATTCGATAGCAGCTCATAATGTAGGTAGGAATCGCCTGGGCAACAGCCTTAATTAGAACCTCTTTCCCAGCCCTAGAGAGAAAAGACTCCTTCCACCCTTTAACCTTCTTCCACACTCTCTCCACAACAAGTTTGAAAACCTCCTTTTTTGATCTCCCAAACACCACAGGCAGCCCCAAATACTTCACATGATTGCTGACACAGTTAAAACCAAGTTTCCTTTTGATTTTGTCCTTGACTTCCTGCGAGATGTTGCTGCTAAAGGACATCTCAGCGTTATCTCGAAATACAATGTTCCTGCAGTATTGGGAGGATGGTTATGTGGGATATAGTGGGTAACAAGGTTGGTTATGTGTCGGATAATGGAGTTTGGGAGGATGGCAGGTGGAGGTGCAGTATTGATTTTTTGGATGTTAGGTTGTCCGCAGAGTTACAGCAGCAGGAGGATGAGTTATATGCGTTATTGGAAGAGGTTTTAGCCGGAGGTGAGGGCCAGGACGTGCTGGTATGGCCGTTTGACAGTGCGAAAATTTTCACTGTAAAATCTGCCTTTCGATTTCTTCAGCTGCGGGTACCTGTTGTGACCTCCGAGGATTCCACATCGGCTGCATTCAAGCTCCTTTGGTTGGCGGTGGCTCCTTTAAAGATTATTGTTTTTGGGTGGAGATTACTTCACAATAAACTTTCGACTCGCGATAATCTGTTCGTCCGTGGAGTGATTTCTAATCCTCATGACAAGGTATGTCCGTTTTGTTTTCATGAAGAGGAAAGTACCGTGCATCTATTGATCCATTGTCGCAAAAGCCAATCGGTGTGGAATTTTGTTAGTAATTGACTGGGTGTGAGGGTCGTTAATCACGGAGATCTCATCAGGCATCTTAGGAATTGGACCGAATCGTCGATGTTGAATCATATTAACATTAAAAATGCCATTGGTTTATGGTTGGTTATTTGTTGGTGTTTGTGGTCTTCTAGGAACAACATCATGTTCAAGGAAGAGTTTTGGGATGTCGAGGCTATCACTCATAGGATTATTCTTTTTTTTTTTTGGTGGTGGATAGGCAAGAGACATAAAAATGGAAATATTTGTAATTATTACGAATGAGTTAATATTCCTTGCGAGTTTATGTAGGTCTTTGTTTTGAGTTAGGAGACTTTTTGTATATGGGTTAGGATAACCCTTGTATCCTTAAAATATATTTTGCTTATTAAAAAAAATTTAAAAAAAGAGAATAAACTTTGAACTCTTCTAATGTTGTCATCATCTTCTTTCGACACAAATTTTGGAATAACAATAGCTAACTCCGAGTTTTTAATGAGATCTAATTCCTACAACATCTTTCTTCTCTTCGTTATAGTCTTCATCATAGATATTCACTAACAAATAAAGCAAAAAAAACCTATGAATTATCAGTAAAAGAGAGAGAACAATCGAAAGCTTTTTAATTAAAAAATGAATAAAATAAAATTAATGAAACGAAATAGCATGAATAATAAAAACTTAGTTTTGATTAATCCCTGTCCTCTCACTTCATCTCAATGGAAATGGAACACCCAATTAGGTAGTAAAAATCATACATAGCATCCATATTATCGTTAAAACCAGTTGTGTTTTGGATTAACTCGAGTGGGAGTCGAGCGATTTTCCTCTGGTGTTGTATTTTCATGCGTCGCCTATTTGGCAAATTCATTTTCACTTCAATTTTGTATGGTATATCATTAGCTTATACTAGGATATATAGTTATTAAGATACTTGAAAATAAATATGTTTTTATCTCAATTAGAGAATTTCTTAACACATTATCCAATCTTCTTAGACACCATGCGCGCTGACGAAAATACCCATACGTTTCGAATGTGCAAATTCGGACGCACTCTTTTTTTAAAAATTTTCAGTTTTTTCCGGATGTGCACATCCGGAAGAAATTCGTATTTGCAAATCCGAAATAAATCCTAATACAGAACACTAAAAATCCAGCAATGTTTCTCATATTCATAAAATAAAATCAGGATTACATTCAGAAAATCGCCATTACATCCACAGAAATTTAAATATTACAAGATCAATAGCCTGGTGGACGCTTGCACATCTCTAAGATGTCATCGACCGTTCTTCGAATTTTGACGGTCGCCTCGAACTCGAGCAGGAATCGTTCTTCGCAACCTAAAAAAGTTTGCCACATCGCTCTAACATCCTCTTGATTCTTGAGCTAAACAAGGCTGTAAGCGACGTTCCCTTCGTTGTCAACCGAAGGTGAACGATACTGAAGCTTCGCAACCTTCCGTTTGTCTCCGTAAAGTAGGAGATGTTTGATGTCGTCAATGCTCTCGCTGATGGAGATGTCCCTCATTACCTTAAACGTGCGACCGCGTGTTTTGCCGTCGGTGTAGGAGACACTTGCGACATACCAACGGAACTTGATATCATACAATTGAGACATTTAGGGTTTGTGTGAATGATATCAAATGAAACCCCTAATTTATAGAAAAGTTAGGGTAAAGTAATTTCTGCCTAAGTTCGTTCCGGATGTGCAGATCCGAAAAAACCCTACAAATATTAGTTCCGGATGTGCACATCCAGAAATTTTCCGGATCTGCAAATCAGAATATTTTACTGATACATTTCTCAAACAAAATTGACTATGTTATGCAACCAATTGGAATGCTTTCATTGCAATAAAATTCATAAGTGTATTAAAAAGGCATATGAATAAAAAATCAATATATTTCACTTCAAAAATGTACATTTTGTCGTACGATTATACAAAAGAGTTAAAACAAAAATCTCCGTCTAAATCTATCGGAGCTTGACCTTTCGACTTTTCCGCATTTGATGCCTTTTCAATTGCGTTCAATCTTTCAAATTCAAGCATCCTTTCAACAAAACTATCCGGCCACGACTCGGTAATTGCGGTTGCATGCGTCGCCCATTGCCGTGATTTAGGTGGTATGAGGCATCCGGGTTTCAAGATAACTTGTACAAAATGTATTGATTTCGCAAGCCATCCGATACACATGATGCGATCATTTGGATTGGACGGTGGTGCAGTGTGGAGTGGAAAAAAGGTTTCCGAAAAACCGCATCGCGTCAAGTCAATACACACTATATCGTAGGCGCATGCGATAAGATGACACTTCTCGGGGAAGCTCATCCATTTCGATACCGGGGCCGGACCACTCAACCACGGAACAAGTGACTCGTAAACCTTGTCGTATTTTTCTTCATTTTCATAGAGAGGCAAGTATGCTTCTTTATGCGTCTCCAACTTTAGGATAAGTTGATGATGGACAAGTGCATGACCTTCCTCTCCTTTACCGAGTAGAGTCGACACGGCTCGATAACCGCAATTACCATCCCCTACAACATCGATGATACCGTCGATATGCTTGTGCATAAACACCGGCATCTCGTCGATAAAGGAAATTATACGTGGAGTCGGTGTCGGAAGCGGTGCATTCGGAATCGGAACCGGTGTCGGAGCCGGTTTGGTAATGCGAGCTCCTTTCATGACACTTTGTAGAGATTTAGGAATCGGTGAGTCCGGAAAGAGTTTGTCAACGTGCTCATAATATGAAGAAGACCGAGTTGTCAAGTTGTCGTTCGGTGTAGGCTTCAACTTCTTCGGAGCACCCTTTGTCTTAACCGGTTGAGACGGGGGTATCATTGAGGTTGTTTCGGGAAAGACAATCTCCCTCAACTCTTCTTTGATGTGTAGCTTCATGTTGTCATCGACCTTCGAAAATCTCGCTTGAATAGCTTCCAATTCGGCCAAAATAAAGATATTCGTCTTAATACAATAGAGTTGGTTTATTTTAAAATAAAAAATTCATAAATTTATTTTTCCAAATAACTCAAGTACTTAATGACTCAATTTATATTATTAGATATTTTATTAGAGTTTCAACTCCATGCAACTCTTCATCAAAGAAAAACGGTAAAAAAAAAATAATAAATATAACGCAGCAAATTAGATTTAAATAAAACAAACCCTAAAATTCAAAAGATTTGAATTTAGTTACTAATAACCCTAGCAAGCATGCCCTAAAACACAACCTTAACTACGTCCGGGCTTCTTTTTTGCCCCAGTAAACTTCTCAATAAATGATTCAAAAAAGCATAACCCTGGTAACTTAAATAGCAGTTGGCGTGTTCCCTCCATTCTCTTCCTCTTTGGAGCCGGCGGACATTCCAAAGGCGGAGGTATCCTAAACTTTGGACCGGACGGTGTTTTCAACTCTTCTATGTCTTCATCATCTTCTTTTATCACAAACTTTGGAATAACAATAGCCAACTCTGATTTCTTGGTACTAATATCTAGTTCTTTTAGATCCGTCATTATTTTAGTTGCTAGAACCTCTTTCTTCTCATCATTAGCCTTCTTCATGGTAGATATTCACTAACAAATTAAACCAAAAAACCTATGAAATATCAGTAAAAGAGAACAATAGAAAGCTTTCTAATTAAAAACGACATTGGTTTACCCTTTTCCTACCCTTTAGGAAAATTTGCAGCTAGTTTGTGGACCTGTTCTTTTTCCCTTTTTCTCTCTTAAGCTTGGACCTGTTCTTTTTCCCTTTTTCTCTCTTAAGCTTGGAGGTTAATAGGATTAGGTAAGTACTTATGTTACCTTATATACGTAAATATAATACCGTTCAAGGTATATGTTCTTACTGACTAACCGTTTCCTCTCAATATATACACAAGCCCAATATATATCTATACCTATATATTAATAATATACATAGTTTTTTGTATAGATTTTTTCTCAATTATAATATAAATTATTGTATTTATACTATTTTTATAATATTATTTGAATAATTAATTATAAAGTCAAATAAATCACATTGAAGCACGGACAGTTCTATTATAAAAGGATAATATTATAAACTTATTGGCTAAAATTAATTATAAAAGGAGATACATCACAAATTTAAAACATATGGATTAAATGTATATAATTTCTTTTCTTTTTTTTTTGTGATTTTTATGGATACGATTTTTTTAAAAAATATAATTAAACCCACTAAAAAAATGGAGGCATTTCCTCAGAAAAAAATTAATTAATTAAATGGATATTAAAATAATTAATTAAAAATACAATTATTTTTAATACAAGTAGTTTTGATTATAAGGAATGAAATTAACGCATATTAAAATAATAAAGACAATTAGAATTAAAGGAAATTTAAAGGATGTTTAGACGAGAGAAGCTCTGAACTCTCTCTAACTTTCCCTCCTAATGGAGTGGTCTTTCCCTAAGAGGAAAGTGTTCAGGAACGTGGCAGTCCGGTGGGACATTTTTCCGAAGGGAGGAGCAACGAGAAGAGGAGGGGCGGAGGATCTGGTTTCCATCTTTTTCTCAGAGTTTTCGGAGAGAGTTGGAGCGGCGGATATTTATGGGTTATTTGGGTGTATTGGTAATATCGTGGAGGTGGTTATCCCTCCGAGGAGGAATAGATTTGGTAAAAGGTATGGGTTTGCAAGGTTTAGAGAGGTGGAAGATGTTAGATCCTTGGCTATCAAACTTGATAATATAATGATAGAGGGTAAGAAAATCCATGCAAATACCCCTAGGTTTGAGAGGAAGGAAAACAATGGTGGTCGGTCAGAACATAGAGGAGGTCCAAAGTTCAGTCACCATCAGTTTTTGAAGCGTGAACCTATGTTGAGGAACATAATCCATTCGGCGGGTGTTGTAACGCCCCGGTTTTGTTAGATTTATTTAATAGAGTAGAGTTAATTGATTTTGGATTTATATTATTTTATTATTGACTTTTATTTGACAAAATGTTATTTTTCATCATTGTTTATGTTTTATCGCATTTTGAGAGCGTTTGGGAGATATTTGAGCTGAGGGGTATTTTGGTCTTTTTGCGTGGTTAGATGTTTTTATAAATAGAAATAGAGAGAGAGAAATAGAAAGAAAAGAAAAAGAAGAGAAAGAAAAGAGAAGGAAAGAAAGAAGAGGAGAGGAAGAGAAAAGAGGAAAATCGCGGGAACTCCGTTTCGAGCGCGAATAATCGGGTAAGGGTGAGAAGTTTCAATTATATCTTGTTTGTGTATGTATATGTGTTGTTTGTTGTAATTGTTTTGGTGGTTTCGCGACTTTTCGTATCGATTCAAATTAGGAGCAATTGATGGAAATCGATGTTTTCACGGATGAAATTCGATGTAAACCGCGTAGAATACTCGTTGATTATGTCTAAACATGTTTTGGTTGTTCTGGTATGAATTAGAAGGGTTTGGGTGATAAAAATGATGTATTTTGGTCCCATATGACCTAGGTTGACGCTGCTGCGAATTCTGGGTTTCGCGAAGAAACGGGCGAATGTTCGCTAGAAGGTTCGCCTAGCGAACTTTATGACTGTTTTCCACTGCCTTGGTTCGCTAGGGTTCGCCTAGCGAATACTGGAGCGAACGTGATATTTTCCAATTTTGTTTTCGTCGTAATTTTCAAACCGTAAGTCCGTTTTGGTCGCCGTTCGAAGCGTTAGAAAGCTAATGAAATGCTCTTTCTTTTAAAAATGGTTTGGAGGGCAGTAGATGAATTATGTAAGTCGTGATTTTGAAAAAGTGTTGGTTTGTCGGATTTTCACCGTCGTTTTGGTGTGCGAATGAAGTGTTATCATGCTATATGCTTTTAATATGTATCGTATGGCTTGTGTGCTGGTATATGATGTGAATATATATGATAAGTGTTGGTGATGATGGTTTGTGGTGTTATGGAGGAATAAATGTGTGTTTTGGGTTTTGATTTCAATGTGCGATAATGATGTGTTGTGAGTAGCATTTGATATGTAAATCCCTTGTGTGAGGAACTATGATGTTGTTGTGAATTATGGTATGTGATATGATTGTGGTATTTATGGCCTGTGATGAAGTGCATTGTTTATGTGAAATGTCAATGTATGTTGTGTGGTGGCATTTAGGGTTTGAAATGCATTGTTTGAATTGTTGTGCAATGCATGAATGTGATGATGTTGAAGCATGTGATAAGTTGTTGTAATTGTTGTGGTTATTGATTTGTGGCCTAAGGGCAAGAATATGCAATGTGTGGTATTTGATTATATATGCATGATTATGGATGTGCATGTGGGTGCAATGTGAATGTCATGAGTCATTGTATGACAAGCATCATAATGTGCATTGTGGAAACGTCCTGAGTGACGGTTTGGTTCCAGAGAGAATATTCTATAACATCGTGGGCCTCAAAAATATGAGGCGCTGCCTGAGGACTTAAAGCGATGGGTATAGACGATTGTGGGCTCCTTTGGAGACTTAAAGCAATCCTTAACGTCGTGGGCCTCGAAAATATGAGGCGATGCCTGAGGACTTAAAGCGACGGGTGAACATCGTAGGCCCGACGGGGAGTTACTTGAGATTCTCAGTAACGAGCGATGGTTCCAATAGTTCCTGAGTGGACTAATGACGTGACAAAATGACGTGACAATGGAAGTCGGTACCGCATGGCATGTGCATAGAGTCGTGGTGTCGGTCTCTGTGCATTTGCATTCATCATGAATTAATTGGGCATGGAAATGTGATTGTGATTGATGAGATAAAATATGTGTAATTGTATTGAATGGTATATGTTTGATTGATTATGTGTGGAAATTATGCATTGATTTGTTATGTGTTGAGATTGTGATAGCATTGGTAATTGACGTGCATATGTGATAAATGCTATGACTTGGTATGCCTTAGGTGCAAATGTGTGATTATGTTAGTATAATTGTTATATGCTATGTGGTTGGATTGTTAGAAATATGTTATACATCTGTGGCTTGCTATATGCATTGGTATGTGATGTGTGAAGTGAGAATAACTGTGTATGTGATTTTTATGTGTTTTTGCATATTATTATGCAATCTTGGTTTAGTTGTTATTTCTCACCCTTCTGCTGGAATATGCTTTTTATGGCATAGTGCAGATTGTCAGCTTTAGAGGCGTGGAGGCAAGTGGAAGAGTTAGATCTTCGTTTGCTTAGGCCTTGGTGTCTGCTCTGATACGTAGCACGGGAGTCGGGGAATGCTTTAAGTTATTTGTATACAATTGTTGAATATGTTTTGTATGACCTTTGTATGTATATTTTATTGTTATAAAACGATTCATTTTGTAAAACAAGTCGGTTATGGATCTTTCCGCTTTATTCCATAATTGACATTCATTTTATATGGAAAAAGGTTCCCTATGGGGTTATCCTATTTTGTGCTATGTATCAAAATAATTGAGCAGGGTTTGTATTTTCTTTCTTTAAGTGTGACATCCCTGTTCCCTGTCGGAAAAATAAATTTTTAGTTACTCTAATTTATATTTGTATTATTTATTCGCGAGGGGAAATGGGGTGTTACATTAGTGGTATCAGAGCAGGTCGGTCCGTCCGGCCAAGTTGTTGAGTCAGTTGGTGAGACAGTTGAATACTGTCGTTGTTGTTTGTCCCTTAGTACATGATATGTGTGGGAAACACTGTCAGTGCTTCCTGGTTTTCTAATTCGATGTCTGCAGGAGTTAGAATGAGATAAGTGGGGGAGAAGCTGTAACTTCTCCAAGTTGTTTCGGTTATGGAGCGTTGGCTCAGTGTGCCGTTGGTTGCAAGAGTGTAAGTGTTGTTTGGACAGTGTTGTTCCTGATTCCGGAGGGAATGCGGAGGTAAGTTTTATGTCAACTAAGGATTTGTGCCTTAGGTAACTTTGTGTATGGGATGCAAGAAAGGCTATTATAGTTTAGTAAAGACGGTTTATGCCCCATCATGATTGTCGGCTGTCTATTGACAAATCGAGGAACTGATCACCCTTAATCTCTTATTGATAGTAGACGGGAATTATGTTGGATGGAATAGACGTGTCTTTCCGGCTTTGATAGTGTGTGCAATGAATTGTTTGGAATTTAAGAAAATGGTTACGGATTGTTTCGATGAGTTGAGGAAGATTCTTATATCTGAAGGTGAGACGGATTGGAGGTTTTGGTATGTTGGTCTAGTGGGAAGTCATTGAGGGCGAACGATTGGGTATTGTCAAAGGTGGTTCTCAGAGAGAAGAGTGTGAACTCGAATTTGACGAAGGTGAAGATTTGAGGTTTGAATCTGCTAAGTAAGTAGAAAACTCTTAGTAGATGGGACTAAGATGTTTGTTTGGTCTGTGATGATAGTGTTCTGGAAATTGGCAGGAAGTCACAGTGTTAGGCCGTCAGTTGTGCATGGTTTTCAGATGTGTTATGGATGGAACATTAAGGTGTTGTCTTAGGGAGCTCCGGTTTGGTTAGTAACAAAAAGGAAGGATGGTTGAATGGAATAACAAGTATGATGCATATGATGGTATTGGTTTTGAGACTATGGAAAGCGAAACTTAGAGTTCTGGTGAGGTTTGGAGTCTTTGGAGTTTTAGAGCATTAATGGAAATTTTGAGAAAACCCTAGGTGTGGATGTAATGTTTGAGAGTTCTTTTGAGATGGTTGTTGCTACACGTGGGGATTTATGGAATTTTGACTGCAAAGAGAAGAAATTGTGTATGGATTGCTAACAATTGAATAAGGTAACGATTGAGAACAAGTGTCCACTTTCAGGAATAGATAACTGGAATGGTTTGGCTGAGTTTGAGTGAACTAGCAATTGTTTGGAATGTTGGATAAGAGTGGTGGATTGTGTGAGTTGAGGCTGTGATCGACTTAATGCGACTGGTTATGTTTGTTATCATCGGGATAGGCTGCTATTTACTCAGTTAAGCTTGTATGTGAGTAACCAGTTACCCAGGGAAAAGAATTTTGCAAGAACTTTAAGAATTTATATCTTTTGGAATTTGTTTGGGTATTACAACGTGCAGTGATGTTATTTGGTGTTAGTAAGGAATTTGTAATGTTTGTGGAGTAGAGGAATCGTATCTTCCATATTTATGTGGATAAGTTCGTAATGGCTTTGATTGAGGATATTCAGATCTGTTATAAACTCAGAGGAAGAACAGGTAGAGTGTTTGGGATTTGAATTACAAGTGTCAAAAGGAGACGAAGTTTTATGCTGAGTTATTCGAGTGAGAATTTGGGTTGAAAAAGGTTAGTTTATTGGATATGTTATTTCAGATGAGAGCGTGATTGTGGATCCATCGGAAGTAGATGCAGTTCTACATTGAGAGGTATTATTTTAAGGGTTTTAAGTTAAAGGTGTTTGGATGGAGGGATGGACGGTTTTGGATGAGTAACAAGACTGTTGTAATTCTAAGTTTTCGTGGGTTCGCCTAGCGAACCAGTTGGCGAAGGTCAGCGAAGGTTCGCTGGATTGTTCGCCTAGCGAAGTTTGGGTGTTTTGAATGTTGGTAGTTGCTGCCTTGGTTCGCTAGAGGGTTCGCCTAGCGAACTTTGTGTCTGTTTTTATCTAACAGTTGGTTCGCTAGAACATTCGCCTAGCGAAGAAGCTAGCGAATGCTCGCGAGGGATGTTCGCCTAGCGAAGGAGCTAGCGAATGCTCGCGGGAAGGTTCACCCAACGAACAGTGCTGTTTGTGTAATTTTGTTTTCTGCATAACTTTTAATTTGTAACTCGGAGTAAGGCACGGTCGGATGGTTGGAATTCCTGATTAGTTATGACTTTGGCTCGAATTATCCTATTGGTAAAGTTTATGTCGTGCGTGATGAGTTAAGTCGAAAGTTTTACTTATGTTTGCTTTGATGGTTAAAGAGTGGGAACTTTTGGGAGAATTTAGAGATCTGGGTTGGTGTGTGAATTGACGTCTGATAGTGTGCAGTTGGGTATATTAACAGTGAACAGTGATTTTTGGTGAATATGAGAGAGAGTTAGACTTTGGACGTGAGATTGGTGGTTTTGATGGTTACGAGTTATCAGAGTGTGAAACGGAAGCGTGAGGTGGCATGATTCGTATATGCGTGTGGGACTGGTAATAGTTCATGGGTTGAACATTGGAAACATGTAGGAATGGTGAGACTATTGGACGTTTCAGAATGGAAGTGTTAGGTGAAAGGTTCAAATGTTATCCATGGGCTACTATGTAGATGGATGTTTGGTTGTATGTTCGATTGGTGAATCGGAGCATTGTTGTTGGTGTTCTGGTTTTGTTGATGTTGTTGAGACCCTATGGTGTCGTGGAACTTTATGTTCTTGTTTGTGTTGTTGTCTCGTTTCCATTGTGTTGGTTCGAGTTCGTGTAGCTAATTCCTGTGTGAGGAATTAGAGATGGGTTACCTATGGTGAGGGTAACGATCTTGTTGTGTTTCGGTTCTAGAGTGAACCGGTGTGTTGGTATCTTGGCTTTTCTTTGAGTCGTGAGTTAGTCGTCAAGTGCATTGTATGGGCTTTGCATCTTGTCGTCGTTGTGGTCGTCGTTGTCGTGTCGTTGTTGTATCTGCTATTGGCAAGGTGTTTTGCCAGTTGTGTTATTCGTGGTGTGCCTTTTGTTGGCATGTTGGGTTGTTAGTCGGATGCGGGAGTCGTGTCCGGAGTTGTTCGTCTCGGTATATTTTCAAGGACGAAAATGTCTAAGTGGGGGAGAATTGTAACGCCCCGGTTTTGTTAGATTTATTTAATAGAGTAGAGTTAATTGGTTTTGGGTTTATATTATTTTATTATTGACTTTTACTTGACAAAATGTTATTTTTCATCATTGTTTATGTTTTATCGCATTTTGAGAGCGTTTGGGAGATATTTGAGCTGAGGGGTATTTTGGTCTTTTTGCGTGGTTAGATGTTTTTATAAATAGAAATAGAGAGAGAGAAATAGAAAGAAAAGAAAAAGAAGAGAAAGAAAAGAGAAGGAAAGAAAGAAGAGGAGAGGAAGAGAAAAGAGGAAAATCGCGGGAACTCCGTTTCGAGCGCGAATAATCGGGTAAGGGTGAGAAGTTTCAATTATATCTTGCTTGTGTATGTATATGTGTTGTTTGTTGTAATTGTTTTGGTGGTTTCGCGACTTTTCGTATCGATTCAAATTAGGAGCAATTGATAGAAATCGATGTTTTCACTGATGAAATTCGATGTAAACCGCGTAGAATACTCGTTGATTATGTCTAAACATGTTTTGGTTGTTCTGGTATGAATTAGAAGGGTTTGGGTAATAAAAATGATGTATTTTGGTCCCATATGACCTAGGTTGACGCTGCTGCGAATTCTGGGTTTCGCGGGTTCGCCTAGCGAACCCCAGCGAAGAAACGGGCGAATGTTCGCTAGAAGGTTCGCCTAGCGAACTTTATGAATGTTTTCCACTGCCTTGGTTCGCTAGGGTTCGCCTAGCGAATACTGGAGCGAACGTGATATTTTCCAATTTTGTTTTCGTCGTAATTTTCAAACCGTAAGTCCGTTTTGGTCGCCGTTCGAAGCGTTAGAAAGCTAATGAAATGCTCTTTATTTTAAAAATGGTTTGGAGGGCAGTAGATGAATTATGTAAGTCGTGATTTTGAAAAAGTGTTGGTTTGTCGGATTTTCACCGTCGTATTGGTGTGCGAATGAAGTGTTATCATGCTATATGCTTTTAATATGTATCGTATGGCTTGTGTGCTGGTATATGATGTGAATATATATGATAAATGTTGGTGATGATGGTTTGTGGTGTTATGGAGGAATAAATGTGTGTTTTGGGTTTTGATTTCAATGTGCGATAATGATGTGTTGTGAGTAGCATTTGATATGTAAATCCCTTGTGTGAGGAACTATGATGTTGTTGTGAATTGTGGTATGTGATATGATTGTGGTATTTATGGCTTGTGATGAAGTGCGTTGTTTATGTGAAATGTCAATGTATGTTGTGTGGTGGCATTTAGGGTTTGAAATGCATTGTTTGAATTGCTTTGCAATGCATGAATGTGATGATGTTGAAGCATGTGATAAGTTGTTGTAATTGTTGTGGTTGTTGATTTGTGGCCTAAGGGCAAGAATATGCAATGTGTGGTATTTGATTATATATGCATGATTATGGATGTGCATGTGGGTGCAATGTGAATGTCATGAGTCATTGTATGCCAAGCATCATAATGTGCATTGTGGAAACGTCCTGAGTGACGGTTTGGTTCCAGAGAGAATATTCTATAACATCGTGGGCCTCGAAAATATGAGGCGCTGCCTGAGGACTTAAAGCGATGGGTATAGATGATTGTGGGCTCCTTTGGAGACTTAAAGCAATCCTTAACGTCGTGGGCCTCGAAAATATGAGGCGATGCCTGAGGACTTAAAGCGACGGGTGAACATCGTAGGCCCGACGGGGAGTTACTTGAGATTCTCAGTAACGAGCGATGGTTCCAATAGTTCCTGAGTGGACTAATGACGTGACAAAATGACGTGACAATGGAAGTCGGTACCGCATGGCATGTGC
Source organism: Lathyrus tuberosus (assembly GCA_022829125.1). NCBI lineage: Eukaryota > Viridiplantae > Streptophyta > Magnoliopsida > Fabales > Fabaceae > Lathyrus > Lathyrus tuberosus. Next base: position 12,563,504 of record JALAZF010000101.1, on the reverse strand, counting down.
ATAGAGTCGTGGTGTCGGTCTCTGTGCATTTGCATTCATCATGAATTAATTGTGCATGGAAATGTGATTGTGATTGATGAGATAAAATATGTGTAATTGTATTGAATGGTATATGTTTGATTGATTATGTGTGGAAATTGTGCATTGATTTGTTATGTGTTGAGATTGTGATAGCATTGGTAATTGACGTGCATATGTGATAAATGCTATGACTTGGTATGCCTTAGGTGCAAATGTGTGATTATGTTAGTATAATTGTTATATGCTATGTGGTTGGATTGTTAGAAATATGTTATACATCTGTGGCTTGCTATATGCATTGGTATGTGATGTGTGAAGTGAGAATAACTGTGTATGTGATTTTTATGTGTTTTTGCATATTATTATGCAATCTTAGTTTAGTTGTTATTTCTCACCCTTCTGCTGGAATATGCTTTTTATGGCATAGTGCAGATTGTCAGCTTTAGAGGCGTGGAGGCAAGTGGAAGAGTTAGATCTTCGTTTGCTTAGGTCTTGGTGTCTGCTCTGATACGTAGCACGGGAGTCGGGGAACGCTTTAAGTTATTTGTATACAATTGTTGAATATGTTTTGTATGACCTTTGTATGTATATTTTGTTGTTATAAAACGATTCATTTTGTAAAACAAGTCGGTTATGGATCTTTCCGCTTTATTCCATAATTGACATTCATTTTATATGGAAAAAGGTTCCCTATGGGGTTATCCTATTTTGTGTTATGTATCAAAATAATTGAGCAGGGTTTGTATTTTCTTTCTTTAAGTGTGACATCCCTGTTTCCTGTCGGAAAAATAAATTTTTAGTTACTCTGATTTATATTTGTATTATTTATTCGCGAGGGGAAATTGGGTGTTACAGGTGTTTCTACGAGCAAGACTTATGCGGATGCTGTAGGCTTTGAGGTTTCAAATAAAGAGAAAGTGGACACTCCTTCAGTGTCTTTCGTCTCCGAAGAAAGCGTTCTGGAGAAGATGAGGAAGGCGTACATTGGGGTGGTGAGTGTGTCGGGCTCGACGTACCATATTCAAACGCGGTTCGATTTGAGGGATATTTTTCGATTAAAGTGACACCTTTAGGTGCTAACTTTTGTTTGCTGGAGGAGGTGGATGAGGGTGAGATTTCAGATTTGATTAGAGATGGAGAATCATGGTGGAAGCAGTGGTTTAAAGATATTCATCCTTGGAATGAAGCCGATGTCGACAATGATAGAGTAGTGTGGTTGAGACTATATGGCATACCGGCTCATGCGTGGAAGTTGGAGTTTTTTATAAAGATTGCTAATTCTTTAGGTTAATATATATGTGCGGATGATAACACGTTGTCAGGGGAGGTGAAGGATGTTGCTAGAGTCATGATCAAGGTCCCTTACTCTTATTCTCTAGTGGAGTCGACTGTGGTCTTGATCGATAACAGGAGTTTCAGGATTATTATCAGAGAAGACATATATGGCCCTGTTCGTATAGCACCGTTCAGCACTCTTATCAGGAACTCTGATTATATCACTAAGGATTCGCGGGATTCTCAAGAATCTGATTTTCGGGAGGAAGTTTCATCTAGCTTTGGAGATGAGAATTTTCAGGGTCTAAATGTGGAGTTTCCTATCGAGGAGGAAGGTAAGGCGTGCTCTGTGTATGGTAACGGTAAGAAGGAAGAAAGCGTGGTTAGTCCTAAGGGTGATTATCCAAAAGTTAAAAAGAAAGGTAAGAGGAAGAAGTCAAAAGCCAAGTCTTTAGGTGTATTGGGGCCGGTGGTTTCAGAGGAGGCAGGTGGGAGAGGCACGGGTGTCGAGGCAAAAGATACTACAAAAGGTGACCCTTGTCCTTCTTTGGAGTCACCAGTGATATTAGGTCCTCTTTTCACTTCTGAGGGCACAGTGATTGGATGTTCAGAAGGTGGGGCCATGCGTCTAGGTTCTGGTAAAGCTAGCGAACTTTTTTGCACCTCTGTTATACCTACGGAGGCTTTGCGTGTGGGGAGGAATCATTGCATTAAAAAATTAAAATTCAAAAGTCTTAATGTGTTGGGTGGACCCACAAAGAAGAGGAGAAAATACTTTAATTCTTTTAAGGGAGGAGGCATTGGTAGAAACAAACTTGCATGTAATATCGGACCTGCAGCTTCTGTAGCGGAAAATAATATGTTACACATTCCTGCAGAATCTTTAGAAAACTATTGTAAGGGGATGGCGGAGGGTTGTTGTTATGGAGAACATTCAGGTGAGTCTGATATAGTCAGAAATAATTTAAGGATGTTGGATTATTTAGGTTCCAATTTGGGTGATAAATTGTGGAAAGATATTGTTGCTTTAGGAGTTAAACGGTCGAAAGGGAGTAAGAACACGTGTTATAAATCCAGACTGTCAGATTTGGAGAAGGAAGATAAGTTCATAGCAGCAGGAGGGAAGGTGAATAAAAAGTGTATGAAATGATATTGGGCTCTCTTAACATTAGAGGGGGAGGGAATGGAGCTAAAAGGAGCAGAATTTCCAAATTGATTTCTAGAGGCAGAGCGGAGGTTTTCTTGATTCAAGAAACCAAGATACAAGCAATGACTGATTCGATTGCTCGTAGTTTTTGGAGGAAGGAGGTGATTGAGTATTCTTATTTCGATTCTACCGGGTCTTTCGGTGGTCTATTGATTCTCTGGAAGATGGGTTGCTTGGAGGTTTTAAGCAGCTTCAGAGGGGTGGGTTATTTGGGGATCAAGGTCTGTTGGAATGATTCTTTGTATTATATTGTGAACGTTTATTCTCCTTGTGATGTGGTTTCGAAGCGTATTTTATGGAGGTGTTTGTTGGATTTGAAGGCTAGTGGCCCAGATGGAGAGTGGATTTTTGGCGGCGATTTTAATGCGGTGAAGTGCTCTAGGGAGCGTTTGGGGCGTTCGGTGGGTGGTAGGATATCGGAGTCGGAGGAATTTGCGGATTTCATTTTTTAGAGTGAGTTGATTGATGTGCCTTGCAAAGGGAAGAAATTCTCTTGGTATAGTAGTGATGGTAAGGCGTGCAGTAGAATTGATCGGTTTCTTGTTGCAAATGAAATTATTGAGAAGTGGGGGGTGGTGGGCCAATTTATTGGTTTGAGAGACATTTCGGATCATTGTCCGATTTGGCTTGTGGTTGATAAGTCCGATTGGGGGCCGAAGCATTTTATAGTGAACAATGAATGGTTTGAAAACAAAGATTTTGTTCCTTTTGTTGAGCGGGAATGGAGGATCTTAGAAGTGGAAGGTAGGAGTGATTTTGTGCTTAAAGAGAAACTACGTCTTATTAAAGACAAGCTTAAATGGTGGAACTATAACATTTTTGGGAAGAGGGACTTGGAGATAGAAGAGGAGGTGGAGATTATGAATGAAGGTGTTGATGTGGTTTCGTTGGGGCTTAATGAGGAGGTTTTGGAGGGTAGAAGGAGGGCGTGTAGTAAGTTTTGGTTGAATTTGAAGATCCAAGAGAATATATTACTTCAAAAGTCGAGGATAAATTGGCTTAATGAAGGAGACACTAATAGTGGGTTTTTTCATCGGGCAATTAAAGAAAGGAGGAGACGTAACTTCATCGGTTCTTTCAATTCTGATAGAGGCAGTGTGGTTGCGGTGGAGGAAGTTAAAGAGGAAGTTAGGGCTCACTTTTCTTCCAAATTTGTGGAATCGGATAGAGAGAGGCCGGTTCTTGATGATATCCCTTTTAAGGTTCTTAGTAGTGCCGATAGATCCATGCTTGAGGCGTCGTTTTCGGAGGAGGAGATAAAGGAGGCGGTGTGGGGGTGCGAGGGTTCCAAGAGTCTGGGTCCGGATGGTTTCTCATTTATGTTCATTAGAAATTATTGGTCTTTATTGAAGGATGACTTTCTCAATTGCTTCAATTATTTCCACTCCGGTGCGTATTTATCTAAAGCTTTCACTTCTTCTTTTTTGACGTTGGTGCCTAAGTCCTGCAATCCATTGGGGTGGGACGACTATAGGCCGATTTGCTTGGTAGGTTGTGTGTATAAAGCTTTGGCAAAGCTTCTTGCGGGAAGATTGAAAGTAGTGCTTGGCTCGATTATTTCTTGCAATCAAAGTGCTTTTGTTCCGGGTAGACAACTCCTAGACGGAGTTCTAGTGGCAAATGAGATGATAGACTTTGCTTCTAAGGAGAGGAAAGAATGCTTACTCTTCAAAGTCGATTTTGAGAAGGCCTGTGATAAAGTTTCTTGGGATTTTATTAGGTTTATGCTTAGAAGAATGGGTTTTGGGGAAGTTTGGATGAGGTGGATGGAAGTTTTGATTTTTACTAGCAAAATGTCGGTTTTAGTTAACGGAAGTCCTACTAAGGAGTTTGGGGTGGAAAGAGGGTTGAGGCAAGGGGACCCCCTTTCTCCTTTCCTCTTCGTGATTGTAGCGGAAGGTTTGAGAGGAATGGTGCGAAAGTCGGTTGAAATCAGAAACTTTAAGGGTTTTAATTTTAACGGAGGTTGCTTTGTGGATATCCTCCAATTTGCGGATGATACTCTATTGGTAGGAGATGGTACTTGGAAACATATATGGGCTATTAAGGCGGTGTTGCGTGGTTTCGAGTTAGTTTCGGGGTTGGGTATTAATTTCCATAAAAGTAAGTTAATTGGGATTAATATCAACCCGAATTTTATGGAGGTGGCTTCTTTTTTTCTCTCTTGTAGGAAGGAAGAAAGCAATTTTTCGTTTCTTGGTATTCCTGTTGGCTTACATCACAAAAAAGCTCTTATGTGGTCGGATTTGATTTCTAAGTTGAAGAAGAGGCTCTTTTGTTGGAACAATAGATTGCTTAGTTTTGGTGGTAGATTAACTCTATTGAAATCGGTGTTATCTAGTTTATCAATTTTTATGCTTTCCTTTTACAAGGCTCCGTCGAAGGTAGTCAAAGAAATACGTCGATTCAAAGTAATTTTCTTTGGGGAGGTAAGGAGGGTAAACGGTGTATTCATTGGGTGAGTTGGAAGGATGTTTGCCTTCCGGTAGATAGAGGTGGTCTTGGTTTACGAAGGATCGATGATTTCAATATTGCTCTTCTTCACAAATGGAGGTGGAGGATAATGTCGGAAGCTAATTCTCTTTCGATAGACGTTTTGAGGGCTCGTTACGGTGATATTAATTTGAAGATGTTAGGTGACGGTGGGGAGTCTAATAATTTTAGAAGTTGTTCTTCATGGTGGAAGGATATTCTTAATTTAGCCAATTATTTCCCGGAGGATATCTTTGCTTCTAGTTGTCGGTTTCGGATTGGTAACAGGTTTTCCTCTTCTTTTTGGAAGGGCTTATGGCTTGGAAATTTCAGACTTAAAGATAAATTTCAGAATTTGTTTGCGGTTTCTTGTCTCAAGGAAGTCTCCATCGCATGCATGGGTGGCTGGCAGAATGATTTTTGGTCGTGGTCGGATTTTGGTGCTGCTGGTCTTTCTGCTTCGGATGTTCAGATGCCGGTAGCAGAGGAGTCTGTCTCTATAGGGTCCTGGCAGGTCAATACAGTTAGTGAGTTTGGTTCGCAGGGAATTAACGGCAGGGGGAGACTGTTTCTGTTTGGAACGACACAGAGGGAGAGGTGGATGTTGTTCAGTTTCATAGAATTGAGGAGAGGGAGGAATTAGTTCAACAGCAGCAGCAGCGTCTTGCTGCTTGGGATCTACAACACCTGCACCTGCTGCTGGGTGAAGTGGAACTTGTTCAAGGGTGGCGGGACAGGGTAGAGTGGTTGTCGGAGACTTCTGAAGTATTTTCGGTGGCCGATTTTCGTGATAAAGCCGGGAGATTTCGGATTCCGTTTGGTCCTGTTAACAAATATGATGGAGCTTTTGAATTAATTTGGAAGATGGAGGCCCCTTTTAAAGTAAAATGTTTTGGTTGGAGGTGTTTTCAAGGTTAACCTTTCTAATAAAGGTTGCAATCTCTCGGATGATACTATTGATTGTGTTTTATGTCGTAATTCCATCGAACCAGGTATTCATTTATTTTTGTCTTGCTCTGTCTCGAAATTGGTTTGGAAGGAGATTGGAGATTGGATCGGTTTTGATGATTTTGATCCCAATTGCTTAAAGGAGAGTTTTATGATTTGGAGCCGGTTTGGTTTTCAGAAGAGGTTGAAAAAGGGGAAGGTAGGTTGTGTTTGGTTTGCAACGGTTTGGAATTTGTGGTTATTAAGAAATGGAATCATTTTTAGAAACGCCCATTGGAATGTGATGGACTTGATTTGGAGCATAAAAGCTTTGGTGTGGAGATGGACTTTCATCGGGAAAATTACTCATCCCAATTGCAATTTCTATGAATTTAGCAAATTCCCTTTGTTCTATTTATCTTAATGTTCAATTGGCTTGTAATTTTCCTTCTTTCGAGCTTTGCCTCGTTTTGTAAGCAGGTTGAGAACCCTCAGTTCTCCGATTCAATATATTTCTTGCTTATTAAAAAAAAACTTTTGGAAAAAAAAAGCTAAGGCACATAATTTCGAGTCATTAAGTAATTACTCTCTCTGGTCACAATTATAAGCTAAAATAACTACTTTCACACTAATTAAGAAAATTAGTTAAGTGTAATTAATTATCTTGGTTTCATATACAATTAGAGTAAAATTTACTATAATATCCTTAGTTATATTTGATGAATCAACTACCAACATTAAATGCTATTGAATTAAATTAGGGGTATACAAGTAATATAAGCATTAATTACTTTGAAAGTTGAAGACTTTTGCTTATAATAGTGACCAAAATTTAAAGCCTTTTTTTTTGCTTATAATAGTGACCGGAGGGAGTATTTTTTTAGACCATTGCATGCTATGCTAGATGAGGATAAACCTAAGCTACAGTATTATTTCTACCTAACCTCTAAAACACCAACACCTCTAGAATAGGTACTGACATACTCATCTCCTTAAAAATCTTATATCAAATATATCACATAATAAATAAGTAATTCACCGACATTACCTAACCTTGACACACAACACACCCCACCCCATTGTCAACTTGAATAATGTTGTGCCATCTAAGATTTAGTCTATTTGCTAACTTATCTCACAATAACAACCAAGAGAAATAAACCAATCCGGAAGGCACCCAACACTTTTAACATCTAACTAACCCCTAAGTAACTTCTTCTAACGAACTCTCTTCTCCACAATTGAGGTTGACCTATTTTGGACTGGGTCAAGGACTATCCCACTGTCGGACACGGCTCAGCTCAGTTCCACGTTGAGGAGGATCCAACACAAAGGTCCAATCTACCATCTCTGCAGGGGGAAATGTTCCTCACACGTCTTCCCCACGTACTCCACGTGCTTCCCACGTGGGGACACATCACCAATTGAACCCATCTTTCGCGGGGCAATTGACCCAGGATGAAGACTGTAACACCCCCAATCTATACCCCGAAACTATTAAAGCAATAAATAAAATTCAAAATTTCATCAGAGTATATTTAAAAATTCACGGAATAGACCGAGGGGGTCGCATCAAATTGAAACAAAATACACATAAACCTGCCCATAAAGATATGCAACAATCAGGTAGCAATTAACAGAGGAACTTGGTTCCTACTACCCACAATTCAAATACAGAATAAAAACAGAAAATCTGTACTGAAATCTCATATATATATATATATGATAAAAGGTTTGTCTGCCAATTACAATCATACATGTACAATCCAAAATATACATATACATAATACAAAATAATCACACTCGATCACCCCGACTACCCGGTGCTACAATTCAGAGCCGACCGACAAAAGAATGAAGACCTAAGCTTCACAAAAAGACCTCCAGCAACTCTAATCTGCAATGCCTCATAGAGCATTATAACACAGCAGAAGGGTGAGAAACACAATCATAATACAGTTGCATATAATTATATATTAACACAGAAATGCACAAGTAAAATTCTCACCACAAATGCACCACAATCAAATACAACACAACACAAGTCTCAGGTATCCAATACCAATACATATCAGTCATACACAATACTCTCATCATCAATACAATTATACATATTCCATCTCATCAATCACATTCACAATTCCATACACAATTAATCCATGATTTATGCAAATGCACAGAGACCGACACAATGACTCTATGCAATGCATATGCGGTACCGACTTCCAACATTTCTCATCACTAGTTCACTCAGGAACTCTGCTGGAACCATCGCTCGTTACTTAGTGTAACTCCCCGTCGGGCATACGATGTTCCCCGTCGCTTACACCCCACACGGGCACACGACGTTTATGGATCGCTCACATCCCACACGGGCACATGACCCGATTACTCACACCCCACATGGGCACACGATCGTCTATAAACATCGCTTTCGGTCCTCTTATTTTTAAGGCGCACGATCCGATCAGATCGCTTTCAGTCCTCTTATTTTTAAGGTGCACGATGTTATAGCGGATTCCCTCTGGAATCAATCTGTCGTTCACGACGTCACAAGAATGCATATCATGATGCTTAGCATACAATGACTCATGACATTTAAAATGCACACATATACACATCCATAATCATGCATATATCATCAATTACTACACATTGCATTTTCTTGCCCTAAGGCCACCAATCATCATTACAATATGGATTTCATGCAATTTAATCACACAACAGTACACAGGTCATACAATATCCACACCAACAGCATATTGCATATACACATCAAGTTCACACAATTAAAACGACAAAAGTCGACAAAACAACATATTTTCTAATTCCTGGCCTAATTTAATCGGCCAACAATCTCAAAACCATCATCATAAGCACGAACATTTTATAAGCTTTCTAACGCATCAAACCACGCCTCAAACCGAACCACAGATCAAAAGTTAGTAAGAAAACACAATTCGACAAACAGCCATGTTCGCTAGGCGAACCCTCTAGCGAGCATTCGCTACCATCTTCGCTAGGCGAATGTCCAACAAACCCACTATCAGCTAAAAACATACACAAAGTTCGCTAGGCAAACCCCTTGCCGAACCAAGGCAGAACCAACCAGAACCAAAAACATACAAAGTTTGCTAGGCGAACAACGTAGCGAACCTTCGCTGACCTTCGCTAACTGGTTCGCTAGGCGAACCCGCGAAAATTCATTCGCTACTGCTTCGCCCCATGTTCGCTAGGAGAACCAAGGAAAACCCAGAAAATCTGCAGCGCTGTTACATAGCCCAAAATGATATTTTTTCCAACCAAAACATTTCCAAATCAACATATATCAATCAAAACCTAATCTAATCATGGCAACAAGCATTCTACCACATTTACTTCAATTTCCAACCGCGAAAACATCGATTTCTCAACATATTTCTCATTTCCAACCTAGAATTCAAAGCTATGTAAAGACAAGAAAACATACAAGCACACACATACATAATCATACACAAACATAGTATAATCGAGTTTCGCACCCTTACCCAATTTAATCGTGTTTGATAAAGTCGGGAGATTGATTTTCTTCTTTTCCAAGTTTCTCTCTTTTCTCCTCTTCTTCTTTCTCTCTACTTTTCTTCTTCTCTTTTTCTTTCCTTTCTATTTTTCTCTCTTTCTATTTCTATTATATTCTTAACTTAACAAAATAAAGCAAAATGACCCAAAATACCCCTACACTCAAATATCTCGCAAACGCTCACAAAACGCGATAAAATATAATCACGGTGAAAAATAACATATTTTCACATAAAAGTCAGAAATAAAATAATATAATAATAAAATACTCAAAACGACTCAATTAATTAAAAAGACAAAACTGACAAAACTGACTGGGGCGTTACAACTCTCCCCACTTAGAAATTTTCGTCCTCGAAAATATTACCTGATACGAACAACTCTGGATACGACTCCCGCATCCGACTTTCTAACTCCCAAGTCAAATTACCCTCAGCAGCGTCTCCCCACGCTACCTTCACAAGTGCAATATCTTGCTCCTTAACCGCTTCACCTCGCGATCCAAAATACTCACCGGTAAAGCCTCGACCGTAAGGTTCTCCCTTACCTCAACCTCATCCATCGGAATCACATGCGACGGATCTGGAATATACTTCCGAAGCTGTGAAACATGGAACACATCATGCAAATTCGACAGATTCGGCGGCAACGCCACCCGATAAGCCACAACACCCACTCTCGCAGATATCTGGTAAGGACCAATAAACCGAGAAGTAAGTTTCTTCGACTTCAATGCACGACCAACCCCCGTTACCGGCGTAACTCTCAAAAATACATGATCGCCCTCTTGAAACTCGAGATCTTTCCTTCTACAATCATGATAACTCTTTTGCCTACTTTGAGAAGCCTTCATCTTCTCACGAATAAGCTTCACTTTTTCCGTAGTCTGTTGCACCAACTCTGGTCCAACCACCGAACTCTCACCAGATTCGTGCCAACACAAAGGTGTTCAACATTTTCGTCCATATAATGCTTCAAACGGTGCCATTCCAATACTAGAATGGAAACTGTTATTATACGTGAATTCCACCAACGCAAGATAACTATCCCACACACCACCTTGTTCCAAAACACACGCTCGCGACAAATCTTCTAAAGACTGAATCGTTCTCTCCGTCTGCCCGTCCGTCTGCGGATGATAAGCTGAGCTCAATCTCAATTTAGAACCCAACGCCTTCTATAAACTTTCCCAAAATCTCGAGGTAAACCTTGGATCTCGATCCGAAATAATACTTAACGGAACCTCATGCAACTTCACAATCACACTGATATAAATCTCAGTTAACCGCTCCAAAGAAAAACTAATGTCAATCGGAATGAAATGAGTCGATTTAGTCAGTCTGTCCACAACCACCCAAATAGCATTATGCCCTCGCTGAGTATTCGGCAACCCCATTACAAAATCCATAGAAATGCTATCCCATTTCCATTCCGGAATATCCAACGGTTGCAACAAACCACTAGGCCTCTGATGTTCCACTTTCGACTTCTGGCACGTCAAACAAGCATACACAAACTGAGCCACATCTCTTTTCAATCCAGACCACCAGAAAATCTTTTTCAAATCTTTGTACATCTTGTTCGCTTACGGATGTATACTCAAATTACTCCGGTGTCCTTCTTCCAAAATCATCCGTTTCAAATCCGAATCGTCTGGAATACAAATTCGCCCACGGAACCTCAACACACCATTAACATCCACTTGAAAATCACCACTCGCATCTTTTCCGCCAACCAACATCAAATCCACCAATTTCACATCCAACTTCTGTTTCTCACTTACCGTCATCAGAAAATCATTAGTAACCTTCAACATACCCAGCCTCACACTATCCGACGTCACTTCACATACCAAACTCAAATCTCTAAACGATTCCAAAAGCTCCCACTCCTTAACCATTAAAGCGGACATATGCAACGATTTCCGACTCAACGCATCGGCTACCACATTAGCTTTACTAGGATGGTAATTCAAGCCAAAGTCGTAGTCCTTCAAAAATTTCAACCATCTTCGTTGCCTCATATTCAACTCCTTCTGATCAAACAGATATTTCAAACTCTTGTGATCACTAAAGACTTTAAACCTCGCACCAAAAAGATAATGCCTCCAAATTTTCAATACAAACACCACAGCCGCTAACTCCAAGTCATGCATAGGGTAATTCTTCTCGTGCACTCTCAACTGCCTCGAAGCATATGCCACGACCTTACTGTCTTGCATTAGCACCCCACCTAGACCAATCAAAGACGCATCACAATACACCACAAACGGTTCAGTAGGATTCGGCAAAATCAAAATCGGAGCTGTCGTCAATCTTCTCTTCAGCTCATTAAAACTTTCCTCACACCGAATATCCCAAATGAACGCTTGCCCTTTACAAGTCAACTGGGTCAAAGGAAGTGCTAGCTTAGAAAAACCTTCAATAAACCTTCGATAATATCTGGCCAAACCCAAAAAGCTTTGAATTTCAGTAATGGATCTCGGAGCCTCCCATTGTAGAACTGCTTCTACTTTAGATGGATCCACAGCAATACCATTACCTGAAATTACGTGTCCAAGAAAACTCACCTCCGACAACCAAAATTCACACTTGGACAATTTGGCAAAAAGCTTTTTTTCCTTTAAAACCTGAAAAACAATACGCAAATGCTCCGCGTGCTCCTCCCGATACTTAGAATAAATCAAAATGTCATCAATAAACACAACAACAAATCGATCCAAATGCTCGTGGAAAATACGATTCATGTACTCCATAAACACACCTGGCGCATTAGAAACCCCGAACGGCATCACAGAATATTCATAATGATCGTAACGTGTCCTAAAAGTCGTCTTCTGAATATCTTCCTCTTTCACCCTAATCTGATGATACCCTGACCTCAAGTCAATCTTACTGAACACACAAGCACCAACCAACTGATCCATCAGATCATCAATTCTCAGAAGAGGATACTTATTCTTAATCGTCACCTTATTCAACTGGCGATAATCAATACACAATCACATACTTCCATCTTTCTTTTTCACCAATAAAACTGGAGCACCCCAAGGAGAAACTCTTGGCCTCACAAACCTCTTCTCCAACAATTCATTCAATTGTTTCTTTAACACAACCAACTCAGATGCCGACATACGATAAGGTGCCATAGAAACAGGTCTAGTACCAGGAACTAGATCTATCGAAAACTCCACCACTCTCTCTGGTGGAAATTCTAAAATATCCTCAGGAGACACTTCCGAAAATTCACACACAACAGGAAACACATCAAGCGACACTTGACTATCCACAGTCAACGACGCAAACAACCCAAACAACTGAGCTTCATCCGCCAAAATTTTCTTCAACTCTTTGGTAGATAAGAAACTCGAATCTTCATCTTCTTCAAGAGAAGGAAACCTTACTAGCTTATGATAACAATCAATATGAACCCGATTGAATTGCAACCAATTCATTCCCAGAACCACATCTAACCCCTCCAACGGCAAACACACCAAATCCATCTCAAAGTCTTTACCATAAATGGTCAAAGGACAACTTAAACAAACCAAAGAAGTAGTTACTGACCCCATTGATGGAGTATCAATAACCATCTCACCATCCATCAAAGACAACACAAGATTCAAACGCTTAGCGCACTCAGACAAAATAAACGAATGAGTCGCTCCAGTATCAATAATAGCAACTAAAGGCGTACTATTAATAAAACAAGTACCTTTGATCAGACGATCTGCATTAGTAGTCTGAGTCCCCTCCAATGTAAAAACTTTCCCACCAGATGGAACTTGCTTCGGTTTCGGACACTTCGTGCTAATATGACAGGGTCACCACAGTTGAAACACTTCGCCACATTCTTCCTTTTGCACTCAGCCGCTACATGTCCTAAACCTCCACAATTAGAACACTTCCTCAAATCTTTCTTACATTCGAACTGACAATGTCCCACATCACGACACCTATAACACCTCAGAGGACCAGACATACCTCCACCACTTGACCTTCGATCAAAAGTACCCCTTTGTTTACCCTTATCAGCTGGTGTTACGTACGGACCACTACGGAACTGTTGCTTCCCTTTCCTCTCGCTCACACCCTTATAGTGAGTAGAACGAGTCTTACTATCGTCTTCATAAATCCTACAACATTCCACCAAATCAGAAAACCTTCTTATCCTTTGATAACCGATTGCCTGCTTAATCTCAGGACGCAATCCACTCTCATACTTCACACACTTAGAAAACTCTGCAGTCGCTTCAGCATAATGAGGATAAAACTGCACAAGCTCCACAAACTTAGCAGTATAATCAACAACAGACATATTACCTTGTTTCAATTCCAAGAACTCAATTTCCTTCTTTCCTCTTACATCTTCGGGAAAATATTTCCTCAAAAACTCCCAGCTAAACAATTCCCAAGTAACTTCTTCATCCCCAGCTTCCAACACCTGACGAGTACTAACCCACCAGTCATCCGCTTCTTCCTATAACATGTGAGTTCCCAGTCTCACCTTACTGTCCCCAGCATAATTCATAACTCGGAAAATCCTTTCAATCTCTTTCAGCCAAATCTGTGCGCCATCAGGATCATGTCTCCCTTTAAACACAGGCGGTTTGTTCTTCCTGAACTCATCATTACCAGCAGCATTAGGTGCACCCTGCACAGCCCGAGCCATTGCTTGCATCGCAGCAGCCAAAGCAGCGTCATTCCTACCAGCCATATTCTGTTCATTTCCAATAACAACAACTATGGTTAAACAAACAGCTCATCCAAACACCAAGACCGACAAGAACTGACACAACCAGACACGAACTGACACGGACTGGCTCTGATACCACTTAATGTAACACCCCCAATCTATACCCCCAAGCTATTAAAGCAATAAGTAAAATTCAAAATTTCATCAGAGTATATTTAAAAATTCACGGCATAGACCGAGGGGGGTCGCATCAAATTGAAACAAAATACACATAAACCTGCCCATAAAGATATGCAACAATCAGGTAGCAATTAACAGAGGAACTTGGTTCCTATTACCCACAATTTAAATACAGAATAAAATTGGAAAATCTGTACTGAAATCTCATATATATATCATAAAAGGTTTGTCTGCCAATTACAATCATACATGTACAATCCAAAAGATACATATACATAATACAAAATAATCACACTCGATCACCCCGACTACCCGATGCTACATATCAGAGCCGACCAACAAAAGAATGAAGACCTAAGCTTCACAAAAAGACCTCCAGTAACTCTAATCTGTAATGCCTCATAGAGCATTATAAAACAGCAGAAGGGTGAGAAACACAATCATAATACAGTTGCGTATAATTATATATTAACACAGAAATGCACAAGTAAAATATTCTCACCACAAATGCACCACAATCAAATACAACACAACACAAGTCTCAGGTATCCAATACCAATACACATCATTCATACACAATACACTCATCATCAATACAATTATACATATTCCATCTCATCAATCACATTCACAATTCCATACACAATTAATCCATGATTTATGCAAATGCACAGATACCGACACAACGACTATATGCAATGCATATGCGGTACCGACTTCCAACATTTCTCATTACTAGTTCACTCAGGAACTCTGCTGGAACCATCGCTCGTTACTTAGTGTAACTCCCCGTCGGGCATACGATGTTCCCCATCGCTCACACCCCACACAGGCACACGACATTTATAGATCGCTCACACCCCACACGGGCACACGACCCGATCGCTCACACCCCACATGGGCACACGATCGTCTATAATCATCGCTTTCGGTCCTCTTATTTTTAAGGCGCACGATCCGATCAGATCACTTTCAGTCCTCTTATTTTTAAGGTGCACGATGTTATAGCGGATTCCCTCTGGAATCAATCTGTCGTTCACGACGTCACAAGAATGCATATCATGATGCTTGGCATACAATGACTCATGACATTTAAAAAACACACATATACACATCCATAATCATGCATATATCATCAATTACCACACATTGCATTTTCTTGCCCTAAGGCCACCAATCATCATCACAATATGGATTTCATGCAATTTCATCACACAACAGTACACATGTCATACAATATCCACACCAACAGCATATTGCATATACACGTCAAGTTCACACAATTAAAACGGCAAAAGTCGACAAAACAACATATTTTCTAATTCCCGACCTAATTTAATCGACCAACAATCTCAAAACCATCATCATAAGCACAAACATTTTATAAGCTTTCTAACGCAATAAACCACGCCTCAAACCGAACCACATATCAAAAGTTAGTAAGAAAACAAAATTGCACAAACAGCCATGTTCGCTAGGCGAACCCTCTAGCGAGCATTCGCTACCACCTTCGCTAGGCGAATGTCCAGCGAACCCACTATCAGCTAAAAACAGACACAAAGTTCGCTAGGCGAACCCCTTGGCGAACCAAGGCAGAACCAACCAGAACCAAAAACATACAAAGTTCGCTAGGCAAACAACGTAGCGAACCTTCGCTAACTGGTTCGCTAGGCGAACCCGCGATAATTCATTCGCTACTGCTTCGCCCCAGGTTCGCTAGGCGAACCAAGGAAAACCCAGAAAATCTGCAGCGCTGTTACATAACCCAAAATGATATTTTTTCCAATCAAAACATTTCGAAATCAACATATATCAATCAGAACCTAATCTAATCATGGCAACAAGCATTCTACCACATTTACGTCAATTTCCAACCGCGAAAACATCGATTTCTCAACATATTTCTCATTTCCAACCTAGAATTCAAAGCTATGTAAAGACAAGAAAACATACAAGCACACACATACATAATCATACACAAACATAGTATAATCGAGTTTCGCACCCTTACCCGATTTAATCGTGTTTGATAAAGTCGGGAGATTGATTTTCTTCTTTTCCAAGTTTCTCTCTTTTCTCCTCTTCTTCTTTCTCTCTACTTTTCTTCTTCTCTTTTTCTTTCCTTTCTATTTTTCTCTCTTTCTATTTCTATTATATTCTTAACTTAACAAAATAAAGCAAAATGACCCAAAATACCCCTACACTCAAATATCTCGCAAACGCTCCCAAAACGCAATAAAATATAATCATGATGAAAAATAACATATTTTCACATAAAAGTCAGAAATAAAATAATATAATAATAAAATACTCAAAACGACTCAATTAATTAAAAAGAAAAACTGACAAAACTGACTGGGGCGTTACAAAGACCACGTGCTGGTCTTCCCTACTCCTACGTAAGATCCTGACAGTCATCCGTAATGGGCCTAAAGATCCACCCCACTACAGATGACCATTGGCCCAGTATTGGGGGTACATTCTAAATACCTTCCTCCATAGGAGGGCCAGGTATTATAATTCATACTCTTTTCTCTACTTGCTTTCTTTCTCGCTTTGAACCTCACTTTGGCATCAGAGTGTCTTGTAGGTACACACCCTCATCTCCACCACCGGTGCATTTGGAACTCACGACGTTTTGTTGGCCACTGACATTCTTCTGATCCCGGTAAGATCAGTGGTGCCGTCTGTGGGAACTCTTTGCTTCCCCGTCTTTTCTTTCACCGAAACTTAAAGACCAAAGCAACTTCTCAAATACTTACTTGTCATCATGGCCGATCAACACGCCGACGATCACGTTCCCGAACCCGCTTTCACTACCGGCGGTGACCACAACAACAACGGAACTGCCTTTCCGGAAGGTGACCCTAGGGACGGACTTACCGCCTCTCCTTCCTCCGACAACGCGGCCTACAACGTCGTCCAACACTTTGTGAATCCGGGAGCTTTCCAGCCAATTTTCGTGCCACTTGACTCTGACCCGACCATGGTGGCCCAGTTCGCCGCAATCACCCAAACCAACTTCATGATATTCCAACAGAACGAGCGGTTTGGAATGCTGGAGAAAGATCGTCAATCACGCTTTACCCCACGGAGACACCGACGAATTTGAAATTCTGGCATAGCAGATAGCAGATATCCTAACACATGTCAAGACATTGTTCTCTGCACACTTTAAAACAAGAGCAGAACACACAAACTGATATTTAGAATATCAGTAACA
Source organism: Lathyrus tuberosus (assembly GCA_022829125.1). NCBI lineage: Eukaryota > Viridiplantae > Streptophyta > Magnoliopsida > Fabales > Fabaceae > Lathyrus > Lathyrus tuberosus. Next base: position 12,545,946 of record JALAZF010000101.1, on the reverse strand, counting down.
ACATCAAGACAGATGTTTCGACATCTGTTACAACATGTTAATCAAAACGGAACTGTAAATTGCAGAATGATAAACAACACAGAATATGATAACCCAGTTCGGTGCAAATCACCTACATCTGGGGGCATACCTGAAGGTGTGAAAAACGCAAGAAAGGGGGGTTTGAATTGGTTTTTCAAAATAAAACGTTTCTTTAAAATAACTTTCTCTTTAAAACTTTACCCCTTTTTCTAAAGAAAAACAACTTGGTTAAACAAAGAGATATAAACACGTTATGTTTATACTAGTTCACTTGAGAACCTCTCAAGTTAATCTAGTCCACCCGCCAAGGTGATTTCGCCTCTCTCAACGAGGTCTTAATCCACTATTCAACAAAATAGTACACTGCACGAGCTAACACAGCTGGTGACTAACAACAACCTCTAGAACTCACACGATCTAGACTTCTCAAGTAATCCAACCACACAGGTATTACTTAAGGCACGACCTCTAAGACACACATCCTAGACTTCTCAAGAGATCTAATCTCTAAGACTCTCTTAAGGAATACAACTTTGAGTTCAAATACAATGGGTTTACAGATAATTGCTTCTTATTAAGCTGATAATGTAAACAAGTTTTTAGACCAAGAATGACTTAAGAAAGAACATAGTTAGAAAGTATTGTAGCAGTTCGCGTATGTATCTTTCCTCAAGTCTTTGAGCTTCTTTTTATAGCCGAGTGAAAAGAGCCGTTGAGATGGAATCATGATAGCTAAGTAGGCTTACGGCTAGAAGCGTGAGGACAATTACAAAGTCTTCTGCATGCTGTGCGTCCTGTCTGTGTCAAATTGTCTTGTTTGTACTTCGCACAGTCTTCAAGAATTTTAACGTTGTAATGTGGTACAGCTGTACAGTGTGGCAGGTTTTCTTGGCTTCTCAACTACAAAGGCTTTTTGTGAGCATGAGTAAGAAGGGAAAACACTGCTCGATTCTTGAGATTATCAAGTCTTCGAATCATCAGCTCTGCGCTTCCAGAATCCTCAGAACTTGTCTTCAGAACCTTGTTCTCTTAATCCACTTTCTTCATATCTTCAGATGCTTCTGATAATATTCGATTGAAGCATGAGAGTCGACTTTGGGTAGGTCTTCAGAACCTTGATCAGAGAGCGTGAGGCTTCAGCATCTGGACTTCGTTCCATCAGAACCCTCGTCTTCAGATCTTCAGAACTCATACTCTTTTCCTTTCGAATTCAAGTCTTTGTGTTATCTTCGTTCAGCTCTTTTAAGTGCATAGACGAAATGTCTTTCTTTAAACATTGCGCTGATTCTCAGGAGCATAACCTGTTTGCTAGGTTCTCACAAGTAACAACATTAGTTGTACAAAATTGTTCATGCCAATACTCATTTATTATCATCAAAACTTAGAGATAATATTGCAGAACCAAATCTTGTTCTCACAATCTCCCCCTTTTTGATGATGACAAAACTATGTATTTGATGATGCAATTTTGATATATAAATATATAACACAGAGAACATGGAAAAAAAAGGTTTTTAGGATAACTTATCCTTTTTATGAAGTGCTCCCCCTGAGTATTAGATTTGATTAATGTTCGTGCTCGGGCTCCCCTTGACTTCATTAACCTTTTGAGTCTTTCTTCATCATCAGAGTTCTGAGTTATCTGCACAGAAGAAAAATACAGAAAAACAATCTAATAGAGATGATAGATTTATATGTTTGCAATGTAAGCAGCACATTGTTTTTCAGAGAATGACTATAAGATCAAAATTATCTCATTCATATACTTTCTCCCCCTTTTTGTCATGAATCAAAAAGATAAACACAGGGTGGTCCGAGGGTGAAAAACACAGAACTAAAACTTAAAAGAAAAATAGAGGTTTATTTGTTGTCAGAGGACATCTTGTCCCAAATCTTCTTCATCATGATCTGAAGATTTTCATTGACAGTATCTTGCTTGTCAAACCTTTCTCTGAAGTTCTTCTGTTCAATTCTGATTTCATCAATGGCTTCTCCTAGACGCTTGATAACAGGATCAGAAGTAGAAGCAATCATAACACTTTCTTTAGCTCTTTCAGCTTCAGCAGCTTCTTGTGCCTTTCTCGCAGCTTGCTCTTCAGCTTCTTTAGCAGCATTTTTTTTAGCTTCTTTCTGCTTGGCAGCCAAGAACTTGAGTACTTTGACTCTTGCTTTAGCCTCTGCTCTTTCCTTAGCCTTTGCTAGTTCAGTAATTATGGTTGTATTTGAGAAACTTACAATTCTTGTAAGTTCCATGTCCAGCCATTTTTGAAAATTTTTACATGCACTCTCAAGTTCCATGAGCTTCGTGCTTGTACAAAGTTCCACTCTTAGCTTAGCAAACATCTCAAGTGCTTTGTCATGAAATTGACTTGTACATTCTTCAAAGGATGTTGGAGGTGGATCATTGTAGATAACCAGAGCGAGGTTGGATTTATCAGAGTTGGTTTCAGGTGGTGGTTGCTGAGATAAGTCAATCTCAGTAGCAGCAGGTTCATGTGGTTTTTGTTGATCGGTAGGAGAGGATACTTCAAGTATTTTCAAATTGTTTTTAGGAGAACGAAAATCAGAAGGCTGGATTAGGGATTCAGTTATGATTTTCTGATGAAAAACATAGGCTATTGGTGAGACAAATATGTCTTGGTTTATGATAGGTAAGGTTGTTGATGAAGAAGGAATTTGTGGGGTTTCTGAATGAGACATTTATAGTTGTAGGTTAGATGGTTTGACACAGACTGATGGATCAGGATTGGATTTTGATGTAGTAGATACATTTGTGTTCTCAAGGATTTTTGATCTTTTACTCCTCTTCCTTTTCTGTGGCTTAGAGATGATGGTAGCATGCTTTCTTTTCCTTTAGGAGACTCAAAAAGAGTTGGTTCAGAATTTAATTGATCAGTCTGCTTATTTTTCTCTATTTGCTCCCACTCTTCTTCTTCATGATTGATTTCACAAACATCATACCCTCGTGCTTTTACTCCATCTAGGTATATAGGTAATTCTTCAAGTTGGTAACTTCTGTGATAGATAGGATAACCCTGCACAGTGACCCTTCATTTATTTAAGTCATCAGAGATGGTGAAAGGATTCACCTTTACTTTATTGATTATTCTCATTTGCTTAAGAGTTGTGGCGTTTACTGGTTCTCCAAGGGTTGTGGTCAGATCTTCTGTGTATTTGACTTCTGCAACCAGAGTGTTTATTATACCACTTTCATAGAAAATGTCTGAGAGCATTCTTCCAAAAGGGATGTATCTTGGTATATCATTTATGTAACCATCGGTCGTCCTGGTTTTTGTTACCATGTCTCTCAGATAGTAAAATAGGATAGAGGGTAGGCACATTCTTTCTTTGATAATCAGATAGTACAGCATGTATTTCCAGTTGGCATTGAGGAAATCTGCAACATGTCATAAAGGCCTGTGATTGATGCAGCCAAGAATGATCTTGTGCCAGATTTTTAAGTGTGCATGCAAGTCTTCTCTCTTGTACTCCTTTTTGCTCAGTTGATAGTTAGCGTAGATGATTAGGTTGATCTTCTTTTCCATAAATGAAGATTTACAGCTCATTCCATATACTCTCTTGTTTTTCATAAACTCCAGGTTGTAAAGATCGGCAATGGATTTTTCAGTGATGACGATCTTTCTTCCCAGGACATAGGAGACAACATGGATCTTGTCACAAACAGCTTGTCTCCAAAAATATTTTACAAGTGCTTCAAAAACTAGTCCTTTGAGCCTATCAAAGAAATTGGTCCATCCTTGAGCTTCTACTTCTTTGATCAGATTAAATCCATTTTCGGCAAGATTCTGGAAATCTATATGTGGTTCCTTGAGTACAGTTAGATTCACAAGATTACAGGTGTCAGAAGCTTCTCTTTGGGTGATGTGTTCTTCGTTTATTTGAGAAGAATGAGATGAAGATGAAGCGACTATTTGGTTTGTTAGAGATATTGTTGAGGATGGCTCGGTTAAGGGAGCTGACAATCTCCTTGATAATGCTTCAAATTCTTGTGAGAACTTGACAACTTCTTCTTGCATTGGGGTCATCATTTTGAAAAGATGAGTGATTTAGAGGAAGAGTAGAGATTTAGGGTTTTTGAAGGTTTTGGTGAGGAGTGAAAGTGGTAGAATGTTTTGAAAAGTTGAAGAACATGAAGGTAGAAGAATGAACGTCTTTGGATTGTTCCCAAGAAGAATTTTGGGGTAATCTAGGTTACGCGTGTTAACTATTCTCTAATGGAGTGAAAAGTTCTGATATTTATGAGATTGTGAGGTATTAGAGTGGATAGACATGTAAGGGAATAGGTGAATAAATGTGATAAAACTGAGTCAATCTCGAGAAAAACGATGTTCGTTCAATTTGAATAGTTAAAGTGATTTAATTTTATTTAAACCACATGCAAAAATAATTTTCTGAACATATGACATGTCACATATTTATCAGAACTTGAGATGCTTTAAGAAAAAGGTTCTGATGATTTGAAAATTCTTTTCTTCTGACTAAACACATGAGGTTCTGAAAATGTTTTTATTCTGAACAGTATTCCATATTCAGATGTTTTAAAATGATTAGAAATCTATCTTTAGCTAAGGGTTTTGTAAAAATGTCAGCCCACTGATGGTCTGTATCAACGAATTTGAAGCATAGAGTTCCCTTCTGAATATAGTCCCTAATAAAATGATGTTTTATTTCAATGTGTTTAGCCCTAGAGTGCAAAATTGGATTTTTACTTAAGCAAATAGCAGCAGTATTATCACAGAAGATAGGAATGTTACTCTCATATATCTGATAGTTTTCCAGCTGATTTTTCATCCATAGCATTTGAGTACTGCATAGGGAAGCTGATATGTATTCTGCTTCAGCTGTTGAAAGAGCAATTGTAGATTGTCTCTTGCTTGACCATGAGATTAGGTTGCTTCCTAAGAACTGACAGTTTCCAGATATGCTCTTTCTTTCTAATCTGTCTCCAGCATAATCTGCATAGCAGTAACCAGCGAGAGTATACTCTGATGTTTTCTTATACATCAGGCCTAGGTTAGTTGTTCCTTTCAGATATCTTAGAATTCTCTTGACAGCGGTTAGATGTGATTCTCTTGGATCTGATTGGAATCTAGCACATAGATGTACACTGAATAATATATCAGGTCTAGAAGCAGTTAGATATAAGAGAGAACCTATCATACCACGATAGAGTTTTTGACAAACCTTAACTCCCGTTTCTTCCTTTCCCATGACACAAGTTGGATGCATTGTATTTTAGCATTGTTGTAATCCATCATATTGAACTTCTTCAGAAGTTCTTTTGTGTACTTGGTTTGATGGATGTAAGTGGCCTCTGATCTTTGATCAATCTGAATTCCAAGGAAGAACTTCAGTTCTCCCATGAGACTCATTTCAAATTTTGCCTGCATTAACTTTGAAAATTCTTCACATAGAGAAGAGTTAGCAGAACCAAAAATAATGTCATCAACATAGATTTGAACAATAAGAATGTCATTCTTATATGTTTTGCAGAAAAGATTTGTGTCAACCTTTCCTCTGGTGAAATTTTTTTCTAATAAAAATTTGCCCAATCTATCGTACCAAGCTCTGGGAGCTTGCTTTAAACCATAGAGTGATTTCTAAGTTTAAAAACAAAATTTAATTTTTCTGAATTTTCAAAACCAAGAGGTTGTTTGACATAAACTTCTTCTGATATATAACCATTTAAGAATGCACTCTTAACATCCATTTGATATAGAATGATGTTATGATTTACTGAAAAGGATATTAGCAAACGTATTTCTTCGAGTCTAGCAACTGGAGCAAATGTTTCGTTGTAGTCAATTCCTTCTTGCTGACTGTATCCTTGAGCAACAAGTCATGCTTTGTTTCTGACAACTTCTCCCTTTTCATTTAGCTTGTTCCTAAATACCCACTTAGTTCTTATTACATGAACATTCTTAGGTTTAGGAACTAGATCCTAAACATCATTTTTGGAGAACTGGTTAAGTTCTTCTTCCATAGCCAGAACCCAGTCTTTGTCCACGAGGGCTTCTTCAATTGTAGCTGGTTCTATCAATGATACTAGTCCTACAAGTGTTTCTTCTGATGGTCTACAGGCTGATCTGGTTCTGATAGGAGCGTCTTTGTTACCCAGAATTAGTTCCTCAGGATGGGATGTGGACAGTCTTCTTTTTCGTTGAGATGAGGTATTTTGAGTTACTTCAGTGGTTTCTGGTGTAGGATCTTGCTATTCTTTAACTTCATCCGTCTTTTCCTTAGGTTCGGAGAATCTGATTTCTAAATCTGCAAGTTTCTCAACTAGCTCTGACTTTTCTGAGTCCGACTTGTCATTGAATCTAACATGAATAGATTCCTCCACAATTCCTGATTCTGTGTTGTAGACTCTGTAGCCTTTCGAGCGTTCAGAGTATCCCAACAACAGACATTTCTGTGCTTTGGAATCAAACTTGCTAAGATTCTCTTTAGTGTTAAGCATAAAACAGACACATCCAAATGGATGAAAATATGAAATGTTGGGTAATTTATTCTTCCATAATTCATATGGAGTTTTATTCAAGATAGGTCTTATAGAGATTCTATTTTGAATATAACATGTTGTGTTAATTGCTTCTACCCAGAAGTGCTTAGCTATGTCAGTTTCTTGGATCATGGTGCGAGCCATTTCTTGCAAAGTTCGATTCTTTCTTTCTACAGCTCCGTTTTGTTGTGGAGTTCTAGGGCAAGAAAAGTCGTGAGATATTCCATGTGAATCAAAAAGCTCTTCAAAGTCTTTATTTTCAAATTCTCCACCATGATCACTTCTGACTCTGACTATTTTACAATTTTTCTCATTTTGTACTTGAGTGCAGAAGGAAGCAAATACAGAATGTGATTCATCCTTGTGTTTTAAGAATTTTACCCATGTCCATCTGCTGTAGTCATCAATGATGACTAGTCTATATTTCTTACCATTGAGAGAGGCCGTTTTTACAGAGCCAAATAGATCAATGTGAAGAAGTTTCAGCGGTCTAGAGGTGGAAACAACATTTTTAGCTTTGAATGAGGTTTTTGAAAACTTTCCTTTCTGACATGCTTCACAAAGAGCGTCTGACGAATATTTCAGATTTGGCAGGCCTCTAACAAGACCAAGCTTGTTAAGCTGAGAGATTCTTCTCAAACTAACATGGCCAAGACGTCTGTGCCAGACCCATTGCTCTTTGTTTACAGAAAGAAGACATTTTACATTTTGATGTTTTAAATCAGATAATTTAATTTTGTAAGTGTTGTTTTTCCTCTTTCCGTTGAATAGGACAGATCCATCCTTCTAACTTACAGCTTTACAAGACGTTTGATTAAAAATGAGATCATAGCCACTATCGCTAAGTTGACTTATTGACAACAGATTATGCATTAGACCTTCTACTAATAAAACATTCTTAATTGAAGGAAGCTTACCATTTCCAACAGTTCCGAAGCCAATGATTCTTCCTTTCTGATTTCCTCCAAAACCGACGACGCCTTCAGGCTTAAGTTTCAGATCTTGGAACATAAGCCTTTCTTCCGTCATGTGTCGCGAGCATCCACTGTCCAGGTACCATGTCTGGTGTTTCAATGGAGCTATTAAGGATATCTACAACATAGATTATCTTGTTTTTAGGTACCCATTTTGTGGGTCCTTTCACATTAGTTTTTCTAAAGGTTCTGGTCCCTTTAGATTTCCTTATGTTAGCAAAATGGTGTGGAGTTTGTGCATAGTATTCGTGTTTAGGATATTTCTTTAGTGTGTGTGTTTGTGTAATCCTAGCGTTTGAGTCTTTTGGTTCTGAATGCTTAAGGCCAGTACCAGAGGGAATAAACTGTTTTGACAGAGGTATTATTTTGATGTTTTTGGTTTCATCATACGGTTGAGATGGTCCTGAATATCCTAGACCTCTACTGCCACTTCTACTGACAAGAAAGTTTTTAAATGCGTTATCATATTTGTCTTCTTCACTAGTGTTAGTTGAGTTTGAAGCAATCTCTTCTTCTAACTTAGATACTTTACATTTCAGGACAGTGTTTGAGTTTTCTAAGACAAATATTTTCTCATTTTGTTCAGAAATGATTTTCTTGTTTTTAGTAAGATCTTCTGAAGAAAGTATAAAACTCTTTTTCAAGATTTTGAATTTGCTTTGAAGGTTTTGATATCTTTTTATGAGTTCAGTTAATCCTAATTCAAGTTCAGAACGTGATAAGGAGGAAAGTACCTCTCTTTCATCGTCGGAGTCTGATAGTTCTTCCTCTGACACGTCGCTTCTGGTTTCTGCCATAAATGCCATGTTGACCCGACCTTCATCAGCATCATCTTCAGATTCTGAGTCATCCCAGGTTGCCATGAGACCCTTTTTGGCTTTCCTAGGTCTTTCTTCTTTCTTGGCCCTTGGACAGTCATTTTTGAGATGTCCGGGTTCTTTGCATTCAAAGCACGTAACATCTTTTCCATAGTTTTTTCTTTGACCGGATGTAGATTCGAATCTTCTCCTTGGTCCTTTGAACTTGTTCCTTCTGTATTTCCAAAGTTGACTTATCTTTCTTGATATAAGTGATATATCATCTTCTTCTGAATCTTCTTCAGATTCTTCCATTTCTTCTTCTGCCTGATACGCCTTCTTCTTTTCTGGCTTTGCTTTCAGTGCAATGGATTTGTTTTTCTTCTGAGGTTCATCTCCTTGTAGCTCTATTTCACGACTTCTTAAAGAACTGATAAGTTCTTCAAGACTGATATTATTCAAGTCCTTTGCAAGTTTCAAGGCAGTCACCATTGGTCTCCATTTGGCCGGAAGACTTCTGATGATTTTCTTGACATGATCAGCAGTAGAATAGCCTTTGTTCAGAACTCTAAGTCCGGCAACAAGCATTTGAAACCTTGAGAACATGGTTTCAACAGACTCATCATCTTCCATTTTGAAGACTTCGTATTTTTGGATTAGCGCAAGAGCCTTCGTCTCCTTGACTTGAGTATTTCCTTCGTGAGTCATACGAAGAGAGTCAAAGATGGACTTTGCAGTTTCTTTATTTGTGATTTTCTCATACTCGGTATAAGAAATTGCGTTCAACAGAATGGTTCTTGCTTTGTGAAGATTTTTGTAAGTTTTCTTTTGAGCATCTGTAAACTCACTTCTTTCAATCTTTTTACCTACAGAATCTACAGGATGACTATATCCATCAAGTACTAGATCCCATAATAGATCTAGGTCAAATGATAAGAAATAACTTTCAATTCTATATTTCCAATAATCAAACTTTTCGCCATTAAAGATAGGAGGTTTTGCAGTGTAAGATTCTCTTTCAATAACATTTGTTTCAGAAGTTGTTGGTGGTGGTGTAGTCACTATTTTTCACACTTGGATCGGTACTGAACACTATTAAGTGGTTGATAAAAACGCAAGAAAGGGGGGTTTGAATTGGTTTTTCAAAATAAAACATTTCTTTAAAATAACTTTCTCTTTAAGACTTTACCCCTTTTTCTAAAGAAAAACAACTTGGTTAAACAAAGAGATATAAACACGTTATGTTTATACTAGTTCACTTGAGAACCTCTCAAGTTAATCTGGTCCACCCGCCAAGGTGATTTCGCCTCTCTCAACGAGGCCTTAATCCGCTATTCAACAAAATAGTACACTGCACGAGCTAACACAGCTGGTGACTAACAATAACCTCTAGAACTCACACGATCTAGACTTCTCAAGTAATCCAACCACACAGGTATTACTTAAGGCACGACCTCTAAGACACACATCCTAGACTTCTCAAGAGATCTAATCACTAAGACTCTCTTAAGGAATACAACTTTGAGTTCAAATACAATGGGTTTACAGATAATTGCTTCTTATTAAGCTGATAATGTAAACAAGTTTTTAGACCAATAATGACTTAAGAAAGAACATAGTTAGAAAGTATTGTAGCAGTTCGCGTATGTATCTTTCCTCAAGTCTTTGAGCTTCTTTTTATAGCCGAGTGAAAAGAGCCATTGAGATGGAATCATGATAGCTAAGTAGGCTTACGGCTAGAAGCGTGAGGACAATTACAAAGTCTTCTGCATGCTGTGCGTCCTGTTTGTGTCAAATTGTCTTGTTTGTACTTCGCACAGTCTTCAAGAATTTTAACGTTGTAATGTGGTACAGCTGTACAGTGTGACAGGTTTTCTTGGCTTCTCAACTACAGAGGCTTTTTGTGAGCATGAGTAAGAAGGGAAAACACTGCTCGATTCTTGAGATTATCAAGTCTTCGAATCATCAGCTCTGCGCTTCCAGAATCTTCAGAACCTTGTTCTCTTAATCCACTTTCTTCATATCTTCAGATGCTTCTGATAATATTTGATTGAAGCATGAGAGTCGACTTTGGGTAGGTCTTCAGAACCTTGATCAGAGAGCGTGAGGCTTCAGCATCTGGACTTCGTTCCATCAGAACCCTCGTCTTCAGATCTTCAGAACTCATACTCTTTTCCTTTCGAATTCAAGTCTTTGTGTTATCTTCGTTCAGCTCTTTTAAGTGCATAGACGAAATGTCTTTCTTTAAACATTGCGCTGATTCTCAGGAGCAAAACCTGTTTGCTAGGTTCTCACAAGTAACAACATTAGTTGTGCAAAATTGTTCATGCCAATACTCATTTGTTATCATCAAAACTTAGAGATAATATTGCAGAACCAAATCTTGTTCTCACAATACCAAGCCAGGAAGAAGAATCCATTATCAGTAGTATAGTTTTATGTAAACAACCGCTGGTTTACAATAAACAACCTCTGGTTTACCTATCACTACCCAATGAAAACTTTATCTAAGAACTCCGTCCTAGATAAGAGAAACCCATCTCACTCCCTAAATCATAATCTGTGATTATCTAACAGTTATAATCACAATAACTGTATCGTCCTACTTGAAAGATACCCCTTTCAATACAAAGTTCAGTCAAGCATTCTTGACTAACAAGCTAACTCGGATTTACTTAAAAGCTTCATCCAAGAACAATACACGATTCATTACCTACGGGTTTCTGAATCTGTACAAGTATCTATGTCTTCCATAATGTATCAAATCGATACAGAGGGAGACTTACAAGAAAGCCTACGACTCTCAAAACCCTAAACCCTACTTTACAAAAGTTTACAAAATATGATTCCTAAGTCTATGTCGTTCTCTCTCTTTTTTCTGGCCTAGGACTAGGTCTTCTTTTATAGCCTTCTGCTTCTTTGGGCTTAAAATCTGCTGTTGATTTCTTCCTTGATCCACGTTCTCAATGCTCCTTAAATCTTGGACCAGATTAGCAATAACCTGCTATATCAGGTCAAGATGTCGAGACATACGTTAGGACATCATGTCTGACAATTCTTCTTTCACCAGACTTCTTCATGTTAGAACATTGTATTTGACATCTTGTTTTACCAAAAATTTGCTCAAATCTGCAGAGCCTTCAATCTCCCCCTTTTGACAAATATTTGATTAAAACTCCTTTGGTAGAAAAAGAAAGTCTGACGTTTGGTGGATATGATTGGAACACCTCTGAGACTCCTTCTTACCCCTGAAATTCCTAGCTGCCTGTTGATGTACATGAGGAAGAGTATACAACACACTCCCCCTCAAACTTATACTTGCCACGGAGGGATAAATCTTCCTCTTAAGGGGCATGAGAGAACCCATAAGAAGATCCAGAAAGAGCTTAAGTAGAAACAGATGTATCACACGTAACACATAGTCTATAGAGTATGTAACTCAGGTCACAAGACACAACCTGCTTTATAACTCAGATCACAAGGCATAAGTGAAAGACTCAAGGATGTTAGAACATCTCATCCAACATCCTTGCAAAACACACCCTGCAAGAATGAACTCCTCACCAAGAAGAATACCAGTTATGTGTCATAAGAGCCAACACACAACCGGGATGAATACACACCCATTCTCCCCCTTTTTAGCCAAAAATTTGCAAAAGTAGCCAACACAGTTCCATACCCACATGGTACTTACCCAGACCCGAGCAAAAGCCATGACGAAGCCACCCAAAACAAGAACTTGGAAAACCAGAAGCAGACTCCTCCTTTAAATACCCAAACAGTTTTTCTTGAAAAATTATGGTCCATAGAAATTACCTCTGAGCAATTCAAATGGAGAAATAAATTTAGGTAGGTAAACATAAATGACTGAGCACCGTCCAGTTAGAGTTTGACTGGTTTAACTTTAAGAGAAACCATCCAAAGAATGCATTTGCATCAAGACACATGCCTAACACACCTTCTCTAAGACACACTCTCCACCATCCAAAGCAGCCAATTAGGACGCACCTATATGTCCTAAACAATGTCCTGACGCCTTGTCAGACTTGTTTAGTCTATCTGAAGCATGGTCACCGTCTTTTTTGATGATCCTTTAGAATGATCCTTTCAACTAGAAGACCAAGGATAACTGACCAAGATGTTAAGACATTTCTTCAAACATCTCCCAGAAAGTAGCAAATTCTCCCAAGATACTTGTATCACTCTGATTCAATTCATTGGCACCCAATGACAGAATCAGAAAAACATGATAAGTCCACCTAGAACTTATACCAGTAGCGCAATGTCATGACATGTCATCTGACATTTCATCCTCACCTGAGGAATTCTATCACAAACTGCTTGAAACCACAAACAATCTTGATAAGTAACTGCACTACTGCAACAATATATCCAAAACAGAAGTTTAAATCCCCCTGTCTAAGATAACCAATGCTCATTTTCAAGAAAAACACCTTAATTGAATGGAAACTATAAGACGCATCTTCATGTCTTCAAGAGAGCACCCACTGTTCAACATACCTGCTGAACGCATTCACCTAATGCCTGATCCTTAAGCAATCCATGTACCACACTAGTACATTTATCAGACAGAAGTTCTCCCCTATCTTTCATAAACGATGCTCCTTCCAACAAGAAACACCCCAAAATCACCACATGATATCCCATGACAAACTTCATGATCATATAGTGAGAGAGTACCAGGATCACATCCTTGTACCATAACCAACAAACTCTTGGATTGAGACCAAAATCACCATCGATCACTCTCATCCAGAAACCATTCATACCCTGTACAAATCCACCTTGAACTTTACAACCATAGATATCCTTGTTCCTGGATATACAATCCAATTGAATCTGGAATGCTTCACATTCCTCAAAGAGACATACAGAGCCCCTTAGTTTGCTAGCTCGCCCAGATGTTCTTCACACTTGAAGGACATCAAACACATGCCCCTAGAGATCCTCAGCTTACTTGCTTCACAAGCACCAAACTGATCAACTTCTCTCTAGCATGACTTGTAGCAGAAGAAACCACCTCTCCACAAGCATTCTGACCTCAGCAAGAGTCAGTCTTCCAGATAAACACCCCATGATCCAAGACAATCTTCAATTTATCATTCTCCCATATGATAAGATATAACACTTCTTATTTAACATGTAAATATCAGCTTCCACAATCTGAACTCTAAGTTCAGAAACCATGATGATGTTCTAACATCAGTTAGGACATCTTGATCATATCCCAGACACCATACACTATGGTTCTTGATATAATTACCACTGGACTTACTATCTGCATAGTAATCCAAATGAAGATCTTCAGAGAACACAGCTCATCCAGCTTGGTCAATAAGAACTCCAAACAACCGAGAGAAATAAACTCTCATTCAACTCCCAAAAGAAGGTAATCTTCCATAAGCAAATTATGGCTTCTACCACAAGCTCCAAGATATGAACAGGACCAGAACCTCCTTTGATTTTCAACCAACTACCCTTCTGCACAAGAGTAATTAGTTCCAAGCACCCTGCTTGAATGCATGATAAAGATCAACCAAATGCCACTATTTGATTAATCTCAGCTTTCTTCAGAGATCCAGAAAACCTTCTTATCCACCAATGAAACCTAATCTTCAAGTTACACAATCCACTTACTCCATAGCAAGCCATCTTAGATACACCAAGATTCAGACATGTAACATCTACTCCTTCTTTCATCTCCTGCAAATTGCATGAGATAAACCTTTTTGAAGCACTAATTCCATTTATTTCTGAGAAGATCAACTTATTTTACGATGATGTGCCACAACATCAACTAAGACCCTGAAGTTTTTGCTTGATGTCACAACATCTGATCAGACATCCAGCTGAAGAATTCAGCTCTTCCTTCTGCCACTTAGAAGAACTTCCTTCGTATAACAGAACATGAATTCCATGTTCTCGTAGACTTGATTAATTATATCAAGTTAGAGTAGACAACCTCCATCTTACTTGTTGTACTACAACACTCTTCTCATCTTCGGACATCCCAAACCTGCCAAAGCTTGATTCTTCAGAAGAGATTAGTCACACAATATCTTTAAAAAAGGAATCCCACCTTCCTTAAGTAGAGACTTTTGCAGAAAGTCAGAGATAACTGCCATTTATCCTTGACCTCCAAGATGAGCAAGATCACAAGCTCTTATGCACCTAGATCGGAAATAAACTAACCCAAGCAGTGCTACCACCAACACCATATTCTAGACAAGTCTCTTGCCGGGAAACTTTCCAGAAAAAAAAATCAGATGCTTCTAGTAAAAACTGGAACACACCTACTGCACTCTATACTCCTTGGTCAGAAATAAACTGAACCAAGAGAATTGTCTTCATCTTCACTTCCAACTACACTACATTCTAGTCAAGCTTCCCGCCACGAAACTTCCTAATTTGAATACATGCCATGTAATAAAGACTAATCTTACCACACACACGTGTATGATACCAAGATCATCAGCTACAACTCCCTTGCACCAGAGATTCACTCCTTGAATCAACAGGCTTCTGCACATACTCCACTATCAAGATGTTTCAACATCTGATAGAACACCAGTTCCTTATCTTGACTATACCCATTCTCCAAAGAACAGATCCTTGAGCAAATGCAATAAGAGATGTTGTACTTCCTGATGTACCAACTTGTCACCAGTGATCTTGTACTCTAATATACAAGGATAATCAATTAATACTTGTAAATTCCACAAATAGCAATTGATCTTAAATCCTTGTCCTCAAAACCATATATCCTGTAGGATATACGATCTACTAGATATCAACACAACTGTGTCAACATCTTTCTAGTCAAACATCATGTTGAGACATCCAGTCTGCCACCCTTGACTCAACCTGCCTATGATTTTCCTTTGCTAATAGAATCCTTGTAAATCATGATTGGTGAAAATAAATCACCGCCTATTATCTCCATTCATCAGCACCAGAGATCTTCAGAAATCCATCTTCAACATGAGAACAAATTATCCTTCTGAAAGAGCTCTTCAACAACGACCAGAGATGCCTTTATGAATGAACCTAAGTGAAGGCTCAAGTATCTTTGGCAACTTAGTTGAAAATAACATTCACCAAATTCATAGATCATGAATTTGATAAACACAGTCTCAACTCACCTTCTCTTCAAACTGACTTCAAGATACAAGTTGGACCCAACCTCTAAGTATCAATCCAGCATGACAGAAATCAACCAGCAACTCTCTCCATTCCATTGCTCCCGACTTTGTAACGACTAGAGCTTTCACAGATGCTGATATCATCAAGAAAAGAAGCCAACAATCGAGATCTTGCACCATCTTTCTTCAGTCATAACTCCAGAATCCCATAAATACCAGAGTTCTTCCATCAGAAATGAAATTTTGGTTAAGCAGATTACTAAGACGTCAGACAGGATGTCGTGACACTTGATCTCTGCTTCTCACATAAGGATAATGAAAAATAGAATACAATCAGCAAAAAGTAAACAACACACAAGAATTGTTAACCTAGTTCAGTGATCAACAACACCTACGTCCGGGGGCTACCAAGCCAGGAATGAAATCCACTAAGTAGAATTGGTTATAAGCTAAACTCCAACGTTTACAACTTGACACCTAGAAATTGCTCGTACTAGATTTCTACCTAAGACTCTCCTAGGTATGAGACCCTTCTCAATTCCCTTTCAATCACAGTAGTGACTGAAAAATTACAACTCAATAAACTGTCCAACTCAGGTATTCACGCAATACAAGAGAGGCTCACAAAAGTACAAACCCTAGTACTCAATAAAAGCTGTATATCTTCAGTATCTTTTCTAGGTTAAATCCATCCTATTTATATCACTAAACATAACTGGATTTGGGCTTCAGAATCGCAGCAATTCAGCTCCACAGAATCTGTGACCTATTCTTCTCTAGAATAGTTTCTTCAATCCTAAGTTTCCAAAAATGTCTCCACACTCAGAAACAACACTTTCCTTTTAGAATCAGAATCTCCGATTCCTCAATCTCAAATGCCACCTAGGACCAAATCATATTCCCATAAAACCTGGAAAACAAAAACAATTATTCTAAACTGTAACAGACAAAGATGTCGAATCAATATGGTAGGACATCTTGTCTAACACCTTAACCTGCAGTTAGTTCAACATGTTAGGACATCTTGTCCAACATCTTTCTATTAAGTTAGTTTTACCAAAATTGATGTCAACCTCAAAGGCTTGGACTCATCAATCTCCCCCTTTGGCAGATTTTGGCTAAAACTAACTACAATTAACTTGCAGACAGAATTATTCAGAACAGGGAGACCAGGTCATCAGAACAGCAGCGGAACACAAACTAAACTTTGTCTCCCCCTCAACCAATACCTCCTTCTGCAAGCAGCACCAACACTACTCCCCCTCAATGGTTAGTAGCAGTTAGCAGTGGTTAGTAAAGTTACTATTACTCCCCTTTTTTAGCCATAATATGACAAAGTCAGAAAGCCTAACTCAAAAACCAAATAAACAGTATAGAGTAATTAAAGTACACACCCAAACAAAAGTAAATTATCTTGGGCATTAAGCCCTTACAAAACCAAAGAAAATAAAATAAGCTTGAACTTGAGAGAATGCTTGACAACCCTCTCAACTGTGATGAGAATACATATTCAGATATTTGAATAGCATTCCCACACCCAGTGGAATGTTATACCTCTTCAGATAGGCAAACTCCAAGCTTGCCTCTCAACACTTCAAATTGATTCACATCCAAAGCTTTATTGAAAATGTCAGCTAGTTGATTTTCTGTGGCAACATGATCCAGGGTTATGATTTGTCTTCCACAAGATCTCGAATGAAGTGGTGCCTGATGTCAATATGTTTAGTTCGGTTATGCTGAATTGGATTCTTTGAAATATTTATTGCACTCAAGTTGTCACAGAAGAGTGTCATAACATCTTGTGTGACTTATATTTAGTCAGCATTTGCTTCATCCACATCATTTAAGAATAACTACTCCCTGTTGCAATGTATTTAGCTTCAGCAGTAGACAAAGAGACACAATTTTGCTTCTTACTAAACCAAGAGATTAAATTGTTCCCTAGAAAGAAGCATCCACCAGAGGTACTTTTTCTATCGTCTGCATTTCCAGCCCAATCAACATCATAATATCCTATTAATGCAGAGTCAGAGCTATGGGTATAGAGTAGTCCATAGTTACATGTTCCATTAACATACTTCATAATTCTTTTGACCCGATTAATATGGCTAACTTTGGGTTCATCCTGATATCTCGCACAGACTCTTACTCTAAATGTTATATCAGGTCTGTTAACTGTAAGGTATAAAATACTTCCAATCATGCTTCTATAGAGACTCTGATCAACACTTACCCCTTTGTCGTCTTTAGACAATTTCAAGTGAGTAGGAGCAGGAGTCCTCTTGTGTTTTGCATTCTCCAAACCAAACTTTTTAACAATATTTTTGGCATATTTCCCTTGATAAAGAAATATAGAGTCTTCCATTTGTTTGACTTGGAGGCCAAGGAAGTAAGTTAATTCTCCAACTAGGCTCATTTCAAACTTAGATTGCATTTGCTTGACAAAGAGTTGAACCATCTCTTCTGACGTTCCCCCAAACACAATATCATCTACATAAATTTGTGTTATCATGAGCTTGCATTCCCTTTCTCTGACAAAGAGGGTTTTATCAATTCCTCCCTTTCTGTAGCCGTTGGTGACAAGGAAGTCAGTTAGCCTTTCATACCAGGCCCGTGGAGTTTGTTTCAACCCATATAAGGCTTTCTTCAGCTTGTATACATGGTCTGGAAATGTCGGATCAACAAAAACTTTGGGTTGTTCCACATAGACTTCTTCGTTCAGATATCCGTTCAGAAAAGCACTCTTAACATCCATTTGAAAAAGCTTGAATTTTAGTAGACAGGCTATTCCAAGTAGCAGCCTCACAGATTCTAGTCTAGCAACAGGAGCAAAAGTTTCATCAAAATCCACTCCCTCTATCTGAGTGTACCCTTGCGCAATAAGTCTAGCCTTGTTTCTTGTGACTACACTGTGTTCGTCAGACTTGTTCTTAAACACCCACTTTGTCCCAATCACATTTGATCCTTCTGGTCTGGGTACAAGATCCCAGACCTCATGCCTCTTGAACTGCCATAGCTCTTCTTGCATCGCAATAATCTAGAATCCATCAGTCAAGGCCTCCTTGACATTCTTAAGTTCCATCTTCAAGACAAAACAAGCAGTGGCAACAACATCTCGTGATCTGGTCATCCTTCCTCCATTTGGGTCCCCTATTATGAGTTCCTTGGGATGATCTTTATGAATTCTGATGGAGGGTCCCTTGTCAATCCTCTTAGTCACTATAGGTTCATGATTGACATCATTCGATTCTGCAGCACCCTTAGAGTTATCTTGGGGGTGTTTCAACATCCTCTGTGACATCTTCCTCTTCCATGGGAAATAATGCTCCAATATCATTTGTAGCTTCGACTTCTATATGTGAGTCATCAACCACAACATTTATGGATTCCAGTACCACTTGAGTTCTTGGATTGTAGACTCTATAAGCTCTGCTATTTGTAGAGTATCCTAGGAAGATTCCTTCTTCACTCTTAGGATCCATCTTCCTTCTCTTCTCACGGTCTGCAAGGATGTAGCATTTTCTTCCAAAGACATGAAAGTACTTCACAGTTGGCTTTCTACCTTTCCATAATTCATACAGTGTGGCAGATGTCCCATATCTGATGGTCACCCTGTTTAAGATGTAGCAAGTTGTGTTCATTGCTTCGGCTCAAAAGTGATAAGGAAGTTTTTTGACATGAAGTATGACCCTTGCACATTCTTGAATAGTTCTATTCTTTCTCTCAACCACACATTCGGTTGAAGAGTGGTGGGTGAAGAGAACTCATGACTGATTCCTTCTGAGGAGCAGAACTCATTAAGCTTATTGTTCTCAAACTCCTTCCCATGATCGCTTCTGATTCTGACAATGCCACAATCCTTCTCTCTTTGAAGTTTCTGACACAGTCCTTTGAAAGCTTCCAATACCTCTGACTTCTCTTTGATGAAATGCACCCAGGTGTACCTAGAGAAATCATCTACAATAACATAAGCATACCTTTTTCCACCAAGGATTTCAACCTGCATAGGTTCCATTAAATCCATATGAAGAAGCTCTAAGTTTTTTGAGGTGGTCTGATGTTGAAGCCTTTTATATGACATTCTAGTTTGTTTGCCAATTTGGCATTCCCCACATATCTTGCCTTCATCTATCTTCAGATTAGGAATACCTCTGACAGCCTCCTTGGATATGACTTCTTTCATTCCTTTCAAGTGCAGATGACCAAGTTTCTGATGCCATATCTTTACCTCATCTTCCCTTGACACCAGTAGGTGAAAGGACACCTAGTTTCATGAGGAGTCCATAAGTAATAGTTTTCCTTAGATCTGGTACCTTTCATGATAAGTTCCTCTTTATCATTTGTTACCAGGCACTCAGATTCAGAAAAGTTAACCTTAAGACCCTGGTCACACAATTGGCTAATACTTATTAGATTTCCTGTCAATCCTTTGACATACAAGACCTTATCAAGACTGGACTGACCATCATACTTTAACTTACACACACCTTTTATATCTCCTTTTGAACCATCTCCAAAGGTAACATGGCCAGTGGAATAAGGTTTGATGTCAACCAAGAACTTCTTAACACCTGTCATGTGTCTGGAACAGCCACTGTCAAAATACCAGTCTTCTTTAGCAGAGGCTCTCAAAGAGGTATGAGCTATGAAGGAGACAGTTTGATCCTTAGGGATCCACTTCTTCTTTCCTTTAGAAACCTCATTTCTTCTTCTGGATCGAGTTGATGATTTAGGATAACCATTCAACTTATAGTAGTGAGCCTTTAGGTGACCGTACTTGCCACAATAATAGCACTGCTTGTCCTATTTTTTTCTTCTTAGAGAGATGTTCTGAGGCCTTTGACGATGTTGAAATAATCTTCTTGACGTCACTTGAACTGAGTTACCTCCAATCCTCTGTCCTTTGATCTCAACTTAATCATTGTAACCAAGACCTCTTACACTTCTAGTATTTCTTCCTGACATAAGGATTTCATCTAGCACATCTGAGCTATTGTTTAGCATCCTTATATACTTGTTCATGTTGTTAAGTTTGGAGTTTAACAACACCACTTCATCCTCCAGATCAGAGATTGTACCCAAATGATTTAGCCTTTCATCACAGAGTTTGGAAATAAGATCCTGTTGATCTTGTCCTAATTGACACAGTTCAGCACTTCGAATGCATACCTCCTTATATGAGGCAGCCAATTCACCAGGTTTGAGATATCAAATATCTGATTCCTTGTCTGAATCATATACTCTAGTGAGCGCAGACACACGTTTAGCAGATTCTCCATCGCTCGAGGAGTCATCTTCAGACCACGTGGTGGATAGACCTTTCTTCTCCTTCTTGTGGAAGGTGGGACATTCACCTCTTGTGTGTCCAAAATCCTCGCACTCAAAGCATTAAATTCCTTTTCCTCGATTGGGTTTCTTATCATAGCTAGTTCTTCTTCTAAAGTTTCTCGATCTATAGATATTGGAAGTCTGAGCCTTGACATTGGTCTTAGACTTCTCATCCAGTTTCTTCAGCAGTTGGTGATACTATTTTTCAAGAAACCCCACATCTTTGGACAGGTCCTCATTGGAGTCACCCTCTTCTTGGTTAGTCACCAAGGCTAGACTTTTCTTCTTTTCATCCTTCTCGCTGATAGCCATCTCAAAAGTTTGGAGTGATCCCATGAGCTCATCTACTTTCATAGTATTTATATCCTGAGCTTCCTCAATAGCGGTCACCTTCATATCAAATCTCTTGGGGAGAGACCTCAGGATTTTCTAAACCAACTTGGCTTCTGGAATTTTCTCTCCTAGGTCACTTGATGTGTTGGCAATATCAACAATGTTCATATGAAAGTCTTGTATACTTTCGTCCTCTTTCATCCTCAGGTTCTCAAACTTAGTGGTGAGAAGCTGAAGTCTTGAAGATTTTACTCTTGACGTTCCTTCATGGGTAGTCTTCAAGATTTCCTATGCATCCTTTGCAATAGTTCAATTCTTAATGAGCCTAAAGATGTTATTGTCCACACCATTGAACAAGGCATTCAAGGCTTTAGAATTACCTTAAGCGAACTTATCATCTTCATCATCCCAGTATTCCTCAGGTTTCAACTCATCAGTAATCTGCCCATCTTTGTCTTTGTTCTTTGGTGGATCCCACCCTTTGACCATAGACTTCCAGGCTTTACCATCCATGGACTTGATGAATGCCACCATTCGCACTTTCCAATATTCATAATTGGAACCATCAAGTATGGGTGGTCTATTTAAAATTCCTCCTTCTTTATCCATCAAACCAGAAAGTATCGTCCCTGAATCTCACCCAGATACAGAGCAGGATGCCTGCTCTGATACCACATAAGAGGACTAGCCACTTCTCCTACAGTTGCTGTAGACACTCCTCAGAAAACATGAACAACCACTAGTAGTTGTTCCCTTAGATCCAGAACATCCGTCCATCCATTAATACCATTGGGTATGTCTAAGTGAATGATCTGATCTCCCAAACTCCTCCTTGTTTAAAGCGCTAGAAAGTATCTCCCAAGATCTCATCCAGAAACAGACATGATGCCTGCTCTGATACAAATTGAAATTCTATTATAGCAGATAGCAGATGTCCTAACACATGTCAAGACTTTGTTCTCTGCACACTTTAAAACAAGAGTAGAACACACAATATCAGTAATAACATCAAGATAGATGTTTCGACATCTGTTACAACATGTTAATCAAAACTGAACTGTAAATTGTAGAATGATAAACAACACAGAATATGATAACCCAGCTCGGTGCAAATCACCTACATTTGGGGGCATACTAAGCCAGGAAGAAGAATCCACTATCAGTAGTATAGTTTTATGTAAACAATAGCTGGTTTACAGTAAACAACCTCTTGTTCACCTATCATTACCTAATGAAAACTTTATATAAGAACTCCATCCTAGATAAGAGAAACCCATCTCACTCTCTAAATCACAACTTGTGATTATCTAACAGTTATAGTCACAATAACTAGATCATCCTACTTGAAACACACCCATTTCAATACAAATTTCAGTCAAACATTCTTGACTAACAAGCTAACTTGGATTTGCTTAAAAGCTTTATCCAAGAACAACACACGATTCATTACCTATGGGTTTCTGAATCTGTACAAGTATCTATGTCTTCCATAATGTATCAAATCGATACAGAGGGAGACTTACAAGAAAGCCTACGACTCTCAAAACCCTAAACCCTACTTTACAAGAGTTTACAAAATAGGATTCCTAAGTCTATGTCGTTCTCTCTCTCTTTTCTGGCCTAGGACTAGGTCTTCTTTTATAGCCTTCTCCTTCTTTGGGCTTCAAATCTGCTGTTGATTTCTTCCTTGATCCACGTTCTGATTGCTCCTTAAATATTGGACCAAATTAGCAACAACCTGCTATATCAGGTCAAGATGTCGAGACATGCGTTAAGACATCATGTCTGGCAAGTCTTCTTTCACCAGACTTCTTCATGTTGGAACATTGTATTTGACATCTTGTTTTACCAAAAATTTGCTCAAATCTGCAGAGCCTTCACAACTGACTCTCGCAGCCCGTCTCCTAGAAGACGAGACCCCCGTCCACAATCTCCCCTGCGGAGACACCAACGGGATGAATCTCAAAGCCTCTCCCCGCGACAAACCAGACATCGCCCCTCGGCTAGGAGGCCTCAGACTGCGGTCACCCAAAAACGTGATCACACTCCTCCTCGTAGAAAGCGATGCTCCCGATTCCCAAGAGGAGTAAGGCATGCGGGCAAACGGAGAGGTCGAAGGGTCGACCAAAGATTTTACCACGCTGCGGCACGAGTTCTCGGTACGCCCACTCCCTGTCTTGCTCACTAATCCGATGCGATAAAGATGACCCCCGCGATCCACTTTCCCAGGCTATTATGGAGAATCCCATTCCCACCAGGATGGAGAGACCGCCAAGGCTAGCCACGTATGATGGCACGACGGACCCTGACGATTACATCGAGAACATCAATCTGATGCTCGACTATCGCAACGTTAGGGGCGCCATCAAATGCCGACTCTTCCCAGAAACTCTGAGGAAAGGCGTCATGGCGTGGTACAAGAGCCTCGACCCTGAATCCATCACTTCCTGGAAGTATCTAAAAACACAGTTCACCAGGAATTTCACCGCCTCTCAACGAAACTCGAAGTCCAAAGCGTCGCTTAAGGCCATTATTCAGGGCAAAGATGAATCTCTCCGAGACTACATAGAGAGGTTTAATAGAGAGGCCGTCCAAATCTCCACTATGGACTGCATGAAGAGGTATTTGCTCAAGCGAGGACTATGTCCCCGCAGTGATTTCACCAAAGCGGTGGGCATCGAAACACCCCGCTCGCTTGACGACTTACTACTCAAAGCCCAGGCCTACATCCAGTACGAGGAGAGGGAGGCTGCCAAAAATGCCTGCAACTCGCGGAACCATGAGAGTACTAAAGTCTCGAAGTATGAGGACTCCGTAACAGGCCGTTTCACCGAGTACACGCTACTCACCGCTCCCCGTGAGCGTATTCTGGTTGAGTGTATAAACGCAGAATTCCAATGGGGTGGGGTCCATTTTCCCATGCCGACACCCCCCAAGCCAAACGTCGACAAGTCCAAGTACTTCCGATTCCACAGGAGCCACGAACACGTCACGGAAGACTGCATCCACCTCAAGGATGCAATCGAGATCTTAATCAAGGAATGGTTCCTGAAACAATACACCAAGAGGAGCGAGGATTCTAGATAGGAAGTCTGCGAGGCAAAGAAGGTCGAGGAGGATAATCCACCCTCCGACGGCGCCGACTTATAGGTCGCTCTTTACATCTCAAGCCCCAAGGACTTCTTCGTCCCCGACGAGGCCGTCATGCCTGTATCCGTCCACAACACATGGGAGAACTTTCTCTCCGCTATGGTCATATCCAGCGGAGGGTTCAACAAGCTCTCTGTGGGGTCGGTGAAAAGGAAATTTGATGAGTTGATCGATGCGAGCTCGAACCAAAATGCAACCCTAGACAGGTTCCAAGGAAAATCGAACCCCATAACTTTCTACCTCGAGGAACTTCCAGGCAGGTCTCCCAACTCCAGCATCCCTCTGCTCATCAGGGCGCAAAGGCCGAACTTCGACGTCCGTCGCATCCTGGCCGACCAAGGGAGCTCCGTCGACATTATGTATGCTCATCTGTTTAATACTCTCCAGCTCGAAGAGAGGCACTTGACACCATACGTAGGCTCCGACCTGCAAGGCTTCAATGGCACAACCATCAAGCCATGGGGCTATGTTGAGCTGCTCGTCACTTTCAGTTCTGAGGAGACCTTCAGACAGGGCAAAATCCATTTCCTGGTTATAGAATGCTCATCTCTGCAACAAAGCATCCTCGGAATACCAACCCTGGCCGAGCTAACCGTTGTGCCATCCACGGCCCACTTGAAGATGAAGTACTACACGACCAGGGGTCGCATCGTCACCCTTCACAAGGACATTAAGGCCACAAAAATATGCTTCGAGGCGGCCATAAAGGGGATGAACTCGATCAACATAACGACTAAGACTGCCAGCAAGCCAACCCGCCCTGAGGAGCATAAGTCGTTGCTTCGCGTCAACTCGGTCGACCTCGACATCCGCTTCGCCAGCAAGCAAGAGAAGAACGAAGTAGCATCAGAAGCTTCTCTAACATATGGTAGCAACAAGTAGCCTCTTCAACCTATGCGCCTCATTCCAAATGGCGAGTTCGAGCTCATTACCCTCAGCGATGATCCGTTCAGAAGCATCAAGATTGGGACGAGACTCCCTGACTTGGCAAGGAAGCAACTGAAGGCCTGCCTTAGTGAGAATGCTAACTTGTTTTCCTAGAGCGCTGTAGAGTTGCCCGAGCTAAGACCCCGACGTGGCCTGCCATCAGCTGACCATAGATCCGGCCGCTAGGGCCTTAGTACAACGTAGGCGTAGGCAGTCTCCTGAAAAAGCAAAGGCAGCTGAATTAGCCGTAAAAGACCTCCAAGACGCAAATTTTATTTCTGAATCCTAGTACACAACCTGGTTGTCTAATGTTGTACTTGTTAAGAAATCTAATGGAAACTGGCGAATGTGTGTTGACTATACCGATCTTAATAGGGTATGCCCTAAAGATGCATATCCTTTGCCTAACATCGACAAATTGGTCGAGAATTCTGTAAGTTTCAAGCTATTGTCGTTCTTGGACGCGTACTCGGGGTACAACAAAATTCCCATGGCGAAAGCTGACAAGCAATACATGGATTTCATGACCGAGTCAGGCAACTATTACTACAATGTAATGCCCTTCAACCTGAAAAACGTTGGCGCTACTTACCAACGGATGATGAACAGAGTCTTCCGAGGTGAGATCAAGGACTTTCTCGAGGTCTACATGGACGACATGATCGTGAAATCACGAGAAGAAACTGACCATACCATCCATCTCAAAAGGGTCTTCGACACGGCAAGGAGATGTAGGATGAGGTTCAATTCGGAGAAGTGAACCTTCAGCGTCCGAGCAGACAATTTCCTCGGCTTCTACCTGATAGAAAGAGGAATCAAGGTGAACCCCGACAAGTGCAGGGCTTTCTCCGAGTTCCCAACACCGAGCTTGAAGAAGTCGATCCAATCCCTGAACAGGATGCTCACTTCGCTGTCTTGCTTCGTAGCTAAGCCAGCCTAGCACGCGCTTCCAGTTTTCAAACTTCTACGCAAGGAAGCGGCGTTTAAATGGACCGAGAAATGCGAGCAAGCCCTCCTCCATCTTAAACAAGTTCTTTCATAACCTCCGGTCCTATCGCGACCAGAAAACAGGGAGACTTTGTACCTCTACCTCGCCGTCCAACTGAGGTCGTCAGCGCAACACTAATTTGCGAAACCCCCGAAGGGCAAAAGACTATATACTTCACCAGTAAACCCTTGCAAGGTCCCGAGCTGAGATATCAGCAGATCAAAAAAGTGGCTCTGGCCCTCATCAATGCGGCAAGAAGGATAAGGCACTACTTCCTAGCTCATACAATCATTGCGAGGATAGACCATCCCGTAAAGCAACTACTCGGCCATCCCGACATGACCATTAGAATGCTTAAATGGTCGCTCAAACTCTCTGAGTTTGAAATCCAATACGAAAGTAGAAAAGCCCTCAAAGCTCAAGTGTTGGCTGACTTCGTAGAAGAGATGACTGTGCCGGTCTCCCCGAAGAACGGAGCCCACAAACGGACCATCTTCGTGGATGGGGCATCCAGCTCGACGGGAAGCGGTGCCGACATCATTTTAGAGAACAAAGAAGGCGTCCTGATTGAAGCCTCCCTCATGTTATACTTCCCAACCTGGAACAACCAAGCCAAGTACGAGGCCTTCCTCGCAGGGTTACGCTTAACCGAGGACTTAGGCGCGAAAGAGGTAAAGATTTTCACTGATTCTCAACTCGTCGCCTCTCAGGTACGGGGGGAATACCAGGGCAAAAACGACAGTCTCATTGAGTACTTGGCCCTAGTCAAAGAAAGGATGAAAAATTTTGACTCCGCGGAAGTGGAGAACATCCCTCGCGAACACAACACCCAGGCAGGCATCCTGTCGAAGCTTGAGAACACGAAGAAGAAGGGCAGAAACAAGTCCGTCATCTAGGAGGTGTTTGGCCAACCAAGCATCGAAAAAATCCCTGCGGCCATTAACGTAAACACTGTTGAGCACAATGACTACTAGATGACCCCGATGTACAACAACCTCACCTTGGGAGAACTACCCTCTGACCGGAAAAAGGCCAGCATTACAAAACGTAGGGCTTGCTCCTACGTATTGATCGAAGACAGGCTCTACCAGCTAGGATTCTCCATCCCCCTCTTGAAATGCATTAGGGAATCGATGGTCCCCCATGTTATATAGGAAATCCACGAAGGAATTAACGCTCAGCGCCTTGGGGGAAGATCTCTCACTCAAAAGTCCCTGCGAGCAGGATACTACTTGCCCACCACGCAGCACGACGCGAAAGAGCACGTGAAGAAATGCGATAAGTGCCAACATCACGGGTAGATGCACTTGGCGCCGTCCAACGGTCTCAAAACGTTGTCTTCCCCATGGCCCTTCGCTTGGTGGTGGATGGACATCCTCGGCCCCTTCACTATGGGGTTGTACCAGAACAAGTACCTGATAGTCGTCGTTGACTATTTCACGAAATGGATAGAGGTCGAGGCCCTCACCAAGCTCACGGTGCATAACTTACTTCGTTTCTACAAATGAAACATACTTGCCTGGTTTGGCATACCACAAGCACTAGTCACCAACAACGGGACACAGTTCACTGTCAAAAACTTCCAAGAGTTCGTCGCCAAACTGGGCACTAAATTCGGTCGAAGATATTCGGTCAGGGGCAGCAATCCGCGAAGCCTCGTTAAAATAAAGAATAACTTTGCGACATGACGCTAAAGTCATAAGACGCGAATTCCAGAAAAATTCGCGTGAGGGAAAAATTGTCGTGAACTGGGAAGACCCCTATCGTGTCCGAGTAAAAACAGACAACGGGGTCTATTACCTCGAAAACCTGTACGGGGAAGAACTTTCTTGACCATGCAATGCTGAGAAGCTTAAGCAATATTATAACTAGACATCACGGTCGGCGTGCTTGGTTCGTCGACAACAAGGCACGTCCCGACCACAAAGTCGTGCCCTGGTACAAGCACGACTTCCCGAACTTGAATTAAAAAGGCAAGGTCTCATTCTGTTTTTCGAGCAGATTCTTAGCCCGAAGGGGATACCTCGAGCGAGCTCTACCGTTGTCGTACCAGTAAGGCAGAACACCCAGCTCGCGATGGGAAGTTCACGCTGTGAAGCAAAGACCTTGACCAAGATCTTAGCTTCGTCGTCGATCGGAAGCCATCTTCGATCACTCGACCAGTTCCCTGCACAGTCGAGCCCCAACTCTGTTGAGCAAGGGCCCCAAACACTTGGTGAAAACAATGTTGCAAACATAAATATCATCAAGCAAAACATACAAAAGGAATGCACACAATCATAAAAATGGAAGTTATATTTGAATTGCGGATCAAAGATTCAAGTGTGACAAACGGGCAAGGCCAAATATTTAAATATTACAAACTTTGGCACGTAGGTCGTACAGATATAAAATTAAAATACAAAAATACGGTGCGCAGGGAAAACTAAACTAAGATTGAACTCCTTCCTCCTCGGGCTAAGAACCCCCGTCTGCTTGGTCAGTACTGTCTCCAAAACCCACTGGCGCTACTGCCTGACCGTCGACCACCTGGTGCAGGGGCCCAATTCTCTCAGTGACGAGTTGAAGTCTGAGGTTGACAACTTGGAGTTGTTCCACCGCACTCTTAAACCCCGGCTCGAGGGTCTCCAGGAAGTCTTGCTCAAGCCCCCTGATCCAGGAGATCAGCTCACCCCGAGTAGACAAGGCCTTCTCCTTAGCAGTTTCATCCTCGACCGGTGCCGTCGTGGCTTCCAGTTCGGTCAACTTATCCTGGAGATGTTTCTTCTCCTCGACCTCCTTGTCCAACTCCTTCTTCAGCTGATCCATCTCACCAAGAAGCCAGACCTGGATCTCATACTTCGACTAATAGTCAGGGAATTCATTCTCCACCTTGTTCTTCTTCGCCTCGAGAGTCGCCTTTGCAGCCTGCACCATCATCAGCTCGGCACAAGGACATGTCTCAATGTTTAGAGCCAGGGAGGTATCCAGGACCCTCATCACGGCGGCCACATACTGCGTGAGCGCCTTCCTCTTGATCTCCTGGTCGACACCCAGGATTGCCTTCGAATCCTGTTTGGAAACCTCCAGACAGTTGTCCCCGCCAAAGAGGGCCATGTGAAGATGGCTGGGGGTAGCACATACTTTTCCCCAACGACCCGCTCATTGAGATCGACAATCCTAGGATCTGTTTCTCACCGCATTTTCTTAGAGTGGTTCTCTTGAGAAACGGGGGATTGGCTGCCCTGGGGGAAAAGGAGGAACCGCTGATGGGGTGGTCCATCTTTGACTGCTTTTGGATCTCTAAAACACGTCCCTTAGGGGCTTTCTTGGAACCCCTGGTTGCTACGATTTTGAGCATGCGCTCCTGGAGACTCAATATTTGACTTGTAACAAAAAGATAGATAACAAGTTAGTATAACGAGGAAGAATAAGCGAACTCACGAGTCTAGAACATGTTTGCTACCTAAAAGCCTCAATACTTCCTCGGCGGAACCACACTCGAGGAGCGCCTTTGTATTGATCAGCCGGGCCTCGAAAGCAACCTCCATCTCCTTGTTGCAGATGAAGCTCTCATCCTTATTCATGCACTTGTCAAGGGTAAAGCTATCGACGAACTCCACAAGCTTCTCATAGGCGAGGTGGTCATCAGCGCTGAGCTCGTTGGGCTTTGTGATGTAGTGGTCTGTCCCCTTGTTGAAATGGACCCTCTGCCATTCGAGGGGACACTTTGATACTAACTTCTCCACCTCCCGTCCTCCCTCGAGCTCGGCCACGCGTTCAAACAAGGAGTTGATGACGGCCTTAGACATGGGCTCCATAAGATAATATCTATCTTTGAAGGCTTGGACAGAGTCCCGGTATATCTGGAACAACTTCCTCGGTTGTTTAAAAGATACCCAACTGTGATGCCCGTGAACAGATTGCCCCTGAAGGTGGAAAATGCGGAAAAACAACGGGATTGTGGCACCAATTTGAAGGTGCTGACTAACACACGAGCTCGAACAAACGCGATTGCGTTCGGATGAAGCTGAGAGGGCGCCAACTCCAGCCATTGAAAAATCCAAATTTGGAAGTCACTAAAGGGCAGGTGGAGCCCGACCTCCTGGAAAATGAACTCATACACGGGGAATCGTCTCCTAGCGTACGACAAACAAATCTGGTCCCTTTTTTTAGGGTTTAATGTTTCCCAGTTCACGAGGGCTCCTTCTTATAGGTCATCGACGACCGTACAAGTGTCCGAATCGTTTTAGGTGAAATGCAAGATGATTTCTCGGGGCTCCTGTCTGACCCTATCTAAGCTGTTTTCAGTCTTTGCGTCGACCACGACAACTTCGGCATTTTTGTCGACCATATCAGTATCTTTGTTCTGTCGAGCCATTAACCTAAAAAGCAGCGGAAAATGGTGAATTCGACGTTAAGATCAAATCCACCCTTCCACTATAGCTCAAGTGAAATGGAGAGAAGGACGTGCAGGCATGCCCTTGACCAAAAGCCCCTTTAGTTAAATGGCGAGCACGGAAGCCGCATGATCCGCTCCTCGACACGAAAACTACTACACTCGCGCGAGGAGAAAGTTCCCCGACTTCAAACTCAGCAAAGGCGAGAAAGCCTCAAGACCTTCATCAAGAACTTCATGAGTTCCCCGAAATCTTCATCTGTTCCCTAGAATCTTCATCAGGAACTTCATGAGTTCCCCGGAATCTTCATGCGTTCCCCAGAATCCTCATCAAAAACTTCACGAGCTTCCCAGAAACTTCATCGTAACCTCATGAAGCTCATTGAAGATTCAAGAACACAACTGGAAAATTAATACTAAGCACCGAAAAACGCGTAACTTCATCGCGAAGTTCATAAGCGTCAGAAACACGCGTTCTTAGAGCTATATTTTGGACATAACTACTACCATGCTAACTGGGAAAGATGAAGGAAGTTTACGTGTATGAGGGAGATTCTAGAAATTCGTGGTGGTGGAAAGACCGTTGGCAACGACGGCGACGAGATGGTAGGAGAGCAGAAAACTTGAGGAGATCTTGAGGAGAGCTTGAGTTATGTAAGTGTAACAAGTGAGTCCCCCTATCCTCATACTTATATCCGCTGGCACGCAAAACAAATCGTCGCCTAGTCCCTCGAGTACCCCTACTCGTTGGCCATCAGACGGATTTATTGGTACTGACACGTGGCGCGAATAAACGTCACGATTGACCTTTCAAGCCCCATCACATGGCTCGAGGAAATGACGTGTTTGTTCTTTCCACTTCCACATTGTGTCGCGAGCACGTCCTCGGGGAAAAGATTCGAAGCAAGTCAAGTTGTCGAGCACAGATGACAACTCTGGCCCCTTGCAGGCACATTGTCGTGAGGTAAACACGAAACTAGACCATGTTGTCAAGGACACACAAACCTCATGGGCAATAGCTCGGGCTCTATCGGGTACAATTAGTAATCTCCACGGACCCCCTGTGAGAAACATCTTGGCGACAATCTTGCGAGCATAGCTCCGCGTGCTCACCACCTCGAACACGAGTGACACTCCTCCGAGCAAGTTCCATTTGTCCCTATTCGATAGAAGAATTGACTATAAGTCATTACTCATATGCCTCAGAGCAACGAATTTGGGGGCTCCTGTTCTAGACTGGGCCAAGGGCTGGCCCACCGTCGGGCTAGGCCCAACCCAGCTCCACGTCGATGAAGGCCCAACACAAAGGCCCAATCCACCATCCCCGCGGGGGGAAACGTTATTTACATGTCTTCGCCACGTACTCCATGTGCTCTCCACGCAGGGCACATCACCAACTGAACCCGCCTTTTGCGGGGCAGTTGACCCAGGATGAAGACCACGTGCTGGTCTTCCTTACGCCCCCGTAGGATCTTGGCAGTTGTCCGTAATGGGCCTAATGATCCAACCCATTACCGATGAGCGTTGGCCTAGTGCTGCGGGCACATTATAAATACCCTCCTCCAAAGGAGGGTCAGGTATTCTAATTCATACTTTTTTCTGTACTTGCTTTCTCTCTCGCTTTAAACCTCACTTTGGCATCTGAGTATCTTGCAGGTACACCCCCCTCCTCTCCACCACAGGTGCATTTGGAACTCACGACGTGTTGTTGGCCACTGACATTCTTCTGATCCCGGTAAGATCAAAAGACAATCACAAACTGATCGCACCATTAATCTAATAATAGGATGGGGTGTCCAGATACAAACATTCTCCTTATCCTGCTTAACCACCCTTTAATAAAATTCATAAAAAGTTCCAAAACCTCTTCCTCCCAAACAAGCAATCTTTACTGTCGTTCTTCTTGTTCTTGTTGTTGTTGTTGTTCTTGTTTTTATTCTTCTTGTTGATGTTGTTATTATTGTTATTGTTGTTATTCTTCTTGTTCTTGTTGTTGTTCTTGTTGTTGCTATTGTTGTTCTTGCTATTGTTGTTGTTCTACTACTGCATTTTTTTATTTTATTAAAAGACATGCAACAACAACTGTTTAATACAATCGTGGTTGTATGTAGTGGGCTATCCAGATTATTACTATGGACAATAGACCTTGAATGTAAATAACCCACTTACAACCACACCTTACCTAACAACGGTTGTTTAACCGTTATTATAGATCTTGCGCAACCGTTGTTATATGAGTTTTTGTAGTAGTGGATGCACAAAATCAATTTGATCCAACTTGACCAACACATAATGCCAGGCCAACTTGTTAATATCGAATAAAAACTAATCAAACGACTCAAAAGTGTTGGAGTTAAAAAAGAGAGACATCTCTCCACCAGTGAAAAACCCACTTAAGACACCCTTCCTGTAACGCCCCGGTTTTTGTTAGATTTATTTAATCGAGTCGATTTAATTATTTTTCATTTTTATATTATTTTATTCTTGGTTTTTATTTGGTAAATGTGTTATGTTTATCGTTAATATGTTTTATCGCGTTTTGGGAACGTTGCGAGAAAATTTAGTGTAGGGGTATTTTGGTCTTTTTGGCTTGGTTAGATATTATGTTTTTCATAAAATGGAACATAGAGAGAAAAATAGAAAGAAAAGAAGTGAAGAGAAAAGGAGAGTGAGAAGAAGAAAAAGAGGAAAACTTGGAGTGTAAGAAATCGATTCAACCGACACTTCGAAGCACGATTAATCGGGTAAGGGTGCGAAACTCGGTTATTCTATGCTTATGTATGAATATGTATGTGTGTCTTTGAATGTTCTCTTGCCTTTCCTAATTTTTTTCCATTTTAGGTTGAAATGAGAAAAAGGAATCGAAATCGATGTTTTCACGGTCGGAAATCGATATAAACTTTTCTGTTTCTGGTGTAGACCATCGGGCGATGCTTTGAGCGTCGGGCGACGCATAGGTTGCGCCGCTGCTCCGCCGGGCGATACCCAAGAGGCGCAGCCTGTCACGCTGCTGACTCTTTTAAGATTTGGTTGGGGTTTTACGCCACTGCTTCTCCAGGCGATGCAAAGGCGAAGGGAGCACCGCCGGGCGAAAATAGGCACCGCCGGGCGCTCCTGGGGATTTTTCAATACTTTTGTTTTCTTTGAAAATGCATAACTTTTGATCCGTACTTCGGATCGGGACGTTCCTACTATCATTGGGAAGCTAATGAGATGTTCTTTCTTATAAAAATGATTTGGAGATTGGTGGCCGATTTAATTGTGTCGGGAATTTGAAAACGTGTCGTTTTGTCGACTTTTATCGTCGTAATTGTGTGCAGTTGATGTGTTATCATGTGATATGCTTTTGATATATAACGTATAACTTGTGTGATGTGAATGCATGTGATGTGAATATTGTGATGATGGTTTGTGGCCTTAGGGCAAGTAAATGCATTGTGTTATGTTTGATTGTATATGCAAGATTATGGATGTTAAAATGGTTCACATGGTTGTATATGTGTATGCATTTAATTGTCATGAGTCATTGTATGCCAAGCATCATGATATAAATTCTTGTGATGTCGTGTTCCCTAGTGGGTGTGAGCGACGAAACGATTCCAGAGGGAATCTGCTATAACGGTCGTGAGCCTTATACAAAGAGGACCTAAAGCGACGTTATAGACGATCGTGAGCCTTATACAAAGAGGACCTAAAGCGATCGGATCGTGAGCCTTATACAAATAGGACCTAAAGCGATCCATAAATGTCGTGAGCCTTATACCAAGAGGACCTAAAGCGACGGGGAACATCGTTTGCCCGACGGGGAGTTAGACTAAGTAACAAGCGATGATTCCAATAATTCTTGAGTGAATTAATGATGAGAATGATGGATGGAACGGTACCGCATTGCATTTGCATAGAGTCGTTGTGTCGGTCTCTTTGCATTTGCATAACTCATGAATGGATTGATTATGTGTGGGATTTGTGAATGGAATTGATGAGTTGATATATATATATATATGTTGGTGATAAATGTATTGAGCATGATTGATATGCCTTTGTGAAGGATGTATGAGATATGAATTGTGTTGTTTTGTATTCGAATTATGGTGTAAGTTATGGTGAGAATGTTTTACATTGTGTATTTTGTGTTGTTACATAATTGTATGCAACTATATTATAATTGTGTTTCTCACCCTTCTGCTGTTTTGAATGCTCTATGAGGCATTGCAGATTAGATGCTGGAGGTCTTTTTGTGAAGATTATGTCTTTATTCTTTTGTCGGTCGGCTCTGATATGTGGAACCGGGTAGTCGGGGAGATCGTTATGTGATTATATGTATATATATATCTTTTTGGATTGTACATGTATGGCTATGTATATGACAGATAAACTTTTATGTTTATATATGAGATTTCAGTTGCAGATTTTCCGCTTTTATTCTGTATCTGAATTGTGGGTGTTAGGAACTGAGTTCCTCTGTTTATGTTGCTACCTGATTGTTGCATATCTATTTGAGCAGGTTATTTTGTTTCATCATCGTGATGTGACGCTCCGTCTATGCCATGAATGTTTTAATTCTACTCTGATTATTTGTTATCGCTTTAATTGTGCGAGGTATAGATTGGGGGTGTTACATTAAGTGGTATCAGAGCCAGTTTGTGTCAGTCTGTGTCAGTCCGTGTCGGTCGTTTTGACCAAGTTGTTTGTTGTGCGTCAGTTATATTCTGGTGAGCTGATTGTTTAACCATAGTTACTGTTATTGGATATGAACAGAATATGGCTAGAAGGAATAACGCTGCTCTTTCTGCTGCTATGCAAGCTATGGCTCAGGCTGTGCGGGGTGCACCTAATGCTGGTGGGAATGATGAGTTCTGGAAGAACAAACCGCATGTCTTCAAATGGAGACATGATCCTGATGGTGCTCAGATTTGGCTTAAGGAAATTGAAAGGATCTTTCGAGTGATGGACTGTGCTGAGGAACATAAGGTGAGATTGGGTACTCACATGTTGCAGGAGGAGGCTGATGATTGGTGGGTTAGTGCGCGCCATGTGTTGGAAGCTACAGGTGAAGTGGTTACTTGGGCTTTGTTTAGCAGTGAGTTTTTGAGGAAGTATTTTCCTGAAGATGTTAGAGGAAAAAGGAAATAGAGTTCTTGGAGTTGAAACAGGGTAACATGTCTGTTATTGATTACACTGCTAAGTTTGTGGAGCTTGTTCAGTTTTATCCACATTATGCTGAAGCAACTGTGGAGTTTTCTAAATGTGTGAAGTTTGAGAACGGGTTGCGTCCCGAGATCAAGCAGGCAATTGGTTATTAAAGAATTAGGAGGTTTTCTGATTTGGTGGACTGTTGTAGGATTTATGAGGAGGATAGCAAAGCTCGTTCTATTCATTATAAGAGTGTGAACGAAAGGAAAGGAAAGCAACCGTTTTGTGGGGGTCCTTATGTGTCACCAGCTGACAAGGGTAAGCAAAGGGCTAATTTTGATAAAAGGCCAAGTGGGGGAGGTATGTATAATCCTCTGGGATTTTTTAGGTGTGGTGACTTAGGACATCGTCAATTTGAATGTAGAAAGGATATAAGGAATTGTTCTAATTATGGAGGTATAAGACATGTAACAGCTGAGTGCAAGAGGAATGTGGTGAAGTGTTTCAACTGTGGTGAACCTGGTCATATTAGTACGAAGTGTCCGAAACCAAAGCAAGCTCAAGCTGGAGGGAAAGTATTTGCATTGGCAGGAACTCAGACTTCTAGTGCAGATCGTCTGATCAGAGGTACTTGTTTTATTAATAGTACGCCTTTAGTTGCTATTATTGATACCGGAGCGACTCATCCGTTTATTTCGTCTGAGTGTGCGCAGCAGTTAAAACTTTTGTTGTCGTCGATGGATGGAGAGATGGTTATCGATACTCCAGCAATGGGGTCGGTAACTACTTATTTGGTTTGTTTAAGTTGTCCTTTGACCATTTATGGTAAGGATTTTTGCTATGGATTTGGTGTGTCTGCCGTTGGAGGGTTTAGACGTGGTTCTGGGAATGAATTGGTTACAGTTCAATCGAGTTCATATTGATTGTTATCATAAGTTGGTAAGATTTCCTTCTCTTAAAGTAGACGAGGAATCGAGTTTCTTATCTACCAAAGAGTTGAAGAAACTTTTGGCGGATGAAGCTTAGTAGTTCGGGTTGTTCGCATCGTTGATTGTGGATAGTCAAGTTGCAATTGATGTGTTTCCAGTCATGTTTGATTTTCCAGAGGTGTTTCCGGAGGATATTTCTGATGTGCCTCCACAGAGAGAGGTGGATTTTTCTATAGATATAGTTCCTAATACTAGACCTGTGTCTATGGCACCATATCGTATGTCGGCATCTGAGTTGGTTGAGTTGAAGAAGCAGTTGAATGAATTGTTAGAAAAGAGGTTTGTGAGGCCGAGTGTATCTCCTTGGGGTGCTCCAGTTTTATTCGTGAAAAAGAAAGATGGAAGTATGCGATTGTGTATTGATTATCGCCAGCTGAATAAGGTGACGATTGAGAATAAGTATCCTCTTCCGAGAATTGATTATTTGATGGACCAGTTGGTAAGTGCGTGTGTGTTTAGTAAAATTGATTTGAGGCCAGGTTATCATCAGATTAGACTGAAAGAGGAAGATATTTAAAAGACGGCTTTTAGGACACGATACGGACATTACGAATATTCCGTGGTGCCGTTCGGGGTTTCTAATGCGCCGGGAGTGTTTATGGAGTATATGAATCGCATTTTCCATGAGCATTTGGATCAACTTGTTGTTGTGTTTACCGATGACATCTTGATTTATTCTAAGTCTCGGGAGGAACATGCAGAGCATTTGCGCATTGTATTGCAAATTTTGAAGGAAAAGAGACTTTATGCCAAGTTGTCCAAGTGTGAGTTCTGGTTGTCAGAAGTGAGTATTCTTGGGCATGTGATTTCAGGTAATGGTATTGTTGTGGATCCATCCAAAGTAGATGCAGTTCTACAATGGGAGGCTCCTAGATCTGTTACTGAAATTAGAAGCTTTTTGGGTTTAGCTGGATATTATCGAAGATTCATTGAAGGCTTTTCCAAGTTAGCACTTCCTTTGACCCAGCTGACTTGTAAAGGTAAAGCGTTTATTTGGGATATTCAGTGTGAGGAAAGTTTTAGTGAGCTGACGAGAAGATTGACTACAACTCCGATTTTGATCTTAACGAATCCTAGTGAACCGTTTGTGGTGTATTGCGATACGTCTTTGATTGGGTTAGGTGGAGTGTTGATGCAAGAAGGTAAGGTTGTGGCTTATGCTTCGAGGCAGTTGAGGGTTCATGAGAAAAATTACCCTACTCAGGATTTGGAATTAGCGGCGGTGTTTTTGTGTTGAAAATTTGGAGGCATTATCTCTACGGTGCAAGATTCGAAGTCTTTAGTGATCATAAGAGTTTAAGATACTTGTTTGATCAGAATGAGCTGATTATGAGGCAACGGAGATGATTGGAATTTTTGAAGGACTACGATTTTAGCTTGAATTACCATCCTGATAAAGTTAATGTGGTAGCCGATGCGTTAAGCCAGAAATCTTTGCATATGTCTGCTTTGATGGTTAAAGAGTGGGAACTTTTGAAAGCATTTAGAGATTTGAGTTTGGTGTGTGAATTGACATCTGTTGACGCGAGGCTTGGTATGTTAAAGGTCACTAATGAGTTTCTGTTGGCCGTTAGCGAGAAACAGAGGCTGGATGTGAAATTTGTTGATTTGATGACGGTTGGAGATAAAGGTGTGAATGGTGACTTTAAAGTGGATGATAAGGGTGTTTTGAGATTCCGTGGTAGAATTTGTATTCCTGATGATTCGGAATTGAAAAAGATGATTTTAGAGGAAGGACACCGGAGTAGTTTGAGTATACATCCGGAGCTAATAAAATGTATCAAGATTTGAAGAAGATCTTTTGGTGGTCTAAATTGAAGAGGGATGTGGCTCAGTTTGTTTATGCGTGTTTGACGTGTCAAAAGTCAAAGGTAGAACATCAGAAGCCTAGTGGATTATTGCGACTGTTGGATATTTCCGAGTGGAAATGGGACAACATTTCTATGGATTTTGTGACAGGGTTGCCGAATACTCAGAGGGGACATAATTCCATTTGGGTGATTGTGGATAGGCTGACTAAATCAGCGCATTTCATTCCGATTGACCTCAGTTTTTCTTTGGAGAGGTTGGCTGAGATTTATATCCGTGTGATTGTGAAGCTACATGGTGTTCCGTTGTGTATTGTTTTAGATCGAGATCCGAGGTTTACTTCCAGATTTTGGGAAAGTTTGCAAAAGGCGTTAGGTTCCAAGTTGAGATTGAGTTCTGCTTATCATCCTCAGACGGATGGTCAGACCGAGAGAACTATTCAGTCATTGGAAGATTTGCTGAGAGCTTGTGTTCTTGAGCAAGGTGGTGCTTGGAATAGTTATCTTTCATTGTTGGAGTTCACGTATAACAACAGTTTCCATTCGAGTATTGGAATGGCACCTTTTGAAGCGTTGTATGGCAGAAAATGTCGAACACCGTTGTGTTGGCATGAATCTGGTGAGAGTTTGGTGGTTGGACCGGAGTTAATTCCACAAACTACGGAAAAGGTGAAACTTATTCGTGAGAAAATGAAGGCTTCTCAGAGTAGGCAGAAGAGTTATCATGATCGAAGGAGGAAAGATCTTGAGTTTCGAGAAGGCGATCATGTATTTTTGAGAGTTACACCGGTGACGGGTATTGGACGTGAATTGAAGTCGAAGAAACTTACTTCTCGGTTTATTGGTCCTTATCAGATATCCGCGAGAGTGGGTGTTGTGGCTTATCGGGTGTCGTAGCCACCGAATCTTTCGAATTTGCATGATGAGTTCCATGTTTCACAGCTTCGAAAGTATGTTACGGATCCGTCGCATGTGATTCCAATGGATGAGGTTGAGGTAAGGGAGAACCTTACGGTTGAGGCGTTACCAATGAAGATTTTGGATCGCGAGTTGAAGCGGTTAAGAGGCAAGGATATTGCGCTTGTGAAAGTAGCGTGGGGAGGCGCTGCTGAGGGCAATTTGACTTGGGTGTTGGAGAGTCGGATGCGGGAATCGTATCCGGAGTTGTTCGTCTCAGGTAATATTTTCGAGGACGAAAATTTCTAAGTGGGGGAGAGTTGTAACGCCACGGTTTTTGTTAGATTTATTTAATCGAGTCGATTTAATTATTTTTCATTTTT
Organism: Lathyrus tuberosus; assembly: GCA_022829125.1. NCBI lineage: Eukaryota > Viridiplantae > Streptophyta > Magnoliopsida > Fabales > Fabaceae > Lathyrus > Lathyrus tuberosus. Next base: position 12,506,154 of record JALAZF010000101.1, on the reverse strand, counting down.
ATATTATTTTATTCTTGGATTTTATTTGGTAAATGTGTTATGTTTATCGTTAATATGTTTTATCGTGTTTTGGGAACACTGCGAGAAAATTGAGTGTAGGTGTATTTTGGTCTTTCTGGCTTGGTTAGATATTATGTTTTTCATAAAATGGAACATAGAGAGAAAAATAGAAAGAAAAGAAGAGAAGAGAAAAGGAGAGTGAGAAGAAGAAAAAAAGGAAAACTTGGAGTGTAAGAAATCGATTCAACCGTCACTTCGAAGCACAATTAATCGGGTAAGGGTGCGAAACTCGGTTATTCTATGCTTGTGTATGAATATGTATGTGTGTGTTTGAATGTTCTCATGCCTTTCCTAGTTTTTTTCCATTTTAGGTTGAAATGAGAAAAAGGAATCGAAATCGATGTTTTCACGGTCGGAAATCGATATAAACTGTGTTGAATGATCGTATTATATGTATGAACATTGTTGATATTTGTTTTGGTTGGTTGGGAATGTCTTGGGTTGAGAATTTTTGGGGTTTGGAACTATGTAAAACGCATCAGAATCTTTCTATTTCTGGTGTAGACCGTCGGGCGATGCTTTGAGCGTCGGGCGACGCATGGGTTGTGTCGCTGTTCCGCCGGGCGATACCCAAGAGGCGCAGCTTGTCACGCTGCTGACTCTTTTAAGTTTTGGTTGGGGTTTTACACCGCTGCTTTGTCGGGCGATGCAGAGGCGAAGGGAGCACCGCCGAGCGAAAATAGGTACCGCCAGACGCTCCTGGGGATTTTTCAATGCTTTTGTTTTCTTTGAAAATACATAACTTTTAATCCGTACTTCGGATCGGGACGTTCCTAGTATCATTGGGAAGCTAATGAAATGTTCTTTCATATAAAAATGATTTGGAGATTGGTGGCCGATTTAATTGTGTCGGGAATTTGAAAACGTGTCGTTTTGTCGACTTTTATCGTCGTAATTGTGTGTGATTGATGTGTTATCATGTGATATGCTTTTGATATATAACTTATAGCTTGTGTGCTGTTATGTGATGTGAATGCATGTGATGTGAATGTTGTGATGATGGTTTGTGGCCTTAGGGCAAGTAAATGCATTGTGTTATGTTTGATTGTATATGCATGATTATGGATGTTGAAATGGTTCACATGGTTGTATATGTGTATGCATTTGATTGTCATAAGTCATTGTATGCCAAGCATCATGATATGCATTCTTGTGATGTCGTGTGCCCTAGTGGGTGTGAGCGACGAAACGATTCCAGAGGGAATATGCTATAACGGTCGTGATCCTTATACAAAGAGGACCTAAAGCGACGTTATAGACGATCGTGAGCCTTATACAAAGAGGACCTAAAGCGATCGGATCATGAGCCTTATACAAAGAGGACCTAAAGCGATCCATAAACGTCGTGAGCCTTATACCAAGAGGACCTAAAGCGACGGGGAACATCGTTTGCCCGACGGGGAGTTATACTAAGTAACAAGCGATGATTCCAATAATTCCTGAGTGAATTAATGATGATAATGATGGATGGAACGGTACCGCATTGCATTTGCATAGAGTCGTTGTGTCAGTCTCTTTGAATTTGCATAAGTCATGAATGGATTGATTATGTGTGGGATTTGTGAATGGAATTGATGAGTTGGTATATATATATATATGTTGGTGATAAATGTATTGAGCATGATTGATATGCCTTTGTGAAGGATGTATGAGATATGAATTGTGTTGTTTTGTATTCGAATTATGGTGTAAGTTGTGGTGAGAATGTTTTACATTGTGTATTTTGTGTTGTTACATAATTGTATGCAACTATATTATAATTGTGTTTCTCACCCTTCTGCTGTTTTGAATGCTCTATGAGGCATTGCAAATTAGATGCTGGAGGTCTTTTTGTGAAGATTATGTCTTCATTCTTTTGTCGATCGGCTCTGATATGTGGCACCGGGTAGTCGGGGAGATCTTTATGTGATTATATGTATATATATCTTTTTGGATTGTACATGTATGGCTATGTATATGACAGACAAACTTTTACGTTTATATATGAGATTTCAGTTGCAGATTTTCCACTTTTATTCTGTATCTGAATTGTGGGTGTTAGGAACTGAGTTCCTCTGTTTATGTTGCTACCTGATTGTTGCATATCTATTTGAGCAGGTTATTTTATTTCATCATCGTGATGTGACGCTCCGTCTATGCCATGAATGTTTTAATTCTACTCTGATTATTTGTTATCGCTTTAATTGCGCGGGGTATAGATTGGGGGTGTTACACTTCCCACCTCCCTTGATAGGACCTTACCACCAAGAAACCATACCTCTCCAAAATGATATCCCTCTATAATAAAGGATGATCCTCCAAAAGCCACCAATGTCACTTGCTAAGGAAGGCCAAATTAACTTACCTCAGGTTCTTAAATCCTAATTTGCCCAACATTTTAGATTTAAATACATCCTCTTACTTGACCCATACAACCTTAATCCCACCTTTGGAACTCCCCAAACGAACACAGACAAAAAGAGAAAGCATTTTACCTTCCAACAAACTTCTTCCAAACTGACACATACATCTTTATAAAAGAAAGGAATAAAATTGAAAAAAAGTCTCAAGATCGAATTTAGAAGAACCACTATACTCCCAAGACTCACATACCCATTCTTCTCCAAGTAAATAGCCTCTTAATGACCAACTTAACTAGAGGCTCTCAAGTACTCTCCCTACTTACATTTTCACCAACCTGTAGCCTTATGTTTTTAAAAGGAAGCATTCCCACTTTTCATAGAAAACGTTCTTCATAAACTATATAAAGGACCCCTTACATTAACACCAAAGATACAACTCTTAGAAAAATTTAACTTATGATTCGAGGCCAACTCAAAACTCCTAATAATAGTCTTAGTGGTTCATAGATTATATATATATATATATATATATATATATATATATATATATATATATATATATATATATATATATATATATATATATATATATATATATATATATATATATATATATATATATATAATTTCTTCAATGGACCATTCACAAAAAATGTAATGACATTTTTTTCAATAGAATGTTTTTTTTAAGTAAGGTTTGATTAAACGAGTACTAAGGGTACTCAAATCTCGATTACAAAAGGACCCCCAGAATAAAATCGGGAAAGAAATATTCTATACCAACAACAGTTAAGCTAAGCAAGAAAAAGGTAATTGGATCGAGGAATATTTTCTATAACAGATCATTTCCATACTTTCAATTCAATGTTCCAAATCAAATCTTGAACATTGAAAACTGTCCCGTTGAACAAGATTTCGTTTCTATGAATTCAAATATTCCACATTATAGGTTACCAAATCATCTCGACTTTACCTTTATTTTCCTTATAAAACCTGCTGTCATACCCCAAATTTTGACCACCAAGATTTCCCATCATTGTGAGAGTCATTACCACAATATGTATGTGCCATCATGCCTCATCAATCTCCTCAAGGATTGTTGAGCTTTCACTACTACCAAGAATTAGGGTTTCAAGCCCTCTCAGAGCACTTAGACAAAGGATCAATCAAGAAATGACATGATCTTCAACTTTTCTAAACCTACCAAACACCCATAATGGATCAAGAGGACTCCCACATCAAGAATCAAGCACAAGGTTGCAACATTCCAAGTGGATCAAGCCTCAAGATCGACAGTGTCACCAAATTAGGGTTTTGGTCGACCAGGGCCTCCAGATGGAAATTTTCATCTGGGCATGAGCCAATGCTTCAAAGCACAACCTACGATACTCCAAGGGACCTCATGAACCCAATCATCAAGTCAATTTAACCTCAGGGGATGCATTTACCAAAAATCATGAATTAGGGTTTCTTGACCTAACTCACCCATAAGTTGACTTTTGATGCAATACACGAGCCAAGACCTCAAGACATGATTTGAGGGCCTAAAATACACCAAATTGATCCATTTTCAATAATGGATTGATCCAAGAAGCTTGATTCACAAGTTTCAATTTCATCTGGACCATAATTAGGGTTTTGAAGGAAAAATCACTGTAGCTTTGACTTTTGACCAAGACATGCTCCCAAACCTTGGGACATGATTCAATACACCCTATAACACCTATGAAATCCATTAATTAGGTTTGATTTAGGTCAAGAGCTTGATTTCATAAAGGATCGCACAGTTTGGATTTCATCCGATAAAAAGTCAACTGTGCACAAAATCAAGTTTGACTTTTTTTGGAATTTTTCACAAATATGGTTCCCCTAAGTCAAAAATAATGATAATGTATGGTATTGATCATCATTAATTAAGAAAAATCAAGAAAAGTGAGGTTTCTTGCAAAAGGGGCAACCTTTAGAAACCAAAATTTTTCTAAGTTATGGAACAAAGTGGTTTTGGTACCAACTTTGCAAGGTCATAACTCCTAAACCACAAGGCCTTTTTCTCCCATTCAAAGCTCAAGTGAAATTCCATCTGACATACTTTAAAAGTGTCAACTACAAGAGATTCCAAATCCTCATGGATTTTGAGTTATGGACTGATCAAAATGACAAAAAGGAAGAAAATGGCACTTTTCCAACACTTAGTGAAAATCTGCTTAAGTTACTAGCCTTGGGCATCAATGTTCATGAGGATTTTTCAGTCGGATTCAAATAGTTTCAAGATAGACTATGATCACACATGTATTGTATCATATGAGGGCTTTCTAAAAAGCACAAGAGCCTCCCATAACTCATCCTGAGCAAGGAGATATGATTCCCTCAAAATCACCATTTCCAACTGTCTTGTACAAGGCAGATTTTGGCATTTTGCTCGATTTGGCAAAATTGGACAACTCCAAGCCTTGTCATCCATTTGGACACATCAGAGGATAAAATCCAAGGGGAATGATCTGATCCCCAAGCCTCCCAAGTCCAAGAATCTACACATAGCCATAACAAACCTAAAAAGGGCAAAAGACTCCAATTTTGTTTCCAAGCATTTTAATGGATGCATCAAGATGGCATGGACTGACACATTCATAACTGAATGAGTCAAGATTCAGCTCTAAAACAAAGAACCATAGGCTTGTGCCCTAAGCTCAAGTCAATGGCTAGAGGAGACTAAAGATTCCCTTGGATCAACATTGGCCAAAACCCTGTACCAGCTGCCATTAACTATTGCTTGCAAAACAAACTTGTTGCACTATAAATAGAACTCATTTGTGCTCAGTTTGAGTACACCAAAGCACTACAACTGATGCTTTCCTCAAAATCTCTCTCTTTAGGCTAAAATGCCTTCTTTTGCGAGTCATCTCTGAGTTTTTGAGTTAGAGAGCAATTCCACCACAACTCATGATCCAAACACATCCAATATGTCATATCTAAGCTGTTCAAACACTCATTTGTGATCTGAAACACCAAAATCAGAAAGTCAACCTCCAAAACCTCAAAAATTGACTTTTCTCCATTTTTCAAGCCATGTCTTGATTCAGTCACTTCCAAAACCAAACCAGGCCGCAAACACACTCCAAATATCATCCTCAAACTGTCCAAAATATTTTCCCTCATCTGGAACACCATTTGAGAGAGTTACTATATTGGTCACTTTTGCCACTTTTGCAAGAAAGAGCCTGTTCTTGTTCCTGAGGATTCCAGCTGGTTTTGATCATCCTAAAAACTTCTAAGGGATCAATCAAGAGTGTTCAAAGCATTCAATTACTTCTAGCATAAGGAACTTGGCAGATAACACAAAAAGTTGAAAGAGGTAAGTGCATCACAACTTGAACTCTCTAAATCATGCATTGCTTTGAGGTTCATTGATCATGGACCTCTCATACATATCATATGTGCTGTGTTTGAACTAATTTATCATGCTATTATTTCCTGTACCATGAGATAGCATAGAACATGCAAAATTTGGCCTATTTTGAAATCACTATCGGATTTTAAAATGGAAACATTTTCTAAAAATTCCAAGGGCACCATTGGATTCCACATGAAATTCTAGGTCAGATGCACCAAAATTTTGTCCCAATCCATGGAGAAATGAGAAAGTTAGAGGCTTCATGCAAATTGCCAAAACTATGCCTTGCCTTGGGCAAGGCCCAGGCCATGGCGCCTTAGCCAGGCCTAGAACTTGGCACCCCTTATGTATTAATGGGGTGGTTTTGATACACGGATGTATCACCACCCCAGTGGTAGCGTGCATGTATGTTTGTTGTTGAGGTCGTGGGTTCAACACCCACCCAGACCATTTTATCATTTTGCCATATTTTGCTATTTTTCATTTTTTTATGGTTTTTTGTTTAATTAATTCCAAAATTAATTTCTCTCTCAATTTTAATTATTTTTTATTGGTTCTTTTTTTGAAAATTCCCAAAAATGTTAAAATATTTTATTGCATAAAAATTTAACAAAAATATTGTTTATTTTATATATTTAGTATTTTTGTAAAGAATTATGTTTTATTTGTTTTTAAAACATTTAAAGTATTTCTTTCTCTTGATTTTTGCAAAATTCAAATAATTTTCAAGTCATTCCATGAATGAAACATGGTTTTTCAAACATTTATCCAAGATCAAAACTTGTTTTTCACATATGTTTGATAATTTTGATCATTTTAATTGAATTTTTATTCAATTAAAATACTTTTTAAAAAATCAAATTATGGTTTTGATTATTTTCACCCTCACAAACCTTTTTCAAAATACTTTTGGGCCTCTAATAGAGTGTAAGGCCCATTCCTTGTAAATAAAAACCTTTCTTGGGCCTTAGTCATTGTATAAGTCCCACTGTATTTTCAAAAATCTCGGCGCGATAGCCATTTCAAAGCAAAATCATCTGGGCCTACCCTTGTGTTGTAAGTCCCATTTCTTTCCTTTTTCAAACACTTTTGGGTCTCTAATAAAGTGTAAGACCCAACCCTCTTTTGTACATAAATAATTTTGGGTCTCAGTCATTGTATAAGTCCCGATACAATTTTTAGATCAACGGTAGGATTACTGTTTTTCATCTGGGCCTCTCCTTGAGTATAAGCCCCAACAATCTTTTCAAAAACAACTTCTTTTTTTATTTAGGTTCAAATCCATAGTTGTTATCAAAACTTTCTTTAATTTCTTGAACAACTAACCATACAACTGTTACAATGGAAGTTTGCTCGCCTGTAAGTTTTATCAGCTTTCTTTTACATACTTGCATATATATATATATATATATATATATTGTTCTGGACTGGACCAATGGCTAGAATTGGCCCAATCCGCCACTGCTCCAGAGGGGCAAAAATTACCTTTCTGCCCCTCCCACTGGGCGAGGAAGACAACGTCCCTCCTTGGAATCACTGCCCATTACGCACGGCTTCGCTGCCACCGAACAGCTAAGAGCAGGTGCCTGAAACCACGTTTATGCCCGGCATAACGGCTAGTTTCGGGCACCCCTGCCCGACATAACGGCTAGTTTGGGCAGTTACCTATTCTTCAGGAAAAACGGTTATTTCACCCCGAAAATAGGACCGTTGGCCACGCGCTGGGGGCTCTATATAAACCCTCTCGCTTGAGAGGGTCAGGTGTCCAATATTCACCCTAAGAATTCATACTTTGTACTTGCCCCTTTTCTCTGACCCTTTCTCACTTGAGCGTCGGAGTGCCTTGCAGGTACACCCCCCTCTTCTCCATACGACCAGCATCCCTGACGCACTTGGCGGCCTGATTCTACAGGATCTGATCCAGCCTTCACGATCAGTGGCGCCGTCTGTGGGAATATTTTGTTCTCCCCATCTTTCTTTAACCGAAGATCAAAATAATTCTCAAACATCATCACGATCATGGCCTCCCAAGATCGATCCAAGGATGCTCTCCAATCAACCATCCTCCCCGTCAACAAATCTGACGTTGACGGCCAATCATCTCTCCTCCGAGATGCTCGTTTCCTTAGGGATAGAGCCACTGCTTCTCCTTCCCCTACCCTTGCTGATCGCAACAACGATCAACCGTCTCTCGACCTCCAGTCCATTCCTGTTCCGCCCAGCACTGACCCGGCCGTGGCAGCCCTCCTGGAGGCGCTCAACAAAACTAACACCCTGATCCTGCAGCAAAACAAGAGGATCGGGGCACTGGAAGAGTCTCGCCGTCCAAGATCCCCTCCTACGCGGAGGAACAGCGACGATCAAGAAGCCTGCAGCCACGGAGAGAAATCGACCGAAGACTGCGCCAAGAGCACGATCCTCGCGTAGCCCGAAAGTGCGACCAGATCTCCCCGCGTGACCAGCACGCTCATAACCACAAAAGGACTTGAAGGAACGAGGAATCTCCGATCAAGTCCAAAGTACGGGCACGCTCACCTTCTCCTCGAAGGAACCGCTCACCCTCTCCTCGAAGGAACCGTTCACCTTCTCCTCAAAGGAACTGCTCACCTTCTCCACGAAGGAACCGCCGACGCGAGCATCCTGTCCGGTCACCATCATACACCAGTTCTAGTGACGACGACGAGCCTCGCGGCCCATTGTCCCAGGAGATCTTGGCCACCCGTCTCCCAAAAGGCTTGGAGAAACCCCCGTCACTTGGCACGTACACGGGACCACCGACCCCGTCGAGAACATCGATGCAATGCTAGACTACTGCGGCGTACGGGAAGCCATCAAATGCAGATTGTTCCCGAACATGCTTCGGAAGGGAGCAATGACATGGTATAAACAACTTCCCGAGGAATCCATCACCTCGTGGAAACAACTGGGCAGGATGTTCTCGCGGCACTTCACGGCATCTCGCCGCCATCCCAAAATTGAGGCCTCCCTCGGAGCCATAATCCATGGGAAAGACGAACCTCTCTGCGCATATATCAAGAGGTTCAACAAGGAAGCTGTGCAGGTCCCGACGACAGATAAGATGAAAAAGTTCCTGCTCAAACAAGGGGTCCGCCCAGACTCCGAGTTCGCTAAAGCCATTGGCCTCGCGCCACCGAGGAACTTAGACGCCCTCCTCCTCAAAGCCCAATCTCATATCCAGTACGAGGAGAAGATTGCGGCCAGCAACGTCCGAGCGTCTCGCCGCCAGGAGAACGCCCGGGCTTCCAAAGGAGAAGAAGCCTCGACGTCTCGTCGGAGTGAACGAAGGCACGAGGACCGTCCTCGTGACTCCCGTGACAGCAAAGGGCCCTCCAGGCGTTTCCATGATTACACTCCCCTGACCGTTTCCAGGGAGAAGATTTTGACCGAATGTTCTAATTCGGAGTTCAAACAAGCTGGGGTCCGCTTCCCCAAACAGCTGCCGAACAGACCAAACATGGACAAGTCAAAGTACTGCCGCTCCCACAAAAGTCACAGCCATATTACGGAGGAATGTATCCATCTAAAGGATGCCATCGAAATACTAATCAGGGACGGCCACCTGAAGCAGTTCGCGAAGAAGAAGGGTACTCCTCGGCAGGACGCCCAGGAGTCCAAGAAGGTCGAGGAGGAGGTACCCTCCTCGGAAGACGCCAACATACAGGTCGCTATGTCCATATCGCGACCCGAGGACTTCAACGTCCCTGACGGGCTCAACGCCCCTGCATATTTCGCGACCCACAGGCCGTGGGAGACCTTCCCTCCGCCATGGTCATCTCTAGCGGGGGTTTTAACAAAGTTACTGTGGAATCCGTGAAACGGAAGTTCAAACACCTGATCAACACCAGCTCGAACAAAGTGACCACGCTTGATCAGGCCCCAAAGGGTTCCATCCTCATCTCCTTCTATAGGGAGGAACTCCTCGGCGGCTCCCCGAACTCAAGCATTTCGTTGCTCGTCAGAGCCCAAATGGCAAACTTCGACGTTCGCCGAATCCTAGTCGACCAGGGCAGCTCGGTCGACATCATGTACTCCTAGCTGTTCTCAACGCTGCAGCTGGACGAATCGTACCTTACCCCCTACGTAAGGTCCGATTTACAGGGATTCAACGGGTTTGTGACCAATCCGTGGGGTTACGTCGAGCTGATCGTGACCTTCGGAGCAGCTGAAACGGCCAGATCCATCAAGGTGCAATTTCTGGTAATCGACTGCCCGTTACTTTACCAATGCATTTTCGGAAGGCCAACTCTAGCCGAGTTGGTAGCAGTGCCATCGACCGTCCACCTGAAGATGAAGTATTACACTTCGAAAGGAATGGTCGCCACCCTCCACGGCGATATAGAAGCTGCCCGACGGTGTTTTGAAGCAGCTACAAAGGGGCTCAACGCCATTGCGCCCAAGCCTAAAGCGTCGAGCAAGCCAGCACTGCCAAGCAGCTCCGAGGAGGCTAAGCCTCTGCCCCAGGTCGACTCTATCGACCTCGACAGTCGCTTCCCCGAGGACCAACAGGAGGAACGAGCAGCTTCAGTCGGCCCCTCCGCGTCATCCAGCAGCAGCTCCCATCCAATGCGCCTAATCCCGGATGGAAACTTCGAGCTAGTCCTGTTCGGCGAAGACCCTCAACGGGGAGTAAAGATTGGAGCAGACCTGCCTGACATCGCGAGGAAGCAGCTCAAAGCGTGCCTCCGAGAGAATGTTGACCTTTTCGCGTGGAGCGCCGCGGAAATGCCCGGCTTGGATCCATCCGTCGCATGTCACCAGCTGACCATTGACCCGGCCATCAAGGTCGTAGCACAACGTAGGGGGAAGCAGTCTCCGGAGAAGACGGAGGCTGCCGAAAAAGCTGTAAAGGACCTCCTTGAGGCCAAGTACACCACTTGGTTGTCCAACGTTGTATTGGTTAAAAAATCTAATGGAAAATGGCGCATGTGCATTGATTATACCGATCTCAATAAGGCATGCCCGAAGGATGCCTACCCCCTCCCCAATATTGATAAACTTGTTGATAATTCCGCTGGTTTTAAACTTTTATCGTTCATGGACACCTACTCGGGCTACAATCAAATCCCAATGGCAATGTCCGACAAAAAATATATGGCCTTCATGACAGAATCGAACAACTATTACTACAATGTAATTCCCTTCGGCCTGAAGAACGCCGGGGCAACATACCAACGAATGATGAACAAAGTGTTCCGGGGAGAAATAGGCGACATGCTCGAAGTCTACATGGACGACATGATCGTAAAATCCCACGAGGAAACCGATCACACCGCCCATCTATGAAAAGTCTTCGAACAGGCAAGGAAATACAAAATGCGTTTCAATCCGGAGAAGTGCACGTTCGGTGTCCGGGCAGGAAAATTCCTCGGCTTCTACTTAACAGAACGAGGAATCGAGGCCAACCCTGACAAATGTTGGGCATTCTCCGAGTTTCCTATGCCCAAGTCCAAAAAATCCATCCAGTCCCTCAACGGGATGCTGCGTCACTATCTGGTTCCGTGGCCAGGTCTGCCCAGCACGCCCTGCCATTCTTTAAACTCCTCCGCAAAGAGGCAGCATTCGAATGGACCGAGGAGTGCGACAAGGCCCTTCTCCATCTGAAACGAGCACTCTCAGAGCCACCGGTCCTCTCTCGACCGGACAACGGCGAAAAGCTATACTTATATCTGGCCGTTGCGACCGAAGCAGTCAGTATCGCTCTCATCCGCGAGACGCCTGACGGGCAGAAACCCATTTACTTCACAAGCAAAGCGTTTCAAGGACCAGAGTTAAGATATCAGCAGATAGAGAAAGTGGCATTGGCCCTCATCAACACATCCAGGAGATTAAGACACTACTTCCTGGCTCACACGATCGTGGTTCGAACAGATCAGCCCATAAAGCAGCTGCTCGGACGACCAGATATGGCCGGCCGAATGCGCAAATGGTCGCTGGAGCTGTCCGAATTTGACATCCAATACGAAGGCAGAAAATCCCTCAAGGCCCAAGCTCTGGCTGACTTCGTCGCGGAGATGACATTCGCAGACCCCCCCGCGAGCGAAGTGTGCAAGTGGACCATCTTCGTCGACGGTGCCTCAAGCTCGGCAGGAAGCGGTGCGGGGATCATACTGGAGAGCGACGAAGGAATTATCGTCGAGGTATCACTCACACTGTCTTTCCCAACCTCCAATAACCAGGCGGAATACGAAGCCTTCCTCGCTGGGCTACGCCTTGCCGAGGACCTGGGCGCACAAGAAGTCGTCATTTGCACGGACTCACAACTCGTGGCCCTCCAGGTCCGGGGTGAATACCAAGCCAAAAAAGACAACATGACCGAATACTTGGCCCTGGTAAAGAAGGAAATGGCGAAATTCACAACACTGGAAGTGAAACACGTTCCCCGCGAACATAACGTACGAGCAGACGTGCTGTCTAAACTGGCCAGCACGAAGAAGAAAGGCGGAAATAAATCCGTCATACAGGAAGTGTTTCCTCGACCCAGCATCGAGAAGGCTTCCCCGACACTCGATGTGCAGGTGATCGGCAACAACAACTGCTGGATGACCCCAGTCTACAACTATCTCACCAAAGACGAACTCCCGTCCGACGCAAAGGAGGCCAGCACGATCAGGCGAATGGCCTTAACTTTTTTTTGGATCCGGTGCAACAGTACCCATGGAGATCACATGTCCCAAATAATGAACCTTATCAACAACAAAAACACACTTTGATAATTTCACAACATAAACATTGGACATTAATAAGTCAAAAACAACCTGCAAATGGATAAGGTGTTCACTGAAATTAGCACTATAAATTAGAATGTCATAAAAAAAAACTAAAACAAATTTTCTCAAGTAAGGTCTCAAAAGATCATTCATTGCTGATTGAAAAGTGGAGGGTGCGTTTGTTAATCCAAAAGGCATTACGAGAAACTCGTAGTGACCATCAAAAGTCCGAAAAGCTGTCTTGTGTGTATCTTCCGATGCAACTCGGATTTGGTGATAACCAGAGCGTAAATCTAACTTGGTAAAAACTTTGGCTGAGCCCAGTTCATCTAACAACTCATATATTGTAGGAATTGGAAATCTGTCTTTAATGGTAACAACATTTAGGGCGCGGTAATCAACACAAAACTGCCATGTGTCATCCTTCTTTTTAACCAAAAGAACCGGAGAGGAAAAAGGGCTATGACTAGGGACAATTGTACCCTCTTTCAACGTATCTTTAATGATTGTTGTCATGGCATCCTTTTGTGAATGAGGGTAACGGTAGGGCTTTACATTGATCGGTGGGGTGTTAGGGAGAAGATTAATGTGATGGTCATGTGGTCTAGGAGGGGGAAGGCCACTTTGGGGTTGAAATACGGATGTATATTTGTGTAAGAGTTTGAAAGATGGGGTGAATATTTGGGTGTAAATCACCTAAATCGATGGAATTGGGCTGTTTGGCTTGTTCAAAAATCATTAAGTGGAAGGATGAAATTGATTGAGTGTAGATAAGTTGTTTGAGTTGGTGGAAAGTTGTATGGATTGGGTGAGAGGTAGGGTCCCCCTTCAAAGTCATTGTAGTGTCCTTATGGGGAAAGGTGATTGAAGGAATTGAAAAATCAGCTTGCATAGGACCTAGGGTGCGCAACCATGCCATGTTGAGAACAACATCGGCTCCTTCAATCGGAAGTAAGTAAAATGGTAGGTCAAAAGGTTTGTCCTTGAGGGTTATGCGAACATTGTTGCAAACACCTTCACATTGTAGGTGTGAACCATTTCCAACCATAACCGAGAATTGAGGAACTGGGGTTGCCTTAAGATTAAGATATTGTGCAATGCGAGATTGCATGATATTATGGGTACTGCCGGTATCCACTAAGACCATGACAGATAAACCACCAATTAGTCCTTTAAATTTAAGTGTTTGAGGTGAGAATTGACCAGTCAATGCTTAAGTGGACAGTTGGAAATAGGTATCATCATGAGGTGTTTGAGTTTCTAAATCAGTGTTATCCTCAATAATAATTTACTGTTCTGTAGAATCTTCCACAGCCAAAAGAAGTAAAAAATGGCTAGAGGAGCATTTATGACCCGGGATAAATTTCTCATCACAATTGAAACACAAACCTTGAGCCCGTCTTTCTTGCAATTGGGTTAGGGATAATCGTTTAATAGGTAGCTTAGTATGAGGGTTGGTGTTTTATGGTTTTGAGGGAATGAAAGTTTGTTGGGTAAGGGATGAAGTTGATTTAGAAGGGTATGGTGTGGAAGAATATGGTTTTGTTTTGGTGTATGAGTTAGGATAAGGTTTGTTGACTTTTGGCTTGGCATCTTTGAGTTTGGACTCAATCAATTTGGCAAGGCCAATAGCTTGAGAAATTGTAGTTGGTTTATGAATTGCCATTTCATTGCGAATGTCGCTAGCTAGGCTAGAAATGAAGCAATTTAAGATAGCATTTGGTGGTAAACCAACAACTTGGTTGCCTAATTGCTCAAACTTAGTTTAATATTCTACAACAGACCCATCTTGAGTTAATTTAAATAATTTTGCTTGATGATTATCATAAGTTGATGGACCAAAACGCAATTCTAAAGCTTTCGTATAAGAACTCCAATCTGTTAAAAGTTGGCTTTGGTGCATCCATTTAAACCAACCCAAAACATCGCCTTTCATGTAAAAGGAAATTAAGGGTAATCTATTTTCTGGTGGTAATTGATAAAAAGTAAAAAAATTATTCAGCTTGAAATAACAACTCTAATGGATTGGAACCATCAAACAAAGCAAGTCCAGGTGTTCTAAAGGGTGGTAAAAGGGAAATGTGAGGAATGAGGGTGTATGGGGTTTGGGGGAAAAAAGGAAGAGTGTAGTTTGGATTGGCTGTAAAAGCCGTGGGGTTGGGAATGTATGGTGGGTAAGGTGGTGCAGTGGTGTGTCGAATTGCAATAGGGATAATGGGTGTATGGGAAAAAATTGTAGAGTGTCTAGTGGGGGTAGTGGTAGGGTGACCATATGGGAAATTGGGGCTGTATTCATGGGTGTAGAACTAGGGTTTTGACTTATACCTGATGAGCTAGTTGCTGTAGTAATAGTTGTTGAAATAGTTGCAGAATGTTGTGGCTCTTTTTGTGCAACCAGCTATATTAAAAGAGCCATAATTTATTCATAGCGAGAATCAACCACTTGTTTTACATTGTCCAACCTTGTATGAATCTGTCCAACATGTTGTTGCGGATCTGCTGTAGCTTTATCAAATCGTTCATCCAGCTGTTGTTGTGTTTGATTCATTGCATTATCCAGATGTATGTGGGTTGTTTGAACAACTTCCTCTATAATTTCTCTAGCGAATGGATTTTGGGGTTTAGGAGGAGCCATGAGTTCAAGATGAAAGCACCAATGTTAGGGTTAAGCTAGGTTAAAATTAAATCAAAGTTGCTTAGAAAGAAAATAACACAAGATAAAATTTCAGATCTTTCATTAACCCACTAACTTCAAGAACTTACATATAAATAGTTAGGGTTAGAAAACATTAAAATGGGCCATGGGCCAAGAGAAACACTTAAATGAAAAATAACAAGTACATTTTACTAAAAAAACCTCCTGTTTTTAATGATAAAAGTCCTTAAGCCAAGTGGGTTCCTTCCTTTCTCTAATGGGCTTAATTACTTTCTTATCATACTCATACTAGTATATTTATGAAATAGGAATAAGATTTTCAATCATAAATAACACCAATACAAGCCTTAGATTTCCTATATTGGATATGTCATTTGATATCAAATTCAATTTTGTTTTAATCCATTTCCAAGAACACATTTTTGCCTCGTCGACAACTTTCCCAAAGCGGATATCCTCATTTCAGAAAATTTCACTCATCCTTAACTAACAAATGCACCGAATGAATGTGAACAAATCACTTATAGGTTCTTTGATATCAATTTTCCTCCTCCTAGTATATTTTCAAATTGATCCATAAGTTGTCACCCATCATTATGAAAGACATTATGAACACCGATCCATTTGCAAATGGATCTCAAAACACCTACAAAAATTAGACACTCTAAAAAAGGCGAGAGATTGTCTCCTCCTAAATTCAAATTACAAATGTTCTTCCACCAACTCGAGATTCCATTAGACCCTGAATTCAAGTCCTTAATATTTATGTCGTATGTATTTCCCTAATCATCATACCAAATACCTTTTTTTCTATTATAATTTTCCATATCCATTTTCCTAAATAAAAATACTTAAATATCTGTTTTTAATCTCAAAGTTTGATTTTTAAATTTCCATTTATCTTGCGTTGCATTTATGGAATAAAATTGAAAAATAGGTAATTATGGTACCATAACATTATCCAAAATATAATAGTTAAGTTATGTTGACAGGTTGAAATCTTTTCAATTTCCCTAAAGAAGTTGAGGTTTTCATTACTAAAGATTTTGACTAAATGAATTATGTAAATGCACACTGAATTAAGTGTAATAATGAATGTCTTGCTCTTGGCAGCCCATGGGTGGTTATGTATTATGATAGCTCTACAACCACTCATTGTTATTTGCTAAACATTTAGGTATTGCTTATGCTTTCCATGCAAATATTTTTGTTGTGGTTAGAGACTAACTCTCTAATGGTTGTTAGAAAATTAATATAAACAGAATGGATCGAGGCTCGAATCGTGAACAAAATCACTTTTCTTAAAAGTATTTCAAGCACTCTCAAATGTCTTAGAGTTGGAACGCATGAATACCCAGGATAATTCATCCTTATATCAAATTTGCGCAAGACCGACAAAAACTCGATTATGTAGCGAAGAGTGTTTGGAATTTGTACAAGAGGATTTTCGGTTTGTGATGAGTTTTCTGAATTCAGGATGAGGTATTTATAGTCCATGTATGTGTTATTTCACAAGGTTGCGACCCTTGATGAAACAACACCTTTTAACCAAAAGTTACATTGTTTTCAAGCATTGCGTATGTTCATTCCAAAGCATCACTTCACAAAGTGTTGCTTCTCTTTGAATTCAAAATTAATCTTCACTTGCATGTTTTCTTGTCATTTTTTAACACACTCAAGATTATTAATTCTTAATAATTTACAACAATCCCCCACTTGTTCTAATAATGACAAGTATATTCCAGAAAAAGAGAAACAAAGAATGTTAATACAGTTAAGAATCTTTCGATTTGAACTTAACCTTAGTAAGAATAACGCAAAGTTTAATCGAAATGTTAGGTAGCAATTCTTTGAACCGTTATCCCTTGTGATTAAACCGACATTATCTTACACATACTCTTTAGTTGTTCTTCGCCTACATCTCTCGCCTAGCACTATTTATAGCCATGTGCTTTTCCTGTTTTTGAGAATTTTTTCATGAGAGAAACTCCAACTCTCACTTTGAGGTGACACCATCTCGAAACTCAAATAGGTGAAGTTCATATTGTATCCTTTTCCATGAAACGCATACCCTCAGTGTTGAACTTCATTAAGAGCTTAAATAAAACTCAACCCTCATTTTAAAGGTCAACATTATCATGAAATGTTCGATAAACATCCAAATCAACGACTTGCTGTTACCCATTGGATCTTGAGGTTAATATTCTACTAACGTAAGATTGGGTTGTCACCGCTGTCGGAACTCTTACTCGAGGAGTTTCAACCCCCATGCCTCTCGAGGTTATTTTTACTAAGTCTTTGGCCAGTGGCTTAGTAAATGGATCAAGAAAATTATAGCTCGATCGTATATGTGTGAATGATTACATTCTTAATCAATTTTTCTCACGAAAGAATGTCTAAGTCCTACTTGCCAAGACTTTCTGTTATACAATTTTTTGTATGCTCTAGTTAAACTAGATTGACTACCCGCAATGTATCAACACCTTTGAAACATTGTCTTTAGTCAATGAATTCCAACAGAAGGTCCCTCAACCATTCAACTTATTCACAAGTGAAAGCAAGAGCCTCGAACTCCAATTATATGGTTGAGAGAGTGATCCACATTTGTTTCTTGCTCTTCCAAGAAATTCACCCTCTGCTAGTCTAAATTTCCACCCAAATGCAGATTTATAATATTTAACACTTGATAGTCAACACGCATTGGTATATCCCTCTAATATGGCAGGAAATCTACCATAATAGAAATCAAGACTTTTTGTTTTGTTTTCATAAGATAGCCTAAAATCCTAATGATGGCCTTTCACTGCTCACTTTTTGGATTTCTAGTAAAATCTACTCGTTTTACTAATTACAAATGTTATGTCGGTTCTAATACATTGCATACACTTGCATATTCCAATTGATCCACAACTCTTCCATCATTCTTTTTAAGTTTGACACTAGAATCAAATAGAGTTGTCATTTTCTTAAAGCGTGAATGTTTGAACTTATCAAGAACTTTCTCAACATAGTGTGTTTGACTAAGTTTATAACCCCCACTATTTCGCTTTACTTTGATCCCCAAAAGTGTGTCAACTAGTCCAAGATCATTCGTCTTGAATGTGAAAGTTAGAAACCTCTTTGTTTCTAAAAATCCATTCATCTCGTTGCTAATGATCAATCATATAATCAACATGGAGACAAATAAATATCACAATATTCTCACACAACTTTGTTTATAAATGGTTGTAACAAGAATCAGATGAAGAAGGCTTTTAGATAATCATGCATGATGATGCAAGAAGTTTTTAGATGAAGTGAAAGATGAAATTATGAGCAATTTAAAATTGTATAGTATAAATTACAATGAGCGCCTTATTTATGTTCACTTGTCTCAAATATTCACTTGAATTTAAATGCTAAACCTTTTTTTATCAACTTTATCATTAATGTGCATGACACTTTTGAACCTTTTCTTCTGTGATAATCTTTGTCTTCATCAAAATAGAACTATATATAAGATGTATTCCTCACAATATTCCCCTTTTGATGATGACAAAATATTTGAATTCGTGTTATGATAAGATTTAAAAGGCATTCCCTAAGTTGTGTGTCTCCCTTTTAATTCGTGAATCTTGCAATAATAAAGTCAAACTTTTAATGTTATTGTTTTGGTGCTTCTTTTAATCCATACAAGGATTTGTCAAACTTGCACACCTTTTGCTCATTTCCACATAACCTTCTAGTTGTTCCATGTAAATCTCCTCATCGAGATCTCTATTTTGTAATGTCATTTTAACATTCATTTGATGAACTATAAGGTCATGCAAAGAAAGTTAATGCAAACGAAGCTCTAATTTTTTTTTTGTGCTTGCTACTAGTGCATATGTATCATAAACACCTTCTTTTGTTTATAACACCCTTGGTCATTAATCTAGACTTGTAGGTATTTAGTGTACCATTACACTATGATACTTCCTTCTAAACAATAGGAGGCCCTTGAAGCTATTGCTTTCTTATTGTCATACCCCAAATTTTGACCACCAAGATTTCCCATCATTGTGAAAATCATTACCACAATATGGATGAACTATCATGCCTCATCAATATCCTCAGAGATGTTTGAGCATTCACCACAATCAAGAATTAGGGTTTCAAGCCCTCTCAAAGCACTTAGACAAAGGATCAATCAAGAAATGACATGATCTTCAACTTGTCTAACCTCTCAAACACCCATAAAGGATCAAGAGGACTCCCACGTCAAGAATCAAGCACATGGTTGCAACATTCCAAGTGGATCAAGCCTCAAGATCGCCAGTGTCACCAAATTAGGGTTTTGGTCGACCAAGGCCTCCAGATGAAACTTTTCCTCTAGGCATGAGCCAATGCTTCAAAGCACAACCCAAGATACTCCAAGGGACCTCATGGACCCAATCATCAAGTCAATTTAGCCTCAGGTGATGCATTCATAAAAAATTAGGAATTAGGGTTTCTTGACCTAATTCACCCCTAAGTTGACTTTTGGGACAAAGCATGAGCCAAGTGTCATACCCCAAATTTTGACCACTAAGATTTCCCATCATTGTGAAAATCATCATCACAATATGGAGAAACCATCATACCTCATCAGTCTCCCCAAAGATGGGTGAGCATCCACTACAATCAAATTTAGGGTTTCCAGCCCTCTCAGAGCTTTTAGATAAAGGATCAATCAAGGAATGACATGATCTTCAACTTTTCTAGCCTCTCAAATATCCACAAGGGATCAAGAGGACTCCCACTTCAAGGATTAAGCACAAGGCTGCTCCCTTCCAGGTGGATCAAGCCTCAAGATCGCCAGTGTCACCAAATTAGGGTTTGGTCGACCAGGGCCTCCAGATGAAAATTTTCATCTAGGCATGAGCCAATGCTTTAAATCATATCCTAAAATACTCCATGGAACCTCATGGGCCCATCCATCAAGTCAATTTGACCTCAGGGGATGCATACATCAAAAATCAGGAATTAGGGTTTCTTGACCTAATTCACCCCTAAGTTAACTTTTGGGACAAATCATGAGCCAAGACCTCAAGAGAGGATTTAAGGGTCTCCAACATACCACATTGATCCATTTGTAACAATGGATTGATCCAGGGAGCTGGAGCAGTAAGTCTCAATTTTATCAATACCACAGTTAGGGTTTTGCGAGAAAAGTCAATTGTATCTTTGACTTTTGACCAGGACATGCTCCCAAACCCTAAGACATGATTAAATATACCCTATAACACCCATGGAACATGTCCATCAAGTTTTATTTAGGTCAAGGACATGATTTCCTAAAGGATCGCACAGTTTGGAATTCATCTGATAAAAAGTCAACTGTGCACAAAAGTCAACTTTGGCTTTTTAAGATTTTTCACAAAAATGGTTTTTTAACCCTAAAATGATGTTAATATATGATTTGAATCATCATTAATCAAGAAAAATCATGAAAAGTGGGATAACTTGTAAAAGGGGTAACCATAAAAACTTAGAAAATTTTCTAAGTTATCAATAAAGTGGCAAGGGTACCAACTTTGGAGGATCATAACTCCTAAACCACAAAGCCATTTTTCCCCATCCAAAGCTTGATGTGTAGATCTCATTACCCTCTACAAAAGCTTAAAACTAACCCCCCCTCCAAATTCCTCATGGATTTTGAGTTATGGAATGATCAAAATCACAAAAAGTGAAAATGTCACTTTTTTCCAACACTTAGTAAAATTTTCACTAAGTCAGAATCTGCCTTCACTTTTTTCCAAATGTAGGGGGATTTTTCACTTGGATCCAAAAGGTATCAAAACCAAATATGATCAGACAGTTGTTGTATCATATGAGGGCTTTCCAAAATGGCCAAGAACATCACCAAATTCCACTTGAGCCATGAGATATGACAAGGGCAATATGCCTTGCTGAAAACTGCCAAGGCTAGGCAAAATTTTGCATTTTTGCTCGATTTGGAAAAATCAGATAATTCCAAGCCTTGTCATCATCTTGGACACATCTGAGGATCAAATCTAAAGGGGACAAACACTGAGCCAAGCCTCCAAAGTCCTTGGAACAAGAAGTAGCATGCCAAACCTAGAATTGCCTAAAAGAGGGACAAGACTCCAATTTTGGATTGGAGCATTCAATGCATACACCAAGGTGGCATGGACTGAGCCATTTGCAACTGAATTCAGTCAAGACTTATCCAAGACCAAGGGAACCACAACCCTGTGCCCTAACCTCTAGTCAATGGCTAGAGGAGACTTGGATTCCAAAGTGCAACCATTGGCCAAACCTCTGCTGCAGTTGCCATTCACTATTGATCCCAAAACAAACTTGCTCTACTATAAATAGAGCTCATTTGTGCTCAGTTTGAGTACACCAAAGCCATCAAACAGATGTTTTCCTCAAAATCCCTTTCTTTGGGCAAAAGTACCTTCTTTAGCAAGGTAACTCTGAGTTTTTGAGTTAGAAAGCATTTCCATCACAACTCATGATCCTAACACCTCATAAACATCATATCTAGGTGATCCAAACCATCAAAAGTGACCTGTAACACCAAAATCACAAAGTCACCTCTCAAAACCTCAAAATAGGCCTTTTGTGCATTTTTCAAGCCATTTATTGATTCAGTCACTTTCTAAACCAGATAAAACCTCAAACACACTCCAAATAACATCCTTGAACTGTCCCAAATGGTTCCCCCCATCTGGAACACCATTTGAGAGAGTTGTTATTTTGGTCATTTTAACCCCTTTTGCAAGAAAGGGCCAGTTTGTGTTTTTGCAGGTTCCAGCTGATTCCAACCATCCTAAAAGCTTCTAAGGGATCATTGGAGAGTGTCCAAAGCATCAAACCATTTCTGGAACAAGAAGTTTGGCAGATTGCACAGAAAACTCCAAAAGCTCAAAAAGAGGTAAGCATCATGACTTGAACTTTCCAAAATATGCATTGCTTTGAAGTCCACTAATCATACACACCTCATACATGTTATATATGTTGTGTTTGAACCAATTCATCATGTAATTCACGCCTGTATCAAAGTGTAGCATAGAAAATGCAATTATAGGCCTTTTTTAAAACCTTTATCGGGTTTTGAGGAGGGAGTATGATCTGGAAAAAATACCACCACCATTGGATTCCTTGTGAAATTCTAGGCCAGACGCATATAAATTTTGTCCCCAACCATTGAGAAATGAGAAAGTTATGGACCTTCCCGTTTCTTGGCAAAACTTGCCTTGCCTTGCCTTGGCCAGACCTAGAAAACAAGGCATGCCTTGTATATTTGTGGTTTCACTTCAAGCAATGGATGTATCACCACCCAACTAGTAAGGCGCGCGCCCTATAACCTTGAGGTCGTGGGTTCAAACCCCACCCATGCCATTTTGTGTTTTCTCACATTTTTGCTATTTTTTCAATATTTTTATGTTTTATTAATTAATTGGAAAATTAATAACTCTTTCAATTTTAATTATTTTTTATTGGTTCTTTTTGCAAAAAATCACAAAAATGTTGAAATATTTTATTCCATAAAAAAAATTAAGTTTATATTATATAATTAGTATTTTTGTGAATAAATTCCTTTTTAATGTTTTTAAACATTTTAAAAGTGAATATTTACTTTGAAAATAAAAACCAAGTGAGTTTTAATTAACCTTGTGATTAATCCCTCATTTCTCAAACCTTAAACAAAAATCACAAATGGTTTATTCAAACTTATTTGATATTTTATTTGATTTTCTTTAAATATTTACTTTTAAATAATAACAAATTAGGGTTTCTTTGATTTTCACCCTCATCAAAAAATGCAAAAACACTTGGGCCTCTAATAGAGTGTAAGACCCAATCCTTTGTAAATACAAAACCTTTTGGGCCTCACTTATTGTATAAGTCCCGTTGTATTTCAAAAAGTTCGACGCGATCATCGTTCGTTGAAAAAACAAACTCTGGGCCTCTCCTTGAGCTATAAGACCCATTTAAAATCTCTTGGGCCTCTAATAGAGTGTAAGACCCAATAAACTTTTTGGACCTCACTTATTGTATAAGTCCCGTTGTATTTCAAGAAGTTCGGAGCGATCGTCGCCTCTTTTAAACAAACCCTGGGCCTCTCCTCGAGCTATAAGACCCATTTAAAATCTTTTGGGCCTCTATTAGAGTGTAAGACCCAACCCCCTTTGAAAACCAAACCATTTTGGGCCTCAATGCATTGTATAAGACCCACCGCGTTTTTGAAAATCTCGGCGTGATCGCCATTTTCAAACAAATAACCCTGGGCCTACCCTCGTGTTGTAAGCCCCATTCTTTTTCTTTAAACACTTGGGCCTCTTGAGAGATGTAAGACCCATCCCCTTGTACAAAAAACTTTTTGGGCCTCAGTCACTGGTATAAGTCCCTCTGTACAAAACAACAGTGCGATCACAGATAAACCTTGGGCCTCTCCTTGAGTTGCAAGCCCCAACATCTTTTCAAAATACTTTCTCCTTTAATTTTAAATATACTGTTGTTTTCAATCTTTCTTTGTTGAACAACTAACCAAACAGCATGGAAGCTCTACAACCGAGTAAGTGGTTATATGCTTTCTTTATCCGCTTTCATATACATATAACTGTATTGTGGGGCTGTTTCGCTGTAAGTCTTCTTTCATAAACTCATATCAGCTGTGTAATACTAGTATAGATATTTAGAGTTTCCCCGGCAACTACGTCTAGCACTAAGCCCTGTTGATCACTCTTAAATAGACAAAACTAGATCCCCATAAGATTACCATACACAGTCTTCCCTCCTCTTGGGGTTAAACAATATGGAGACGTGAAAGGCAGCATTCTCTGTGAACCCTTTCTCAGACTGTCACTCTTAGAAATTATCAAAGAAACTCTACTCCCTAGAGATGATCTTTTCTTCGTGAATGACATCTCTTGAGTTTCTTCCAAATTCTCGGACTTTCCTGGCTTGATCTATTCTCTGTGAATAACCTGACTTGAATTTCTCGGGGTTTGGGGACCCACGTGCTTCCTAAAAGCATCCCCGCCTCCTCTTGGGCGTTGTACAAGGACCCTACGGCTTCTTAGAAGTATTCACAGCCTCCTCTTAGGCTTCGTATAAGGATTCTTCCTTCGGGAAGAGAGCCTCCTCTTGGGCTTCGTACAAATTGTCCCTCGGCTTCTTAAAAGTTTCCAGCCTCCTCTTGGGCTTCGTACAAATTATCTCGACAACCTCCTAGAGGTATAGGAACAGAAATTAGTCATCTTAATAGAACAGTCTTTCAAAGAGTCTAGATCTTTCTACCGTAAACGTACTACTACTGTTTCTTTAAGCATAGTACAAAAGATAAAACTCTAGAATTGGACAGTCTAATCTCTTTGAGCCTCGAAGGCATTCTCAAGTAGGGAAAAACACCCATAGACTTGGACAGCCTAGAAACCCTCTGGATTCCCCATTTCCTTAAAGAACAGGAAA
Source organism: Lathyrus tuberosus (assembly GCA_022829125.1). NCBI lineage: Eukaryota > Viridiplantae > Streptophyta > Magnoliopsida > Fabales > Fabaceae > Lathyrus > Lathyrus tuberosus. The sequence continues at coordinate 12,481,536 of JALAZF010000101.1, read as the reverse complement.
TAACCCTGATCCTCTGATCAATCCCAAAGCATAGCCTTACCTTTAATCAGTCTCTTTATAAGAACTGATTTTCTCTTTTAACCAACCTATTGGACCTGTCACTCAACTGAAACAGCAATCCTTTTAGCCTCTATCTCGGGCTTCGTACGAGACACAAAAAGACTCTCTTGTTGAGTCAATCTCCCTTTAGCCTCCATCTCGGGCTTCGTACGAGATAAAAAAAAACTCTCTTGTTGAGTATAAAAGCACTCTCTTGTTGAGTCAACCTTTAGCCTCCGTCTTGGGCTTCGTACAAGACACATCTAAAAGCACTCTCTTGTTGAGTCGAACCCTTTTAGCCTCTCTCTCGGGCTTCGTACGAGACACATAAAAACACCCTCTTGTTGGGCCAATAGCCTCCCCTTAGGCTTTGTATAAGAAAAACCCCGGTTGAGTCAATCAACCTTTTAGCATCAAAACTGTGCCTCATTCATAGGATACAAACATCAACAACTCCTTTCATCTAATTGCTGTAAGTGGCAAGCCTCTGGATTATTTACATCCACGCCACTGTCCCTCTTTTAGCATGAGAAATTCCTATGGAAAGATGACATTGCTCTACACTGAGTTAAAGTCTTCTCCTTCAGGTTAAAACCCCCTATAAAGGAAATTATGGCATTGCTAGGATTCACATATCCCGGTTAAAGTAATCCCCCTTTATAGTCAGTCACCCAACAGCTGTGACACACAAACCCCCTTTAGAGATGACAAATTCTCTCTAAAGACAACACATTTTTAGCTTCACATCTTGGGCTTCGAACAAGATACAAATAGACCCTTCAGCTTCACATCTTGGGCTTTGAACAAGATATAAACCACCTATTCAGCTTCATGTCTTGGGCTTAAACACCATTTCCTCCTATTCTATGGGAGGAACTACGATCGCTCTGATTTCCCTGTTTCGGTAAACGGGAATACGTAGGCATAAGATTGAAAGAAAAATCTTAGCGAGCACACTAATCCAAAACCCAAATCCCAGGCCCTCACATATCAATTGAAAAGCATCAGTCTTAAACTCCCACCAATCACCCAGGCACTATTTTAACAAAATAACTTAAGAGAGACCCACAATCTCAATAGCATCTGTAAACCAACAGTCATCTATTTAAACTCAGTATGCAAGCAGGGTTAATTGGAGACATCTATTTCCCTTCCTTCATCAGCTTCAATAGGATAAAAAATGAATCGAACTGTAGTACCCCAAAGGCGATAGTGCTTCGCAACCACGTCCGAAAATCCGCGCTATAGAAAAAAAGGCGACTTCACTAGGGACAACGAGATCTTGTTCTCTTCCCATCTCTTAAGAAGAAACCTTAAAAAGTGCCACAGAAAAGTAGCGCCCACCGTGGGGCTCTTTTCTTTTCTTTCTTTCTTTGAGGATTTTGTTGCGATAGGATTTTTGTTGACTTCACTAGGATCTTAGGTCAAAACCTTTAAAGTTGGGAAGGTACCACAGAACGGCGACTCTGCTGGGGAGCCATTTTTTGTCAGGAACATAGGATTCATAGCTCTTCAAAGTCTAGGACTTTAGGACAAATATATATACTGATTTTCCTAATTGATATCTGTGTTTATTTTTCTGCTAATGGGAATGCGTGTGATGTCGCATGTGGAAAGATTGAGTATACACCTAGGAAAAACCTCTTTTAGTAGTGCGGAAACTATTGGAAATGGTTGTCATGCGATACTACCCTCTTCTGATGGCTCTTCGAAAAACATCACCTAGCACGGTTCCCGGCCCGCTGGGGTTTTCTCGACAAGAACTGATGATGTTGAGAGACAGGTACAAAAATCACTAGTATAAACCTTTAGGGGGGTGGGGGGTAGAGCCTTGACTTCATGACATCGACCCTTTGACCCCATGTTTTTTCTATGTTTTTGTGTGCTGCATTCATGCATTCATCTAAAAAACATTACATCAAATTAAATTTTCTCTTGTAGTCTCTCTTTTTCAAATTAAACCAAGACAATGATTGCAAATGTCAGAGAGAAAAGGATTGCGCTCATGGACTTCGGTAGAAGGAGAACACATAGGTACACCTTCAGGGTTCCAAAGTTAGAAGATTTAAGAGGATTAGCGAGGATGATCACTAACCCTGAAGCTTTCAGAGCCAAGTACGGAGGTCTGCTACCTCTGTTAAGAGTCCATGTGATTGAAGGAATCATGGAGGCACTCATTCAGTTTTACGATCCGGTCTATCACTGTTTCACATTCCCGGATTACCAGCTCGCACCAACGCTGGAGGAGTATTCTCATCTAACCGATCTACACATTACTGATCGAGCTCCATTTTCTGGACTGGAAGAAATTCCAAAGGATCAGACCATTGCAAGAGCAATCTATTTGGATGAGTCAGAAATTAAGACTCGCATGACCACCAAGGGTGAGCTCCCAGGTTTGTCAGCCCAGTTCCTAACAAAGAAGGCTCTGTATTTTGCTAGTATAAGGAACATGACTGATTTTGAAAGCATCTTTGTCTTACTCACCTACGGGTTATTTCTATTTCCCAACATTAATAGCTTCGTCGATATCAACGCCATTAAGGTTTTCCTCATTGGAAACCCTGTGCCAATTTTACTCGCGGACGCATATCATTCTGTGCACTTAGGAAATTTGTACAGCGGAGGGACGATCACGTGCTGTGTACCCCTGTTATATAAATGGTTTATTTCCCATTTACCCAAGTCTGCTGCGTTTTGGGATCATAAGAGTGCCTTACGTTGGTCGCAGAAAATCATGTCTCTTACCAACTCTGATATAGATTGGTGCAATAGGATTTATGACAGGATCAGGATCATTGATCGTTGTGGAAACTTCCCCAACGTACCCCTCATAGGAACTAAGGGAGGAATCAACTACCATCCAGTATTGGTTCGTCGTCAATTTGGATACCCGATGAGGCATGTCCCGCGTAATGCTCATCTGGAGGGTCTTTTCTTCAAAGAAGGAGAAAATGACAGGGCACTAAAGATGGAAATAGTGTACGCTTGGAAACATGTTCATAAGAAAGGACGAGAGTCTTTAGGAAAACTGGACTGTGTCTCGGTGGAGCCTTATCTCCACTGGGTACAAACTAGAGCTCTCAAGCTAAAGATGCCTTATCCTCGTCACGGAGTTCTTCCGCCGAGGGAATCTGTCATGTACTTCATGGCTGAAACGGAAAAACTCCAGGTTACTCTCAACAAAGTTCAACAGGAGAGGAGGTCTTGGAAGAACAAGTACCGCACCCTCAATGTAGAGTGTACCAAAATACAGCGACTGCTAAAAGATAAAGATGCTCTGATCGATATTTTAGAGCAACATGCTGTGGATAATCAGGATGACCAAAGGAATTTGCTCGCTCCTTTCACTTGACAAAGGAATGACAACCCGACAACGGCCCAAGAGCCCCGGTCCAAGAAAAGGAAAGTACCAGAATCAGCACCCGAGTTCTCGTCAGAGAGGACTCGGGACCCCTTAGCTTAGGTTTCTGTTTCCGCACCTTGTAATCTACTGTATTTCTATTTTCACAATCCTTTGAATTCAATAAAACGGGGTTTCCCCACTGTTTGATATTTGCAATCTAATTGTCGAAGTTTATTTTGATTAAACAAAAAAAACAATTAATATAATCATTGCATTCATCATTCTCACGTCACGTATTCTTCTTACCTGCGAATCTCACGTTTGTGTCTCGATTCTAGAGTCAAACTGTCTCATTCGTACAATACTCGGGCCAATCGTCAGAAAAAGATGGATGATCTCGAGGAAGAGAACAGAGAGTTGAGAGAAGAGATCGACGCTCTGAGAGAGGATATGAGAAAGCTTCATAACGACATGCAAGCTATGGCAGAAGTGCAACAACAAAGGACTGTGATCTCAGAGATCACCTCAACGCCCATAGTGGAAAAGTCCGATCCTAGGTACAAAATGCTGAAGGGTCGTCCCTGGGGCATGCCACTTAACTATATCCCAGAAGGATATGTTTCGCCGATCAATGAGGATCAGGGAACCGCAGCAGGAACCGTTAGGCCTGAAGGTTACAAACTTCGGGAAAGCGAAGATGCCAGGGGCATGACAGCAACTCCTGAAGGTTACAAACTTCGGGAGGCACCGAGAGTCTCGACCATAATAACTATACCACCGCCCGTGGTACACACTATCCTGGAAGGACAGATTCCACAGATACCTTTTGGTGGAAACGATAACATGTTCGAAAGAATGAATGAGTTCTAGGAACAGATCCTGGGAATGCAGAAAGAACTGCAGGCCCTTCGCGGTCAGGATTTATTTGGAAAGGACGCCGCGGACCTCTGTTTGGTCCCTAATGTGAAAGTCCCGCACAAATTCCAGGTGCCCGAATTCGAAAAGTACAAGGGTACCTCTTGCCCTCAGAGTCACTTGGTGATGTACGCTCGGCGAATGTCAGCTCAGACAGAGAATCAGGATTTACTGATTCACTACTTTCAGGATAGTTTAACCGGTGCCGCCCTAAAATGGTACATGGGTTTAAACCGTGCTACGATTAGCACTTTCAGAGATCTTGGCACTGCCTTCGTCCAACAATATAAATACAATCTGGACATGGCACCCGACAGAGATCAACTCAGATCAATGTCACAAAAGGACAAGGAAACCTTTAAGGAATACGCTCAGAGATGGCGTGAAATTGCCGCTCAAATTTTTCCACCTCTTGAGGAAAAAGAGATGACAAAGATCTTCTTAAAGACCTTAAGCTCATTTTATTACGACAGAATGGTTGCCAGTGCACCCAGTGACTTCACCGAGATGGTCGGTATGAGAGTTCGTCTTGAGGAAGCCGTCCGAGAAGGACGTCTAGTGAAAGACGCTGGATCATCAAGTAGTACAAAGCGATACGGTAGTGCTCTCCCTATGAAAAAAGAGCAAGATATTGGGAATATCTCTCTCGGAAAGCAAAGGCGACGTTATCAGCCAGTAGCGGTTGTGACTCCTGCTATCAATCCTGCGCCTATTTCTACGTATCAACCTCAGGTTGCGCAGAGCCAACCTAATTAGCAAAGGACTCAACAGCCTCTTCAGCAGGCTCATTCTCCATACAATAACAACCGTACAACGCGGCCACCAGGATTTGATCCTATACCCGTATCGTACGCAGAACTATTTCCGTTACTATCGGCTAAAAGGCATGTCCAGACTAAGTCCCCTCTTATAGTACCGGAAAATCCGCCTTTTTGGTTTAAGGTGGATCAGACTTGCCCTTACCATCATGGAGGACCAGGGCATAACATAGAGAACTATCTCAATTTCAAATCCGACGTGCAAAAGCTTGTTTGGAGCGGGGTCTTATCTTTCAAGGATACAAATCCTAATGTTCTCACAAACCCGCTGCCTCAACACGAGAAAGCTACAGTCAATTTGATAGAGGGAGAGACTAACAACGTCTATCAAATTCATGATGTACTCTTGTTAAAGACCAATCTGGTCAAGATGCATGGTAGACAGAGCGGATATGGCCATGTGCCACCTCATAAATATCACCAGTGTGATATCTGCTCTAAAAGCAATCGAGGATGTCTTGTGGTGCAATCAGCTCTACAGGAACAGATGGATCCAAGAGCACCGAGTTCGTGGAGTTAACATGGTTTACACAAATTCTAACATCATTCAGAACCACGACATCTGTGTAATGAATGTTAACTTGGTGGCGATGCATTCCAGGAAAAGCCAGTATCATAATCTGTCGCGGCACGATTACAGTTCCTGTCTGGCTTGCTCGGTAAACAAACAGGGATGCTCTTTTGTACAAGAGGCCCTCCAGCATTAGATGGATCTTGGATGGATCCAGGACTACCATGATAGGAATCCCTATCAGATCAACATGATTCAAATCTTCGATATTCGCTTGATGAATACCAACCTGGTGGAGTTACACATGCTAAACAGGTCCGGCTCGGATTCTTGGTATCACATGATTATCAGAGCTGTAGGGCGGGTTGCGAAAACGATCAAGGTTGTGTCCTTGTCCAGGAAACCCTTCAACACTTGTTGAACCACCAGTGGCTTCCAATCTATATGGATGAAGACACCCAGCAAATTAGTATTACCAATGGGAACTCTACTCGGCATCAAAGTCGGGACGTTCGATCTGTGGAAACTGACCTAGTGAGGTTACATTGTATTCAAAGCGGGCGTGACCAGGTGCCACCACACAACTATGAACATTGTAGAGTCTGTTCGGAAAGTAACCAAGGATGTTACCTTGTGCGAGCAGCTCTTCAGGGTCAGGTGGATCGTAGAGAGATTCGCCCATATCCGGGTTCCGGACCAATCAACTGGGCACCGGACTACCTCGCTGATCAAATTGAGGACGTTGTCGTAATATCTGATCATCAGAGGGCTAGGGATGTTTGTACCATCATCCCTCTACTTGACGAATCGAGAGTTCCCAACCAGGAACGGATCGAAATTGCTTACGATGGTCGGAAAAATCAGAAGGCTCCCATAGTCATCTATCTACCAGGACCATTACCGTATGAATCAACTAAGGTTATCCCTTACAAATATGGTGCAACAACAGTTGAGAATGGAAAGGAAATTCCATTACCCTCCGTCGTGAATATTGCATACATCAGTCGAGTAACACGGAGTGGTCGAATCTTCAACCGAGGAGTTGGAGAACTTAACAAAGAAAAGGAACCTCAGACAGAAGTTCCCAATCCACAGGTCGGTCAATCTAGTAATCCCGACCTTTCGAAAAAAACGATGAGATGCTGAAGCTCATCCAAAGGAGTGAATACAACATTGTTGATCAGCTAGTACAAACTCCTTCAAAGATCTATGTGCTGTCACTTTTACTCAGTTCAGAAGCGAACAGGGAGGCTCTACAGAAAGTCTTGGAGCAAGCCTTTTTAGAATAGGATGTAACAACCAGACAGTTCGATAGCGTTGTCTCTAACATCACTTCCAACAATAACTTGGGATTTAGTGATGAGGAATTACCGGAAGAGGGTCGCCGTCATAACATGGCACTCAATATCACGGTTAGCTGCCAGGGAGATGCTTTAGCCAGCGTACTGGTAGACACAGGGTCAGCCCTGAATGTTATGCCGAAGTCCACTTTGATGCAATTATCCTTCAAAGGACCCCCGATGAGAACCAGTGAGGTCGTCGTCAAAGCATTTGACGGGTCCAAGAAAGCGGTTATCAACGAAGTCGACCTTCCCATAACTATTGGTCCTCACACTTTCCAAGTCGCTTCCCAGGTCATGGACATCCGGGCAATGTACACTTGTTTATTAGGAAGACCTTGGATACATCAGGCTGGGGCGGTCACCTCGACCCTCCACCAAAAGTTAAAGTTCGTCCAGAACAACCAGCTCGTCACGGTCTGTGGAGAACAAGCTTTGCTCGTGAGTAACTTATCATCATCTACTGGTATAAAACCCGAGGAGGTTATTGGAACTCAGTTCCAAGCACTGTCGGTGAGCAAGGACAATCAATTTGAAGAGGGAACCTCGATTTCCTCATACAAAGATGCTATCAAAGCGGTCGAGAGTACCAATACAACAGGATGGGGACAGCTAGTCATTCCTACTGACAATAAAACAAAGAAGGGTCTTGGTTTTTCTGCAACCTGTACCCAGACAGCTGCTACCAATGAAAGTCTTCATCCCATTCAAGACTTCTTCCACAGTGGAGGTTTCCTTCACCTAGTGCCTCAAGAAGTGCATACCATCAATAAAGATGATCCCTCTGATACAGATGAAGAAGGGGAGTCCTATCTTAACAAGGACGGTTATATGTCTCAGGACGAAACACAGACTCCCTTTTGCTTTCCTACACAGAGTCCGATATTTATACTCAGGTCAGATGTCGAAATGATATACGGAGATTGTGATCTGGAAGGATGACGTGCTCCACCAAACTCATTAGAGGAGGACAATATGATGAAGGACAACTTTGACCACAACTATTATGGCCCGATGGATGGCCTACCAATGTGGCAGCCGTATCTAGGAGACTTGGGGCAAGGAAATCAGCCGAACAATGAAAATCAGCTGAGCATCATTGAAAAGAATACCTGTGTCCCCACCATGTCATGGGATCAACAATCAGGTCATTCAGAAAACGTTCAGTACGACGATGAATTTGCAACGTTTGCAGGTTAACGTCATCGAAAGAGATGACTCCTCCAGTTCCAAAAAATTGTGGGACACCTTGGGACAACCGAGTGGAAAATACGACTATATGGTCAAGTACACTGCTACCGAAAACTCTCGTATCAGGTTCGAATACATCCAGCCAACTGGATGGGGAGATTTGCCTGAGAGCACAAATGCTATGCAAAATGCAACAGAGGAATCCTCCTACGACAATTCTGCCTGGGAGACAGATTCCAATTATCCTGCTCCGCCAGAAATCAGCGTCATTTCTGAAGACAAATCAAGGAAGGTGCCAGACTTAGTGATTCACCGAGGAGTTCGCCGCTAATGGGTTGCTGTCGATGTTCCGAAGATCGTTCATAAGTCAAAGTAATTGTCGTCTTTACTTTAACCTTTCACCCTGCCCAGGTGAAACGGATGTTTTGATAGGGCTCACTTTTTGTAAATTTCCCTCTTCGCTTCGCCCAAAGCGACAGAGCTTTGTTTTAAAGGGTTGTAGTTTCAAGAATCGACTTGTTCATTAATAAAATAACGTCATTCTGTAATTTCCACATTAATTGCTATTTTCTCTTTTTGCTTTTTTCAGAAAATGGTAATCCTAAAAAAATAAATCAATAATAATAAACAAGCAGTTTTTCAAAGAAATACACTGCACACACTCTTGCATTCTCTCTATCTCTTCTAAACACAAATCATACCGTCATGCAGATTGCTTGTTTTAAACCCCGTTGAAACATACGATCCGATGCATTCTCCCAACTTTGAGTTCCCAGTATTTGGGGCTGAAGAAGAGAATGACGACGAAATTCCAGAAGAGATCTCCCGATTACTCAGACAGGATGAAGGCTCCATTGAACCTCATAAAGAGCCGTTGGAAACGGTAAACTTAGGTTCGGAAAAAGATAGAAAAGAAATCAGGATTGGGGCACTGCTCAGTCCAACTGCCAGAGAGGGTTTGGTAAAGCTTCTCAAAGAATTCCCCGATGTATTTGCTTGGTCCTATCAGGATATGCTAGGGTTCGATACCAGCATCGTGGAACATCACTTACCATTAAGATCGGAATGTCCGCCAGTAAAATAGAGGTTGAGACGGACTCACCCGGACATGGCCATCAAAATCAAAGAGGAGGTACAGAAATAGATTGACGCGGGTTTCCTCGCCACATCAGAATATCCTCAATGGTTAGCCAACATCGTACCCGTTCCAAAAAAGGATGGAAAAGTCAGAATGTGTGTGGACTGCAGGGATCTAAACAAGGCTAGTCCAAAGGACGACTTTCCTTTACCACACATTGACATGTTGGTTGACAGTACATCAAAGTTCAAAATTTTCTCCTTCTTGGATGGATTCTCGGGCTATAACCAGATCAAAATGGCGCCGCAAGACATGGAGAAAACTCCGTTCATTACCCCCTGGGGTACCTTCTGTTACAAGGTAATGTCGTTCAATTTGAAGAACGCCGGGGCAACCTATCAGAGGGCCATGACTACTCTGTTTCATGACATGATACATGAAGAAATCGAGGTATATGTCGATGACATGATTGCAAAATCTAAGATAGAAGATGAGCATGTGACCCATCTGTCAAAACTATTCGAGCGGTTGAGAAAGTACAAACTCCGCTTGAATCCCGACAAATACACCTTCGGTGTCCGTTCAGGGAAACTCTTAGGGTTCATCGTCAGCCAGAAAGGAATTGAGGTTGATCCTGACAAGGTCAAGGCCATTCGAGAAATGCCTTCTCCAAAAACTGAAAAACGAGTCAGAGGATTCCTGGGACGTTTGAACTACATCTCCAGATTCATATTCCTCATGACCGTGACATGTGCGCCGATTTTCAAATTACTCAAAAAGAATCAGGACTGCGTTTGGACAGAAGACTACCAAACCGCCTTCGACAATATTAAGGAATACCAGTTGAATCCTCCGATTTTATCACCCCCGGTGGAAGGAAGACCACTTATTATCTACCTCACAGTCCTAGAGGACTCAATAGGATGTGTACTTGGCCAACAAGATGAAACCAAAAGGAAAGAGTCTGCCATCTACTATTTGAGCAAGAAATTTACCGACTGCGAGACTCGGTACACTATGCTTGAAAAAACTTGCTGCGCTTTGGCTTGGGAAGCCAAACATCTTCGCCAGTACATGATTCGTCATACTACTTGGTTAATCTCAAAAATGGATTCAATCAAGTACGTCTTTGAAAAGCCTGCTCTCACGGGAAGGATTGCTCGTTGGCAGATGTTGTTATCAGAATATGACATAGAATACCATGCTCAAAAAGCCGTTAAGGGAAGTGTTTTAGCCGATCATTTGGCTCATCAACCGATTGACGATCAAGAATCAGTCGGGTTTGACTTCCTATACGAAGATGTCATGTATTTGAAAATGAAAGATTGCGATGAACCGTTACCCAGTGAAGGGCCAGAACCAGGTTCCCAATGGGGACTAATCTTTGACGGAGCTGTCAATCATTACGGAAATGGAATTGGGGCAATCATCATAACACCTCAGGGTACCCACATTCCTTTCACCGCCAGACTGACATTCAAGTGCACAAACAACGAGGCCGAATACGAAGCTTGTATTATGGGTCTCGAAGAAGCGATTGACTTAAGGATTAAGAACTTGAATGTATATGGCGACTCAGCCCTGGTTATCAATCAGATTAAAGGAGATTGGAACACGTACCAATCAGGATTGATTCCTTACAAAGACTACGTAAGAAGGTTGTTACCCTTCTTCAACAGAGTCGATTTCATCATATCCCTCGTGAGGAGAATCAAATGGTTGATGCATTAGCCACTCTCTCTCTTCCATGATTAGTGTAGGTCAATGGAATGACCTACCTAAGATTGACATAATGCGCCTTGAGCGGCCCGCTTACATCTTCGCGATTGAAGCAGTCATAGATGACAAACCTTGGTATCACGATATCAAATGCTTCCTTCAGAAACAAGAGTACCCACCTGGGGCACTAAGGAAGGACAGGAAAACCCTCAGAAGGCTGGCAGGCAGTTTCTTCCTGAGCGGTGATACACTCTATAAGAGAAATTTTGACATGGTCTTGCTCCGATGTGTAGACAGACCAGAAGCAGACATGCTGATAAAAGAAATTCACGAAGGATCCTTTGGCACTCATGCCAACGGACATACAATGGCGAGAAAATTTCTAAGAGCAGGGTACTATTGGTTGACAATGGAATCTGACTGCTACGCATACATGAGGATGTGTCATAAGTGTCAGATATACTCCGACAAGATTCATGTACCGCCAACGCATCTCAAAGTTCTTTCTTCCCCATGGCCTTTTTCCATATGGGGAATCGACATGATTGGCTTGATTGAGCCCAAAGCTACAAACGGATATCGGTTCATTCTGGTAGCCATTGATTACTTCACTAAGTGGGTCGAAGCAGCGTCGTACGCTAATGTAACCCGACAAGTGGTGGTCCGATTTATCAAAAATAATATCATCTGCCGTTATGGTGTTCCGAGCTAGATCATTACTGATAATGGATCTAACTTGAACAATAAGATGATGAAAGAGTTATGCGCAGAGTTCAAGATCGAACACCATAACTCATCTTCCTACAGACCAAAGATGAACGGAGCGGTAGAAGCGGCTAACAAGAACATCAAGAAGATTGTTCAAAAGATGGTTGTAACCTACAAAGATTGGCACGAGATGCTACCCTTTTCTCTTCACGGTTATCGCACATCTGTCCTCACTTCAATAGGGGCAACCCTTTTCTCTCTAGTATATGGCATGGAAGCAGTGCTCCCCATAGAAGTAGAGATCCCATCAATCCGGGTATTGATGAAAGCTAAGCTTACAGAAGCTGAATGGTGTCAAAGTCGACACGATGAACTAAATATGATCGAAGAGAAATGAATCACGGCATTATGCCACGGTCAGTTGTATCAACAGAGAATGAAGAAGGCGTTTGACAAAAAGGTTCAACCTCGCGTCTTCAGGAAAGGAGACCTTGTGCTCAAAAAGATACAATCTTTTCTCAGTGATTCTCAGGGCAAATGGACCCCTAATTATGATGGCCCCTATGTGGTCAAGAAAGCTTTCTCAGGCGGTGTCGTGAGACTTGCAACCATGGACGGAGAGGAATTTGCCTACCCCACAAATGTTGACGTAGTCAAGAAATACTTCACCTAAATAAAAAAAACGTCTCGGTGGATTGAAAACCCGAAAGGGTGGTCCAGGAAAAAATTAGAGACATGATCAAAAATCATCCCGGTGGATTGGAAACATCACAGTACAATCCAGGCAAAAATCAGGGATAATGGCAAGTAACTACGTTCGACAAATGGGCAAGTCCCTCGGCAGCAGTTACATCATCCGTCAGGAAAACTCCAGTCAAGGTCATCTTCGACAGAAGCTCAAGATGCCCTGAAGTCAAAGTTGGTAGAAGGATAGTGGTCGTTATGTTTCAATGTAGCCCTTTTCCTTGTAAATTACCATTTTCAAACTTTGTAAATACACTATGGAATCACGCGTTTGGCTGATTTCCATCCTATCAATAAAATTTGAGCCCTTTGTGCTTTTGTTTGCAATTCATATTTGTTTTAGCTTTACAGAATGATGTTTTTAACATGATCAATGATTCTTGAAACGAAACAAAAATGAATTTACTTGTTAAAATTGTTCTGCTTTTAAAAATAAAGATGGCAATTTCTTTTGACTGTTGAACATTGAAAGAACGTCGATCGTTTCTCCAAAGGTGTTCGAGCCTCAAAGTGCAGAATCAAAGTACTCCTTCTAAACCAGTATGCCTAAATGAAGGATCAGCTACGTCAGATGTGAATGCTCCATCTGACCTCTTTGGTTGAGTTCCCATCTCCTAAGCCCGACCAACGTCGCTCCCAACATGGACCGTTTCTCCTAAGCAAGGCAGAATTGCTATCTTGAACCAGCGGTACTTCTTCGCCCCGCGATGGCCGAGTATCCCATCGTGTTCATCCGTTAGTTTGTATGTCGCGTCAGTTTTGTCAGCATATACATACATACATCATGCATTATTGATTTGCATTCACATTCATATTGCATCACTATCACTCCAGTCGGTCTTGTCTCGTAGTGGTAACAGTCCTCTCAATCGAGTTGTCAAGTTCTTTCCTCATCAAGAAAGGTTGCGTCTGAACAATCTCTCTCCTCCAGTTTAGTTCTGGATCAGAATTGGCCATTGACCACTTTGATAACTTGAACCTCTGAAAGACCAGAGAACCTTCAACCGATGTCACTCTTCGCCATTGAAGATGATATCTTCGCTTTCCCGGATTAAGGAAAATCCCTAGAAGAAGCCTCTTAAGCAGAGATTCGGCAATGCGACTGTTTTTCTCCAAAAAACCGCTGATGAAAAGGTCATCAGCACCTCAAAATTGGATCACATCATATGGCGTTTCTCTGGGAAGATCCCGAGAAAAGTATGATGCAATATCCCCAAGCGTGAAAGCAGTCTCTCAAGAGACTCGTTTTCCCCAGTAGAGTCGGCAAATGGCGTCTCCAAACAGATAAGTTTGTACACCTCTACAACTCAGATGACTGGGTTCCCCAGCAACTCTGACATCAAACTTTTTCTATCAAATGGCATCTCTCCAGGAAAATTCGGCGAGAAGTTTGAGGAAAATCGCTACGAATAGCGTCCCTTGTCAAGAAAGTTTATTGATAAAAGAAACTAAGACCAGTTCCTTGGTAGGAAACCAGGATCGAGGGGAAGTTTATTTCAGAAACTAAGACCAATTCCTTGGTAGGAAACCAGGATCGAGGGGAAGTTTATTTCAGAAACTAAGACCAGTTCCTTGGTAGGAAACCAGGATCGAGGGGAAGTTTATATCAGAAACTGAAACCAGTTCCTTGGTAAGAAACCAGGATCGAGGGGAAGTTTATATTAGAAACTGAGACCAGCTCCTTGGTAGGAAACCAGGATCGAGGGGAAGTTTTACCTTTTCTAAGCAGCATTGCTCAGTAAAAGAATAAGGATGCGCAAGCTACCACTCTTAACCACCATCAAAATTTCGGGTATTCCGATATTTAATCCTCTTGCACCCCGAATGCCTGAATACCTTCGCCATTCACCCCTTCGGGTCCAAGAAAATTAAATAGGGGCATCTGTCATACCCCAAATTTTGACCACTAAGATTTCCCATCATTGTGAAAATCATCATCACAATATAGAGAGACCATCATACCTCATCAGTCTCCCCAAAGATGGGTGAGCATCCACTACAATCAAATTTAGGGTTTCCAGCCCTCTCAGAGCTTTTAGACAAAGGATCAATCAAGGAATGACATGATCTTCAACTTGTCTAGCCTCTCAAATATCCACAAGGGATCAAGAGGACTCCCACTTCAAGGATTAAGCACAAGGTTGCTCCCTTCCAGGTGGATCAAGCCTCAAGATCGCCAGTGTCACCAAATTAGGGTTTGGTCGACCAGGGCCTCCAGATGAAAATTTTCCTCTGGGCATAAGCCAATGCTTCAAAGAATATCCTAAAATACTCCATGGAACCTCATGGGCCGATCTATCAAGTCAATTTGACCTCAGGGGATGCATACAACAAAAATCAGGAATTAGTGTTTCTTGACCTAATTCACCCCTAAGTTGACTTTTGGGACAAATCATGAGCCAAGACCTCAAGAGAGGATTTGAGGGTCTCCAACATACCACATTGATTCATTTGTAACAATGGATTGATCCAGGGAGCTGGAGCAGCAAGTCTCAATTTCATCAGTACCACAGTTAGGGTTTTGCGAGAAAAGTCAACTGTATCTTTGACTTTTGACCAAGACATGCTCCCAAACCCTAAGACATGATTCAATATACCCTATAACACCCATGGAACATGTCCATCAAGTTTGATTTAGGTCAAGGACATGATTTCCAAAAGGATCGCACAGTTTGGAATTCATCTGATAAAAAGTCAACTGGCACAAAAGTCAACTTTGGCTTTTTAAAATTTTTCACAAAAATGGTTTTTTAACCGTAAAATGATGTTAATGTATGATTTAAATCATCATTCATCAAGAAAAATCAAGATAAGTGGGATAACTTGTAAAAGGGGTAACCATAAAAACTTAGAAAATTTTCTAAGTTATGAATAAAGTGGCAAGGGTACCAACTTTGGAGGATCATAACTCCTAAACCACAAAGCCATTTTTCCCCATCCAAAGCTTGATGTGCAGATCTAATTACCCTCTACAAAAGCTTAAAACTGACCCCCCCTCCAAATTCTTCATGGATTTTGAGTTATGGAATGAACAAAATCACAAAAAGTGAAAATGTCACTTTTTTCCAACACTTAGTGAAATTTTCACTAAGTCAGAATCTTCCTTCACTTTTTTCCAAATGTAGGGGGATTTTTCACTTGGATCCAAAAGGTATCAAAACCAAATATGATCAGACAGTTGTTGTATCATATGAGGGCTTTCCAAAATGGCCAAGAACATCACCAAATTCCACTTGAGCAATGAGATATGACAAGGGCAATATGCCTTGCTGAAAACTGCCAAGGCTAGGCAGAATTTTGCATTTTTGCTCAATTTGGAAAAATCAGATAATTCCAAGCCTTGTCATCATCTTGGACACATCTGAGGATTAAATCTAAAGGGGACAAACACTGAGTCAAGCCTCCAAAGTCCTTGGAATAAGAAGTAGCATGCCAAACCGAGAATTGCCTAAAAGAGGGACAAGACTCCAATTTTGGATTGCAGCATTCAATGTATACACCAAGGTGGCATTGACTAAGCCATTTGCAACTGAATTCAGTCAAGACTTATCCAAGACCAAGGGAACCACAGTCATGTGCCCTAACCTCTAGTCAATGGCTAGAGGAGACTTGGATTCCAAAGTGCAACCATTGGCCAAACCTCTGCTGCAGTTGCCATTCACTATTGATCCCAAAATAAACTTGTTCTACTATAAATAGAGCTCATTTGTGCTCAGTTTGAGTACATTAAAGCCATCAAACAGATACTTTCCTCAAAATCCCTTTCTTTAGGCAAAAATACCTTCTTTAGCAAGGTAACTCTGAGTTTTTGAGTTAGAAAGCATTTCCATCACAACTCATGATCCTAACACCTCATAAACATCATATCTAGGTGATCCAAACCATCAAAAGTGACCTGTAACACCAAAATCACAAAGTCACCTCTCAAAACCTCAAAATAGGCCTTTTGTGCATTTTTCAAGCCATGTCTTGATTCAGTCACTTTCTAAACCAGATAAAACCTCAAACACACTCCAAATAACATCCTTGAACTGTCCTAAATGGTTCCCCCATCTGGAACACCATTTGAGAGAGTTGTTATTTTGGTCATTTTAACCCCTTTTGCAAGAAAGGGCCAGTTTGTGTTTTTGCAGGTTCCAGCTGATTCCAACCATCCTAAAAGCTTCTAAGGGATCATTGGAGAGTGTATAAAGCATCAAACTATTTCTGGAAGAAGAAGTTTGGCAGATTGCATAGAAAACTCCAAAAGCTCAAAAAGAGGTAAGCATCATGACTTGAACTTTCCAAAATATGCATTGCTTTGAAGTCCACTGATCATACACACCTCATACATGTTATATATGTTGTGTTTGAACCAATTCATCATGTATTCATGCCTGTATCAAAGTGTAGCATAGAAAATGCAATTATAGGCCTTTTCAAAACCACTATCGGGTTTTAAGGAGGGAGTATGATCTGGAAAAAATACCACCACCATTGGATTCCTTGTGAAATTCTAGGCCAGATGCATATAAATTTTGCCCCCAACCATTGAGAAATGAGAAAGTTATGGACCTTCCCGTTTCTTGGCAAAACTTGTCTTGCCTTGCCTTGGCCAGGCCTAGAAAACAAGGCATGCCTTGTATATTTGTGGTTTCACTTCAAGCAATGGATATATCACCACCCCAGTGGTAAGGCGCGCGCCCTATAACCTTGAGGTCGTGGGTTCAAACCCCACCCATGCCATTTTGTGTTTTCTCACATTTTTGCTATTTTTCCAATATTTTTATGTTTTATTAATTAATTGGAAAATTAATAACTCTTTCAATTTTAATTATTTTTTATTGGTTCTTTTTGCAAAAAATCACAAAAATGTTGAAATATTTTATTCCACAAAAAAAATTAAGTTTTTATTATATAATTAGTATTTTTGTGAATAAATTCCTTTTTAATGTTTTTAAACATTTTAAAAGTGAATATTTACTTTGAAAATCAAAACCAAGTGAGTTTTAATTAACCTTGTGATTAATCCCTCATTTCTCAAACCTTAAACAAAAATTACAAATGGTTTATTCAAACTTATTTGGTATTTTATTTGATTTTCTTTAAATATTTACTTTTAAAGAATAACAAATTCGGGTTTCTTTGATTTTCACCCTCATCAAACAATGCAAAAACACTTGGGCCTCTAATAGAGTGTAAGACCTAATCCTTTGTAAATACAAAACTTTTTAGGCCTCACTTATTGTATAAGTCCCGTTGTATTTCAAAAAGTTCGACGCGATCATCGTCCTTTGAAAAAACAAACCCTGGGCCTCTCCTCGAGCTATAAGACCCATTTAAAATCTCTTGGGCCTCTAATAGAGTGTAAGACCCAATCCTTTGTAAATACAAAACTTTTTGGGCCTCACTTATTGTATAAGTCCCGTTGTATTTCAAGAAGTTCGGTGCGATCGTCGCCTCTTTTAAACAAACCCTGGGCCTCTCCTCGAGCTATAAGACTCATTTAAAATCTTTTGGGCCTCTATTATAGTGTAAGACCCAACCCCCTTTGAAAACCAAACCATTTTGGGCCTCAATGCATTGTATAAGACCCACCGCGTTTTCGAAAATCTCGGCGCGATCGTCATTTTCAAACAAATGACCCTGGGCCCACCCTCGTGTTGTAAGCCCCATTCTTTTTCTTTAAAAACTTGGGCCTCCTGAGAGAGTGTAAGACCCATCCCCTTGTACAGAAAACTTTTTGGGCCTCAGTCACTGGTATAAGTCCCTCTGTACAAAACGACAGTGCGATCAGTGATAAACCTTGGGCCTCTCCTTGAGTTGCAAGCCCCAACATCTTTTCAAAATACTTTCTCCTTTAATTTTAAATATACTGTTGTTTTCAATCTTTCTTTGTTGAGCAACTAACCAAACAGCATGGAAGCTCTACAACCGAGTAAGTGGTTATATGTTTTCTTTATCCGCTTTCATATACATATAACTGTATTGTGGGGTTGTTTCGCTGTAAGTCTTCTTTCATAAACTCATATCAACTGTGTAATACTAGTATAGATATTTAGAGTTTCCCCGGCAACTACGTCTAGCACTAAGCCCTGTTGATCACTCTTAAATAGACAAAACTAGATCCCCATAGGATTACCAGACACAGTCTTCCCTCCTCTTGGGGTTAAACAATATGGAGACGTTAAAGGCAGCATTCTCGGTGAACCCTTTTCTCAGACTGTCACTCTTAGAAATTGTCAAAGAAACTCTACTCCCCAGAGATGGTCATTTCTCCGTGAATGGCATCTCTTGAGTTTCTTCCAAATTCTCGGACTTTCCTGGCTTGATCTATTCTCTGTGAATAGCCTGTCTTGAATTTCTCAGGGTTTGGGGACCCACAGGCTTCCTAAAAGCATCCCCGCCTCCTCTTGGGCATTGTACAAGGACCCTACAGGTTCTTAGAAGTATTCACAGCCTCCTCTTAGGCTTCGTATAAGGATTCTTCCTTCGGGAAGAGAGTCTCCTCTTGGGCTTCATACAAATTGTCCCTCGGCTTCTTAAAAGTTTCCAGCCTCCTCTTGGGCTTCGTACAAATTGTCCCGACGACCTCCTAGAGGTATAGGAACAGAAATTAGTCATCTTAATAGAACAGTCTTTCAAAAAGTCTAGATCTTTCTACCGTAAACATACTACTACTGTTTCTTTAAGCATAGTACAAAAGATAAAACTCTAGACTTGGACAGTCTAATCTCTTTGAGCCTCGAAGGCATTCTCAAGTAGGGAAAAACACCCATAGACTTGGACAGTCTAGAAACCCTCTGGATTCCCCATTTCCTTAAAGAATAGGAAATAACCCTGATCCTCTGATCAACCCCAAAGCATAGCCTTACCTTTAATCAGTCTTTTTATAAGAACTGATTTTCTCTTTTAACCAACCTACTGGACCTGTCACTTAACTGAAACTGCAATCCTTTTAGTCTCTATCTCGGGCTTCGTACGAGACACAAAAAGACTCTCTTGTTGAGTCAATCTCCCTTTAGCCTCCATCTCGGGCTTCGTACGAGATACAAAAAACACTCTCTTGTTGAGTATAAAAGCACTCTCTTGTTGAGTCAACCTTTAACCTCCGTCTTGGGCTTCGTATAAGACACATCTAAAAGCACTCTCTTGTTGAGTCGAACCCTTTTAGCCTCTCTCTCGGGCTTCGTACGAGACACATAAAAACACCCTCTTGTTGGGCCAATAGCCTCCTCTTAGGCTTTGTATACGAAAAACCCCGGTTGAGTCAATTAACCTTTTAGCATCAAAATTGTGCCTCGTTCACAAGATACAAACATCAACAACTCCTTTCATCTAATTGCTGTAAGCGGCAAGCCTCTGAATTATTTACATCCACGCCACTGTCCCTCTTTTAGCATGAGAAATTCCTAAGGAAAGATGGCATTACTCTACACTGAGTTAAAGTCTTCTCCTTCAGGTTAAAACCCCCTATAAAGGAAATTATAGCATTGCTAGGATTCACATATCCCGGTTAAAGTAATCCCCCTTTATAGTCAATTACCCAACAGCTGTGACACACAAACCCCCTTTAGAGATGACAAATTCTCTCTAAAGACAACACCTTTTTAGCTTCACATCTTGGGCTTCGAACAAGATACAAATAGACCCTTCAGCTTCACATCTTGGGCTTTGAACAAGATATAAACCACCTTTTCAGCTTCACGTCTTGGGCTTTAAACAAGACACCAAAACACCATTTCCTCCCATAGAATAGGAGGAACTACGATTGCTCTGATTTCCCTGTTTCGGTAAACGGGAATACGTAGGCATAAGATTGAAAGAAAAATCTTAGCGAGCACACTAATCCAAAACCCAATTCCCATACCCTCACATATCAATTGAAAAGCATCAGTCTTAAACTCCCATCAATCACCTATGCACTATTTTAACAAAATAACTTAAGAGAGACCCACAATCTCAATAGCATCTGTAAACCAACAGTCATCTGTTTAAACTCAGTATGCAAGCAGGGTTAATTGGAGACATCTATTTCCCTTCCTTCATCAACTTCAATAGGATAAAAAATGAATCGAACTGTAGTACCCCAAAGGCGATAGTGCTTCGTAACCACGTTCAAAAATTCGCGCTACACTAAGACCACAAGACATGGTTTAAGGGTCTCCAATACACTACATTGATCCATTTGCAACAATGGATTGATCCAAGAAGCTTGATTCACAAGTTTCAATTTCATCAGGACCACAATTAGGGTTTTGAGGAAAAAAGTCAACTATGCCTTTGACTTTTGACCAGGACATGCTCCCAAACCTTGGGGCATAATTCAATACACCCTATAACACCTATGGAATCCATCCATTAGGTTTAATTTAGGTCAAGGGCTTAATTTCACAAAGGATCGCACAGTTTAGATTTCATCCGATAAAAAGTCAACTGTACAAAAATCCAAAGTTTGAATTTTTCAATTTTTGGTCAACCAAGGTTCTTTATCCCTAAAACAATGTTAATATGTGATTTGAATCATCATTCATCATGAAAAATCAAAGAAAGTGAGTTAACTTGTAAAAGGGGTAACCATAAAAAACTTAGAATTTTTCTAAGTTATGGAACAAAGTGGCTAGGGTACCAACTTCCAAGGACCATAACTTGAGATCCAAGCAACCATTTTGGATGGTCCAAAGCTGGATTTGTAGCTCTCATTACATACTTCAAAAGTGTCAACTACATCTCATTCCAATTCTTCATGGATTTTTAGTTATGGAGTGATCAAAATGGCTAAAAACATGAAAATGATATTTTTTCCAACACTTAGTGAAATTTTCACTAAGCCAGAATCTGCCTTACTTTTTCCAAAATGTATGGACATTTTTCACCTTGATCCAAGTCAAACCGGGTTGTAGCGTGATTTTTGTGGTCCTGAGTCATGATCGCTTGGGCACTACAGTTCGATTCATTTTTTATCCTATTGAGTTGATTAAGGAAGGGAAATAGATGTCTCTAATTAACCCTGCTTGCATACTGAGTTTGAACAGCGGTCTGTTAGGTTACAGATGCTATGTGGAGGTGGGGCCCAATCTTTGATTATTTCGTTAAGAACACAGTGTCTGGATTATTTGTGAGGTTTTTGGTAATGTGTTTAGATTTGATGCTTTTGGGTTGATTTGGTGGAGATACTGGATTTTGGGTTTTTTGATTGGTATGCTCGCTAAGATTTTTTCAATCTTATGCCTACGTATTCCCGTTTGATGAAACAGGGAAATCAAAGCGATCGTAGTTCCTCCTATTCTATGGGAGGAAAAAGGTTATTTTGGTGTCTTGTTCAAAGCCCAAGACGTGAAGCTAAAGGTGATTTGTATCTTGTTCGAAGCCCAAGATGTGAAGCTAAAGGGCTTATTGATGAGAGAGAATTTGTCATCTCTAAAAGGGGATATTTGGTCTGTTTGTCACAACTGTTGGGTGACTGATTATAAAGCAGAATTACTTTAACTGGGATATGTGAATCCAGCAATGCCATAATTTCCTTTATAGAGGATTTTTAACCTGAAGGAGAAGACTTTAACTCAGTGTAGAGCAATGCCATCTTTCCTTAGGAATTTCTCATGCTAAAAGAGGGACAGTGGCGTGGATGTAAATAATCCAGAGGCTTGCCGCTTACAGCAAATAGATGAAGGAAAAGGAGTTGTTGATGTTTGTATACTGTGAGCAAGGCACATATTTTGATGCTAAAAGGTTGATTGACTTAACTGGGATTTTTCTTATACAAATCCTAAGAGGAGGCTATTGACCCAACAAGAGGGTTGTTTTTATGTGTCTCGTACGAAGCCCGAGAGAGAGGCTAAAAGGGTTGACTCAACAAGAGAGTGCTTTTATGTGTCTTGTACGAAGCCCAAGATGGAGGCTAAAAGGTTTTGACTCAACATGAGAGTCTTTTATACTCAACAAGAGAGTGATTTTTTTATCTCGTACAAAGCCCAAGATGGAGGCTAAAAGGTTTTGACTCAACATGAGAGTCTTTTATACTCAACAAGATAGTGTTATAGTATCTTGTATGAAGCCCGAGATGGAGGCTAAAAGGAAATTGACTCAACAAGAGAGTCTTTTAGTATCTCGTACAAAGCCCGAGATGGAGGCTACTTATGCTGGTGACTGTTTCAGTTTAGTGACAGGTCCAGTATGTTGGATAAAAGAGAAAATCAGTTCTTATGAAAGGAACGATTAAAGGTATTGTTGTGCTTTGGGATTGATCAGAGGATTAGGGTTATTTCCTTTTCTTTGAGGAAATCAAAAATCCAAAGGGTATTGAGACTGTCCAAGTCTACTGGTGTTTTGAGAAATCGATTCTCAAGTAATGAATGATCTTTGTATGATGCCCAAGAGAAGACTGGTATGTTAAGGGATGAAGGTCAACCCATTAACTGGTCTGACACTTGACTCAGAAAGACAGCTCTAGCAAATTGATGACTAGGTTCTATTCCTATACCTGTAGAGGTCTCTGGGTCCTTGTACTAAGCCTAAGAGAAGGCATGAGAGCTTTTAAGAAGCCGAGGGTCCTTGTACAATGCCCAAGAGAAGGCGGGGATGCTTTTAAGAAGCCAGTGGGTCCCCAAACCCCAAGAAGTTCAAGACATGCCATTCACCGAGAATAGATCAAACCAGGAAAGTCCAAGAATTTGGAAGAAACTCAAGAGATGCCATTCACGGAGAAAAGATCATCTCTGGGGAGTAGAGTCTCTTTGACGATTTCTAAGAGTGACAATCTGAGAAAGGGTTCACCGAGAATGCTGTCTTTCACGTCTCCATATTGTTTAACCTCAAGATGAGGGAAGACTGTGTCTGGTAATCCTATGGGGATCTAGTTTTGTTTGTATTTAAGAATGACCAATGGGGCTTTACCTAGTGCTAGACGTAGTTGCCGGGGAAAACTCTAAATAACTATACTATTATTACACAGTGGATATATGACGAGTATATAAAAGTTTGTGAAAGAAGACTTACAGTGAGCAGCCCCACAATACAGTTATATATATATATATATATATATATATGAAAGCGGATAAAGAAAGCGGGTAAACACTTACTCGATTGTAGATCTTCCATGCTGTTTTGTTAGTTTGTTCAACAAAGAAAGCTTTGATAATAATATTATATTCAAAATCAAAGGAGAAAGTGCTTTGAAAAGATTGTTGAGGCTTACAGCTCAAGGAGAGGCCCAAGGATTTATCAGTTATTGCACTGTTATTTTGAAATTGTACAGGGACTTATACAAGTGACTGAGGCCCAAAAAGGTTTTCTGTACAAAGGGATGGGTCTTACACTCTCTCAAGAGGCCCAAAGGTGTTTAAAGAAAAATAATGGGCCTTATAACACGAGGGTAGGCCCAGATGATTTATTTTTGAACTGGCAATCGCGCCGAGTTTTCTTTTTTTAACGCTGAGGGACTTATACCATGTCTGAGGCCCAAAAAGTTTTGGTTAAAAGGGGGTTGGGTCTTACACTCTTTTATAGGCCCAATGATTTATTTTTGTACAAGTGGTGGGGCTTACAGCTCAAGGAGAGGCCCATGGTTTTTTTTGTTAAAAAGGCGACGATCGCGCCGAACTTTTTGATGGTGTCGGGACTTATACAATACACTGATGCCCAAAAAGGTTTGTATTTACAAAGGGTTGGGTCTTACACTCTACCAAGAGGCCCAAAAAGTTTTTAAAATGATTGATGAGGTTTGAAATCAAAGAAACCCTAATTTTATTTTCCTTTAAAAGTAAATATTTAAAGAAAATCAATAAAAATGATAAAAATACCAAATGAGTTTGAATAAACCACTTGTGATTTTTGTTTAAGGTTTGAAAAATGAGGTTTTAATCACAAGATGAATTAAAACTCATTTGGGTTTGATTTTCAAGGTAAATATTCACTTTTAAAATGTTTAAAAACAATTAAAAAGGAATTTATACACAAAAATACTAATTATATTAAATAAATAATATAAACTTGATTTTTTTGTGGAATAAAATATTTCAACATTTTTGTGATTTTTTGCAAAAAGAACCAATCAAAAATAATTAAAATTGAGAGAGTTATTAATTTTCCAAACTATTAAAAATAATATGAAAAAAAGTAAAAAAGTGGAAAAAATAGCAAAAAGAGGGTCCGGGGCGAGGGGGATTCGAACCCCAGACCTCTTGTGTATAGGGCGCGCGCCTTACCACTTGGGTGGTGATACATCCGTTGATTAAAACACAACCACAAATATACAAGGCTTGCCTTCTTTTTGGCCTGGCCCAAGGCAAGGCAAGGCAAGATTTTGGTTAGAAATGTGAAGGCCATAACTTTCTCATTTCTCCATGGATTGTGACAAAATTTAGGCCTATCCTGCCTAGAATTTCACAAGGAATCCAAGGGTGGTGGTATTTTTTCAAATCATGCTCCTATTGAAAAACCCGATAGTGGTTTTGAAATAGGCCATAATTTGCATTTTCTGTGTCATCTCTTGGTATAGACATGAATTACATGATGAATTGGTTCGAACACAACATATATAACATGTACAAGATGTGCATGAACAGTGGACCTCAAAACAATGCATATTTCAAAGAGTTCAAGTTGAGATGCTTACCTCTTTTTGGAGCTTTTGTGCAATCTTCCAAGTGCTTTGTTCCAGAAATGATTTGATGCTTTGGACACCCTCAAATGATCTCTTAGAAGCTTTTAGGATGGTTGGAATCAGCTGGAAACCTCAGGAACAAGTTTGAGCTCTTTCTTGCAAAAGGGGCAAAAGTGGCCAAAATAGCAACTCTCTCAAATGGTGTTCCAGATGGGGGGAACCATTTGGGACAGTTCAAGGATGATATTTGGAGTGTGTTTGAGGTTTTATCTGGTTTGGAAAGTGACTGAATCAAGACATGGCTTGAAAAATGCACAAAAGTCCAATTTTGAGGTTTTTAGAGGTGACTTTGTGATTTTGGTGTTACAGGTCACTTATGAGTGTTTGGATCACCTCTATATGATGTTTATGAGGTGTGTGTGTGATTGGTTTGATTGGAATTGCTCTCAAACTCAAAAACTCAGAGTTACCGTGCTAAAGAAGGTATTTTTGCCTAGAGAAAGAGATTTTGAGGAAAGCATCTGTTTGATGGCTTTGGTGTACTCAAATTGATCACCAATGAGCTATATTTATAGTAGAGCAAGTTTGTTTTGGGAGCAATAGTGATTGGCAACTGCAGCAGAGGTTTGGCCAATGTTGATCAATGAGAATCCAAGTCTCCTCTAGCCATTGACTAGAGGTTAGGGCACAGGCTGATGGTTCCCTTGGTCTTGGATATGTCTTGACTGAATTCAGTTGGAAATGGCTCAGTCCATGCCACCTTGGTGCATACATTAAATGCTCCAAACCAAAATTGGAGTCTTGTCCCTCATTTAGGCATTTCTAGGTTTGGCATGCTACTTTTGGTTCCAAAGACCTGGGAGGCTTATGGATCAGTGTTTGTCCCTCCTTGGTCTCCCCCTGAGGTGTTCAGATGGATAAACTTGTTTGTTATTTGCACAAATTTGGCAAATCGAGCAAAATGCACAAATCTGCCTTGCCATGATAGTTTTCAGCAAGGCATGTTGCCATTGTCATATCTCATGGCTCAAGTGGACTTTGATGGAGTTCTTGGCCATTTTGGAAAGCCCCCATATGATACAACAACTGTTTGATCATAGTTGGTTTTGATACCTTTTGGATCCAAGTGAAAAATGCCCCTACATTTGGAAAAAAGTGAAGGCAGATTCTGACTTAGTGAAAATTTCACTAAGTGTTGGAAAAAAGTGACATTTTCACTTTTTGTGATTTTGATCATTCCATAACTTAAAATCCATGAGGAATTGGAATGAGTTGTGTTTGAAGCTTTTGTAGAGGGCCATGATAGCTACAAATCCAGCTTTGAATGGGGAAAAATGGCCTTGTGGTTTAGGAGTTATGATCCTCCAAAGTTGGTACCCTAGCCACTTTGTTCCATAACTTAGAAAAATTTCTAAGTTTTTATGGTTACCCCTTTTACAAGTTATCCCACTTTTCTTGATTTTTATTGATAAATGATGATTCCAATCACACATTAACATCATTTTAGGGTTAAGGAACCATAATTGTGAAAAATCTCAAAAAGTCAAAGTTGACTTTTATGCACAGTTGACTTTTTGTCAGATGAATTCCAAACTGTGCGATCCTCTATGAAATCAAGTCCTTTACCTAAATAAAACTTTGTGGATTGATTTCATAGGTATTATAGGGTGTGTTGAATCATGTCCTAGGGTTTGGGAGCGTGTCCTGGTCAAAAGTCAAAGGTACTGTTGACTTTTTCCGCAAAACCCTAATTATGGTTCTGATGAACTTGAAACTTGTTGCTCAAGCTTCTTAGACCAATCCATTGTTGCAAATGGATCAATGTGGTGTATTAGAGACCCTCAAATCCTCCTTTGAGGTCTTGGCTCATGTTTTGTCCCAAAAGTTAACTTAGGGGTGAATTAGGTTAAGAAACCCTAATTCCTAATTTTTGGTAAATGCATCCCCTGAGGTTAAATTGACTTGATGATTGGGTCCATGAGGTCCCTTGGAGTATCATAAGTTATTCTTTGAAGCATTGGCTCATGCCCAGAGGAAAATTTCCATCTGGAGGCCCTGGTTGACCAAAACCCTAATTTGGTGACACTGTTGATTTTGAGGCTTGATCCACTCAGAATGTTGCAACCTTGTGCTTAATCCTTGATGTGGGAGTCCTCTTAATCCATTTTGGATGTTTGAGATGTTAGACAAGTTGAAGATCATGTCAATTCTTGATTGATCCTTTGTCCAAGAGCTCTGAGAGGGCTTGAAACCCTAAGTTTGATTTTTAGTGAAGGCTCACCCATCTTTGGGGAGACTAATGAGGCATGATAGTCCATCCATATTGTGATGATGATTTGCACAATGATGGAAAATCTTAGTGGTCAAAATTTGGGGTATGACACAGGTCTAGGGGTAAACATCAAAGTTAAAGTATGCCATAAGGGCTTTCCAACAAGTACCAGATCATCTCCAAATTCAATTTGAGCAAGGAGATACAGCCCTTGAAACATGGCATCATGAACTGGTTTTACAAGGCAGAATTGTGCAAATTTGATCGATTTGTCCAAATCTGATAACTCTAAGTCTTGTCATCAATTTGGACACATCTGAGGATCAAATCCAATGGGGGTGACCTGATCTCCAAGCCTCACAAGTCCAAGAATCTACAAGTAGCCATGCCAAACCTAAAAAGGCTAAAAAGTGCCAAGACTCCAATTTTGTTTCCAAACCTTTAATGAATGCATCAAGGTGGCATAAACTGAGCCTATTCCAACTGAATTCAGTCCAAACTTATCTCTGAACCAAATCTACAAAGCCTGTGCTCTAATCTCAAGTCAATGGCTAGAGGAGACTTGAGATTCCTTTTGCATAACATTGGCCAAAGGCCTACTGCAGCCTCCATTCACTATTGATGCCAAAACAAACTTGACACACTATAAATAGACATCAATTGTGATCAGTTTGAGTACACCAAAGCACCCAAACTGATGTTTTCCTCAAAATCCCTCTCTTTAGGCCAAAATGCCTTCTTTTGCAAGGTATCTCTGAGTTTTTGAGTTAGAGAGAAATTCCATCACAACTCATGATCCAAACACCTCTAATATGTTGTATCTAAGCTGTTCAAACACTAACATGTGACTTGTAACACCAAAATCTCAAAGTCCACTTCCAAAACCTCAAAATTGGACCTTTTTGCATTTTTCAAGCCATGTCTTAATTCAGTCACTTTCAAAACCAGATAAAACCTCAAACACACTCCAAATATCATCCTTGAACTGTCCCAAATGGTTCCCCACATCTGGAACACCATTTGAGAGAGTTGCCATATTGGTCACTTTTGCCCCTTTTGCAAGAAAGAGCTCAAACTTGTTCCTCAAGATTCCAGTTGGTTCCAACCATTCTAAAACCTTCTAAGGGATCAATTGAGAGTGTCTAAAGCATCAAATTACTTCTGGCACAAGAAACTTGGCAGATAGCACAAAAAGCTCCCAAAGAGCTAAGCATCACAACTTGAACTCTTTGAATTATGCATTGCTTTGTAGTCCACTGCTCATAAACATCTCATACATGTTGTATATGTTGTGTTTGAATCAATTCATCATACAATTCTGGCATATACCATGAGGTAGCATAGAAAATGCAAATCATGGCCTATTTCGAAACCACCATCGGGTTTTAAAATGGAGACCTCATATGAAAAAACAAAGGGCACCATTGGATTCCTTGTGAAATTCTAGGCAGGATATACCTAAATTCTGTCCCAATCCATGGAGAAATGAGAAAGTTACAGCCTTTACGTTTTTAGCTCAAGAACTGGCCTTGCCTTGCCTTGGCCAGGCCGAAAACAAGGCACCCCTTATATATTTATGGGGTGGTTTTGATACACGGATGTATCACCACCCCAGTGATTATGTGCTCATGTGTTTGGCTAGGAGGTCTGACGTTCGAATCCCCCTCGCCCCAGACCCTTTTTTACCACTTTTTCCATTTTTTTAAATATTTGTCATATTATTTTAAATGATTTGGAAAATTAATTTCTCTCTCAATTTTAATTATTTTTTATTGGTTCTTTTTGCATAAAATCACAAAAATGTTAAAATATTTTATTTCACAAAAAAATCAAATTTATATTATTTATTTAATATAGTTGGTATTTTTGTAAACAAATTCATTTTTATTGTTTTTAAACATTTCAAAAATGAATATTCATCTTGAAAATCAAAATTAAATGAGTCCTAAATCATCTTGTGATTAAAACCTCATTTTTCAAACCTTAATAAAAAATCACAAGTAGTTATTTAGACTTATTTGGTTTTTTGTCATTTTTATTCGTTTTATTAAAAGAATTACTTTTAAAAGAAAGTGAAATTAGGGTTTCTTTGGTTCTTCATCTTTATCAAACCTTTTAAAACACTTTGGGCCTCTAACAGAGTGTAAGATCCAATCCCTTGTTATACAAAAATAATTTTGGGCCTCAGTCATTGTATAAGTCCCTCTGCGATTCTCAAAGCGACGGTGTGATCACTGTCTTTTATTGGGCCTGCCCTCGTGTTGTAAGTCACATCTTTCTTTTTCAAAACCTCTTTGGGCATCTCCTTGAGTTGTAAGACCCATCCCTTTTTACAGAAAATCTCTTTGGGCCTCAGTCATTGTATAAGTCCCGATACGGTATTCAAAACAACGGTACGATCACTGTTAAACCTTGGGCCTCTCCTTGAGTATAAGCCCCAACACCTTTTCAAATACAACTTCCATTTTGATTTAAGTTCAAATATACAGTTTCTATCAAAACTTTCTTTAACTTCTTTGAACAACTAACAATACAGCATGGAAGCTTGCTCATCTGTAAGTTTTAACAGCTTTCATTTACTCGCTTTCATATATATAACTGTATTGTGGGAAGCTGCGCACTGTAAGTCCTTTTTTCATATCCTTTTAAAATACTTGTCATATATCAACTGTATATATACTAGTATAGTTATTTAGAGTTTCCCCCGGCAACTAGGTCTAGAACTAAGTAAAGGCAGTTTGGTCACTCTTTAAATACAGTCAAAACTAGATCCCCATAGGATTTCCAGATACAGTCTTGCCTTCTCTTGGGCTTAAACAATATGGAACAAAGAGAAAGGCAGTATTCTCGGTGAACCTTTTCTCAGACTGTTACCCTAGAAATTGTCAAAGAAATTCTACTCCCCAGAGTTGATCTATTCTCGGTGAATAGCATCTCTTGAATTTCTCCAAACCTCGGAACTTTCACTAAATGATCTATTCTAGGTGAATAGCATTTTTGAACTTTTCTTTGGTTTGGGACCCACGAGCTTCCTAAAAGCACACCCGCCTCCTCTTGGGCTTTGTACAAGGACCCTTCGGCTTCTTAGAAGTTCTCATGCCTCCTCTTGGGCTTAATACAAGGACCATAAAGACCTCCTAAAGGTATAAGACAGAACTTAGTCATCTTTTGCTAGAGCGGTCTTTCCCGTGTCAAATCTCGGACCAATTTAGGGTTAATTCTCATCCCTTAAAACACCCGCCTCCTCTAGGGCATCATACAAAAGATAAAACTTTTCCACACCAGTATACTTAGACAGTCTAAACCTTGAGTCTCAAAGACATTCTAAAGTTCCCTACAAACATAGAAGAAACCCCGGTCATTCTGGATCAATCTCCGAAGGAGTTAAACCCTTGGGTTCTAAAACCCAGTCTCTCTCCTAGAAATCCCCAAGCTAGGGTCAGTTTATCATCCGTATAACACTATCCCAAATCAGAACCTCAAGGCATCTGATACCGCAACTCTTCTGTAACCCTCGGCAAGAGTTGATTCCCCATTTGGACCTGGCTCGGGATCTCAATAATCCCCAGCAGAAGCTAACCTCCTCTTAGGCTTTGTATAATGATCTTTCCTCCGCACAGTCAGCCTCCTCTTGGGCATTTTACAATGATTCTCTCCAGCGGAGCTAACCTTTTCAGACTCTCTTGTTGAGTCAACCTTTTCAGACTCTCTTATTGATTCAATCACTTTTCAGATTCTCTTGTTGAGTCAATCACTTTTCAAACTCTCTTGTTGAGTCAATCACTTTTCATACTCTCTTATTGAGTCAATCACTTTTCAGAATCTCTTGTTGAGTCAATCACCTTTTCAGACTCGCTTGTTGAGTTAACCCTTTTAGCCTCAATCTTGGGCTTTGTACAAGACAGATAAAGTCACTCTCTTATTGAGTCAATCTTTTTTCAGCCTCCTCTTAGGTTTGATATAAAGATTTCCCCTAGCAACAATTAGCCTCCTCTTAGGCTTTTTATAATGATTTCTCCAACTTGTTTAGTCACAATCCTGGGCTTTGTATAGGACAGATAAAAGCACTCTCTTGTTGAGTCAACCCTTTTTAGCCTCAATCTTGGGCTTTGTACAAGACATAAATCGTCATAAACTTCTCTTAAGCTTGGGACAAATATCTTCCCCAGTGGAGTCAATTCCTCCCAGCCTTCTTTAGGCTTCGAGAAATAAATTCCCTAAGCTGAGTCAAACTCTTTTCAGCCTCAATCTTGGGCTTTGTACAAGACAGATAATACTCTCCCACGGAGTCAAACTCATTTCAGCCTCAATCTTGGGCTTTGTACAAGACACATAAAAATATCCTCATCCGAGTCAGTTAAATTTCTCATTTTAGCCTCAATCTTGGGCTTTATACAAGACACATACAAACCTCCCCGACGGAGTCAAAATCTCTTTTAGCCTTAATCTTGGGCTTTGTACAAGACAGATATAACATTTTCCCCGGAAAAGTCAAAATTCCAACCTCCTCTCAGGCTTTGTATAACGATATCCCCAAAGAGCCAAATCTCTTTCAGCCTACTCTAAGGCTTTGTATAAAAACTTCCCTAGAAGAGTCAATCAACCTCTTAGCTTCAACCTTGGGCTTTGATCAAGGCACAAAAAAATCAACAATCCCCTCAGAGGAAGTCCAATCCCTCTTTAGAGATGACAAGTTCTCTCTCAGTCAAACTTTTTTAGCTTCAATCTTGGGCTTTGAACAAGACACAAATAAATAACCTTTTAGCTTCAATCTTGGGCTTTAAACAAGACACCAAACATTATCTTTTTCCTCCCTTAGAATAGGAGGAACTACGATTGCTCTGATTTCCCTGTTTCATTTAAACGGGAATACGTAGGCATAAAGTTGTGAAATCTTAGCGAGCATACTAATCAAAAACTCTAGGTCCAGTACCTTCATACCAATCAAAACTAGTGGGAGAGGGTATTGCATGAGGAAAGTGAGAGGTTGTTGCAGTAGGTGCGAGAGCGGGTCCAGAAGGAGAAAGAGGAACGAGAGAGGTTGGTTGAGGTGGAGCGAAAGAAGGCGAATGATGAGGAGTATGAGTGGATATCTGTGAAATGTACCCGCAATGTGCTTGAAGTATAAGTATAAGTTAAAAATTTTGTGTTATATGTTATTGTTATTATTGTTTGCGTTTTAATTTTTGTACTATATTTTTGTTGTTTTTATGATGAAGAGATTGAGTTCATTGGGTTTACTCAACCAAACAAATTCAAATCAGTTGGACATTCAAGAGCAAGTAGTTGAGAAATTAATGGGTGGTAAAAGCATAAAAAAAATATTTTGCACAATCCCCTTAATGAAGTTATGTTAAACGATTTGTTTGAGTAAGTGGTATTAGTTTTTATGCAAAGTTGACCTTTAGTTTTGAATATTTTGTATGCATGTTTAATTTTAGCGGCATGTGTAGAGCGATGAAGGGATACAATGCAATCAAACATAATGTAATTAGTAAAAAAGTCAAGGATCCTTACCCCAAAAGTAAGTATTCCTTGTGATTTTTTATATTCTTTTATTTGTGTGTATTAATTAGTAACAATATGAACATTATTTGTAGTCGAGAAAACAACCCGACAGCTATTCTTGTGGATACTGTGTTATGAAACATATGCATGATATTGTCACCCGAGGTGTTGCAAATGGATGGACTAAGCGTAAGGTATTAGCTTAATCCATATACATGTAATTTATGTATATTTATTAAGTTAATGTTGTTGTTGTTGTTATTAGCTTATCATAATTTAAACTTTATTTATAATTATAGGAGCTTAGCGACAATACACCATGCTCTAAATAAGATATAGATGATATCCAATCAATTTGGGTTGGTGTCTTGTTATCTTGTCATGAAATTCAACAACAATAGTTTTTCTTTCGTTATAAGCTGAATTTGTACATATAGAGGTTTTGACATTTTCATGTGCAAAACTCTAACTTTTGTATTATGTGTTGATGACAACAATGTAAATTTGTACATTTGGTTTTGCCACATTGTAAATTTGTAATTTTGTATAAAAAGGAATACCAATTTCGTTATCTATTTTTGATTCGGTATTCTGTGTTAATTTGGTATTCTGTAACAATTTTATAGTTTCTGCATGTGTGCAAAATGACACAAGCCTTCCAGTAAAATGACATTCAAAACAAATTTATATAGCAACAAAATTGATTAAGCCCCTCCGTTAAAGTCAAAATCTGACGTACAAATATAGCTTATTATCTCGGTTACTGAATAAAATTGAGAGATATGTTGCGCGCTAGTTAGTTTTGAAAATAAAAATATGTGGTTTCTAGGGATCGAACCATTGACCTTTTACATTTTAACTTCAGCTTTATAAAAACCGAGGGGTAAAGTTCTCACTTTTCATGTCACACTTCGTTACCTCTGCATTGTAACTGTGGTGAAATTCATTTTGCGTCCTACATTATATGTGTAATTTGTAGTTGTGATAGCAGATAAAATATCTCAACGGAGGTATTTCTTCTAAAGGGTAATTGGCCATTCATTATGTTACCACAAAATTTCCTTTCTTTCATAATTAATAGAGGTTAATGGAATTGAATAATAATTAGACTTATCTGAGTTCACTAATTACCCTATTTATCCCAACTGAAAAAGACTGGAGCATTTAGGAAATTAATTTCTCTCAACTGACAAGGTATAGAATATTTAAGAGGATATGGGATATTACAATGCCATTTGTGTTTAGATGGAGGCAACATGCTCCTAGGGATTTCTATGTTCATCAATTTTTTCAAGTGGTGATGGATTCAAACTTTATGGTCAGGGTTCCCCATATTTCGTTAGAGAGAGGTTAGGGGTCCATAACCTCTTTCTCCTTAGTGGGATCAGCCTCCTGTTGACACCGTTGGAGGTTAAAGGTATTGCTCTCCAAAATTTTATTATGGCGATGTAGGTCATCCATAACATAAACCATCTTTATTATGGAATCTTGGTCGCCGCTTGAGTTATTTATGGTAGAGGTTGTTGCTCATATGTTCATCATATTCATATGAGGTTTAAAAGGTGGGAAGTAATTTGATCGTCAAATAAAAAAGTGGCCCATGTAATTTTTACTAGAGGGCACGTTAGACGCCAATTGTACTTGGTAAAACATATAATAATGGTAGCCCTGCATCTGGAGAAATGTATGTGATGTTTAGGGTTATTGATGATGTTTAGAACTAGCTCACCCAAAGTGGTGATAAGCTCTGTATTTGTGAGTTATAGATGAGTAATGATGAATCATTCCCTTTCAACCCTAAAGTTGAGGTATTTATAGAGACCCCTTGAGTATGGATCCTTGGACCTAATAATTGTTATTCTTCCACTTCCTTCAGAAGCACGCGACACATGGGAACCATTATTCTCATATAGTCATAAGGGGCGTGGTTTTCCAACTTGATTGAATCTTCTATTTTGTTGGTGTATAAGACCACATCATTATCGACATTCATTAGACAAGTGAAAATCACATAGAATAGCCCAAGCCCAATCTGTGTGCCTTAGGATAATTCATGGGTGATTTAAGCGCCATGTTGGTGCTCATCCAACATTCCTTCAAAAGGTCTATGGTATCCGCCCATCCCTGATGAACCTTGTATTTCTTCTTGTAGACTTGATAAGTTTATCTCATTATAAGGCCCAATACAGTTATACTGGTACAAGTTTAATTTTTTACATTAAATACAAATGATTTTTTGATTTTTTTAAAGGAATTTTTAAATTTTTTTGTTTATAATTTTTTATATATGGAAAATATTATAATATGTTATGTATGTTATTTATAAATAAGTATTTTTGTGAAAATATTTATTTGTTGATTTTGTTGAATCACTCATGTTTTAAGATTAGTTTAATGAATATAAACATATCAAAAAAACTAATGATCGAAATCCAATGCTCGAAAGAAATTTATTATCATGAGCAATAAAAATCTATAACATATAATATTATTTAAATTTCTTTCTATTCCTTAATTAACAATCTTAAAAAAAGGGTGCCCTGTGGGGTATTCCCTTTCTTCTTGAATTTGGCTTGCGTTTTGAAGTTGGTGGAGGATTGATCGGAACCACACTTTCTTTGTTGTCATCTTCTTCTTCTTCAACCTCTTTTTTATTTTCTTCATCAAATTCTTTCTCTTCTTCATCTTTATCATTTTCTTCGTCAATTCCTGCTTCTTCTAATTTTAGTTTCAGATTTTGTTCACTTGATTTTTTTTACTTTTCTTTTTGTGGGGTTTCCTTCATTGATTTCTCTAATAATCTTTTCATTTCCTCCATATCTTTTGGGCTTATGAAGAAGCCCCCATCCTTTTTTATTGATTCAAACTTATATCATATACACAAAATGCGACAATATATTAATTATTCATTAAAATATAATAGAAATGAAAGAAATAAAATGATAAGATATAAAATTCATTAGCCTTGTATTTTTTTAATAAAAAATACCTAACAACATTATAATTTTATTTCAATTTACATTCACTTTTATCTCGTTTTAAATATATTCTCTCTATTTGATTTTTTTTAAAATCAAATAAATAAAGAAGTAAAAAAGAGTATTCTTTAACTCGTTAAGAAAACTTTAATCACAAACTCATTAAAACTTGGAAAATTCAATTCATATAAGATATTTTAATAATTTTTTTAATATATAACCAAATGTCAAAGTGAAATATCATGGCGATATTATAAAGAAAAATGAGACAAAGACCAACAATTTACCTTACACGTCAAGGAGCAAAAGTAAGTAGGGTCTATGAGATTTCTTTTGCATATCTTGCAAAGAGAGTTACTCATGTAACCAGTTTTACCAATTTTGTTCCTCTTCAGTTGGCCATGTTTTCTCTTGTTTATGAATACGACTGCACAACTATTAACCACGTAGGTTTGAATTCCAAGGATGTCCACAAGTTTATAAATATCAGTGGTCTTAACTGCTTCATTATAAGATGATCTCCTTATCTAATTTAAAATGTAAAGCATCAAAGTTAAAAAAAAAAAAAATATTAGTAAAAAGAGTGATAAAGATTCTCAAATATATAAAAAAATGAAGAGAATATTATTTAACAAAAAAAATACGTAGATCTGAGTATCAAATTAAATAAAACTCACTTGGATTACACGGTGATCATTGTGATGAGATGTTATGCAAGATCCACAATATGGATTGTCAATGCAGTCTATGCAAAACATGTTACATTCATTTTTCACCTTGCTTAAGTGGACATCACATATTGTGAAAAATGTAGTAATTGATAGCAATTTTTCCAACCAGGGAACATACATCATATCCTAAAATCAAACACAACTTATTATAAGAAAATAATACAAAGAATTAAATTAGAATTGTAATTGAAATGTGTATACATTACCATTGCGATTGTCGTTGTTGAAAGTTGATATTTGGCCAAGAGTTCACGAATGAGACACAAGTATGAGATATTTTAGTAAAATTGGTGATAAGAAATTGATAAAGAAATAGTTTATATAGTGACAAAGATTCTAGAGACAGGTCACATAAAATATTTATGGGTTAAAAGAATTAAGGGAACTTGGATTCTCTAATGTAAGAGTCATGTCGACACATAAATTAAGATAATTAAGCAAATTATGATTGTTGGATTGAAATTTGAAGATCTATATTTGAAGTTTAGAATATCATTTAAAAAATCAATTTTGAAAGTTACACTTTATGAGCCATTTAATTAATATAGAGTCACCTGAATTGTTGGATTGATTTATGTTTCCAATGTAGAATATCAAAATCAAACCATTAGATCTTTATTAAACAAAATTGTTTGATTAAGATTTGATCATTCACATGTTAAAATTACATATTTATGTTTAAAAAAAAATCAAAATCTTGCATCATGGTCGTATAATTAAGATTGAGTGCTCCATATTAATACTTCTAGAAATGTTTTCATATTTTGAGTGACACGAGGACCACATTCGAGAAGAGAATTTAGTGACTAGGATGAAAGATTTAAGGAACATAGTGATAAGAATAATCTCGTGTTTTATTCTCATATTCATCATAAAATAACAAATTAAAATCTTTACATTGACTTTTTTAAAAATAAAAATAAAAAAAGACTAGTAAAATGAAACCCTTTTTCAAATGCAAATTTATTAAAAAAAAGTGAAACAGATAGTTTATTGGAAATTGAAAATGTATACCAAACGTGATAAGCTTTATCATCATACTGTACTTTGAACATAAACACATATTCAATTCACCATTACTTTTGTAATATTTATATTTTATAATCTAACTTAAGTTTAAAATAATTATATATATATATATATATATATATATATATATATATATATTCTTTTTAATAGTAAATATAGATTTTATTCAAAAATATATTTGTTATTATAATTTAAATACAATTTGGACTGAGATAACTTCGTTAGGTCCTATAAGAGATTAGTTGCGGCCCAATAAGCCTAAGCGAATCATGGAAGGCCCGTTAGAGAAATGAGATGGGCAAGACCCCAGGTCGCTCAACTGAGTCTTGGGTCGCCCGAACCGAATCTGTTTCTATGATTGGTCTTTCTCTCCAATACGTAGTATATGAGGTGTCCTTGAAAGGGCTAGTTTGGGTCATGGTGTTAAAGGAGGAAAACAATCCTCAAACTAAGGAGAAAACCATTCCTCCCCATACTTTTTTGTACTCTATGGAAAGTTGATGGAAGACCTCTTATATCCCTTGATCTGTCCCATAGACTTGGCTATTAATATCTAGGGGTTAGGAGGAGATTAGCTAATTTTGCATATTCAATATTAGTATATTCAGAGCATACTGGACCTCTTGTGATCATCTTTGTAATTATGGTTTTCTTCTTTGTTTTTCACGAATACACAATTGAATATGTATTTTTATTTTTTAAAGAACCTCAAACAATATAAAAAAGTAATTTTTTTACAATGAGGGATATTTTTTAAACATTAAAATTCTAACATGTGAAGAATGGTTTTTTTGGAAATTTAAGAGAGAAGGCTAAATACATTTTCTTAAATATAATAAAAATTATTTGAATTTGAATGGTATTTTTTTTAAGAAAAAGGGGTGCAGATGGCTCACCATCTATAATGCCTATTATAAATAAATAAAAGAGGCAAAAACAAAAGGATATGGGACCAAGGACCAAAATTCAAACCTAAGAAAAAATATAGAGAAAATAAAAATGAAAACAAACAAAGAGTAAAAAAAAGAGAAGAAATAGAAAGAGAAGAGCTAAATCAGGTTCCCTTAGCAATAAGAGTAGGAGTTAGAGAGATGAGAATTCCAAAAACATTAGACTTAATGCATGAAGCATCTTGTCTAATATGCAAGAGGGACGCATTTGTCCAAAATTCTCAAATGAAAACAGGATAGATGGGTCCTTCAAGCATGTTAAAGTAATTCTCTCACTTTTGGGAACAAACATGACTTAGAAGATCAAGATCATGATTCCTAAACTCATTGAAGTCAACAAAATTTTCAGAAGCAATGGTGAGGGGGCAGGCTACTCTGCAAACAGAAGACATTTTTTAGATTTTAAAATGAAAAAGGATGATGGATCTTTTAGAAAGTAATTTTAGCGAGTGCATGATGAGATGAAAAGGAAAGAGCTAAGAAAGAGTTTAAATAGAGAGGGAAAAGGACTATTTTAATCTCCTATTTGTCGCATATAATGGTAATGACCATGAGATCATCATTGTGAGGGTGGATGCCAACTGCATCCTTCTCAAAGAATGCGTTAGTTGCTTTTGGAGCTCGGGCCTCGTCTTCACCTTCGACATCGGGGAGGTATTCTATATTCAGGATTTGGCGAGCCTACCTTCTATGGGCAGAGCTAATCTTCTTGCCCAGACAAATCCCCATGCTATGGTGTTGAACATGTGGGGCACAACTTTACTGCCCTCACCCTAGGATGCTTCCTTTGCTTTGTTAGGCATGGGGATTCCTACGTCATATCACCCTCACAAGTTAGACTTGTCTGACCTATGTGAAAAATTGCTCTTTTACATATTGCTTCAGGTGTCCCTCCTGAATTAGTCTCTCAATTTCTTTCTTGAGTTCGTAACAATATTCAGTGCGATGTCCATTGGCCCTATAGAACTTGCACCATTTTCCTTGTTTGTAACCCGTTACATCCGCCTTCGGAGCATGCGGCGTAGGGATGTTGTGCAGGTGAAGAACATCACACCAGACCTATTCACGGCGGGTGTTAAAGGGCGTGAAGTTCTCTGTCGTCTTGAGGTGTCCCTCCTGAATTAGTCCCTCAATAATTGTGATGAACCATATCGTATGTTAAATAAGATGGTGGTGGTCATTTTCTTGTGACGAGTGGATGTGAACTAGTGTACAAGTTTCTTTACGAGCTCCTGATAGCTGACGATAGAGGCACGAAGGTAGAACCATATACCAATGCAAGGCGAAGTTCCTGAAAGTTCTAGACAAGAGCTTGCACTTTAGTGAGTCAAACATTCCTATGATGACCATCTGTGTGTCAATGGAGGTGGCGTACTCATAGAGGCAACTATGCCCATCGAACTTGACTAAAGATGGAGGTTTGAATACCTCAGAGACAAGCGCACCTCATATCTCGTCTGAGAGTGGCTAGGGGTTCAACATTTCCATCTCTTCCGAGGGATTGAATTCTTGATGACACTGTCTAATGTTGTGGACATTGTCCTTCAGTGTCTATGGTTGCGTAACTCATCTATAGCGACACACATCTTCGTCATGGCGTCAGCATCACCGCTACCGCTGGTACGTTCTGGCGTAGGGGTTAGAGCTCTCTTGTTAACCATAGCTAAAAATGGCTAGGTGTAGGAGTGGAGGGTAATTGTGAGTATGATGATTGTGATGAAGAAAGTGTGGCTTATGATAGTTTTACCGGGACCCCATGGTGGGCACCACTGTACTGGTTAATAAATACAGGTGTGTATGTTACCCCTACAAAGGCAGAGGTCCTCAGAGGCCTTAGTAGGTATATTACTCTGTATGATGGTTAGGGTTTTTCCACAACGGCGAAAAGCCATATATCGTGGTTTAGAGGTCTTGCTCACATGAGGTGAGAGGCTCTGTATGTAGCGTAATACTTTGTTGGGTAACAATAGTGTGGTATAATCTGTATCGGTTAAGATTTGTCCCATTCTCACGTTGGAGGAGAGGTATTTATAGAGGTTTTGGGCCTAGGGTTTCCTAGGGAAAAGTCATTGTCCACCTAATCAATGATGGACCATTGAATCCTTATTTTAGGAGGTGCGGGTCAGTTACTAACCCTGACTTCTCTCTTTTCCAAAAACATCTTATCTCACGTTTTCCATGATTAGATGATAACGAAGTATATGGGGGCGAGATGGTACCTCCTTGAGGGCGACATATTAATGTTAATATGTCGCCGCTCTTAGAAGCGGCTTATAATCATCACCTTAAACAAGTCCTTTACAAATATAATGCTACACCGTTGAATTACACTGATGTTATTAAACTCATATGTATTAACTAATTCACTTTCTTAAAAATGAACATAAAATTATATAAATTATTAATAATTAGTAATGTATTTAATATCAAAATTGTAATGACTTTGCCAATAGTTACAGTATATTTCTTTACTTTGCCTTTGAGTGGTAAGTTGTTAAATCACTTATTTAAATAATATTCCTTCCGTTTTTTATTATATGTCATTTTAGAAAAAAAATTGTACCATAATATAAGTTCTTTTACATTACCAATAAATAATTAATGTTATTTTCTTTATTATAGTCTTAAAAGTTTATTATTCTCTCTTATTTTAATTATATAAATTTATCTTTCTCATGTCATTATTGAAGAACAAATTTGTAAAAACATTTTTAATTTCTCATTTTCATACAACAATTATTACTTTTCTTAATATATAAAAAATCCAAAATAATTTATAATAAAAAACGCAGAAAATATTAATCTATTTTAATAAGAGTTGCTTTAGGAAAAACACTGTACATTACAAAGGAACCTCTCTCATTTCAACTTTCCAAGTTTGTGCCAAAAAGAAAGAGGAATGCTATATCTACACTAGTTTTTTTACACAGTAAGTTTTACACCTAGCTCCATGGTTCAATTTGATTAAGGCACATTTTTCAAAGCATATAAAAAATAATAAAATATAATAAAAAATATATTATGCAGTATGAAAATACGGTGTAAGTGTCATTTTAAATGGCATTGTAACATTACTTAAAAAGAAACTAAACCCATACAATTTTGAGATGAGAAATGATAAGGTTACACCTTTTTCTAACACCAACACTGTAGATGTCAGCATATCATGTACCATGTTTTGTTTTTTTAATTAATTTATTCAGTCTAAATTTTTGCGCAAGAACAATATCCTTTATAAAATTCTACGGTGTAAATACAGTGTATGAAAAAAAATTGTAAGAATAGCATACCTCTTTTGATATTGCTGGCATTCTACTAAAACTCACTTTCTTTTCATTCAATTTATCTATTTTAATTAGCATTTATAATCTTGATTAGTTGAAAATAACATGTACAGTCTTGAAATATGACATTTCCAAAAACGCAAATTCTACATAAACTAAGGTAATATATAAAATATTTTTGGTTAGTTAAGTAATCAAGAATATTATAGTTAACAATTGAACAATGAGCTTAGGACGTTCTTTTGAATGTATTTGAATGATTTGGCAAATTAATGAATATATCATTTTTATTAAAGTTATATTTTTAGTTTCTATATTTTGGAGACATTTTTTTTTAATTTTAAATTAATAAATCATCAAAATATTTGACAAAATAATAAATATATAACTTTTTTTATACTAGTTATCTATTTTTAAGACATCTTCATTAATTTTTTAAACAATGCTTCCTCGATTTTTTTTATTATAAACTATTTTCATATATTAAAAAAATATAATTAAGTTTATATGAAAATAAAAATTATAGAATTTTTTTTAAATAACCTATATTTTCAATTTAATTTTTAAAATAACAAAATTTTCAAAATATTTACCAAAATGACATATTTTATGACATGGATAATAGAGCATACGTCATATGATATGGAGTAAACTCATTAAAGCAAGAGTATGCGCCATTTGATTTGGAGCATGCATAAGGTGTAGTCAAATCAAATGGCGTCACCATTATGTCGTGCCCTAAAAATGGAGTGCATGCGCCATATGGGATGGCGCATCCTCCTTATTATTATTTTTTTTATTTTTTTGGTTAATTAGGAAATTAAATAGAAAAAAAGTTTAAAAAATTCAAAGAAAAAAATAAATAACAATATTAATATATAACGGCGCATTTGCGCAGCGTCGAGGTCTACCACGATTTTGTTGAGGTGTCTGTGGTCTTTGCGTATTGTCCTGTGGAAAAGGTATTTGTTAATAGGGTCCCGACGTATCTGACAAATTTTGAATCATCTGTCTCCAATAGCCGGGGGGTGTTGTTGCCAACGATGCTTCCGTAATTCAGTTTCATGCCCATGTTTTCGAAGTTGGGATGGGGGGAGAGGGTTGGGTTGGGTGCGGACGATATGGTTGGCCGAATTGGTACATTGAATCGTTTTGGAAACGATGCAATGGTTGTTGTGGGGTTAGGTAGTCAAATAGTGGCTAGGTATTTTGGTTGTAGGACGATTGTGTGTTCATTTGTGGGGGGCTATGGTGGGCTGGGGTGGAGTCGAA
Source organism: Lathyrus tuberosus (assembly GCA_022829125.1). Taxonomy (NCBI): domain Eukaryota; kingdom Viridiplantae; phylum Streptophyta; class Magnoliopsida; order Fabales; family Fabaceae; genus Lathyrus; species Lathyrus tuberosus. The sequence goes on along the minus strand of JALAZF010000101.1, from coordinate 12,438,520 downwards.
AGAGTTATCATGACTATAGGCAAATGTGGTGTCGGTGTCGGGAGGTTGGCGGTAAGGGTAAGGGTCTTGTTGTTGTGATTGGGTGGGTGGCATGAATGGGTTGCGATTCTGGAAGATTGATTGGGTGGGTACGGTGTTTGATGTTGGGCAGGTGTTTGTTGCTGTGTGTACGAGGAAGAAGCACGTTGGCACGGATCTATCAAATATGTTGGCTCAGACACAAATTATTGTGTTGTTGTAACCGACCTAAACCAAATCATATATTGATGACTTGGTCTAGCCCCTTCCACAACAGGCTCGTTTAAGATGTGGCGATGTCGATTATTCCAATGTCGACACATCTCTTTTGCAGTCTTTCCAATCATCTAGATCCTATTGTGCATCCACCCTCAATTGATGTCAGTCTCCCCAAAGACGCCGGAGCGACTGGAATATCTTGATGCATGTCGTACTGCAGTTTTACCCGATCACTTTGGTGCATCTCCACTGTAGTGAACCGAATGATCGGTGTTTTAGCTGTCCACACTGCAACATCATCGGCGTTGGGCTGGTGGTTGAGACCCTCATAGACCTCCAGACAAACTGCATGAACAAAAGATTTAATGAGAAAAATTACAGTGTGATAATTTAATACCCAAATTTATGGTAGTGTAAGAATAATTTACATTGTCCGGCCCAATATGTTCTAAAAGGTTGCGGTACACGATTAGTGAGTTTCTGGGACATCGTTGGTAAGTCATTCCCAAAACTGACCACCTAAAAAAAAGTGACATAAGTAAACTAGTTACAAAGAAAATTTTCATCAAAGTATACATGTTTGATATTTTAAAATTAATTTACTTGTTTGCGTAGGGGAATGTGTATGGATGCGGGTTGACCGGAGCTAGTGTCGGCATTCTAGATCAACCTCATGCTTGAAGTAGAAAGGCGCAGCCATAAAACGTACAAGTATTTTTTTTTTTTGAATTTTTACATAAGGAACTATATAGATGGGGCAGAACAACTGAACCCCAACTATAAGTGCATACTTTATTAATGTTGCGTAGCAACGGTAAATACATAATATTTACAGTATTTCCAGTACTTTCTGGAAATAAAAATGTCCAAATAAGATCATGATATAACACCGAGTTTTAATTATCTTGTCATACTCGGTGGATTCCTCGTTTAATATGATAGTTTTATAATGTTCTCTTAGGTATTTTAAATTAATACCTTGACCCCTTGGTTGACCTGCACGTTGTGGCTGAGGTGTTTCGAAACAAAGAGGGGCACCCAACAAATCTTCGCAAATTTGGTTATTAACACCAACTTTGCCATTAACGGCCTTACCATCGATGCGTAGGCCAAGTAACATATAGACATCTTCCAGTGTGACCATGCATGGTCTCTGGTCTCCAACGTTCTAGCAAAGCTAGAATAAATTTGGGGTCAATTGAGTACGCAGTGATTTTTATCAAATCACCAAAGCCACATGATTCAAGGTATCCTTGTATGAATGGGTCGTGTGGTATGTAGTCATGTGCACGACAACGAAACCTTGTTACATCCTGACAAAGAATATAAATAACATTAGTTATAAAGAAGAAAAACAACTAAGTAAGGGGAGACAAAACAAATAAAGCAAAACACTTACAAACTCTGCAATGTTCTTAATTGTTCCTCTGTGTTCTTTGCCCATAGTGAGTAGAGACATTTTTTAGTATTGGTATAAAGGTAGGTTGTGATGAGTTTGTTGCTTGCTTGCTGAAAGCTTTTGCTTGCTGGAAGTTTTTGCTTGCTGGAAAATGTGATGAGAAGAGTTTGTGATGAGCAAATATGTGAATAACATATTTATAATGGAATAAGTCTATTCACATGAAATTAGGTTTTACATGGTCAAAGATACACTATCGCCATACCATATGGCGCATGGATGGAAAAATAAAACACATACGCCATATGAGATGGCGCATGGGTTTGAATTTCAACAATTACACCATCTCATATGGCGCCTTCTACATACGCATGTGAAGAGATACAAGTGCGTAAGGAATCTTTGGAATGGTGTAAGTGTCCTCTTACAAGATTCTTGGTCATTGTCATGCAGAGAATCTCTTACCATTGCATGTGAAGCCATTAATTCATGGAAGTGTAGTATTGTTACATGCAAGAGAATCTCTTACAAGTTCGTGTGATGCATGCAAGACAATTGTTTTGTTTTTATCACTTTATTGTTTTGTGATAAAATGCAAGAAGTGTGACATTAGTGTCTTTGTATGTGACATTAGTGTCTTTATCACTTTATCACTTTAATGTCTTTGCATATGAGATTATGATAGGCTTAGAAGACTACTATTGTAGGCATGTGAGAATCTTGTAGGCATGCAAGACTCTATGGTAGTTTGTAAGACTATTATAACTTGTAAGCATAAATGAAGACAAGATTAATGCATGGAAGGTGATAAAAAAGATATAAAGGAAGGCAAGACTAATGCATGGAATGTGATAATAAGATATAAATGAGACGAGACAATTGCATGGAAGAAGATATACAATGATAATTGAGACAAAACAATAATATATTCAAACTATATGTCTATTAATACACTTGAGATATACATTTTATTATCATATCATTTAGTAACATATTCTTCCAAACACTAGTACACTGAAAAATTGCCAAACAATTCTTCCAAACACGAGTTTAGTAACATATTTGTTATGGCTCAAACACCACAATACATGATCAGTGCACATCTTAATGAAAAGATATTTGAATGTACCATAACCGGTTTCAATTTTAGAAATACATAAGTTACTAGGTTTTCAATTAACAGAAGATCAATTTTTTTACATTTGAAGGCAAGATTAGAAAAGAAATTACAGTGTGGTCCAGTTGGTCAAATCATCTACAAGAATCTTGTGTTTTTTTGTCGGGCACAATCAATGCAAATTTTTTCAGTTAAAGGTTCGAGACGATGAAGATGTTCGTAATATGTTTCTCAGTCATGAGTATTCTGGTTTCAATGATATTGAGCTATATATTACGTTACAACAACAACAACTGTCTCAACTTGTTGATCCTTCTCAAGTTTTTTACGAAATTAACGATGAACAAGCTGAAGTCGATGTCGTTGATGAAGATGAAGAAGAAGCTGAAGTAATTGTTGATGAAATGGTAAACGATTCCACTACCAACCATGAGGAAGATATATTACCAACCATTCATGTTTATTGTCCACCTCAACATATGAAAAACCTGAACTTAGGTGCAGATGAACCATTAACAGATATTTTTTACAATCCATATGTGCAAACAGAAGGAGTATTAAAAGAGCGAGACAATTTTCGTACAAAAGAAGACTGTGTCTGAGCTATAAAATAATATCACATGGAATTATCAGCAGATTATAGAGTCGATCGAACGAATCTGACTCTGTATAAAATCTACTGTCGTAATGAGGTGTGCCCGTTTCGATTGACAACATCTTTTCGAAAGAGAAGCGATTCATGAAAGATAGGGTCTATGGGTCCAGAGCACACTTGTATAATCATGAATCTAATGCAGGATCATCGCAAACTCAGCTCTCAGTTGATATGAAATGAAATTCTGTTAGTCATTAGCGACAATCCTTCTTTGAAGGCGAGTACCATAATCTCGCATATGGTTCAAAGATACAACTATACTCCTTCATACATGAAAGCATGGATAGTTAGGACTAAGGTGGTCAAAACGATGTTCAGAAATTGGGAGGAGTCGTACAAAGAACTTCCAAAATACTTGGTGGCACTTAAACAATATGCTCTAGGGACTGTTGGCATCTTGGAGACATTGCCAGCGTATACCCCAGACGGGACTTGTGTCAGTAGAAATGGCATTTTCCATATACTCTTCTGGGCGTTTGAACCATGTATAAAAGGCTTTGCGTACTTTAAACCTATTATTCAAATTGATGGAACATGGTTGTACGGGAAATATAAAGGCACGCTACTCATGGCAGTGGCACAGGATGGGAACAACAACATTTTTCCAATCGCCTTTGTAACACCCCAATTCCCATCGCGAATAAATAATACATAAATAAAGTCAGAGTAACTAAAAATTTATTTTTCCGACAGAAACAAGGATGTCATATTTAAATAAACAAAACATCATCCCTGCTCATAAATTTGATACATAGCATAACATAGAATACCCTCAATTGGGAAACTTTTTCCATATAAAGGGAAAGGTCAATTATGGAATAAAGCGGAAAGATCCATAACCGACTTGTTTTACAAAATAATTCATTTTAGAATATCAACTATATACACAAAAGTACTACAAAATACATTCAACTAATGTATACATATATATATATATATATATATATATATATATATATATATATATATATATATATATATATATATATATATATATATATATATATATTCGTTCCCCGACTCCCGTGCTACGTATCAGAGCAGACACCAAGACCGACAACAGAACGGAGGACTAATCTTCACAAAAATACCTCCAGCAACTCTAATCTGCAATGCCTCATAGAGCATTATAAAACAGCAGAAGGGTGAGAAATAACAACTAAATCAAGATTGCATAATAATATGCAAACACACATTCAAGCACATGTATAAATTATCTCACCCATACCATCACCTACTAACACATATAGCATGCCACAAATACAAAACATATCACACATAATCCAACCACAATTATGACCTATGGAACCACACCACCACATTACCATAAAGTATAGCATATATCAACGTATAAACATATTGCCCCCAACCAATGCATTTATCACGTATGCACATCAAATTACCAATGCTATCACAATCTCAACACACCACAAATCAATGCACAATTTCCACACATAATCAATCAAATCATGATTTTCCACACATAATGCATTCATTCACAATTCTCACACATAATCAATCCATGATTTATGCAAATGCACAGAGACCAACACAACGACTCTATGCAAATGACATGCGGTACCGACTCCAATGTTTCATATCTCATCACCAGTTCACTCAGGAACTATTGGAACCATCGCTCGTTATTGAGGGTCGCTCAAGTAACACCCTGTCGGGCCTACGATATTCACCTGTCGCTTTAGGTCCCCACATGGGCACACGATGTTTATGGATCGCTTTAGGTCCCCACATGGGCACTCGATCGTCTATAACCATCGCCTTAGGTCCCCACATGAGCACACGATGTTATAGCAGATTCCCTCTGGAACCAAACCGTCACTCAGGACGTCACAACAATGGATATCATGATGCTTGGCATACAATGACTCATGACATCACATGCATATTCACACATATATGCAACCAAAATCATGCATATATTTCAACTCATCATTCTATACATTCACAATTCAACCATATGAATTAATCAACCTCATCACATTCATGCATTGCAAATCAATTCAAACAATGCATTTCAAACCATAAAGGCCACCACACAACATACATTGAATTTCACATAAACAATGCATTTCACCACAAACTACAAACCACAACAATCATGCCATCACAATTACTTCCACAAGGGATTCACACCACAATGGCTACACACAACACATCATAACAACATACATTGATATTCAATCAAACAATGTATTTTACCACACAACAACATCATTAATCCCGCATCGAAGTCTAATTCAAAACAATGCACCTATTTGCCATAAAGCCACAAACCATCATCACAACATTCCATCATGTATATTCACATCATATAACGGCACACAAGCTACACGTTACATATTAAAAGCATATAGCATGATAACACATCAACCACACCCATTGTACTCGATAAAAACCCGACAACCCGACTACTTTTCTAAAAACACGAATTAATTAAATCATATTTTACCCTCCAAACCATCTTTAATAGAAAGAACTTTTCATTAGCTTTCCAACGCTTCAAACGGGGGTCAAAACGGACTTACGGTTCAAAAGTTATGAAGAAAACAAAATCGGACATTTTTGAAAACTTGTGATCATGCGCCGACGCATGAAGCTTGGGGGTCAGCGCATAAACCTGGGAATTTCGCCCGGGTCAGCGCATGAGATCATGAGTCGACGCACAGTTGCACGGGGTTAGCGCACGATGTGCAGATTTTGCTGAAAAACCAGTTTTCGATCGTTAAATGACTTCCGAACCTCCGATTTCGATTCCGTAAAAAGCTGCGATCTCAGAATTTGAAATTCTACAATATGTTCACCATTAAAAATCCATCCTACACATTTTCCATTTTTGAAATATTTTGAAACATGATTTTATCAATTTATCCCAACTCCAAACTCGTTCAAAACCACTCGAAAACACACAAATAACCATTCCCGATTAATTCTTATCCTTACCCGATTAAATATCAACCTATACCAATGTTACCAGACATATCCAAACACTTTTACTCGATCACAACATCAATTTTCACAAAAACATCAATATATACCAATAACTCAAAAGTTATAAATTCAACTCGATTCAATCAAACGATCACACTAAATCAAGACCCAACATCACACGACTCTACTACGCGATTTATTCCGACTTTCGTCCGTGAAAACATCGATTTCTAATCGTTTTTCTCATTTCAACCTAGAATTGGAAAACTATGGAAAAACAAGAAAACATTCACACAATCACACACATATGCATATACAAGCAAGATATAATTGAAACGTCTCACCCTTACCCGATTATTCGCGCTTTAAACGGATGAATTCCTGATTTTCCTTCTTTTTTCCTCTTCTCCCTTTCTTTCTTCTCTTTTCTCTTCATTTCCTTTTCTTTCTCTTCTTTCTCTTTTCTTTCTATTTCTCTCTCTCTATTTCTATTTATAATATCTAAACCCCTAAAAGACCAAAATACCCCTCAGCTCAAATATCTCTCAAACGCTCTCAAAATGCGATAAAACATAAACAACGATGAAAAATAATATATTGTCAAATAAAAGTCCAAAACAAATTAATATAATAATAAAATAATCAAATCGACTCGATTAAATAAAACTGACAAAAACTGAGGCGTTACAACTCTCCCACTTAGACATTTTCGTCCTCGAAAATATAACCGATACGAACAACTCCGAATACGACTCTCGCATCCGTCCAACAAACTAACATGCCAACAAAAGCACACCACGAATAACACAAACCGATAAACCACCTAGCTAACAACAACTACAACAACGACACGACAAAGATGACAACTACAACGACAAGATGCAAAGCCCATACAATGCACTTGACGACCAACTCACGACTCAAGGAAAACCCAAGCTACGAACACACACCGGAACTAGCTACTCGCACTCGAACCAACACGATGGAAACGAGGCAACAACACAAACAAGAACACAAGTTCCACGACACAACATCAATTAAACAACCTCCACACAACCATAATACCAACATCCTTGTCACACAACGTTATTACAACCATGCTACGATTCCCCAATTGACCATATAACCAAAACACCCAACTACTTAGTAGCCCATGACTAATATTCAAACCTTTCACATATCACTTCCATCCTGAAACGTCCAATGGTCTCAACACTCCTACATGTTTACAATATTCACCCTCCGAACTCTTACAAGTCACACACTTATATACGAATTGTGCCACATCACACTTTCGCTGCGTACTCTGAGTACTTGTAACCATCAAAACTACCAATTCCACGTCCAAAGTCTAACTCTTTCTCATATTCACCAAAAATCATTGTTCTCCTTTAATATACCCAACCTCACACTCTTCCGTGTTAGCTCACACACCAGACACAAGTCTCGGAACTGCTCAAATAGTTCTAATTCTTGGACCATCAAAACAGACATACATAGAAACTTTCGACTTAACTCATCAGGCACAACCTCAGCTTTTCCCCAAAGGATAATCCAATCCAAATTCATAACTCGCCACGAATTCCAATTAAAGTCATAACTCATCACAAATTCTAACCATTCTCATTGTCTCATACTCTATTCCTTCAACCAACCAAGTACTTTAAACTCTTGCGATTACCAAACACTTCGAGCCTAGAACCATGAAAATAATACCTCCAAATTTTCCAACATAATACAATCGCGACTAATTCCAAATCCAGAATAGCATAGATCCCTTTATGAATCCTCAATTGTCGTAAAGCATAAGCCACGACTTTACCCTCTTGCATTAACACACTGACTAGACCCATCAAAGACACATCACAATACCTCATCCACGGTTGATTAGGATCACACAGAATCAAAACTGAAACCGTAGACAACTTCTACTTCAGCTCTCCGAAGCTCACTCACAACGAACATCCAAAATAAACGACTTACCCTTTGCAAGTCAACTGAGATACCAGAAGTACAAACTTAGCAAAGTCTTCCATAACCTGCAGTAACAACCAACTAAGCCCAAAAGTTTCTAATCTTCTTAACCAACTTCGGAGTCTCTCAATGTAGAACGGCATCTACTTCCGAGGGATCCATAATCATACCCTCATCTGAAATAACGTATCCAAAAAAACTAACCTTTTCAACCAAGATTCTCACTTGAATAACTTAGCATAAAACTTCATCTCTTTTCAACACTTGTAATTCAAATCTCAAACACTCTACCTGTTCTTCCTCCGAGTTCATAACAGATCCGAATGTTCTCAATCAAAGCCCTTACGAACTTATCCAAGTAAATATGGAAGATACGATTCCTCTACTCTACAAACATTACAGACGCAGTACTAACACCAAACAACATCACTGAGCATTGTAATGCCCAACCAAACCAACCCTCATCCAAACTTGTCCAGACTTACATACAAGCTTAATCGAGTAAATAACAGCCTATTCCGATAACAAACATAACCAGTCATATTAAATCGATCAAAGCCTCAACTCACCACTCTTATCAAACAATCCAAACAATTGCAATCCCACTCAAACTCAACCAAACTATTCCAGTTATCTAATCATGAAAGTGGACACTTGTTCTTAATCGTTACCTTACTCCACTGTTAGTAATCCATACACAAGTCCTTCTCTTAACCGTCCAAATTCCATAAATCCCAACATGTAGCAATAACCAACCAAAAAGAACTCTTAAATATTACATCCATACCTAAAGGTTCTCTCAAAATTTCCATTAATGCTCTACAATTCCAAAAACTTCAAACCTCACCAGAACTCTAAGTTTTGCTATCCATAGTCTCGATACCTTCATACCCATCATGCTTGTTATTCCATTCAATCATCAGTTCCTTGTATTACTATCAATACTGGAGCTCTCTAAGACGACACACTTGGTCTCACAAATCCCTTCTTCCAGTAAATCTTCCAACCGCTCTTTCCATCTGAGTTTCACTTCCTAAAAGTTCTTCTACTTACTTAGCAGATCCAGACCTCAAATCCTTACCTTCGTCCAATTTGAGTTCACACTCTACTCTCTGAGAACAATCATTAACGATACTCAATCGTTCTGTCTAAAAAACTTCCCAACTGGACCAACATACGGAAACCCCGAATCCGTCTCCTCTTCCTACATTAGAATCTTCTTCGACTCATCAAAACAATCTGTACTAATTTCCTTAATTCCAAACAATTCATTGCACACACTATCAAAGCCGGAAAGACACGTCTATTCCATCCAACATAATTCCCATCTGCTATCAACAATAGATTAAGGGTGATCAGTTCCTCAATTTGTCAATAGACAGCCGACAATCATGATGGGGCATAAACCTTCTTCACCAAACTATAATAGTGTTTCTTGCATCCTGTGCACAAAACTACCTAAGGCAAAAATCCTTAGTTGACATAAACCTCACCTCCACATTCCCTCTGGAACTGGGAACAACATTGTCCAAACAACACTTACACTCTTGCAATTCACAACACACTGAGCCAACGCTCCACACCTGAAGCAATTGGAGAAGTACCAGCTTCTCCCCCACTTATCTCATTCTCAATCCTGAAGACAAAGGATTAGAAACTAGAAAGCACTGACAGTGTTCCACACACATATCACGTACTAAGAGACAAACAACAACAACAGTATTCAACTGTCACACCAACTGACTCAACAACTTGGCCGGACGGACCGACCTGCTCTGATACCACTAATGTAAAACCCCAATTCCCATCGCGAATAAATAATACATAAATAAAATCAGAGTAACTAAACATTTATTTTTCCGACAGAAACAAGGATGTCACATTTAAATAAACAAAACATCATCCCTGCTCATAAATTTGATACATAGCATAAAATAGAATACCCTCAATTGGGAAACTTTTTCCATATAAAGGGGAAGGTCAATTATGGAATAAAGCGGAAAGATCCATAACCGACTTGTTTTACAAAATAATTCATTTTAGAATATCAACTATATACACAAAAGTACTACAAAATACATTCAACTAATGTTTACATATATATATAATCGTTCCCCGAATCCCGTGCTACGTATCAGAGCAGACACCAAGACCGACAACAGAACGGAGGACTAATCTTCACAAAAAGACCTCCAGCAACTCTAATCTGCAATGCCTCATAAAGAATTATAAAACAGCAGAAGGGTGAGAAATAACAACTAAATCAAGATTGCATAATAATATGCAAACACACATTCAAGCACATGTATAAATCATCTCACCCATACCATCACCTACTAACACATATAGCATGCCACAAATACAAAACATATCACACATAATCCAACCACAATTATGACCTATGGAACCACACCACCACATTACCACAAAGTATAGCATATATCAACGTATAAACATATTGTCCCCAACCAATGCATTTATCACGTATGCACATCAAATTACCAATGCTATCACAATCTCAACACACCACAAATTAATGCACAATTTCCACACATAATCAATCAAATCATGATTTTCCACACATAATGCATCCATTCACAATTCTCACACATAATCAATCCATGATTTATGCAAATACACAGAGACCGACACAACGACTCTATGCAAATGCCATGCGGTACCGACTCCAATGTTTCATATCTCATCACCAGTTCACTCAGGAACTATTGGAACCATTGCTCGTTACTGAGGGTCGCTCAAGTAACACCCCGTCGGGCCTACGATGTTCACCCGTCGCTTTAGGTCCCCACATGGGCACACGACGTTTATGGATCGCTTTAGGTCCCCACATGGGCACATGATCCGATCGCTTTAAGTCCCCACATGGGCACACGATCGTCTATAACCATCGCTTTAGGTCCCCACATGGGCACACGATGTTATAGCAGATTCCCTCTGGAACCAAACCGTCACTCAGGACGTCACAACAATGCATATCATGATGCTTGGCATACAATGACTCATGACATCACATGCATCTTCACACATATATGCAACCACAATCATGCATATATTTCAACTCATCAATTCCATACATTCACAATTCAACCATATGAATTAATCAACCTCATCACATTTATGCATTGCAAATCAATTCAAACAATGCATTTCAAACCATAAAGGCCACCACACAACATACATTGAATTTCACATAAACAATGCATTTCACCACAAACTACAAACCACAACAATCATGCCATCACAATTACTTCCACAAGGGATTCACACCACAAAGGCTACCCACAACACATCATAACAACATACATTGATATTTAATCAAACAATGTATTTTACCACACAACAACATCATTAATCCCGCATCGAAGTCTAATTCAAAACAATGCACCTATTTGCCATAAAGCCACAAACCATCATCACAACATTCCATCATGTATATTCACATCATATAACGGCACACAAGCTACACGTTACATATTAAAAGCATATAGCATGATAACACATCAACCACACCCATTGTACTCGATAAAAACCCGACAACCGACTATTTTCCCAAAAACACGAATTAATTAAATCATATTTTACCCTCCAAACCATCTTTAATAAAAAGAACTTTTCATTAGCTTTCCAACGCTTCAAACGGGGGTCAAAACGGACTTACGGTTCAAAAGTTATGAAGAAAACAAAATCGGACATTTTGGAAAACCTATGATCATGCGCCGACGCATGAAGCTTGGGGGTCAGTGCATAAACCTGGGAATTTCACCCGGGTCAGCGCATGAGATCACGAGTCGACGCACAGTTGCAGGGGGTTACCGCACGATGTGCATATTTTGCTGAAAAACCAGTTTTCGATCGTTAAATGACTTCCGAACCTCCGATTTCGATTCCGTAAAAAGTTGCGATCTCAGAATTTGAAATACTACAATATGTTCACCATTAAAAAGCCATCCTACACATTTTCCATTTTTGAAATATTTTGAAACATAATTTTATCAATTTATCCCAACTCCAAACCCGCTCAAAACCACTCGAAAACACACAAATAACCATTCCCGATTAATTCTTATCCTTACCCGATTAAATATCAACCTATACCAATGTTACCAGACATATCCAAACACTTTTACTCGATCACAACATCAATTTGCACAAAAACATCAATATATACCAAAAACTCAAAAGTTATAAATTCAACTCGATTCAATCAAACGATCACACTAAATCAAGACCCAACATCACACGACTCTACTACGCGATTTATTCCGACTTTCGTCCGTGAAAACATCGATTTCTAATCGTTTTTCTCATTTCAACCTAAAATTGGAAAACTATGGAAAAACAAGAAAACATTCACACAATCACACACATATGCATATACAAGCAAGATATAATTGAAACTTCTTACCCTTACCCGATTATTCACGCTTTAAACGGATGAATTCCTGATTTTCCTTCTTTTTTCCTCTTCTCCCTTTCTTTCTTCTCTTTTCTCTTCATTTCCTTTACTTTCTCTTCTTTCTCTTTTCTTTCTATTTCTCTCTCTCTATTTCTATTTATAATATCTAAACCCCTAAAAGACCAAAATACCCCTCAACTCAAATATCTCCCAAACGCTCTCAAAATGCGATAAAACATAAACAACGATGAAAAATAATATATTGTCAAATAAAAGTCCAAAACAAAATAATATAATAATAAAATAATCAAATCGACTCGATTAAATAAAACTGACAAAAACTGGGGCGTTACAGCCTTCGCTCTAGTTGAAGGAGAGACTGCTGGGGGTTGGAGTTTTTTCCTAAAAAAATATCTGATTACACGTGTCTCTCTAACCTAACTTATGTTTGATTTTTGATAGACATCCATCAATCGAGAGTGCATACAAGAATCTTGATAACGGTTGAAAGGATCCTCCATCAACCCATGTGTATTGCATAAGACACATCGCTCAAAATTTCATGCGGGAGATCAAGGACAAAACGCTATGGAAGAAGGTTGTGAACACAGGGTATGCACTAATAGAGCCTTCCTTCAAACACTACCGTGACGAAATTAGATTGACAAACACAGATGCATTAAGATGGATTGACAATATTCAACTAGAGAAATGGACCAGGGCATACGACAATGGCCAACGATGGGGCCACATGACAACAAACCTTGTTGAATCAATGAACTTTGTATCAAGGGCATCCGAAACCTATCGATAACCGCTTTGGTAAGGACAACATATTTTAGGCTCGGGGAACTTTTTGATATCAGACGTATAAAGTGGAGTTCTGTCTTACACTCTGGGCAACTGTTCAGTGATAGTTCAATGAAATTCATGAAGGACGAAGCTGCCAAAGCTAGTGCACATGTGGTCACAATGTTTGACCGTAATAAAGGTTGGTTCAGTGTTGCAGAGTCAATTGATCACAATGAAGAGAGACTTAGGGGATGCTACCGAGTGAAACTAGATAGGAGTTGGTGTGACTGCGGAAAGTTTCATGCATTTCGTATGCCTTGCTCCCATGTAATAGCAACATGTTCAAAGGCTCGCCAGGACCCTACCAACCATCTGTCTGTTGTTTACTAAGTCATTAGTCTATGCAATGTCTATAGCACTAGCTTTCAGGTGGTAGCAAAGGAGGACTATTGGCCTGCATACGAATGTGAAATTGTCTGACATAATGATCTGATGCGAAGAAAGAAAAATGGTCACTCTAATAGCACGCGTATTCGAACGGAGATGGATACGACAAACAAAATGGTCAGATTATGTAGTTTGTGCCGCCAGCTCGGGTACAATCGTACAAAATGTCTCAATGTAGGATCAAGCACAAGATCATAGTTTCAAATGTAACCTTGTCTCTTTATATCAACAATAAATTTTATTCCATTGATAGCATAACTAAGCGATTACAATTAACAATGACATAACTTAATATCTCAACAACAACAATTATCAATAACTTAAACAATAAAAAAACGAAACAAACAAATACAACAACTCAACAACATAACTAAGAGATTACAACCATCAACACAATTTCCTGAGAACTAAACACCGTCGTTTGAACATCTCGGTCATTAGTAACATTCTCCCAAAAACGAACTTCTCCATTTTGATTAAACGTGGTAACAAGCCTTTCAATTCTTCTGATCTTTTCACCCTCTAGGATGTCTCCATCTAACCAGCAAATCAGACTCCTCTTGAGATGTTCTAACGTCATTGTATTCCAGAGGCAAATCTTCATTGGAGGTTTGACTGGGGAGAAAATTAAATCGGTATTTCTCTTCGTGATATATGGAACCTGATAGATATATGAGGATGACGAAGAGGAAGAAGAGGATGCCATTTTAACTCAAAAATAAGAGAATGAAGTGCAGAGGAAATTATGATGTTGTTGTAGAACAAAAGCTTATATATATATATATATATATATATATATATATATATATAGCAGAGGTAGCAAGATTAATGAATAAAAAAAATGAGGCGCCATATCATATGGTGCATGCATGCATATATATAGAGGCACCATATGATATGGCTCATGTTAAAACTCATGCGCCATATGATATGGCTCATGTTAAAACTCATGCGCCATATCATATTGCGCATTCTTGTTCATTTTTACAGAAAGTACGTCATTCTTGTAAATTTTTTCAAAATGTGGTTATTTTGGAATTTTTATTCAATATATGCGTTATTGTAAAAAAATTCAAAATTATGAATTTTTTTTAGTATAACATGTTTTTAAAAAAAAAATACCAAATAAAATAACAATTCAAGAAAAATACCAAAGTGACATAGTTTTAAAAAAAGACAGAAGGGTGGCGCCATATGGTATGGCGCCTCAGGCTAAGGGATAAGCCCTAAAAGCCATACCATATGGCGCCTTAGTTGTATAATGCATACCCTAATTTCTTTTGAGGTACGATTCCAACAATGAACAAGCTGAGATCGATGTCGTTGACGAGGAAGAAGAAGAAGCGGAGGACATTGTCGATGAAATGGTCAACAACGAGGAGGCAGACCAATTACCAAGCAGTCATATTTATTGCCCACCTCAACACATGACAACACTCAACTTAGGCGATGACGAACCATCAACCAATATTTTTTAAGACCCATACATGCAGACGGAGGGAGTATTAAAAGTTGGAGACAATTTTCGTACGAAAGAAGATTGTGTACGAGCAATAAAACAATACCACATGAACTTATCTGTAGATTATAGAGTCGATCGAACAAATCCGACTCTATACAAGATCTACTGCCGTAACGAGGTGTGCCCATTTAGATTAACAACATCTTTCCAGAAGCGAAGCGATTCATGGAAGATAGGGTCAATGGGTCCAGAGCACACTTGCATAAATACGAAATCCAAGTCAGGATCATCGCAATCTCAGCTCTCAGTTGATCTGCAACGAAATTCTATCAGTCATTAGCGACAACCTTTCTTTGAAGGTGAGTACAATAATAGCGCATATGGCTCAAAGATACAACTACACTCCTTTACACAAGAAGGCGTGGATTGCTAGGACTAAGGCAGTTGAAACGGTTTTTGGAAATTGGGAGGACTCTTACAAAGAACTTCCAAGATACCTGGTGGCACTAAAACACTATGTTCCAGGGACTGTTGTCATGTTGGAGACGTTGTCGGCGTATACGCCAGACGGGAATTGTGTAAGTGGAAATGGCATTTTCCACAGACTATTCTGGGCTTTTGAACCATGCATCAAAGGATTTGCATACTATAAACCTATAATTCAAATTGATGGCACATGGTTGTACGAAAAATATAAGGGTACGCTACTGATGGCCGTGGCACATGATGGCAACAACAACATTTTCCCTATCGCCTTCGCTCTAGTTGAAGGGGAGACTGCTGCAGGTTGGAGTTTTTTTCCTAAAAAATCCCCGAAAATACGTTACTCCCCAACCTAATTTATGTTTGATCTCCGATAGACACTCTTTGATCGAGAGTGCTTACAACAATCCTGCTAACGGTTGGCAGGATCCCCCCTCAAGCCATGTGTATTGCATTAGACACATCAGTCAAAATTTCATGCGGGAGTTCAAGGACAAGGGGCTAAAGACGATGGTTACTAACGCGGGCTATGCACTAACAGAGCCTACGTTCAGATACTACCATGATGAGATCAGACTTACAAACCCAGATGCATTGAGATGGATTGATATTCAACGGGAGAAGTGGACAAGGGCATACGAGAACGGGCAGCGATGGGGCCACATGACAACAAACCCCGTTGAATCTATGAACTCTATATTCAAGGGCATCTGTAACCTACCGATAACCGCTCTGGTGAGGTCAACATATTTTAGGCCCGCTGCACTCTTTGATACCAGACGTACAAAGTGGGGTTCGGTCTTACAATCTGGGCAGATGTTTAGTGATACGTCAATGACATTCATGAAGAACGAAGCTGCAAAGGCCAACACGCATGTGGTCACGGTCTTTGACCGCACTAAAGGTCACTTCAGTGTTGCAGAGTCTATTGATCACAACAAAGAAAGGCCTAAGGGATGTTACCGAGTGGAACTGGATAACAGTTCGTGTGACTGTGGAAAGTTTCAGGCATTTCGTATGCCTTGCTCCCATGTTATAGCAGCCTGTTCCAAGGCCCGGCTGGACCCAACCAACTATCTCTCTGTTCTTCCCCAAGTCGTTACTCTATGCAATGTCTACGACACTAGCTTTCAAGTGCTAGCAAATGAGGACTATTGGCCTCCATACGAAGGCGAAATTGTGTGGCATAATGATTTTATGCGAAGAAATAAAAAGGGTCGCTCTAACAGCACCCGCATTATAACGGAGATGGATGCAACAGACAAAATGGTTAGGTTATGTGGTTTGTGCCGCCAGCCAGGCCACAATCGTACCAAGTGTCCAAATGTGGGCTCTAGCACGACATCATAGTTTCAACTGTAATCTTGTCTATTTATAACAACAACAAATTTTATTTCATTGATGGCATATCTAATTGATTACAATGACATAACATAAAAGAACATAACTTAATAGCTAAACATCAATAAATAACAACATAACCTAATACCAAATCAGAAAATAACAAGAACAAACCCAAATGAAACAACTCAACGAATCAGCTTATCTAGGATATTACAACCATCAACTGAATTTTATGTGGTGTCAACATCATCATGAGGACACCGACATCATTTTCCACTTTTCTCCAAGTCCGGGTAACTCCGTTTGGACCAGGCTGCTCAACTAGCCTCTCAATCTTCCTGATCTTTTCACCTGCCTCAAATTCTCCTTCTAGCCAACGGTAAAGTTCCCTATGCAAATGCTCCAGCGTCTGCGTGTTCCAGAGTAACATCTTCATCGGAGGCTTGATAGTTGAGAAAACAACTATGGCATTTCTTTTCATCAGTGGAAATTCTGGAAACGGTTCCTCCGGTGCTAATGATGATGACGATGGACGACGATTTGACGATGAAGACATGGTGGGAGAGGAGAGATTAGGATATTGGTGAGGGAATGGAGGAAATTAGAGTTTTGGTGAAAAGTGTTGTGGAGTAACAAATGAGGGTGCAGTCTCATTTATAAACACATGAAATACTATAGCACCCTTAATTTAATCAATTTTCAAATTAAAATAAATTAAAAAAAAAGACATCGATTGAAGCGCCATATGGTAAGTTCAAACATAGCCACTTTTGTAATTTTTTTGAAATGTATGTTTTTTTTTTATTTAGTAAGTTATATTAAAAAAAAAATTCTAATATTCAAATCGGTGTTGTAAATGAGACAAAAATTGAGTTATAATTTGAAAGCTAAGCAGATACAAATGTTAATTTTCTTCCCAAATTTGAACCCATCAACATCTGTAATTACCAAAACATCCTTTTCGTTCATTCCTCTGCAATTAGGGTTTTCAAAACTCATTCGTTTTTCCCTCTTTCACACTTTCCATCAAGATCTTCTTGGACTTTTTTTCATACCCTTTTCCTACACAAGTCATATTCTCTCTAAAGCTTCAATTTTTCACAACACGCCTTTTATTTGAGACTCTTGTTACCGTATACTCCATTTCTATCCCCTTTCGCGTCGTTGAAATTTTTTTCTTCTCGGACAATTGGGTCAGCTTCGTGTTGGATTTTGAATTCTGAGACCGCCGCCAACCACCAATTCAAGCCACCGTGAACGCCGCCCACTCGCCGCAAAATATGTTGTAATTAAAGGGATGCGATGCGATGGAGAGTCCTCAGTCTGTCAACAGTCCAAGAAGAACACTGAGTCTATCAAGACAACGGAGGGCAACTGTGTCATTTCTCGATTCCGATGACAAAAACAAACCCGCCTCTGGTTTATCACCTGATCATGGCCCCAAGCCTTCTGAAGTTTACGGTTTCGTCGGATCTATAACCACCGTTGTTGCTACAGGTCTTCTTTCTTATTGTTTATTTGCTTTCATTGATCAATTTATAATTATAAAAGGATTCGCTTCAATTAGTTTGACAAAATGTATTTTTAATCAACACTCAATTAAGTTATTTAGAATAGCTTATTGAATAAGTCATCCATTATGTTATTTACTTGTTTTACCTGATTACATTTGAGATGGGCATTTGATTTTCTGTTGTTTTAGCCATGGTTGAAATGATTTATTTGTTCCGTACAATTTTGTAGAACTACTAGTTTACCATGTGCCAACAATGTTTTTTAAGGTTTTTTTGTGATATTATTGTTGCATTTTATGATTTATATTTTTACTTGTTCATTTTCCTTCGTGAATAGTTATTTTCTTGGTATGGGCATATGTTCCAGAATCATGGCTACATTCTATTGGCATATCTTACTATCCTAGCAGGTTAGGCAGCTTAATTCCTGTTGTCATTTGAAACTTTAGCAACTATGCAGGTCCTCTATTGTGTGTGTAATTGTTTGGGTGCACAAAAACAAGAAGGTTGCTTTGAATTAACTCTAAAATGAGAAGAGTTCTCGAGTCTTAATTTAATTTTGTACAATTGTAAGCTCAGCTAAGGTGTATGAAATAGGTGTATGTAGAAAGGAATTGCAAACCAGTCAACTCAACTGTTGTGGAAAAAAGAAATTAATGTGAAATTTTGCATCAATTTTTGTTTTCCAAATATTAAGCTGGGGGAAATAGGCTTAAAACATATGGAATTACATTCTGAATTCAACTGTTTATGAAAAATTTGGTTGAAAATTACTTGTGCATTGCAGATACTGGGCTTTGGCGGTACCAACATATGTGATGGTGACCATTGTTTTAATGTTGGCATTCTACATTGGCCTTAATTTCATGTCAACGCCTTCTCCTGCATCCCTATACACAGTTTATGGTGAGTTTAATGCAGTTTTGTTTTAGCAATGCGGGTGTGGTTAATTCTGATTGCTAGATTACTTCCTAAGCTTTCTTGCACATGTGAATAATATATTCATTTATCTGCATAAAAAATTTGTGTTCAGGTCCTCTTCATCTAAGTTATGTCATTTTAGCATTGGTGAATTTCATTTTGGTTATTCTTTTCTCAAAACTTTAATATCACTTTGGGCCAAGTGAATTTGTGAGTTCAAGTTTTTTGATAACTGATTTTGACATCTCTTTGTTCAGATGAATTCAGCAGAGACCCACTGAGTCATGATTTTTCAGAAGAGGGGGATGAGAAGCCCATTGATCCCATATCTGATATTGGTATAGACAGAATCAATGATGCTATGTTCAATAATTCAGCCTAACAATAAGACATTCAGAGCTGTTTCCAAATTCCAATATTAGGGTGGATATTCTGCCAAGCAATTGCTACTGATGTGAGTTGTTGCATGAGGTTATGATGCTATAGCTTTTAGACATGAACTTGGTTGAGTTGGTCATGTGAAAGAGTGATTGGATTCTTATAATTCTTAGTGACTTTTGAGTATTACAGTACCATGTTATCCATCCAAGCCGTATCTGGCATTAATGCACTAATAATAGACTGATTGATATCTCACACATTTGTATTTTGAATGCAATTATACTTGAAGGTTAAGAAAGTGTGCTCACTTCTACATTTGCATATGCAGAATTGTAAACTGGAGCTAAGTTAGATGCTAAGATCAGAATGGTATTTTGTTGTATCAGAATGGTATTTGAGAGGCATGCTAGCTTGTGCAAGAAGTGTGTGGCATATTTCTACCATATTAATGTGTTTCCGCTTTACAGAGTCATATGTGTGTGAGGACAAGTTAGTCCGTGGGCTATGCCTTTGGTGTGAAACAGTGAGGTGAGAGCCTGAAATTCTTTCTCCACCACCATCTGTTTGCACTACTTTCACCTTACTAATGAATTGTACTTCAACAAGACTGATGAAGTGTGTGAAAGTGGTTAGCACATCTGATTTTCAATTTTAGTGGAAACACCTAGATGTATTTAGTACAAGCATCTACACAAATAAGTAGATATTTATACCAGAGGAAGAAATCATAGGAGTTGGACCTTATACGTCAACAAACAACAAATAAAAAAGAATATGATAAACAACTAGGAAGTCTACGCACTTTTACTAGGCAGCAAGGACTACACAACTCAAATTGAGATTTATGGGGTACATAAATATTGCATAGGGATAGAATAGCCTTTAGAGCTTCATGATAATATGTTGTGCCTAGGGCTGGAAATGAGTCGAGTCGAGTCGAACTCGCCTTAGCTCAGTTCGACTCGTTAAGAATTAGCCGAGTTCGAGTTCATCACGAACTTTTTTTTCAGGTCAAACTCGACTTGTTAGAAGTTCACGAATATCTCGGTTCAACTCGTTAGGTTTATCTTGTTAGGTTCAACTCGCTTATTTCACAGACTTAAAAGTAATTTTTTAAAGTCTATTTTTTATATATATATTTGACATTTTAAATTAATATTTTTTAAATAAAAAATATAGAAATAAAATAAAAGTTATAAGATTGAAATTTATACGATGTTAATTTTATTTGTATAATTATTCGTAGAAATATTTTACTCACTTGAGAATATAAATTATCAATTAAAACCGTTAGATTAAAAGAAAATATGAGACTGAGATTTAGAACAAATCTTTAAATCTGCTCTTAAAGACAATATAATCTATCTCATATATAATCTAATTGACTCACGAACCTAACGAGTCGAACTATGTATAGTTCAAGTTCAGATCATTTAGTTAACGAACTTAGTTTTTAGCTCATATTCAGCTCATTTGGTTCATGAACCTAGTTTAACGATTTAATTTTCGAATCGAATTTCGAACTATTTTCGAGTTGGTTTGGTTCATTGTCAGCCCTAGTTATGCCTAGTAGTTTACAATGAAGGTCCCATGTTGATGCAATGTATTTTTGAAAAGATTGATGAATAGTAGATGGAGAAGCAGTAGTGTTGACAGTTTGTAAATCACCGAAAGTGTAGAGCCCACCTGTGCCCAGAGATCCTTACTAGAAAACATCTGAGTGGGCCTGTGATTTTACCTAACACTTATCAGCATTGGACTCTAAGAATACATCATTATCCCTTGCAGGTAGGGGTGTGCAAAAAAACTGGTTCACAAGAACCAATTTTAAAAATATGGTGCACTTATTTTAAATGTCCATATTATTTTGATTAAAACTGATCCGGATCCATTTCATTAAAACCATAAAAAATCAATAACCACTTTTTAAAACCAATATATAAATGGTTAACCAATGTACTCTTCACCTTGTCTCTAATTCATGATTATAAATTAATAATATACTGTAGATATCAAGACAACACTTAAGTACACATTAGTGCATTGCCACCAATTTTATTTATGGTCTTCATTAATTATCTCTCAAGTTGAAATCTCCTTTTTTTTTAATCATGGCTCTTAATTTTATTTTTTGAATATATTCTGTTGATTTTCAAGTAAAAATATTCTCTAGTAAAA
Organism: Lathyrus tuberosus; assembly: GCA_022829125.1. Classification (NCBI taxonomy): domain Eukaryota; kingdom Viridiplantae; phylum Streptophyta; class Magnoliopsida; order Fabales; family Fabaceae; genus Lathyrus; species Lathyrus tuberosus. The sequence goes on along the minus strand of JALAZF010000101.1, from coordinate 12,416,250 downwards.
TCATTTAGATTTTCAAGTCACAATGCATTTTTGTTTTGTTATGATTTGTTTTTTTGCCCTTTCTTATTATTTTTAGGCTTAATACCCTTTTTGGTCCTCTAGCTATAGGGGTAGGTCCAAATAAGTCCTCTAGCTTTTAAAAGTTCCAAATTGGTCTCATATGATTTTAAATAGGTCCACGTTTGTCCTCGCCGTTAGAAAAGTTAAAATTTCAATTAAAATCTCGATGACATGGCATGGGTGTGCTGAGGTGTACGTTTCTGAATGGGGATTTGGCACGGTGGTTATAGGCTCTTCATTTCCCACTTTTTTTTCATCAAGTCATTTGTTCAGTTTCTCTTCCATTTCTGTAACCCTAGCACAACCAGACGAAGAAGAAGAAGATCGCGTGTGAAGACGAAGACGAATATTACGTTTCCAAGACATACGATTGAAGACGAAGAATTATCCTGGTAAGTATCTATGTTCCTTTCGTATAATTTACGTTTTCAGTATTCTAGGGTTTGTGTCTTGATAGAACAATAGTTTTCGGTAATCTAGGGTTTGTGTGTTGAAATTAGGGTTGTTTCAATGTTCTTTTTGTGAAGTTTCTGCTTGTTTATGATATTAGGTTGAAATGGAAGAAATGATAACCCTCAATATTCATCATAGTGGGGAATTTATGGATTCTGATAAAACGAACTACGTGGGGGGTAAATGTAACGAATTAAAGGTAGATGTTGATAGGTGGTCGTATTTTGAGTTGATAGGTGTTTTGAAAGATATAGGGTATAACGAGGTAGACAATGTAACGCCCCAGTTTTGGTCAGTTTTATTTAATCGAGTTTAGTTGATTATTTTATTATTATATTATTTTATTATTGACTTTTATTTGACAAAATGTTATTTTTCAATGTTGTAATCTTTTGTCGCGTTTTGAGAGCGTTGGCGAGATATTTGAGATGAGGGGTATTTTGGTCATTTGGGTAGATATTTTGTTTAAATAGAATAGAAAGATAGAAAAAGAGAAAAGAAAAGAAAAGGAAAAGAAGAAAGAAGAGAAAGAGAAGGAAAGAAGAGGAAGAGGGGAGAAAAGAGAAAAAGAGGAAAATCGAGTATTCGTCCGTTTCAATCGCGATTAATCGGGTAAGGGTGAGAAGTTTCAATTATATCTTGCTTGTGTATGTATATGTGTATGTTTTCTTGATTGTTTTGGATATTTTCTTATAGTTTTCCGTTTAGGTCGAATTGTAGGAAATCGATAGAAATCGATGTTTTCACGGATGAATTTCGAAATAAATTGCGTAGTTTAGTCGAGTGAAGTGAGGCCGACGTTATAGAAACTCGTTTCGTTAAAATCGGTTGATATTTGAAAATTTGGCGTTTTTAGGTTCCGGAATAGTGTTTTTCAAAAGTCGCGGAATCGCGTAATTTTTTATTCTAATACGTCCGTATACATTTATGGAGGATTATCATGTATTTTGTTTGAAGAAAATAATTGAATCGGTCGGGTTTCGGGCGAAAACGCCCCAAAAATCACTGCTGAACCAGAACTGGTGTATTTTCACGCAGTCGTACGGACACGACTGCTAGTGTGAAAATTCTGGTTTCGTGCGATTTTCGGAAATTCATATCTCTCGAACCGTAAGTCGGTTTTGATCCCCGTTCGAAGCGTTGGGAAGCTAACGAGATGTTTTTTCTAGGAAAAATAGTTTTGAGGTCTGAATCCTTCCCAATCGGTACAGTTTTTACGAACCGTTTCGTAGTGTCGGGCGTCCGGTTTATGTTTTGCGTTATTTGGAAATATTCGTAACTTATTCGTCGTTTATCGGATTTAAGAGTTCTTTATATCGAATCGAAGGTCTTTAGGAGTACTTTTTAGTGATGATGAAAAATATTATTTTTGGCCGACTTTTCCGAGAAAACGAATTATGGACTTTGGTGTTATTTTTCAATATTGTGGGTTATGCTTTGGTAAGTGATTGTATGACTTGTGTGATGATTCTTTGATGATAATTGGTTGTTGTGGAATACTTTGTTGATGGTTTGTGGCTTTATAACAATAATTGTGTTGATGTGAATATATATGATAAGTATTGGTGATGATGGTTTGTGGTGTTATGGAGGAATAAATGTGTGTTTTGGGTTTTGATTTCAATGTGCGATAATGATGTGTTGTGAGTAGCATTTGATATGTGAATTCCTTGTGGAAGTGATTGTGATTGCATAATTGTTGTGGTTTGTGGTTTGTAATGAAAATGCATGTGGTGACATGTTGTGAAATGAATATGCACGTGATATTGTTGTGATGATGATTTGTGGCCTTACGGCAAGAAAATGCGATACGTGGTAATTGTTGATTTATGCATGATTATGGATGTGTATGTGGGTGCAATGTGAATGTCATGAGTAATTTGTATGCCAAGCATCATGATATGCATTGTTGTGACGTCCTGAGTGACGGAATGATTCCAGAGGGAATTTTCTATAACACCGTGTGCCTCGAAGATATGAGGCGTTGCCTGAGGACTGAAAGCGGTGGTTATAGACGATTGTGCGCCATGAAATACTGGTAGAAAGCAATCGGATTGTGCGCCCTGAAATAGTGGTAGAAAGCAATCCATAAACGTCGTTCGCCCTGAAATAGTGGTTTATAGCGACAGGGAACATCGTAGGCCCGACGGGGAGTTACTCTATGTAACGAGCGATGATTCCAAGAGTTCCTGGGGGACTAATGTATCACCAATTGAGTCGGTACCGCATTTGCATCTATATAGAGTCGTTGGTCGATCTCTATGGTATGCATTGATCATCTTTTGTATATTTGCATTGATGAATGATTATGGAAAAGTATGGTTTGTGGAAGTATGGAATTAATGGAATATGCATGATTATATGCTTGGTTTCGTATAGATATATACATTGTGATGTATATGAGTGAGTTGGGATGAATTGTGGTGTGAATTGTGAAGGGATGTGTTATGTGTGGAAAATCATGATTCGATTTATTATGTGTGATATATTATGTATTGGTGCCATGCTATATGTGTTAGTATGTGATGTATGCGGTGAGAAATATTACATATGTGAATTATCTGTGTTGTGGCATATTATTATGCAATCTTGTTATAGTTGTTATTTCTCACCCTTCTGCTGGAATATGCTTTTTATGGCATAGTGCAGATTGTCAGCTTTAGAGGCGTGGAGGATTTTGTGAAGATTAGTCCTCCGTTCCGTTGTCGGTCTTGGTGTCTGCTCTGATACGTAGCACGGGAGTCGGGGAACGTTTATTATATGTATATTTTTGTTGAATATATTAAATATTATTTTGTATTTATATTTTGATGTTCTAAAACCATTTATTTGTAAAACAAGTCGGTTATGGATCCTTCCGCTTTATTCCATAATTGACCATCCTTTTGTAAGGAAAAGTTTCTCTTTGTGTTATGTATCAAAAATGTTGAGCAGGGATTGTATTTTATTTCTTTAAATGTGGCATCCCTGTTTCTGTCGGAAAAATAAATTTTTAGTTACTCTGATATTTATTATATGTTATTTATTCGCGATGGGAATTGGGTTGTTATATAAGTGGTATCAGAGCAGGTCGGTCCGTCCGGCCAAGCTATTGAGTCAGTTGGTGTGACAGTTGAATACTGTCGTTGTTGTTTATCTCTTAGTACGTGATAGGTGTGTGGAACACTGTCAGTACTTTCTGGGTTTTCTAATCCTTTGTTTTCAGGATTGAGTTTGAGATAAGTGGGGGAGAAGTTGGTACTTCTCCATGTTGCTTCAGGTGTGGAGCGTTGGCTCAGTGTATTGTGAATTGCAAGATTGTAAGTGTTGTTCGGACAATGTTGTTCTCAGTTCCGAAGGGGATGCGGAGGTAAGGTTTATGTCAACTAAGGATTTGTGCCTTAGGTAGTTTTGTGTACAGGATGTAAGAAATGTTATTATAGTTTGGTAAAGACGGTTTATGCCCCATCGTGATTGTCGGCTGTCTATTGACAAATTGAGGAACTGATCACCCTTAATCTCTTGTTGATAGCAGACGGAAATTATGTTGGATGGAATAGGCGTGTCTTTCCGGCTTTGATAGTGTGTGAAATGGATTAGAGATTTTGATATGTTGGTCCAGTTGGGAAGTCATTGGGAGAGAACGATTGGGTATCGTTAATGGTTGTTCTCAGAGAGTAAAGTGTGAACTCAAATTTGACGAAGGTAAGGATTTAAGGTTTGGATATGCTAAATAAGTAGAAGAACTTTTAGGAAGCGAAACTCAGATTGAAAGAGCAGTTGAAGGATTTGCTGGAAAAAGGGATTTGTGAAACCAAGTGTGTTGTCTTAGAGAGCCCCAGTATTGATAGTAATACAAGGAACTGATGATTGAATGGAATAACAAGTATGATGGAGATGATGGTATTGGTATTGAGACTATGAAAAGTAAAACTTAGAGTTCTAGTGAGGTTTGGAGTCTTTGGAGTTTTAGAGAAATAATGGGAAATGTTGAGAGAACCCCTAAGTGTGGATGTAATATTTAAGAGTTATTGTTGGTTGGTTATTGCTACATGTTGGAATTTATGGAATTTGGACTGTTAAGCGAAGAAAGTATGTATGGATTGCTAATAGTGGAATAAGGTAACGATTGAGAATAAGTGACCACTTTCATGAACAGATAACTGGAATGGTTTGGTTGAGTTTGAGTGGAATTGCAATTGTTTGGAACGTTTGATAAGGATATTGAATTGTGTGAGTGAAGGCTTTGATCGATTTGATGTGACTTGTTTGTGTTGTTACCATCGGATTAGGCTGTTAATTACTCGGTTAAGCTTGTGTGTGAGTAACCAGTTTCCCAGTGGAAAGTTTTGCAAGAGCTTTAAGAATTTTTATCTTTTGGAGTTTGGTTGGACATTACAATGTGCAGTGATGTTGTTCGGTGATAGTAATGCGTCTGTAATGTTTGTGGAGTAGAGGAATCGTATCTTTCATATTTATTTGGATAAGTTCGTATTGGTTTTGATTGAGGATATTCGGATCTGTTATAAACCCAGAGGAAGAACATATAGAGTGTTTGAGATTTGAATCACAAGTATTGAAAAGAGGCGAAGTTTTATGCTAAGCTATCCGAGTGAGAATTTTGGTTGAAAAGGTTAGTTTTCTTGGATATGTTATTTCTGAGGATGATATTTGTTGTGGATTCATCGGAAGTAGATGCAGTTCTACAATGAGAGGTTCCGAAGTCGGTTAAGGAGATTAGAAACTTTTGGGCTCAGTTGGTTGTTACGGTAGGGTATGGAAGACTTTACTAAGTTTGTACTTCTGTTATTTCAGTTGGCTTGCAAAGGATGAGTCGTTTGTTTTGGATGTTCGTTGTGAGTTAGTTTTGGGTGAGTTGAAGTAGAAATGGTATACGGCTTCAGTTTTGATTCTGTGTGATCCTAATAAATCGTTTGTGAGGTATTGTGATGTGTCTTTGATGAGTTTAGTCAGTGTGTTAATGCAAGGGAGTAAAGTCGTGGCTTATGCTTTACGACAATTGAGGATTCATAAAAGGATCTATACTATTCAGGATTTGGAATTGGTTGCGGTTGTATTGTGTTGGAAAATTTGGAGGTATTATTTTTATGGTTCTTGACTCGAAGTGTTGGGTAACCACAAGAGTTTAGAGTACTTGGTTGGTTTGAAGGAATAGAGTATGAGACAATGAGGATGGCTAGAATTTGTGATGAGTTATGAATTTGGCTTGGATTATTCTTTGGGAAAAGCCGAGGTTGTGCCGGATGAGTTAAGTCGAAAGTTTTAGTGTATGTCTGTTTTGATGGTCCGAGAATTAGAATTATTTGAGCAGTTTAGAGACTTGTGTCTGGTGCGTGAGATAACACCGTAGAGTGTGAAGTTGGATATATTAAAAGTGAACAGTGATTTTTGGAGAATATGAGGAAGAGTTAGACTTTGGTCGTGAGATTGGTAGTTTTGATGGTTACGAGTAATCAGAGTGCGCATCGAAAGCGTGATGTGGCACATTTCATATATAAGTGTGTGACTTGTAAGATTTCTTAGGTTGAACATTGGGAATATGTAGGACTGATGAGACCATTGAACTTTTCAAAATGGAAGTGATAAGTGAAAGGTTTAAATGTTATTCATGGGCTGTTATGTAAATGGATGTTTTGGTTATATGTTCGATTGGTGAATCGTAGCATGGTTGTAATAAGGTTGTGTGACAAGGATGTTGGTATTATGGTTGTGTGGAGGTTGTTTAATCGATGTTGTGTCGTGGAACTTGTGTTCTTGTTTGTGTTATTGCCTCATTTCCATGGTGATGGTTCGAGTGTGTGTAGCTAATTCCTGTGTGGGGAATTAGGGGAGTGTTACCTAGAGTAGGGTAACGATCTTGTTGTGTTTCGGTTCTAGAGTGAACCTGTGTGTTGGTATCGTGGTTTTCCTTGAGTTGTGAGTTGGTCGTCAAGTGCATTGTATGGGCTTTGCATCTTGTCGTTGTTGTTGTCGTCGTATCGTGTTGTTGTAATTACGGTTAGCAAGGTGTTTATCTGTTGTGTTATTCGTGGTGTGCCTTTTGATGGCATGTTGGTTTGTTTGTCGGATGCGAGAGTCGTGTCCGGAGTTGTTCGTCTCAGTAGATTTTCGAGGACGAAAATGTCTAAGTGGGGGAGAATTGTAACGCCCCAGTTTTGGTCAGTTTTATTTAATCGAGTTTAGTTGATTATTTTATTATTATATTATTTTATTATTGACTTTTATTTGACAAAATGTTATTTTTCAATGTTGTAATCTTTTGTCGCGTTTTGAGAGCGTTGGCGAGATATTTGAGATGAGGGGTATTTTGGTCATTTGGGTAGATATTTTGTTTAAATAGAATAGAAAGATAGAAAAAGAGAAAAGAAAAGAAAAGGAAAAGAAGAAAGAAGAGAAAGAGAAGGAAAGAAGAGGAAGAGGGGAGAAAAGAGAAAAAGAGGAAAATCGAGTATTCGTCCGTTTCAATCGCGATTAATCGGGTAAGGGTGAGAAGTTTCAATTATATCTTGCTTGTGTATGTATATGTGTATGTTTTCTTGATTGTTTTGGATATTTTCTTATAGTTTTCCGTTTAGGTCGAATTGTAGGAAATCGATAGAAATCGATGTTTTCACGGATGAATTTCGAAATAAATTGCGTAGTTTAGTCGAGTGAAGTGAGGCCGACGTTATAGAAACTCGTTTCGTTAAAATCGGTTGATATTTGAAAATTTGGCGTTTTTAGGTTCCGGAATAGTGTTTTTCAAAAGTCGCGGAATCGCGTAATTTTTTATTCTAATACGTCCGTATACATTTATGGAGGATTATCATGTATTTTGTTTGAAGAAAATAATTGAATCGGTCGGGTTTCGGGCGAAAACGCCCCAAAAATCACTGCTGAACCAGAACTGGTGTATTTTCACGCAGTCGTACGGACACGACTGCTAGTGTGAAAATTCTGGTTTCGTGCGATTTTCGGAAATTCATATCTCTCGAACCGTAAGTCGGTTTTGATCCCCGTTCGAAGCGTTGGGAAGCTAACGAGATGTTTTTTCTAGGAAAAATAGTTTTGAGGTCTGAATCCTTCCCAATCGGTACAGTTTTTACGAACCGTTTCGTAGTGTCGGGCGTCCGGTTTATGTTTTGCGTTATTTGGAAATATTCGTAACTTATTCGTCGTTTATCGGATTTAAGAGTTCTTTATATCGAATCGAAGGTCTTTAGGAGTACTTTTTAGTGATGATGAAAAATATTATTTTTGGCCGACTTTTCCGAGAAAACGAATTATGGACTTTGGTGTTATTTTTCAATATTGTGGGTTATGCTTTGGTAAGTGATTGTATGACTTGTGTGATGATTCTTTGATGATAATTGGTTGTTGTGGAATACTTTGTTGATGGTTTGTGGCTTTATGACAATAATTGTGTTGATGTGAATATATATGATAAGTATTGGTGATGATGGTTTGTGGTGTTATGGAGGAATAAATGTGTGTTTTGGGTTTTGATTTCAATGTGCGATAATGATGTGTTGTGAGTAGCATTTGATATGTGAATTCCTTGTGGAAGTGATTGTGATTGCATAATTGTTGTGGTTTGTGGTTTGTAATGAAAATGCATGTGGTGACATGTTGTGAAATGAATATGCACGTGATATTGTTGTGATGATGATTTGTGGCCTTACGGCAAGAAAATGCGATACGTGGTAATTGTTGATTTATGCATGATTATGGATGTGTATGTGGGTGCAATGTGAATGTCATGAGTAATTTGTATGCCAAGCATCATGATATGCATTGTTGTGACGTCCTGAGTGACGGAATGATTCCAGAGGGAATTTTCTATAACACCGTGTGCCTCGAAGATATGAGGCGTTGCCTGAGGACTGAAAGCGGTGGTTATAGACGATTGTGCGCCATGAAATACTGGTAGAAAGCAATCGGATTGTGCGCCCTGAAATAGTGGTAGAAAGCAATCCATAAACGTCGTTCGCCCTGAAATAGTGGTTTATAGCGACAGGGAACATCGTAGGCCCGACGGGGAGTTACTCTATGTAACGAGCGATGATTCCAAGAGTTCCTGGGGGACTAATGTATCACCAATTGAGTCGGTACCGCATTTGCATCTATATAGAGTCGTTGGTCGATCTCTATGGTATGCATTGATCATCTTTTGTATATTTGCATTGATGAATGATTATGGAAAAGTATGGTTTGTGGAAGTATGGAATTAATGGAATATGCATGATTATATGCTTGGTTTCGTATAGATATATACATTGTGATGTATATGAGTGAGTTGGGATGAATTGTGGTGTGAATTGTGAAGGGATGTGTTATGTGTGGAAAATCATGATTCGATTTATTATGTGTGATATATTATGTATTGGTGCCATGCTATATGTGTTAGTATGTGATGTATGCGGTGAGAAATATTACATATGTGAATTATCTGTGTTGTGGCATATTATTATGCAATCTTGTTATAGTTGTTATTTCTCACCCTTCTGCTGGAATATGTTTTTTATGGCATAGTGCAGATTGTCAGCTTTAGAGGCGTGGAGGATTTTGTGAAGATTAGTCCTCCGTTCCGTTGTCGGTCTTGGTGTCTGCTCTGATACGTAGCACGGGAGTCGGGGAACGTTTATTATATGTATATTTTTGTTGAATATATTAAATATTATTTTGTATTTATATTTTGATGTTCTAAAACCATTTATTTGTAAAACAAGTCGGTTATGGATCCTTCCGCTTTATTCCATAATTGACCATCCTTTTGTAAGGAAAAGTTTCTCTTTGTGTTATGTATCAAAAATGTTGAGCAGGGATTGTATTTTATTTCTTTAAATGTGGCATCCCTGTTTCTGTCGGAAAAATAAATTTTTAGTTACTCTGATATTTATTATATGTTATTTATTCGCGATGGGAATTGGGTTGTTATAGACAACATCTACTACAGGGATCCTACATTTGGGATTAATGTGCTTACTGATGATAGAGGTGCGTTGGACATTGCTGACCTATGGGTACACCTCAAGGTTGACATATACATTGAACACCCATTATCCCAACCTGAGTATGTTGATGAGGGTGACACATTACATGAAGAACCTATTAACATGGAGGAGGATATATTAAATGAAGAACCTTTGGATGTTGTGAATGAAGAACAATATGATATTGTTGCTGAACTTGTTGAACAAGTACTTAAGGATGTAAACACTTCTGTTGATTGTGTCAATCCTGTTGAGTGTAGTGCTGGTGAGGGAGTGAATTCTGGTGAGGGTGTCAAGGCTGGTGAGGGAGTGCATACTGGTGAGGGTGTGACTACTGATGAGGGTGTCTTGGATAGTGAGAATATGAATTCTGATGAGGGTGTCTTGGAAGGTGAGAATATGAATTCTGAAGAGGGTGTTGAGAAAGAGGGTGTTGAGAAAGAGGGTGATGAGAATGGTGATGGGATTCATGGTCAGGTGCATGATGGGAATGATACTTCATCTGATGACAGTGAGGATTCATCCTATAACTATGATAGTGCCTTGGAGCTTAATTTTAGTGATTCTGATGCTAGTCTGGATTATGAGGAAGAACATGTTGCCAAAATGGTGGCATATGATGAGAAACATGAAGGAACAAGTAAATTGAAGAAAATGAAAGGGGGTGCAGATAGTGGAGAGGAGAATGGAACTGTGTATGATAGTGAAAAGTTGGAAAGTGGAGGTGACACTGAGGATGAAGAAGAACCAAGGAAGAGGAAACATCTAATCTTCAAGGCAATGAAAGACATGCAAAACTATAAATGGGAGTTGGGAACCTATTTCAATACCAAAACTGATTTTAAAGAAGCCATTCAAACATATGCTGTGCAGAATGGGAGAGGTTTGAAGTTTCTAAAAAATGATAACATAAGAGTGAAGGTGGTATGTAAGCCTGGATGTCAATGGGAGGCATACTGTGGAAAACTTCCTGATGAGGATACTTGGCAGCTTAGGAAACTAGTTGACACACATAACTGTGCTAGAGAGTATAATGTTAAGATGATGAGCACAAAATGGTTAAGCAAGAGATTGCAAAATATATTGAAAAACAATCCTAAGCTTAAGCTAAAGGATATTAAGGAGAAAACCCTCAAGAAATGGAATGTAGGTGTTAACAAGACCAAGGCTATTAGGGCTAGATTTGCAGCCAGGGACATGGTAGATGGATCTTATTTAGGAGACTACACTAGGATTTATGACTATTGTCATGAAATTTTGAGGACAAATCCTGGGTCAACTGTTAAGATACATGTCACACCAGTTCAAGAGGGAAGTGAGGATGCAAGACCTTATTTCAAGAGAGTGTATGTTTGTTATGATGCTTGCAAGAAGAGCTTCAAGATGTGTAGACCAATAATTGGCCTTGATGGCTGTTTTTTAAAGGGTCTATGTGGTGGCCAGATTTTATTTGCAATAGGAACAGATCCCAATGATCAAATGATGCCTATTGCCTTTGCTGTGGTGGAAGGGGAAAATAGAGAATCCTGGACTTGGTTTTTAAAGCTCCTCATTGATGATCTGGGTGGAAGAGAAGAGTGTAGGACCTACACTTTCATTTCTTATCAGCAAAAGGTACCCCTAGATTTATTGCCCTTATTTAAGTTTGAATTTTTTTTATTTAGAATTTAATCCTGAATTTACATGCATTTGCAGGGTCTTCTCCCAGCTATGGATGAATTGTTACCAGGTGTTGAACAGAGGTTCTGTGTGAGACACCTGTACAACAATTTCAGAAAGAAATTTCCAGGAAAAGTGTTGAAAGAAATCATTTGGAAGGCAGCCAGAGCTACTTATCCACAGGCCTGGGAAAGAGAGATGAGAGGCATGAGGAGGATAAATGAAGAGGCCTACAAACACATGATGCAAACTCCACCACGATTTTGGAGCAAGTCCTATTTCAGAACCACAACAAAGTCTGATACTATCTTGAATAATATGTCAGAAGCTTTCAACAGTGTAATTATGGAAGCAATGTCAAAACCTTTGGTTACAATGTTAGAGGAGATAAGGGGATATATAATGGAAAAATGGGCGGCAAATAGGCTAAAGTTCTCTAACTTAGGTGATGATGAAGTCATGCCAAACATTAAGAAGAAGGTCGAGAAAACCAGCAGTTTCACAAATTCATGGATTGTAAGGTAATATGATTTTCTTTTGATAGGATATAGACTGACTGTTGTGTTTTTGTAGTATGAAATTCTTTTGATAGGATATAGACTTACTGTTGTGTTTTTATAGGATGTCATCTGAACATATTTTTGAGGTGAAGCATATTGAGAATCAGGGAGACATGTTCTCTGTCAATTTGAAGGAACATAGCTGTTCTTGCAGAAAGTGGGACCTGACAGGTCTCCCATGTGTCCATGTGATTTCCTCAATTAAGAGTAGAGGTCTTGATATTGACTAGTTTGTTCCAGACTATTACAAGAAGGCTAGGTACATTAGAGTGTATGAACCAATCACTTACCCTCTAAATGGTACAAATCTATGGGTGAGAACTGAATACCCTGATGTGTAGCCTCCCAAATTCAAGAAAATGCCTGGGAGACCAAAGAAGAAGAGGAATAGGGAACAAGGTGAGATTGATGGTTCTGACAGGAAAATAAGAAAAACTGGTATGATTGTGAGGTGCACTAGGTGCAGACAGACTGGCCACAACAAATCAACTTGTAAGATGGCTCAGCCACCACAACAGTCAACACAGGCCACCCAGCAAGCAACTCATACTACTCAGCTAACCCAGCAAGCATCTGAAGCAAATCTGGCAACACAGACAAGTCATGCAATAAACTCAGTCAAGCAACCAACTCAGAACAAAACAACTCAGTCAACTCAACCAACTCAGACAAGCAAAACAACTCAACCAACTCAGCTTTCTCAGACTACTACCAAGAAGCCTGCAACACAAGCTAGGCACAAGTTGCCTTTTAAGAGACCAGCACAACTTTCAAAAAGACCCACCACCAGATTGAGTGCATCACAGAATGCAGTGGGTCCTACTACTAGGAGGACAACACCAACTAAAGGAACATTCCAAAGAAATCCTCTTAGGGTCTATAGTTTGTGTTGTATTGTGTAATGAACAATTTCTACTATTTTGTGTAATGTTGTGTACTAAGCACTTATGGTTACTTATGTTATGAACAACTTCTGTTATGAACAACTTCTGTTATGAACAACCTCTGTAATGATTACTTTTGTTATGATGTAATCAGATTATGTTATTTTGTGTAATGTTGATGTAATCAGATTATGTTTATGGTGTTATCATATTATTATGCTATTCTGTTATGATGTAATGATTACTTCTGTTAAGTTGTTATCATATAATTGTTATAAATTATGGTGTACAAACTGTTACAAACTGCTAGGCTGTAAAACCATTCAGTGTACAAACTGCTAGGCTGTTAAAACATGTTAAACTGTTAAAAACCTGTTAAAATATTTTAAGCTGCTAAACTGTTAAAAACTGTTATTTAGTGTAAAACAGGTGCAAAATTTCAGGTCCACAAACTGTTTTATACCAACTATTATTTAGTGTAAAACAGGTGCACAATTTCAGGTCCACAAACACATGATGCAAACACTGAATTACTAGATTTGGTAACAACAACTAATACATCAATCCCCACACCTTAACCAAATTGTACATGTCATGGAAGCAACTTTTACATCAATTTCAACATTCACAACACCTTAACCACTAAAACAAATAACACAATAAAACACATGGACTTCCAGATCATCTTCCATTTCCTAGTGTTCTTCAAATCTTCTTCTAGAAGCAGATTATTGTCCTTCAACACTTCAACCATGCTTTTTGCCTCAGCCAACTCTTTTTGGGCTTCTTCCAACTCCTTAAATTGCATTTCAATCTTCCATTGCAGATTCCTCATGCGTTCCTCGTTCCCACCTCTTGAATCATCATAGAACCATTCAAAAAACCGCATCCGGCATTCGTGTGTCCCTATACGTATATGCAGCCAACTTGTTAACAGTGAAGTTGTAATGGATGGAATGTATGTGTTTAACAAAGAAGATTACCTTAAAATGTTTACAACCCCAGAAAAGCTTTCTATAATTTTGGACGGTTCTTGCCTTGCGAAGTACACACAGGTCTCCACAAGCACACACGACTTTCCCAAAACTGGTATAAACTTGCGAATCGACATGGGTTCTTGAAGATGAAGAAGAAACGTGCCCAGAACTCATTATTGGGAAGAAGATGAAGAAGAAACGCCGCCCAGAACTTCGAACGGTTCTTGAAGATACTTGATTTCCCTTTCAATTTGGTGAATTTTGGATAAATTGTGAACCTAGGGTTTGAGATTGGGATTCAATTTATAAAGATTCAGATAACATTGTGAACCTACAGAAGAAGATGTTGACTGTGCTTCACTCCCCAGCCAACTCAGCATACACATCAGTTTTTTTAACACCGTTAGCATGTATTTAACGGAAAGGATCACTACGAACCTATTTAAAATCGTATGGGACCAATTTGGAACTTTTAAAAGCTAGAGGACTTATTTGGACCTACCCCTATAGCTACAGGACCAAAAAGGGTATTAAGCCTTATTTTTATTGATTTTATATTCTTGCAAAAATCAAATTATTGTTGATCGAATTTCGTAAATATTATAATTGACATTTAAAATCTACCACTGTCGAGAGGTTATTAATTTCAAAAAATGGATTTAAAACGATTGGATGGCGTTAAAAAAATGTTGTTTGAATTGAAAACTGAGTTTTAATCAAAAACAAGTTTGAGAAAATTTGGTTTTAAAAATAGTCTAACAAAAAACCGGTTTTTGATATAAACCAGTTTTGAACCAAACCAATCCAAATATAAACCAGTTTTTAAAAAATAAACTGATTTCATTAAAGTGGTTTTAAGAATCAAACTGAACCATATATTTGGTTCAATTTGGTTTGATTTATGAACCATGTACATCCCTACTTGCAAGCTTGCTAACAAAAATATGATTCTTTGTGATATCAGGAACAAGAAGTAGATTCTTGAGTGTCAATTGTGTGTTGAAACAGGTTGAGAAAAAACATCAGGTGTTGATATTATGCCCTGTGTAATGTTAAGTGATAAAGGTTTTGTTAACACAGTTTTCTTCATCTTGTCAAGTTTAGATTCATGTGAGAGCAACATTGACTTTGCTTCAATGATCGGACATATAACATCACAATATTGAATAATAGATGCAATTGCACTATAATTATCTAGTAATCCATCTAAATTTGCTTCTAGCTAATGATCATGTGATACATGATCATCAATTGAATCTAGCTTTACAAACTTGACCAAACGGCAATGAAATAACATAATACAACAATCATCAGATTGCATTGCAAGAAGATGAAAAACTATCGGCAAGAATGAAACGAAAAGTTTAGAAAAAAAAATAGAAAAGAAACAATAATCTTAATAGTAAGAAGACCTAAAAATTAAGAACACGAAAATTGAAATCGGTTTAACACTTGGTATGGGCTAAGTCACTAGATTGTGGTATTCTTGTGCGCATTTAATTATTGGGGATTGTTTTTCTACTTTTAGGGGTTCTCCTACAATGAAATGACTAAAATGTCATTGTCGTTTGGAGATACATCTCTAGACCTTCTTTTTTTCACACATAACTGAGATAAAAATGATGAGAACTATTATTCAGTTAAAATTTGATCTGGAGATACATCTCAGTATGAATGAAATGTTTATTCAAAAATGCATCTCTGTAACTCCTCTTAGTTCATTAGTCAGTGAGATTTTCAGAGATGTATTTCTAGAAAATACTTTGTTAGATCAAACAAGAAACAGACATAAATAATGACAGAATGGAAAACCAACATAAATTAACTATAAAATAAAACATTACATAGATAAACATTACATAAATTTAACAATTACATGTAATTAAAAGTGGGTGGTTCGAGACGATGCAACATTCTTATAATATATTCGTTTATCTTTGAATCATCGCATTCACTTCAATCAGACCTTTTGTTGAGTAACGGTAAAAGCTACTTGACATCATTTTCAAATCATCATTCGTCTTCAATTCAAACATGGTGAAGCGTATGTTCCTTTTGTTGTCTATAGAGGATGAACGGTACTTGAGATTAACAACTCTATAATTTTTTGGATATCGCAGAAGACTATTCTGTAAGTTATATGTGTGCCTAAGAGGGGGGTGAATTAGGCTCTTAGACAATTATCCGGATTTTTGACGGTTTTTGAATTTTACTTTCCTAAAAGTTTCTAAGTGAGGAAAACGGTAAATACGGAAAGTAAAGAACACCAAGACGTATAGTGGTTCCCCTCACAGGTCGAGAGTACTCCACTCCCCTTTCAACACGAAAGAGATTTTCACTAATGTTAGATCTTAGGACAAGACACGCCTAGTCTTCCTATACAAGACTCTAACAATCCACACCAAGAACACCCTCTTGGATTTTACAAGTTTAAAGTCCAACCGAGAATCAACCTCTCACAAATGGACCTCTTGTATCCACAATCCGGATAACAAGGTTTACAACCAAACAATCTTATATCCAACAATCCTGGAAAAATAAGATATGTTACAACAAGAGTTTTTGAAACAAGTTTGTAGTATATAAATCCTATGAAGGACTTATTCTCTTTCAAATATGAAATTTCAATATCATAAACTCTCTAAGTGCTCAAATGATACTTTTATGTATGTAATATGAAAATGGTATTTAAAAAGTATCTTGTATAAAATTTCTGTTATGGAAAAATATGCTTAGAGATTGTAGAGAGTTTTTTTGAAAGAGGTGAATCACAAAAGAAACTTTGAATTCAATATATAGTGTGCATGCACCCATTCAATAATCAAGGCAATGCTTGAAAGAATTTCTGAAAATTATTATACAATGAATGGAAAAGATGCATGCAAGAGGTATCATGAAAAGGTGCTTTTAAACAAAGAATTTTTCAAAAAAGCTTCAGGTGCAATCGATTGCATCAGAATGACAATCGGTTGCACCAAGTGTAACGTGCAAAAAATTTGAAAATTTAGCCTAGTGCAATCGATTGCATCAGGATGACAATCGATTGCATCAGTGTAAAATTTGAAAATTTCTTAATGCAAATGATTCTAAGCCATATATCATCTCAAATTATGACCAAGACTTTAGATAAACTTTGAAAAATGTTTTCTCAAGGTTTTAAATGAAAGAATGACTTTTTAAAACATGATTATAAAACTTGAGCACTAAGATTTGTTTTAGTCAAGAATTTCATATACCTAAAAGTTTGATTAATCATATCTTGCAAGTGTAGTCATGTCTTATGCATTTCTTCTTTTTCATTCTTTGAAAAATCTTCAAGACTTGAATTAATATGAAACTTGTTCTAGCTTTGAAGTCTTTGATCCATTTTCTTTTGTACATAAAACCTTGAATGAACATTGTTGTCTTCATCAAAACCATTGAGAAGCTATGTCTTCACATTCTCCCCCTTTTTAATGATGACAATCCAATTCTTGAAAATTCGATCCAATCTTGTTTCTCTAATCAAAGCTTACTCCCCCTTGGATATTGCTCCCGCTTAATCCATGATTTTAGAGAGTTTTGAATTCTGCACATTTTGTTAGAGAAACCAAGCAATAATACACAATTCTTCTCCCTCTTTGTCATTAACAAAAAGGATGGGAAAAAACTTGAAGTATATAAAGAAATTATGAAAAATAAAAACAATTTTTACCTATGAGCTTTACCTCATGATTGACTTCATCAAAACATTCATCTTTGGTGAACATGATCTTGAAGCCTTTGTCACAAAGTTGGCTTTGTTTAGAAGATATTGCTTTAGTCTTTTAACATAAAGTACATCTTCAATGAATGTGAAAGTTAGTGCTTCGACTTTTCCAATGCCAAGAATTTTTCTTTTAAGGTATTCCCCAATTGAAATAACCCTTGGACTAGAACTAGATTTGAAAGTTAGTTTATGTCTCCCACCAAAAGCTTAGAGCCACCACTTATCAAAACAACATAGATTTAAAGTGGTCCTCAAGCAAACCTACAAAACAAATTAAGTTTGATTTGGTACCAATGTGCTTTGGGTCCATCAAAGTTAGTACCTTTCTTTACCCATACATAGTGCCCACTTGCAACACTAAAGTTTCTTACATAGCAAGCATTAGGTGTATGACCAACAATACCACAATAAAAATAAGTAGGTTCAAAGTTGCTCTTATATCTTGGAACATAAGATTTCTTTTTAAGAAATCTTTTCTTTTTAGGATTAGGATGCACATTCCTAGGTTTGTTCACTTTTTCTTTGGAAGTTTGATCCTTAGCCTTAACAAATATAGTTTTACTTGAACTTGGTTTAGAAAACTTTGAATAGCCAAGTCCACTTTTATCATTTGAATATCTTTGTTGACTAAGGACTTCTTCCAATCCAATTTGTCCTTTCTCATACCTTTCAAGTACTCTTTTTAATTGAACAATTTGAAAAGAGAGAGATTCACAATTTTTACATACAAAATTCTGTTTTTCACTAATCATCTTTTGTTTCTCATTTTCGATCTCTTTTTCTAATGAAACATTTTTTTCTTCTAAAGTTGAAATTTGTTTCTTTTGAGATGATATAGTTTTATAAAGAATTTTGCATTCATTTATGGCACCTTGTGCATCACTATCAAAAGAATTATTACTAACCTCATCTTCTTCATCATCGGAGTGGTGTGATGCTATCAATGCAAGATTTACATGTTCTTCATCTGAAGATGAACTTATTTCGTTGTCTACATATGTTTTCCTTTCCTTTTTATGATTCTTTTTCTTGAATTTATTTTTCTTTTGAAGTGTAGGACATTCACTTTTAACATGTCCTCTTTCTCCACATTCAAAGCATTTAATCTTTCTCGTTGGTGCTTCCCCTTTAGTAATCTCCTTTTTCCTTTCTTTTCTTAGAAACTTTTCAAACTTTTTGATAAGATCATCATTTTCATCACTATTGGACTCATCCTCTTGATTGCTATCATAATTTTTTACTTTTGTCTTTAAGGCAACGTCTTTTGAATCTTTTACTTGTATTTCATGCTTCTCCAATCTTTCAAGTTCTAACTCATGCTCTTGAAGTTTACCAAATAGAGATGTGGAAGTCATCGTAGAGAGGCTTTTCTTTTCCGATATTGCTGTTACTTTTGGTTGCCATTCTCTAGTCAATGATCTTAGAATTTTGAGATTTAATTCATCATTTGAGAATGTTTTACCAAGTGCCATTAAGTGGTTAGTCAAATGAACAAATCTCTTCTGTAATGCAACAATGGATTTTCTGGGCTGCATTTGGAACATTTCATATTCTTGACTTAAAGTGTTTAGTCTGGATCTTTTTACTTCAGTCATACCTTCATGTGTTTCTACCAACGTATCCCATATTTCTTTAGCCGATTTACATTGACAAACATGAAAGAACTCATCCATACTTAATGCACTCTGAAGAATATTGACAGCTTTCTTTTCATTCAAGATTCTTTTCTTGTCATCTTCATCATATGTATTTTTTAACTTTGGAGTACCAACACCATCGACCACATTAACCGGATTATGCGGACCATTCTCAATGGCTTCCCATATATCTTCTCCTTGTGCTTCAAGATGTGCCTTCATGCGGATTTTCCAAAAGTCAAAATACTCTCCAGAGAAAAGTGGGGGCTTGTTACTACTTCCACCGTCTTTGAATACCGGGTTTGTGCTTGCGGAAGCCATACTGGATCTGTAGGAACAGGTTACCTATAACCCGCTCTGATGCCAATTGTAAGTTATATGTGTGCCTAAGAGGGGGGGTAAATTAGGATCTTAGACAATTATCCGGATTTTTGACAGTTTTTGAATTTTACTTTCCTAAAAGTTTCTAAATGAAGAAAGCGGTAAATGCGGAAAGTAAAGAACACCAAGACGTATAGTGGTTCCCCTCACAGGTCGAGAGTACTCCACTCCCCTTTCAACACGAAAGAGATTTTCACTAATGTTAGATCTTAGGACAAGACACACATAGTCTTCTTATACAAGACTCTAACAATCCACACCAAGAACACCTTCTTGGATTTTACAAGTTTAAAGTCCAACCGAGAATCAACCTCTCACAAATGGACCTCTTGTATCCACAAACCGGATAACAAGGTTTACAACCAAACAATCTTATATCCAACAATCCTGGAAAAATAAGATATGTTACAACAAGAGTTTTTGAAACAAGTTTGTAGTATATAAATCCTATGAAGGACTTCTTCTCTTTCAAATATGAAATTTCAATATCATAAACTCTCTAAGTGCTCAAATGATACTTTTATGTATGTAATATGAAAATGGTATTTAAAAAGTATCTTGTATAAAATTTCTGTTATGGAAAAATATGCTTAGAGATTGTAGAGAGTTTTTTTGAAAGAGGTGAATCACAAAAGAAACTTTGAATTCAATATATAGTGTGCATGCACCCATTCAATAATCAAGGCAATGCTTGAAAGAATTTCTGAAAATTATTATACAATGAATGAAAAAGATGCATGCAAGAGGTATCATGAAAAGGTGCTTTTAAACAAAGAATTTTTCAAAAAAAGCTTCAAGTGCAATCGATTGCATCAGAATGACAATCGGTTGCACCAAGTGTAACGTGCAAAAAATTTGAAAATTTAGCCTAGTGCAATCGATTGCATCAGGATGACAATCGATTGCATCAGTGTAAAATTTGAAAAATTCTTAATGCAAATGATTCTAAGCCATATATCATCTCAAATTATGACCAAGACTTTAGATAAACTTTGAAAAATGTTTTCTCAAGGTTTTAAATGAAAGAATGACTTTTTAAAACATGATTATAAAACTCGAGCACTAAGATTTGTTTTAGTCAAGAATTTCATATACCTAAAAGTTTGATTAATCATATCTTGCAAGTGTAGTCATATCTTATGCATATCTTCTTTTTCCTTCTTTGAAAAATCTTCAAGACTTGAATTAATATGAAACTTGTTCTAGCTTTGAAGTCTTTGATCCATTTCCTTTTGTACATAAAACCTTGAATGAACATTGTTGTCTTCATCAAAACCATTGAGAAGCTATGTCTTCACATATTCAGTTTGGTTTTCAGATCGACGAGAAATATGTCTTCGCAGATTCGAAATTGAAGTAGGGGTTTTGCGTCATTGAAATATACAAATGCAAGATATGGATATGTACTTATTCTGATTTGTTTAAAGAAAACAGAATGAGAGGCCCTATTTATAGAAATCGTGGAGCAATAAAGACGTTACAAACATGATCATATCTGCATGGAATACTTCGAAGATACATATTTGGATCCCATTTTTTTTAGATAAGGGTCTTTCTGGAGATGCATCTCCAGATGATCCTCTATTTTGTTTTTTATTAAATAATTAGATAGTGTGTCCGAAGATGCATCTTCATATCCACCCAAAAATTATGGAGAACATAACTATGCCAATATGCAGAGCTGAATGTGAAAAACAAAAATGTCCAAAAAATATCACTCAATTTTATAACATTATGTAATGCGTTAATTACAAAAAAAAATGTTACATTGTTAGAAAGGTGTTAAACAATTTGACGGAATCGGGATGACTCCAAAATATTTCTCGAACAATGACTTTATTCTCACAAACTCCGAACCTCGAAACATAGTTGTCATCTTTCAAAAGCGTCAAGAGTTGTTGCATCTCAGATCTTGGTCCTCTTACGGCCATGTTGTCTCGAGCACGCACATTCTATATTTACTTGATATTTGAAACATTTAGAGGTATTTTCCGTTTTAAAGACGCGAGTATGTTTTTCGGAGTCACCATGTTTAATGTCATATCCGAAACAAGTTCCCTCTCCTCCAGCACAAGGCGACATACAATGGGATGGTCAACTAGTCTGTCATCCAAGGCATAATTATGTATACTGAAAATCACATTAAATTTCCATGTCTCATGTGCCATACAGTACCCGTGCAATTTAAACGAACACTCACATTTCCTCGATCCAATGTCATTTCGTTTCAACTTCCTAATCTTTGGTTGGTACGTGCAACTTCTTTTGCATACCATTGTTACAAATGTTTTTCTTCTATCCAAACCATTGTCGGAACTTTCAATTAAAACTTCAAACCCCAATTTTTCGGCCTCCCTACAGACCCATTGTAGCATATGTTGACAAACAAAAACACTTCTTTATTTGTAAATTATGCCTAAACATCTACCTCTACAAAGGTCGGTCGAGCACCCGATTTAACATCATCCGGTTTAACATCATCATTCACATCATCCAGTTTAACATCATGCTTCACTCGACGGGTTTAACCTCCACACTCACAATAGCTTTGGGAAACATATTCAGGTGCACCATATATTACCACCAATAACAAAAAAAAAGTAATGTTACATTTCAAACTATCAGAACAATTCAGAGATGAACATTTGGAACTCACCTAACTTCGTTCGAAAATGCATCTCCGGACTCAACAATCATTTTTCAGCTGAAAACAAAGATTAGTGCAAGGAATGAGAGATTAAATTAATAATATTTACCTGCAATTCCATATTATTTTGCTCCCATTTGAAGTGATGAAATACAAAAATGATGTTTTGGTGTTGAAAAATTGATTGAGGATGAGATAAATATTTTCAAGGGTTTGGCTATGATTTGTTGTTTTAGCATGAAGAAGAAGCGCATGCAAGGTGGTGTTTTATCAACTTTTCTGCTGGGCATTTCCGGAGATGCATATTCGAAAATATCATCGAGTTATTATTTAAATCATTTGCGTTAATAACAAACCCATAAACGAGTTCAGGGGGTATTTCGAAGATGCATCTCTGGTTACACCCAACTATGATACAGATATGCATCTCCGGTCAATATTTTTTCAAAAACTGGTGTGATACTCAAAAAAGAAAGATAGATGTGACTATCTCGGTTTAAGGCGACATATGAAGGGATTATCGACTAGCTCGGTTTGCAAGACATGATTATGTATACTATAAACCACATTAAATTTTCATGTATCATTCACCTTACAATATCCGCGCAATTTAAACTGACACTCACATTTTCTCGATCTGATGTCATCACGTTTCAACTTCCAAATCGGTGGAACATACGTACCACTTCTCTCGCATCTAATGGTTGCAAATGTTTGCCTTCTATTAGAACCATTGTCAGGTCTTCTGATTATAATTCCAAACCCCAATTTCCTATCCTCTATGCAGACCAGTTGAAGCATATGTTCACGAGCAGTAAACAATTGTTCATTTCTAAATTGTTGACCAATATCTATCTCGACAACAACCAGTGTTAGACTCGGTTTAACATCTTCTTGTTGTGCATGTTATAACTTGAGCTACGAGAATCGGTTTGACGCGTTTTAATATGCATTGGAAATTTGAGAGGATAAGCTACAACAATCATATATTAAAGTAATATTGCATGCTTCTCTCAATTGAAAGATGATTACATTAGAAGAGATCGAACAAAACATATTTCTCCAAAGTTCCTTTTCACTCACGATCTTAAAAAAAGTGGTGATATAAGCATCTAACGAATTCATTCAAGTGATAATATTCTAGACCTTTTTTCAAAGTTACTCTCAAATAAAACTTTTAACCAAATTAGTACAAAATATTTGTCTTAATCAGCGAAGAAACGATCGTTCAACTGAGGGGGAGAAATGAATTTATCTCAAAAGGACATTGTACTCTTTTTCCTTCACTTGATTTTTTTTCAATGAGTTTTTTCCTGATAAGATTTTAACGAGACATATCCTAAACAAATATCCAAGGGAAATGTTATGAATAATGGATGTTATATATGATTATCTCCCAAATAGTTTCCTTCATTATTTGAAATAATTCCGTAAGAAAGAATTTTGTTCTTTTTTTTCTTCCCTAGGGTTTTTCCCACGAGGTTTTTTCTACCAAGGTTTTAATGAGACATTTTTTATGAACATATGTTATAAATGAAATGATTATGGATGTCCATTAATGAGATTTATACAATATTTCAAACAGAGAGAGGAATAATAAAAACAATACAATACTATTTTTCTCTTTCTCTCCTTTTGTCGTGTAAGATATTGGATCGAACTCTAGTTTTAGCATGCCGTCGAAGTCCGCTCACATGCTGTTGTCGAAGACCTACATGCTGTAGTCGAATTGTGTTCTAGTATGTAGGAGATCGAATTGGGCATTGTGTTATGGATCCAATTGTTAAAGTTAGCTTGTACCCTAAGTTAGCTTGTAATGGATAATTGTTAAAAAACCCATTAGTTTAGTATGTTAGGTTTATTATAAATAGCATACTAGTCTCTCATCCTAAGTGTGACAAAACCTTGTTAGGTTGAAAGAGGTTAATTGTTGGTATTCACTTGTAATCTTTGAACCCTATTGAGAAAGTGAATAGTAAAACAGATTTAACCAATTCTCTATTCTTCTTCCTCTTATCTCTTTCTTTGTGAACCCTAATAAGGTTTCGTGTGTTTGTTCAAGTTTTTCCTTTTTTTCTACCCTTGTGGATTTCTTGGTGTTCAAGAAACCAAATATACTTTGTTATTCCGGTATCATTTTTCACAACAAATTGGAGCGGTGAGCGTGGAGAATATGTCTTCAACAAAGTATGAGATTGAAAAGTTCATCGGAGTGAACGATTTCGGTCTATGGCGCTTGAAGATGAAAGCCCTACTGGTTCAGCAGGGTTGTTTGGAAGCGTTGAAGGGAGAGACAGCCATGGATGTTGTGTTAACAGTAAAAGAAAAGACGGTCATGATAGAGAAAACCCACAGCGCAATATTGTTGAGCCTTGGTGATAAGGTTCTTCAACAGGTATAAAAGGAGACTACGACATCAGGGTTATGGTTGAAACTTTAAAGTTTATACATGACCAAATCTCTGGTGAATCGACTCTACCTGAAGCAAGCTTTGTATTCATTCAAGATGAGTGAAGACAAAGTTTTGGCTGAGCAGTTAGATATGTTCAACAAGCTGATTCTTAATCTTGAAGATATTGATGTGAAAATCGATGACGAAAATCAAGCACTGTTGTTGTTGTGTGCTATGCCCATAACACATGCTCACTTCAAAGAAAATCTCTTGTATGGAAGGGAGTCCCTGAGCTTTGAAGAAGTTCAATCAGCCTTGTATTCTAAGGACTTGAACGGACGAAAGGAGTATAAGCCTTCGACGGTTGGTGAAGGTTTGGCTGTTAAGGGAAATTTTTTGTGAAAGGACGGTAAGTTCGACAAGAGGAAAGGTAAAAGTCATAAGAAGTCTTATAGTGGCGAAACATATGGGATTCGATGTTATCACTGTAAGAAGGAGGGTCACACAAGAAAGGTGTTCCATGAACGCCTAAAAGATCATGGAGGTAAGGATAATGGCAACGCATCCATTGTTCAAGATGACTTTGACTCATCTAATGTCCTTGTAGTTTCAAGCGACGACTAAAGAAAAGAGTGGATTAAGGATTCAGGTTACACTTGGCACATGACTCCAAACAGAGAATTGTTCGAGGAGCTATGTGATCAAGATGATGGATCGGTGTTGCTGGGAAACAACAAATCCTGCAAAATTGCAGGTATTGGATATGTGAGATTCAAGTTCCATGATGAGTCAATAAGGTTATTGACTGAAGTCAGGTATGTACCTGATTTAAAGAGAAATTTGATTTATCTTGGTGAATTCGACAGGAAGGGATATGTTTTTCAAGGAGAGAAAAATATCCTAAGAGTCATGAAGGGGTCGAAGGAAGTCTTGAGAGGCGTGAAGAAACAAGGCTCGTATACCCTTGAGGCTGAGGTTGTAAGTGGTTCGACAAATATTGCATCCACGAAACCTGTGTTGAAGACAGAATTATGGCACATGAGATTGGGCCATGTCAGCGAAACAAGGCTTGGTCGAATTAGGGAAGCAGAACCTGCTAGGTGGTGATAAAGTCGAAAAGTTAGAATTTTGTGAATCTTGTGTATTTGGTAAATCCTGTAGGGCGAAGTTTAACAAAGGCAAACAAAGAACACATGGATCCCTGAATTACATTCATGCTGATCTTTGGGGGCCTGCAAGGAATCCTTCACACTCAGGTGCAAGGTATTTTCTATCCATTGTTGATGACTATTCCAGAAAGTTATGGGTATTCATTCAGAAGACGAAGGATAAAACTTTTGAGAATTTCAAAAGTTGGAAGGTTCTGGTCGAAACTCAAACTGGCAGAAAGGTTAAGAGGTTGAGAACCGACAATGGCCTTGAGTTCTGCAACGAAGCGTTCGATAGTTACTGTGTTGAGTCTAGGATTGCAAGGCATAAGACTGTAGGTATTTAAGCAATGAGTTTAATTGATTTTATCTCATTTTTGTAGGTATTTAAGCAATGAAATTTTGCCATTGTTGTATATAGCATTGAATAAGCTTTCCAACGCTTCCGACCGTGCGTCAATCCGAGTTACGGTTCAAAAGTTATGGTCAAAACAAGGGCTGGGAGAAAAAAGGGACCAAAGTTAGCAAAGCGAACTCCCGGCGAATGTTCGCCAGAAAGTTCGCAAAGTGAACTTCCCAGCGAACGAGACAGAGGAAAAAGGAACCAAAGTTATCAAAGCGAACTTCCCAACGAATGTTCGCCAGAAAGTTTGCAAAGCGAACTTTCCAGCGAATGTTCGTGCAGAGTCGGTTTAACTGTTCTGTAGGCACTTAAGTGCCACTTTTTGAGGCTCGCTTTGTGAGTAAATCGTTCGCTTAGCGAACGTGACAGAATTTGTAATGTTTATAAGTTCATTTTTACCATTTTGTAGGTTATGGTTTTGGGGATTTTTGCTCCCAACTCCATCAAACTTCATTTTTCAGTAGATTAGCTTAGAAAACAACATGGAAGCTTGCATACGGATGAACCGGGGTGGATTGATCATCGATCGGCTTTGACAAACCATGAGATGTTCGGTTCATTTCTCTTCTTCTTTGTGATTTTCTTATTTGTTGGATTGTTGTATATGTATTTACTCTGAACTCGTGTATATTTGTTGCCCATGGCGTTGTATGATATCTGCTTTACATATCTTTATTGGTGATTGTCTTTGATTTTTGCTTTATGTGCGGGGTTTGGGTTATGTTAGATATAATCCTCGCAAACTTCGATTAGGGATGATTAACTGTTAGTTTCTGGACTCTAGAGATAGATTTAGAGCTAACAATCTTCAATAGGCGTCGAAGCTTAATGCCTCCGTGTCTTGAGTCGGGTGCGAGAGTGTCGACGATGGTAACACGGTTGTTCTCTCAACTTTGCGTTAGACATAACCTTGGTTGTGAGCGATGCTGGGTGATATTGAGGAGTATTGTAGGTTGAGTATAACTGGTCGGTAAGTTTAAGTTTGTGAGGAATGAATTATGTGCATGTCGGATAAGTTTCTTCTCTCTGAAGAATGAATTCTTTTTATGTTGATATTTACTTTTCTGTTTTCTTGTTTGAAACCATTATAATCCAAACTCATAAACGTGAGAGACTGTCGAACGAAATTCTTTCCCTCGAGCCAATCTTTGTGGACACGACATAAATCCCGAAGGGAATTCTTCCGAAAATAAATATTTTTGTTGCTTGCCGCTATTCCGCATTCAACACCAGGTTAGTCAGCTGTAAATGGATTTTCAAAGTTAAGAAAGGAATTAAAGGAGTGGCGTCGAAGAGATACAAGGCAAGATTGGTTGCTAGGGGGTTCACTCAGAAAGAAGGTGCCGACTTCAATGATGTGTTCTCTCCTATTGTAAAGCACGGGTTCATTAGAATGTTACTTGCCATGGTGGCACAGTTCGAGCTTGAACTGGAACAAATGGATGTGAAGACTGCGTTCTTATATGGTGATCTAGATGAAACAATCCTAATGAGGCAACCTGAAGGGTATGTCAAAAAGGGGAAGGAAGATTATGTGTGCAAACTGAAGATATCTTTATATAGACTGAAACAATCCCCTCGACAGTGGAATAGGAGATTCGACAAGTTCATGGCACGCATAAGTTTCATTAGAAGTCAGTTCGACCACTGTGTTTACTTCAGATTTCGACATGGTAATTCATTTGTTATTTTGTTGTTTTATGTGGATGATATTCTAATAGCAAGCAACAATGTCGAAGATGTAATGAGGGTGAAGGCTGAACTCAATAAGGAGTTCGACATGAAGGATCTGGGAGCTGCGTCTAGGATTCTTGGGATTGACATCCGAAGAGATAGAAAGCAATCGAAATTATGCTTATCTCAAGAGGTATACCTACAGAAGATTCTCGAAAAGTATGGTATGTCGAATTCAAAGCCTGTTGTGGCTATGACAAACCCTCAATTCAAGCTAAATATAGACCAGTGTCCCAGTACTGATGTCGAAAGAGCTTATATGAATAGCATTCCATATGCTAATATAATGGGTTCTTTTATATATGTTATGGTCTGTACTAAACCTGACATATCATATGCAGTAAGTCTTGTAAGCAGGTACATGGCGAATCTTGAAAAGGGTCACGGGCAAGCATTGAAGTGAATTTTAAGGTACATAAATGGGTCTCTGAATAGAGTCCTAATTTATGGTAGAGCCTTGGGTGAAGATAGTAAAGCAGCAATCGAAGGATATGTCGACTCTGATTATGCAGGTTGTATGGATTCCAAAAAATCTAGTTCTGGATATGTGTTCACTATGTTTGGGACAACAATTAGTTGGAAAGCAACACTTCAGAAGGTTGTTGCCTTATCAACCACTGAAGCGGAATATATCGCCCTAACTGAAGTTGTAAAGGAAGCATTGTGGCTTGAAGGTTTTGCAAAGGAGCTGAAACTTCAAGATCCAGTTATCACTGTTAAATGTGATAGTCAAAGTGCAATATACCTGTCAAAGAATTCAGTCTATCATGAGCGAACCAAGCACATTGATGTGAGGCTATATTTCGTCAGAGGGGTAATCGAGCATGGAGAATTCCAAGTGCTGAAGGTTTCGACATATCATATTGCTGCTGATATAATCACCAAGACGTTGCCCAGTCGCAAGTTTTTCCACTATATGCAGTTGATAAAGCTGCATGAAGAAAGCTTGTATATTTCTTGAGGATATAGATTTGGATCCAAGGTGGAGATTTGTGAGATATTGGATCGAACTCTAGTTTTAGCATGTCGTCGAAGTCCGCTCACATGCTGTTGTCGAAGACCTACATGCTGTAGTCGAATTGTGTTCTAGTATATAGGAGATCGAATTGGGCCTTGTGTTATGGATCCAATTATTTAAGTTAGCTTGTACCCTAAGTTAGCTTGTAATGGGTAATTGTTAAAAAGCCCATTAGTTTAGTATGTTAGGTTTATTATAAATAGCATACTAGTCTCTCTTCCTAAGTGTGACAAAACCTTATTAGGTTGAGAGAGGTTAATTATTGGTATTCACTTGTAATCTTTGAACCTTATTGAGAAAGTGAATAGTAAAACAGATTTAAACAATTCTCTATTCTTCTTCCTCTTTTCTCTTCCTTTGTGAACCCTAATAGGGTTTTGTGTGTTTGTTCAAGTTTTTCCTTCATTTCTACCCTTGTGGATTTCTTGGTGTTCAAGAAACCAAATATACTTTGTTATTCCGGTATCGTTTTTCACAACATGTCTCAATTCATCTACTATATTGCTTCTTATTAATTTCATAATAATAATAATAATAATAATAATAATAATAATAATAATAATAATAATAATAATAATAATGATGATAAAAGTTAAAAGGATACTTTGTGGACATTTTTATTCAAAAAAATAAAATAATTTTAAAATATGTTCAATAGTTTATTAGTCAGTCCAATAGATCAGGTACTGTTATAGATTGTTATAAATTATTATATAGAAATTGTTATAAATTATTTTAGATTAATAATCTAATACTTCTCATCTAAGTAAACTTTTGGATGTGTTGTAGATAATAAAATTGCTCCAATATAGTACGCCAATATGAGTTTTGAAAGAATATTGAAAAAATGCATTTTATATGAATCTCGTATTTGAGGTTTTATCTTGGCCCAATAATTGAATAAAAGTTCAGTAGGTTGATTATCAATTTATAAGTTATTTTTTTCAATATTAGGGGGAGAGAATAAGCAGCTTGAAATGTGAACCATAAGTTCAAATGAACAATTTGAAATAAATATTATTATATCATTTTGATCCTTGAAGTTTAAAATACAATTCATTTGAAAAGTTTATGAAACAAATTATGAGTTGTTAATACTCCACTCAAAGTGGATTCTTCTATTGGACAATCTAATATTACAAATGAGTTGTAGTCGCACCTGAAGTGTGGTAGGAAAGTCAGTTCGAATGTTAAAAGTCCTCTATAAAGAAAAGAAACTAAAGTTAAAGATGACCTAAGTGAGGATATGAAAATTCTAAGAGCACTTTGACATAATTTATTTTTCAGTTCCAGAAGAACTAATCAAGTACTTGAAATATGAAATAAAGAGATCTCGATAAATTATGTCATGAATGCAATGCGATGGAACCGAAATTAAGATAATAAAAATAAAGTTAATATTGACAATGTATTTGTATACTATATAACGCTAAAGATGATAAATAATAACGAGGATCATTATGTCATGAATGCAATGCGATGGAACCGAAATTAAGATAATAAAAATAAAGTCAATATTGACAATGTATTTGTATACAATATAACGCTAAAGATGATAAATGATAATGAGGATCATGAATCAAAGTCTATCAAAGATTATAAACAAAGTGAGAATTGACCAAAATGAACATATTCAACTGAAGAAGAATTAAACTCACTTTACAAGCGACTCACTTTTGGACCTGTAGTCCAAATACCTCTAGGTGTGAAACCAATTGGATATAAATGAGTTTTTGTGAAAAAGAAAAATAAGAATGGTATAAAGCTTAATTTCTTGCTCAATGATTTTCACAAAGACCTCATATTGATTTTGATGAAACTTATCCACCTGCAGTGAATTCAATTAACTTTCGATATTTAATTAGCCTTATAACACGTAAAAGGCTTAATTTGAACATGATGGACGTTGTGACATCTTATTTATTGGCTCACTTGATAGTGACATTTAATGAAACTCCCTAAAGGGTTTAATATACCAGAGATACATAATTTTGGATCTCGAGAAAACTACTCCATCAAATTGAACCATTCTTTCTATGAGTTAAAATAATATGGATACATGTGGTATAATTGTCTCAATAAATATTTTCTAAGGGAGAGATATAAATAAGTCCATATGTCCTTGTATTTTTATGAAAATATCTAAAAAATAATTTTCTATAATAGTTGTCTATGTGGATGACATAAAATTATTGAAACTCATGAAGAGATTCCAAAAACTATAAATCTCTTAAAGAAACCGTTTGAGATAAATGACATACAAAAAACAATGTTATGACTAGGTTACAAATTGAACATTTGGACAGTAGAATATTTTTACATTAAGAACGTTATATAGAAGAGGTGTTAAAACGTTCGTATATGGACAAATCTCATATGTCGTATACCCCAATGATAATGGATCATTGGATGTGTAGAATATTCATTTAGACCTCGAGAAGAGGATGAAAAACTAATTGGTCTTGATGTACTATATCCAAGTGTAATTCAAGCTCTGATCTATCTTGCTAATTATACAGACCACGATATATCAATTTCTATGACTCTATTAGCAAAATATAGTTATTCACCTACACGAAAACATTAGAACGAAGTCAAACATATACTTTGTTATGTTAGGAATAACTAGACACAAGTTTGTTTTATTCAAAAGTATCCAAATTAGAATTAATAGGTTATGTAGATGCATGTTACTTGTTAGACCCTCATAATGGTATATTATAAACAACTTATTTGTTTACTTATAGTGACACAACTACATCATGGAGACCTGTGAAATAAACCATAGCAACAACTTCATCTAATTATGACGAAATTTTTAGCAATACACGAGGCAAGTTGAAAATGCATTTGGTTGAGATCCTTAATTCAATACACACAAAAGATTTGTGGTCTGCCTTCTGGAAAAATATATACAACAACCATATATAAAGGTAATACTGCATACATCACTCAATTGAAATATGGTTACATTAAAAGAAACTAAACAAAACATATTTCTCCAAAGTTTCTTTTCACTCACAATCTTCAGAAAAGTGATGATATAAACATCCAAAAAACTCGTTCAAGTGATAATCTTCTAGAAATTTTTTCAAAGTCACTCTCAAATAGAAAATTTAACCAAACTAGTATAGAAGATTTGTCTTAATCATTGAAGAAACAATCATTCAACTGAGAGAGAAATGAATTTATCTTAAAAGGACATTGTATTTTTTTTCCTTTATTAGATTTTTTTCCAATGAATTTTTTCTAGTAAGGTTTTAACGAGACATATCCTAAACGAATATCCAAGGAAAATGTTATGAAAAATGGATGTTAAATATGATTATCTCCCAAATAATTTTCTTCATTATTTGAAATAATTCCGTAAGAAAGAATGTTGTACATTTTTTTACTTCACTAGGATTTTTCTCACATGATTTTTTCTACTAAGGTTTTAGGGCTAGTTTGTTTTAATTTTAAAAAAAATGGATTTTTTCGTTGTATTTTTTAAATTAGATTCTACAAAACCGTTTTTTAAAATATTACAAGTTTTTTTAAATTTGTTTTTTATAAATTAAAAGACTAATTTTGACATTCTATAACATTAATATACATTATTGAAGATCAAAACATAGTCAAAATCACAATTTTTTTCAAAAAGTTGTATTTCAAAAATGATTTTTATGAAAAGCTATTTGAAATAACTTTAAAATTAAGTGATTTTTTGAAATTTTGATATTTAAAAAAGTTTCGATAAAATGATGAAATACCTAAAATAACATTTTAAGAATAACTATTCATACCAAATTTTTATTTGAAGCTTTTATAAAAAAAATCTTTGTAAAAGTTAGACTATAATAGTCATTTTTAGAAAAAGGCAAAACAAATGGGGCCTTAATGAGACATATTCTTATAGACATCCAAGAAAAATGTTATAAATATAATGATTATGGATGTCCATTAATAAGTTTCATACTATATTTCTTCAAAGTTCCTTTTCACTAACGATCTTCAGAAAAGTAATGATATAAACATCAAATACAAATTTTTTCAAAGTCACTCTCAAATAAAACTTTTAACCAAACTAGTACAAAAGATTTGTCTTAATCATCGAAAAAACGATCGTTCAATTGGGGGTGCGAAATGAATTTATCTTAAAAAAATATTGTACTCTTTTTCCTTTACTATATTTTTTTCCAATGAGTTTTTTCTAATAAGATTTTAACGAGACATATTCTAAACGAATATTCAAGGAAAATGTTATGAAAAATAAATGTTAAATATGATTATCTCCCAAATAATTTCCTTCATTATTTGAAATAATTCCGTGAGAAAGAATGTTGTACTTTTTTTTTTCTTCACTAGGATTTTTTCCACATGATTTTTTCTGCTAAGATTTTGACGAGACATATTCTTATAGACATACAAGAAAAATGTTATAAATAGAATGATTATGGATGTCCATTAATAAGTTTCATTCTATATTTTAAGCAGAGAGAAATAATAAAAATAATACAATACTATTTCTTTATTTCTTTTTCTCTTTTTTGACTCATTTCATTTATTATATTATATTGCTTCTTATTAATATAATAATAATAATAATAATAATAAAGTTAAAGAATACTTGTGGACTCATTTGTACTCCCTCTGGTTCAAAATATGTGTCATTTTAGTAAATAAAATTTGTTTTAAAATGATTGTTATTTTCATTTTGTAATGTAGTAATGATTATAATTTTTTTAATTTTGTCCTTTAATTTTTATTTTGTACATTTCTTTCAATACTTTAATAGGGTTAATTTAATAAAAGTAATACTCCCTCCGTCTCACAATAGGTGTTCTCTTTCATTTTTTTATTTGTCTCAAATTATTTGTCCCTTTAGAATACTAATGTAATATTTATTATTTTTTTCCACTAACTTACCCTTATTTATTGTATTTTAATTTATTTAACTACTCCACTATCTATTATTAATAAGGTTATTTTAGTAAATGATACTCGTTTTATCATTGAAATCAACACAATTAATTATTATCTTAA
Source organism: Lathyrus tuberosus (assembly GCA_022829125.1). Taxonomy (NCBI): domain Eukaryota; kingdom Viridiplantae; phylum Streptophyta; class Magnoliopsida; order Fabales; family Fabaceae; genus Lathyrus; species Lathyrus tuberosus. The sequence goes on along the minus strand of JALAZF010000101.1, from coordinate 12,382,552 downwards.
AAAGTGTAAAAATCTCAAAGAGGACATCTATTGTGAGACGGAAAGAGTATATTTTATGACAATATTATTACATTTTTTAATTTATGTGAAAAAACTTTAAACGACAGTCATTTTAAAACGGAATGTGTAATTTTTATTCAAAAAAAGTCAATTAATTTTAAAATAGGTTCCTGACCTAGACATGGAGTTATGCTAGTTACGAACACAGTGTAAAGGAAGAAGACGAAGTCATTCGCAACGAAATCAAGCTACTCAAAATGCAAGGTTTGAAGCACTTAATACGACGCCGTTCCCATCTCAGAGATTCGATTTTGGCTTCCATACCCACCGCGCAACCCGATAATTTCCATCATTCACCCCCTTCTCATCATTTGGCTCGCCTCACCCCCAAACGCTTCCTCGATTGGCCCCAGGTCCCCATCGCACTCTTTCATACGCTTTTCTTTTGATGGGCACAACCAAATCTCCCAAAAATTGGATTTTTAATTTTTTTTATCAAAGTTTTGTTTTTTTAACAAAAGATTGGTGATAGGTTTGCAGTTTAGCAATAAGGAAGCAATTGCAAAGGAGCGAGCTCGAATGTGAGTTTATTTGTTTTTGTTGAGTTGTTATATAATTTAATGAAGTGTAGTGTTGATTTAGTGATATGTTGATGGGGTTTTGTGCAGAAATGATGAAATGAAAAGGGGATATGTTGCTGATTTGGCTGAGATCAAGCAACATGGCGGTAAGGTATTGTTGTTTTATGATAATCTGTGTGGTTCTTCGAAGCACTCAGAGACTAACACATTGACACTAGTAATAATTTATAAAGATTATAAATTGAACCAAATCACAAATGTTTTGGTGCTCGGTAGGTTTGGTTGGGTTCAGTTTGTTAATCGTAAATGACCTGTTTGGATAAACAATGTTGTTATATTAGTGTTTATGAGTAAATTGTTTCTATAACAAAACATAGAATAAAGTCAAACTGTTTTCTTATACGATGTTAATTGTTTTAATAAGCTCTCTCAAATAGTAACACAAGTGTGTGTGCCTGCTCGTAGATTAGTTCTAATAAATCAGTCCAAACAAATAATTCGTTTCAGTAAGCATGTTATGATGTGGAATGTTCCATACTACCGGGGGGATCAAGATAGTTTTACACTTAATTTCGGGTTGCATATTCCAATAAAATTGACATAAAGTTAAAACAAACTCTCAAAACCCCTAATTGGTTAGATTCAGCAGAAATGTTGCCAATTGGTCTGTTAAAGCATGCTTGGAACTTGACGTCTCCAATAAGTTAGTGCCTGTTTGGAACTGTGTTTGGAGGCATGTTTTCATGTTCCAAAGCAATTCTAACGTGAAAAGTGAGAAACTAGCTTTTGTAGCTTTAACTAAAACGTGACTTTTTGATGTGGTTTTAGAAAAACGTGTTGCTGTACCAAACATACACTTAGTCTCAAAACTGTTTGTTGTATATAATTTTTATTTTGATTTTATTTTGATCAATTCATGCACATTATTGAAATTGGAGCAACGATTGATTTGAGTTACTTGAGAGATTAACCTTCAATGTGTTTCTTTATTCTAATTAGTAGGTACAACCAAATCCCTTGATTTTCGGACAAGGCCATAATTAAATTAGGTCTTAATCTATCCTATTTGCAACAGAATATTCAAATCATATCATAGCATAATTTCAAAGATCTCAATACTCCCCCTTAAGATGGTGCATATAAGTCATATGCATCCAACTGGTACAAATAAGATATCCTTGGACCTCTTAGTGAGTTGGTGAAGATATCTGTCAACAAGGCATTTGAATTCACTAAAGATGTAACAACTTCTCCATAAATGACTTTTTCACACATAAAATGACAATCAATCTCTATATGTTGGGACCTCTAGTTTGCAAAATTTCAACTCGTAAAGAAGTTGTTTCGATCAAATAAGCTCACATGTATGTAGTAAGAGCCATAACTTGATATTTTGTCTCCCCGCTGAATCTTGCAAAAACATTTTATTTCTTGCTTTTCCACAAAATAAGATTCCCTCCAATAAGGACACAATAACCAGAGGTAGAGCGTCGATTATATGGGGATCCAGCCCAATTTACATTTGAATACGCAACAACATGAATTTAGTATGGCCTTTATTCTTGTAAGCGTATAAACAAAACCATGAAAATACCCCTGAGCAACAGTTAGTTATATATTATTTTGATCAATTCATGCACATCATCGTCTAATTAGCCAGTGGCAGTGATGAGTTGTTAGACTGGAAGTGCATCTCAGGTGTACCAGATAAGAGTATGCCATATTTATTGGTATTTGTGTCCTGCAGGTTTCTGTAGCTAATAAAGTGATTATTCCGGCAATGATGGCTATGAAATTTCCTGATATCCAAGTCAGCTTCCCAAATGGTAAAATAATGAAGCTTCCAATTCGTATTTCTGATAAGGCAGTTGATTCCGACAAATCATCTGTCCCAAAGGCATCTTTGGTTTGTCTTTCATTCCGAGGATATTCCGAGGTAATTAATCATGGCTTAAAAGTGATAAAGGAATTGCACTATGTTGTTCCTTGTGATGTTCGGTATTTCATTAACAATTATTTGTGTTGGTTTTGATTTACTTTTGACAGAAAATGATTGATTCTTGGAGCGTGCCTTTTGCTAAAACATTCAGTAACTCGAAAGATACTCATTTATATAAGGTAATAATTTTTTGTTCAGATTTTATGCATTTTCTCTTCATTGAGTGCGGAATATTAATCACCTATTTATTTAATAGAGCTCATTTTAACTTTCTATTTAACTCAACTTTTATTCTGTCCAAAATGTAAAAACTATAATTCTCAGTTTTCTTTCTATTTTCGTCTTTTGAATGATCGATCAGCTACAAGTTTATAACGAATCTTTTGCATTGTGTATCAGGTATCATTTATAGATTCATGGTTTTTATGTCTACCTCCTATAAAAAATTTCCTTCTGTGGACAATCAAGAAACCTAATCAAAATGAAAACAAGGATACACTTGAAGCGAAAATAGTGTATTCATTTGGCGACCACTATTATTTCAGAAAAGAACTAAACTTAGAGAATCTCCTCACTGGGTATAAAAGCTTTTACAAGTTACAACTCATTATTTTACCCAAATTCATTATGTTTAATACATTTTCTAACATTAAATTCACAGGTATGTCTTCCTACTAGATAATTTTGGTAGGATAAGATGGCAGGGCTTTGGGATGGCAACAGAAGATGAAGTTTCTTCCCTTCTTTCTTGCACATCACTTCTTCTAGATTCATAATGAGGTAAGACCATGAAAGTTAAACTGTTTTCATATACGCCATAAGTTATTTTTGTAGAACTTATAGAAATAAGCTGAAAACACTTTATCGGTGTAGGTGCAAGACTACACTGTTGTTTTGCATTTCAGAAATTTTGCGATGTGATAAACAAGGTTGGATGAGATTTTTCTGTTTTCAATGGTGTATTTTATGGAGCAACTACCTTGTGGGGGAGGAAAATTGTAATCCAAGGAAGCTGTGTGAGGATAAGTTGAAATTCATTCAAATAAAAGCATACACAATGTTAGAATTATCATAGTGTTGCTCTTGGCTTGAAGATCATCCATGAGGATGCATTTTTTTTTTGTAATGATCTCTTCATAATATGGTTAATGAAGAAGGTATCACTTCTTTTATGTCAACAATAGATCCACTAGTTTTTTTCACTTCCATTGTTCTTTAGTTAGCCGCCGAATTATCTGCTGTCTTTTTTGTTTACTCGTTTTTTATATACACCAAAGTTACCAAACATGAAATCCTAATGTTGGAGTTAAGGTCCATATTCGAAACTACAATTTATCATTTTTCTTTACTATACTATGTTAAATAACAAGTATTTTTGTCAAGTTGGGTGGCAAAAGATCTTAATTCCAAATCCAACTTTACATGCATATTTTGTCTCTGTATTATTTGATTCGGGGGGCAATAAGAAAGGTATGGCTCAAAGCCAAAGGATACTGAAAACAGCTATTCTTGAGAATAAAAGCACCTCCATTAAAGCATTGTCAACTTCAAAAACAGCACAAACCACACACACCACAAGAAGAAAATAGCATAAACCACACACACCACAAGAAGAAAAATGTTGAATCTAATTAATACTCCTATGTCTGTGGCTTACACACATGATCTTCAAAAAGAACTCCAAGTGCTGCTTTCCATTGGTTTATATTCATGTACACAACAAAATTATCATTTCAGCTTTATCTAGACCGTATGTATGAGATCAGGTTCCCAGCAATAACTGCGTCAAACAGTTACCTTGATCGTCTAATCTAAGTCGTTTGATCTCAAATCGATGACTGAGATTGATTATAATGTGTTACTGCAGCGAATCCAAATTCAATGTGCAATGCCAATTTATAACAACGATTATATGTAGAATACAAACTTTAACTGAACTAGGAGATACAAAAAAAAATTATATTATATTAATTTGTATAAGTAATTCAATCCTTGTGAAGTCGTAATTTACAAAACAGCCAAAAGAATAACAGAGAAGTAATGATTAGAATCTACAAGACTGATAGTGTCCTACAGAATCATCTAAACCTGAACCTGAAAAACATATTGTGCAAAAAAGAAGCACAACAAAAACAATATTGAAAATAATGTGATCTCTTCAACTATTACAAATATACAGTGGAAATAGAATTTACATAGGAAAAAGAATATTAGATCTATATTCCACAATGCATAAATCACTGCTATAAAAACATAAAGCAGCAAATCAATGCTACGAAGATTGACAAGATGACTGTCTTTGAATACTTATCATGTAAAGAATTGCTCCCACTTATCTCTCCAGCATTCACATATTCACTTCTGCCAGTGCCAGTTGCTGCAGTGACGTTAACCGACAAAGAACCTGCATTGTTAAATTTAAATTTAACAAGATCAGAATCTAATGTAATGTCGAGGATAAACAGAGGTAGATCAGAGTTTATTTTCCTCGTGAAATTTACTATATATCTTTCTGGTAGTGTAGCTGAAACTTACAATCATAGTTAGCCCATCCAATACGTTGACCGGCTAGATCATAAACAATAATTTTGTCTTTTAATACGAGATCTGTCGAAACATAAAGAAGTGATGTTAATAAACAATATAATATTCTTGAAGAAAATATCCTTCACAGATTATGACAATAGTTTAAGAACAAAAAATGAGATTTTAAAATTTAAATTGATAATATGATTGGTATATACCTCCTAGAATTGTCACCCCTTGACCCTGGATTTTCTGAAAGCCAATGCACCACACTGCTGCCCCACTCTGTAACATGAATAGTTTCACCAGAGAATTTAGTGAGATAACATAAGGTATATAAAAATATTGAACAAAGTTTAGTATAAGCTGAATATGAAAAATATATGCATGTAATCAAAAGCTGTCAATAATATCCAAGAATTTTGTGTGAAATTTGAGAGATGTCTTAAAACTTTCTCTGCACTATAATGTACCAGTTTTCAGTTGGAAAATGGCATGTAATGGGAATTACAAGAAAAGTTGTCTTTCTTTGTATTTCTTGATAATGCCCTCAAATCAATATAGAGCGAGTAAGGATAAGAAAGGTTGTTATCGATTAAATTGGAATTGTAAATTTAGCTTGTTGTAATCGAGAATAATATCAGTAGTATCATTGGCCTTGATAAACGATTGTTTAAAAAAATAAGTTATCATGTAAAACGTCTTGCAGAAAGGTACACTAGTCAGCTGAAATACAGTAAAATCAAAATCAGATTAATAGATTACAATTGCCAAAATCAGATTAGTAGATCATAAAATTCAAACCAGTCCTTAGAAAATGAAAAGAAAAAGGAATTGAATCTTGAATACTTACAACAGAACTTTGCTGTATAAGGTAGTCCTGTGGTCTTAAAACCATCGATGCACCACCAGCAAAGTTCAGACTTACTTGAGGAAAAATATCAGCGACACTAAGAACAGTAATAAGAAAGGAGTTAGAGAAAAAAGGAATCAGAATGATCTATTTTATAGCATATCATCGACAAAAGTGAACGAGCGACGACGATAAATCTAGAAAAAGATGTATGAATGAAGTGCTCCGTGCCTCAGCCTAACCTGCTAGTAATTAAGAAACACTGATTTCCCCTAGAAACAACAGTGCGTACTGATTGTGGTATTGTAGCTGTAATCTGCACAAGTAAAAAAAATCATTTCACCATCAATGTTTGATAAACCTTCAACCAGCAAAAAGCATGTCGTGATTGCTAAGTAATACATGAAGCTTTAAAGAATACATAATGTTATTGATAAATTGAAGAACGTGAAACTAGTTAAAAGAAACTCACTGCATTGACAAAGGGATCATAAGCCTCTTCTGCAAGGTATGCCAAAGTTGTTCCAGAATCAACAATGGTACCTCTGTTGTTGTTTGATGTAGCGAAAACTGATGCATCGATTTGCAACGCCTGGCCATTGACAGAGATGCTCTGTAGATTTAAGTTGTAGTGAGGCCTGAAATATGTCAGATAAACACTTTTTAGATGAACATTCTTAAAAAGAGTTTGAATATGTTAGGAACTTAACAGCAAAAAATGTTTAATTGATGAAAGATGTTAAATTCTAGTAATTTTATTTCTGATGAAAGAACTTACTGTGATGGAACAAGTGGAGTATAAACTATGTTAGGCTCTACAATCTCACCAAGAACCAAAACTCCTCCACCAGTGCTATCTCCTCTAAGACAATGTGAGAATACTCTAGGAGCAATCCCTTGCGAGGAGAGCTGGGAGATCACAGACATTTCCTGTTGCCCGAATCCAAATATACCGTCAACTGCTCTGTCGGACTTTGTCAAGTCTCCACTCTGTTGGTTACTACAACTGCTCGATTCACAAAGTAACGATTTCCGATATTAGATTAACCCCATAAACACAGGAAAAAAGAGAGAAATGCTATTAAGTATCAACCATTTCATGCTCATGAAATCTCACCCAAAAACTACAGGAGCTGAAGAATTTGTACCCACAGATCCCTCGAAAATAGTATCCAAATGCATCGTATCTGACACATAATAGCCTGATGTTCCACTACCATCTCCATACTGGAAAGTGTAAGAACACTGGTTGTTCTGACTGGAACAGGTCGCATCTGATGACTGTATTCCACTGTTACACCTTCGGTCAGAACACGAGATTAATGAGGATGTTGACGAACGCCCGGCGTCAAAAAAATTGAGCTCAATCTGTAACGAAATCAATAAACCATTACATTGAATTGATGATACTAAATCAACAAAGAGATAAAATTGAATTTACCTGTAGCCCACTTGTCTGTGGACAACCAGTGCAGGAGCTGCAACTGACCCAAAGAACATCACTTCCAGTGTCAATTTGCACATAAAATTCTACTGGAGGAGTACCTAACTGCACCTTTGTAAAATATAGCCTGAAATAATCCATCAATTTTAAATCAATCACACACAGAGGCAAACATAAGATAGAATGCAAAGGAGAAAAACATAAAAGATCGAGACAAACACTAGACACAACACTAACACGTTGTCATTGTTAATAATTTGAGAACATCAAATGCTTTAGCATGTGTGTGAATATAGCACTTTTTCTGGAGAAAAGCCACGTTCAACTAGAAGCTACAGCTAGTAGCTTCATACGCACAATGCGTTTACTTCCTGTCAAAAATTGTCATGGTTTAATAGGATTTCTATTTGTTTTGTCATGGTTAAACTGCTGCTAACCTACACATGACCTCCAAAAACTCAATGCTAACTTACACATGACCTCCTAAAACTCTAGACGTCTCTGCTTCCGCTCACCATGTTACCAAACATGCTATTTATGTAATAATATGTAACTGTATCGCCGTATCGGACACCAAAAATGCCTTAAATTTAAACTTGTTAAATTGTGACTATGAGTGCTAAAAAAAGACTAACTTGTAGGAAATCATGAACGCAATTTAGAAACCACATATTAACCTACCATTACACAATAAAACCATCTTCAAGTTACCAAAAATAGAAAGAAGAATGAAATTTTGTAAGCCATAGAGAACTAAACCAAACCAAACAATCTTTGGTTTAACTTTTAATAACCAAACAAATAGAAAATCATGAATATAGCAACAATCAAAATTCATCCACAAAAGGCGAAAAATCAGCAACATGACATCAACAGAAATTAAAGGAATAAAGCAAAGATTCTAAACAAATTATGCAACTCCATCACTTCAGAATCCACCAAAAGTGAAATCGGAGAGAATTGAATTGAATCAAATTACCCGACTTGGAAGGGATCGAAGGTCCCATGAACATTGAAATCAACAACACCGATTGAAGACTGCAAAATTCTCCGATGTCGCAACGAATCTCTCGCTCTGAGCTGATTCAACTCCACTCCATGATTCGTCGGAAACGCTCTTTCCAACGAGAGAGTCACCGGCGATCCATAAATAACCGTCGCCGCCATTAGCATCGCCAGCGTTATTACAAAAACGGCCCCCATTCGCGTCGTTTAATTTAAGTCGTAACTAATTATCGTCACTAATTATGATTAATTACACAATTAAGTATATGTATTAGTAGTATGAAGTGAAGAAGGTTAAGGTGGTTGTTGTTATTGTTAATAACGAATGTTTTTGTTTTGTTGTGTTACGAAGATAACATGGAATTGCAGAAGAAAGAAAGAGTTATGGAATGTATTTGTAGTGTTACGAGAAGATTTGGATTTTGGAATGAAAGAGAGGTAAGTTACAATTTTCGAGATTTTCAATTTTCAATTCAAGAATGGATTACGTAAAGTTGCTATTATTTTGTGTTTTTTGTTAGTAGTGTTGTTTTTTTTAAGGGAAGTATATAGTTTTGACGTGAATGTTACATAATCATGTGCGTTGAACCCACGCGTTTTTTTATGAAGTAGAAAAGACTCATAAGAGGGATAGTTTGATTTTTCTATTGGGACTTTGTTTCTTGTTTGGTCAAAAACACAGAAAATTTACTCGTTGGAATGTTCTATTGGTTTGACCAGACAAGAATGTTCCTAGAATGTGTGTTGAAGAAATAACATAGGGAAAGATTATTAGAAAAGCAAAGTGTATCGTATTAAACTTTAACTAAGCCCTATGTAGAATTAACAAATTGTAGTATTCATTTTTGAAGGGGAAATGCAGTCCACATACACGACCAACTATTATGGTCTTATTCTGATTGAGATTGAAAAGAACAAAAAAGTTGAGGTTTTTGTGTTATTGTGGGACAGGAGGACCATTACTCTAATTATTTGTATCGGTTGATAAATATGAAGCCTTTATTATCTTTTTGTAAACAAAGAGACATTGGTTTGTGTGTGGTCATGTCCATTATTGAAGAACCTTAACTGTGTCTGTGTTAGACAGAGGCTGCGCCAAAGATAATTTGTAGCAGACAAATATGGCCACAACACAACCACTTGCATGATTTTCATTGGATTGCAAATTTTACTTCTATTTTAGTAAGCGTAATTAAAATTCTTTAATGTGAATTATATTATTTGAATTAAGGGTGTCCGAGGTACGATTTGCGTTGTTTTGACGTAAAAAAATCATGGCAAGAGAAAAAAAAAATGTGTGATTCAGTTCGGTTCGGTTGACTTTTAGAAATAAAACCAAACCAAATCAAATCAAACAAATGCGGTTTGAATTGGTTCGATTGATTCGATTTTTTACAATATTCTTATTGAGTCATACATACACATATAGAGGACAACATAATTTTGTGTTTAGTCATTCATACATTATCAAATTACAACAAAACTCATCATATTTGGACAACATCTTCCAATTTAATATACAAAAATCAGATTATACAAAATTCGAATAAAAACATAAAAAAAGTAGCATAAAAAATATCAAATACATTATAATGGAAAAAAAACAGAGGAGAATAGAGATTAAAGGAGATGAAAAAAAAGAACAAAAGAGAGGATACAATAGAGAAGAAGAGGCAAAATAAAAACTAAAATGAAAGAGAAAACAATAGCATAAAAATGAGAAGAGGAAAATGAAAGAACATAAGAAAGAAAAGATAAAAGAAGAAGAGGAGAGATGTACCTAGCAAAGAAGATGAGAAGAAGTCGTGATACTAGTAGGAGAGATTTGAGAAGGGTAAAACTGAAACCTAAGTGTGTGGAAGAGAAAATCATTTGTAATCGTAAGGTTAAGACATAATAAGTTTGAGTTTGGGTTGGATGTAAGTTAAGTGAAGTTTGAATTGTAATATAATTCATTTTGGTTTGGTTTGGTTTACAAAATACAAACCACAAACCAACCTAAATCGCGGTTTTGTTAAAAAATGCCTAAATCGATTAGAATCAAATGCGGTTTTTTGCAATTTTCAAAATGGTTCATTTCGATTAGCAGTTTCTATTGGACCAATTCGATTTTAAACACCCCTAATTTGAATGTTAAAATCAAGCAAACTCATTAATTAGCTGTTTGAATGATAAATTTTGAAATATTACAAAATTGCCCTATAAACTTTATAAAAAAAAATAATAATGTGAATTAGTCTCCACTAATTGACTAATATTTTGATCATAATTGATATTTTAGCTCTAAAATAAATGTTATTTTAATAATTAATTATCGTTATTCAAGTAAGAGAATGTTAGACTAATTTATCAATTATTTATAAGGTATTATTATCATGAATATGAGAATGATTCTATGTTAAAGTGAAAAAGAAGATTACAACTCTTATTTATAGATGAATGCGATGTTATGGTAATTATCATAGAAAAATGACTGTAGATGATTATTTCTCTTGTAACTAACTTTAACTATAACTTTCCACATTTGGAAAGTTTCACAATGAAATAACTAACTATGTCTATATGAGAAAAGTTGTTGAAAACAAGTTAGTTAGTGTCTAACTAAGTTGTAACTTCTTTGTGATTATTGTTGTGTGATAGCCCACCACAAGTTGGATGATAGATCGTGATCATGTCCAACTTGGATAATAGTGTGTGGAAAGGTTGAGGAAGTAGGGGATTCGTGAAAAAACCAGTTACTTGGTCTTTTGATGGAATTAACAAAAGTTTGAAAAAATCACTTTGAAATTCCTCACGAACTAAGTGACAATAAATTTCAAGATGTTTAGTCTGTTCATGGGAAATATAGTTGGCTGCTATGTGAATTGCACTAAGCTTGTCACAATACAAAGTTGGTGGCTTCGTTGGTGAAGTTTTCAAACCAGCAAGGAGATAAATAAGCCATTGTAGTTCATACGTGGTTGCAGCTAACGCATGATATTCTACTTCTGAGGAAGACCTGGACACATTCATCTGCTTCTTGGTGAGCAATGAAATCTGATATTTCCCTAAGAAGAAACATTTGTCGAATATAGATCTTATTGTTTCAACACAACCTGCCCAATTGGCATGACCAAAACCTGTGATATGCAGTGATGATTCTCGAGGAAAGAAAAGGCCTTAAGCTGGACTTTGTTTCAAGTATCGAAGAACTCTTGTATCAGCCTGAAAAATGTGTGGTTGATGGTTTATTGAGAAATTGGCTTAATTGTTGTATGCTGAAGGTAATGTTATGTTTGGTGGTTGTTAAGTATAAGAGGCGCTAAATCAATCTTCTGTAACCTGGAATGTCCATGTGTGGAGAACTATTATCATTAAAATTTTGAAGTGATGGATCTGTAGGTGTGTTGACAGGTTTGGACCTAAGTAAACATGCATTAGATAACAGGACATGCCAATAATTCCTTTGGCACAATGAGACGCCTTTCTTGGAATGAACTACTTCTAAGCCAATAAATTATTTGAGTTGGCCTAGGTTTTTGATTTGAAATTGACTATGGAGAACTGATTTGATTTAGTCAAACTCCTATAAATAATTTCCAGCAATGATAATTCCATATACATATACTAGGAGAATGGTGAAAGATTTATCGCCATTCTTGATAAATAGTGAATGATATGAATTAGCTTAAACAAATTCATTGTGAATGAGGGTAGAGGTCAGATTTTCATACCATTTTCGAATTGCATACTTGAGTCCATACAATGATTTCTTGAGTTTGCGTACTTGATTTGGTTTGTTGGTTTTGATGCCAGGAGGTATAATCATGTATACATATTCTTGTAGTTCATCATGAAATAATGCATTGTTAACATCTAGTTGGTGTATGTGACAGTTGTGGATGGATGTAAGGGCTATAACTAAACTGACAGTGGTGAGCTTGGCCACAGGTGAATAAGTGTCAAAGTAATTCAGCCCTTTCAATTTGATTATAGCTTTCAGCTACTAATTTGGCCTTGAATCTTTCAATTGTGCGATATGTATGAAATTTAATCTTGAAGATCCATCTGTAGCCTATAGGTTTAATGTTAGGTGGCAAGTCAACAATGTTCCATGTACCTGTTCTCTAAAGAGCTACAATCTCAGTTTGCATTGCTTGCTTCCAACATTCACATTTGTTTGCCACATTATTAAGGGCACAAATCCATCTAAGAGGACTTAATATAAGGGAACTAGTCATTCAACTTTAAGGGATTTATGAAAAATTCAATGTAAAAAAAGCAATTACTTTTTACAAATGATAAGGAATGTAATCCTTATGTTTCATTGACTTATCACATGCTCCAGTGTTTCACAATATGTATTTTATAATAAAATTCAAGACCCTAACAACTCAATGTGTTTGGCAATTAATTAAAAAAATTCCGATTTCACAAAATTGCACCACACTGCCCTCGTGGCACTCTATGATTTTGCAATGTTGATGACATGTCAACCTTTAGATCATAAAAATTCTCCACTAAGAAGAAGAAAAAGAAAAAGCAGAAGAAGAAGAAGAAGAAGAAGGAGAAAAAGAAGAAGAAGGAGAAGAAGAAGAAGAAGAAGAAGAAGAAGAAGAAGAAGAAGAAGAAGGAAGGAAGAGGAGGAGGAGGAGGAAAAGAAGGAGGAGGAGGAGAAGAAGAAGAAGAAAAAGAAGAAGAAGAAGAATAAGAAGAAGAAGAAGAAGAAGAAGAAGAAGAAGAAGAAGAAGAAGAAAAAGAAAGATAAAGAAGAAACAATGTTGAACTTTATTACCTTTAAGTATGAAGAATAAGAAATACGAGATTTGTGGATGAAGAAAAGAGATGAGTTTGCTAGATGTGAAAGAGAGAGAGATGTTAGAGTTTTATGTTTTGAGCGAGACAATTATTCATTGTTCAAGCTTGATAACATAGCTTTTATATATATATATATATATATATATATATATATATATATATAAACTTATCACTATGGTTGGTAATAAAAACAGTGATAAAATGTCAGTATTATTCACAACGGTTTATGGTACTAACCATGATGATAGGTATTTTAATTTTAATATTTTTATAAGAGTATATAGACAAACCCTTTTTGTAATGAAAAAAAAATTGTTGTTGCTGGAATTCAAAGCATGTAACCTTTCATCTATCACCAGAGTTGTCATCATGAATCATGGTGAATTGTCTTTTAATAAAATAAAAATAAATACAAGCATGTTAAGATGAATTATTATTATTATGGTTTCTTAAATGGTCATAGTAATATATGTTGAGAATATAACAAGTGTGAGTAGTGTGGGTAATGGTCCCACATTGGTTGGAAATTTGGAGACTTAAGCATTTATAAGTGAGAGAACTCACTCATCTATCACCTAAAGGTATATGGTGAATATATGGCGTGTCTCACACAAATTTTTTGCTTAAAAGAAAGTCCCACAATGTTCAATACTCCCTAGTGAAAAACTCCCCTAGCACATGGTATTAGAGCCTTTGGTTCGAGAAAGGGACCGATTTACTTGTATCGAAAGTCAATGGGGCCACAAGTGTGGTGAGTAAGAAATGTTCTATTGAAGAGTGTCAACGACGCCATAAGGGTGGTGAGTAATAAACGTTTAGTACGGTACAAGAGTTTGTGAAATTAAGAAGAGCTTCCACTTGAGGGAGAGCATTATGGACTCATACTTGAGGGGGTGTTGAGAATATAGCAAGTGTGAGTAGTGTGGGTAATAGTCGCACATTGGTTAAAAATGTAGGGACTTAAGCATTTATAAGTGAGAGAACTCACTCACCTATCACCTTAAGGTTTTGAGTGAATATGTAGTATATCTCTCACAAATGTGTTCCTTAAAAGAAAGTCCCATAATGTGGGCATTTAATAAAATAAAAATAAATTCAGGCATGTTAAGATGAATCATTACTATGGTTTCTTAAACGGTCGTAGTAATATAGTGTTACCACATATATATTTTGTAGTAGTGGTAGCAACATTAGTTTTATTTTTTTCGTCTAGTCACTGTCAACCAATCCCCATGCATACATGGTTGTACTTTTTCATCATTATCTTATTGGTGTAAATCGTAGAGATCAATGGTTTTATTAGAACTTTGTACTTGTATTGAATTATCTATAAATAATAATAAGGAATTTATTTATTATGTTTCGTTTCCAAAGTAATAAAGTCCCTAGAATAACTAGCACTGATGATGGAGCATTAAGTGTAACTTAATCGTGAGACCCCATTAAATATAAGGATGTTATTCTTAAATTATATGTAGTTAAGCTTTATCATGAAGTGAGATAACATTAAAGCAATGAGACTATTATATGGATAGACTGATTATCACATATCACAGATCATGGATAAAGAGTGATTAAGTCTTCACATAGATATATATATTAGGAGTAATAAATATATTGGATTAACCCATCATGATAATACTATATGAATGTTATGCAAGTTTCATAAGTTATTCTCATGGTGATATACCAACAACCCTTCAACTTGAAACCACCATGGACCCTATATGTGGAGTCGAGTACTTTCTTGTCGCTCAAACATTATTCACAACAAGGTTACTATAAAGATGGTTGATGAGTACTTCACAAATAATGTTGAGGGACATGAGTGATCTAGATGGAATTTTCCCATCCTATGTACCAGTAAAAATGTATAAGAGCCCAACATTAAACTAGACAAGAGTGATATAGTCTATGCATTTTGTTTAATATAGACATTATAGAAAAAGAGTAATTGTAAACATAAACATTATCACAAAAAGATTTCATTAGACCGCGTGAAATTTTCGTGCCTTAGGTAACAATGATGTATTGTTAGATACTGCTCACTATTTATTATATTAAATGTGTGATTTATTATAATTGTTAATGTCACAAGAACCTATAGAGTCACACACATAAGAACAAATTTATGTGAGATAAAATGAATAAGTGCAGTTTATCCGATTGTGTGTGTGAAGTACTAGGGTTATTGAGAGAAATGTGATACATCGTAAACTCTTAACTAAATTATAGAACATCGTAAGATATAATGTACTTAATTAAATTGAAGAACATCATAAGGTACAATACACTTAAGTGGAATATAATATACTATAAGGTACTGTACGTTTAAATGGACTTGTTCAGTTTTTAGTCTATACAATAAGTTATATAAATAGAATATTTGAGTTGGAGTATTTACACTTGATAAAATTTAGTTTGTGAATAAGTGTTGTGTTGTGTTAGTCCATACAAAACTTTAACTTATCTTCAAATTGTTGTGTTGTGTTAGTTCATACAAAATTGTACCTTGTCTTCAATTAAATTCTCTGTTACTGGATGATGAGATTGGTCTTCAGATTAGTCAATATATATCAAATTTTAAAATAAAAAAAATATTTAAAACCATATAATACTACAATATTACAACATAATCAAAATTATTTTTAAAATTATATTATTTACATATAATTGATATCTTTGATTTCTTCTGTCCAATCTTGCACTATAATGTATATTTCGCGTCTCAAATTATAGATATAAAAAAATTTAATTAATTTGTTTCATCTATTTAGTGATGGCATGTCTCAAATAATATATATAAATAAATTTAATTAACTTGTTTCACATATTTAAATATGACATTTTTAAAATATGCTTCAATTAATATAAGTTTTATTTTTTATAACTCTTATTTTT
This sequence comes from Lathyrus tuberosus, assembly GCA_022829125.1. NCBI lineage: Eukaryota > Viridiplantae > Streptophyta > Magnoliopsida > Fabales > Fabaceae > Lathyrus > Lathyrus tuberosus. The sequence continues at coordinate 12,366,506 of JALAZF010000101.1, read as the reverse complement.
ATTGAGCAAGTTTTCATAAATGAGATTTTTTCTAGAAAACACTAATTTATCTATGAGATCAAAATAATTAATCACATTTAACTGAATTTATAATGAATGTAAAATTAGTTAGTTTTATAATCATCAAGACATGAAAAATAATGCATAGAATATCATTGAAAATGCTACTTTTTTTTTTTTGTCTAGATTCAACATTCTACTTTAATAAACCACATCATATAAATCCCATATAACTTGTGCACTAGATATACCCAAGTCTCGTTCACTGTCGTGCCAACTTATGCGCTGAACTTTTCTTGCAAGTGACGTCTTCTACACCAACACATAGTCACATCAATAATTAATTAATTGAAAATGTTAACTAAACTCTTTGATTTAGCAATGAAATATTAGAGTTCCTACTCCCTTTTATTTATTGTTAAACAACTCATTATGAACTTTTGGTCTATGAGATTGACAAGTCAAAATAGCCAATACATTTAAATTTAAACAAATATGAAAAAGCTACTAAGAAGCTGACCATGTGATATAATAGTGTGCTCTAGAACATATGTCCCACTTCAACACGCAGAGAGAATATAACATCGAGTCGTCCAAAATGTATTCTACTACTTAAAATATGTTTTTACTCTTCTTAAATATTTCAATTTTATTTTTAATTCTTTAAAATATTTTATTCAAATAATAGTTTTTCTAAAAATTTTCATCCACACTTTTGGTCTCTAATACCAAAACAATCGTTAAAATTGTCGTTAATTCAGTCGCTAAGTAATAAATTGTCGCTAAAACAGTCACTAATTTTGTCACTAAGCTGTAAAAATCGTCGCTAAGTTGCAGAAGGGACCAAAAGTATGGATGAAAAATTTTAGAAGGACCATTTTTTGAAAAAAAAAAAATTTAAATGACTAAAAACGAAATTTAAGATATTTAGGACGATCACAAATATATTTAACCCTAAAAACAATTTAGTTTATGAAAAGATTGTGGAAGATATATAGCAGCAAAATGATTGAAGAAAAGGTAGAAGTCAAAGTGGATAACAAGTTGGCTGCAATGAAGATTTATGTTATAATTGTATTTCTGTGTGTTGAATATGATCACACATGTTGTATATTTATATGTAAATATTGTTATACATAATATGTAATAATATAATTACATTTATGACTAATTGAATATCAATCAATATTAATTGATTGATAATGGATTCGTAACACTCCCTCTCAAGCCAGATAGTATATATTGTATGATCCGAGTTTGTTACAAATATGATTCACTCGTGAATTCTGGAGAGACTTGGTAAACATATAAGCCAATTGATCTTCAGATTTGACAAATTCTATGGTTATTTCTCCTGACAGAACCTTGTCTCTTACATAGTGACAGTATTTCTATGTGTTTGGTCAGTTCATGGAAAATCAGATTGGATGCAATATGGAGTGCTACTTGATTGTCGCATATGAGTTTTGTGTCTTGAAGGTCTCTCAACCTAAGTTCTTTGAGCAAATTCTTAAGTTATGTGTGTTCCTTTGAGGATGCTGCCATAATTAGCATTAGATAGTGCAACTATGTTTTGTTTATTATTTCTCCATGAGATCATATTTCCTTCGATAAGAACAGAATATTCAGAAGTGGATCTCCTATCCGACGGTGATCCTACCGAGTCTGCATCTAATTGCTTCATAGTTAGGAACATTGGATCCTGATAAAATCTGGTTTCGAACGGAATCAAATTCTGATGGTAGTCCGACAAGTGTCACGATCATGAAATACTTACTTTGTTGTTCATCATAAGTTGTTACATCTTTTGTAAAAGGCATTAAGGTTGTAAAATTTTCCTTTAACGCATCAAGCTTACTCAGATAGGCTCACATATCCATATTCTCCAATTTCAAAGAATTGAGTTTGGTGATGACACTGTAAAGATTATGGACATCATTAGAGAAAACTTTCTTAACCTTTTCCTCAAACCTCATAGCAAGTGGTAAAGGCTTGGTATTATGCTTGGAGATTAGTTACTATGAAAAATCATAACACAATGCATAGAGAAGCATCAGTTTGTTTCCACTTATCGCGTTTGGCGGCGAGAACATTGTCTAATTTTGTAGTTAAGTGATCCTCATATCCTTGACTGAGAAACCACATATTGACAGCACCAACCCAAATGTTGTAGTTGGTTGTTTCGGTTAGTTTCTCACACGGGATAAGTGGAACTTTAGTGAATGTGACATAATCGTTATCTCTCATGACATTTGATGGCTTGAAACAAAAAACCGAGAACAGATCTGAAAAAAGAGCAGGAAGGTGCTCCCACGCGCGGCTTGTACGTAGGGGCGTGAGATTCACGTGTGGGCGGATGGACGGCACGTGAGGGTGCATGTGCCGGCGAGAGGCAGTCGGATTTTTGGTTTTTGGTCAATCGGGAGGAGACGAATCCGACGGTATGAGTATCTTTCCGGAAGGTCTTTGGGACCGGTGGCTGCGCTCGTGACAATGTCATAGCTGGCCGAAAAATTTTGGAGAAAAAGAAAAAAATTGTCGAAGACACTAGGCCAACCAGCTCTAGATACCATGTTATGATTGTATTTCTGTGTGTTAAATATGATCACACATGTTGTATATTTATATGCAAATATGGTTATACACAATAGATAGTAATATAATTACACTTATGACTAATTGAATATCAATTAATACTAATTGATTGATAACAGATTCTTAACAATTTCAATAACTCAACTCAAACAAATAGGATGTGAACTATGTGAAGGATGTCACTATGACATACATTATGAAACTCATTCATTCAATTGTTGAAGGTTAGGTCGAGTCGATATATTACTGCAACAACCAAGGCGGTCGTCAACAGGATAATTCTTATTCAAACACTTATAATTCAAGTTAGTAGATGAATCAACTAAACTATTCATAAAGAGATCAATATGGAGTCCCTAAAAAACAATGAATTTTTTAAGGATGTTAACCAAGTCATTTTACAGTTCAACAAAAAAAAACGGTATGTGAGGTCGCATTTAAAAAATTGGTTGCCCAAAATGCTTAGATGGCCACCCAAAGTGCCTTATTTCAGAAAGAGACGAGGATTGCTCAAAAGAATACAACCACACCAATGAAAAATATGGTGATTCATTTCAATCATATAGCCCAACACTTTTCACAAGCTAAATAAAATTTTCCCTGTAACTAGCACAATTTCAAATTCAAAAGACCATAACAAAGTAAATATTGCCACTATAAGAAATCCAAAAGTTGTCGAAGAACAACCATTCAAAGAGACAATAAATGAGAATGAAACATATCTAGACAACATAGGAGTGGAGATGGAAATTCTCGAGTGTTTTGAAAAAGAGAAAAATGTTGATCTCAAATTTATTATACCAAAGAACGAAAAGCCACTAAAGCATGAGATAAGACTATCTTATTCTTAGAAGTTAAAGAAATCGAAAAAATGAGAAAAAGTCTGGTAAAATTTTGAAATGTTCAAAAAGTTGTAGATCAATATTCCATTTGCTAAGGCACTGGAGAAAATGCTCACTTATCTAAGAAGGATATCATTTTTAAAAAGCCGATCATACGTGATGAAAATATGAGATTGTTCGAGAAATGCAGAGTCATCTTACAAAAGAATATACTAGTAAAACGTAAAGATTCTAAAAATGTCGTCATCCTTTATACCATAAGGGATATTAAATTTTAGAAAACCCTTATTGATTTTGATGTTGGTGTAATTTTGATGTCATTATCTATCTACAAGAAACTAGACATTAGAACAGTAAACAACATATTGATGATACTACAGTTTGTTAATAATTGTCTCGAGCATCCTTATAGAATTGTAGAAGATGTGTTGGTCAAGGTTGACAAATTTATTTTTCTGGTGGACTTTATGTGTTAGATATGTTAGAAGATGACAACATCCCAGTGAGGATTGGTCAATGATAACTCATTTTGTGTGAGATATTTAATACTTTTATACTTGAATTTTAAGGTAGATTAGAGTTTGAGTAATGTAATTTATTTATGTTTTATGTTACTTTAGTTAATTTAGGATAAAGAACATTAGGTACTATGTTTTGTCATTTTTATGTGTTTATGTTTATGCAGACGTGGCTCTTGTGACAAGTTATGTCACGCCAGGAATCCTTGAACACCATCCAACATGCCTTCAGTCATAAGACACTAGTATAGGTTTTTAGTTAATATTGATGTGGCGGATATTTGAGAAGAAAACAGGGTTGAGCTAGAGAAAGAGAATGAATGGATAAGGATGAGGTGCTACAAGACAGACCCTAGAAAGCTGAAATTAAGGCATTGAGGCGTCACCCTACACAATAGATGTGTTGTCTCCTATAGACGATGTGTGCCAACACAATCCATGTAATATGGGACAAGAAAAGGGATATTCCTTATTCTTTTGGTCCACAATAATGGACAACCAAGAGGCCCATGATCTAAGGTATGCGGTTAATCCTAGTTTGAAAGATCCTCTAAATGGATGTGTGTTGGGATTGGAAAGGAGGTTAAGAATTTGAGAAATCACTAGGAGAAGATATCTCACCAAAAGGGAAGGAAGTTGAACTAGCTTCTAACGTGGCTCTCACCTTGCCACTTCTGAAGGACAACACTCAATCTGATGTGCCTTAACTCGCCTCTTTGTGGTTGAAGATTTCAATGAGTAAACATGTCATATTTAAGTGTAAACTTTCTTTTCATTGTGTTTAGAAATGTTAGGTTTAAAAACTTATATTAGTGTATTTCTTCTGCTTACTATGAACTAATTTCTTTTATGTTGAGTTAAGTGATAGTTAATGAAAAGTAGTTTTATTATGTGGTGTGATTTTATATTAGTGATTTATTTCGTATTATGATTAAATGATATATGCTTGCTACTCTGGTTGGTTATCTTAATAATAAGTAAAAGTTTATCAATATTGAGGAATCCTTTGGTAAATGGACTTTAAGACAATAGTGGATAAAAAATTAAATAGGAATATTTGTCATCTAGTTGCTTTAGGGATAAAGGGTTAGAACCATGGCGGAAATCAATATTTAACACAAAGGTGTGCACTTGATTTATTGTGTGACTTAGGAATTTGTTCCTTAACTACTTGTGCATTTATTTTGACATTGTAAGCAAACACCACTAGATCACATATTGCCCAATTTATCACAACATAACTCATCACATGAACACTTTAGGCGAAACTCATTAAATAGATCTTAACTTAGCATGTTCTTATACATGTTAAAGCTTCCAAATTTTAAATTTATCAATCTTGAATATGGACCTATGACAACTTCATTTATTATTAATCTTTGCTTGCGACTATCACAAATTTTGAATTAGAAATCAACTTAAGTTAATGCAATCTTTGTGAGACGATACTCTTACTTTTATCACTTGTTGCACTTGGGTTGTGTATACTTGCACACAAAGGATTTACAAGATTCTAAATTTTATAAAAACAATTAATTTTGAAATGTGTGATTTTTTAATCAACGATTGGTTTATTCCTATTTTTTTGCTTTAATGATAAAGTAGTAAATAAACTTTATTTTCATTGGATCTAATAAGACAAGAGAAAAGTGAAACTTGGTTTCAAATTCAAACATCTTTTGATAAGTTATTTATGTTCTAAGGAATTTTGTTATGTATTTAATTATGATTCCGTCAAGGAAGTGTGGGACACTCTTGAGATGATTCATGGAGTTTTCCCAAGGATCATACAAGAGAGAATGAATACACAAATGAATATGAGAAACATTATCATAGATTCCACTCAACCATTAGAACCCTTAGATGTTATATTAAAAATTTTGTATCTAACAACTATCTAATATTTAAGAGTTGGAATCATAAATATGATCAAATCCTCAATTCAAAAGATAGTGGTACCTTTGTAGAGTTTTGGAAAAAATATAGGAAGAATGAGATTATCAATAAACTCAATGAGTTGATTTAATTACTCAAGAAAGAATAAGAAAGATAAAACATACTCAAAATATCTTCATCTTCTTCATCATCATCATCTTCATCAAGTGGAATACTCAAAAATGAAAGTGAGGAACGCTCGTAGAATCTTTTAAATGAGTTGTCTCAATAGATAAACAATCATATGAAGAGTCATCATCTAATGAAAATGATAAAGAAGCTTCATCTATCTTAATCTTCAATGAAGAAGCTTTATTGAGTATAACACTTTAAGAATATTCAACAAGCAGAATCTTTGAAAGATCAACATCAGAAGAATCATTTGAAAATTCATCATCCTATAAGATAATACAACCTCAAGAATCTCGTGAAGGATGTCTTCAACGATATCCCTAACGATACATCGTAAAACTCTCATTGAAGTGACTTTGATAAAGAAGATTATGGATGATTCAAAGCATCAAGAGAATGAGACCGGGGTAACATCATTATATATATGTGTGTGTGTATATATATATATATATATGGCATATCTAGTGAGAATGAGTAAGTTATATGGGAATGTGAAAATGAATAAGAACCAGATTTAAAAATAAAAGGTTGAGATTAAATCGTGGTTTTCACTAAAGCATGTGTCATTAAGAGCAAATAGAAATCATTTATCAAAATTTAAAAATATCTTATAATCTCAACCTTTCCTTTTTAAATCTGATGATTCTTATTTATTTTAATAATAGAGGAGAGAGAAAAACAAAATCACACATAGTTTTCACCATTTATTTTAAAATCTAATGATTCAGATTTATTCTCATGTTCTCACATAAAAATGGCATTCTCATAGGATATGTTTCATATATATATATATATATATATATATCTTAAGGAGTATATTGAATTATTAGAAATTAGTAATAAAATTTTTGGAAAAAAATTTGCTAGCATTAGAAATGAATCCTTAAAATAAGATAAATGTGAATCTCTGAAAATTAAAGTAACCAAATTGCATGAAACCTTAGAGAAATTTATTGAGGGTAAAGATAAGTTTGAATTAATTATTTCTAATAAAAGAGCTTAATTTAAAAAAAAAATGACATAGAAAATAAACACAATAGATCGTTTAAAAATATATGTCATGATAGAAAGAAATCTAATAATTCGATATTTAAGTGCAGTTTTTGTAATAAGTTTGGCATTTTAAAGCCTTATTATTATGCCAAGTTAATTATCTAAGATGTTCCAAGGGAAATAATTCTAAACCTCTAAGAACCACTAGCGTGCTAGGACCCAAAAAGATTTAGGGTACCAAAAGTGAACACTTAATTTGTTTTAATGTATCACTTTGAAACTTTGAATAAGATAAATGATTATTTGATAAAGCTGAAAAAATCATGTGTATAATCTAAAGTGTATATGAGAAGGTTGGTGGTTGGTGGTCCTTGATAAATATTGATTAAATTGGTTGTAGGAATTTATGGTGGTTTTCAACTGTTGTGGGTGACCAAGCTATTTATTGACATTATGATAATGCTTAACAATCATGATGATCGAGATAAAGATCGATCAAGTTGTTTGTTAGCATATGATATGTCGTGTTTACACCTTGTTTTACCTTGTTTTTCTCTCTATTGACGTGTAATTTCCTGTTTTATCTCTCTTTTATGCGGTTTGGCGTATTTTTCATTATTTTCAAGTAATTTGAATGTTTCTGGCTAAATTGAAGTGAAAAAGATCAACAATCGTGCAAAAAAGAAGTCCTCCAATACAAAATTCCCGTAAACAACACGGTTGGGCCACATCACTTGACATGGGCCGTGTTAGCCCAGAGCAGCTTCCTTGTGTTGCTCAGCTGGACCCCCTCGTGCTACATAACACACCCGTGTTGGGCCCTGCTCCAGCTGTGAATTTTTGGCATTTTGTAATGGTTTATGACCTTAGTGATTCTCACATGTTCCAAAATAACGCTTAATGCTCTTTAGTGCCCATTATTTGAATTTAGTGCCATGAAATGTAATCATTTGCAATAAGTAGGCTTAGGATCATTGAAGAAATGGTACATTGACACACTTTACATTATCTTTATTGCCCTAGTTTATATTTTATCTGCAAGTTACTTTCTAGTTCTAAGTTGTTGTACTTTCCGCAAGTTTATTTCCCATTTGTTATACTTTCTCTCCATTTTAGCTTTATTCTAATTCAAGTTTTTTTTATCTTCAATCATGTTTTATCTTTTCCCATTGTTATTGTTATTACCTTATACTGTTAATCATGCATGTTGATGTAATGTTTATTTTATATGTATTGTATCTCACCATGAGTGAGTAGTCCATTAGGGACGAAGGGCCATGAGACTTGTCTCATGACATATCCCATTGGAATCCGAAAGCGTTCGATTACGAGAAATAAATAACACATTATTTTAGAGTCTGAGTCTTTAAAACAAATATAATTTACGAAGGTAAAGGTAACTCAGATGCCGATAATAAACTTAAAGGGTATAGTTCGGTATTAGATAGCAAATTTCTAGACAACTGAAAACGAGATGAAGAAAGTGCCTCAGACTCAATTGAGAAAGTCTTGTTTTTATAGTTGTGCGGAAATTAATCTCTGATAAATAATTCAAGCTAGTGAAAGCAGACGAATTCTTCATCTTAGGCAGGACAACACGTTGACGAAAGTAGGTGTCATCCAGTTTTATCTATTTTAAATAACTTTGTCAAATTTATGGTAATAGAATCAGAGGATCCATCATATATGTTTAGACAAATATCATGTACCCTAAAGTCCACTTTATCATTATAACTTTTTATCTGTTAATTTTATTCACAAAAATGGAAAACACTTAAATATTTGGTCGTCCCAACTTTACATCGATATGATAGAAATCGGTAATCAAGCATTTGGTCTTTGAGGTTCGACAACCTAAAATACTACTTCGCATTGCCATACACTTGCTACGTGTCAAGTTTTTGATGTAGTTGTCGGGGATCAACTTTGTTTGATATTGGAGTTCTATTTTATCACCGTATAAATTGGAGCATTTTTCTATGTTTTTGTTACTATATTTCTCTCATTACCGTCATATGCGAAGAACCTGATCTGCTGAAAATTTAGTTGAGCCAATAAACAAAATTGAGCCTTTCTTACATGAGAGATGTTAAATTATAAGAGAGCAATAAATGGCCGTAAAGGAAGTTGATACCAAATCCCTTAAGGACTACGTAATTCCCACTAATGAGAAACCCGCATTGTAGTATTGTCCATTAGCCCATTGGAGTATATAATTTTGAGATTAAGCCATCTTTTGTGGGCATGGTTCATGTAATACCCTGTATTATCTAAATGCTCAATTGGATATCAGATGAGATCAGATGAGCAACTATGTGCTCTATTTTTGGTAAATTGGATTAATGGAATCCTCTAAGTGCTTTAAGTATTATCAATAGGGATCAATAGAGCAACTAATGAACTCTGAAGAGATCAATTTATTATTAGTTCAAGAAAGACTTTAAAGATAACTCTAATAATTGATCAATTTGGTTGAGATGACAAAATATCAATTGGAGATATTTTACCCTGTTGGAATTATATTATATAATAATGATTATGTATATATATAAAAGAAAAGAAGTAGTAAGAGGAAAGAAGAGAAAAAGAGAAGAAAGAGAATGAAGAAGGGAAAAGAGAAAGAGAAGTTGGATCATCATCATCATTTCACCGTCTTCTTCAAACTCCTCTTCGATTATCAGGTGGGTTCTAGTTAGACGCTCTAAGTTCTAGAATTAAGGATTTAGAACTTAGGTTAGATTTGAGAGAAAATGATTAAACGGATAAATTGATGAAATCTAACGGATGAAACGTGATATAAAATGTGTGGAATACTTGTTGTATGATTGGAACATGTTTAGGTATGATTTGGATGAGTTTTGGTTGAAGGAATGTTGGATTTTGGCCCCAAAAGACCTGTTGTTACGCTGCTGGGAAACCCAGTTTTCGTTGGTTCGCAAAGCGAACCCATAGCGAAGAGGAAGGCGAAGGTTCGCTAGAGCTTCGCAGTGCGAATGGCAAGGCGAAGGTTCGCCAGGTGTTCGCAAAGCGAACTTTATGCCCTTTTATTTCTGACTTGATTCGCTAGAGCTTCGCACTGCGAAGGAGGAAAGCAAATGCTCGCTGGAGCTTCGCAAAGCGAGCATGACAGCTTTTCCCGTTTTGTTTCCTTCATAACTTTTGATCCGTAACTCGGATCGGGACGTTCTTGGTGTCATTAGAAAGCTATGACGACCCTCTATCCGATATTGGGTATGATATGGGATAAATTATTTAGTAGAAAATGAAGGAAAGTAATGTTTTATGAAATGTTGGAATTGACATCTTTTGGATCATAAGTCCGATTGCGGCGTAGGGATAGCCGTTAGAAAGCCGTGGGAATATCCTACAGGATAAGAGTGAGATTATTGATTTTTGATACCCGATTAAATGAATCGGAGGAAACCCGAAAATGATGTTTTATGTGATTGAATCATTATGTGTGATTCTATTATACAAATGTAATATGCTTTTATATAACTTGTGATTGAATTATTATATGTGATTCAAATGTGCAATTGTAATATGCTTTGCCTAATATTGATGTTAAACCTGATTGAAAATAAATGCATGTTAAAATATGGAAGAGAAAGAGTGAGGAAACTTTACCCCACAACAACATGATAGTGGAACCTAGTAATGAACTAGGAAATTGTTGAATAACTTGATGACAACGCTCGTGCAAGAGAGGCCGAGGCGTGTGTCTGACGACGCTCGTGCAAGAGAGGCCGAGGCGCGCGTCTAATACCGAATGATATAGAAATGAGTGAAACACTAGTATGGAACATGTGTAATTGTTATGTTTTATTGTTAAAGGCATGAGAGGCCTAAAGGCTAATACGGCCTGGTGATTGTCCAGTACAATCACGTTGTGTGTATGATCACGTAATCGTAACCGTTTATTTGAGTTGCAGTTTCATGAGTCTCGAGCTCCTCTGAAACAAGGCATGGTACTTGGCAGGTTTGATTCCTGTGTGTAGTACGAATGAAGCCTATATATAAAGGTAAAGAGACTTGTGACGGTGTACGGGCCGTGTGAAGTGACGAATTAAGGCGATAATGCATCCCTTAATTTCGAATCCATTTCGTATGCCAAGTAAATTACAAGGATCCATGACTCGGGTCGACTTCTAGACGTAGAAGCGGACGGGAAAAGGGGATGCCTTGGTACAGGTTATCGATTAGTGATAAATTTGTGAGTTAAGTGACTCATGACATGTTTCCATATAGTGTGAGATTGTGTACTCAAGGTCATTTCCCTTCCCCTTGACTTGAGTTAGGATTGATAGAACCTTGTAAAGCCGAGAGGACCTATAAGATAGGGAACTCACGGAGATTTGATGTATCTCACCCCACTATAGTTGCTATATTTCAGGTGTGGTTTGCAGGTTCGATTTACAAGTGGAAGCTATGCTTGGATGTTTCAAGAGAAGCTTAGTTGAGCTTATTTCCGCTGTGTAATCTTTTGTTGTATACAATTGAGGATATTGTATATTATTCTTAGATTTTATTTTTTTGGCTAGTTTCCATGACTTGTGCCATAGTTTGTATTATGTTTTAAATGGACAAGTGTGTGAATTACGCCATTAGGCACTTATGATGGTGTCAGTACCAAATAAAATGCGTGTATTGTATTATTCTAGATATATATTATACAGGGCGTTACAGTTCAACATAATCAATTCTCGGGATTATTGACAAAAAATTCCAACCTTTATTTATCTATCTTCGTCGAATTTTGTGGCATGTTAAAAGCCAACGGTGTTGATAAAAACACCATTTGACTTAGATTATTTCTTTTATACTTGAGAGATAGAACCCAAGCATGCGTCCAATCCTTACCTACTAACTTCATAACAACTTGGGCTCAATTAAAAGTTGCATTTCTTGCACAGTATTTTTCGACAAGTAAAATGGCCTAAGTGAGAAGTAAGATAAATAATTTTAAGCAAAAGTGGGGATCATTATTTGATGCTTAGAAATGTTTCAAGGATTTGTTAATGTTATGTCTGTTTCATGGGCTTGAGAAATGGCTAATTGTCCACACATTCTATAACAGTCTCCTTTACTCCACAAGGATGATCCTTGATGCGGTTGTCGGTGGCGCCCTAATGAATAATCCTCAAAATGTAGAATATAACCTTATAGAGGACATGTAAAAGAACCACCACTTATGGGGAAGCTCCCAGGAAATTGCTACAAAAGCAGCCCCTAAAACAAGTGAACTTTACAAAGTGAGTCCCTTCGATCATATGAATGCCAAGGTAGAACTCTCTACCAAAAATAGAAAATTTGAGCATTATCACCACCTGCACCTACTCCACCAACTCTTGTAGCATCTATTGCCCTAACAATCCCTTATTGTGAGGTATGGGAAATAAACTGGCACACTGCTAGTGATTGTCAAATGATCCTCGCCAGAGGGTCTTTCTAAGTTAGTATTAATTATGTGAACAATAACCAATGGGGTAACTGTAGCGAGCGATTTTGGACGCGGTTCTTAAGCGCGGTCGCTCTCTGCGGTTAGCTTACTACAGGTCGATTCAATTTTTATCCTATTAAAGCTGATGAAGGAAGGGAAATAGATGTCTCCAATTAACCCTGCTTGCATACTGAGTTTAAACAGCGATCTGTTAGGTTACGGATGCGATCAATGTGGTGGGGGCCTTTCTTGTGTTATTTTGACAGAATGGTTTTTGGCGGGGAACAAGGATTAGGATGTTAGGACTGATGCTTTTTGATAGATATATGAGAGTATGGGATTTTGGGTTTTTTGTTTAGTGTGCTTGCTAAGATTCTTTCTTTCAATCTTATGCCTACGTATTCCCGTTTACCGAAACAGGGAAATCAGAGCGTTCGTAGTTCCTCCTATTCTATGGGAGGAAATGGTGTTTTTGGTGTCTTATTCAAAGCCCAAGACATGAAGCGAAAGGTTATATGTATCTTGTTCAAAGCCCAATATGTGAAGCTGAAGGGTCTATTTGTATCTTGTTCGAAGACCAAGATGTGAAGCTAAAGGTAGTTTGACTTTAGAGAGAATTTGTCATCTCTAAAGGGGTCTGTTTGTCATAACTGTTGGGTGACTGACTGTAAAGGAGGATTACTTTAACCGGGATACGCGGATCCTAGCAATGCCATAATTTCCTTTATAGGGGGTTTTAACCTGAAGGAGAAGACTTTAACTCAGTTTAGAGCAATGCCATCTTTCCTTAGGAATTTCTCATGCTAAAAGAGGGACAGTGGCATGGATGTAGATGATCCAGAGACTTGCCGCTTACAGCGATTAGATGAAGGGGAAAGAGTTGTTGATGTTTGTGTACTGTGAACGAGGCACAACTTTGATGTTAAAAGGTTGATTGGATCAACCAGTGGTTTCCTTATACAAAGCCTAAGAGGAGGCTAATATGTGTCTCGTACAAAGCCCGAGAGAGAGGCTAAAAGGTTTTGACTCGACGATGGAGTCTTTTGGTATCTCGTACAAAGCCCGAGAGGGAGGCTATTTGACTTAACAAGAGAGTTTTTTTTGTCTCTCGTACGAAGCCCGAGATGGAGGTTGTTGTTTGTTTGGCTCAATAAGAACCTTTTTGTATCTCGTATAAAGCCCGAGATGGAGGCAAAATGGGTGATTGACTCAACGAGGGAGTCTCTTATGTGTCTCGTACAAAGCCCGAGAGAGAGGCTAAAAGTTGTTTGACTCCGCTGGGGAGGATCATTGTACAAAGCCCAAGAGAGAGGCTAAAAGTTGTTTGTTGAGTGACAGGTCCAGTATACTGATTTAAAGAGAAAATCAGTTCTTATATGAGCAACACTGTACTCAAGGATTTGATTCAAGGATCCGGGTTATTCCTGTTCTTTAAGGAAGTGGGAAATCCGAAGGGTATTGAGACTGTCCGAGTCTACGGGTTTTCTTCCTATTTAACGAAGGGGTCACTTGAGAATGTCTTTGAGGCTCAAGGAAATTAGATTGTCTAAGTCTAGAGTTTTATCTTTTGTACCATGCTTTGAGAAACAGTAGTAGACTCTTGAAAAGACTGTTCTATGGAGATGATTAAGTTCTGTTCCTATACCTCTAGGAGGCCGTCGGGACAATTTGTACGAAGCCCAAGAGGAGGCTGGAAGCTTTTAAGAAGCCGACGGGTCCTTGTACTAAGCCCAAGAGGAGGCTATCATTCCCGGAGAAAGAGATCATTATACGAAGTCTAAGAGGAGAGGCCCAGGGTTTTATCAGTGAGCGCACTATTGTTTTTGTACAGAGGGACTTATACGAGCGACTGTGGCCCAAAAATGGTTTTCTGTACAAAGGGATGGGTCTTACACTCTCTCAAGAGGCCCAAAAAGTTTAAAGAAAAAGAGTGGGGCTTATAACACGAGGGTAGGTCCAATTGATTTTCCCGTTTAAAAATGGCGATCGCGCCGAGGTTTTCTTTTAACACAACGGGACTTATACAATAAGTAAGGCCCAAATGTTTTGGTTAAAAGGGGATTGGGTCTTACACTCTAACAGAGGCCCAAAAGTTTTGAATGGGTCTTATAGCTCAAGGAGAGGCCCAAGGTTGTTTTTTAACTGGCGATGATCGCGCCGTTTATTTTTGATGGTATCGGGACTTATACAATACACTGAGGCCCAAAAATGATTTGTTCAAAAAAAGGATTGGGTCTTACACTCTATTAGAGGCCCATGAGTGTTTGACAATGATTTGTTTGAGTGAAAATCAAAGAAACCCTAATTTTATTCTTTAAAAGTAAATATTTAAAGAAAATCAATGAAAAATACCAAATAGGTTTGAATAAACCACTTGTGATTTTTGTTTAAGGTTTGAAAAATGAGGTATAAATCACAAGTGATATTAAAACTCATTTGGTCTTGATTTTTCAAGATGAATATTCATTTTAAAGTGTTTAAAAACAAATAAAAATGAATTTATTAACAAAAATACTAATTATATTAAATAAATAATATAAACTCAATTTTTTTGTGGAATAAAATATTTCAACATTTTTGTGATTTTTTGCTAAAATAACCAATAAAAAATAATTAAAATTGAAAGAGTTATTAAATTTCCAATTAATTAATAAACCATGAAAATATTGGAAAAAATGGCAAAATGTGAAAAAACACAAAATGGCATGGGTGGGGTTTGAACCCAAGACCTCAAGGTTACAAGGCACGCACCTTACCACTGTGGTGGTGATACATCCATTGTTTGAAACAAAACAACAAATATACAAGTCATGCCTTGGTTTTAGGCCTGGCCCAAGGCAAGTTTTGGCAAGTTTTGGCAAAGAAACGTGAAGGTCATAACTTTCTCAATTCTCAATGGTTTAAGACAAAATTTATATGCATCTGGACCAGAATTTCATAAGGAATCCAATGGTGGTGGTAGTTTTTTCAGATCACACTCCCTCCTTAAAACCCGATAGTGGTTTTGAAAATGACCTATAATTGCATTTTCTATGCTACAACTTGGTACAAGCATGGATTACATGGTGAATTAGCTCAAACACAACATATACAACATGTATGAGATGTTTATGATCAGTGGACTTCAAAGCATTGCATGATTCAAAGATTCCAAGTTGTGAGGCTTACCTCTTTTTTTGAGATTTTGGAGCTTTTGTGCAATCTGTCAAACCTCTTGTTCCAGAAATGATTTTATGCTTTAGACACACTCAAATGATCCCTTAGAAGCTTTTAGGATGATTAGAATTGACTGGTACCTACAAAAACACAAACAGTCCCTTTCTTGCAAAAGGGGTTAAAAGTGACCAAAATAGCAACTCTCTCAAATGGTGTTCCAGATGGGGGGAACCATTTGGGACAGTTCAAGGATGATATTTGGAGTGTGTTTGAGGTTTTATCTGGTTTGGAAAGTGACTGAATCAAGACATGGCTTGAAAAATGCAAAAAAAGCCTATTTTGAGGTTTTGAGAGGTGACTTTGTGATTTTGTGATTACAGGTCACTTGTGATAGTTTGCACAGTTTACATATGATATATGTGAGGTGTGTGTGTGATTGATTGTGATGGAAAAGCTCTCAAGCTCAAAAACTCAAAGTTGCCTTGCTAAAGAAGGCATTTTTGCCAAGAGAAAGAGGTTTTGAGGAAAGCATCTGTTTGATGGCTTTGGTGTACTCAAACTGATCACAATTGAGCTCTATTTATAGTAGAGCAAGTTTGTTTTGGGATCCACAGTGAATGGCAACTGCAGCAGAGGTTTGGCCAATGTTGTCCAATGGAAATCCAAGTCTCCTCTAGCCATTGACTAGAGGTTAGGGCACAGGGTTGTGGTTCCCTTGGTCTTGGATAAGTCTTGACTGAATTCAGTTGAGAATGGTTCAGTCCATGCCACCTTGATGCTTCTATTGAATGCTCCAATCCAAAATTGAAGTCTTGTCCCTATTTTGGCAATTCTAGGTTCAACATGCTATTTCTTGTTCCAAAGACTTTGGAGGCTTGGCTCAGTGATTGTCCCCTTTAGATTCAATCCTCAGAGGTGTCCAAGTGGATAGGAGCATTTGGATTTAGTTGATTTTGGTAAATCGAGCAAAAATGCAAATTCTGCCTTGCCTTGGCAGATTTCAGCAAGACAACTTTCCAATGTCATATCTCATGGCTCAAATTGAATTTGGTAATGTTCTTAGCCATTTTGGAAAGCCCTTACTTGATACAACAACTGTTTGAACATGCTTGGTTTTGATCTCTTTTGAATCCAAGTGAAAAATCTCCCTACATTTGGCAAAAAGTAGGGTAAAATCTGACTTAGTGAAATTTTCACTAAGTGTTGGAACAAAGTGACTTTTCTTGATTTTGATCACTCCATAACTCAAAATCCATGAGGAATTTGGACATAGGTCAGTATGAAGCTTTTGTAAAGGGCAATGAGATCTACAAATCAAGCTTTGAATGGGGCACAATGGCCTTGTGGTTTAGGAGTTATGGTCCTCCAAAGTTGGCACATTAGTGTCACTTTTTCCATAACTTAGAAATTTTTCTAAGTTTTTATGGTTACCCCTTTTACAAGTTATCCCACTTTCTTTGATTTTTCTTGATGAATGATGATTCAAATCATACATTAACATCATTTTAGGGTTAAAAATCCATTTTGGTGAAAAATCTCAAAAAGTCAAAGTTGACTTTTGTGAACAGTTGACTTTTTATCAGATGAATTCCAAACTGTGCAATCCTTTATGAAATCATGTCCTTGACCTAAATCAAACTTGATGGACATGTTCCATGGGTGTCATAGGGTATATTGAATCATGTCTTAGGGTTTGGGAGCATGTCCTGGTCAAAAGTCAAAGTTACAGTTGACTTTCCTCGCGAAACCCTAATTGTGGTGCAGATGAAATTGAGACTTGTTGCTCAAACTTCTTGGATCAATCCATTGTTCCAAATGGATCAATATAGTATATTAGAGACCCTCAAATCATGTCTTGAGGTCTTGGCTCATGATTTGTCCCAAAAGTCAACTTAGGGGTGAATTAGGTCAAGAAACCCTAATTCCTGATTTTTGATGAATGCATCCCCTGAGGAAAAATTGACTTGATGCTTGGGTTTATGATGTCCCTTGGAGCATCATAGGTTATGCCTTGAAACATTGGCTCATTCCCAGAGGATAATTTCCATCTGGAGGCCCTGGTCGACCAAAACCCTAATTTGGTGACACTGGCGATCTTGGGGCTTGATCCACTTAAAAGGAAGCAGCCTTGTGCTTAATCCTTGAAGTGGGAGTCCTCTTGATCCCTTGTAGCTACTTGAGAGGTTAGACAAGTTGAAGATCATGTCATTGCTTGATTGATCCTTTGTCAAAAGCTCTGAGAGGGCTTGAAACCCTAAATTTGATTGCAGTGGATGCTCACCCATCTTTGGGGAGACTAATGAGGCAAGATGGTTCCCCCATATTGTGATGATGATTTGCATAATGATGGGAAATCTTAGTGGTCAAAATTTGGGGTATGACAGATGCCCCTATTTAATCTTCTTGGACCCGAAGGTGTGAATGACGAAGGTATTCAGGCATTCGGGGTGCAAGAGGATTAAATATCGGAATATCCGAAATTTTGACGGCTATAAATGGCAGCTTGCGCATTCATCTTCTTTTGCTAAGAAATGATGCTTAGAAAAGGTAAACTTCCCCTCGATCCTGGTCTTCAGCCAAGGAACTGGTCTCAGTTTTCTTTTGAGATAAACTTCCCCTCGATCCTGGTTTCCTACCAAGGAACTGGTCTTAGTTTCTGAAATAAACCTCCCCTCGATCCTGGTTTCCTACCAAGGAACTGGTCTTAGTTTCTGAAATAAACTTCCCCTCGATCCTGGTTTCCTACCAAGGAACTAGTCTCAGTTTCTTTTGTCAAACTTCTCGCCGAACTTTCCTGGAGAGATGCCATTTGACGGAAAAACTTTTGATGTCAGACTTGCTGGGGAACCCAGTCGTCTGAGTTGTAGAGTTGCACAAACTTCTCTGTTGGAGACGTCATTTATTTCTACCGGGGGGAAAGCAGGTCTCTTGGGAGACTGCTATCGCTTGGGATCTTACATCATACTTTTCTCGGGATCTTCCTGGAGAAATGCCATATGATGGGGTCCAATTTTGAGGTGCCGATGACCTTTTCATCAGTAATCTTTTCGGAGCGAAACTGGCGTGCTGCCGAATCTCTGATTACGAGGCTTTCTCTGTGGATTTTCCTTAATACGGGAAAGCAAGGATATCATCTTCAATGGCGAAGAGTGATGTTGACTGAAAATTCCTCTGGTTTTTCATAGGTTCAAGTTATCAAAGTGGTCAAGGGCCAACTTCCTTCCAGAAATAAACTGGAGGCGAGGTTGTTCAAACGCAGCGTTTCCTGACGAGGCAAAAACTGACAACTCGATTTAGAGAACTTCTATCACTAGGGGACAAGACCGACTAGGGTGATAGTGATGTAATATGAAATGTGAATGCAAATCAATAATGCATGATGTATGTATGTATATGCTGACAAAATTGACGCGATATACAAACTAAAAGATGAACATGACTGGATACTCGACCATTGCGGGGCGTGTAGAAGTATCGCTGGTTCAAGATAGCAATTCCACCTTGCTTAAGAGAGATAGTCCTTGTTGGGAGCTACCGTTGGTCGCGCTTAGGAGGTAAGAACTCTGTCGTGGCATGTCAAACGAAACAAGGTCTCTGACACAGTTGATCCCTTCATTCAAGTGTACTGGGTTAGAATGAGTACTTTCATTCTGCACTTTGAAGTTTGCTTATTTCTGGAGAAGCGGTCGATGTTCCTTTGATGTTCAACAGACAAAAGAAATTGCCGACTTTATTAAAAAGCAGAAAAAGTTTTAACAAGTAAATTCATTTTTGTTTTATTTCAAGAATCGTTAATCATGTTAACAACGTCGTTCTGTAAAGCTAAAACAAATAAGAATTTACAAACAAAAGCACAAAGGCTCAAATTTTATTGATAAGACGGAGATCAGCCAAACGTGTGATTCCAAAGTGTGTATACAAAGTTAGAAAATGGTAATTTACAGGGAAAAGGGCTACGTTGAAACATAACGACCACTGTCCTTCTACCAACTTTGAATTCGGGGCATCCTGAGCTTCTGTCGAAGATGACCTTGACTGGAGTTTTCTGACAGATGATGTAACTGCTGCTGCTGAGGGATTTGCCTCTGTTGAACGTAGTTACTTGCCATTATCCCTAATTTTTGCCTGGATTGTACTGTGATGTTTCCAACCCATCAGGATGATTTTTTTTTATTTTGTCTCTAACTTTTGCCTGGACCGCCCTTTCGGGTTTTCAATCCACCGAGACGTTTTTTTTAGTTTTAGGCGAAGTATTTCTTGACTACATCAACATTCGTGGGGTAGGCAAAATCCTCTCCGTCCATGGTTGCAAGTCTCAAGGCACCGCCTGAGAAAGCTTTCGTGACCACATAGGGGCCATCATAATTCGGAGTCCACTTGCCCCGGGAGTCAGTGAGAAATGATTGTATCTTCTTGAGCACAAGGTCTCCTTTCCTGAAGATGCGGGGTCGAACCTTTTTGTCGAACGCCTTCTTCATTCTCTGTTGATACAGCTGACCATGGTATAGTGCCGTGATTCATTTCTCTTTAATCAGATTCAGTTCGTCGTGTCGACTTTGACACCATTCAGCTTCAGTGAGCTTAGCTTCCATCAATACTCGGATTGACGGGATCTCTACTTCTATGGGGAGCACTGTTTCCATGCCATACACTAGAGAGAAAGGGGTCGCCCCCGTTGAAGTGCGGATAGATGTGCGATAACCGTGAAGAGAAAAGGGTAGCATCTCGTGCCAGTCTTTGTAGGTTACAACCATCTTTTGAACGATCTTCTTGATGTTCTTATTGGCCGCTTCTACTGCTCCATTCATCTTGGGTCGGTAGGGAGATGAGTTATGATGTTCAATCTTGAACTCTGCGCACAACTCCTTCATCATCTTGTTGTTCAAGTTAGATCCATTGTCAGTAATGATCTCGCTTGGAACACCATAACGGCAGATGATATTGTTTTTGATAAATCAGACCACCACTTGTCGGGTTACATTGGCGAATGACGCTGCTTCGACCCACTTGGTGAAATAGTCAATGGCTACTAGAATGAACTGATGTCTGTTTGAAGCCTTAGGTTCAATCAAGCCAATCATGTCGATTCCCCATATCGAGAAAGGCCATGGGGAAGAGAGAACTTTGAGATGTGATGGCGGTACATGAATTTTGTCGGAGTATATCTGACATTTATGACACCTCCTCATGTACTTGTAGCAGTCGGATTCTATGGTCAACCAATAGTACCCTGCTCTTAGAATTTTTTCGCCATTGTGTGTACGTTGGCATGAGTGCCAAAGGATCCTTCATGAATTTCTTTCATAAGCATGTCTGCTTCTGGTCTGTCTACGCATCGGAGCAAGACCATGTCAAAATTTCTCTTATAGAGAGTGTCACCGCTCAGGAAGAAGTTTCCAGCCAATCTTCTGAGGGTTTTTCTGTCTTTCCTGGATGCCCCAGGTGGGTACTCTTGTTTCTGAAGGAAGCATTTGATATCGTGATACCAAGGTCTGTCGTCTAGGACTGCTTCAATCGTGAAGATGCAAGCGGGCCGTTCAAGGCGCATTATGTCAATCTTAGGTAGGTCGTTCCATTGACCTACACTAAACATAGAAGAGAGAGTGGCTAATGCATCAGCCATGTGATTCTCCTCCCGAGGGATATGATGAAACTCAACTCTGTTGAAGAAAGGTAGCAACCTTCTTGCGTAGTCCTTGTAAGGAATCAGTCCTGATTGGTATGTGTTCCAATCTCCTTTTATCTAATTGATAACCAAGGCTGAATCGCCGTATACGTCCAAGTTTTTGATCCTTAAATCAATTGCTTCTTCGAGACCTATAATACAAGCTTCGTATTCGGCCTCGTTGTTCGTACACTTGAATGTAAGTCGAGCGGTGAAAGGAATGTGGGTACCCTGAGGGGTGACAATGATTGCCCCAATTCCATTTTCGTAATGATTAACTGCTCCATCAAAGATAAGTCCCCATTGGGAACCTGATTCTGGCCCTTCACTGGGTAGCGGTTCATCACAGTCTTTCATCTTTAGAGACATGACATCTTCGTCTGGGAAGTCAAACCCGATTGATTCTTGATCGTCAATCGGTTGATGCGCCAAATGATCGGCTAAAATACTTCTTTTAATGGCTTTTTGAGCCTGGTACTCTATGTCATATTCTGATAATAACATCTGCCAACGGGCAATTCTTCCCGTGAGAGCAGGCTTTTCGAAGACATACTTGATTGGATCCATCTCGGAAACCAACCAAGTAGTATGACGAATCATGTATTGGTGAAGACGTTTGGCTGCCCAAGCCAAAGCGCAACAAGTTTTCTCGAGAATCGTGTACCGAGTTTTACAGTCGGTGAATTTCTTGCTCAAATAGTAAATGGCAGACTCTTTCCGTTTAGTTTCGTCTTGTTGGCCAAGTACACATCCCATTGAGTCCTCTAGGACTGTGAGGTAAATGATCAGTGGTCTTCCTTCCACTAGAGGTGATAGAATCAGAGGATTCAACAGATATTCCTTGATACTGTCGAAGGCGGTTTGGCAATCTTCTGACCAAACGCAATCCTGGTTCTTTTTGAGTAATTTGAAAATCGGCGCACAGGTCGCGGTCATGAGGAATATGAATCTGGAGATGTAGTTCAAACGTCCCAGGAATCCTCTGACTTGTTTTTCAGTTTTTAGAGAAGGCATTTCTTGAATGGCCTTGACCTTGTCAGGATCAACCTCAATTCCTTTATGGCTGATAATGAACCCTAGTAATTTCCCTGAACGGACACCGAAGGTGCACTTGTTGGGATTCAAGCGGAGTTTGTACTTTCGCAAACGCTCGAATAGTTTTGACAAGTGGGTCACATGCTCCTCTTCTGTTCTAGATTTTGCAATCATGTCATCGACATATACCTCTATCTCTTTGTGTATCATGTCATGAAACAGAGTAGTCATGGCCCTTTGATAGGTTGCCCCGGCGTTCTCCAAACCGAACGACATTACCTTGTAACAAAAGGTACCCCATGGGGTAATGAACGATGTTTTCTCCATGTCTTTCGGTGCCATTTTGATCTGATTATAACCCGAGAATCCATCCATGAAGGAGAAAACTTTGAACTTTGTTGTACTGTCTACCAACATGTCAATGTGTGGTAAAGGAAAGTCGACCTTTGGACTAGCCTTGTTCAGGTCCCTGTAGTCGACACACATTCTGACCTTTCCGTCCTTTTTCAGAACGGGTACGATATTGGCTAACCATTGAGGATATTCTGATGTGGCGAGGAAACCTGCGTCAATCTGTTTTTGTACTTCCTCTTTGATTTTGATGGCCATGTCCGGGTGAGTGCGTCTCAACCTTTGCTTTACTGGCGGACATTCTAATCTTAACGGTAGATGGTGTTCCATGATGCTGGTATCCAACCCTGGCATATCCTAATAGGACCAAACGAATACATCGGGGAATCCTTTGAGAAGCTTTATCAAACTCTCTTTGGCAGTTGGACTGAGCAGTGCCCCAATCCTAATTTCTTTTCTCTCTTTTTCTGAACCCAAGTTGATCATTTCCAACGGCTCTTTGTGAGGTTCAATGGACCTTTCCTCTTGTCTGAGTAGTCGGGAGATCTCTTCTAGAATTTCGTTCTCATTTTCTTCTTCAGCGCCAAATATCGGGAACTCAAAGTTGGGAGAAGGCATCGGATCGTATGTTTCAACTAGGTTTAAAACAAGTAATCTGCATGACGTGATGATTCGTGTTTAGAAGAGATAGAGAAAATGCAAGTGTGTGCAGTGTTTTATTTTACTGCTTGTTTTTATTTTTAAATTATTTTTTAGGATTACCATTTTCTGAAAAAGCAAAAAGAGAAAACAGCAATTACTACGGAAATTACAGAGCGACGTTATTTTATTAATGAACAAGTCGATCCTTGAAACTACAGCCCTATAAAACAAAACTCTGTCACTTCGGGCAAAGGAAAGAGGGAAAATTTACAGAAAGCGAGCCCTATCAAAACATCTGTTTCACCTGGGCAGGGTGAAAAGTTAAAAGATGGCAATTACTTTGACTGATGAACGACCTTCGGAACCTCGACGGCAACCCATTGGCGGCGAACTCCTCGGTGAATCACAAAGTCTGGCACCTTCCTTGATTTGTCTTCAGAAATGACGCTGATTTCTGGTGGAGCAGGATCATTGGAATCTGTCTCCCAAGCAGAGTTGTCGTAGGAGAATTCCTCAGTTGTATTTTGCATAGCATTTGTGCTCTCAGCTGTATCTCCCCATCCAGTAGGTTGGATGTCCTCGAACCTGATATGAGAGCTTTCGGGAGCGGTGTACTTGACCCTATAGTCGTATTTTCCACTCGGTTGTCCCAAGGTGTCCCAAACTTCTTTGGAACTGGAGGAGTCATCTCTCTCGATGACGTTGACCTCGGGAAAAGCATAGTTGATGAATTCAAGTCCTGCAAACGTTGCGAATTCATATTCATGTTGAGTAGTTTCTGAATGACCTGAGTGTTGATCCCATGACATGGTGGGGACACAAGTATTCTGTTCAATGACGGTCAGTTGATTTTCATTGTTCGGCTGACTCTCTTGCCCCAAGTCTCCTGGATAAGGTTGCGACATTGGCAGATCATCCATTGGGCCATAGTAGTTGTAGTCAAAGTTGTCTTTCAACAGAGTGTCTTCCTCTAATGAATTTGGCAGAGCACGACATCCTTCCGGATCACAATCTCCATATATCATTTCGACATCTGACCGCGGTATAAATCTCGGACTCTGTGCGGGATAGCAAAATGGTATAGGCACCTCTTCCTGAGACATATAACCGTCCTCATTAAGGTAGGACTTCCATTCTTCATCTGTGTCAGAGGGATCTTCCTCATTGATAGCATGTACTGCTTGAGACACCGGGTGAAGAAAACCTCCACTATGGAAGAAGTTTTGAAGGGGATGAAGACTTTCATCGTTGGTAGCAGTCTGGGTACAGGTTAAAGAAAAACCAAGACCCTTCTTTGTTTTGTTATCAGTAGGAATGACAAGCTGTCCCCATCCTTTTGTGTCGGTACTCTCGACCGCTTTGATAGCATCGTTGTATGAAGAAATCAAAGTTCCTTCTTTGAACTGATTATCCTTGCTTACCGACAGTGCTTGGAACTGCGTTCCAATAACCTCCTCGGGTTTTATACCAGTAGACGATGACAAGT
The DNA here is from genome assembly GCA_022829125.1 of Lathyrus tuberosus. Lineage (NCBI taxonomy): Eukaryota > Viridiplantae > Streptophyta > Magnoliopsida > Fabales > Fabaceae > Lathyrus > Lathyrus tuberosus. The sequence continues at coordinate 12,341,716 of JALAZF010000101.1, read as the reverse complement.
TGCTTTCAAGCAAGGGTTGTTTCCCACAAACCGTGACAAGTTGATCGTTCTTGACGAACTTTAGCTTTTGGTGGAGGGTTGAAGTAACCGCTACAGCCTGGTGTATCCAAGGTCTTCCTAATAAACAACTGTACGTTGCCTGGATGTCCATGACCTGGAAAGTAACTTGGAAAGTGTGAGGACCAATAGTTATGGGAAGGTCAACTTCACCGATAACCATCTTTCTGGATCCGTCGAATGCTTTGACGACGACCTCGCTGATTCTCATCGGAGAGCCTTTGAATGATAATTGCATCAAAGTGGACTTCAGCATAACATTCAGGGCTGACCCTGTGTCTACCAGTACGCTGGCTAAAGCATCGTCCTGGTAGTTAACTGTGATATTGAGCGCCATGTTATGACGACGACCCTCTTCGGGTAATTCCTCATCACTAAATCCCAAATTATTGCAGGAAGTGATGTTAGAGACAATGCTATCAAACTGTCTAATTGTTACATCCTGTTCCACAAAGGCTTGCTCCAAGACTTTCTGTAGAGCCTCCCTGTGGGCTTCTGAACTGAGTAACAGTGATAATACCGAGATTTTTGAAGGAGTTTGTAATAGCTGATCAACAATGTTGTATTCACTCCTTTGGATGAGCTTCAACATCTCATCATTGTTTTTCGAAAGGTCAGGATTACTGGACTGACCGACTGGTAGATCAGGAGCTTCCGCCTGAAGTTCCTTTTCTTTGTTAAGTTCCCCAACCCCCTCGGTTGAAGATTCTACCACTCCGTGTTACACGTCTGATGTCTGCAATATTCACGACGGAGGGTAATGGAATTTCCTTTCCATTTTCAATTATTGTTGCACCGTATTTGTAAGGGATAGCCTTAGTTGATTCATACGGTAGCGGTCCCGGTAGATAGATGACTACGGGAGTCCTCTGATTTTTCCGACCATCATAAGTAATCTCGATCCGTTCCCGGTTGGGAACTTTAGATTCGTCAAGTAGAGGGATAATGGAAAAAATATCCCTGGTCCTATGATGACCAGAGATTGTGACAACATCCTCAACTTGATCGGCAAGGTAGTTCGGTGTCTAGTTGATGGGCCCAGAACCCAGATATGGACGAATTTCTCCACGATCCACCTGACCCTGAAGAGCTGCTCTCACAAGGTAATACCCTTGGTTACTTTTCGAACAGACGCTACAACGGTCGTAATTGTGTGGTGGCACCTGGCCACGCCCACTTTGAATACAATGTAACCTCACTAGGTTAGCTTCCATTGATCGGACGTCCTGACTCTGACGCCGAGTAGGATTCCTGTTACTGATACTAATTTGCTGAGTATCTTCATCCATATAGATTGGCATCCACCAGTGATTTAACAAGTGCTGAAGTGTCTCCTAGACAAGGGTAAAACCTCGATCAATTTCGCAACCCGCTTTATAGCTTTGATAGTCATGTGATACCAGGAATCCGAGTCGGACCTGTTTAGCATGTAACTCTACCAGGTTGGTATTCATCACGCGAATATCAAAGATCTGAACCATGTTGATCTGATAAGGGTTCCTATCATGGTAGTCTTGGATCCATCCAAGATCCATCTGACGCTGGAGGGCCTCCTGTATGAAAGAGCATCCCTATTTGTTTATCGAGCAAGTCAGACAAGAACTGTAATCGTGCCGTGGCAGATTATGATATTGGCTTTGCCTTGAGTGCATTGCCACCAAGTTGACATTCATTGCACGAATGTCGTGGTTCTGAACGATGTTAGAATTCGTGTAAACCATGTTAACTCCACGAACTCGGTGCTCTTGGATCCATTCGAGATCCATCTGTTCCTGCAGAGCTGCTTGCACCACAGAACATCCTTGATTATTTTTAGAGCAGACATCACATTGATGATAGTTATGAGGTGGCACATGGCCATATCTACTCTGTCTACAATGCATCTTGACCAGATTGGTCCTCAATAAGAGTACATCATGAATTTGATAGACATTGTTAGTCTCTCTCTCAATCAGATTGACTGCAGCTTTCTCATGTTGAGGCAGCGGGTTCGTAAGAACATTAGGATTTGTATCCTTGAAGGATAAGACCCCGCTCCTAATAAGCTTTTGCACGTCGGACTTGAAATTGAGACAATTCTCAATGTTATGCTCTGGATCTCCTTGGTGGTAAGGGCAAGTTTGATCCACCTTAAACAAAAAAGGAGGATTTTTCGGTACTGTAAGAGGGGAATTAGTTTGAATGTGTCCCTTGGCTAGCAGTAATGGAAACAGCTCTGCGTACGACACGGGTATAGGATCAAATCCTGGTGGCCGTGTTGTATGGTTGTTGTTGTATTGGGGACGAGCCTGCTAAAGAGGCTGTTGTGTCCTTTGCTGATCAGGTTGGCTCTACGCAACCTAAGGTTGATACGTAGGAATAGGCGCAGTGTTGATAGCAGGAGTCACAGCTGCTACCGGCTGATAACGTCGCCTTTGCTTTCCGAGAGAGATATTCCCAATATCTTGCTCTTTTTTCTTAGGGAGAGCACTATCGTATTTCTTAGTACCGCTCGTCGATCCAGTGTCTTTTACCAAACGTCCCTCTCGGACGGCTTCCTCAAGACGTACGCCCATGCCCACCATTTCGGTGAAATCACTGGGTGCACTGGCAACCATTCGGTCATAGTAAAATGAGCTTAAGGTCTTTAAGAAGATCTTTGTCATCTCTTTTTCCTCAAGAGGTGGACAAATTTGAGCGGCAATTTCACACCACCTTTGAGCATACTCCTTAAAGGTTTCCTTGTCCTTTTGCGACATCGATCTAAGTTGATCTCTGTCGGGTGCCATGTCCAAATTGTATTTGTATTGTTGGACGAAGGCAGTGCCAAGATCTCTGAATGTACTAATCGTAGTACGGTTTAAACCCATGTACCATTTTAATGCAGCACCGGTTAAACTATCCTGAAAGTAGTGAATCAGCAGGTCCTGATTCTCAGTCTGAGCTGACATCCGCCGAGCGTACATCACCAGATGGCTTTGAGGGCAAGAGTTACCCTTGTACTTTTCGAAGTCGGGCACTTGGAACTTGTGCGGGACTTTCACATTGGGGACCAAGCAGAGGTCTGCGGCGTCCTTTCCAAATAAATCCTGACCGCGAATGGCTTGCAGCTCCTTCTGCATTTCCAAAAACTGCTCTTGGAATTCATCCATTCTGTCTAACATAGTTTCCTTTTTACCAGCAGGTATTGGCAGAATCTGTCCTTCCGGGACAGTGTGCACCACAGGGGGTGGTACCGTGACTACGACAATAAATCTTGGCGTTTCCCAAAGTTTGTAACCTTCAGGAGTCTTCAGTATGCCCCTGACATCTTCGTTTTCTCGAAGTTTGTAACCTTCAGGCCCAACGGCTTCTGTTGAGATTCCCTGATCTTCAGTGATCGGCGGAACATATCCTTCCGGGATATAGTTAATAGGCATGCCCCAAGGACGATCTTTCGGCATTTGATACCTAGGATCATACTTCTCCACTATGGGCGTTGAGGTGATCTCTGAGATCACAGTCCTTTGTAGCTGAGCTTCTGCCATGGCTTGCATGTCGTTACGAAGCTTTCTCATATCCTCTCTCTGAGCGTCGATCTCTTCCTTCAACTCTGTGTTTTCTTCCTCAAGATCATCCATCTTTTTCTGACGATTGGCCCGAGTATTGTACGAATGAGACAGTTTGACTCTAGAACCGAGACATAAACGTGAGATTCATAGGTAAGAAGAATACGCGATGTGAGAATGATGAATGCAATGATTATATTAATTTTTTTTTTGGTTTAATCAAAATAAACTTCGACAATTAGATTGCAAATATCAAACGGTGGGGAAACCCCTTTTTATTGAATTCAAAGGATTACAGAAATGGAAATACAGTAGATTACAAGGTGCAGAAACAGAAACCTAAGCTAATGGGTCCCGAGTCCTCTCTAAAGAGAAATCAGGTGCTGACTCTGGTACTTTCCTTTTCTTTGACTGAGGCTCTTGGGCCGTTGTCGGGTTGTCATTCATTTTTCAGGTGAAAGGAGTGAGCAAATTCTTTTGGTCATCTTGATTCTCTACAGCGTGTTGCTTCAAAATTTTAATCAGAGCATCCTTTTCTTTTAGTAATTGCTGTATTTTGATACACTCTATGTCGAGGGTGCGGTACTTGTTCTTCCAAGACCTTCTCTCCTTTTGAACTTTGTTGAGAGTAACTTGAAGCTTTTCAGTTTCCCTCATGAAGTACATGACAGATTCCTTTAGTGGAAGAATTCCGTAACGAGGATAAGGCATTTTTAGCTTGAGAGCTCTAGTTTATACCCAATGGAGATAAGGCTCCACCGAGACACAGTCTGTTTTTCCCAGAGACTCTCGTCCTTTCTTATGAACATGCTTCCAGGCTTGCACTATTTCCATCTTTAGTGCTCTGTCATTTTCTCCTTCCTTGAAGAAAAGACCTTCCAGATGAACACCTCGTGGGACGTGTCTCATTGATAGATATATGAGAGTATGGGATTTTGGGTTTTTTATTTAGTGTGCTCGCTAAGATTCTTTCTTTCAATCTTATGCCTACGTATTCCCGTTTTCCGAAACAGGGAAATCAGAGCGTTCGTAGTTCCTCCTATTCTATGGGAGGAAATGGTGTTTTTGGTGTCTTGTTCAAAGCCCAAGACATGAAGCGAAAGGTGATATGTATCTTGTTCAAAGCCCAAGATGTGAAGCTGAAGGGTCTATTTGTATCTTGTTCGAAGCCCAAGATGTGAAGCTAAAGGTAGTTTAACTTTAGAGAGAATTTGTCATCTCTAAAGGGGTCTGTTTGTCATAACTGTTGGGTGACTGACTGTAAAGGAGGATTACTTTAACCGGGATACGCGGATCCTAGCAATGCCATAATTTCCTTTATAGGGGGTTTTAACCTGAAGGAGAAGACTTTAACTCAGTTTAGAGCAATGCCATCTTTCCTTAGGAATTTCTCATGCTAAAAGAGGGACAGTGGCATGGATGTAGATGATCCAGAGGCTTGCCGCTTATAGCGATTAGATGAAGGGGAAAGAGTTGTTGATGTTTGTGTACTGTGAACGAGGCACAGCTTTGATGCTCAAAGGTTGATTGGATCAACCAGTGGTTTTCTTATACAAAGCCTAAGAGGAGGCTAATATGTGTTTCGTACAAAGCCCGAGAGAGAGGCTAAAAGGTTTTGACTCGACGATGGAGTCTTTTGGTATCTCGTACAAAGCCCGAGAGGGAGGCTATTTGACTTAACAAGGGAGTAGAGTTTCTTGACAATTCACGGAGAATACATTCATCTCTGGGAGTAGAGTTTCTTGATAATTCCTAATGAGGACAGCCGAAGAGAAGACTGTATCTGGTGATCCTATTGGGGATCTAGTTGTCTATTTCTACGAATAAACGAAATGGCGTCACCTAGTTCTAGACGTAGTTGACGGGGAAACTCTAAATATCTATACTATTATTACACAGTTGATATGAGTTTATGAAAGAAGACTTACAGTGAGACAGCCCCACAATACAATTATATGTATATGAAAGCGGTAAATGAAAGCAATAACCACTTACTCGGTTGTAGAGCTTCCATGCTGTTTGGTTAGTTGTTCAACAAAGAAAGATTGAAAACAACAGTATATTCAAAATCAAAGGAGAAAGTTCTTTGAAAAAGAAAGATTTGGGGCTTACAGTTCAAGGAGAGGCCTAGGGTTTTATCAGTGAGCGTACTGTTATTTTTGTACAGAGAGACTTATACGAGTGACTGTGGCCCAAAAATGGTTTTCTGTACAAAGGGATGGGTCTTACACTCTCTCAAGAGGCCCAAAAAGTTTAAAGAAAAAGAGTGGGGCTTATAACACGAGGGTAGGCCCAATTGATTTTCCCGTTTAAAAATGGCGATCGCGCTGAGGTTTTCTTTTAACACAGCGGGACTTATACAATAAGTGAGGCCCAAATATTTTGGTTAAAAGGGGATTGGGTTTTACACTCTAACAGAGGCCCAAAAGTTTTGAATGGGTCTTATAGCTCAAGGAGAGGCCCAAGGTTATTTTTTAACTGGCGATGATCGCGCCGTTTGTTTTTTACGGTATCGGGACTTATACAATACACTGAGGCCCAAAAATGATTTGGTCAAAAAAAGGATTGGGTCTTACACTCTATTAGAGGCCCATGAGTGTTTGACAATGATTTGTTTGAGTGAAAATCAAAGAAACCCTAATTTTATTCTTTAAAAGTAAATATTTAAAGAAAATCAATGAAAAATACCAAATAGGTTTGAATAAACCACTTGTGATTTTTGTTTAAGGTTTGAAAAATGAGGTATAAATCACAAGAGATATTAAAACTCATTTGGTCTTGATTTTTCAAGATGAATATTCATTTTAAAGTGTTTAAAAACAAATAAAAATGAATTTATCCACAAAAATATTAATTATATTAAATAAATAATATAAACTCAATTTTTTTTGTGGAATAAAATATTTCAACATTTTTTTGATTTTTTGCAAAAAGAACCAATAAAAAATAATTAAAATTGAAAGAGTTATTAATTTTCCAATTAATTAATAAACCATGAAAATATTGCAAAAAATGGCAAAATGTGAAAAAACACAAAATGGCATGGGTGGGGTTTGAACCCAAGACCTCAAGGTTACAAGGCGCGCGCCTTACCACTGGGGTGGTGATACATCCATTGTTTGAAACAAAACAACAAATATACAAGTAATGCCTTGGTTTTAGGCCTGGCCCAAGGCAAGTTTTGGCAAGTTTTGACTCAGAAACGTGAAGGTCATAACTTTCTCAATTCTTAATGATTTGAGACAAAATTTATATGCATCTGGACCAGAATTTCATAAGGAATTCAATGGTGGTGGTAGTTTTTTCAGATCACACTCCCTCCTCAAAACCCGATAGTGGTTTTGAAAATGACCTATAATTGCATTTTCTATGCTACAACTTGGTACAAGCATGGATTACATGGTGAATTAGCTTAAACACAATATATACAACATGTATGAGATGTTTATGATCAGTGGACTTCAAAGCATTGCATGATTCAAAGATTCCAAGTTGTGAGGCTTACCTCTTTTTTTGAGATTTTGGAGCTTTTGTGCAATCTGTCAAACCTCTTGTTCCAGAAATGATTTGATGCTTTAGACACACTCAAATGATCCCTTAGAATCTTTTAGGATGATTGGAATTTACTGGTAACTGCAAAAACACAAACAGTCCCTTTCTTGCAAAAGGGGTTAAAAGTGACCAAAATAGCAACTCTCTCAAATGGTGTTCCAGATGGGGGGAACCATTTGGGACAGTTTAAGGATGATATTTGGAGTGTGTTTGAGGTTTTATCTGGTTTGAAAAGTGATTGAATCAAGACATGGCTTGAAAAATGCAAAAAAAGCCTATTTTGAGGTTTTGAGAGGTGACTTTGTGATTTTGTGATTACAGGTCACTTGTGATAGTTTGCACAGCTTACATATGATATATATGAGGTGTGTGTGTGATTGATTGTGATGGAAAAGCTCTCAAGCTCAAAAACTCAAAAATGAAAATTCTGCCTTGCCTTGGCAGATTTCAGCAAGGCAACTTTCCAATGTTATATCTCTTGGCTCAAATTGAATTTGGTAATGTTCTTGGCCATTTTGGAAAGCCCTTACATGATACAACAACTGTTTGAACATGTTTGGTTTTGATCTCTTTTGAATCCAAGTGAAAAATCTCCCTACAAATGGCAAAAAGTAGGGTAAAATCTGACTTAGTGAAATTTTCACTAAGTGTTGGAACAAAGTGACTTTTCTTGATTTTGATCACTCCATAACTCAAAATCCATGAGGAATTTGGACATAGGTCAGTATGAAGCTTTTGTAGAGGGCAATGAGATTTACAAATCAAGCTTTGAATGGGGCACAATGGCCTTGTGGTTTAGGAGTTATGGTCCTCCAAAGTTGGCACATTAGTGTCACTTTTTCCATAACTTAGAAATTTTTCTAAGTTTTTATGGTTACCCCTTTTACAAGTTATCCCACTTTCTTTGATTTTTCTTGATGAATGATGATTCAAATCATACATTAACATCATTTTAGGGTTAAAAATCCATTTTGGTGAAAAATCTCAAAAAGTCAAAGTTGACTTTTGTGAACAGTTGACTTTTTATCAAATGAATTCCAAACTGTGCAATCCTTTATGAAATCATGTCCTTGACCTAAATCAAACTTGATGGACATGTTCCATGGGTGTCATAGGGTATATTGAATCATGTCTTAGGGTTTGGGAGCATGTCCTGGTCAAAAGTCAAAGTTACAGTTGACTTTCCTCGCGAAACCCTAATTGTGGTGCAGATGAAATTGAGACTTGTTGCTCAAACTTCTTGGATCAATCCATTGTTCCAAATGGATCAATATAGTATATTAGAGACCCTCAAATCATGTCTTGAGGTCTTGGCTCATGATTTGTCCCAAAAGTCAACTTAGGGGTGAATTAGGTCAAGAAACCCTAATTCCTGATTTTTGATGAATGCATCCCCTGAGGCAAAATTGACTTGATGATTGGGTTTATGATGTCCCTTGGAGCATCATAGGTTATGCCTTGAAGCATTGGCTCATTCCCAGAGGATAATTTCCATCTGGAGGCCCTGGTCGACTAAAACCCTAATTTGGTGACACAGGCGATCTTGGGGCTTGATCCACTTAAAAGGAAGCAGCCTTGTGCTTAATCCTTGGAGTGGGAGTCCTCTTGATCCCTTGTAGCTACTTGAGAGGTTAGACAAGTTGAAGATCATGTCATTCCTTGATTGATCATTTGTCAAAAGCTCTGAGAGGGCTTGAAACCCTAAATTTGATTGCAGTGGATGCTCACCCATCTTTGGGGAGACTAATGAGGCAAGATGGTTCCCCCATATTGTGATGATGATTTGCACAATGATGGGAAATCTTAGTGGTCAAAATTTGGGGTATGACAGTAACCCATATTCGAATACCTACAATCCGGGTAGAGAGACCACTCTAACTTTTCTTATAAATATAACCAACCCTAACAAGCTATGGGACCACTGGGTTTCCAAAAAGTTGTGGCACCTGCCCCTCAGAATTTAAACCTAGATCTCTTAATGGAAAACTTTGTGATGATGAAAACTTGTCAAAAAGACGACTTTAGGAATCAAAACCTCCATACAAATGAGGCTCTTAGACAGTTAACCACTAAGATTGAATCCATTGTCACTCATAATAAAATGTCGGAGACTCAAATCTTTCAAGTTGTATAGTAACAAGCTTCATTTTCTTTCCCTCCAAGATACTTTTCAGGGAAGCCCAAGCAAAATCCTAATGGGTTTATGAATGATGTGACAAACAGAAGTGGTAAGCAAGTGGATAGTTCTGGTGATAAAGGAAAAGAGGTTGGGGAAAGTTCTAGTAAGAAAAATATAGAAGTTAAGGAGACTAAATCAACGCCACCTGAAAAGGAGGTAGTTGAAGAGGCAGATAAGGAAGCACCATATGTTGCTCCTTCTACCTATAAGCCACCGATCATACTCTCACAAAGGTTTGTGAAGGCTAAGTTACAGGCCCAATTTAAAAAGTTTGTGGAACTTCTGAAAAATATCCACATTAATGTACCTTTTTACTGTGGTCTTGTCTCAAATGCCTACATATGCCGTTATTAAAAGAAAGTATGTCTAACAAGAGAAAATTAGAGGACCATGAAACCATGGCTATGACTGTTGAGATTAGCACGATAATCCAAAATATGTTGCCTACTAAGTTTAAAGATCAGGGTAGCTTTTTTATCCCTTATCAAATAGGCACTATGAACTTTGAGAGAGTGTTATATAATTTAGGGGCCAGTGTTAGCCTGATGTCCCTATCTGTGTGCAAAAAGTTAGATATGGGTGAGATGGAACCCACAAATATCTCCTTGCAACCTGCAGACAAATTGGTTAAATATCCTGTCGGTGTGTTAGAAGATGTTCCCGTAAAGATATGGGAATTCTATATACGTGTAGAATTTGTCATTATGGAGATCGGAGAGGATTCTCAAATCCCCATAATCTTATGAAGACCCTTCTTAGCTACGGTTGGGTCCATCTTTGATGTTAAGAGAGGAAAATTGACCTTTGAGGTATAGAAGAGAGAATCGAGTTCATATTGTCAAAACTCATGAAAATTCCTTCGATAAAGGATTCATGTTGTTTGGTCGATGTTATTGACACTTGTGTTCAAGATAGCACGTCATAACCCCTTTCGATTGATGGGTTGGAAGCATGCTTGCTTGATAGCGCTAACATTGATGAATACAACACCGAAGCGAAGGGAATAAGGCGCAATTATTTATTTTCTTTTTCTAATAATAAAATAATAATAATAATAATAATATTATTATTATTACCAATATCATTAATATAATTAATAAACACCTATTTTTTAAAATAAATAAAATATTAAAAATAATATTAAAATAACATAAATAATAATTAAAATTGGGGTGTTACAACTGGCGATGGAATCTCGGGGTTGGCCCATACACCATCGCAAGGTTGTGTCCCTGAAGGTTTCAGATGATAGTTTTCACTTCAGGGAGTAAGGCGCTCCAATGATGGTCATCTGTGTGTTGATGGTAGGACAACAAACTTCGCCAAAGATGGCGTGCCACCATGGTAGGACATCTGCCGCCCCATTTGAGGGCCTTTACAAATATATCCTCCAAACTCTAATGCTGACAACATAATTTGTCTATGGCGGCACACATGTATCACTGCTACCTTCGGTGTCTTCTAGCGTTGGAAATTGTGCTCTCTTAGTAACCATGGTAGGGAATAATTAGGTTTAGGAATGGAGAAGGCAGTGAGTATCGAAATGGCAATTATGATGAAAGGTGTTATCTAGGTTAGTTTTACCGGGGCCCTACAGTGGGCATCACTATACTTCTAAAAAAGTACAAGATGCATGGTATTCTTACGCGGTTAAGGGATAATCAGAGGCCTTAGTAATTTTTGGTGGTGTAGAGCTTGCTTACAATTGTAAGTAACCCTGTTAGATGGTGTTTTTGGCTATGGAGAGAACAAGCTCAAGCGAGGTGAGAAGCTTTGCGTTTATATGTTATGTTGTGTATATTATAATCTCCTCCCCGACCTTAGGTTTAGTATATGTATAGAGCCACTAGGGCCTATAATTTAGGGAGAACCCTCAAGAAGTGGTAATCGATCCCCCTTGATTAGGGGAAATTGTTGAATACCTATCTCTTAGGGGTCATGGCATAAACCCACACACGTAGTTATGAATTAGATAAACGGTCTTATCCACGTCCCTCATAGGGGGATCCCTCGTGCTATGTAAAGGCGACGCCTCAAGTGGCGAGCCCCTAATGAAGGACATTTGCTGCCCCATTTGGGAGCCTTTACAAATATATCACTACATAAGTAAATTTGAAAATTTGGAGCAAGGTGTGAGTAGAAGAGAAAATATTTTTAGCAAATCTTGTATGTTTTCAAATGAATACAATACCTCCTCCTCTTATATTAAAACATTTAGACGAAAGAAAAAATTTCTGAAGGCTCAGATCCTGTCCATAATCAATTATGACCAAGAAAAAATGAAATTTTTTTCTTGATCGAAAGCATAATAAATTATTAGGTCTCCATAATCGATAATAAAGGGAATTTTGGATCATAAATGATTACACAAGTACTATAATTAATTATGACATAACATAAGTGAAATGTTTTGTTAGATCAGTAGCATAATCGATTACTTGGTTTCCATAATTGATTTCTAAACGAAATTCACTTCATAATAGATTACACAAGTACCACAATCGATTATAGGATGAGTTTCACTGCATAATCAATTACAAAAGCATCCTAAGCGATTATTGTTTGGTTCAAAATTTTTTTCCCTAATCCAAAGTGATTTTCATATGAGTTTTTGAAAAATAATGTTTTGTTAGTATGCGTATGAGTTTATTACTTTGAGAGTAACACACTGAAATTATAACTTTGATCCTATAAAAGATAGGATAATTGAACACAAAATCAGAATGAGAGCTTTTAACATATACATATGTTTCTTGATATTGTTCTATACCATTTGATTCAGTTAGCCAACTATCATAATCTTATTACCTTTGATTTATTTCAATATTTCTTCATCATTTGATGATGTTCATGATATCTTATCTTGATCCCCCTTTGACATCATCAAATCTTTTTTAGCACATAGAACAACATTCTCCCCTTTTTTGATGATGAAAAACATATCTCAGAGAGGTGGCTTTGAAAAGATTTTAATAAGAAGATAAAATGGAGTTTTAACTCTCCCTGATATATGTAATAAGTACACTCTTTCGAATAATATACTCCTTCCCCCTTGACATTATCAAAAAGCGAGAAACGTATAAATATATAAAAAAGCACATAGTGCATATAAAATAAAAAGAAACAAATAAAGGACTTTAATCAAAACATGATTAGTTTAATATTCCTAATTTAGTTCTTACGAAAAATAATTTTTTTAGGAAGATGTCTAGTAAAAATGTCCATCGATTGATTAGATGAACTCACAAACTCAATTATATCCACTTTTTCAACATGACTCCTAATAAAAGAGTGTCTAATCTCAATGTGTTTCATCCGAGAGTAAAGTAAAAAATTCTTAGTGAGGTTTATGGCACTAATGTCGTCACAATTAATCAAGATAGTTCTGATATCAATACAATAATCACTTAAATATTGTTTCATCCAGATTACTTATGCGCAACGACTACCTGCAACAACATGTATATTCCTCTTCGTTGTGGATAAAGCAACTCTTGCATGTTTCTTATTATGCCAAGAGAAAATAGAATTCCCAAGAAAGTGGAACGTTCCATCGATACTTTTATTATGGCTTATTTGGGATACCATAAAGCCATAAATGATATACTAGTGAGATTCTCTGAAATGCATTTGACCGTAGTGAGATGCGGTTCTTTGGGGTTTTCTTAAAATGTGCACATTTACATAAAACAAAACATGATATCAAGACAAGGAATGATAAGATGCATAGGGGAACTAATCATATATCAGTGTTTTCTTTCTTTTACAAACTTGCATCCCTCATCTTTATCTAAGTAACATGATCTGCTCGTGGGAGTTGATATTGATTTTGCATTTTCCATTCCAAATCTCTTTAAGTGTTCTTTGTAGTATTTATCTTGATTTATGAATGTTATTTCTTTTATTTGATGTATTTGTAGCCCAACGAAGTATCGAAGTTCACAGAGATTTTTCATTAGCACTAAATATAATATCATCAATGTAAATTTGAACAAGTAAAATGTTATGCTAAGATTTTGCTAAAAAGAGTTGTATCAACCTTTTCTATTTGAAAGTTTTTTTCAAGTAGAAACTTGTTGATCAAACAGTCATACAAAGCGCGTACGCGAGGGTGAGGTGGGCTTATTTTAAACCACAACGATCTTTTTTCAACATGTAGAGATGATTAGGAAAAGATAAGTTTTTAGAGTCCCGAGGTTGATCAACATACACTTCCTCTTGGATGTAACTTCTTAGAAACATGCTCCATACACCCATTTGGAAGTATTTAAAATTTATGATGAAATAAAAAAGGAAGAAACATTCTTATCGCTTATGATCTAGCTACAAATGTATAGGTCTCATCAAAATATATGTCTTCTTATTGATTGTATCATTTTACAATAAGCATTGTTGTGTGTTTTTTTTAAATAATGTCACTTTCATAAAGTTTGATGCAAAATACCTATTTCATTCGAATCACAAGATTAATCATATGTTTGGAAACAAGCTCTCAAATATTGTTTCTCTCAAATTGATTTAACTCTTCTTGTATAATTAGGACCAATCTTCATAAATGCGAGCTTCATTGACTTTCTTTGGCTTAATTTGAGAAACAAAAGCCATAAAATTACATACATGGTTTATAAAGTATCAAGTAATTACCCTTTGAGATATCTTATATTACATTTTGAGTTTGAGGTCACTTGTCGTTCTCCTCTCTTTAGGTAGATCTTGATGAGTTTATTCATTTGCATCTTTACATTTATTTGTATATTTTTTGTCATTTGTTTCATTGTCTTTGTCTTCATTTGGATATTTCTCTTACTTTCATTTTATCTTTGTCTCTTAAGAGAGTTTGCTTCGTAATATATGCACAATCAAATACTTCTACCTCAACTCCAGATTTGGAATTAGTTTCATTAAAGGTGACATGTACGAATTATTATATAATCATGGTTCGTTTGTTATTAAGATGAAAAGCTTGACTAGATATGGAATAGCCAAGAAAATATGTCCATTGGCTTTAGAGTCAAATTTATCAAGGTTATCCTTCACGTTACTAAGAAAAAACCATTTGTAATCGAAAACATAAAGGGGAGAAATATTAGTCTTCATTCCTTTATATATTTTATTGGGAATAATTTTTAGAATTGACCTTCTCAAAACTCTATTCACTACATAGAGTCATACCATGCAATGAATCTTTTGTCATCTTTCTCGGGAAGAATAGCCAATTCAGGAGTTTTATAACCTCTTAGAAGAGACATCATTTTATCCATCCATTTAGAATAAAATTTTACATACATGAACTTATCCATATATTTCAACTATATCATAAAACACCTATTGATGGTATCAACCATGAGGTTGAGATCCAACAACTATTGTACAAAATATCTAGCCTTGATTGTAGCTGTTGACATCACACATTTTTTTGGCATTCTAGAATGCTTATTAATTTAGAACTTGAGGTCGAGATCACAGCATGGAGTTTGGGTAAAGAACCAACAGGGTCAAGGGTTCGAGATCACAGTATGGAGTATGGGTAAAGAACCAACCACAGGGTGTGTACTAGGGTTCTTGTATCTGTAGAATAGGGTTCTAAGAAATTCCCAGAGTCATCGATAAATCTTTAAGATATTATCGGCTTGCACGACTACTCGTGCTGGCTAATAATATTCTCAAGATAAACTCGTCTGAGTGCAGTATCGCATGACAACCATCACAGGTCTACACCTGGATAATCACTGCACTACGTCCTAGAAGGCTAATAGAGGTGAAGGGTAACTAAAGGTCCTTAGTGTCACGGGCTCCCAGGTCAGAAAAAGTGATATCAATACGACTACTCGCATCAGACATCAGTAATCCCAAAAGGGCCTCCACTGAGCGTGGTCATCATATGCCAGACATGTTAGGACTACTCCCAACATCCAACTATTGATTACACCACAATCCTATCATATGTATACTCTCAAGTCCGGGTTAGGACTTATCTCACCACTCAAGGTAACAACCCTGCACACAGAAAAACCCAAGCAACCAGGTATATATACAGATATAAATATACAAATGTACAAGCAAGCAAACATATAAATAACACAAATACAAACAAGGTAGGCTTAATCCTCTTAGGGGAAGGGTCCCCAATGAAGTTGTCATTTCTGTCGCGGTGAGAATCGGATATCAAGCTATTGAATTAACTTGAATCACAGATCATGAAGTTCACCACCGAGCTTTGATTTATCCAAAGGAAAGGGTAAAGATCGAAAAATCCTAAGTGCGCTATGTAGGAACACAGCTAGAGGTCTAAGGTTCGGGGGTTGGTTATACTTAGGGAAGGTGTTAGCATCCTAAATATCTGTAGTACTCTACAGAAACCTCTTGGTAGTATTTGTGTCATGCTAAAGTTTGCTTGCTAAAGGAAAAGTACTAAGGTATAAACACTAAATATGCTCGCCAAGACATCACATCTCGTGCCTACGTATCTTGACGGGAACGGAATCAGAGCATTCGTAGTTCCCCTCACTACGGGGTAAAAGGGTGAGAAATATAAAGGTTGAAAAAGAAAAAGGTTGCTCGCTAGGATCTCGCAATCCTATGCCTACGTATTCTCAAGATGAACTTGAAAAATCAGAGCGTCCGTAGTTCCCCTCAATAGGGGCGAGGAACTCTTGACTGTGGTCAAGGTTCCAAGGGAAAGTAAGTGGCTATGGCAAGACACCTACATGGAGTGCGGCGACTCCAAATCTAAGGCTAGGTAAAACAAGAAAGAAGTGTCCACAGCGGAACACCTAAATAGAGCACGGTGACTCTAAACCTAAGGTTAGGATAAAAGGGAAGGTAAGTCTCGATCGCGCTGCGGCGTGAGATAAGGGAATGATGGACAATGCTATCATAAATGACATGGTAGTCAACGGGAACCCTTTCCTTTAGAATGAAGTATAAGAAAACAGAAGGACAAAGAGGAAAACCTCGAGTATCAAGTATAAGGTAAATAATAATATGTACAACACATAAAATCAACAGACAGTCACGGCAAAGCATCGTGTGAGAACAACAATCCAATTAATCATGAAAAGACGTCAAGAACTAATTAGAGAAATCATGCTCAGAATAAGGAAAGCAGACAAATCATGAAAATAAAATTGGACAACAAAAGATTTGTTAATTAACTTAAATATAAATATTTAATAAGATTAGTTAATAATTTAATTAATTTATATTAAATAAAAATATTTAAATCAATTAATAATTAATAACATTTTTGACATTTTTTTATATATTTCCAAGTAACTTAATAAAACTAGAAATGCATATTAAAAGTAAAAGATTAAAAGAAAGTTTTTTTTTGTTTTAATAGATTATGAAAAGTCAATTAAAAAAATAAAAAATTAGAAATTAAATAAAAAAATAGTAGAAATCTAAAAAATAGTAAAAAAAATTTTTGGTTTTTTTTAAGAATATACAAATGATAATGAAAATTATTGAAAACAAAGAATTAAAAATAGAAATTGCTTTTTTGTTCTTTTATGATTAACAATGAGCTACATTCTTGTAACTAAACATATGTATTTACATAAAAATGAAACTGCAGTGTAAACATTGGGTTATGAGTGTAAATGATAAATTGAGCTCAAACAATTTTGCACTTAAATCATGAAAAAAAATAACCAAACAAAAAATAAATCAATTAAAAAAATCAATAACAAAAAAAGTTGGGTAATCCAAACGTGTATGCCTATTCTCTCTCCAAAATAAATTGTGGTTTATGATTTTCATATAAATTGGACCACGTCCAGTATCACTAATAATAAAACAAAACCAATAAAGTCTAATAATGATAACAAATTAATGAGAAAAAAAAGTTGACTGATTTTTTATTTAATTAGTTTTTTTTACGTTAAATTAATTAATTAAGAAACATGGAACAAATAAATAACCAACATAATTACAATAATAATAAAAAAATATATTTTTGGCATTTAATATATAATAAAGATAAAAAATATAAATAAATAAGTAAATAAATAAAAAAAAGGGTGTGATTATTTTTAAAAGAACCAATTGGGCTTAACCCAACTTTATTTAACCAAGAAATAAAATAAATAATAAAATAAAACAAAATAAAAAGATTCAAATAAATAAATATAATTTTTTTTTTAGATTAATTAGAATACACTGTCAGTGTAAAATCACTTTACACTATCATCCAATTAAAATAAATTATTTTGACACATGAGAAGAGAAAAACATGAAAGAAGTAGTTATTAAAATAATTTAATTATAATTTATTTATTTTTATTTTTAATTTTATAATTATGTGTCAAAATGATTAATTCTAATTAGATGTCAGTGTAAAGTAGTTTTACACTGACACTGTATTCCAATTAATCTCATTTTTTTTTACAAAACAAAAACAACAATATTATTTTTAAAGTAACAAAACCAAACATCATGCTTATCTTGTAAAGTGAAATGACAGTAAATATTTAAAGTAACTAGACACATATATATTGTGTGAAAAAGCATAACAACATACTTACTAATAACAATACAACATGGCGTGGACTTGCTACACACTATTATATTAGCACAACAACACATAAACCAATCCATATAAATGCCTACAAATAAGTACACACACTTAACAATTATAGGTTACAAGTTACAGATTCTACACAAACATGAATACACATTAACACACATCACATATTAAAAAAATATAAAATAAAAAAAGTAAGAGTAAGAAAGAGTATTTAAAAGAAAAAACTTATCAAGTAGTCATGTTAAAACAAGAACAATAGAAATAAGAAAAAGAAAAAAAAAAACTCACAACCGACTCTCTTTCTATTCTCACTCGCGACTTGTTGACGACGGAGTGGTTTGGAATGGTGGTTTATGGCGTCGTGATATGTGGAGAAGATGAGGAGCGAGTAGCAATGGTGATGATAGTGGTGAAAGAAAGAGAATATTTATTATAACAAAGAAAAGAGAGAGATTTAGTGGTGAGGGATGAGTTGAAATTGATGACCAAGTAGCAAGTTCCACATTTTTATTAAGCTACTCTATTTTCTGCAGTTCAAAAAAAGAAAAGAAAAAGAGAAATAGTGGGAAGAAGGGAGTGGCGGTGGCACGTTATAATATGTATACACTGTGCGTGTGTATTTGGAAATGAAGTGGGGGAGCTCTCCTTTGTATCAGACTTTTGTCTTTTTATTTAAAAATTGATAGCGGATAAAAATTGAAGTGAAGAAAAAGTGCTGCCCTTGGAGAAATAGCAGGTTGTCTGCACTTGTTTCAGTATGTACAATGTTAAATCACAAACGAGGATAAAAAAACAAAATAGGTTTTGAAACTTAATTACTAAGTGTTACCTTAAATAATTAAAAAACAAAAATTAATATTATAAAATAAATAATTTAAAATAATAAAAAAACTAAATATTAGTTTAAATAAATATTAATTAAAAATAAAAATAAAAAATGAGTAATTAGTCTAATATCGAAGTGTTCGAAAAAAATGAATACAGCAAAAAATATACTATTCAAAAAAATATAGCGTTTGGTCAAATTTTGAAATAAATTTTACCCGCTAAAATAGATTAAACTGTCCAAAAATGCGACCGAAAAGTGGTCGAAAAATTTAAATGAGCACGTCAGGTTAAACTACGCGAAACGTAGATTAATATCACTGTTGTTTGCAAGCTCGATTTTAAAAATTTTCGCCCACTGATTTTACGCACAATTGACTTTTGATTTGACCGATTCGGCTGTAAATCCAACAAGTTTATTTCAGCTGATAAATTGGGTATTATGCAATATAATTGACTTAAAATGATATGTAAGAGATCAAAAAATCTAAGGGTAAAATTTGGGGTTTGACAAATATATCTCTGGAACCATACCGTAGTTATATTTTCGGAACAAAACCAGAGACAGAATCAACACAAAATGAACTTTCCAAACATAAAATGAGCATTCATAACATAAAATAAGCATTACAATGATGATTTTAACAGAAAATTAAATACTACATTTCAATGTCCCAATGGACGCTTGCACATCTCCAACATATCTTCGACCGGTCTTTGCAGTGTCGCTTCCATCTCGAACGGAACTTTCTCTTCGAAACCAAAAAACATTCGCCACATCGCTATAACATCAGCTCGAGTCTTGAGCTCAAATTTGCTGAACACAATGTTCCCTTCATTGTCAATCGGGGATAAACGGTACTCAAGCTTGACAGCCCTTCATGTGTCTCTGTAAGGTAGAAGATAGTGAATTTCGTCTATGATATCGTCGAGGGAGGTGAGATCGGTGAGCTTGAACGTCCTCTTGGGTGTATAGGCGCCAAAGCAGGAGACACTTGCGACATACCAACAGATGTTTATTTCACACATTTGAGACATTTTGAGTTTGTGTGAAGTATAACACAAGAACACCCAAATTTATAGAAGACCTGGTTCAATAAGGACCACTCATTGACTGTCATTCATACTCCGGATATATATCTCTGGAACGACACCCCATTATCTTATTCCAGAGATGCATCTCCGAAACTTTCCCTAAACCATTAAAAAGCAAAGCAAATAAAATAACCTTCCGGAGATGTATCTCCAGAACTTTTCCTGATACATTTTCAAAACAGAATCGTATGACAGAGAGTTCACAAAGACCAAATATGCACTAAATATGAACCAAATATGCATAAAGACCAAATATGAATAATAAGTGAATATGTAACACTTCATTTATATTGGGACACACTTATATACAATTATTTGTCTGATAACACAAAAAATCAAAACTAATTAAAACAAGTTCCGTCGGCCAAATCTATAGGTGGTACCCCCTTGGACTTTTGTTCATTCGATTCCTTTTCAATATTGTTTAATCTATCGAATTCTTGCATCCTTTCTATAAAATAATTCGGCCATGTCTCGACATTTGCGGTGAATGAGTCGTCAATTTCGGTGATGTAAGTGGTATGGGGCATCCCGGTTTCAAGTAAACTTAAACAAAATGACTTGATTTTGAAAGCCATCCAATACACATTATGTGATCATTTGGATTTTGGGGTGGTGCGATGTGCAATGGAAAAAAGGTTTCTAAAAACCCGTAGCGTGTCAGGTCAATGCACACCCTATCATATGCATATGCAATTAGGTGACCCATATCCGGGAAGCTCATCCATTTTGACTCTGGTGCCAGACCGCTCAAGCAAGGAACAAATGACTCATAAACCGCATCGAATTTTTCTTTTTTTTCCCATACAACCGCGTGTAGGATTTCTTATGTGTCTTCAACTCTTGGATAAGTTGATGACGGACTAGCGCATGACTAACTTCTCCTTTACCAAGTAAAGCCAAAACGGCTCGGTAACCGCAATTACCGTCTCCCTCAACATTGACGATATGAACGATACATTTGTGCATAAAATTTGGCATCTCGTCAATGAATGGAATCTTCGGTGGAAGCGGCGTCGGAAGTGGTTTGCTAATTCGAGCTCCTTTCACAACACTTTTTTGAGATTTTGGAGTCGGTGAGTCAGGAAATACTTTGTCAACGTGTTCAAAGTATGAAGGAGGTCATGTAGTCGAATTTTCACTCGATGTAGGCTTCACTTTCTTCGGACTTTTATTTTTACCGGTTGAGAAGGCGGTTTCGGGATAAGCAATCTTCCTCAATTATTCTTTGATGTGGAGTTTCATGTTGTCACCGGCCTTCGAAAATCTCTCTTGTATCGCTTACCATTCGGTCAAAATAGAGATATTTGATTTACCTTCATCCATGCATCCATCATCATCGAAACTAAGTCTCTTCCAATGAGAGCAAACATCATCCATTCTTATTGGTTCACCAAGTTTCACTTTTTTAGAAATAACAAGCACATGGGAGACCATATGTTTTCACAATAGTACAACCATACTTTGCGGTATCGGAGCCTACATTTTCAGCTCGTTTAGCCTCGTGAAAAATATAGATCAACCCCGCCCGAGAAATGTTGCCAACCAAATGAGAATAAAAAATGTTGTTTTTGAATCGGTGTTCCAAAATTGTAATGCTCCGACCAAATGTTATTTGTATCTCATTATGTTGGTTTTGAATCATGTGGTTCACAGAATCCCAATCTCGACACAAATCCCCTTTGCTATTTCCCAATCAATTTTTCACAGTAACATGCCAACTCAACTTTTTTTGTGGTTCTATTTCCAAGGTGTTAGACATTATCAGTCCACGCGCAAACTATCTTCTCCTTCACCTGATCAAGAATGGTGTTTTCAACATATTTCAACAAAGTCGGAAATGAATGACAAAATCGGCATATAATTCTTTTGTGGAAGGATTTATTATGTGATTCCATGCATCCATTATTTTCTCCATAATCACACCCGCCTATACCAATTTTCCACATTCGGACTCTACTTTTTTTCGTCCTTACCGCGGGTTTAACCCGACTTCTCACATTCTTTGTTATGTGATACTTACAAAGTAATGCATAAAAAGAAGGAAACACCTTTGCAACCGCATTCATCAATGAGATATCGCGGTCCGTAACAATAGCTTTAGGCATCTCACTTTGATCCTTCAAAAGTGACCGACACACCTCTAATGCCCAAATAAAATTGTCCTCTTTTTCACACTCTAAAAATGCAAAACCAACGGAGTATGTCTTCTCAGTTGAGGTAACACCAACCATCTCAAATAATGGAAGTTTATACTTGTTAGTCTTGTAGGTAGAATCAAGTATGAGCACCGTCCAAAACGTGTTGAACAACTTTATCGAATCCAGATGATTCCAAAAAATATCTCTAACCGTAACTCCATCATCGCAAGTTTGGTACAGAGGCACGTGATTGTTATCGTCCAACAGTTTCAACAGTTGTTGCATCTCAGTTCTATCTCCCTTAATCGCCTTGTTAGTGTGGTACTGAATGTTATACACTTGCTTGATGTTTGATATATTGTCGGTTTGCTTCAGTTTCAATGTTGCAAG
Organism: Lathyrus tuberosus; assembly: GCA_022829125.1. Lineage (NCBI taxonomy): Eukaryota > Viridiplantae > Streptophyta > Magnoliopsida > Fabales > Fabaceae > Lathyrus > Lathyrus tuberosus. The sequence goes on along the minus strand of JALAZF010000101.1, from coordinate 12,319,423 downwards.
TATATTTTTTGGTTGGACAAGATTCAAGGTCATGTCACTAATACATACCTTCTCTTCCGGCTTGAGCCGACATACACTAGGATGTCCAGCTAATTTTAAGCACAATTCATGGTTATGCACACCACAAATGACATTAAATCTCCATTTTTTGCTAGCCAACATGTAACCACAAAACTTAATCGAACATTCACATTTTCTACTACCCGTGTCTTCTCTTTTAAAATTTCCGGAGAGGAGTTTGATATTTCCCGCTTCTTGCGCACAACATAGTCACAAAGACGCTTCTTCTATCCGAGCCATTATCTGACATTCCGATAACCACACCAAATCCAAGTCTAGATGCCACCATACGAATCCATTCGAGCATGTTATCACGATTTTCAAACTCTTGTTTATTATTAAATTCGTTGCGAACATCTACCACCTTAATAACAACCCCTAGAACATTCGGAGAAACTTTGTTCGAAGAAACTACTTGTTTTGAGATATTATCGGGGTGTACCATATCTATTGGAAACAATAAAAACAGTAAAAATAATTAATCTACTGCTGCAGAAAAGGATGAAAAATGAACACAGAAACATTCCGAAAATATATCTCTGGAAAAGTTCATGTTCAACACGTTCCGAAGATATATCTCCGGACACTGCGTAAGTTTTTTTAAGAAATTTTCATGATTAATCTAAGCAATGTAGATGGAAATGAACAATCTTTACCTAAAATTTGATCTTCTTTTACTCCTTGTGATATGTTGAACCAAAAGGATGGAGATTGAGAATGTAGGGTTTTTAGGGGGTGAGGGTTTAGGTTGAAATAGAAGTATGTCAACAATGGAGAGAGATCATACAGTTGAAAAATATATTAGATACTTTCGAAGATATATCTTCGAAAAAATATAACATGCAAAAGTAACATGAAAATTCAAATTGTTGCCCACATCTTCCAGAAATATATATCTGAAATAATTAGTATCCTTCGAGCAGAAACCATCAAACCATCACTGCCAACCCTTGTGGACTTACTAGGTTCTAGATTCAGCCTGAGATACATAATCAAAGATATCATATCATAGTAGGAAGGACCGTAGCAAGGATCATTGATCAGAGGATTTCTGTTACACAAGATCCTCAAAGAGGCAAGTGTAGAGCATACTTTCATCTATGTGGGGTAACTATGGATAGAACATAAGAATTTAAGTTTTCAGAGAGAAGAGAATGTTTAGAACATGTTTAGACTGAAAACACACATTTTATTGTATTTCAACTTGTCTTCATATGTTACAAGAGTTCTCCTTATATAGGAAAGGAGCAGCTTAGCAAACAAGCCAGCAAACACGTTACAAGACTAGTGGCCAGCACACTCATGCCACCTTTTGACTAAACGGGGATAAGATAAGCTAATTACAAGACTAGTGGCAGACATACTTTTGCCACCTTTTGACTAAAACTGAGATAAGATAAACTATTCGTGGCCCCGCCACTGAGTATAATGGAGTAGCTTTCTTGTAGTGGAAGACAAACTTTTGACTTATCACAGATTGTGATAAGATTCTGGTCCCACGCGTCACATCAGTTTTTGATAATTGGTTCATGTGATGGTGACATATTTGGATCAGAGTATTCTCCTTCTGAGAGATTGTTTGTCGCGTAGTGTAACTCATACTCACAGTTGTCCCTTATCATTTCTTCATACAGATTTTGTGCATAGTAATCTGGATCATGATGGGCTGAGTATAGTGCTAATTCTTCAAGAGCATCATCGTCAAGATTGTCTATGAGTGGAGGATAAAGCGATGACTCATCCTGTTTGCTACCTTCAGTCTTATCTTGATCGTTAATCCTTTGGTCATCCTTTTGAACAAATTCCTGAAAATTTATTCCTGCAAATTGTTCTTCAATGTTCATCTGAGATGTCTCATTGTTGATTCCTGAGTTTTCTCCTACTTCATATGTTGACCAAGTCGTCGACGGAGGTTTCCAACAGTGAGGATCGGGATCTTCTGATATTTCTACAGCTTGCCATTGCGGAGGAAGGTTTCCATGACTAATACAAGTTGTATTAATTTGACTCTTAATAGGATTATAAAGATTAATTAAATTAACATAATCCATTAAAGCTTTTAATCCTTCCAGGATTGTGGGATAATCATTAATGGTTTCCCAAGCATTAATGTAACTTTTGGAAGCTAGAGGCTGAGTTCTAGGATCGGTCTGATAAGGACGATGAATGATATAAACTGTCTTGAATTTGTTAAGAACTTCAGAAGTTAAGTTCTGTTCTCTGAGATCAGTGATGGCTAGACTGAGATTTTCTCTTCACCAGTTTAATGGAGAAAACCATTCTAGAGCAGTCCAGATTAAGGATCTGTGTTTCCTGGGATTCATAAGGTGTTTGTACATTGCAATGGTAGGGATTAGGACAGGCATTGCGTATAAGCTAGTAGCGCACCAGAGATACCATAGTTGATTCTTGGTAAATCTGAAAGCAGGATTTATCAAAAAAAGGTAGCCTCTGAGGTGGACTTCAAAGTGGTAACCTCTGAGGTGGAAATCAAAGTTTTGGATTCCCATCTTTACTGCAAGGGCTTCCTTGTAGGTGGTGTAGTAATGCTTATCTGCATCTTTGAACTGACCACTGGCGTGGCCGCAATAGTATCTCTTGCCACCTGTTTCTTCGATTAGAACTGCTCCCCAATAGTGGTCACTAGCATCAGTCTGGAGGACTGTTTTCCTTCTCCATGGATTTTGAGAGCAGGAGGAGATTGGGTTATTTCCTTCAAAGCTCTTACAGCTTTGGTTTGTTCTTCTCCCCATGGTGGTGGTTTCTTTTTCAGCAGTTGAGACAAAGTACTGGTGTATTTGGCAAGTCTGGGAATGAAATCTCTGATATAATTGATTATACCGAGAAATTGCTGAATTTGCTTGATTTTGAGATTCTCATCTGGTAAATTCAACAACTCTTGAGCAATGTGAGGTTGAGGTTGATATTTTCCATGAGAGAAATGCATTCCTAAAAAATCAATTTCAGTCTGGCCCAATTGGCTCTTTTTCTCAGAAAGCATTATTCCGTGTTGTTGGGCTATCTTAAGGAATTGACCCAATAACTGTTTGTGAGCCTTTTCGTCTTTGGAGAATAGTAACACATCATCAATGTAGATGAGAGTACTATGGAGAATGGGCTCAAATATCTTTGTCATGGCCTTTTGAAACAGTGATGGAGCAACCTTAAGCCCAAAAGGCAAAACAGTCCATTGGTACTGGGCATTAGGTATGCAAAAGGCTGTTTTTGGACGATTTTTGGGTCAATACCCAATTGCCAAAAACCTGACTTTAAGTCAAACTTGGAATAGATCTGGGCGTCCTTGATAAACACGTTTAGAGATGATGTCTTAGGAATAGGGAACTTGTCATCTTGAAGGAAATGGTTCAGAGGCTTGTAATCGATCACAAGTCTTTTCTTTCCTCTGACCTTTTCAAATCTTTTCTCTACATAAAAAGCTTGGCAAGCCCACTCAGATTTCGTGGGTTCTATAAGACCTTGTTTGAGCAGCTGGCTGGATTCTTCTCTTGCCAAGGAATAATCTGAAGGATTCATTCCAGGATGAGTGGCCTTTGTGGGATTTATATCCTCATTAAGCTTGAAGGGAAGTTTGACGAAGAAGTCTTCATTCTTCCACAAGGGTTCTGGATGAAGGAACTTCTCATGGCTATCCGCACAGAGCTTGAGAAGTTTTGACTTAATTTCTTCATATCCCGTAGGGATATTTGACAAGGAATACAACTTCATGATTTGAGAGAATGGTCTGAATTCTCTTTTGTATTTGATCCCAGTGGCAAGGATTTGAAGTCTCTTGGCTGCCACATAGACATCCATTCTGATGACAATGTCTTTGGCTGGAAGCTTTGTTCCTATGACCCGTGTCCAGATAATGCAATCTGGGAAGAACTTGATTCCTATCTTATTATTTGTCATCAGATTCGTCGTAAAGGTCTCTCCGTCTGCTGCCATAAAGTAAGCTTTGTGAGTTTTCCATAACTCAGTTGGCAAGATGTCGGGATTCATCATTGCAACTTGTGCCCCGGTGTCCATGTATGCCATGACCTTCTTGGGTCGAGAGAACCTTGCGGCTAGGATATGGATCTCCACACAACGTAGAGGAGGAGTAGGAAGAGAGCTTCCTATTTCCTTGTAGGAATATATGGGGACAAAATCTTCACCTCTTGAACTAGAGAGGGAGGTTTCTTCAGAAGAGTAGTTTTGAAGGGCGAAGACTGTTTCTTTGTCAGCTGAGCTTTGTTCAGAGTAGACTGACTCCAGGTCTTCTTCAACAGAATGGAGGGAGTTGATTAGTTTGGAAGCCTTGTGTTTATTATTAGGGCATTCTTTGGAATAATGTCCCTTTTGTCCACAAATAAAACATCTTTGTGATTTTCCCTTTCCGCGAAAGGGTTTCTTTTTGAAGAACTTGACCCCTTTTTTCTTCTTTCTTTTGTAATCCTTGTAGGATTTGTACTTCTGCTTATGATGTTTCTTTTTGGTGGGACAGCTACACTTCCTATCTTTGCATTTGATCTCCAGATAAGACTTCTTACAAGCCTTGTAGTATTTGGACTTTTGACTTAGGACCTCCGAGAATTGTTGATGAAGTCTGCATAACTTGTCTAGTGCTTCTAAAGTCATTTGATGGATTTGTCAAAGGCTCATGGAGGGAATGTCCTTTTGTGCCGCAGCTATCATTTTGTGGAGTTCTGGCTGAATCTCCTGAGGCAAAGATGCTACGTAAGTGATCTTGAGGCTGGTATCATTGAAACCGTTCAGAGCATAGAATCTCTGAAGCATTCGATGATAATGCTTATCTATGTCCTTGGTTTTTATAGAACAATATTTCATCTCAAAGAACTCTTGTCTGTACTTTCTATTGTGAATGTCAACATCACCGATGAATACTTGATGTATAACACCGAGAAGATTGGATGAAGTTTGCAAGCAATGTAACTCATCTTGTTTTACAGCTCCGATGTTAATGTACCACTCTTTCATTGTTTCCGTCATACGGCAACATAATTCTTCAATTACTTTGTTGGGATCAACAGTGGATTTCATTAGTTGAGTGTCAAGCCAAGCACCGATATCAAAGATCCTTTTTCTCCATTTATTGGGTGGTATATCATCAATGGTGAACCAGGGTCCACCTGTTGGTTTGGTCTTTTCAGCTTCTGGAGTTTCCTGAGAGGATTCTTCAAAGAAGGTGTCTTCCTCCTTTATGTTAGCCATGAAGAGCTTCGGAATAAGGTTCTTAACTGGTTCATTTCCTAGAGATTCATCTTCTAGGGACAACGTCTAATGTGTCTCATAAGAGTTTGTACTTTGATATGACTCGTGTTCATCTTCTTTAGAGGAGTTGTCATTCCTGGGCGTAGATGGTTCTGTGGCCCTATAATATTCTTCTTGTGGTGTTGAAGTGCCAACAGCGGACTGGTTTTCTGGAGACGATTCATGTTTTACTGTGATGGCCAAGGCCTCAAAGGTTTTGTCAAGGTCCTCTTCATTCCTGGGTAATGTAGTAAGAGGTGTTTCAGGAACATCCTGAGAGTCTGATGACGAAGTACTCATTCGAGTAGTCTGTCTTTTGGATCTCGAAGTTCAGGCTTCTTAGGCATAGTAAGTCTTAGTCTTCTAGCTTCTGGTGTCCAATATTTTGGTGGTGAAGCAGTTAGGAAACCGGATAAGTCAGGCTTCGCAGGCCTTCTTAGAGAAGCAGTTAGGAAACCCGATAGGTCGGGTTCTGAAGGTCTATCTGGTTTTGAGTAGTAAGAAGGATAAGCAGGAATGCCATGGAATGACTCCTGAACAGGATTTTCTTCTTGTTTATGATTCTTCTTAACATAATCTTCTATCTCTCTCATTTGAGCTTGCAGTTTGCTCATCTCTTTCTCCTTTCTGGTGAAGTCATAACTGAAGACCTCTGCGCCATGTATTTGGCTGAGTTCTTGGTCTAAGGAGGCCACCTGGGTTTTGAGAGATTTATAGGTTCTTCTTAGCTTAGTGGAAAATCCCTTGAGATATTCTTCTGTTTCTCTAGTAATCTTGTCCATCTTTTTTATCAAGATTTTGAAGCATCTTATTTTGTGCCACCATGTTCTCGGATTGCCAGTTGAGAACTTCTTCGGCCTGGGTCAAATGCTTCATTCTTCCATCAGCTTGAACTTCAGAGGGATTGATGAAGGGCTTTGATGTCCTGTTGGTGATAGGATCTATTTTCCTTTCTATAGGAGGAAAATGCTGGCCATATTCTGGTGTAGTGGTTGTATACATGAAGCAAGGGATTGGTTGTGCTTGCTGAGGAGGTTTTGCTGATCTGCAATGGTTCTTAGGAGACCATGATACTAGGGTAGGATCATCAGGAGGCAAAAGTCCTTCCTTTTTGAGGATTGCAAGGCCTTCCTCATGGATAGACAGCGGCTTCTTCTTTCCACGGATTCCTATCCATGGGCCATCTTCAGGGTCTGATCTTCTTTGAGGAGGAGGTTGTGGTTTGCATGCTCCTCTCTTTTTTACTTTAGGGCGAATGATATCTCTGTCGATATCAGTGTCATGCATCCAGCAGTCACAATCAGGGTCGCACATGGAGGGATCAACATCCCATATGAAGTGTCCTTTTATCTTGTCCGTATAGATGGGTTTAGCATCCGATGTAATGGAATGAATAGGGCACCAGGTTTCTTCAAGAGCTGTTATGATCATCATTGTTTAGAAGATATGGGAAGAAGAACTGGGTTCTTCCTCAGGTTTCTTGAATATTGTTTTGACCGTCTTGCCGGGGTATCTTCGGAATGAAACTTCCTGGGACTAGATTGGTCTTTTATCCTCATGGAGTCTTTCATAGTTGGTCATCCATTCTAGAGGAATCATATGAGTCAACTATTTTCTATCAATTCTCCTGGGAATCTAGACAATCGAGGGTATCTCATCTTCTCTGCCGACCATAACCAGTAAGGAATCAGAAGAACATCCTGTAGTGGGAAGGTCTATGGCATAGTTCTATAGACGATGGATGATATGGTGGTGAAGAGTAGCCACCATAGCTTCAGGGACTTGGTCGGATCCAGTGATTTGAATCTGAACTTTTAATCTGGTAGACAGGGTACGGTCACTGAGGCTGACGTTGTAGTTGGGATACACCATAAGGACAACACTTCCGACATGAAGTGAGGTTAGCACAGTTCCTATAACGGCGTTCTCGTAATTGAGATAGCTGTAATCCAGCAAGGCTATCTTGGCAAAGACTGGCTGGTTCTTCCTTCCGTGTAGAGAAAGGATAAGTCTGACAGCTCCAAAGTGAAGGGTTATGTAACCTTCACGCTTCCATCCGTTGATGATATCTTGTGAGATCTCCAGATCTACGTATTGCTCCTGGTTGGTAGCTCTAAGGCTACACTGATCCAGTCTTGATGTCTGGATATACTCTTTGACATTGTTGGGTCTGTTTGTAGATATGAGGGTTCTGATGGATCTAGTGAGGGTATTATGTCTTCTGAATATGTTGTAAAGATTCAGAAGTGGAGGAACAGTTTCAGCAATCTGAGCATCTTCCGGGACATGGGAATATTCTATTAAGTTTTCGATTTTGTTTGAGAGGGTCTTTTTACAGAGTTTGGGAAGCGAGAGGGATGAGGTAGTTGCAATAGGCTGAGTGTTTGGAGTTTCAGTTGTATCCATGATAAATTGGGTTTCTCTCTTACTTACTCTCGTTCTCATGTTCACACCATATGTACCCCTTCTTCTTGGGCAGGCTCTGATACCACGCTGGCCGGGAGCCTCCACATACCATGAAACCATCCCCCTAATTAGTATCCTTCGAGCAGGAACCATCAAACCATCACTGCCAACCCTTGTGGACTAACTAGGTTCTAGATTCAGCCTGAGATACATAATCAAAGATATCATATCATAGTAGGAAGGATCGTAGCAAGGATCATTGATCAGAGGATTTCTGTTACACAAGATCCTCAAAGAGGCAAGTGTAAAGCATACTTTCATCTAAGTGGGTTAACTATGGATAGAACATAAGAATTTAAGCTTTCAGAGAGAAGAGAATGTTTAGAACATGTTTAGACTAAAAACTCACATTTTATTGTATTTCAACTTGTTTTCATATATTACAAGAGTTCTCCTTATATAGGAAAGGAGAAGCTTAGCAAACAAGCCAACAAACACGTTACAAGACTAGTGGCCAACACGCTCGCCATCTTTTGACTAAACGGGGATAAGATAAGCTAATTACAAGACTATTGGCAGACATACTTTTTCCACCTTTTGACTAAAACTGAGATAAGATAAACTATTCGTGGCCCCGCCACTGAGCATAATGGAGTAGCTTTCTTGTAGTGGAAGACATACTTTTGACTTATCACATATTGTGATAAGATTCTGGTCCCACGCGTCACATCAGTTTTTGATAATTGGTTCATATGATGGTGACATATTTGGATCAGAGTATTCTCCTTCTGAGAGAATGTTTGTCGCGTAGTGTGACTCATACTCATAGATGTCCCTTATCATTTCTTCATACAGATTTGGTGCATATTAATTTGGATCATGATGGGCTGAGTATAATGCTAATTCTTCAAGAGCATCATCGTCAAGATTGTCAATGAGTGGAGGATAGAGTGATGACTCATCCTGTTAACTGCCTTCAGTCTTATCTTGATCGTTAATCCTTTGGTCATCCTTTTGAACAAATTCCTGAAAATTCATTCCAGCAAATTGTTCTTCAATGTTCATCTGAGATGTCTCATTGTTGATTCCTGAGCTTTCTCATACTTCATATGTTGACCAAGTCATCCACGGAGGTTTCCAACAGTGAGGATCGGGATCTTCTGATATTTCTACAGCTTGTCATTGCGGAGGAAGGTTTCCATGACTAATACAAGTTGTATTAATTGGACTCTTAACAGGATTATAAAGATTAATTAAATTAACATAATCCATTAAAGCTTTTAATCCGTCCAGGCTTGTGGGATAATCATTAATGGTTTCCTAAGCATTAATGTAACTTTTGCAACCTAGAAGCTGAGTTCTAGGATCAGTCTGATAAGGACAATGGAGGATATAAACTCTCTTGAATTTGTTAAGAACTTCAGAAGTTAAGTTCTGTTCTCTGAGATCAGTGATGGCTATACTAAGATTTTCTCTCCACCAGTTTAATGGAGAAAGCCATTCTAGAGCAGTCCAGATTAAGGATCTGTGTTTCCAGGGATTCATAAGGTGTTCATACATTGCAATGGTAGGGATCAGGACAGGCATTGCGTATAAGCTAGTAGCGCACCAGAGATACCATAGTTGATTCTTGGTAAATCTGAAAGCAGGATTTATCAAAAAAAGGTAGATGGAAAGGAGTATCTGGGAAGAAAGGGGTATGGTCAGGAAGACGTTTCTTTTTAATGATTCTGAACAGAAAGTAAAAAAGATTGTTCCTGGCTTATTCCTTGAGCTGGGATACTGAGAAGGAGTAGTTGACTCCTGGAGGAAGGTTCTTGGTGACTGAAGCATTGGTTGGAAGAGGTTGGACCATTAAGATTAATGGAAATGTATGCCTGGCAGTTATGATCTGGATAGGTTTCATGGGTTTGGATAATAAATCTGGGATGACATTCTGGTTTCCTTTGATGTGTTTTACCATGAAATCATATCTGGAAAACCAATCTTTAAGTCTTAACGTTTGTGGATCTGGAGGCATCTTGTTCTTAAATTCCGGGATTTTAGGTAAAGATGAATTATCCATCTGGACTTCAAAGTGGTTACCTCTGAGGTGGAAATCAAACTTTTGGATTCCCATCTTTACTGCAAGGGCTTCCTTGTAGGTGGTGTGGTAAGGCTTCTCTGCATCTTTGAACTGACCACTGGCGTGGCCGCAATAGTATCTCTTGCCACCTATTTCTTCTATTAGAACTGCTCCCCAATAGTGATCACTGACATCAGTCTGGAGGACTCGTTTTCCTTCTCCAGGGATTTTGAGAGCAGGAGGAGATTGGGCTATTTCCTTCAAAGCTCTTACAGCTTTGGTTTGTTCTTCTCCCTATGGTGGTGGTTTCTTTTTCAGCAGTTGAGACAAAGTACTGGTGTATTTGGCAAGTCTGGGAATGAAATCTCTGATATAAGTGCTGGTGTATTATACCGAGAAATTGCTGAATTTGCTTGATTGTGGGATTCTCATATGGGAAATTCAACAACTCTTGAGCAATGTGAGGTTGAGGTTGATATTTTCCATGAGAGAAATGCATTCCTAAAAAATAAATTTCGGTCTGGCCCAATTGTCTCTTTTCTCAGAAAGCATTATTCCGTGTTGTTGGGCTATCTTAAGGAATTGGCCCAATAACTGTTTGTGAGCCTTTTCGTCTTTGGAGAATAGTAACACATCATCAATGTAGATGAGAGTACTGTGGAGAATGGGCTCAAATATCTTTGTCATGGCCTTTTGGAACAGTGATGGAGCAACCTTAAGCCCAAAAGGCAAAACAGTCCATTGGTACTGGGCATTAGGTATGCAAAAGGCTGTTTTTGGACGATCCTTTGGGTCAATACCCAATTGCCAAAAACTTGACTTTAAGTCAATCTTGGAATAGATCTGGGCGTCCTTGATGAACACGTTCAGAGATGAGGTCTTAGGAATAGGGAACTTGTCATCTTGAAGGAAATGGTTCAAAGGCTTGTAATCGATCACAAGTCTTTTCTTTCCTCTGACCTTTTCAGATCTTTTCTCTACATAAAAAGCTTGGCAAGCCCACTCATATTTCGTGGGTTCTATAAGACCTTGTTTAAGCAGCTGGCTGCATTCTTCTTTTGCCAAGGCATAATCAGAATGACTCATTCCAGGATGAGTGGCCTTTGTGGGATTGATATCCTCATTAAGCTTGAAGGGAAATTGGACGAAGAAGCCTTCATTCTTCCACAAGGATTCTGGATGAAGGAACTTCTCATGGCTATCCGCACAGAGCTTGAGAAGTTTTGACTTAATTTCTTCATATCCCGTTGGGATATTTGACAAGGAATACAACTTCATGATTTGAGAGAATGGTCTGGATTCTCTTTTGTATTTGATTCCAGTGGCAAGGATTTGAAGTCTCTTGGCTGCCACATAGACTTCCATTCTGATGACAATGTCTTTGGATGGAAGCTTTGTTCCTATGACCTGTGTACAGATAATGCAATCTTGGAAGAACTTGATTCCTATCTTATTCTTTGTCATCAGGTTTGAAATTCTGGTATCAGACGTGTGATGTTAAGGTGCGATGTCACAACAACACACTCTGCACAATGGACAGTAATAACAGTAAAATAACACGAAGAATTGTTGACCCAGTTCGGTTACAACCAACCTACTCTGGGGGCTACCAAGCCAGGGATGGAATTCACTACTTGTAGATATAATTTACAGACTCAACAACCCGTTGACAATCTCCTAAACTTATACTCTACTAATGACTTCCTACCTAAGAAACCACTTAGGTATGAGAACATCACTCAATCCCTTACAAACACTCAAAGAAACCACTTTAAGTACCCTTGATCTTGCTTCCTAGCTTCGATCAAGCAAACACTCTCTATTGCTTCACAGCTTCTAGAGAGGACAGAAACTCGACACCTATTCAAACCCTAGAATAGTGTAAATACAAGCACTCTAAACAAACTCTAGACACTAAGCCTCTAGCTCCTGATCTTCTGAATGTTTTCTGTCGCTTTTTCCTTTGGTCTTGTGCGCTTTATATAGCTCCTTGAATTGGTCTTGGACTTGCTACAATATCTCCCAGATTTGTTATTTAAAACTGAATATTTAAAACAGATTTTCTCCTAAAATCTTTTTAAATCTTTAACCTTTTAAATCTCCTACAAATCTGCAACAGATCTCCTATGCAGCAGCAAATATCTATCCCAATATATTCACATCCAATGAGACAGCTTGCTCTCCATAATTCCAGCTAATACGCAATCCTAATAACATCACAGCCTGTTGTTGTTAATTCTGCAGATCTGATGTTACAACATCACCTATGTGACATCAGACATCCAACTTCAGCTATTAATTACTTAACACAGCCCAGTGTTAAGACTTCAATATTGCAACATCAGCACTTTGACATCAACATTGAACATACTTTGTTTTACCAAAATTCCAGCCAATCCAGGAACTAACAATCTCCCCCTTTGGCTAATTTTGGCTAAAACAATCTCTGCACTCTGCATCTTCAGAGACTTCAGCAGTAGAAAAACTTCAATAATTTGAAACTTCATCAGCAGCAGTTTGACAATACTCTTAGTCTTCATTACTTGATCTGCTGTAGCACCTTCTTCATTATTGACAACAGCCAATTGGTGCTCCCCCTCAAAAATATGAACCAGCATCACAGCCGTTCAGTAGCTCACAATGTGCAGCACTTCTCCTTCTTGATGTCTGCTTGGCTGCACTCTTCAACTTTATCTCCCCCTTAATATCTGCATCACAATCGTTTTACAGTAACACTCTTTGATACTCTTGACTATCTTGGCTATTTTCTCCCCCTTTTTAGCCACAATTAGGCAAACTTCAGTTAGAAGCCCTATTAACTATAGTCAGTACACCCTAGCTCTCATTGTTAGCCTCACAGTTAGCAACCAGGCAAAACAAATCATAGAAGAAAACAAAACTAGTGCATATAACAGCACAAAATCCAAATTACATAACCATCACAGCAAAAACACTAAAAATAGAAACTACAATCTAAAAATAGCAGATGGAGGTTAGTCTTCATCCGAGCTGGTACCATCAGCATTTTCATCACCCTCATCTGACCTGGAATCCTCAGTGTCACCATTCCCATTGTCTTCCCCCTGTTCCAAGTCCTTAATCATCTGCTCAATCTTCATTTTCCTGTCAGTGCTGGTCTTGATAACCATATCAAGATCCTTGCAGGTTGCCTTTAATCCTTCAATCAGCTCAGATTTTGTACTGACCTTCTTAATCCCAGAATTTGATGTTGTAACAATGTCTGGAACATGACTCCCAGCAAACAGTTTGGGATGCAAAGATAAAGCTGACTCCCTCTTACATGCTACCTCTGAACTGGTTAATATTCCAGGATGTGGATCTAAGATCATTCCACAGATAAGGGAAGGGAATGATATAGGCATTTTGATAGCATTGGTGGCACCATGCTTCACTACTTGGTCAAATATATAGCTTCCATAGTTGAACTTGACCTTTTTCCCTACAGCATAGATGAACCTTCCTAATCCCACAATTATGGTGGTTTTGTGATTAGTAGGTACCCAGTTAGCCGCACCAATTCTGTGCAATATAGCATACTTGATACTGAGTTTGCTAGCTGTTAATTTATTTTTTAGTGGCCACACCTTAACTTGAGTAGCAGTGATCTCTCTACACACTTCATTATCAGTCACCTCCAGCTCACACTCCTCTTGCCCATTTCTTCCCAGATATTGATTGACAGTACTAGGAGAGAAGTCAATACACTGTCCCCTAACAAACACCTTCATGTAGTTCACACTTCTATTGTCAGAAATGTCTATGGGAATGTTGACAACAAATTCCTTAACAAGTCCACTATAGCACTTGGAGAATCTGGTCACAGTCTTTAGAAGTCCAGCTCCATGAATGAGGTCCATAATTTCTTTCATCTCCAAGACATCTTTTCCAAGCTCCCTTTCCAGAGCTAACCTCCTTTGGCACACAAACTTCCACAAGGATGCACTGCTCGCATAATGGAAGGATATGTTGTCCACTGGAACTTCAGGGACCTTATCAGAAATTCTCTTTAGAATGGTCTTTCTGACTGGTGTGATGTCATGGACATCTTCCTCAACTTCATCCTCAGACTCAGATTCTTCTCTAACCTTTCTCTTTTTGGAAGGTGTAACAACCTTGCTCCAAGGTTTTGTGGGACCAACAACAGTTTTCTTCTTTCCTTCAGTAGGCTTCTTAGGAGAGGATTCATTGGTCTTTCCTTTCCTTGCCTGTAGTCTCTTGGCAATACTTGGGACAACATTTCCAATGACTTCATTGTCAGATAAGTCATCCACATTGATCATGTCCTCACTCTTTTCTTCTTCAGGAGTAGTTCTATCATTAATTCCCTCATGCACATCTTCTTCTTCTCCTCCTCTTTCAGAATCCTCAATGACAGACACGACAAGTCTATGAAGATCAGATTCTTCTCCTTGCATGTCTACCTTTTCTGCTGGCATCTGATTCAACGGTACAGAAATTCCTTTCACAGGTATTCCTTTGTCCAGTATTTTGGTTGCTAGATTACCCATACTCTTGTCAACATAAAACTTTTCTACCACAGTTTGAGGCGTGGATGACCTAGGTGTTGATTTATCACTAAATAGGATACTGGTAACCAGCTTCTTTGTTTCAGTATTTTTGAAAGTAGTTGCGGCCCTTTTTGAAGCAAGTTTAGAAGGTCTAGGTTTACCTGATTCTGGTAACATTACGGAAATGGGTTGTATATTCAGAGCTTCGTCTTCAGAGTACTCATCTGTAGAAACCCCAGCGTTATTCCGCGATGAACTTTTAGAAGGAGAAGCTGTCTGCTTTGACATGGTTCCTTTTAGGGAGTATAGAGTGAGATGATTCTTCTTGTTGAAGGAGACGAACAGAGGAGAGATATGAGTTTTGATGAACTGTGGTTTTGCTATAATAGGAAATGAGGGTCTGAGGTAAGGCGCCAGATTTTGTGTACTCTTTAAAGACCAATTACTAATTTTCTCCCTCCATAAAGACTTTCCTTTTAAGTAATTCACATCAGGACTCACTAGCTCTGAGTGACCTTTCAGCATCTTGATGTCATAGTCTGATGTTGTAACATCAACTTGAACATCATTAGTTGAATTTCCTTAAAGAGAAATCCACTGATAGCAATTGTCTTTGGTTCTGACACCCTTCATAACAACCAGATTATGCTCATCAGAAACCACACACTCATGCTTAGTGTAGTTTACCTTGTAACCTTCATCACACAACTGGTTTATGCTGATCAAATTTGCACTTAACCCACTGACAAACAGAACATTGTTAAGTTCAGGTCTACCATCACCTTTCATTTTCCCAACTCCTGCAACAATACCTATTTCTCCATTGCCAAATATAACCTCATGAGAGGGACAATGACTGACTTCAGCAAACATGGATCTATATCCAGACATGTGTTTGGAACATCCACTGTCAAAATACCATGTTCCTTCTTTAAACTCTCTATCAGCCATGTGAGCCAATAAGCACTTCACCTTCTCCTTAGGTACCCATTGTTTAACAACTTTGGGCCTGTACTCTCTCCATCTGTTTTGAGGTTGAGGGTATCCATGCAGCTTGTAGCAAGAGTACTGCATATGTCCAAACTTTCCACAATAATAGCATCTCACCCTTTCATCTCTGAATCTTCTGCCATGATGAGATTGCTTAGGCTGTCATCCATAATGTGGTCTCCTCCTACCATAACTTCCCTGCCATCTATTATGCTGGTATCTTCTCCCATAAGAAGGCTGAGAATGCTATTTCCTGGATTGTCTCCCATGATGGTGTGGTTTTCTTCTTCCATGAGGAACAACATTGGTGTATCCATATCCATAACCATACCAGTTGTCCTGATGTTGAGACACTTGATGAGACATGTGCTCTTTGAACTGAGCAGCTTGCATGCTCTCGTGGTATTGTGGGGGCATATACTGACTAGCTCCTTGTGGCTGCTTTCTCTTCTGATAGGGACCAGTCTTCTTCTCAATCTTCTGCGGTTGTAAAACATCAGCCTTCTTAGGGGTAGGATCCTGCTTCTTTGGCTGATGTTAAGATGAAAGTTGTGACACTTCCTTCTTTGAACCTGAAGTACTTTCTTCTGAAGTTCCCTTATCCTCAGCCACATAACCTATCCCAGCTTTGTCTCCCGCAGCTTTTTCTGACTGAAGGATCTTGTCAAGTGTGTCTGTACCACAGCTCAGCATCCTAACAGACTTGGTCATTTGATCAAGATGGGCTCTAACTAGCACCACTTCATTTTCCAGATCAGTTTTTTCATTCTCTAGCTGAGCAATCTGTTGCTTGTGGCACTTGTTTTCTTGACAAATCTCAGCACTTTTTAAACACAACTCTTGATAGGTAGATGCTAACTCCTCATAAGTTACTTCTCCATCACTAGAATCATCATCAGAAACAATAGCTCCTGTTAGGGCTCTAACATGCTTTGCTGACTCACCTTCACTTTCACTATCTGAGTCAGACCAGGAAACCGTCATGCCCTTCTTCTGCTTTTTCAAGAAGGTGGGACATTCTTTCTTGACATGCCCATACCCTTCACACTCAAAGCACTGAACTCCTTTATCTTGGGTAGTTTTCTCTTCATCTTTCTTGCTGGTGTCAGAAGTCATGTTCTTGACATTAGGCCTGGAGTTATTGTTCATTCTCTTGAACACTTTGGTGAACTGTCTTCCCAACATAACTATGGCCCGAGATAGATCCTCCTGAGATTTAGAACTCTTTCCTTTTTCTTCTGCATCATTTGACACCAAGGCTATACTTTTTGGCTTCTTTTCTGGTTCTTCCTCATTCAACCCAAGCTCAAAAGTTTGAAGAGATCTAATGAGTTCATCAACTCTCA
Organism: Lathyrus tuberosus; assembly: GCA_022829125.1. Classification (NCBI taxonomy): domain Eukaryota; kingdom Viridiplantae; phylum Streptophyta; class Magnoliopsida; order Fabales; family Fabaceae; genus Lathyrus; species Lathyrus tuberosus. The sequence continues at coordinate 12,302,774 of JALAZF010000101.1, read as the reverse complement.
TCTTGCAGATGTCTTGTGATTCTTCAATGGCAGTCACCTTCATCTTATACTTCTTAGGTAAGGACCTAAGGATCTTCCTGACAAGCTTTTCATCTGACATCTTCTCACCAAGAGCATTGGATGCATTAGCCAGCTCCAGAACATTCATGTGGAAGTCATGAATAGTCTCATCATCCTTCATCTTCAGGCTTTCAAATTTTGATGTTAAAATCTGAAGTCTTGACATCTTGACTCTAGATGTTCCTTCATGAGTAGCCTGCAAGATATCCCACACTTCCTTAGCAACTTCACAGGTATTGATTAACCTGAAGATATTCTTATCCACTCCATTGAAGATGGCATTTAGAGCTTTGGAATTTTCAAGGGCAAGCTCGTCTTCCTCCTTGGTCCACTCTTCTTCAGGCTTAGGCTTAGAGGTGCCTTCTTTATCTTTGTCGGCATCATCTTTCTCACACATGACAGGTGCTTTCCATTCTTTAATAACAGCCTTCCAAGCCCTGCTGTCCAAGGATTTTAAGAAGGTGGTCATCCTTGGCTTCCAATAATCATAATTGGATCCATCCAAAATAGGGGGTCTGTTGACGAATCCTCAAACTTCTTTGTCCATCTTTACACCAGAAAGTAACTTCCCTAGATCTCACCCAGAGACAGACAGGATGCCTGCTCTGATACCAATTGAAATTCTGGTATTAGATGTGTGATGTTAAGGTGCGATGTCATAACAACACACTCTGCACAATGGACAGTAATAACAGTAAAATAACACGAAGAATTGTTGACTCAGTTCGGTTACAACCAACCTACTCTGGGGGCTACCAAGCCAGGGATGGAATTCACTACTTGTAGATATAATTTACAGACTCAACAACCCGTTGACAATCTCCTAAACTTATACTCTACTAATGACTTCCTACCTAAGAAACCACTTAGGTATGAGAACACCACTCAATCCCTTACAAACACTCAAAGAAACCATTTTGAGTACCCTTGATCTTGCTTCCTAGCTTTGATCAAACAAACACTCTCTATTGCTTCACAACTTCTAGAGAGGACAGAAACTCGACACCTATTCAAACCCTAGAATAGTGTAAATACAAGCACTCTAAACAAACTCTAGACACTAAGCCTCCAGCTCCTGATCTTCTGAATGTTTTCTGTCGCTTTTTCCTTTGGTCTTGTGCGCTTTATATAGCTCCTTGAATTGGTCTTGGACTTGCTACAATATCTCCCAGATTTGTTATTTAAAACTGAATATTTAAAACAGATTTTCTCCTAAAATCTTTTTAAATCTTCAACCTTTTAAATCTCCTACAAATCTGCAACAGATCTCCTATGCAGCAACAAATATCTATCCCAAGATATTCGCATCCAATGAGACAGCTTGCTCTCCACAATTCCAGCTAATACGCAACCCTAACAACATCACAGCCTGCTGTTGTTAATTCTGCAATCTGATGTTACAACATCACCTATGTGACATCAGACATCCAACTTCAGCTATTAATTACTTAACACAGCCTAGTGTTACTTCAATGTTGCAACATCAGCACCTTGACATCAACATTGAACATACTTTGTTTTACCAAAATTCCAGTCAATCCAGAAACTAACAAGGTTCGTCGTAAAGGTCTCTTCGTCTGCTGCCATAAAGTAAGCTTTGTAAGTTTTCCATAACTCAGTTGGCAAGATGTCGGGATTCATCATTGTAACTTGTGCCCCGGTGTCCATGTATTCCATGACCTTCTTGGATCGAGAGAACCTTGCGGCTAGGACATGGATCTCCACACAAGGTAGAGGAAGAGTAGGAAGAGAGCTTCCTATTTCCTTGTAGGAATATATGGGGACAAAATCTTCAACTCCTGAATCAGAGAAGGAGGTTTCTTCAGAAGAGTAGTCTTGAAGGGTGAAGATTGTTTCTTCGTCAGCTGAGCTTTGTTCAGAGTAGACTGACTCCAGGTCTCCTTCAATAGGATGGAGGGAGTTGATTAGTTTGGCAGCCTTGTGTTTATTTTTAGGGCATTCTTAGGAATAATGTCCCTTCGGTCCACAAATAAAACATCTTTGTGATTTTCCCTTTCCACGAAAGGGTTTCTTTTTGAAGAACTTGACCCCTTTTTTCTTCTTTCTTTTGTAATCCTTGTAGGATTTGTACTTCTGCTTATGATGTTACTTTTTGGTGGGACAGCTACATTTCCTATCTTTGCATTTGATCTCCAGATAAGACTTCTTACAAGCCTTGTTGTATTTGGACTTTTGACTTAGGACCTCCGAGAATTGTTGATGAAGTCTGCATAACTTGTCTAGTGCTTCTAAAGTCATTTGATGGATTTTTCCAAGGCTCATTGAGGGAATGTCCTTTTGTGCCGCAACTATCATTTTGTGGAGTTCTGGCTGAATCTCCTGAGGCAAAGATTCTACGTAAGTGTTCTTGAGGTTGGTATCATTGAAATCGTTCAGAGCATAGAACCTCTGAAGCATTCGATGATAATGCTTATCGATGTCCTTGGTTTTGAGAGAACAACATTTCATCTCAAAGAACTCTTGTCTGTACTTTATATAGTGAATGTCAACATCACCGATGAATACTTGATGTATAACACCGAGAAGATTGGATGAAGTTTGCAAGCAATGTAACTCATCTTGTTTGACAACTTCGATGTTAATGTACCACTCTTTCATTGTTCCCGTCATACGGCAACAGAATTCTTCAATTACTTTGTTGGGATCAACAGTGGATTGCATTAGTTGAGTGTCAAGCCAAGCACCGATATCAAAGATCCTTTTTCTCCATTTATTGGGTGGTATATCATCAATGGTGAACCAGGGTCCACCTGTTGGTTTGGTCTTTTCAGCTTCTGGAGTTTCCTGGGAGGATTCTTCAAAGAAGGTGTCTTCCTCCTTTATGTTAGCCATGAAGAGCTTCGGAATAAGGTCCTTAACTGGTTCAGTTCCTAGAGATTCATCTTCTAGGGACAACGTCTGTTGTGCCTAAGAGTCTATACTTTGATATGACTCGTTTTCATATTCTTTAGAGGAGTTGTCATTTCTGGGCGTAGATGGTTCTGTGGCCCAATAATCTTCTTCTTGTGGTGTTGAAGTGCCAATAGCAGACTGGTTTTCTAGAGATGATTCATGTTTTGCTGTGATGGCCAAGGACTCAAAGGCTTTGTCAGGGTCCTCTTCATTCCTGGGGAATGTAGTAAGAGGTGTTTCAGGAACATCCTGAGAGTCTGATGACGAAGTGCTCATTCGAGTAGTCTATCTTTTGGATCTCGAAGTTGAGGCTTCTTGGGGCTTGGTAAATCTTAGTCTTCTAGCTTCTGGTGTCCAATATTTTGGTGGTGAAGCAGTTAGGAAACTAGATAAGTCAAACTTCGCAGGCCTGGTTGGAGAAGCAGTTAGGAAACCCGATAGGTCGGGTTCTGAAGGTCTATCTGGTTTTGAGTAGTAAGAAGGATAAGCAGGAATGCCATGGAATGACTCCTGAACAGGCTTTTCTTCTTATTTATTATTCTTCTTAACATAATCTTCTATCTCTCTCATTTGAGCTTGCAGATTGCTCATCTCTTTCTCCTTTTTGGTGAAGTCATAACTGAAGACCTCTGCGCCATGTATTTGGCTGAGTTCTTGGTCTAAGGAGGCCACCTGAGTTTTGAGAGATTTATAGCTCCTTCTCAACTTAGTGGAAAATCATTTGAGATATTCTTCTATTTCTCTAGTAATCTTGTCTATCTTTTTATCAAGATTTTAAAGCATCTCATTTTGTGCTACCATGTTCTCGGATTGCCAGTTGAGAACTTCTTCGGCTTGGGTCAAAGGCTTCATTCTTTCATCAGCTTGAACTTCAGAGGGATTGATGAAAGGCTTTGATGTCCTGTTGGTGATAGGATCTACTTTCCTTTCTAGAGGAGGAAAATGCTGGCCATATTCTGGTGTAGTGGTTGTATACATGAAACAAGGGATTGGTTGTGCTTGCTGAGGAGGTTTTGCTGATCTGCAATGGTTCTTAGGAGACCATGATACTAGGGTGGGATCATAAGGAGGCAGAAGTCCTTCATTTCTGAGGATTGCAAGGCCTTCCTCATAGATAGACAGCGGCTTCTTCTTTCCACGGATTCCTATCCATGGGCCATCTTTAGGGTCTAATCTTCTTTGAGGAGGAGGTTGTGGTTTGCATGCTCCTTTCTTTTTTGCTTTAGGGCGAATGATATCTCTGTCGATATCATTACCATGCATCCAGCAGTCGCAATCAGGGTCCACATGGAGGGATCAACATCCCATATGAAGTGTCATTTTATCTTGTCTGTATAGATGGGTTTAGCATCTGATGTAACGGCATGAATATGGCACCAGGTTTCTTCAAGAGTTGGTCTGATCATTATTGTTTGGAAGATCTGGGAAGTTGAACTGGGTTCTTCCTCAGGTTTCTTGAATATTGTTTTGACCGTCTTGTCGGGGTATCTTCGGAATGAAACTTCCTGGGACTGGATTGGTCTTTTATCCTCATGGAGTATTTCATAGTTAGTCATCCATTCTAGAGGAATCAGATGAGTTAACTATTTTCTATCAATTCTCCTGGGAATCTGGAGAATCGAGCGTATCTCATCTTCTCTGTCGGCCATAACCAGCAAGGAATCGGAAGAACATCCTGTAGTGGGAAGGTCTATGGCATGGTTCTGAAGACGGTAGATGATCTGGTAGTGAAGAATAGCCACCATAGCTTCAGGGACTTGGTCGGATCCAGTGATCTGAATCTGAACTTTTAATCTGGTAGACAGGGTATGGTCACTAAGGCTGACGTTGTAGTTGGGATACATTGTAAGGATAACACTTTCGGCATGAAGTGAGGTTTGCACAGTTCCTATAACGGCGTTCTCGTAATTGAGATAGTTGGAATCCAGCAAGGCTATCTTGGCAAAGACTGGCTGGTTCTTCCTTCTGTGTAGAGAAAGGATAAGTCTGACATCTCCAAAGTGAAGGGTTGTGTAACCTTCACACTTCCATCCGTTGATGAGATCTTGTGAGATCTCCAGATCTACGTATTGCTCGTGGTTGGTAGCTCTAAGGCTACACTGATCCAGTCTTGATGTCTGGATATACTCTTTGACGTTGTTGGGTCTGTTTTGTAGATATGAGGGTTCTGATGGATCTAGTGAGGGTAGTATGTCTTCTGAATATGTTGTAAGGATTCAGAAGTGGAGGAACAGTTTCAGCAATCTGAGCATCTTCTGGGACATGGGAATATTCTATTAAGTTTTTGATTTTGTTTGAGAGAGTCTTTTTACAGAGTTTGGGAAGCGAAAGGGATGAGGTAGTTACAATAGGCTGAGTGTTTGGAGTTTCAGTTATATCCATGATAAATTGGGTTTCTCTCTTACTCACTCTCGTTCTCATGTTCACACCATATGTACCCCTTCTTCTTGGGCAGGCTCTGATACCACGCTGGCCGGGAGCCTCCACATACCATGAAACCATCCCCCTAATTAGTATCCTTCGAGCAGGAACCATCAAACCATCACTGCCAACCCTTGTGGACTTACTAGGTTCTAGATTCAGCCTGAGATACATAATCAAAGATATCATATCATAGTAGGAAGGACCGTAGCAAGGATCATTGACAGATGATTTTTGTTACATAAGATCCTCAAAGAGGCAAGTGTAGAGCATACTTTCATCTATGTGGGGTAACTATGGATAGAATATAAGAATTTAAGCTTTCAGAGAGAAGAGAATGTTTAGAACATGTTTAGACTGAAAACACACATTTTATTGTATTTAAACTTGTTTTCATATGTTACAAGAGTTCTCCTTATACAGGAAAGGAGAAGCTTAGCAAACAAGCCAGCAAACACGTTACAAGACTAGTGGCCAACACACTTATGCCACCATTTGACTAAACGGGGATAAGATAAGCTAATTACAAGATTAGTGGCAGACATACTTTTGCCACCTTTTGACTAAAACTGAGATAAGATAAACTATTCGTGGCCCCGCCACTGAGCATAATGGAGTAGCTTTCTTGTAGTGGAAGACAAACTTTTCCTTATCACAAATTGTGATAAGATTTTGGTCCCACGCGTCACATCAGTTTTTGATAATTGGTTCATGTGATGGTGACATATTTGGATCAGAGTATTCTCCTTCTGAGAGATATTTTGTCGCGTAGTGTGACTCATACTCACAGCTATCCCTTATCATTTCTTCATACAGATTTGGTGCATAGTAATCTGGATCATGATAGACTGAGTATAATGCTAATTCTTCAAGAGCATCATCATCAAGATTGTCTATGAGTGGAGGATAGAGTGATGACTCATCCTGTTAACTGCCTTCAGTTTTATCTTGATCGTTAATCCTTTGGTCATTCTTTTGAACAAATTCCTGAAAATTCATTCCTGCAAATTGTTCTTCAATGTTCATCTGAGATGTCTCATTGTTGATTCCTGAGCTTTCTCCTACTTCATGTGTTGACCAAGTCGTCCACGAAGGTTTCTAACAGTGAGGATCAGGATCTTCTGATATTTCTACAGCTTGCCATTACGGAGGAAGGTTTCCATGACTAATACAAGTTGTATTAATTGGACTCTTAACAGGATTATAAAGATTAATTAAATTAACATAATCCATTAAAGCTTTTAATCTGTCCAGGCTTGTGGGATAATCATTAATGGTTTCCTAAGCATTAATGTAACTTTTACAAGCTAGAAGCTAAGTTCTAGGATCAGTCTGATAAGGACGATGGAGGATATAAATTGTCTTGAATTTGTTAAGAACTTCAGAAGTTAAGTTCTGTTCTCTGAGATCAGTGATGGCTAGACTGAGATTTTCTCTCCATCAGTTTAATAGAGAAAACCATTCTACAGCAGTCCAGATTAAGGATCTGTGTTTCTTGGGATTCATAAGGTGTTCGTACATTGCAATGGTAGGGATTAGGACAGGAATTGCGTATAAGCTAGTAGCGCACCAGAGATACCATAGTTGATTCTTGGTAAATCTGAAAGCAGGATTTATCAAAAAAGGTAGATGGAAAGGAGTATTTGGGAAGAAAGGGGTATGGTCAGGAAGACGTTTCTTTTTAATGATTCTGAACAGAAATTAAAAAAGATTGTTTCTGGCATATTCCTTGAGTTGGGATACTGAGAAGGAGTAGTTGACTCCTAGAGGAAGGTTCTTGGTGACTGGGGCATTGGCTGGAAGAGGTTGGACCATTAAGATTAATGGAAACGTATGCCTGGAAGTTATGATATGGATAGGTTTCATGGGTCTGGATAATAAATCTGGGATGACATTCTGGTTTCCTTTGATGTGTTTTACCAAGAAATCATATCTGGAAAACCAATCTTTAAGTCTTAACGTTTGTGGATCTAGAGGCATCTTGTTCTTGAATTCCGGGATTTTAGGAAAAGGTGAATTATCCATCTGGACTTCAAAGTGGTAACCTCTGAGGTGGAAATCAAAGTTTTGGATTCCCATCTTTACTGCAAGGGCTTCCTTGTAGGTGGTGTGGTAATGCTTCTCTGCATCTTTGAACTGACCACTAGCGTGGCCGCAATAGTATCTCTTGCCACCTATTTCTTCGATTAGAATTGCTCCCCAATAGTGGTCACTGGCATCAGTCTAGAGGACTCGTTTTCCTTCTCCAGGGATCTTGAGAGCAGGAGGAGATTGGGATATTTCCTTCAAAGCTCTTACAGCTTTGGTTTGTTCTTCTCCCCATGGTGGTGGTTTCTTTTTCAGCAGTTTAGACAAAGTACTGGTGTATTTGGCAAGTCTGGGAATGAAATCTCTGATATAAATGATTATACCGAGAAATTGCTGAATTTGCTAGATTGTGAGATTCTCATATGGGAAATTCAACAACTCTTGAGCAATGTGAGGTTGAGGTTGATATTTTCCATGAGAGAAATGCATTCCTAAAAAATAAATTTCAGTCTGGCCCAATTGGCTCATTTTCTCAGAAACCATTATTCCGTGTTGTTGGGCTATCTTAAGGAATTGGCCCAATAACTGTTTGTGAGCCTTTTCGTCTTTGGAGAATAGTAACACATCATCAATGTAGATGAGAGTACTGTGGAGAATGGGCTCAAATATCTTTGTCATGGCCTTTTGGAACAGTGATGGAGCAACCTTAAGCCCAAAAGGCAAAACAGTCCATTGGTACTGGGCATTAGGTATGCAAAAGGTTGTTTTTGGACGATCCTCTGGGTCAATACCCAATTGCCAAAAACCTGACTTTAAGTCAAACTTGGAATAGATCTGGGTGTCCTTGATGAACACGTTCAGATATGAGGTCTTAGGAATAGGGAACTTGTCATCTTAAATGAAATGGTTCAGAGGCTTGTAATCGATCACAAGTCTTTTCTTTCCTCTGACCTTTTCAGATCTTTTCTCTACATAAAATGCTTGGCAAGCCCACTCAAATTTCGTGGGTTCTATAAGACCTTGTTTGAGCAGCTGGCTGCATTCTTCTCTTTCCAAGGCATAATCAGAAGGACTCATTCTAGGAAGAGTGGCCTTTGTGGGATTGATATCCTCATTAAGCTTGAAGGGAAATTGGTGTTGAAACAGTATTTCGGGGGGTGTTTTTATCGTATCCGCAGGGATTGTGCGATATTTTGATGCTTGTCGTTCAATAGTCGAAAATGATTCTTGGTTTTGTTTAACATAAATTTGTAGCAAAGTGTAAATTTTGAGCAAAGATGTTGTAAGTTTTTAGAAAAGCATGTCAAGTTTAGGTTTCGCTAATCCTTTTACACATATCCGATTAATTAAGCATATGAACTTAGTTTTCGACCAATACAATCGTGTATCCTCTCGAATAAGTTTATGTCTAAATCAAATTCGTGAGTGTCGTTGTTTAGACCATTAGATGATGTCTCATGCTAACAATCGAAACAACAACCGTTAAGATCAACACAAAGCGAATAACAAATCCCAAATCTATGTCTAGAGTTTGGTTTTCAAGAGATGAAAATATTAGGTCATGATTTGCAAAATCTATGTCTAGAGTGATACAAACCACACATACATCATTAAGAATAAATAATTTCATCTATATTGATCATAAACCTTGTTCATATACAAAAGATCAAAAGAAATACATATGATCAAGATCAGCTACATCTAACCTTAACACAAAAGTGTTTAGCTACACATTTTCATGGTAGCTTGGATGAAAAGTTTCAAGAGGAGATGAAAGAACATCTGAGTTGAATAATCGAGATTGGATGTGACTTTAGCTTCTCTATGTGAAAATTCACTCTTGGATGATCAAAGTTCAGAAAAAGATGTTTTTGTGAAAAATAGCAAGTCCCCCCAAGAAAAAGTGAAAATCTAGTTATAATACATTTGGGTTCTGACGCATTCGCCTAGCGAATGATTCCTTCGCCCAGCGAATGAAGAAAAATGGCACTTAAAGTGCCTCAGAAAGCTTAAACCGTCCTTGGCTATCATCGCGGGTTCGCTAGTCGAACGTTTCATTCGCTAAACGAGACACTCGCCAAAACCTTCGCCCAAGCGAATTTTGGGTCATTTTTCCACTGCCTCAGCCAAGAGTCCTTCGCTAGGACCTTCGCCCAGCGAGCGAAGCAGCGAACACTCGCTGGCACTTCGCCAAGCGAATTTACACCCTTTTCCCACTGTCTCAATCTGGAGCTCTTCGCTACGAGCTTCGCCACCCTTCGCTAAGCGAACGTTCGCTGGTGAGTTCGCCAGGATTCACTAAGCGAACCCTGTTGTTGTTTTCCTCCTTGAAAGCTCCTGTGGTTTAACGAAATTTTGGTAAAACTTGATTATGATAAAGATGAAGAAATTTGCTCAAGATTAAAAATGTCGACAAAGATGTTCTAATATCTTACTAATACAACAAGTTTAATTACTTAACAAATATGTCAAAAGATTTGGTGCAAATTTGCAGAGTGGATAAAGGAGAGACGATTAAAGGCCCAAGACAACAGAAGACTATATAAGGAGACTTAGACCTAGGGTTTACAAAACTGTAACTTTTGTATCGCTTATAACTTTGTAACCTAGTTCTCTTGTGTTGAATAAGGGTTTAGGGTTTGAGAGTCGTTGGCTCTCTTAGGAGTTATAAGTCTCCACTCTGTAATATGGGATGCAGAGTGGAAAGCATAGGTACAGGGACACAACCAGAAGCCTGTAGGTAATGGTTGTTGTATTGTTCTTGGACTAAGCTTTGAAGCAAGTCCAAGATAACTTGGAGGTCAAGAAACCACGACAGTTCTGAATTGGCAGATGACAGAGATAACACAAATTGTGATTAGGGTGTGAGTAGGGTATCTCATATCAGGGTTGTAAATCAATGAGTTTAGCCTTGGTAAAGATGTTCATGGGGTAGATGTTAGGGATAAAGTTGTAAACGTGGGAGTTTAACTTTGTAACAGTATACAGTTAGTGAAATCTTCATCTTGGATTGGTATCCCCCAGATGTAGGTGAGTTGCACCGAACTGGGTTAACAATTACTGTGTTCTTTATCATTCTGCAAATTTATATTTTCTGTTAAGGTTCATGATAAACATATTGGATCAGATGTTGTGACATCTGAGAGTGTGCAGTTCTGATATTCAAGGTATCAGCCTACAGTTGCGCCTCCAAGTTTAAAAGATTATGCAGCATAATGTCTTGACATCTGCTAGGACATCTGCTGTCTGCATAGGCTAGAATTTCAATTGGTATTAGAGCAGGCATCCTGTCTGGTTCTGGATGAGATCTTTGGGAGATACTTTCTAGCGTTTAAACAAGGAGGAGTTTTGGAGATCAGATCAATCAACTCAAACATACCCAAGGGTATTAATGGATAAGATGGATGTTCTGGATCGAAGGGAGCAACCCAGAGGTTGTTTATGTTGCTGAGGAGATTCTACAACAACTACAGGAGAAGTGGCTAGTTCTCTTGTTGGTGTGTCTTATAAGATATTGTGACATCTTATTAGGGAAAGCAGGATGTGTTTCTGATGGAAGAGCTCTAGAATTATGGGATCCTGGAGTTGTTACTGAAGACAGTTGGTGGAAGGTCTCAATCGTCGGCCTCTATATATTTGAAGATATCTGCATTCTTTTATTCCAAAGTCGGGAGCAATGGAGTAAAGGGAGCTGTAGTTAGATATCTGGTATGGTGACTTAGCACTTGGAAGCTTGGTTTCTTAGTGCAGTTTGGAGTCAGTTGAAGAGGAGAGGAGTTGAGTGTAAAGTTTATCAGGTTCTTGCTCTAGGAGTTTGATAAATGTTTGGTCGGCTAGGTTGTCAAAGATACTTGAGGATTCTCTCAAGTCCACTCATAAAGACATCTATGTCGCGTATCTAGAGTCTTCTAGTTACTCTTCTGACTAGAAGGTGTTTCTTTGAAACACGATCTGAAGAAATTGGAGGTGATTTATTTTCATCATCCAAAAATAGCAAGGAATAATTCATCTCTCTTGACCCTAAGAGTGGATCTAATCTGATTGAAGAGTTGTCGAGGTAAATAAGACTTGTTCAAAGAAAGTCTTAGTTACTTGAGTCAAGGGTGGCAACCTTGGTATCTCAACATTGTCATTGAATAAGATACTTACAAAAAGATTGAATACTGTATAAGTGTTCATGACATGATCTGGTGGAGATCAGCTACAGCAGTGAAGAAGGGTTATCGTACAAGGATTTAAGATCAATTGCTACTTGTGGAATCCACATGTATTTAATTGATTATCCTTGAAATTCAAGATTAAGGATGTTCTGACATCTTTTCATCAGAAGCTTGGAGAATCATGGGAGGGGTTCTGCATTCACTCAAAAGTCTCCTAGGTGTTGACCTGGGATTATTGGCTTAGCATATGTTTCCTGGAAAGTATTGTGAATGACTTGTCCAGATGGTGATGTTGTTGAAGATGGAGATGAAAGACTATGAAGACATCATAATCTTGATGGTTACAGCTTGGGTCAGTTTATTTCTGATCTAGGTGCTTTGAAGCATAGTGTTTGCTCTGGTTGTGAAGGTCGAGGATAAATGGCAGTTATCTCTGGCTTTCTTTTGACGGCTCTACTAAGGGAAGTGGCATTGTTTGGTATTGCTATGGGGTAGTCTTGGACTACTTATTTTCTGAAGATTCAGACGTGGCAGGTTTGAAATCTTTGGAGTTTCAAAGTAGAATGGAGGTTGTCTACTCAAAACTTAGTTGTTGAATCAAGTCTGTGAGAGCATGGAAATCTGTTTCTGCAAAGGGAGGAGGTTCTTCTAAGTGGCAGAAGGAGGAGCTGAATTCAACAGTTGGATGTCATAATGTTTTGACATCTAGCTTAACATTAGAAGTCTCAGCGGGTGATGTGGCACATCAGCTTAAGATAAGGTGATCTACAGGAGAATGGGAGTGATGGATTCTTCAAAAAGGTCTCATGCAGTTTGCGGGAGCTGTGGATAAGAAGATGTTACATGAGTAAGAGGCTTGATGGATCCAAGATGTCTTGCTATAGGGCAAGTAGTTCATGTGACTTGAAGATCTGATTTCATTAGTAGATCAGGGTATCTTGTGGGAGTTCTGAAGATGAGTGAGGTTAATCAAAAGGTGGCATTTGATTGGTTTCACAATGTGCGTTCAAGCAGGATGCTTGAAACTGATTTCTCTTTTGTTAAAGAGTAGTTAGTTGAAATTATTGAAGGTTCTGGTTCTCTGGGAGCTTGTGGCAGAAGTTCTGGGTTGAGAATGGAAGCATACCTTCTTGGTGGTTGAGAGTTTATTTCTCTCTGGGTTCCTGAAGACTTCTTTGTTCAAGCTGGTGGGTCAGTGTTGTGTGAAGATCTTCAGTATGGATTGCTATGCTGATAGTAAGTCCAGTAGTGGAGCATATCAAGAACCATGGTGTGTGGTGTCTGTGATGTGTGGAAGATGTCATAACTGATGTTAGAACATCTTTGGGTTAGTTATCCTTGGTGAAGGATTTCAGGTTCTGTGATGAACTAGTTACTTGCATCGTGTCCAAGAAGTATCTACATGATCATCCGGGAGAATGATGGAGTAGAAGGGTCCCTGGGAAGGAGGATGTAAGTATTTGTGAAGACTGAAGTGGACCATGTGTTGATTGTATGAAAGTTTATTTCCTGAATGCGTTCAGAAGTGGAGATTTACCATAAATCATAAGTATTCCTGGTTATCATACGGGAGAATGATAGGAATGACTGTCTTGGATTGCGGGGTTTATCTTTATTGCTGGCTGGGTGAGGTCAGTGGAAAATCTTGCATACGGCATTGGAGCTCTTGGAGCAAGTCATACTAGTAGCGGATCAGTTTAGCAGCTGTGAAGTTCTGGAGCATGCATACGATAGCTGACATCGTTATAACAAACTAAGAGGCCCTGTGCGTCTCTTTGAGTAATGTGAAGCATTCTGATTCAATTAGTTTGTGCCTCAAGCATCTGGAGGTCTATACATGAGAATTCAAGAGGAGTTCGTGTGGTGTGTAGATGGTTACAGGATGAGGGGGATCAATGGGACTTTGATCTCAAGCCAAGAGTTTGTTATGGTTGGTATACACTTCCTCACGGGTAGCATGATGGTGATCATGTGTGAGTGATTATTGTTTCTTATCAGAGGGAACAATAAGAGAGTTGATGATTGCGTTCAGCAGGTGTGCTGAATAGAGGGTGCGCTCTTGAAGACATGAAGATCTGTCTTATGTTTTCCAGTCATTAGTTTGGGTGTTCTGTGGAGGAGCACCACTTACCTTAGTCAGGGGGAGAGGCCTCTTGATCTGAGATGAATTTCCAGTTTGCATTTGTCCGTCAAGCAAACTGAGATGTCAAGGAGGATGGCTTGGCATTATTGTTGAAGTTCCAGTTTGCATTTGTGTGTCAAGCAAACTGAGATGTCAAGGGGGTTGTCTTGACATTTTGTATTGTTGCAAGTTGTGGGAAACTTGGCAGTACATGTGTATTGGAAATGGTTCTTACTGGATGCTTTAGAATCATTGATGAGTCTGGGAGAATTTATTTTTCTCTACAGACTGTGATTAGAATTTGTGAAGAAATCTCTGTATAGACCAAAATCATAAAAGCTCTTATAGACAATGTCTGATACAATTTCAGGACATTGTTGTTAAACATGTTTGCATGTAATGGGTTTGTTGGTCGATATTCTTAAAAGGAGAAACAGTCAACAGTCTTGGCCGGTGAGCATTTAGTGGAGGAATTTTCCTTGATTAATGGATCTTTGAATTGACCAGAGTTATTTTCTGCGGTTCGTTATTTCCTAAGAAAATTGCTTGGCTATAAATAAGACTATATCGATTCCTTCTAGTATCATCATTTCCTTCTAGTCTCATCATTCCTGTTTAGTGATCGATGGTATTTTTCAAATTCTGGGTAAGTTGTGTCTGGATTTGGAGTTGTCTTGGTTACTTTTGCCAAGTTTTGGCTAAAAAAGGGGAGAAGAAGGAAAAATGCGTTTTTTATGTTGTTCTTTTTTCTTTTGTTGTTTTCTGGGTACATTCCTGCAGGTGTTCTACAAGAATGCTGGATAAGATGCTCTGACATCTTAACTTGTTTCTTTTGTGTCTTATGATCTGAGTTGAAAAGCAGGTTGTGACTTGTGATCTGAGTTACATATTGTATGAACTCCATGTCACGACTGTTTAAGCTATTTCTGGAATTCAGGAAGAAGATATCAGAAGGTAAACTCTCAAGATGAAGAGACTCAAGGTCCTTTATCAATCTCGCTCATCCAGCACAGAAGGGAATGTTTTAGCCAAAATTTGTCAAAAGGGGAAAATTGAAAGCTCATGTGGTTTGACGAAATTTTGGTAAAACATGATTATGATAAAGATGAAGAAATCTGCTCAAGATTAAAGATGTCGACAAAGATGTTCTAACATCTTACTAATACAGCAGGTTTAATTACTTAAAAAATCTGTCAAAAGATTTGGTGCAAATTTGTAGAGTGGATAAAGGAGAGACGATTAAAGGCCCAAGACAAAAGAAGACTATATAAGGAGACTTAGACCTAGGGTTTACAAAACTATAACTTTTGTATCGCTTATAACTTTGTAACCTAGTTCTCTTGTGTTGAATAAGGGTTTAGGGTTTGAGAGTCGTTAGCTCTCTTAGGAGTTGTAAGTCTCCACTCTGTAATATGGGATGCAGAGTGGAAGGCATAGGTACAGGGACACAACCAGAAGCCTGTAGGTAATGGTTGTTGTATTGTTCTTAGACGAAGCTTGGAAGCAAGTCCAAGATAACTTGTAGGTCAAGAAACCACGACAGTTCTGAATTGGCAGATGACAGAGATAGCATAAATTGTGATTAGGGTGTGAGTGGGGTATCTCATATCAGGGTTGTAAATCGTTGAGTTTAGCCTTGGTAAAGATGTTCATGGGGTAGATGTTAGGGATAAAGTTGTAAACGTGGGAGTTTAACTTTGTAACAGTCTACAGTTAGTGAAATCTTCATCCTGGATTGGTATCCCCCAAATGTAGGTGAGTTGCACCGAACTGGGTTAACAATTACTGTGTTCTTTATCATTCTGCAGATTTATGTTTTCTGTTAGGGTTCATGATAAATATGTTGGATCAGATGTCGTGACATCTGAGAGTGTGCAGTTCTGATATTCAAGGTATCAGTCTGCAGTTGCGCCTCCAAGTTTAAAAGATTATGCAGCACAATGTCTTGACAGCTGCTAGGACATCTACTGTCTGCATAGGCCAGAATTTCACTCCTTCTTTGAGAGCTTGCATCAACTTCTTGTGTCTTAATTTCTTGATCATTTAGTGCCTTTTTATGCACAATAGCACACATATTACAAGCACCAAAGGTAGATTACAATGTGTGAAGAACAACAACAATTCACCACCAAAATCAACAATTAATCCTAGAAAGTGTTGAAAAATTCCAAGTATTGAATACAAATATGTAGCATGTTTGACATCTAACAAACTATCCCCAACTAACTCTTTGTTTGTCCTCAAGCAAAGTATGCCTCTAATTGAAAACAAGAGGATTTACTCGAGCACTTAATTCAACCAAGACAAGAGAAACGGCTCAAATAAACAAGAATTGCAACAAGGCAACAATTACACAATCCTAGAATCGACAATGTAAAAGAACTTGACTCATAAACAACTTTCAGACGATGTTTCAAGAGACAACTAAATCATTATGCACATGTCATTCTAGCACTCCTTCATCTCAAATAAATGTGGTTCATCCCAAACAAAAGACTTGGCATCTGATAAAAAATTCTTTTTTTTTTATGGTGAGTTAGACCATCCGGTATTAATCCGGCGGCTTTGTGATTAGCCATGTCGGCGAACCATAGTCTAACTTGCACCATATACAATTTTTCGTCCGGAAATTCCTCTTTGACCTCTAATTCCTTTTTGGCCACGTCAACATTTACAAGGCGAGATAAGTGACCTGCCACCAAATTCTCAGATCATTTCTTGTCACGAATTTCCAAATCAAATTCTTGCAACAAGAGGATCCAACGAATTAGCCTTTGTTTAGAATCAGGCTTGGTGAGCAAATACTTAATCGTCGTGTGATCCGTGTAAATGACAACTCGCGACCCAATTAAATAAGATCAAAATTTTTTCAACACATACACTATCGCAAACAACTCTTTTTCAGTTGTTGCATAGTTTATTTGAGCTTCGTTTAAAACTTTGCTCGCATAGTGTATAGCATTAAAAAATTTTGTTTTCCGTTGACCCAAAACTGCACCCACCACATAATCGCTCGCATCACACATGAGTTCAAAATCCATTTTCCAATTAGGTGTGATGATTATGGGTGAGGTAGTCAAACTTTTCTTTAGAAAATTAAAAGCAAACATGCAAGATTCATCAAAATCAAAGGACTTATCTTTGTTAAGCAAATTGCTCAAAGACTTTGCTATCTTCGCGAAATCCTTGATGAACCTCCGATAGAATCCCGCATGTCCGAGAAAACTTCGGATGCCTTTGACATTAGTTGGAGGAGGTAACTTTTCAATCACTTCAATTTTTGCTTAATCAACCTCAAGACCTTTAGAGGAGACTTTGTGGCCAAGCACAATCCCCTCCGTTACCAAAAAATTGTACTTCTCCCAATTCAATACCAAATTTGTCTCAACACACCGTTCAAGAACGACCTCCAAATTTCTCAAACAAAGATCAAAAGACGCTCCGAAAACGGAGAAGTCGTCCATGTATACCTCCATCATTTTTTCAATAAGATCGGAGAAAATTGCTTGAACACAACGTTGAAACGTTGTCGGTGCGTTGCATAAACCAAACGGCATCTTTCGGTAGGCAAAAATCCCAAAAGGACAAGTGAATGCCGTCTTCTCATGGTCATCCGGGTTAACCGAAATTTGGTTATAACAAGAGTAACCATCCAAAAAGCAATAGAATTGTTGGCCCGACAATCTTTCTAACATTTGGTCCATAAACGGAAGTGGAAAATGGTCTTTTCTTGTAGCGGTGTTTAGCCTCCTATAATCTATACACATCCTCCAACCCATCACCGTTTTTGTCGGAATCAACTCATTTTTTTCATTTCGGATTACGATCATTCCTCCTTTTTTAGGCACAACATGGACCAGACTTACCCAAGGACTATCGGAAATCGGGTAAATCATATCGACATCCAAGAGCTTGACAACGTCTTTTCTTACTACTTCTTTCATCGTTGGATTCAAACGGCGTTGCGGTTGAGCGACCGGTTTGAAATCCTCTTCCATGAAGATTCGATGCATACAATAAGAGGGACTTATTCCTTTTAGATCGGAAAGAGTCCATCCCATTGCTTCTTATTTTTCTTCAAAACTTGAATTAATCGGTTTTCCTTGTTGTCAGATAAAATGTTGCTAATGATAACCGGGCTGTTACAACTGTCATCAAGGAAAGCATATTTCAAATTGGAAGGCAACACCTTCAATTCAAGTTGAGATTTCGCATCACTCACCTCCTTTTTTAACACTTCCTCTTCACACTCCCATGGTTGCAACTCCTCTAAAGATTCAAGTTCCTTTAAACACTCTTCAAGTGCTCTTTCTTCTTCATTGGAGAATACTTCAAAGGAATCATCAAGAGCTCTTTGCAAAGGAGAGACTACATGAACTTGCTTTGTGACACCCATTATCGCTTCTTCCGTTGCATCTATTCTAAAACAATCACCTTTGTCATTCTTGTGTTTCATGGCCTCAAATAGATTGAAACAAACCTCCTCATCATGGACTCTAACCTTCATAAGACCGTCGTCCATATCAATTGCCATTCTAGCAATTTTCATAAACGGTCTTCCAAGAATCAATGGAGCGTCTTCATCTTCCTCCATTTCAATTACCACGAAGTCAATAGGAAATAAGAATTTGTCCACTTTAACCAATACATCTTCCGCTACACCGCGAGGATGGGTAGTGGATTTATTGGCAAGTTGCAATGTCATTTGAGTGGATCTCAATTCCATATGTCCCAATCGTTTCACAATAAACAAAGGTATCAAATTGATACTACAGCCTAAATCGATCAACCCGTTGCCCACATAGATATGTCCTACCGTAACCGGCAAGGTGACTCATCCCGGATCACTTTCTTTCCTCGGGAGAGTACGTTGAATGATAACATTATAACTAGCATCCACCGTGATAGTCTCTTAATCCGTATACCTCTTCTTTTTTGTTAGAATATCCTTCATAAATTTTGCATATTTCGGCATTTGCTCCAAAGCTTCGGAAAATGGAATGTTTATTTGCAATTGTTTGAAAATATCCATGAACCGAGCATAGTGCCTCGCACTATCTTTCTTTGAAAGAGCATGAGGATATGGTAAATGTTGGATCGGAATATTATTCAACGGTTCCTTCCCCTTCCTAGTTTTTTTCAATTTTTCTTCTCTCTTTCTTTTTTTCTTCTTCCTCACTTTTTCTCATTTCATTTTCAACTAAATCACCCTCAACATTTTTTTCTACTTCAACCTCATCACTATCTTTTTCTATTTCAACTACTTCCTCCTCCTCCACTACAACTTCGCCTATGCCCATGTCAATCTCTCATCCACTTCTTGTTAGAATCACCTTACAATGATCTTTTGGATTTGGTAGAGTATTTGCCGTAAAGTTTCCTTTTTGTTGGTCGGCCAATTGTTTTGATAATTGTCTGACTTGCGTTTTAAGATTCCTTATGGCTGCATCAGTATTCTTCTGATTTGACATTGACATTTGCATAAATTGCGTGAGAGTGTCTTCCATCTTTGTATTTCTAATGGGAGCTGGTGGAGGTTGAGTGTAATTTTGGTATTGTTGGCGGTTTGAAGGTCCGGCTTCTTGCGGTCTCCACGGTTGTTGATAACCTTGATTACCTCTTTGTTGGTTACTTGGTTGCCTTGTTGATAAGGAGGTCGAGGTTGATATCCTTGATTTTGGTTTCCAGCATAATTTACCTCCTCCACAACCAGAGGACAATATCCAATAAGATGATCTCCTCTACACAGTTCACAAACCAAGACTTGCACATTTTTGCTTGAGGAGTCATGAATCTCTTTGAGTTGTTGAGAAAGTTTGGACATTTGTTTCGTTAACAACTCAACTTGTTGGGATAATAACTTGTTTTGAGCAAGTATAGCATCATTGGTTCCCAATTCCAAAACTCCCGGAGTCCTTTGAGACGGGCCACGGTTATGGCTTCCCTGATGGTCATTTAAAGCCATCTTGTCAATTATAGCAATGGCTTCTTCGACACTCCTGCTCATCAAAGATCCACCTGCGGTGGCATCCAACAATGTTTTCTGCACTAATTGAAGACTATTCCAAAAAATATGGATTTTAGAAAGCTCATCGAAACCATGCCCCTTGCATTTTCTCAACATAGATTTGAATCTCTCCCACGCTTCGTTGAGAGATTCGTTTGCACCTGGCGTGAAAACTGTAATTGTGGTCTTTGCCTCCATGAAATGATTATATGGAAAAAATCGTTCCAAATTTTTTTCCTCAAGTACATTCCAATCCGTCATGATTGTCGTAGATTGATCAAGATACCATTCCTTGGCCTTCCGAATGAGGGAATACGGGAATAGTCTCTTAAACAATGATTCCTCTTTAGCTTCGGGTGCACAAGTTGCTCCCGCAATCTCATAGAACTTTGTCAGATGTGTATAAGGATCCTCATGATCCATACCAGTAAAAGGACTCTGATATAGAAGCGAGAGAATACCAGTCATCATTTCTGAATGCCGACCGTTATAAGCATTGCGCGAAAATTACGCGGTGTGTCTCGGACTATTTGTATAAGGTCTAGAAGCAGGTGGTGGTGGTGGTGGGTCAGTCATGATGGGCGGTAACTGTGGTATTTGCGTCGAAGTTGAACTTCCATCTCGCTCTCGTCTTTCTTTGGCAAGTTGCCTCCTTTGCCTTGTTCTGCTATTGATTTTACGAGCGGTTCTTTCAATCTCGGGATCGAACAGAAGTTGGTCCGCAGGTAACTTCCTTTGCATAAAACGAAGTCTGCACACTAAACCAAACAGATCAACAAACTCAAAAAAAAGTTAACAAGCTTAAAACAAAATAACTATTGCAATGCTTGCAATATCAAACAACAATCCCCGGCAACGACGCCAATTTGTTGAAACAGTATTTCGAGGGGTGTTTTTATCGTATTCGCAGGGATTGTGCGATATTTTGATGCTTGCCGTTCAATAGTCGAAATGTTTTAAGTTAAGGAGTTTCAAATGATTCTTGGTTTTGTTTACCATAAATTTGTAGAAAAGAGTCAATTTTGAGCAAAGAAGTTGTAAATTTTTAGAAAAGCATGTCAAGATTAGGTTTCGCTAATCCTTTTTACACATATCCAATTAATCAAGCATATGAACTTAGTTTCCGACCAACACAATCGCGTATCCTCTCGAATAAGTTTATGTCTAAAGCAAATTCGTGAGTGTCATTGTTTAAACCGTTAGATGATGTCTCATGCTAACAATTGAAATAACAACCATTAAGATCAACACAAAGCGAATAACAAATCCCAAATCTATGTCTAGAGTTTGGTTTTCAAGAGATGAAAATATTAGGTCATGATTTGCAAAATCTATGTCTAGAGTGGTACAAACCACATATACATCATTAAGAACAAATAACTTCATCTATATTGATCATAAACCTTGTTCATATACAAAAGATCAAAAGAAATACATATGATCAAGATCAACTACATCTAACCTTAACACAAAAGTGTTTAGCTACACATTTTCATGGTAGCTTGGATGACAAGTTTCAAGAAGAGATGAAAGAACATCCGAGTCGAATAATCGAGATTGGATGTGACTTCAGCTTCTCTATGTGAAAATTCACTCTTGGATGATCAAAGTTCAGAAAAGATGTTTTTGTGTGAAAAATAGCAAGTCCCCCCCAAGAAAAAGTGAAAATTTATTTATAATACATTTGGGTTCTGACTCATTCGCCTAGCGAATGATTCCTTCGCCCAGCGAATGAAGAAAAATGGCACTTAAAGTGCCTCAGAAAGCTTAAATCTCCCTTGGCTATCATCGCGGGTTCGCTGGGCGAACGTTTCATTCGCTAAGCGAGCCACTCGCCAAAACCTTCGCCCAAACGAATTTTGGGTAATTTTTCCACTGCCTCAGCCAAGAGTCCTTCGCCAGGACCTTTGCCCAGCGAGCAAGGCAGCAAACACTCGCTGGCACTTTGCAAAGCAAATTTTACTCCCTTTTCCCACTGTCTCAATCTGGAGCTCTTCGCTGGGAGTTTCGCCACCGTTCGCTGGGCGAACGTTCGCTGGTGAGTTCGCCAGGATTCACTAAGCGAACCCTGCTGTTGTTTTCCTCCTTCTTTGACAACTTGCATCAATTTCTTGTGTCTTAATTTCTTGATCATTTAGTGCCTTTTTCTGCACAATAAAACACATATTACAATCACCAAAGGTAGATTACAATGTGGGAAGAACAACAACAATTCACCACCAAAATCAACAATTAATCCTAGAAAGTGTTAAAAAAATGCCAAGTATTGAATACAAATATGTAGCATGTTTGACATCCAACAGTTGGACGAAGAAGTCTTCATTCTTCCACAAGGGTTCTGGATGAAGGAACTTCTCATGGCTACCCGCACAGAGCTTGAGAAGTTTTGACTTAATTTCTTCATATCCCGTAGGGATATTTGACAAGGAATACAACTTCATGATTTGAGAGAATAGATTGAATTCTCTTTTGTATTTGATTCCAGTGGCAAGGATTTTAAGTCTCTTGCCTGCCAAATAGACATCCATTCTGATGACAATCTCTTTGGCTGAAAGCTTTGTTCCTATGACATGTGTCCAGATAATGCAATCTGGGAAGAACTTGATTCCTATCTTATTCTTTGTCATCAGGTCCGTCGTAAAGGTCTCTCCGTCTGCTGCCATAAAGTAAGCTTTGTGAGTTTTCCATAACTCAGTTGGCAAGATGTCGGGATTCATCATTGTAACTTGTGCCCCGGTGTCCATGTATGCCATGACCTTCTTGGGTCGGGAGAACCTTGCGGCTAGGACATGGATCTCCACACAAGGTAGAGGAGGAGTAGGAAGAGAGCTTCCTATTTCCTTGTAGGAATATATGGGGACAAAATCTTCACCTCCTGAATCAGAGAGGGAGGTTTCTTCAGAAGAGTAGTCTTGAAGGGCGAAGACTGTTTCTTCGTCAACTGAGCTTTGTTCAGAGTAGACTAACTCCAGGTCTCCTTCAACTGGATGGAGGGAGTTGATTAGTTTGGTAGCCTTGTGTTTATTGTTAGGGCATTCTTTGGAATAATGTCCCTTCTGTCCGTAAATAAAACATCTTTGTGATTTTCCCTTTCCACGAAAGGGTTTCTTTTTGAAGAACTTGACCCCTTTTTTCTTCTTTCTTTTGTAATCCTTGTAGGATTTGTACTTCTGCTTTTGATGTTTCCTTTTGGTGGGACAGCTACACTTCCTATCTTTACATTTGATCTCCAGATAAGACTTCTTACAATCCTTGTTGTATTTGGACTTTTAACTTAGGACCTCCGAGAATTGTTGATGAAGTCTGCATAACTTGTCTAGTGCTTCTAAAGTCATTTGATGGATTTGTCCAAGGCTCATGGAGGGAATGTCCTTTTGTGCCGCAACTATCATTTTGTGGAGTTCTGGCTGAATCTCCTGAGGCAAAGATGCTACGTAAGTGTTCTTGAGGCTGGTATCATTGAAACCGTTCAGAGCATAGAATCTCTAAAGCATTCGATGATAATGCTTATCTGTGTCCTTGGTTTTGAGAGAACAAGATTTCATCTCAAAGAACTCTTGTCTGTACTTTCTATTGTGAATGTCAACATCACCGATGAATACTTGATGTATAACACCGAGAAGATTGTATGAAGTTTGCAAGTGATGTAACTTATCTTGTTTGACAGCTCCGATGTTAATGTACCACTTTTTCATTGTTCCCTTCATACGGCAACAAAATTCTTCAATTACTTTGTAGGGATCAGCAGTGGATTTCATTAGTTGAGTGTCAAGCCAAGCACCGAAATCAAGGATCCTTTTTCCTCATTTATTGGGTAGTATATCATCAATGGTGAACCAGGGTCCACCTGTTGGTTTGATCTTTTCAGCTTCTGGAGTTTCCTGAGAGGATTCTTCAAAAAGGTGTCTTCCTCCTTTATGTTAGCCATGAATAGCTTCAGAATAAGGTCCTTAACTGGTTCAGTTCCTAGAGATTCATCTTCTAGGGACAATGTCTGTTGTGTCTCATAAGAGTCTGTACTTTGATATGACTCGTCTTCATCTTCTTTAGAGGAGTTGTCATTCCTGGGCGTAGATGGTTTTGTGGCCCAATAATCTTCTTCTTGTGGTGTTGAAGTGCCAACAGCGGACTGGTTTTCTGGAGACGATTCATGTTTTGCTGTGATGGCCAAGGCCTCAAAGGTTTTGTCAGGGTCCTCTTCATTCTTGGGGAATGTAGTAAGAGGTGTTTCAGGAACATCCCGAGAGTCTGATGACAAAGTGCTTATTCGAGTAGTCTGTCTTTTGGATCTCGAAGTTGAGGCTTCTTGGGGCTTGATAAATCTTAGTCTTCTAGCTTCTGGTGTCCAACATTTTGGTGGTGAAGTAGTTAGGAAACCAGATAAGTCAGGCTTCGCAGGTCTGGTTGGAGAAGCAGTTAGGAAACCCGATAGGTCGGGTTCTGAAGGTCTATCTGGTTTTGAGTAGCAAGAAGGATAAGCAGGAATGCCATGGAATGACTCCTGAACAGGCTTTTCTTCTTGCTTATGATTCTTCTTAACATAATCTCCTATCTCTCTCATTTGAGCTTGCAGTTTGCTCATCTCTTTCTCCTATCTGGTGAAGGCATAACTGAAGAACTTCGCGCCATATATTTGGCTGAGTTCTTGGTCTAAGGAGGCCACCTGGTTTTTGAGAGATTTATAGCTTCTTCTCAGCTTAGTGGAAAATCCCTTGAGATATTCTTCTGTTTCTCTAGTAATCTTGTCCATCTTTTTATCAAGATTTTGAAGCATCTCATTTTGTGCCACCATGTTCTCAGATTGCCAGTTGAGAACTTCTTCGGCTTGGGTCAAAGGCTTCATTCTTCCATCAGCTTGAACTTCAGAGGGATTGATGAAAGGCTTTGATGTCCTGTTGGTGATAGGATCTATTTTCCTTTCTAGAGGAGGAAAATGCCAGCCATATTCTGGTGTAGTGGCTGTATACATGAAGCAAGGGATTGGTTGTGCTTGCTGAGGAGGTTTTGCTTATCTGCAATGGTCCTTAGGAGACCATGATACTATGGTAGGATCATCAGGAGGCAGAAGTCCTTCCTTTCTGAGGATTGCAAGGCCTTCCTCGTAGATAGACAGCGGCTTCTTCTTTCCACAGATTCCTATCCATGGGCCATCTTCAGGGTCTGATCTTCTTTGAGGAGGAGGTTGTGGTTTGCATGCTCCTTTCATTTTTGCTTTAGGGCGAATGATATCTCTGTCGATATCATTGTCATGCATCCAGCAGTCGCAATCAGGGTCTCACATGGAGGGATCAACATCCCATATGAAGTGTCCTTTTATATTGTCCGTATAGATGGGTTTAGCATATGATGTAACGGCATGAATAGGGCATCAGGTTTCTTCAAGAGTTGGTATGATCATCATTGTTTGGAAGATCTGGGAAGACGAACTAGGTTCTTCCTCAGGTTTCTTGAATATTGTTTTGACCGTCTTGTCGGGGTATCTTCGGAATGAAACTTCCTGGGACTGGATTAGTCTTTTATCCTCATGGAGTCTTTCATAGTTGGTCATCCATTCTAGAGGAATCAGATAAGTTAACTCTTTTCTATCAATTCTCTTGGGAATCTGGACAATCGAGGGTATCTCATCTTCTCTGCCGGCCATAACCAGCAAGGAATCAAAAGAACATCCTGTAGTGGGAAGGTCCATGGCATGGTTCTGTAGATGGTAGATGATCTGGTGGTGAAGATTAGCCACCATTGCTTCAGGGACTTGGTCGGATCCAGTGATCTGAATCTGAACTTTTAATCTGGTAGATAGGGTACGGTCACTGAGGCTGACGTTGTAGTTGGGATACACCGTAAGGACAACACTTATGGCATGAAGTGAGGTTAACACAGTTCCTATAACGGCGTTCTCGTAATTGAGATAGCTGGAATCCAGCAAGGCTATCTTGGCAAAGACTGGCTGGTTCTTCCTTCCGTGTAGAGAAAGGATAAGTCTGACAACTCCAAAGTGAAGGGTTGTGTAACCTTCACGCTTCCATCCATTGACGAGATCTTGTGAGATCTCCAGATCTACGTATTGCTCTTGGTTGGTAGCTCTAAGGCTACACTAATCCAGTCTTGATGTCTGGATATACTCTTTGAAGTTGTTGGGTCTGTTTGTAGATATGAGGGTTCTGATGGATCTAGTGAGGGTATTATGTCTTCTGAATATGTTGTAAGGATTCAGAAGTGGAGGAACGGTTTCAGCAATCTGAGCATCTTCCGGGAATTGGGAATATTCTATTAAGTTTTAAATTTTGTTTGAGAGAGTTTTTTTACAGAGTTTGGAAAGCGAGGGGGATGAGGTAGTTACAATAGGCCGAGTGCTTGGAGTTTCAGTTGTATCCATGATAAACTGCGTTTCTTTCTTACTCACTCAAGTTCTCGTGTTCACACCATATGTACCCATCTTCTTGGGCAGGCTCTGATACCACGCTAGCCGGGAGCCTCCACATACTATGAAACCACCCCCCTAATTAGTATCCTTCGAGCAGGAACCATCAAACCATCACTGCCAACCCTTGTGGACTTACTAGGTTCTAGATCCACCTCAGAGGTTACCACTTTGAAGTCCAGATGGATAATTCATCTTTTCCTAAAATCCTGGAATTTAAGAACAAGATGCCTTCAGATCCACAAACGTTAAGACTTAAAGATTGGTTTTCCATATATGATTTCTCGGTAAAACACATCAAAGGAAACCAGAATGTCATCCCAGATTTATTATCCAGACCCATGAAACCTATCCAGATCATAACTGCCAGGCATACGTTTCCATTAATCTTAATGGTCCAACCTCTTCCAGCCAATGCCTCATTCACCAAGAACCTTCCTCCAGTAGTCAACTACTCCTTCTCAGTATCCCAGCTCAAGGAATATGCCAGGAACAATCTTTTTTAGTTTCTATTCAAAATCATTAAAAAGAAACGTCTTCCTGACCATGCCCCATTTCTTCCCAGATACTCATTTCCATCTACCTTTTTTGGTAAATCCTGCTTTCAGATTTACCAAGAATCAACTATGGTATCTCTGGTGCGCTACTAGCTTATACGCAATGCCTGCCCTAATCCCTACCATTGCAATATACGAACACCTTATGAATCCCAGGAAACACAGATCTTTAATCTGGACTGCTCTAAAATGGTTTTCTCCATTAAACTGGTGGAGAGAAAATCTCAGTCTAGCCATCACTGATCTCAGAGAACAGAACTTAACTTCTGAAGTTCTTAACAAATTCAAGACAGTTTATATCCTCCATCGTCCTTATTAGACTGATCCTAGAACTCAGCTTCTAGCTTGCAAAAGTTACATTAATGCTTGGGAAACCATTAATGATTATCCCACAAGCCTGGAAGGATTAAAAGCTTTAATGGATTATGTTAATTTAACTAATCTTTATAATCCTGTTAAGAGTCCAATTTATACAACTTGTATTAGTCATGGAAACCTTCCTTCGCAATGGCAAGCTGTAGAAATATCAGAAGATCCCGATCCTCACTGTTGGAAACCTCCGTGGACGACTTGGTCAATATATGAAGTAGGAGAAAGCTCAGGAATCAACAATGAGACATCTCAGATGAACATTGAAGAACAATTTGCAAGAATGAATTTTTAGGAATTTGTTCAAAAGGATGACCAAAGGATTGACGATCAAGATAAGACTGAAGGCAGCAAACAGGATGAGTCATCACTCTATCATCCACTCATAAACAATCTTGACGATGATGCTCTTGAAGAATTAGCACTATATTCAGCCCATCATGATCCAGATTACTATGCACAAAATCTGTATGAAGAAATGATAAGGGACAGCTGTGAGTATGAGTCACACTACGCGACAAATAATCTCTCAGAAGGAGAATACTCTGATCCAAATATGTCACCATCACATGAACTAATTATCAAAAACTGATGTGACGCGTGGGACCAGAATCTTATCACAATCTGTGATAAGTCAAAAGTTTGCCTTCCACTACAAGAAAGCTACTACATTATGCTCAGTGGCGGGGCCACGAATAGTTTATCTTATCTCAGTTTTAGTCAAAAGGTGGCAAAAGTATGTCTGCCACTAGTCTTGTAATTAGCTTATCTTATCCCCATTTAGTCAAAAGGTGGCATGAGTGTGTTGGCCACTAGTCTTGTAACGTGTTTGCTGGCTTGTTTGCTAAGCTTCTCCTTTCCTATATAAGGAGAACTCTTATAACATATGAAGACAAGTTGAAATACAATAAAATGTGTGTTTTCAGTCTAAACATGTTCTAAACATTATCTTCTCTCTGAAAGCTTAAATTCTTATGTTCTATCCATAGTTACCCCACATAGATGAAAGTATGCTCTACACTTGCCTCTTTGAGGATCTTGTGTAACAGAAATCCTCTGATCAATGATCCTTGCTACGGTCCTTCCTACTATGATATGATATCTTTGATTATGTATCTCAGGTTGAATCTAGAACCTAGTAAGTCCACAAGGTTTGGCAGTGATGGTTTGATGGCTCCTGCTCGAAGGATACTAATTAGGGGAATGATTTCATGGTATGTGAAGGCTTCCGGCCAGCGTGGTATCAGAGCCTGCCCAAGAAGAAGGGGTACATATGGTGTGAACATGAGAATGAGAGTGAGTAAGAGAGAAAACCCAATTTATCATGGATACAACTGAAACTCCAAATGAAATTCTGGTATAACAGATCCCAGATGTCCTACATGATGTCGAGACATCTGGTCTGACATAAACAGCAAGGAAATTATAGGCATTTAAAGAAGTTGCTGAAAAGTAAAGTGCACACAGAATTTGTTCACCCAGTTCGGTCTAACAACCTACATCTGGGGGCATACCAAGCCAGGAAGGAAGTCCACTATTAGCAGTATCAAATTACAGACTCAACAAACCAGTTGACAATCCACTAACTTAATCACTACCCAATGACCCTTCTATCTAAGTCCTCCCTAGATAAGAGACTTCATCCCACTCCCAATCATCGCAATGATGTCTAGCATCAACATCTCAGTCACTGCATCAACAGCTTGATTTCCAAAAACTCTCCAAACACATAGAAGACACACTCCTATAACAATACCTAGACATGACCCTCATGACTAAGAACAATACTTAGAGTTGCTTAACAACTTCCTCTAAGAATAATGACCATCTCACAATCCGAGTGGTTCACACATACCAACTCTCCTAGAGAGTGGTTCACAAACTCAGCCCTTAGAATTTACATGATGGCTGGCTTCCCTTAAACTAGGTTACAATGCTTCTATTTATAACCTTTTTCCCAACTGGATTTGGGCTTTAAATCTCAGCATGTTAACTGCTACAAATCTGCAGAAGATTCTGCTACTAAATAGATCTTCAATTAAATCTTCAATCAAATCTTCAATTAAATCTTCAATTAAATCTTCATATCTTTTAGCCTTAAAAACAGCAACAAGATCTGCTCCAAATCTAATTGCAACAGAATATATTTTTACCAAGATATTCGCCTACAATCTCTCACTCTCTTCAGCAGAATATCTCTCCAATAATAGAAACACGTAGCCCTAATAAAACAACTCAGACTGATGTTTTATCAACTGATGTCTTAACATCGGGTTTGACATCAGCACAAAATCTGCAACCATTTACAACTTAACACAACCAGAATGTTAGAAACTCATGTTGAAACATCAACCATGACATCCACATTGTTTTACCAAAATTCCAGCCAACTAAAAGAACTAACAATCTCCCCCTTTGGCTAATTTTGGCTAAAACACTTTCAGCTTGCAGCGGAAAAACACTTACTAACATTCACAGCACAACCTGCAGCAATACCAACCAGCTGCAACAACTAGTAACTCAGCACAAAACAAATTCCCCCTCAAAGCAAGAACCATCATACCAGCTGTTCAAACACAATTATTCCCCCTCAAGCCTATACCAACAAAACTAGGCAACACATGGGCTAACTCTCCCCCTTTTTAGCCACAATTGGACAAACTCTGAACATAGCAGCAAGCACAAAAAAATTCCAAAATCAAACTCTGAATCATCCAACCAATATACTCAGAACAAAATCCAGACTCAGCAGCTACTACTGTACATTCTCTCCCTCTTTATGGCCAAAAATTGACAAACATTGGTGTAAATGTATACTTCTGATTCAATCCATTGACCCACAAATCTATAGAACCAGGTCTAAACTGTCAAGAACACCATGAACTTCATCAGTAACACAATGTCACGACATCTTGTCTGACATTACAATCTG
The DNA here is from genome assembly GCA_022829125.1 of Lathyrus tuberosus. Taxonomy (NCBI): domain Eukaryota; kingdom Viridiplantae; phylum Streptophyta; class Magnoliopsida; order Fabales; family Fabaceae; genus Lathyrus; species Lathyrus tuberosus. The sequence continues at coordinate 12,272,787 of JALAZF010000101.1, read as the reverse complement.
GATAACCAGCTTCTTCAACAAAAGATCAATTCTCCCTATCTAAGATAATCAGTGCTCCTTTGCAAGAAGGCCACCTTAAATGAATGGAAAACATAAGACTTATCTTCATGTCTTTAAGAGCGCACCCTCTGTTCAACACACCTGCTCAACGCATTCACTTAATGCTTAATCCTCAAACAATCCAAATACCAGAACTCACATGATTCCCTCTTGGTTTGTTATCTTCTCATGCTCCAAAACTCACATCTTGCGAAGCTGATCAACTTCTCTTTGTAATATCCATAGGAATGATCACAATGAACTCCTTGATCATAACATTTGGAAAAACCAGACACAGTCTTCATCCATCCAGTCAGGAATGCTTCACACAATCATCCACAAGTTATAAAGCACACACACAATGCCTTCCACTGAACTCACACACCAAGACAAGTGTAACTTCTCCCATCAACAAAGACCCTCACAAAGTAATTCCAAAATTTGCACAAATAAAATCGTCCTTCAGACTCCTCCACAGAAGCATGTGCACATATGATTCAAACAATTAGCTTCACATGGCTAGAACCATTCATGTCCACACCAACATGCCATCCAACAGCCTAATGTCATAACATGTTACCTGACATTATATCCTCAGAAGAGGCAACCAATCTCCACAAGCTTGATCATCATGCAAGCTTCACAATATGTGCACCTTTGCAGCAAAATCCATAGATAAGTACTCTCCCTGTCATGGTTAACTAAAGCTCTAGATGGAGATGAACATTTGAGCACACTTGCTGAGCACATTCACATATTGTACTTTCACTCTTGGAGAACACATTCAAATATCCTGACTGGTATGACACTGCTCACAGACTCCACAAATTCTCAGCTTTACTGAGATCTAATCTCTTCAAGAGACACTTGTAGCAGAAAAAGGAACATCTCTTAAAAAATGTTCTGATCAGATCACATCACAATCTCTTCTGACAAGAAACAGCAGTTACTCACACATAAAGTCACATCAGGCTATTCGTGAGGAACAAAAGGATCACCATCCTTCTTTAAACAAATTGTTGGATAAAGATTGAAGTCACATAGATCCCCCAATTTTCCAAAAGCAGTCATTCCCTATCATACTCTTCATCTTCAGATTTCCAAGCAATCAATACCTGATCTACTTCAGTCTTCTCTACATTCTCCATCCAAGGCAGACCTTCTACTTCATCATTCTCCTGTATGACTATGTAGACGCTCCTTAGGCATAATGTATGCACCAAACTCCAGAACCAGAACAAAATCATCCTTTACCAAGGATATCAAACCCAAAAAATGTTCTAACATCTGTTTGGACATTCTTGACACATCACATATACCACACACCATGGTTCTAGATATGCTCCCCCACTGCGTCACCAGCTTGAACAAAGAGAGCTTCAGAAAGCCAGAGAGGACTAAACTCTCATCCACCAAAAGAAGGTATACTTCCATCCTCAACCTAGAACTTCTGCCAAAAGCTCCAAGAGAATTAGAACCTCCTTACATTTTCAACTAAATACTCTTCTGCATAAGAGCAATCAGTTTCAAGCATCTTGCTTGAATGCACACAATGAAACCAACTAAATTCCACCTTTTGATTAATCTCAATCTTCTTCAGAACTCCCACAAGATATCCTGATCCATCTATGAAACCAGATCTTCAAGTCATATGAACTACTTGCTCCAAAGCAAGACATCTTGGATTCACCAAGCCTCTTAGTCATGTAACACCTTCTCAAACCACAGCTCCCGCAAACTGTATGAGATAGATATTTTTGAAGCATCCATAACTTCCATTACTATAGATCACCTCTATCTTAAGCTGATGTGCCACATCACCAGCTGAGACTTCTGATGTTAAGCTAGATGTCAAAACATTATGATATCCAACTATTTAATTCAGCTCTTCCTTCTGCCACTTAGAAGAACCTCCTCCCTTTGCAGAAACAGATTTCCATGCTCTCATAGACTTGATTCAACAATCAAGTTTGAGTAGACAACCTCCATCCTGCTCAAAAACTCCAAAGATTTCAAACCTACCACATCTGAATCTTCAGAAAATAAGTAGTCCAAGACTACCCCATAACTATACCAAATAATGCCACTTCTAAATACACTATAGAACACACAATTTTATTGTTATAATCTCAAGATTCTTTTAAACATCATGATTGTTTCACAGAGTTCTCACACACCAACACACCACGAAGTGAAATAAACAGCCACATAGAGAAAAGTATATTCTCAACACTTCAACAGTCCTGCACTTTTACATCAAACATATACATAGTCTCCCGTCAATGTATTTTGTCATTAGTTGAATGCACAACCTTATCAAAAGCAGACAAATACTCAACTCCTGTTAAGGTAACCTTCTCACACAACAGGCATCTGCTGATTCTTCTTCAAAACAAACCATCATGACAACCATTCACACCACAAAAGCATTCCAGGTTAGGTCAGTGTCTTGGCCTTTCACTCCTCCCTGAGCAAAGAACTGAAATGATGTTTTGACATCAGTTCCGACATCAGCAATCATAGTAAATCACACTAAACATCTACTATGGCTTTGGAGACAACAACCATAGTAATCCACACACATCTCTTGCAAGGGACAAAAGAGGATTGACCATCAGTAGCTGATCAACCTTCAAACCCAAAACATACACACAAATAGGAACCAACATACTCTACATCTCAAGAATCTTCAAACTTTTAATGTTCAGACCTCCTGTCTATCTTTGAGATGTTGGATGCCATCCTTCTATACCTAAAGGAGAGAAACCATTGACTGGTCATCACAAACATCATAGACAAATATGCTTCTCCCAACACTTCAACCTACAAGGATGCCCTTTAATCCTTACAAAAATATGTTCCATTATGTGAGGACACCACATAACTGAACTCCAGCTTTAGAGGAAACTTCTCATGCAGATACCAGGGAACCATAATCCTTTGGTAAAAAAAACACCAACTTCTCCTGGCACAAAACTGAAATTCTCATCCTATGGTTGGTACACACATATAACTCCTTTCAAACAGAATCTGCTCCATGGCCATAAACAAGATTGCAAACAACTGGTTGATTTGATCAGAAGAAACTTTCAGAAATCAGAGAAAATGTCCTTGACATTTGAGCTTGACCTCCACAAAAACAAACAGCCTTTGAACACCTACTCACTTGGATCAGAAATACACTAATCCAATGAGTGACACTATATTGATCATCTCTTGACCAACATACATATCTAAGACATGTTTCTTGAAGGAAACTTCTTAGACACACAACCCAGATGCCTCCTATTCCAAGCCAAGAGTAGGTTCCAAACAGATGTGATCAATACACATTTAGCCCCCAAGCATCTGTTATGCCAAGATTCTGCACAATCTGCTGGTTTTATGTTCCAACATCTGGTAGGACATAAGTTCACACCAAAAGATCCTTTAACACAGCCCAGAGATTGACCTTGTAGGGTTGGAGGCAAGAATAAATTGCTTATAACTTTCTTCAGATCTCTTTTCAACAAGCTCATATAAGAGTTCCTTTATGAGTAGACTTGGGATGAACCACAAGTATCTTTGGCAACTCTAACAAGCTAGTTGAAGATATCCTCAAGTATCACCACACCATGTGATACATCTTCAGAGGAGAACAGAATGTTGCATCCTTAACACAAAACCACCAGGAATTTTCCATCAGATATATATATGCAGCGGAACACACACCAGAAAACTCCTCTACAACCTTCAGGCAAAACATAATAACCCTTGCACAAACACGACATTCCATGTGCACTAGGTCAACATAGGTTTGAAAATAAGTCAAACCACACAGCAGCTCACCACCAAAGCTACAAGCCTGATAACAATGGACAGGTCCAATACACACCCTGTCATGAACAGTTCATCCTCCACTTCAAGGGATCATACAAAAATCTCTATGAACTGACCAAGTCCATACACCTACTCAGCAAAACTATCTTCCTTGCTCATGAACCAGAAAGTATCTTCCCTAGGTCTTATCTAAAAACAGACAGGATGCCTGCTCTGATACCAATTGAAATTCTGGTATAACAGATCCCAGATGTCCTACATGATGTCGAGACATCTGGTCTGACATAAACACCAAGGAAATTATAGGCATTTAAAGAAGTTGCTGAAAAGTAAAGTGCACACAAAATTTGTTCACCCAGTTCGGTCTAACAACCTACATCTGGGGGCATACCAAGCCAGGAAGGAAGTCCACTATTAGCAGTATCAAATTACAGACTCAACAAACCAGTTGACAATCCACTAACTTAATCATTACCCAATGACCCTTCTATCTAAGTCCTCCCTAGATAAGAGACTCCATCTCACTCCCAATCATCGCAATGATGTCTAGCAGTCAACATCTCATTCACTGCATCAACAACTTGATTTCCAAAACCTCTCCAAACACATAGAAGACACACTCCTATAACAATACCTAGACATGACCCTCATGACTAAGAACAATACTTAGAGTTGCTTAACAGCTTCCTCTAAGAACAATGACCATCTCACAATTCGAGTGGTTCACACATACCAACTCTCCTAGAGAGTGGTTCACAAACTCAGCCCTTAGAATTTACATGATGGCTGGCTTCCCTTAAACTAGGTTACAATGCTTATATTTATAACCTTTTTCCCAACTGGATTTTGGCTTTAAATCTCAGCATATTAACTGCTACAAATCTGCAGAAGATTCTGCTACTAAATAGATCTTCAATTAAATCTTCAATCAAATCTTCAATTAAATCTTCAATTAAATCTTCAATTAAATCTTCATATCTTTTAGCCTTAAAAACAACAACAAGATCTGCTCTAAATCTGATTACAACTGAATACATCTTTACCAAGATATTCGCCTACAATATCTCACTCTCTTCAGCAGAATATCTCTCCAATAACAGAAACACGTAGCCCTAATAAAATAACTCAGACTGATGTTTTATCAACTGATGTCTTAACATCGGGTTTGACATCAGCACATAATCTGCAACCATTTACAACTTAACACAACCAGAATGTTAGAAACTCATGTTGAAACATCAACCATGACATCCACATTGTTTTACCAAAATTCCAGCCAACTACAAGAACTTACACCAAACACTCATCCTATTGTAACTACCTCATCCCCCTCGCTTCCCAAACTCTGTAAAAAGAATCTCTCAAACAAAATCGAAAACTTAATAGAATATTCCCATGTCCTGGAAGATGCTCAGATTGCTGAAACTGTTCCTCCACTTCTGAATCCTTACAACATATTCAGAAGACATAATACCCTCACTAGATCCATCAGAACCCTCATAAACAGACCCAACAACGTCAAAAGGTATATCCAGACATCAAGACTGGATCAGTGTAGCCTTAGAGCTACCAACCAGGAGCAAGAAGTAGATCTGGAGATCTCACAAGATATCATTAACAGATGGAAGCGTGAAGGTTACACAACCCTTCACTTTGGAGCTGTTAGACTTATACTTTCTCTACACGGAAGGAAAAACCAGCCAGTCTTTGCCAAGATAGCCTTGCTGGATTCCAGCTATCTCAATTACAAGAACGTCGTTATAGGAACTATGCTAACCTTACTTCATGCCGGAAGTGTTGTCCTTACGGTGTATCCCAACTACAACGTCAGCCTCACTGACCGTACCCTGTCTACCAGATTAAAAGTTCAGATTCAGATCACTGGATCCGACCAAGTCCCTGAAGCTATGGTGGCTACTCTTCACCACCAGATCATCTACCATCTACAGAACCATGCCATAGACCTTCCCACTACAGGATGTTCTTCCGATTCCTTGCTGGTTATGGCCGGCAGAGAAGATGAGATACCCTCGATTGTCCAGATTCCCAGGAGAATTGATAGAAAAGAGTTAACTCATCTGATTCCTCTAGAATAGATGACCAACTATGAAAGACTCCATGAGGATAAAAGACCAATCCAGTCCCAGGAAGTTTTATTTCGAAGATACCCCGACAAGACAGTCAAAACAATATTCAAGAAACTTGAGGAAGAACCCAGTTCGCCTTCCCAGATCTTCCAAACAATGATGATCAGACCAGCTCTTGAAGAAACCTGGTGCCCTATTAATGTTGTTACATCAGATGCTAAACCTATCTATACATACAAGATAAAAGGACACTTCATATGGGATGTTGAGCCCTCCATGTGCGACCCTGATTGTGACTGCTGGATGCATGACAATGATATCGACAGAGATATCATTCGCCCTAAAGCAAAAAAGAAAGGAACATGCAAACCACAACCTCCTCCTCAAAGAAGATCAGACCCTGAAAATGGTCCATGGATAGGAATCCGTGGAAAGAAAAAGTCGTTGTCTTTCTATGAGGAATGCCTTGCAATCCTCAGAAAGGAAGGACTTCTGCCTCCTGATGATCCTACCCTAGTATCATGGTCTCCTAAGGACCATTGCATATCAACAAAACCTCCTCAGCAAGCACAACCAATCCAATGCTTCATGTATATAGCCACTACACTAGAATATGGCCAGCATTTTCCTCCTCTAGAAAGGAAAATAAATCATATCACCAACAGGACATCAAAGCCCTTCATCAATCCCTCTGAAGTTCAAGCTGATGGAAGAATTCCTTTGACCCAGGCCGAAGAAGTTCTCAACTGGCAATCCGAGAACATGGTGGCACAAAATGAGATGCTTCAAAATCTTGATAAAAAGATGGACAAGATTACTAGAGAAACAGAATAATATCTCAAGGGATTTTCCACTAAGCTGAGAAGAAGCTATAAATCTCTCAAAACCCAGGTGGCCTCCTTAGACCAAGAACTCAGCCAAATACATGGCGCGGAGGTCTTCAGTTATGACTTCACCAGATAGGAGAAAGAGATGAGCAAACTGCAAGCTCAAATGAGAGAGATAGGAGATTATGTTAAGAAGAATCATAAGCAAGAAGAAAAGCCTGTTCAAGAGTCATTCCATGGCATTCCTGCTTATCCTTCTTACTACTCAAAACTAGATAGACCTTCAGAACCCGACCTATCGGGTTTCCTAACTACTTCTCCAACCAGGCCTGCGAAGCCTGACTTATCTGGTTTCCTAACTGCTTCACCACCAAAATATTGGACACCAGAAGCTAGAAGACTAAGATTTACCAAGCCCCAAGAAGCCTCAACTTCGAGATCCAAAAGATAGACTACTCGAATGAGCACTTTGTCATCAGACTCTCGGGATGTTCCTGAAACACCTCTTACTACATTCCCCAAGAATAAAGAGGACCCTGACAAAACCTTTTAAGCCTTGGCCATCATAGTAAAACATGAATCGTCTCCAGAAAACCAGACCGTTGTTGGCACTTTAACACCACAAGAAGAAGATTATTGGGCCACAGAACCATCTACGCCCAGGAATGACAACTCCTCTAAAGAAGATGAAGACGAGTCATATCAAAGTACAGACTCTTATGAGACACAGCAGACATTGTCCCTAGAAGATGAATCTCTAGGAACTGAACCAGTTAAGGACCTTATTCCGAAGCTCTTCATGGCTAACATAAAGGAGGAAGATACCTTCTTTGAAGAATCCTCTCAGGAAACTCCAGCAGCTGAAAAGACCAAACCAACAGGTAGACCCTGGTTCACCATTAATGATATACTACCCAATAAATGGAGAAAAAGGATCCTTGATTTCGGTGCTTGGCTTGACACTCAACTAATGAAATCCACTGCTGATCCCTACAAAGTAATTGAAGAATTATGTTGCCGTATGAAGGGAACAATGAAAGAGTGGTACATTAACATCAGAGTTGTCAAACAAGATAAGTTACATTGCTTGCAAACTTCATCCAATCTTCTCGGTGTTATACATCAAGTATTCATCGGTGATGTTGACATTCACAATAGAAAGTACAGACAAGAGTTCTTTGAGATGAAATGTTATTCTCTCAAAACCAAGGACATAGATAAGCATTATCATCGAATGCTTCAGAGATTCTATGCTCTGAACGGTTTCAATGATACCAGCCTCAAGAACACTTGCGTAGCATCTTTGCCTCAGGAGATTCAGCCATAACTCCACAAAATGATAGCTGCGGCACAAAAGGACATTCCCTCCATGAGCCTTGGACAAATCCATCAAATGACTTTAGAAGCACTAGACAAGTTATGCAGACTTCATCAACAATTCTCGGAGGTCCTAAGTCAAAAGTCCAAATACAACAAGGCTTGTAAGAAGTCTTATCTGGAGATCAAATGCAAAGATAGGAAGTGTAGATGTCCCACCAAAAAGAAACATCATAAGCAGAAGTACAAATCCTACAAGGATTACAAAAGAAAGAAGAAAAAAGGGGTCAAGTTCTTCAAAAAGAAACCCTTTCGTGGAAAGGGAAAATCACAAAGATGTTTTATTTATGGACAGAAGGGACATTATTCCAAAGAATGCCCTAACAATAAACACAAGGTTGCCAAACTAATCAACTCCCTCCATCCTGTTGAAGGAGACCTGGAGTCAGTTTACTCTGAACAAAGCTCAGCTGACGAAGAAACAGTCTTCGCCCTTCAAGACTACTATTCTGAAGAAACCTCCCTCTCTGATTCAGGAGGTGAAGATTTTGTCCCCATATATTCCTACAAGGAAATAGGAAGCCCTCTTCCTACTCCTCCTCTACCTTGTGTGGAGATCCATGTCCTAGCCGCAAGGTTCTCTCGACCTAAGAAGGTCATGGCATACATGGACACCGGGGCACAAGTTACAATGATGAATCCCGACATCTTGCCAACTGAGTTATGGAAAACTCACAAAGCTTACTTTATGGCAACAGACAGAGAGACCTTTACGACGAACCTGATGACAAAGAATAAGATAGGAATCAAGTTCTTCCCAGATTACATTATTTGGACACGGGTCATAGGAACAAAGCTTCCAGCCAAAGACATTGTCATCAGAATGGATGTCTATGTGGCAGCCAAGAGACTTCAAATCCTTGCCACTGGAATCAAATACAAAATAGAATTCAGACCATTCTCTCAAATCATGAAGTTGTATTCCTTGTCAAATATCCCTACGGGATATGAAGAAATTAAGTCGAAACTTCTCAAGCTCTGTGTGGATAGCCATGAGAAGTTCCTTCATCCAGAACCCTTGTGGAAGAATGAAGACTTCTTCGTCCAACTTCCCTTCAAGCTTAATGAGGATATCAATCCCACAAAGGCCACTCATCATGGAATGAGTCCTTCTGATTATGCCTTGGCAAGAGAAGAATGCAGCTAGCTGCTCAAACAAGGTCTTATAGAACCCACGAAATCTGAGTGGGCTTGCCAAGCTTTTTATGTAGAGAAAAGATCTGAAAAGGTCAGAGGAAAGAAAAGACTTGTGATCGATTACAAGCCTCAAAACCATTTCCTTCAAGATGACAAGTTCCCTATTCCTAAGACCTCATCTCTGAACGTGTTGATCAAAGACGCCCAGATCTATTCCAAGTTTGACTTAAAGTCAGGTTTTTGGCAATTGGGTATTGACACAAAGGATCGTCCAAAAACAGCCTTTTGCATACCTAATGCCCAATACCAATGGACTGTTTTTCCTTTTGGGCTTAAGGTTGCTCCATCACTGTTCCAAAAGGCCATGACAAAGATATTTGAGCCCATTCTCCACAGTACTCTCATCTACATTAATGATGTGTTACTATTCTCCAAAGACGAAAAGGCTCACAAACAGTTATTGGGCCAATTTGTAACGCCCCAATTTTGTCCGTTTTATTTAATCGAGTCGTTTTGATTATTTTATTATTATATTATTTTATTTTTTACTTTTATTTGATAATGTGTTATTTTTCATTGTCGTGTTATTTTATCGCGTTTTGGGAACGTTTGCGAGATATTTGAGTGTAGGGGTATTTTGGTCTTTTCATTTATTTCTTAAGTTAGAAAGTATAAGAGAAAAGAAAAAGAGAGAAAATAGTAAGGAAGAAAAAGGAAGAGAAGAAAAAGAGGAAGAAAGAAAAGAGAAAGAAAGAAGAAAAGAGAGAAAACTTGGAAAGGAAGAAACTCAATCAACCGACTTTTAAAACACGATTAATCGGGTAAGGGTGCAAAACTCGATTATCTTATGATTGTGTATGATTATGTATGTGTGTGTTGGAATGTTTATTGTGTTTTTATAGCTTTTCAATTCTAGGTCGGAACGATGGAAATCGATGTTTTCGCGGTTGAAATGTGATGTAAATGTTGTAGATTACTTGTTACCATGATTGGGTTATGTTCTGATTGTTATGTTTTGGTTTGGAAGAGTTTTTGGGTGAAAAATATGGTTTTTGGGCTTCAAACAGCGCTGCAGAATTTCTGGGTTTTCCTTGGTTCGCCTAGTGAACCTGGGGCGAAGCAGTAGCAAATGATTTTTCGCGGGTTCGCCTAGCGAGCCAGTTAGCGAAGGTCAGCGAATGTTCGCTAACGTTGTTCGCCTAGCAAACTTTGTATCATTTTGGTTCTGGTTGTTGCTGCCTGGGTTCGCCAAGGGGTTCGCCTAGCAAACTTTGTGTCTGTTTTTATCTGATAGTGGATTCGCTGGACATTCGCCTAGCGAAGGTGGTAGCGAATACTCGCTAGAGGGTTCGCCTAGCGAACATGGCAGTTTGTGCAATTTGTTTTCTTTATAACTTTTGATCCGTGAGTCGGTTTGAGGCGTGGTTTGGTGCGTTGGAAAGCTTTTGGCACGTTCTTTCTTATATTCTTGGTTTCAAGATTGTTAGCCGGTTTAATTAGGTCGGGAATTTGGAATGTATTATTGTTGGCTTTTATTGTTTTAATGATGTGCATTTGACGTGTTATTATGCAACATGCGTGTGATATGTACTGTATGACTGGTGTGATGTTATGTGATGTGAATGTATGCGATTAAATGTTGTGATGATGATTTGTGGCCTAAGGGCAAGAAATTGCGATGGGTGGTGTTTGTTGATACATGCATGGTTATGGTTGCATTTATGTGTGTGCATTTGAATGTCATGAGTCATTGTATGCTGAGCATCATGATATGCATTCTTGTAATGCCGTGTGCCCTAGTGGGTGTGAGCGACGAGTCGGTTCCAGAGGGAATCCGCTATAACATCGTGCGCCTTAAAAAAATAAGAGGACCTAAAGCGATGATTATAGACGGTCGTGTGCCTTATACAAAGAGGACCTAAAGCGATCGGATCGTGTGCCTTATACAAAGAGGACCTAAAGCGATCCATAAACGTCGTGTGCCTTAAAAAAATAAGAGGACCTAAAGCGACGGGGAATGTCGTTTGCCCGACGGGGTGTTACATGAGTAATCCTAAGTAACAAGCGATGGTTCCAATAGTTCCTGAGTAAACTAGTGTTGAGAAATGATGGATGGATGGTACCACATATGCATTGCATAAAGTCGTTGTGTCGGTCTCTGTGCATTTGCATAAATCATGAATGGATTGATTGAGCATGGAATTGTGAATGAAATTGAGGAGTTGACATATGTATATATGTTGATGATATTTGTATCGTGCTTGGTTGGTATACTTTGTGTTGTTTGTGTGGAATTGTGGTATAATTGGTGGTGAGAATATTTTATATGTGTATTTTCTGGTTATTATATAATTGTATGCAATTGTATCATGATTGTGTTTCTCACCCTTCTGCTGTTTTTAAATGCTTTATGAGGCATTGCAAATTAGATGCTGGAGGTCTTTTGTGAAGCTTAGGTCTTCATTCTTTTGTCGGTCAGCTCTGATATGTAGCACCGGGTAGTCGGAGAGATCGAGTGTGATTATTTTGTATTTATGTATATGTATCTTTTGGATTGTATATGTATGATATTGGATATGACAGACAAACTTTTTATGGTATATATACATGAGTTTCAGTTACGGATTTTCCGCTTTTATTCTGTATCTGAATTGTGGGTGTTGGGAACTCAGTTCCTTTGTTATGTGCTACCTGAATTGTTGCATATCTTTATGAGCAGGTTGATGTGTATTTGTCCTAAATTGATGTGACCCCCCGGTCTATGCTGTGAATGTTTTTAAATATACTCTGATTAATTATTATCGCTTTATTTAATTGGGGGTATAGATTGAGGGTGTCACATTAAGTGGTATCAGAGCCAGTCAGTGTCAGTTTATGTCAGTCCTTGTCGGTGTTTGTGTTTGGGTGAGCTGTTTGTTTAACCATAGTTACTGTTATTGGAAATGAACAGAATATGGATGGTAGGAATCACGCTGCTTTAGCTGCTGCGATGCAAGCTATGGCTCGGACTGTGCAGGGTGCACCTAATGCTGCTGGTAATGACGAGTTCTGGAAGAACAAACCGCCTATCTTCAAAGGAAGATATGATCCTGATGGTGCTCAGATTTGGCTGAAAGAGATTGAAAGGCTCTTCTGAGTGATGGATTGTGCTAAGGATTAGAAGGTGAGACTGGGTACTCACATGTTACTGAAAGAAGCTGATGATTGGTGGGTTGGTACTCGTCATGTGTTGGAAGCTGCAGAGGAGGAGATTTCTTGGGCTGTGTTTAGCATTGAGTTTCTGAGGAAGTACTTTCCTGAAGATGTAAGAGGAAAGAAGGAAATCGAGTTCTTGGAGTTAAAACAAGGTAATATGTTCGTTGTTGATTATACTGCTAAGTTTGTGGAGCTTGTGCAGTTTTATCCACATTATGCTGAAGCGACTGCGGAGTTTTCTAAGTGTGTGAAGTTTGAGAACGGGTTGTGTCCTGAGATAAAGCAGGCAATCGGTTATCAAAGGATTATAAGGTTTTCTGATTTGGTGGACTGTTGTAGGATTTATGAAGAAGATAGTAAAGCTTGTTCTACTCACTATAAGAGTGTGAGCGAGAGGAAAGGGAAGCAACAGTTTCGTAGTGGTCCGTATGTGTCACCAGCTGATAAAGGTAAACAAAGGGGTAGTTTTAAGAGAAGGCCAAGTGGAGGGGGTATGTCTAATCCTCTGAGATTTTTTAGGTGTGGTGACCTAGGACATCGTCAGTTTGAATGTAGGAAAGATATGAGGAAGTGTTCTAATTGTGGAGGTTTAGGACACATTGCAGCTGATTGTAAGAGGAACGTGGTGAAGTGTTTCAATTGTGGTGAATCTGGACATGTTAGTACGAAGTGTCCGAAACCGAAGCAAGCTCCAACTGGTGGGAAAGTTTTTGCATTGGCGGGAACCCAGACTTCTAGTGCAGACCGTCTGATCTAAGGTACTTGTTTTATTAATAGTACACCTTTAGTTGCTATTATTGATACCGGAGCGACTCATTCGTTTATTTCGTCTGAGTGCGTGAAGCGTTTGAATCTTGTGTTGTCTTCGATGGGTGGAGAGATGGTTATTGATACTCCAGCAATGGGGTCAGTAACTACTTCTTTGGTTTGTTTAAGTTATCCTTTGACCATTTATGGTAAAGATTTTGAGATGGATTTGGTGTGTTTGCCGTTGGAGGGTTTAGATGTGGTTTTGGGAATGAATTGGTTGCAGTTTAATCGGGTTCACATTGATTGTTATCATAAGCTGGTAAGATTTCCTTCTCTTGAGGGAGACGAGGACTCGAGTTTCTAATCTACCAAAGAGTTGAAGAAACTTTTGGTGGATGAAGCTCAGTTGTTTGGGTTGTTTGCATCGTTTACTGTGGATAGTCAAGTTTCACTTGATGTGTTTCCTGTTGTGTGTGATTTTCCGGAGGTGTTTCCTGAGGATATTTCAGATGTGCCGCCAGAGAGAGAGGTGGAGTTTTCTATAGATCTAGTTCCTGGTACTAGACCTGTGTCTATGGCACCATATCGGATGTCGGCATCTAAATTGGTTGAGTTAAAGAAGCAGTTGAATGAATTGTTGGAAAAGAGGTTTGTGAGGCCAAGTGTGTCGCCTTGGGGTGCTCCAGTTTTATTGGTGAAAAAGAAAGATGGAAGTATGTGATTGTTATTGATTATCGCCAGCTGAATAAGGTGACGATAAAAAATAAGTATCCTCTTCCAAGAATTGATGATCTGATGGATCAGTTGGTTGGTGCATGTGTGTTTAGTAAGATTGATTTAAGATCAGGGTATCATCAGATTAGGGTGAAAGAGGAAGATATTCAGAAGACGGCTTTTAGGACACGATACGGTCATTATGAATATTCTGTGATGTCGTTCGGGGTTTCTAATGCGCCAGGTGTGTTTATGGAGTACATGAATCGTATTTTCCACGAGCATTTGGATCGTTTTGTTGTTGTGTTTATTGATGATATCTTAATTTATTCTAAGTCTCGGGAGGAGCACGCGGAGCATTTGCGTATTGTTTTGCAGGTTTTGAAGGAGAGGAAACTTTTTGCCAAATTGTCCAAGTGTGAGTTCTGGTTGTCAGAAGTGAGTTTTCTTGGGCACGTGATTTCAGGTAATGGTATTGATGTGGATCCATCTAAAGTAGATGCAGTTCTACAATGGGAGGCTCCTAGATCCGTTACTGAGATTCAAAGCTTTTTGGGTTTGGTCGGATATTATCGGAGGTTCATTGAAGGTTTTTCTAAGCTAGCACTTCCATTGACCCAGTTGACTTGTAAAGGTCAAGCGTTCATTTGGGATATTCGGTTGAGGAAAGTTTTAGTGAGCTGAAGAGAAGATTAACTACAGCTCCGATTTTGATTTTACCGGATCCTAATGAACCGTTTGTGGTGTATTGTGATGCGTCTTTGATTGGTCTAGGTGGAGTGCTGATGCAAGAAGGTAAGGTGGTGGCTTATGCTTTGAGGCAATTGAGGATTCATGAGAAAAATTATCCTACTCATGATCTTGAGTTAGCGGCTGTGGTTTTTGTGTTGAAGATTTGGAGGCATTATCTCTACGGTGTAAGATTCGAAGTCTTTAGTGATCATAAGAGTTTGAAATATTTGTTTGATCAGAAAGAGTTGAATATGAGGCAACGGAGATGGTTGGAATTTTTGAAGGACTATGACTTTGGCTTGAATTATCATCCTAGTAAAGCTAATGTGGTAGCCGATGCGTTGAGTCGGAAATCGTTGCATATGTCGGCTTTGATGGTTAAGGAGTGGGAACTTTTGGAATCGTTTAGAGATGTGAGTTTGGTATGCGAAGTGACGTCAGATAGTGTGGGGCTTGGAATGTTAAAAGTTACTAATGATTTTCTGTTGGCCGTTAGCGAGAAACAGAAGATGGATGTGAAATTTGTGGATTTGATGACGGTTGGTGATCAAAGTGTGGATGAGGACTTTAAAGTGGATGATAAAGGTGTTTTGAGGTTCCGAGGTAGAATTTGTATTCCGGACGATTCGGAGTTGAAAAGGATGATTTTGGAGGAAGGACACCAGAGTAATTTGAGTATACATCTGGGAGCTAATAAAATGTACAAAGATTTGAAGAAGATTTTCTGGTGGTCGGGTTTGAAAAGAGATGTGGCTCAGTTTGTGTATTCCTGTTTGACGTGTCAGAAGTCGAAGGTAGAACATCTGAGGCCTAGTGGATTGTTGCAACCGTTGGATATTCCTGCGTGGAAATGGGACAACATTTCTATGGATTTTGTAATAGGGTTGCCGAATACTCAGCGAGGACATAATTCTATTTGGGTGGTTGTAGATAGGCTGACTAAATCGGCTCATTTCATTCCGATTGACATCATTTTTTCTTTGGAGAGGTTGGCTGAGATTTACATCAGTGTGATTGTGAAATTGCATGGTGTTCCATTAAGTATTGTTTCTGATCGAGATCCGCAGTTTACTTTGAGATTTTGGGAAAGTTCACAAAAGGCATTGGGTTCTAAATTGAGATTGAGTTCAGCTTATCATCCACAGACTGATGGACAAACAGAGAGAACGATTCAGTCGTTGGAAGATTTGTTGAGGGCTTGTGTTCTTGAACAAGGTGGTGTGTGGGATAGTTATCTTGCGTTGATTGAATTCACGTATAACAACAGTTTCCATTCGAGTATTAGAATGGCACCGTTTGAAGCGTTATATGGACGAAGATGTTGAACACCGTTGTGTTGGCACGCATCTGGTGAGAGTTCGGTGGTTGGACCGGAGTTGGTGCAACAGACTACGGAAAAGGTGAAGCTAATTCGCGAGAAAATGAAGGCTTCTCAGAGTAGGCAAAAGAGTTATCATGATCGAAGAAGGAAAGATCTTGAGTTTCAAGAGGGCGATCGTGTATTTTTGAGAGTTACGCCGGTAACGGGTGTTGGTCGTGTATTGAAGTCGAAGAAGCGTACTTCTCGGTTTATTGGTCCTTACCAGATATCCGTGAGATTGGGTGATGTGGCTTATAGAGTGGCGTTGCCGCCAAATCCTTCGAATTTGCATGATGTCTTCCATGTTTCACAGCTTTGGAAGTATGTTTCGGATCCGTCGCATGTAATTCCGATGGATGAGGTTGAGGTAAGGGAGAACCTTATGGTTGAGGCATTACCAGTTATGATTTTGGATCGAGAGTCGAAGCAGTTGAGAGGCAAGAATATTGCACTTGTGAAAGTAGCGTGGGGAGGCGCTGCTGAGGGCAATTTGACTTGGGAGTTGGAGAGTCGGATGCGGGAGTCGTATCCAGAGTTGTTCGTCTCAGGTAATATTTTCGAGGACGAAAATTTCTAAGTGGGGGAGAGTTGTAACGCCCCAATTTTGTCCGTTTTATTTAATCGAGTCGTTTTGATTATTTTATTATTATATTATTTTATTTTTTACTTTTATTTGATAATGTGTTATTTTTCATTGTCGTGTTATTTTATCGCGTTTTGGGAATGTTTGCGAGATATTTGAGTGTAGGGGTATTTTGGTCTTTTCATTTATTTCTTAAGTTAGAAAGTATAAGAGAAAAGAAAAAGAGAGAAAATAGTAAGAAAGAAAAAGGAAGAGAAGAAAAAGAGGAAGAAAGAAAAGAGAAAGAAAGAAGAAAAGAGAGAAAACTTGGAAAGGAAGAAACTCAATCAACCGACTTTTAAAACACGATTAATCGGGTAAGGGTGCGAAACTCGATTATCTTATGATTGTGTATGATTATGTATGTGTGTGTTGGAATGTTTATTGTGTTTTTATAGCTTTTCAATTCTAGGTCGGAACGATGGAAATCGATGTTTTCGCGGTTGAAATGTGATGTAAATGTTGTAGATTACTTGTTACCATGATTGGGTTATGTTCTGATTGTTATGTTTTGGTTTGGAAGAGTTTTTGGGTGAAAAATATGGTTTTTGGGCTTCAAACAGCACTGCAGAATTTCTGGGTTTTCCTTGGTTCGCCTAGCGAACCTGGGGCGAAGCAGTAGCGAATGATTTTTCGCGGGTTCGCCTAGCGAGCCAGTTAGCGAAGGTCAGCGAATGTTCGCTAACGTTGTTTGTCTAGCGAACTTTGTATCTTTTTGGTTCTAGTTGTTGCTGCCTGGGTTCGCCAAGGGGTTCGCCTAGCGAACTTTGTGTCTATTTTTATCTGATAGTGGATTCGCTGGACATTCGCCTAGCGAAGGTGGTAGCGAATACTCGCTAGAGGGTTCTCCTAGTGAACATGGCAGTTTGTGCAATTTGTTTTCTTTATAACTTTTGATCCGTGAGTCGGTTTGAGGCGTGGTTTGGTGCGTTGGAAAGCTTTTGGCACGTTCTTTCTTATATTAATGGTTTTGAGATTGTTAGCCGATTTAATTAGGTCGGGAATTTGGAATTTGTTGTTGTTGGCTTTTATTGTTTTAATGATGTGCATTTGACGTGTTATTATGCAACATGCGTGTGATATGTACTTTATGACTGGTGTGATGTTATGTGATGTGAATGTATGCGATTAAATATTGTGATGATGATTTGTGGCCTAAGGGCAAGAAATTGCGATGGGTGGTGTTTGTTGATATATGCATGGTTATGGTTGCATTTATGTGTGTGCATTTGAATGTCATGAGTTATTGTATGCTGAGCATCATGATATGCATTCTTGTAATGTCGTGTGCCCTAGTGGGTGTGAGCGACGGGTCGGTTCCAGAGGGAATCCACTATAACATCGTGTGCCTTAAAAAAATAAGAGGACCTAAAGGGATGATTATAGACGGTCGTGTGCCTTATACAAAGAGGACCTAAAGCGATCGGATCGTGTGCCTTATACAAAGAGGACCTAAAGCGATCCATAAACGTTGTGTGCCTTAAAAAAATAAGAGGACCTAAAGCGACGGGGAACGTCGTTTGCCCGACGGGGTGTTACATGAGTAATCCTAAGTAACAAGCGATGGTTCCAATAGTTCCTGAGTGAACTAGTGTTGAGAAATGATGGATGGATGGTACCACATATGCATTGCATAGAGTCGTTGTGTCGGTCTCTGTGCATTTGCATAAATCATGAATGGATTGATTGAGCATGTAATTGTGAATGAAATTGAGGAGTTGACATATGTATATATGTTGATGATATTTGTATTGTGCTTGGTTGGTATACTTTGTGTTGTTTGTGTGGAATTGTGGTATAATTGGTGGTGAGAATATTTTATATGTGTATTTTCTGGTTATTATATAATTGTATGCAATTGTATCATGATTGTGTTTCTCACCCTTCTGCTGTTTTTAAATGCTTTATGAGGCATTGCAGATTAGATGCTGGAGGTCTTTTGTGAAGCTTAGGTCTTCATTCTTTTGTCGGTCGGCTCTGATATGTAGCACCGGGTAGTCGGGGAGATCGAGTGTGATTATTTTGTATTTATGTATATGTATCTTTTGGATTGTATATGTATGATATTGGATATGACAGACAAACTTTTTATGGTATATATACATGAGTTTCAGTTACGGATTTTCCGCTTTTATTCTGTATTTGAATTGTGGGTGTTGGGAACTCAGTTCCTTTGTTATGTGTTACCTGAATTGTTGCATATCTTTATGAGCAGGTTGATGTGTATTTGTCCCAAATTGATGTGACCCCTCGGTCTATGCCGTGAATGTTTTTAAATATACTCTGATTAATTATTATCGCTTTATTTAATTGGGGGTATAGATTGAGGGTGTCACATTAAGTGGTATCAGAGCCAGTCAGTGTCAGTTTATGTCAGTCCTTGTCGGTGTTTGTGTTTGGGTGAGCTGTTTGTTTAACCATAGTTACTGTTATTGGAAATGAACAGAATATGGATGGTAGGAATGACGCTGCTTTAGCTGCTGCGATGCAAGCTATGGCTCGGGCTGTGCAGGGTGCACCTAATGCTGTTGGTAATGACGAGTTCAGGAAGAACAAACCGCCTATCTTCAAAGGAAGATATGATCCTGATGGTGCTCAGATTTGGCTGAAAGAGATTGAAAGGCTCTTCTGAGTGATGGATTATGCTGAGGATCAGAAGGTGAGACTGGGTACTCACATGTTACTGGAAGAAGCTGATGATTGGTGGGTTGGTACTCGTCATGTGTTGGAAGCTGCAGAGGAGGAGATTTCTTGGGCTGTGTTTAGCATTGAGTTTCTGAGGAAGTACTTTCCTGAAGATGTAAGAGGAAAGAAGGAAATCGAGTTCTTGGAGTTAAAACAAGGTAATATGTTCGTTGTTGATTATACTGCTAAGTTTGTGGAGCTTGTGCAGTTTTATCCATATTATACTGAAGCGACTACGGAGTTTTCTAAGTGTGTGAAGTTTGAGAATGGGTTGCGTCCTGAGATAAAGCAGGCAATCGGTTATCAAAGGATTATAAGGTTTTCTGATTTGGTGGACTGTTGTAGGATTTATGAAGAAGATAGTAAAGCTTGTTCTACTCACTATAAGAGTGTGAGCGAGAGGAAAGGGAATCAACAGTTTCGTAGTGGTCCGTATGTGTCACCAGCTGATAAAGGTAAACAAAGGGGCAGTTTTGAGAGAAGGCCAAGTGGAGGGGGTATGTCTAATCCTCTGAGATTTTTTAGGTGTGGTGACCTAGGACATCATCAGTTTGAATGTAGGAAAGATATGAGGAAGTGTTCTAATTGTGGAGGTTTAGGACACATTGCAGCTGATTGTAAGAGGAACATGGTGAAGTGTTTCAATTGTGGTGAATCTGGACATGTTAGTACGAAGTGTCCGAAACCGAAGCAAGCTCCAACTGGTGGAAAAGTTTTTGCATTGGCGGGAACCCAGACTTCTAGTGCAGACCGTCTGATCTGAGGTACTTGTTTTATTAATAGTACACCTTTAGTTGCTATTATTGATACCGGAGTGACTCATTCGTTTATTTCGCCTGAGTTCGCGAAGCGTTTGAATCTTGTGTTGTCTTCGATGGGTGGAGAGATGGTTATTGATACTCCAGCAATGGGGTCAGTAACTACTTCTTTGGTTTGTTTAAGTTATCCTTTGACCATTTATGGTAAAGATTTTGAGATGGATTTGGTGTGTTTGCCGTTGGAGGGTTTAGATGTGGTTTTGGGAATGAATTGGTTGCAGTTTAATCGAGTTCACATTGATTGTTATCATAAGCTGGTAAGATTTCCTTCTCTTGAGGGAGACGAGGACTCGAGTTTCTTATCTACCAAAGAGTTGAAGAAACTTTTGGTGGATGAAGCTCAGTTGTTTGGGTTGTTTGCATCGTTGACTGTGGATAGTCAAGTTTCACTTGATGTGTTTCCTGTTGTGTGTGATTTTCCGGAGGTGTTTCCTGAGGATATTTCAGATGTGCCGCCAGAGAGAGAGGTGGAGTTTTCTATAGATCTAGTTCCTGGTACTAGACCTGTGTCTATGGCACCATATCGGAGATCGGCATCTAAATTGGTTGAGTTAAAGAAGCAGTTGAATGAATTGTTGGAAAAGAGGTTTGTGAGGCCAAGTGTGTCGCCTTGGGGTGCTCCAGTTTTATTGGTGAAAAAGAAAGATGGAAGTATGTGATTGTTATTGATTATCGCCAGCTGAATAAGGTGACGATAAAAAATAAGTATCCTCTTCCAAGAATTGATGATCTGATGGATCAGTTGGTTGGTGCATGTGTGTTTAGTAAGATTGATTTAAGATCAGGGTATCATCAGATTAGGGTGAAAGAGGAAGATATTCAGAAGACGGCTTTTAGGACACGATACGGTCATTATGAATATTCTGTGATGTCGTTCGGGGTTTCTAATGCGCCAGGTGTGTTTATGGAGTACATGAATCGTATTTTCCACGAGCATTTGGATCGTTTTGTTGTTGTGTTTATTGATGATATCTTAATTTATTCTAAGTCTCGGGAGGAGCACGCGGAGCATTTGCGTATTATTTTGCAGGTTTTGAAGGAGAGGAAACTTTTTTCCAAATTGTCCAAGTGTGAGTTCTGGTTGTTAGAAGTGAGTTTTCTTGGGCACGTGATTTCAGGTAATGGTATTGCTGTGGATCCATCTAAAGTAGATGCAGTTCTACAATGGGAGGCTCCTAGATCCGTTACTGAGATTCAAAGCTTTTTGGGTTTGGCCGGATATTATCGGAGGTTCATTGAAGGTTTTTCTAAGCTAGCACTTCCATTGACCTAGTTGACTTGTAAAGGTCAAGCGTTCATTTGGGATATTCGGTTGAGGAAAGTTTTAGTGAGCTGAAGAGAAGATTGACTACAGCTCCGATTTTGATTTTACCGGATCCTAATGAACCGTTTGTGGTGTATTGTGATGCGTCTTTGATTGGTCTAGGTGGAGTGCTGATGCAAGAAGGTAAGGTGGTGGCTTATGCTTCGAGGCAATTGAGGATTCATGAGAAAAATTATCCTACTCATGATCTTGGGTTAGCGGCTGTGGTTTTTGTGTTGAAGATTTGGAGGCATTATCTCTACGGTGCAAGATTCGAAGTCTTTAGTGATCATAAGAGTTTGAAATATTTGTTTGATCAGAAAGAGTTGAATATGAGGCAACGGAGATGGTTGGAGTTTTTGAAGGACTACGACTTTGGCTTGAATTATCATCCTGGTAAAGCTAATGTGGTAGCCGATGCGTTGAGTCGGAAATCGTTGCATATGTCGGCTTTGATGGTTAAGGAGTGGGAACTTTTGGAATCGTTTAGAGATATGAGTTTGGTATGCGAAGTGACGTCGGATAGCGTGAGGCTTGGAATGATAAAAGTTACTAATGATTTTTTGTTGGCCGTTAGCGAGAAACAGAAGATGGATGTGAAATTTGTGGATTTGATGACGGTTGGTGATCAAAGTGTGGATGAGGACTTTAAAGTGGATGATAAAGGTGTTTTGAGGTTCCGAGGTAGAATTTGTATTCCGGACGATTCGGAGTTGAAAAGGATGATTTTGGAGGAAGGACACCAGAGTAATTTGAGTATACATTCGGGAGCTAATAAAATGTACAAAGATTTGAAGAAGATTTTCTGGTGGTCGGGTTTGAAAAGAGATGTGGCTCAGTTTGTGTATTCCTGTTTGACGTGTCAGAAGTCGAAGGTAGAACATTTGAGGCCTAGTGGATTGTTGCAACCGTTGGATATTCCTGCGTGGAAATGGGACAACATTTATATGGATTTTGTAATAGGGTTGCCGAATACTCAGCGAGGACATAATTCTATTTGGGTGGTTGTAGATAGGCTGACTAAATCGGCTCATTTCATTCCGATTGACATCATTTTTTCTTTGGAGAGGTTGGCTGAGATTTACATCAGTGTGATTGTGAAATTGCATGGTGTTCCGTTAAGTATTGTTTCTGATCGAGATCCGCGGTTTACTTCGAGATTTTGGGAAAGTTCACAAAAGGCATTGGGTTCTAAATTGAGACTGAGTTCAACTTATCATCCGCAGACGGATGGACAAACAGAGAGACCGATTCAGTCGTTGGAAGATTTGTTGAGGGCTTGTGTTCTTGAACAAGGTGGTGTGTGGGATAGTTATCTTGCGTTGATTGAATTCACGTATAACAACAGTTTCCATTCGAGTATTAGAATGGCACCGTTTGAAGCGTTATATGGACGAAGATGTCGAACACCGTTGTGTTGGCACGCATCTGGTGAGAGTTCGGTGGTTGGACCGGAGTTGGTGCAACAGACTACGGAAAAGGTGAAGCTAATTCGCGAGAAAATGAAGGCTTCTCAGAGTAGGCAAAAGAGTTATCATGATCGAAGAAGGAAAGATCTTGAGTTTCAAGAGGGCGATCGTGTATTTTTGAGAGTTACGCCGGTAACGGGTGTTGGTCGTGCATTGAAGTCGAAGAAGCGTACTTCTCGGTTTATTGGTCCTTACCAGATATCCGCGAGATTGAGTGATGTGGCTTATAGGGTGGCGTTGCCGCCGAATCTTTCGAATTTGCATGATGTGTTCCATGTTTCACAGCTTCGAAAGTATGTTCCGGATCCGTCGCATGTAATTCCGATGGATGAGGTTGAGGTAAGGGAGAACCTTATGGTTGAGGCATTACCAGTTATGATTTTGGATCGAGAGTCGAAGCAGTTGAGAGGCAAGAATATTGCACTTGTGAAAGTAGCGTGGGGAGGCGCTACTGAGGGCAATTTGACTTGGGAGTTGGAGAGTCGGATGCGGGAGTCGTATCCAGAGTTGTTCGTCTCAGGTAATATTTTCGAGGACGAAAATTTCTAAGTGGGGGAGAGTTGTAACGCCCCAATTTTGTCCGTTTTATTTAATCGAGTCGTTTTGATTATTTTATTATTATATTATTTTATTTTTGACTTTTATTTGATAATGTGTTATTTTTCATTGTCGTGTTATTTTATCGCGTTTTGGGAACGTTTGCGAGATATTTGAGTGTATGGGTATTTTGGTCTTTTCATTTATTTCTTAAGTTAGAAAGTATAAGAGAAAAGAAAAAGAGAGAAAATAGTAAGGAAGAAAAAGGAAGAGAAGAAAAAGAGGAAGAAAGAAAAGAGAAAGAAAGAAGAAAAGAGAGAAAACTTGGAAAGGAAGAAACTCAATCAACCGACTTTTAAAACACGATTAATCGGGTAAGGGTGCGAAACTCGATTATCTTATGATTGTGTATGATTATGTATGTGTGTGTTGGAATGTTTATTGTGTTTTTATAGTTTTTCAATTCTAGGTCGGAATGATGGAAATCGATGTTTTCGCGGTTGAAATGTGATGTAAATGTTGTAGATTACTTGTTACCATGATTGGGTTATGTTCTGATTGTTATGTTTTGGTTTGGAAGAGTTTTTGGGTGAAAAATATGGTTTTTGGGCTTCAAACAGCGCTGCAGAATTTCTGGGTTTTCCTTGGTTCGCCTAGCGAACCTGGGGCGAAGCAGTAGCGAATGATTTTTCGCGGGTTCGCCTAGCGAGCCAGTTAGCGAAGGTCAGCGAATGTTCGCTAACGTTGTTTGTCTAGCGAACTTTGTATCGTTTTGGTTCTAGTTGTTGCTGCCTGGGTTCGCCAAGGGGTTCGCCTAGCGAACTTTGTGTCTGTTTTTATCTGATAGTGGATTCGCTGGACATTCGCCTAGCGAAGGTGGTAGCGAATACTCGCTAGAGGGTTCGCCTAGCGAACATGGCAGTTTGTGTAATTTGTTTTCTTTATAACTTTTGATCCGTGAGTCGGTTTGAGGCGTGGTTTGGTGCGTTGGAAAGCTTTTGGCACGTTCTTTCTTATATTAATGGTTTTGAGATTGTTAGCAGATTTAATTAGGTCGGGAATTTGGAATTTGTTGTTGTTGGCTTTTATTGTTTTAATGATGTGCATTTGGCGTGTTATTATGCAACATGCGTGTGATATGTACTGTATGACTGGTGTGATGTTATGTGATGTGAATGTATGCGATTAAATTTTGTGATGATGATTTGTGGCCTAAGGGCAAGAAATTGCGATGGGTGGTGTTTGTTGATATATGCATGGTTATGGTTGCATTTATGTGTGTGCATTTGAATGTCATGAGTCATTGTATGCTGAGCATCATGATATGCATTCTTGTAATGTCGTGTGCCCTAGTGGGTGTGAGCGACGGGTCGGTTCCAGAGGGAATCCGCTATAACATCGTGTGCCTTAAAAAAATAAGAGGATCTAAAGCGATGATTATAGACGATCGTGTGCCTTATACAAAGAGGACCTAAAGCGATCGGATCGTGTGCCTTATACAAAGAGGACCTAAAGCGATCCATAAACGTCGTGTGCCTTAAAAAAATAAGAGGACCTAAAGCGACGGGGAACGTCGTTTGCCCGACGGGGTGTTTCATGAGTAATCCTAAGTAACAAGCGATAGTTCCAATAGTTCCTGAGTGAACTAGTGTTGAGAAATGATGGATGGATGGTACCACATATGCATTGCATAGAGTCGTTGTGTCGGTCTCTGTGCATTTGCATAAATCATGAATGGATTGATTGAGCATGGAATAGTGAATAAAATTGAGGAGTTGACATATGTATATATGTTGATGATATTTGTATCGTGCTTGGTTGGTATACTTTGTGTTGTTTGTGTGGAATTGTGGTATAATTGGTGGTGAGAATATTTTATATGTGTATTTTCTGATTATTATATAATTGTATGCAATTGTATCATGATTGTGTTTCTCACCCTTCTGCTGTTTTTAAATGCTTTATGAGGCATTGCAGATTAGATGCTGGAGGTCTTTTGCGAAGCTTAGGTCTTCATTCTTTTGTCGGTCGGCTCTGATATGTAGCACCGGGTAGTCGGGGAGATCGAGTGTGATTATTTTGTATTTATGTATATGTATCTTTTGGATTGTATATGTATGATATTGGATATGACAGACAAACTTTTTATGGTATATATACATGAGTTTCAGTTACGGATTTTCCGCTTTTATTCTGTATCTGAATTGTGGGTGTTGGGAACTCAGTTCCTTTGTTATGTGCTACCTGAATTATTGCATATCTTTATGAGCAGGTTGATGTGTATTTGTCCCAAATTGATGTGACCCCTCGGTCTATGCCGTGAATGTTTTTAAATATACTCTGATTAATTATTATCGCTTTATTTAATTGGGGGTATAGATTGAGGGTGTTACACAATTCCTTAAGATAGCCCAACAACACAGAATAATGCTTTATGAGAAAAAGAGCCAATTGGACCAGACTGAAATTGATTTTTTAGGAATGCATTTCTCTCATGGAAAATATCAACCTCAACCTCACATTGCTCAAGAGTTGTTGAATTTTCCAGATGAGAATCTCACAATCAAGCAAATTCAGCAATTTCTCGGTATAATCAATTATATCAAAGATTTCATTCCTAGACTTGCCAAATACACCAGTACTTTGTCTCAACTGCTGAAAAAGAAACCACAACCATGGGGAGAAGAACAAACCAAAACTGTAAGATCTTTGAAGGAAATAGCCCAATCTCCTCCTGCTCTCAAAATCCCTGGAGAAGGAAAACGAGTCCTCCAGACTGATGCCAGTGACCACTATTGGGGAGCAGTTCTAATTGAAGAAACAGGTGGTAAGAGATACTATTGCGGCCACGCCAGTGGTCAGTTCAAAGATGCAGAGAAGCATTACCACACCATCTACAAGGAAACCCTTGCAGTAAAGATGGGAATCCAAAAGTTTGATTTCCACCTTTACTGCAAGGGCTTCCATGTAGGTGGTGTGGTAATGCTTCTTTGCATCTTTGAACTAACCACTGGCGTGGCCGCAATAACATCTCTTGCCACCTGTTTCTTCGATTAGAACTGCTCCCCAATAGTGGTCACTGGCATCAGTCTGGAGGACTCGTTTTCCTTCTTCAGGGATTTTGAGAGCAGGAGGAGATTGGGCTATTTCCTTCAAAGCTCTTACATGCAAAGGTTTCTAGAGATATATCTCCGAAAAAATATAACATGCAAAGGTAACATGAAAATTCAAATTGTTGCCCACTTCTTTCAGAAATATATTTCCGAAACTTTCACTGAACTAATTAATATTCATATTTTTTTCAAATGGTCCTAGACATATATCTCCGAAATAAATCTTTAACAAATCTACATAATGTCTAAGAAACACAACCTTAAGAAATTCTCATAAATTTGTAATTTATGTATGTTCGTCATTATAACCACAGTTGAACCCAAAGTTTAAGCTAGTATACATAATTGATCCACTTAGAAATAACCCGTTTTATCCCAACCAAACCAACAATTAAACAATGTGGTTTTGGAAAATTTTACTCCATACCCCTACAGTTATACCAATACCCCTACAATTTTTAAAAAATGTCAATTTTGTCCTTATTTTTTTTAACTATTTATTTTTTATTGTTCGTGTCAATTTTTATTCATCGGAAGACTTGCCGACAGTGTACCGGAACACTTAGACCAAGACTTCCGGTCTTAATAATACCATTTTGGATGTATTCCGTGGCCTAAAGTAATGAATATCATTCCGGTAAAAAATTTCTAAATGAGTTTCGGCAACGGTTAAAAACCGTGGCCTAAAATAATGAATATCATTCCGGAACACTTTTTGAAAGTGTTCCGGATAAAAAAAATTCTAAATGAGTTTCAGCAACGGTTAAAAACCGTGGCCTAAAATAATGAATATCATACCGGACCACTTTTTGAGAGTGTTCCGGTTTTAAAAAAATTCTAAATGAGTTCTGCAACGGGTAAAAACCGTGGCTTAAAGTAACGAATATCATATCGGAACACTTTTAAAAAGTGTTCCGGAATGATATTCGTTACTTTAGGCTACGGTTTTTAACCGTTGCTGAAACTTATTTAGATTTATTTTTAAACCGGAACACATTCTGTGTTTTAATAATACATCCAAATAGTATTATTAAGATTGGAAGTATTGGCCTAAGTGTTCCGGTACACTTTCGGCAAGTCTTTCGATGAATAAAAATTGACACGAACAATAAAAAGTAAAAAATAAAAAATAATTAAAAATAAATAAGGGTAAAATTGACATTTTAAAAAAATTGTAGGGGTATTGATATAACTATAGGGATATGGGGTAAAATTTTCGTGGTTTTGCTATTAAACTAAAGATTTTTTCTCCATGCAAAGTGTTTGTGTACGGTGAAACTCACAACGTATCAATTTGTCTTACTACTTAAGACGACATTCAAACCATACTTGTCCAAACTAAAGATTAACATGATTAAGCACATCGTCCACCATTGGCTACTCCTGAGGGTTAGGCATAAACTTCATTGTATACCATAGACTTAACAATATTGATAAGTTATTGAGAAACCCAATACACAATATCATGCTTCTCCATATCAATCTACGTTTAAAAAATATATAATCAAATAATCAAATATATATTGTAAAAACAAATAATCAAGCATGTGACCATAATTTTGTCGTTTTTATTCAACAGCTTAATTATTTTACATGTAAATAATATATAGGCTAAAATACAGTTTTAGTTTTTTATTTGTCAAAATTCATGGTTTTGGTACCCTATTTTATTTTTTAACAATTTTGGTCCCCCACCTTCACTGTTCATGCACTGTTCATGTACGGACGTATACTGTTTATGTACGGACATGTACGAACCAGTTACTGTTCATCATTTTTTTGAGCCAAAATTGAGGTGGGAGACCAAAACTGTTAAAAAATAAAATAAAGGAGCAAAACCGTGAATTTTGACAAACAGAAGACCAAAACTGTATTTTGGCCTAATATATATTGTCAATAAAATAATCAAGTATTTGACCATTATTTTTACGTAAATATTGGTGGATGTATCATCATATCATCATAAATTATAAAAAGAAAAAAAAAAATTGAGTCACATGTTTGTTTATTATTGCTGTAATTCTAAACAAAGAATTTATCATTTATTTTTACTATTTGTTTGTTTTCCCGGTAACAACAACAAGGACCAATCTCACTCAAAAACCCTAATTTTCCCATTTACACTGATTTCAAGGTTTTCGTTTCCCTCTTCCTCACTCTAACCTATCTCATATTGGTCAAATAGATCAATCGTAGTTGAAATTTCCATTTTTTTGCTTTTGTGTTTTCAGTGTATTGACAATAGTAGTTCGAAGAGTTTGGGCTCTGTCCTTCGACTTCAATGGCGGAGGACCACAAAGATGCGAGTGATTACAGTTCGGAAGATGAAGGAACTGAAGATTACAGACGCGGTGGATATCATGCGGTTCAGATTGGCGATACTTTCAAAAATGGGTGCTATGTGGTTCAGAGTAAGCTTGGTTGGGGGCATTTTTCCACTGTTTGGCTCGCTTGGGATACTCACAAATTGGTTTGTGCCCTTTTCATTCTCTTTGTTTCCTTCGATTAAAAATTTATGCTTTTGATAATTAAGTTTAGTGTTTTTGGATTATGAAGGGGTGTCATTGTTTCTGTGATCGAGAGCTTTGACCAAAATGTAGGCTCTGTTTTCTGTTTTCTATGGATTTTTTTTTTCAATATTAAAAATTATTGATTTTTAACTGAAATTTATCATTCTCAATTTTTAACTAATAAATGGACTAGGAGATTTTGCTGCTTGATCTTTTGTATCATTTTATTCTAGCTATTGCCATCGGGTTCTAGCGCAAGTGGTTGGCAAGACTCCGATTGTAAACCCTAGGGTACTGAGTTTTGTTCTCTTCAATTTAGTAATTAAAGTTGATTTTGTAATTAGTTATTCATGCTTCTGTTGCATTGATTCTCTTTCCAAGTTGTTGAAGTTGTTGTTCATATCGAGGGTGTGTCATTTGAGTTCTTTTCATTCGATGACAATTCACTTTGTGAATATGTTTGTTGAAGCCCTAGATAACGCACATGCTATGGTATTTCGTTTGAATATCTATTAACGATGGGGAATTATTTATTATGTAGCGATATGTTGCCTTAAAAATTCAAAAGAGTGCTCAGCACTACACTGAAGCGGCAATGGATGAAATAAAGATTCTCAAACAAATTGCTGAAGGGGATGTAGAGGATAAGAAATGTGTTGTGAAGCTTTTGGACCACTTTAAGCATTCAGGGCCAAATGGCCAGCATGTTTGTATGGTTTTTGAATTCCTTGGTGATAATCTTCTCACACTTATCAAGTATAGTGATTATCGGGGTGTTCCCCTTCCCATGGTCAAAGAAATTTGTTACCATGTTTTGGTTGGTTTGGATTATTTGCATCGTGAGCTCTCTATAATACACACTGATTTGAAGCCCGAGAATGTCTTGATTCTCTCTCCAATAGATCCATCTAAGGATCCTAGAAAATCAGGAGTCCCACTTGTACTTCCAAAAACCAAAGACAAGACTGTGTCCAAGAATGGGACGACAAATGATAAAAGTTCGAATGGAGATCTAACCAAGAATCAGAAAAAGAAAATGCGCAAAAAGGCTAAAAAAGCAGCTCAGAAGGAAGGTCCCGAGGTAGCAGAGGAGGATTCTGAAGCACCTGAGCAAGATAATTGTAGTAATGATGTGAAACCAAATGTAGAAAATGGTGAAGGTAAACCTAATAGTCCTGCAAGTTTAGATGAATCCGCAAAGACTTCTGAAATTCAGGATGTTCCACAAGGAAGTCAAGTTTCTAGGAGAGGTAGCCGTTCTACCAGAAAAAAGTTGCTTGCTGCTGTTGATCTCAAGTGCAAGCTGGTGGATTTCGGTAATGCTTGTTGGACGTATAAACAATTTACGAATGATATTCAGACAAGGCAGTATAGATGTCCTGAGGTTCTTCTTGGTTCCAAATACTCGACTCCAGCTGATATGTGGTCCTTTGCTTGCATTTGCTTTGAGCTTGCCACTGGTGATGTTCTTTTCGATCCTCACAGTGGTGATAACTATGACAGGGATGAGGTAACCTGTTTTGAATTTCAAAAGAATTTGTTGGCTTTACTTCCTCTGTACTTTTTTCTTTGTATATATCTTCTGTCTTAGGAATTTGAAATCCATGTGAAAAATAACATTTTGAGGAAATAATTTGTTGAAATGCTGCTTCTACTTTTGTACTTCAAATGTCTGTTCAAGTCAGTAAAATTGAAAAGATCTATGACCAAAATAGTCTATTTGAAAAATGAATTTTATTCCAACCAAGGATTTTTCGGTTTTGTTTTCTGAAAGTTGAAATAGTGGGGTAGAACTTTTGAAATATGTGATCATGCTACTAGATCACTCAGAACTCAGAAGGCATTTCTTCAAAGAAATGAATTCGTGTCTATACTCTAGCATTATGAAATTATTTTGGTCTAAAGATGTCCCACTGTTCAATTTTTCATATATTTGTTGTTTATTTTGTTGATGTTTTTAGAATTGAAGCTTCACTTGTTTAAATTTGCCGTAATTTTTATTGGGGGGTACTAAAATCATACATTTTCCTTAGAAATAATGCACACCGATAAATTTATTTTTATATCCATTGAAAATGCTGTCTATTCTCTTGGAAAAAATGTACAAAAACATGAAATTATGCTGTGGACTGTGGTTAATTGGACTTCAACTTTAATTGATGATTTAGTTTGATGAGATTTCTAAATTTACTCTTCAGGACCATCTGGCTTTGATGATGGAGCTTCTTGGAATGATGCCTCGCAAGGTAGGCATGTTAGGTGTTATGCTGCAAAATGTCCAAGTTGTTATATCATCGATTTGCAATTTGATATCGTGATATGCACAAGGAGAAAAATATTGCGCACTATAGATGCTTCATAATCCCGCATTTTTATTCAGTCACTTCATTATAGACACCGTCCTTAGTGCCTATTGAATATATTATTTTTCTGTCTATGATTCTCAAATTTGAATTTATTAGTAATTTAGTATCAACATTTTATTAGTTCCATCCTCACAAGTTGTGCAATTACTTTGTCTAGATTGCACTTAGCGGCCGCTATTCCCGGGACTTTTTCAACAGATATGGCGATTTGAGACACATTCGTCGGTTGCGGTTCTGGCCTATCACCAAGGTGTTGACGGAAAAATATGATTTCAGTGAGCAAGACGCAAGTGACATGGCTGACTTCCTAGTTCCGTTACTTGACTTTGTTCCTGAAAAGAGGCCAACGGCTGCTCAGTGCCTCAATCATCCATGGATGAGTGCAGGTCCTCGGACTCTTGAGCCCTCTTTGACTAATGTGCAACCTGATGCTATTAACGGAGAAAAGTCTCTAAAGTCTAGGGAAAAGACCGAGCATGAGGCTGTTGAAGCTGGTATGGGGAATATGGCGATTGATGGAACTCAGAAGTCACTCAAAGATCTTCAACCTACAAAGTCATTGGAGTAGAGACAATTTGGCTTATGTTGGTGGTTTATGCAACCTGTTACTTTTATATGGTAAGTTTTGATGGTCCTTGGAGCATGATATTCTATTTAACCGTTATTTTCTAAGTACTATGTGCAAATGAGTCATACTTGAGAGGTTATGATTTGTAAAACCCTTCATAGGGTAGGGCAAAGGAAGCTGAATGGATGCCTGTTACAATGGAGTTTAACCACTTCTGTCACCTCTTACGAAAGTGTGTAGAAGATAGCTTCCTTCACATTCAATAGAGTGAACATCATCATCCCGAGAATATTTTAATTTTTTGGAGAGTTTGTTTGATATTTATCTCTAGATTAGGTGTTCATCTTCCAAAATGTTATATTTTAGGAATTTGAACTGTACATTTGAATGAGTTCTTTTTTGTATCTATATCAGATTTTGTTGCTATAGACATTACTTTGACATGTTTCTTAATTTCTTACATTTTTTATAGTTTTACTTTCGGGGAATTTTTTACCTAAAACTTTGGATTCATTATACACGTGATTTCACACAATCATAATTACTAACAAGGGGATGTTTTGAGTGAATTTCAAACAAATTGAGTGAATTTTATTACTGACTCAATATAATAATTGTTTTTTGTCAGTCATTATAAAAAATATTAATTTTAAATGTTAACTTAAAAAAAATATTGTGATATATTTATGAAAAAGTGTTAAAATGACACTATCTTATTTTGGAATCTTGTTATGTGTTAATATTGCATTTGCTTCTATGTTCGTATACAGGATTTTATAAATAGAAAAACGAATTTGTAAACAAATGCTTTTACAACTTTCTTGAATCTCAATTTAGTTACTCAATCAAAAGACTAGGGTTTCTAAGGTTAAAAAAAACTTGAGTTTCTTGCGTCAAAAGTGGGTTAGGCATCCTCCATTTTATGGGATGTAAAGTTTCTATTTGACAACTACGTTCTGAAATAAATCTGCCTATCAACTTCCCCTACAGATAGAACTCGAATTGGTTCCAAAATGCCTTACACAACTTTTTAGGTATTTAACACTCCATGTTTAAAACTGTTTTTATCATGCTGGAACACAAGCTAGTGGCTAACTTTGGAGAATTAAGTTTTAATCAAAATAGATATTCAGCACAAATATTTTTAATTTTATTTAATGAATAAATTTATATGTTTACCTTTTTTTTTATTATTAATTTTTATGTTTATTTACAAATATATGACATATTAAAAAGTACATGTTACAAATTTTGGTAGAGAAATTGATCTAATTATAAATTTAAATCTTTTATTTTTGAAATGACATTTCTATAATGATAGATAAAGGATTAGATATTTTAATTTAATATGTTTGGCTTAATCATAAATTTAAATCTTTATTTTTGAAATTGTATTTCTATAAGGATAGAAAAAATATTAAACATTTTAATTTTATATGTAATTAGTTATTAGAATAATATATTTTTGCATTTTTTAATTTTATAATTAAAAACTAATTGTAAGAAAAATAGAAATATTGCTTATAAGTTTTATGTAAATATGTGAATAATTATTAGGTTGATATATATATTTTTGTATTTTTTTCCAGGATTCGAATCCGTGATCTAAAGTAGAGACTATATGATTTTGACTTTGGAAAAGTGAAGTTAAATTTTAAAAGATGTCATATTCTTGAGTGATAGAATATGAGTGATGTGGCAAAAATGATTGTATGCGAAAATATATTGGGAATGTGTTTTAATATATATAATAGATCTGACAATTATGTAATTACATGTCAGTGCGGCAGACGACTAATGTTTAAATGAACTTGCACACAACGCCCACACAAACAACAGCACAGTGAAGAGTCTTTTGATGGCTCACATAGCTTATTGTGAACTTGTGAAGCAGTAAAAAATTATATGTATATCCCCCTCTGGTATAGGAATAAAAACTAATGCTTGCTACAGCATCAATACTGTGAGTAATATGATGCATACTTCCGAACCCATTACGGATGATTGATGATCTTCATGCACAATCACTGCATTTATGCATGCTTACTGTCCTTTGCATTTTAAAATAACCTGAAAAATGAAGCAGAATTCCTTCAGGTTTGGACCACTTAATGCATATTATAGTTATTGATGACTAAACCTCAGAAGTAGAGGTGAAAATAAGCGAGCTTTCTAAAGCCCGACCATTTTTCCAAACTTAAAACTTATTAAAGTTCTACTTTGTAATAAGATCTTTAAATAAGTCATACGACGATTGCTAAAAAAGCTTAAAAACTCAGTATGCAGTTAACAATTTTTGTACACATCTAATCATGCATCGGCATCGTAAAGAAATTTTTCTCTAAAAATTGTAAACAAATCTTGAACACATCCTATCATATTTCATCAACCTGTCATAGTATAAGTTTTTAAAAATAATATTATGATGTGTTAAGAAGGTAAAATATGTTTGGCTATGTTAACCTTGCTTATACTATAAATGTATAGTAGTTAAAATTTTAAATTATTTACATTTATCTCAAATTCTCAATAGGTAACAGATTTAAAAGACTTTTTAAGATACCTTTTAGTCTAGTCTTTTTAGCTAAATAGGTTTTTTAAAAAGTCTTTGCCTATTTTATTATGTAAATAGGTTAGATCATTAGCCCTCAAACAGAGTTCAAAATACTTTACATATCTTAGGTTAAAGATGTTATATTAGTAGATATCACGATAATACATGTACAGATGTTGCCTACTCAAGATCTACGAAGATAAAAAAATTAGAGCACTTTTGCGGGAGGAAACAGCTGAGAAGTGACCAAATTACCTATATTTGAAGTTTCACTCGATCAAAATATTTTTCTTTCTCTGAGGTACTTATACATAAGAAAGAAAAGAATAATGCCACCAATAATGATCCCAGATGTAGTTAGCCAAAATGCAAACTGCATTACATCCACAAATATAGTTAATTTAACAAGACTGATTGCCAATAACTTCCAAAAAGAACAAAGTCATATGTGGAATAAGATTTTAGACAGAAACTCACCACACGTTCCTCAAGATAGGACTTCAGGTTCATGCCAAATATGCCTGAAACCATGAAAATATATCTTGATATAAAATCAAGTAATGTAGATAATACTCTCAAATAACAAATCAGACAGTCTCGTGCATTTCACATAATTATAAATGGGTATAGCCAAAGTTCTTATTTAAACTGCATATTCCTTTCGAGATCAAATTGGTAACTCCAGATTCTAAATCTTGAAAGTGCTTCACCGAGAAGTATATTAAATCAGCATAATTCTGCCATAATGGTTGTAGTTAGGGTTGTTCAAAAAATCCATGAACCGAATCGAATCGCCGAACTGAACCGAACTGAAGTTAAAATAACCGAACCGTTATGTTTGGTAAATGAACCAAACCATATTACACGAAACAGTTCTAGAACCGTACCGAACTGAAACCTAACCAAATCGAAACTGTTACCAAACTTAACCGAAACTGAAAATTAAAAATACTAAAAACAAATTTTTATTTTTATTATTTTAAAATTTTGAAAAATAGTTTAATGGTTCGGTTCTTTAATAAACGGTTCGAAATTTCTAAACAGTAAACCAAACCAATGACTTTGGTTCGGTTCGGTTCTAAGTAAATTGAAACAGTTCGGTTCAGTTCGAGTAAATTTTTATTATGATTTAGTTCGGTTCGGTACGGTTTTCTCTATGAACCGTACCATGAACAACCCTAGTTGTAGTAGCAAATTTGCACAACAAATGATCATGTACCAAGATGATTAAAGCATGCAATGTATGCTAGTAATATCTGGAAAAACTTCAGAACTACATGATCAAAAAATTGTTAGATTTTAAGAAGAGCAGTTGCGACTGTTTTTTAAGCAAACCTAAACTACCAACAAAAGTTATAATTAGCCAAGTTTTAGTCCACTTCATTCCTGGTACGTGGAACTGATTTATTACCTGAAAATATTATCTACATTAAATGCTTAATGTAGACTAGAGTGTGAATATTTAAATTAAGTTTGGTTAAAATTATGGGCGGGTTTAT
Organism: Lathyrus tuberosus; assembly: GCA_022829125.1. Lineage (NCBI taxonomy): Eukaryota > Viridiplantae > Streptophyta > Magnoliopsida > Fabales > Fabaceae > Lathyrus > Lathyrus tuberosus. The sequence continues at coordinate 12,236,706 of JALAZF010000101.1, read as the reverse complement.
ACAACCAACTGCACATACTTTGTCAATGAACCACCTAAAACATGTACCTGCTACAAGGGCGCCAACTGCCACACAGAATGTTCCAACCTGGAGAAGCAGTTCCACTCTACTAACTTCAAGTCTTCGTGAGCTGTTAAATGATCGAAAGTTATTAGAACAAATAAGGTTAGTGAAGACAGAGAGCTATGAACATTGACAAATTTCTCTCTTGCGCTGAGGTTAAAAAGCTAAGCTAATCTATGGTGTCTGACTATATCCATGATGTTTTTAATTTTCCAACGAAGGACGTAAGACACTTATATATGATTCTTTTAATTTCAAGAGTGAAATATATTTCATGCATTCTTAGTTGTGATTGAAGTCCTTGAATGCAATATCATTTCATCCATTCTTAATTGTGATTGAAGTACTTGAATGCAGTAATATTTCACGTATTCTTAATTGTGATTCTTTAATGCAGGATTAAATGCTTAATTTGACTTCACAATGGAACCAAGGATGTCAGTCCAAACACAATCCCATGGTTTGCAGAACGCAGCTTTCGGAGATCACTTAACTTCCTAACATCCACAATCACTTGATACAACTCTAAACCCGCCCTGGCGGAAGAGAAAAAAAAGAAATTCAAACCTCAAACTGACACCTATAGAATCCTCCATTTCCCTTGCAGAATCAAGAAGCCTTTCAGATTGACCATGACAAGATTCACATCTGCAAGTGCATTTATACATAGAAGTCAACTTTGAGACGAAATATCATTAAAAATGTTAAACTTATTACAAAAGAAAAAGTAATTAGCCTTTATCAGAATCATCAATGTCGAGTTTGAAACTTTAAGAGACTTGTTTCATAATGCAGATTCCTTTCAGATATTGCAACATGGATAAGAGAGATTTCTGGATATTAATGGTAAGTAAAACCATAAGATTCTTGGTTTCAACATGTTTCCACCATGTTAGTGTTTTGACTACTGCCTTCTTAAATTTGACATAAGAAAAGCCGTGAAGGTATACAATATTGTTGTATAGTATGCTACAAATATCATATATACATCCTCACACGAGTACACAATAATTATTATGAAAAGCAGTGCACAAGCTTAGAATGAGAATAACCTTTGGAGGTAATTTTCCAGAAGCATTTCAATTTCCTCCTCCTCCTCTACAAATCATGAGAAAAAACAAATGAGCAACTATGTTGTACTCCCCCCGTCTCATAAAAAGAGTCTCATTTGCACTTTTTTTGTGTCTCAAAATAAAAGTCATCTTTACAATATCAATACAATATTTATAGCTTTTTTCCACTATAATACATTTATTTATTAACTTTCACTCTATTCAACCTTTCTACTAACTATAATTAAAAAGGGTATTTTAATAATTATATATCATTAAAATTAACATATCTATTCATTTTCTTGAGAACAACACATAGCTCAAATAAGACACTTATTATGAGACGGAGGGACTAATTTGTAAAGTCATCTGCAGAATAGGAAGATCTGTATCGATGTCTCCATATTTCACAGCTTACCATCAGCATCCTGCTTTTCTAAGGGCACTGAGCATTCCACATTATTGTTTCCTTTATTAACTGTACAGTTTCTTCCCATAATACACATCCGTCGTATTTCATTTGGATCCTCCAGAAGGTCAAGAAGCATCTGTCGGAGAGCTCCTGCTCTTGAGCCTAACTCAACCTAGCAATTTGGAAGAAAGCAAATAAGATTAGTTGTTTTCTCCGAGAACCACAGCAGATTAGTGAGAAAAAAGTCAGAAGAAATTACCAAAGTTTGTTTGCTAATACGAAGTTGCTCCAATATGTCTCCAGTTATCCGATTTGGCAACGCCTCAAGAAGAGCTTGAACCTAGGGCCAGGGGTAGGGGAAGACAAAATGGCTATCCGAATCAGGTACAGGATTCAGAGTCAGAAAAAAGGTGAAAATATATAATCTTTTATAAACCAAGAAGGCAAAAATCAATCTACTACGTAAAATATTTCAGCAAGTAAGGAAGTTTCTGCCATTAGATGTGTGCTATAGAAAGAGCCAGCTGAGTTCAGCTTTTCATGAAATATTACTTTTACTTTGGAAAAAGAAAAGACAGCTTCTATGTCAAAGCTTTAAAAAACAAATCACTTTTTACACAATCTTTAAATCAAACAAACATGCTAAATAAAATATGTTAGAAACCCTCGTGAAATGTCATTTATAATACTGCTAAGATCTTATACAATGTCTGCATGAAGTGGCAGGAAAACATCACACAGAAGTAGTGGCTAAAGCCCATAGTTTTTTAATCAGTTTTTGCTCACGTGCAGGTAGGGGTGGAAAAACGGATCCGTTCTTCCGGGCATGCCCGTTTTGCTCGCATTTTTTGACAGGGTAGGACAAGGTTTTAGTCCCACACCCTCTATTATGTCCGCCCTGCCCAGCTTCATATTTTTGCGGGCTTTTGTGGCCGCGGGCATTAACACGAACTTTGCAACTTTTAGACTTTAGGGATGCAAGGTCTGTCGGGTCCGCCCCGCTCTTATTTTTTAGCGGGGCGGACCAAAGTTTTAGACCAACACCCTCTACCATGTCCATCCTGCCCCGTTTTTTTGCGGGCCTAAACAGTGCGGGCATGTTTGCCACCCCTACGTGAAGGTTTAGAAACAACTGCTTATCAAAGTCATAGGAACAAAAAAACAGACAAACTTACACATGTCCAAAAACACACATACCACAAAGAATCAACATAAACATACTCAGTTACTCACTGTGTTTCCATACTCACACGAGGTTCTAAGTCCATCAGTCTCCGCTCCAAACGTTGTATTCTTGAAAGCAATGCTGCTTCGACAACCTGAAAGTTCAACCATGATAACTAGGGGGAAGAGTGGAAGACAGTTCACAGTAGTATGCCTACAATGACATTGAAAAGCAAGGTGGACGGTGACTCTTTAACATACTAAATGAGAACAAAATTACACCCATGGTAACCCACAGGTCAGATGAATGTTAGTATGTACTGTAATATTCAAATACCTTTAGTTTCTTAAAGAGTGTATTTGCCACAGGGAACAAGACTTAAACCCAGTTGCTTGGAAATCTACTCCTCAAAAGTCATGACCAGTTTAGGTTCCTACATACTTTCTCTTCCGGCACCTGACTTTTAAGGCCACACTTTTCTTGGCTTTCTGCATTGGAATTCTTACCATCTTTAGATCCTTCTGCCACATCTTTTACCCTTATGCACCATTTTGTTTGATAAAACAGTGTCATTATATTTTTATTTCTAGACATTCACTATAACCACCAATTCTACCCTTTCCAAACCTTGGGCCATAAATATGTCCTTGCGTATACGTATCTATTTCTCATGTTTATAGTCATTCCTCAGAATAAAATTAGGGATGACTGAATTTTATATTAGTACTGATATTATGTTGATTTATACCTGAGTGTAACTATCATATTTCAATTCTTGAAAATAAACCATATGCAAATCAGCTTTTCTTTTCTTTCTTTTGTCTTATAGGACTGTAAATCACTGTATTCTCATAATGATTCTGCTATTCAGTTTTTTCAGACCTGAGTTTAACTATCATATCTCAACCCATGAAAAATAACCAAATTCAGTTTAGTTTTCCTTTTTTTTCTTTTGTCTAATAAGAACAAATGAATCTTAATTTGACACTGCTATTAAGTTGACTCAGTTCTGAGACTAACTATCATAATTCAGCCCTTGAAAATAAACCATATTGAAATCTTCCTTTTGTCATACAGTGCTGAAAATCATCATGTTTTCATAATGATGTAATGTAGCAGAAATTGAATTAGGAAACATAGCATTAGTGCACAAGACTGTGCTTGGAGTGAATATAACTATTCTATTTTTCCTCCAATTCAACAATTAGTATGCTAAATGGAGAAGCAAATTCCAACAGACCTCAATTTCAAATGGCATTGATGGCCCTCCATTGTTGTTCTTGGGATTCAACCTAGGCAACAATGTGTCTAGAAAAGCTTGCCCACCTTTACTGGTAAAAAATCAATAGAGATAGAAGTTTAGTTTTTAGTTTGGTGTTCCTTTATCAAAGAAATGGCGACAATAATGCATCCTATAATATATGAATTATTTAAGATTAAAACAATACCGATTATAGTCAAATATAAGCACACAATCTTGCATTGCTATTGCTCGTAGCGAACCCAGGTTTAGAAGTATAGCATACTCACGGACCTAATACAAAACAATGAAATTGAATTGTTAAGGACAGAACTTGATATTGATGTTGTGTATGTGTGTAGTAGATTAATTTTTATGAGTGTGTATCTATTGATTAACCTTTCATTAGCAACTACAGCATAAGATAGGGTGCAGTTCAATAACAAACATATGTTAAGTAAAGCTACCCATACTTTATAATAATAATAAAGAGCACTCCATGGACATCTTCACGAAACTTAAGTGAGTGTTTACAAGTACCACAAGGTATCAAGTAATGATAGAGGAGGAAAAAGTTATACCAGCAAAGAAGGCATTGAATTTGTCAAAAACAATGATGGATCCACACTTCGGACATCCCGGGGACGAAGACCTGAACAATTGAACGCTCACCATAAAAAAAAAAACTACTTGGCTACTTTGAACTTGAGCCTATTTTAAGTGAAAGAAGCATAGCATGATTACATGAATGAATAATAGAACATGATAAAATACTAGCTCAATTATTATCAATTGATTTAACTCACCACTCAACTTCAATAATTGTCTCCTGTTGATTTTTCTAGTCGATACTGCACCATCTGATTTCACTTCTACAACCTTCACAAATAAAGAAATAGAGAGAAAACAGAGTAAGAAAAGCAAAATTAGTAACACTAGAGAAGCTGCAACAAAATTTAAGAAGCTTCCTAGGGTTTTAGTTCATTGAAGTAGTAACAAAATTGCCTAAAATCCACAAGATAATTTCTAAATTAAGAAGTAATCATTAAAGATAGATCCAAAGAGAAAAAGGAGGTGGGCAGAACGAACTTCATAAACAGGTTCTCGAATTCCGAGAGAAGGAGAATCGCCGGAAGAGGTAGTTGCAATCCTCTGAGGCTCAACAGAAGGAGTTCGCCTCAGAGCCGGACCATTAGAATCATCCAAAGCTTCATCGGCGTCAGATGCGACGGATTCCGCCTCGCTCCATTGCTTCTCCTCCGTGGATCTACTGCATTTCACCGGTTTCAGAGCCGGCGGTGACGTGACGAAGATCTTTCTCCGGCGAAGAAGAGTGAGGGAATCATGACTCTGTGGTTCGATAGAACGGAATTCGGTAAGGTCGGAGAAGAAGACGTAGTTGGTACGCGAGAGTAATGGTTGAAAACGAAGGTGCGTCGAAGTTGAAGTTAAAGTTAAAGCCATGCTAATTTAGTTCAGAAGAGACTACGGCGACGGTTACGGTGGTTATGCATGCCGGGAACGGAATGAGGTAGTTGGAGCTGTGTTTCACTCTGCGTAACGATTAAAACAAAACAGATTAATAGTTTATTCGAATTTGGATATTTTATTATTATTTGATGATTTTTAATGACTACTGTGCTATATAATTTAGTGTATTTCTTCGTTCTTTTTCTTTACATTACAGTACTATATCTTTCTTACGGTGGAGTTGATGGGACCGGTAAGAGGATAGGATAATAAGAAGAAAAAGACAAAAGGTAGAAGATTTATGTATATTTTTTTTTCTTTCTATTTGGCAATATTATCTGTGGCTGAGATTTGGCTACGAATTAGAGTTACAGGTGAGAATATGACTCAACTCGTAACATATCTCGTGCAAGAACACGGGAAGGGAAGTGAGTCCTCTTCTGGTTTTAACACTGGTCCTAACATATTTCTGCATACATACCGCGCGTGGGCAGGTGTTCGATGATGAATTTTATTTAAATGGAGTAAAATAAGGTAAACATTTCAGTACTTTTGAATTTAATTAGGGACCGATATCTTCATCCAATAAAATAATTACAATAAATGTCATGTCATTTTTTATATATTTATTATTTAAAAATAAATTAATATTTTAAATCAATTTGCACTAAAAATACAATATCTAACTACTTATCAGAGATATCTAAGATTCTGCCATAAAATAATTAAAATCGTTAGATAATTAAATTTAGGAAAACAAATCAGTTTATATTTATGAAAAATATATAAGTTTTTTTTATTGTCAAATTTAGAAAAAACAAATCGGCCAAATGAAATGGATTATAACTTGATGTTGAGGCAAACTTCACTTTGAGAAATATTAGAAGTTGTAATTCGATGTTTTGATTGAGAGTTAGCATTCGATTGCGTCAAAGCAACTAGTCGAAATGTAACTTGTAACTTTGTATAGTTTGGGCATGGATTTTAGTTACTTATATAAAGGGTTTTGTATGATGTAAACACAGAACCTCACTCAATCCTAATTTTTGTTAAGTATTAACAAGTGTGATTAGTGTGGATAATAGTCTCACATTGGATATGAATGTGGTGACTTGAGCATTTATAATTAGGAGAACTCATACACCTATCACCTTAAGATTTTGGGTGAGTATGTGATGTGTCTCTCGTAAAGGTGTTGTTCTAGAAAAGAAGTCCCACAATGTTTAATGCTCCCTAGTGAAAATCTCCCCTAACTGTGGTATCATGAGCCTACAGGATGTTTAATGCTCCCCAGTGAAAACCTCCCCTAACAATTTTCATATTTAGTTCTCTTTTTTCTCTTTATTCTCTCTTATTGTTCTCTGTTTTTCATCTTTCTTGAAAACATTTGTTCCAGCAAATTGGTACAAGCAAGATTCATCAAGAAATCTGGGAAAGAGAAGGGAAAAAATCTTGCTAATGATGAGAAATCAAGCAAGAACTCAAAGAATCACTCTAATTCAATCAAGAAAGGCATGAGCAACAAGTATTTTGGGAAAAAAGTTGACATGAAGGATGTGCAGTGCTACAACTGTCAAGGATTTGGTCACTATGCTCGAGATTGTTGAAGAAAGTAGGAAGCACGAGCGAAAGATAGTGATGAAGTGTAATATGCACATGCTGAAGATAGTGACTCTGATAATGTGCTAATCATGGCCAACACTTAGTCGAACACTGAACAAACAGCATGTGGTACCTGGATTTAGGATGTAGTAACCACATGACTGACAATAAAACCTAGTTCACCAAGCTAGATGAATCAGTCGAGAAAGTGATAAAGTTTGCAGATGGCATGTGACACCCCCAATCTATACCCCAAAGCTATTAAAGCGATAAATAAAAAATCAAAATTTCATCAGAGTATAATTAAAACATGCACGACATAGACCGGAGACGCCACAAAATTTGAAACAAACATACAACACCTGCTCATACAGATATGCAACTATTCAGGTATTATTATACCCACAATTCAGAAACAGAATATAAGCGGAAAATCCGTAACTGAATATCAACATGTATATATATATATATATATATCTCATGAAAGTTTGTTTGTCATATACAACATCATACATGTACAATCCAAAAGATACATATACATAATACAAAATAATCACAAACGGCCACCCCAACTACCCGGTGTCACATATCAGAGCCGGCCAACAAAATAATGAAGACGCAAGCTTCACAAAAAGACCTCCAGCAACTCTAATCTGCAATGCCTCATAGAGCATTATAAAATAGCAGAAGGGTGAGAAAAACAATCATATTACAGTTGCATATAATTATATATTCACACAGAAATACACAAATAAAACATTCTAACCACAAATGCACCACAACCAAATACAACCCAACACAGTACAATTCTCTAGTATCAAATAGCATTACACATCAATCATACATAATACACTCATCATCAATACAATTACACATATTCCGTCTCATCAATCACATTAACAATTCCATGCACAATTAATCCATGATTTATGCAAATGCACAGAGACCGACACAACGACTCTATGCATATGCCATGCGGTACCGACTTCCAATATTTCTCATCACTAGTTCACTCAGGAACTCTGCTAGAATCATCGCTCGTTACTGAGGATCACTCAAGTAACACCCCGTCGGGCCTACGATGTTCCCCGTCGCTTTAGGTCCTCTTGGTATAAGGCGCACGACGTTTATGGATTGCTTTAGGTCCTCTCGGTATAAGGCGCACAATCCGATCGCTCACACCCCACATGGGCACATGATCGTCTATAACCATCGCTTTAGGTCCTCTTATTTTTAAGGCGCATGATATATCAAATCGCTTTAGGTCCTCTTATTTTTAAGGCGCACGATGTTATAGCAGATTCCCTCTGGAATCAATCCGTCACTCAGGATGTCATAACAATGCATATCATAATGCTTGGCATACAATGACTCATGACAGTTAATATGCACACATATACACATCCATAATCATGCATATATCAACAATTATCATACATCGCATTTTCTTGCCGTAAGACCACCAACCATCATCCCAATATGTATTTCATGCAATTTCATCACTCAACAGTACACAAGTCAGACAATATCCACACCAACAGCATATTGCACGTACACATCAAGTTCACACAATTAAACGGCAAAAGTCGACAACAAAAACAACACGTTTTCTAATTCCCAACATAATTTAATCGGCCAACAATCTCAAGCCCATCATCATAAGAAAGTACATTTCACAAGCTTTCCAACGCATCAAACCACACCTCAAACCGAACCACAGGTCAAAAGTTGTAAAGAAAACAAATTGGGAAAAACTGCTACATTCGTAGTGCGAAGCTCCTAGCGAGTCCTTCGCTACCTCATTCGCAGTGCGAATGTCCCAGCGAATCAAGGCAGAAGCAAAAATAGCCTAGAAAATTCCCATCGTTCGCAGTGTGAACGTCCCAGCAAATGCTCGCTACCCTATTCGCAGTGTGAACCCTCCAGCGAACAGTGGCAGAAGCAAAATTGATACAACGTTCGCAGTGCGAACATCACGCGAACGCTCGCCACCCATTCGCTGGCCATTCGCAGTGCGAACCTGCGATTTCAGCAAAACCCAGCAGCGCACCAGTTCACCCAAAAATGACATTTTCTCCAACCAAACATTTCCAAACCAACATATGACAATCAGAACCTATTCTAGTCATGATAACAAGTCTTCTACTACGTTTACACCGATTTTCAACCGCAAAACCATCGATTTCTAACAAAATTCTCATTTCCAACCTAGAACTCAAAGCTATGGAGAAGCAAGAAAACATCCAAGCAAACACATACATAATCATACACAAGCATAGTATAATCGAGTTTCGCACCCTTACCCGATTTAATCGTGTCTTAGAAAGTCGGTTGATTGATTTCCAAGTTTTCTCAAATTCTCTCTTTTCTTCTCTTCTCCTTTTCTTTTCTTCTTCTCATCTTTTCTTTCTCTTACTATTTTCTCTCTTTTTCTTTCTATATATTCTAACTTAACAAAATAAATCAAATTGCTCAAATTACCCCTACACTCAAATATCTCGCAAATGTTCCCAAAACGCGATAAAATATCACAACATTGAAAAATTACATATTTTCACATAAAAGTCAGAAATAAAATAATATAATAATAAAATACTCAAAACGACTCAAATAGATAAAACGGCAAAACTGACAAAACTGATCGGGGCGTTACAACTCTCCCCCACTTAGAAATTTTCGTCCTCGAAAATCTTACCTGAGACGAACAACTCTGGATACGACTCCCGCATCCGACTCTCCAACTCCCAAGTCAAATTGCCCTCAGCAGCGCCTCCCCACGCCACTTTCACAAGTGCAATATCCTTGCCCCGCAACCTCTTCAACTCGCGATCCAAAATACTCACCGGCAAAGCCTCAACCGTAAGGTTCTTTCTTACCTCAACCTCGTCCATTAGAATCACATGCGACGGATCCGGAACATACTTCCGAAGCTGTGAAACATGGAAAACATCATGCAAATTCGACAGACTCGGCGGCAACGCCACCCTATAAGCCACAACACCCACTCTCGCAGATATCTGGTAAGGACCAATAAATCGAGAAGTAAGCTTCTTCGATTTCAATGCACGACCAACGCCCGTTGCCGGCGTAACCCTTAGAAATACATGATCGCCCTCTTGGAACTCAAGATCTTTCCGTCTCCGATCATGATAGCTCTTTTGCCTACTTTGAAAAGCCTTCATTTTCTCACGAATCAACTTCACTTTTTCCGTAGTCTGCTGTACTAACTTCGGTCCAACCACCGTTCTCTCACCAGATTCGTGCCAACACAACGGTGTTCGACATCTTCGTCCATATAATGCTTCAAACGGTGCCATTCCAATACTCGAATGAAAACTGTTATTATACGTGAATTCAATCAACGCAAGATAACTATCCCATGCACCACCTTGTTCCAGAACACACGCTCTCAACAAATCTTCCAACGACTGAATCATTCTCTCAGACTGCCCATTCGTCTGTGGATGATAAGCCGAACTCAACCTCAATTTAGAACCCAAAGCCTTCTGTAAACTTTCCCAAAATCTCGAGGTAAATCTAGGATCTCGATCCGAAACAATACTTAACGGAACTCCATGCAACTTCACAATCACACTGATATAAATCTCAGCTAACCGCTCCAAAGAAAAACTGATGTCAATCGGAATGAAATGAGCCGATTTAGTCAGCCTATCAACAACCACCCAAATAGCATTATGCCCTCGTTGAGTATCGGTAACCCCGTTACAAAATCCATAGAAATGCTATCCAATTTCCATTCCGGAATATCCAACGGTTGCAACAAACCATTCGGTCTCTGACGTTCCACTTTCGACTTCTGGCACGTCAAACAAGCATACACAAACTGAGCCACATCTCTTTTCAATCCAGACCACCAGAAAATCTTCTTCAAATCTTGGTACATCTTATTCGCTCCCGGATGTATACTCAAATTACTTCGGTGTCCTTCTTCCAAAATCATCTGTTTCAACTCCGAATCGTCCGGAATACAAATTCGCCCACGAAACCTCAACACACCATTAACATCCACTTGAAAATCACTACTCGCATCTTTTCCGCCAACCAACATCAAATCCACTAATTTCACGTCCAACTTCTGCTTCTCGCTTACTGTCATCAGAAAATCATTCGTAACCTTCAACATACCCAGCCTCACACTATCCGACGACACTTCACAAACCAAACTCAAATCTCTAAATGATTCCAAAAGTTTCCACTCCTTAACCATTAAAGCGGACATATGCAAAGATTTTCGGCTCAATGCATCGGCTACCACATTAGCTTTACCAGGATGGTAATTCAAGCCAAAGTCGTAGTCTTTCAGAAATTCCAACCACCTTCGTTGCCTCATATTCAATTCCTTCTGATCAAACAGATATTTCAAACTCTTGTGATCACTAAAGACTTCAAACCTCGCACCAAAAAGATAATGCCTCTAAATTTTCAACACAAAAACCACAGCCGCTAACTCCAAGTCATGCGTAGGGTAATTCTTCTCATGCACTCTCAACTGCCTCGAAGCATACGCCACGACCTTACCGTCTTGCATCAGAACACCACCTAGACCAATCAAAGACGCATCACAATACACCACAAACGGTTCATTAGGATTCGACAAAATCAAAATCAGAGTTGTCGTCAATCTTCTCTTCAGCTCATTAAAACTTTCCTCACACCGAATATCCCAAATGAATGCTTGCCCTTTACAAGTCAACTAGGTCAAAGGAAGTGCTAGTTTAGAAAAACCTTCAATAAACCTTCGATAATAACCGGTCAAACCCAAAAAGCTTCGAATTTCAGTAACAGATCTCGGAGCCTCCCATTGTAGAACTGCTTCTACTTTAGATGGATCCACAGAAATACCATTACCTGAAATTACGTGTCCAAGAAAACTCACTTCCGACAACCAAAATTCACACTTAGACAATTTGGCAAAAAGCTTCTTTTCCTTCAAAACCTGCAAAACAATACGCAAATGCTCCGCGTGCTCCTCCCGAGACTTAGAATAAATCAATATGTCGTCAATAAACACAACAACAAATCGATCCAAATGCTCGTGAAAAATACGATTCATGTACTCCATAAACACACCTGGCGCATTAGAAACCCCGAACAGCATCACGGAATATTCATAATGACTGTAACGTGTCCTAAAAGTCATCTTCTGAGTATCTTCCTCTTTCACCCTAATCTGATGATACCCCGACCTTAAGTCAATCTTACTGAACACACAAGCACCAACCAACTGATCCATCAGATCATCAATTCTCGGAAGAGGATACTTATTCTGAATCGTCACCTTATTCAACTGGCGATAATCAATACACAACCGCATACTCCCGTCTTTCTTTTTCACCAATAAAACTGGAGCACCCCAAGGAGAAACACTTGGCCTCACAAACCTCTTTTCCAATAATTCATTCAATTGCTTCTTTAACTCAACCAACTCAGATGCCGACATACGATAAGGTGCCATAGACACATGTCTAGTACCAAGAACTAGATCTATAGAAAACTCCACCTCTCTCTCTGGCGGCAAGTCCGAAATATCCTCTGGAAACACTTCAGGAAAATCACACACAACCGGAAACACATCAAGTGAAACTTGACTATCCACAGTCAACGACGCAAACAACCCAAACAACTGAGCTTCCTCTGCCAAAAGTCTCTTCAACTCTTTGGTAGACAAGAAACTCGAGTCTTCATCTTCCTCAAGAGAAGGAAACCTTACCAACTTATGATAACAATCAATATGAACCCTATTGAATTTCAACCAATTCATACCCAGAACCACATCTAAACCCTCCAACGGTAAACACACCAAATCCATCTCAAAGTCTTTACCATAAATGGTCAAAGGACAACTTAGACAAACCATAGAAGTAGTTACTGACCCCATTGCTGGAGTATCAATAACCATCTTACCATCCATCAAAGACAACACAAGATTCAAACGCTTCGTGAACTCAGACGAAATAAACGAATGAGTCGCTCCAGTATCAATAATAGCAACCAAAGGCGTACTATTAATAAAACAAGTACCTCAGATCAGACGATCTGCATTAGTAGTATGAGTCCCCGCCAATGAAAACACCTTCCCACTAGTTGGAGCTTGCTTCGGTTTCTGACACTTTGTACTAATATGTCCAGGTTCACCATAGTTGAAACACTTCACCACATTCTTCTGTTTACAATCAGCTACGACATGTCCGACACCTCCACAATTAGAACACTTTCTCACATCTTTCCTGCACTCAAACTGACGATGTCCCAACTCACCACACTTAAAACATCTCGGAGAATTAGACATACCGCCTCCACCTGACCTTCGATTAAAAGTACCCCTTTGCTTACCCTTATCCGCTGGTGTTACATACGGACCATTACGAAACTGTTGCTTCCCTTTCCGATCACTCACACTCTTGTAGTGAGTAGAACGAGCCTTACTATCATCTTCATAAATCCTACAATATTCCACCAAATCAGAAAACCTTCTTATCCTTTGATAACCGATTGCCTGCTTAATCTCAGGACGCAATCCGCTCTCATACTTCACACACTTAGAAAACTCTGCAGTCGCTTCAACATAATGAGGGTAAAACTGCACAAGTTCCACAAACTTAGCAGTATAATCAACAACAGACATACTACCTTGTTTCAGTTCTAAGAACTCAATTTCCTTCTTTCCTCTAACATCTTCGGGAAAATACTTCCTCAGAAACTCCTGGCTAAACAATTCCCAAGTAACTTCTTCATCCCCAGCTTCCAACACCTGACGAGTACTAACCCACCAGTCATCAGCTTCTTCCTGTAACATGTGAGTACCCAGTCTCACCTTACTGTCCCCAGCACAATCCATAACTTGAAAAATCCTTTCAATCTCTTTCAACCAAATCTGTGCACCATCAGGATCAAATCTTCCTTTGAAGACAGGCGGTCTGTTCTTCCTGAACTCATCATTACCAGCAGCATTAGGTGCACCCTGCACAGCACGAGCCATAGCTTGCATCGCAGCAGCCAAAGCAGCATCGTTCCTACCAACCATATTCTGTTCATTTCCAATAACAGAAACTATGGTTAAACAAACAGCTCACTCCAAACACCAAGATCGACAAGGACTGACATAGACTGACACAGACTGACACGAACTGGCTCTGATACCACTTATTGTGACACCCCCAATCTATACCCCAAAGCTATTAAAGCGATAAATAAAAATTCAAAATTTCATCAGAGTATAATTAAAACATGCACGGCATAGACCGGAGACGCCACAATAATTTGAAACAAACATACAACACCTGCTCATACAGATATGCAACTATTCAGGTAGTATTATACCCACAATTCAGAAACAGAACATAAGCGGAAAATCCGTAACTGAATATCAACATGTATATATATATATCATGAAAGTTTGTTTGTCATATACAACATCATACATGTACAATCCAAAAGATACATATACATAATACAAAATAATCACAAACGGCCACCCCAACTACCCGGTGTCACATATCAGAGCCGACCGACAAAATAATGAAGACGCAAGCTTCACAAAAAGACCTCCAGCAACTCTAATCTGCAATGCCTCATAGAGCATTATAAAACAGCATAAGGGTGAGAAAAACAATCATATTACAGTTGCATATAATTATATATTCACACAGAAATACACAAATAAAACATTCTCACCACAAATGCACCACAACCAAATACAACCCAACACAGTACAATTCTCAAGTATCAAATAGCATTACACATCAATCATACATAATACACTCATCATCAATACAATTACACATATTCCGTCTTATCAATCACATTAACAATTCCATGCACAATTAATCCATAATTTATACAAATGCACAGAGACCGACACAACGACTCTATGCACATGCCATGCGGTACCGACTTCCAATATTTCTCATCACTAGTTCACTCAGGAACTCTGCTGGAATCATCGCTCGTTACTGAGGATCACTCAAGTAACACCCCGTCGGGCCTACGATGTTCCCCGTCGCTTTAGGTCCTCTTGGTATAAGGCGCACAACGTTTATGGATTGCTTTAGGTCCTCTCGGTATAAGGCGCACAATCTGATCGCTCACACCCCACATGGGCACACGATCGTCTATAACCATCTCTTTAGGTCCTCTTATTTTTAAGGCGCACGATATATCAAATCGCTTTAGGTCCTCTTATTTTTAAGGCGCACGGTGTTATAACAGATTCCCTCTGGAATCAATCCGTCACTCAGGACGTCACAACAATGCATATCATGATGCTTGGCATACAATGACTCATGACAGTTAATATGCACACATATACACATCCATAATCATGCATATATCAACAATTACCATACATCGCATTTTCTTGCCGTAAGACCACCAACCATCATCACAATATGTATTTCATGTAATTTCATCACTCAACAGTATGCAAGTCAGACAATATCCACACCAACAGTATATTGCACGTACACATCAAGTTCACACAATTAAACGGCAAAAGTCGACAACAAAAACAACACATTTTCTAATTCCCAACATAATTTAATCGGCCAACAATCTCAAGCCCATCATCATAAGAAAGTACATTTCACAAGCTTTCCAACGCATTAAACCACACCTCAAACCGAACCACAGGTCAAAAGTTGTAAAGAAAACAAATTGGGAAAAACTGCTACATTCGCAGTGCGAAGCTCCTAGCGAGTCCTTCGCTACCTCATTCGCAGTGCGAATGTCCCAGCGAACCAAGGTAGAAGCAAAAATAGCCTAGAAAATTCCCACCGCTCACAGTGCGAACGTCCGAGCGAATGCTCGCTACCCCATTCGCGGTGCGAACCCTCCAGCGAACAGTGGCAGAAGCAAAATTGATACAACGTTCGCAGTGCGAACATCACGCAAACGCTCGCCACCCATTCGCTGGCCATTCGCAGTGCAAACCTGCGATTTCAGCAAAACCCAGCAGCGCACCAGTTCATCCAAAAATGACATTTTCTCCAACCAAACATTTCCAAACCAACATATGACAATCAGAACCTATTCTAGTCATGATAACAAGTATTCTACTTCGTTTACACCGATTTTCAACCGCAAAACCATCGATTTCTAACAAAATTCTCATTTCCAACCTAGAACTCAAAGCTATGGAGAAGCAAGAAAACATCCAAGGAAACACATACATAATCATACACAAGCATAGTATAATTGAGTTTCACACCCTTACCCGATTTAATCGTGTCCTAGAAAGTCGGTTGATTGATTTCCAAGTTTTCTCAAATTCTCTCTTTTCTTCTCTTCTCCTTTTCTTTTCTTCTTCTCTTCTTTTCTTTCTCTTACTATTTTCTCTCTCTTTCTTTCTATATATTCTAACTTAACAAAATAAATCAAATTGCCCAAATTACCCCTACACTCAAATATCTCGCAAATGTTCCCAAAACGCGATAAAATATCACAACATTGAAAAATAACATATTTTCACATAAAAGTCAGAAATAAAATAATATAATAATAAAATACTCAAAACGACTCAAATAGATAAAACGGAAAAACTGACAAAACTGACCGGGGCGTTACATGGCAGGCACATCACATCAAGTGGAAAAGGAGATATATTTATTGTCATGAAGGATGGTCGAAAAGCCATCATTAGTGATGTGTGGTATGTACCATTGTTGACAAATAATTTGATAAGTGTAGGTCAATTACTTGTAAAAGGGTACAACATAAAGATATAAAAGAATCATATGAAGGTGTATCATCGTGATTGCAGACTAATTCTGAATGCACCCTTGGCACACAATAGAACCTTCAAGGTAAAGATCAACTCAGTTGATCACAAGTGTCTTGCTTCGATTATGGACAAAGATAAGAACTGGTTGTGACATCATAGGTATGAACATCTAAACTTCAGAAGTTTAGGTATGCTCAACTAGAAGAAGATGATGTATGGCTTACCTCAGGTGAAAGAACCAAGTCAGGTATGTGAGGAATGCTGCAAAGCAAAGCAAGCTAGGAAATTATTCATGCATGACTTGCCAATGAGGTCGAAGGAAAAGCTAGAGTTACTTCACTCTGATGTATGTGAACCATTTGACGTAGTGTTGAATGGAGGTAACCATTACTTCCTAACCTTTATAGATGAATTCACTAGATATATGTGAATTTACCTTATTGAAAGGAAGAGTGAAGTATTCACACAAATCAAGAAGTTCAAATTGCATGTTGAAAAGAAAAGTGGATGCAAGTTGAAGAAATTGAGAACTGATAATGATGGTGAATACATTTCTCGAGAATTTGCTAGATTTTGCAATGAGGAAGGTATAAAGCACGAGGTCATTGCACCCTATACACCTCAGCATAATAGCCTTAATAGTCCAAAGACTTTCAATTGATAGATTTGATAAGATAAGAGTATTATATGTATAATGAAGATGAGAGACCAATAAATTTGATGCTCATATCCTAAAACCAATGAGAAGACCCAACTCAATGACCCTAATAATTAAACCACTTAACCCTTCTACAACACATGAAAAGGAACTGAGCTAGAGGCCCCTTGCTTCAAGCTCATTTGAATGCTAATCTCTTGGGTAGGACAATCATTTATCAACACCACATGATGCCCAACAGAGACACAAGTTCTAATCCAAAATCTCCATTTATCATTAAAACAAAATCTAACCAACATATAATCTACAAAGCTCCCAACTCATATAGTAATAAGTTTTCTTAAAATTTACTTTAAAAATGAGACAATACTTCTTTGCTTTCGTAGGCAATTCAATCACTTCATTCACAACCACCACACCATACACCACCATTCTACCTTTTTGAAAGACAGATTGGTTAGGGGAAACAAGTTTTTTTTCATTATCTCCTCTAATTTAGCAGCTAACACTTATAAAAAACCAACCAACGAAATATGCCTAAAACCGCTTAATTAACATAGGATTTATTCTTAGAATCAAAGTGACAAAGTAAAAAAGCAAAGGAGCGAGGCAAATTGATGAAGTTGGTCAAACATAACCCTAACATGGTCCCAAACACAAATACCAAAATCTTATTATATAATGTTATTGGTATGTATCCTCATAAACTTTGTTACATATATAATTGAAAAACGTGCAAGATTTTTTTTTTTGGCTTAATTGCAACTATGGTCCCCTTATTTTGCATTTTTTTGCATTTTGATCCCTACATTTTAAAAACCACGATTTTGGTCCATTTTTTAAATTTTAGGTTTGATTTTAGTCCCCTATTCAAATTGAGATATTTTGTTAATGATGTGGTGGTATCCAAGATGACATGGCAATGCTAGGTCATTTTAAAATTAATAGGAACTTTTTATTGACATAACTAATTAATTAATATTATTTAACTAATAAATTAATAAACTATTAATATTTTATTATAAAATTTTATAATTAATTAATTAATCAAAATTAATTTAAATGAAATTATTTGGGCCAAGCATTATTGGCCCATCTCTTTGGTACATCTTTCTAACCCATAATTGACTTGTTGTGTTTGTGTAAGATATATAAACACTAAAAACATTTGTAATGTAAACAATGTGAGACTATTATGAAACACCATCTACTGTTATGCTATCCATCTCATCTCATCTTTTCACATGCTACTGTTATGCTTTCCATCTTTTCAAAGTGAAGGAGAACTACTCTATTTTAAGATTTCTCTTCTATTATCTGTGTTTGGTATATTATAGAACTAATCTTAGTTACACATTTAGACACATCAATTTGGAATTAATAATAAAACCATTCAAGTAAACTGAATCATCTAGTTATAAACAAGACATTATGATATTAAACTTATTCACTTTCCTCTTAATTTCACTTCATTATGATTAATCTCTTTATATTTATAAAATAAGGTACACAGCAAATTCAGAGTTGTAGGATAACTTTATATTTTCTTCTGGATTACAATGCATATCTTTTATGTTAATATTATATTCATTTTATATTAGTTTTGCATTATTGTACTACTTTAATATTGTATTCATTTTATAAATTTACTTTAATGGTATCTTTTCTCTTCATCTTGCTATTATTCAAAATAGTTCAAAGATGGAATAATTCTAAAAATCTTACCCTAATTTACCACCAGGACCATGGAGATTGCCCTTCATAGAAAATATACATCAGAAAATGAACAAACACAACATCGTGTGACTGACGTAAATATGAAATCAATCATCCTGGTTAGTTTCTAATTATGATTAATCTAGTTATGAATAAGAAATATGAGAATTTCTTATCACACCACCCTTGTTTCTTAGGCACCATCTGAATTTCTGGTTTTGCCCCCTGATTTCGGATGTGCACATCCGGACGTACCATTTTTTTTTAAATTTTCAGTTTTTACCGGATGTGCACATCCAGAAGACATTCGTATTTGCAAATCTGGAATAAATGCTGAAGCAGAACACCAGAAATCCAACAATGTTTCTCACATTCATAAAATAAAATCGGGATTACATTGAGAAAATCACCATGACATCGACAGAAATTTAAATATTACAAGATCAATAACCCGATGGATGCTTGCACATCTCTAAGATGTCATCGACCGTTCTTCAGATTTTGACGGTTGCCTCGAACTCGAGCGGGAATTATTCTTCGTAACCGAAATAAGTTTGCCACATCGCTCTAACATCCTCTTGATTCTTGAGCTCAACAAGGCTGTAAGCGACGTTCCCTTCGTTGTCAACCGAAGGTGAATGATACTCAACCTTCGCAACCTTCCATTTGTCTCCATAAGGTAGGAGATGTTCGATGTCGTCAATGATCTCGCCGATTGAGATCTCGTTAACTTATACTTGCGACCGATTGTTGTGTCGTCGGTATAGGAGACAGTTGCGACATACCAATGGATCTTGATATCATACAATTGAGACATTTAGTGTTTGTGTGAATGATATCAAATGAAACCCCTAATTTATAGAAAAGTTAGGGTAAAGTTATTTCTGCCTAAGTTCGTTCCGGATGTGCAGATTCGGACAAACCCTAGAAATATTGGTTCCGGATGTGCAAATCCGGAAATTTTCCGGATCTGCAAATCAGAATGTTTTAATGATACAATTTTAAAACAGAATTGAACAGCTTATGCAGCCACTTGGAATACTTTAAGTGCAATAAAATTGGTAAGTGTATTAAAAAGACATATGGATAAAAATACAATATATTTCACTTTATTAATGTACATTGTGTCGTATGATTATACAAAAGAGTTAAAACAAAATTCTTCGTCTAAATCTATTGGAGCTAGAACTTTCGATTTTTCCGTATTTGATGCCTTTTCAATTGCGTGCAATCTTTCGAATTCAAGCATCCTTTCGACAAAACTATCCGGCCAAGACTCGGCAATTGCGGTTGCATGAGTCGCCCATTGCGGTGATTTAGGTGGTATCGGGCATCCGGGTTTCAAGATAACTTGTACGAAATATCTTGATTTCGCAAGCCATCCGATACACATGATGCGATCAATTGGATTCGACGGAGGTGCGGTGTGGAGTGGAAAAAAGGTTTCTGAAAATCCGTATCTCGTCAAGTCGATACACACCATATCGTAGGCGCATGCTATAAGATGACCCATCTCGGGGAAGCTCATCCATTTTGATACCGGTGTCGGACCACTCAACCACGGAACAAGTGACTCGTGAACCTTGTTGTAATTTTCTTGATTTTCATAGAGACGCAAGTATGCTTCTTTATGCGTCTCCCACTCTAGGATAAGTTGATGACGTACAAGTGCATGACCTTCATCTCCTTTACCGAGTAGTGCCGACACGGCTCGGTAACCGTAATTACCATCCCCTACAACATCGATTATACCGTCGACATGCTTGTGCATAAAAACTGACATCTCGTCAATAAAGGAAATCATACGTGTAGTTGGAGTCGGAGTCGAAACTCGTGGAATCGGTGTCGGAGCCGGTTTAGAAATGCGAGCTCCTTTCATGACACTTTGTAGAGATTTAGGAGTCGGAGAGTCCGGAAAGATTTGGTCAACGTGCTCATAATACGAAGGAGACCAAGTTGTTGAGTTGTCATTTGGTGTAGGCTTCAACTTCTTCGGAGCACCCTTTGTCTTAACCGGTTGAGACAGTGGTATCATTACGGTTGTTTCGGGGAAGACAATATTCCTCAACTCTTCTTTGATGTGTAGCTTCATATTGTCGTCGGCCTTCAAAAATCTATTTTGAATCGCTTCCAATTCGGCCAAAATAGAGATATCTGATTTATCTCCTTCCTTACAACCATCATCATCAAAACTAAGTCTCATCCAATGAGGGCAAACTTCGTCAATTTGTATTGGCACACCTAGTTTCAACTTTTTAGCAATGGCACAAGCACAAGGAAGACCGTAGGTTTCCACAATAGTGCAACCACACTTTGCACTATCGGAACCTACCGTTTCGGCTCGGTTGGCCTCGTGAAAAATATAGCCCAACCTCGCCTGAGACATGTTGCCGATCAAATGAGAGTACAGGAAGTTACCTTTAAACCGATGTTCCAAAACCGTGATGCTCCGACCGAAAGTGGTTTGTATCTCATTGTGTTGGTTTTTGATCATTAGATGCACGGAGTCCCAATCCCGACATAAATCCCCCTTGTTATTCCCCAACCAATTCTTCAAAGTGGCATGTGCCGACTCAACTCTATTGGTGGTAGTGTTTCCAAGATGTCGTACGTTATCGGTCCACGCACAAACAATATTTTCTTTCACTTGATCAAGAATGATGGATTCAACATATTTCAACAAAGCGGGGTACTGTTCACACACTTTCCAGAATTTAATGACCGAATCGGCATATAATTTCGTTGTGGAAGAATTTAAAATATGAGTCCATGCATCCATAATTTTCTCTACAATGAAACCCGACTTGCCCACTTTTCCGCCTTCCGACTCCACTTGTTTCGCACCCACCGCGGTCTTAACCCGACCTCGCACATTCTTTGTTATGTGAAATCGACAAAGTAGTGCATTGGAAGAAGGAAAGACCTTTGTAACCGCATTCATCAAGGCGTTGTCGCGGTCCGTAACAATTGCTTTTGGCATTTGAACATGTTTCTTCAAAAGTGACCGACACGTCTCCAACGCCCACGTGAAATTGTCCTCTTTTCACACTCCAAAAAGGCAAAGCCGACGGCATATGTCTTATCCGTAGACGTAACGCCAACCATCTCAAACAATGGAAGACGATACTTGTTTGTCTTGTAGGTGCTATCGAGAATGAGCACTGTCGAGAACGTGTTGAACAACTTGATGGAATCCGGATGAGTCCAAAAAATATCTCGGACTAATTCCATCATCGCGATATCTGTACTGAGAGACGTAATCGTTGTCCTCCAACACTTTCAACAGTTGTTGCATCTCACTCCTACCTCCCCTAATTGCCTTGTTCGTTTGATACCGAATATTATACACTTGCTTTATGTTTGCAACATTTTCGGGTTCTTTCCGTTTCAACGTCGCAAGTATATTCTTCGGTTGGACAAGGTTCAAGGTCATGTCGGCTATACATGTCTTCTCTTCCGCCTTTAGCCGACATACACTTGGATGGCCTTGAAGCTTTGAGCATATTTCGTGGTTATGTATACCACAACGAATGGTAAATCTCCATTTCTTGGAAACTAACATGTAACCACCAATCTTAAAAGGGTACTCACATCTTCTAGTACCGGTCTCGTCTTTCTTTAACTTCCATAGAGGTGCTTGATATTTGCCGCTTCTGTCGCAACCCAAAATTACAAAAGCTTTTCTTCTATCTGACTCATTATCCGATCTCCCGATATTTACACCGCAGCCAAGCTCAACAGCCGTCCTACGAATGTATGCGATCATGCTTTCACGATCATTAAAGTCTTGCTTGTTGTTAAAGTCATCGCCGACATCAACCGACTTTACGAGCATGCCTTCATCTTTCGGGGAAATCGGCGCAACTAATTCTTTTGCCATGTTATCGGGGTGCACCATATCTATTTATAACCAAGAATAGAACAATTAATATGTATAAATAAAATATATTCAAAAATGATGAAAATTTAAATTAATTAGCTTCAGGCATTATTCCGGATGTGCACATCCGGAAATGTTCATGCTCAATTCTTTCCGGGTGTGCACATCCGGAAGCAGCGTAACTTGTTTTTCCAAAAATGTAGATTGATAATGTGAGCAATGTAGTGGATAAAGTTGAATGTTTACCTAAAATTCAGCCTTTCCTTGCTCCCTTTGATTTGTTGCACCAAAAACTTGAACTTTTTGAGTGAGAAATGGGATTGATGAAGTAGGGTTTTTTGAGTTGGTGAGAGTGTGTGTAGTAGGAGAAATGTTGAGAATGGGAAGGGGGAGTGATCATGCAGCTTCAAATATATCACTTTTTTTCGTCCAGATATACAGATCCGGAGGTCTACCGGATATGCACATTCGGAACAACTTTTTATTTCTTAAGTATATGGTGCGTCCGGATGTGCACATCCGGAATCAGGGGGCAAAAAAATAATTTCACGTGGTGCCTAAGAAACTTGGGTGGTGCATTAAGAAATGCTCAGAAATATTTCCTTTGGTTCAGCTAGGAATGTAAAACCATAAAATAAATAACCTTAATTTTCTTAAAACCTAGTTATAACACAAATGCTAATTTAATTCACTTTACGTTTAAAGCAACCATTACAGAGAATCTGTAGCATACTCTATTGTTCTCCCTTTCATTTTTTTTCTTCCATTGAGCTTAATGATGCTTTCTAGACATTGTATTGTATCATGTTTTCATTGTAATTGTAATGTCTCTTTGCATATGTTTTTCCCTCAATTACTAAAACATAATATTTCAACAGCTACATCGCCGCTTGTTTCAACTAAACTCATACAAGTAGCATGTAGATATATTTCATTGAAAAACATGGAAAGTGTGTTAAAAGATGAGATGGATAGCATAACGTAACAATAGGTGGTGTTTCATAGTAGTCCCACATTGTTTACATTACAAATGTTTTTAGTGTTTATATATCTTACACAAACGCAACAAATCAACTGTAGATTAGAAAGATGGACCAAAGAGATGGGCCAATAATATTAGGCCTAGAGTATTTCATTAAAAAATTTGATTAATCAATTAATTATAAAAATTAATAAAAATATTAATAATTAATTAAAAAATAAAAATAATATTGTTCTGGACTGGGCCAGCGCCTGCCTCGCTGTCAGGCAGGCCCAAGCCCAATGGCCAGCAGAAGCCCAGCAAGGCCAAAGCCACATCCATGTCGGGCACGCGAGGTAAAGGCTGTTGGACAGGAGCATGTGCCCTACGGGCACACCTCTCCCCAACACCCATGTGCTCCTCCCCGCGAGGACGTTCTCTTGTAACTTCCCACTCCCGAAGGAATCGGTCTGCCCTACTTCCGAAGATTTAGGGACCGTTACACCAGGGCGAAGACCACGTGCTGGTCTTCACTACGCCACGTAAGCCCTGGTAGTTACTTGGATTAGGCCTGGAAATCCAGCCCAATGCAAATAACCGTTGGCCCCGCGCTGGGGGCTCTCTATAAATACCCTCTCACTTGAGATGGTCAGGTTACACAACATATTCTAACTCTCACCTATTTTTCTGTACTTGCTTACTCTCTTTCTTACTTGAGCGTCGGAGTACCTTGCAGGTACACCCCCCTGTCGTATCATTATCATCGGAGCTGAAGTCCATACGACGTTGCTGGCCACCGAACAATTGTCTAATCCAGGTAAGATCAGTCGCATCGTCTGTGGGAAACATTGTTTCCCCGTTTTTCCTTCAACGATAAACCAAAGCAATCCTTTCGTTCATCACTAGCATGGCCAATAACCCGTCTGCGAACAAAGCTCTGGACACCGTCCTCGCGCAACTCAAGAACGAAAACCACCGCGAGGACGCTACTGCCCTCAACGTCGAAGAAGGCGACGTAAGAGATGGGCAGACCGCCTCCCCAGACTCCCAAGACACGGCTTACGACGCCGCCCGCCAGGACGACCAGTAAGTCGTCTTTCAACCAGTTGCTCCTCCGCCTAATGCAGATTCGAGCACCGTGGCCTTATTTGCCTTAGTCAATCAGAACAACCAGCTGATCATGCACCAGAATCTCAGAATCGAAGCACTCGAGCGAGGGCGGGCACGAAGATCTTCCCCGGGAAGACATCGTCGCCCACCTTCGCCTCGCAGTTCTCCTTCCCCGCGAAGGACTCCTTCAGAAGAATCGCGAACCCCCTCGTTGATGCGCGAGGGCCGTCGACCGCGCCTCGAACGCTCCTAGTCGGCGATCTCCCAGAAGCGCCGTCGTTCCCCGCCTCGGAAGGAACCCAGACCCTCCTCAACGGAGAGGCCGAGGAACCGTTCAAGGAATTCCCCTCCACGACAAGAACCTGGTCGACATCACCGATCCCCTTCGAGGTCCCCGGTCGGAAGCGACGACGACGACCAGAGGACCCCCTATCATGGGAAATCATGGACGCCCCAATTCCTACGGGCATGGAGAAACCCCGCCACTGGGGACCTACGACGGCCTGGCCGACCCCGACGATCACGTCGAAAGTTTTGAAGCCATGCTCGACTTCAGAAACGTCAGGGGAGCCATTAAGTGCAGGCTTTTCCCCACCACCTTGCGGAAGGGAACCATGACTTGGTACAAGGGTCTGGCACCCGGGTCGTTCACATCCTGGAAGCAACTAAGACAACGCTTCACCAAACACTTCACAGTGTCTCGTCGGCACCCGAAGACGGAAGCTGCACTGGAGAGCATCTTCCAGGGGAAGAACGACCGATGATATGAAGAAGTATTTAATCATCCACGGACTACGTTTTGGATCCGATTTTGCCAAGTTCGTGGGCCTCCACAGACCTCGCCGTCTGGAGGACCTCCTCCAACGAGCTCAATCCTACATCGAGCTCGAGGAGTCGAAGGCAGCGCAGATCTCCCTTGAGTCGAGGCGGAAGGAAGGCCCCCGTGGCCACAAAGAAGAAGACTCTCCTCCCCGATGAGGAGGCAAAAGAAAGAAAGAAAATTGCCCCTGGGATACTCGTGAACCGCGCGGACCAGCTGGCCATTTCACGGAATACACCCCGCTCAACGCTCCCTGCGCGCGAATTTTCTCTGAGTGCTCCAACTCAAAATTTCTCAAAGGAGGCGTCCGCTTTCCGAAGTCAACGACTCCCAAATCAAACACGAACAGGTCCAAGTATTGCAGGTTCCACCGGAGCCATGGACATGTCACGGAGGACTGCATCCATCTCAAAGATGCAATTGAGATCCTGATCAAGGAAGGGCACTTAAAGAAATACGCCCAGAAGAATGACGCTCCTCGTCCCAGCTCCTGGAAAACCCAAAACGTCGAGGAAACGACACCCCCTCCCGATGAGAGTCGGCTTCAGGTCGCCCTCAGCATCACTCGACCCGAAGACTTCTTTGTCCCCGAAGGCATCGAGGGCCAAGAAGCAGTTCGCAACATGTGGGCAAACTTCCCCCATGAAGTCCCCGTCGCTGTCCACAGCACATGGGAAGGTTTCCCCAAGACTATGGTCATCTTCGGGGATGGTTACGAGAAGGTGTCCGTCGGGTCGATCAAGCGGAATTTTGACGAACTGGAGACCGCAACATCGGCGAAGACCACTACTCACGAGAAGGTGCAAGGGAAATCAAACCCTATCACCTTCTACCTTAAAGAGCTCCCAGGCGGAGCACCCAACGCCACCATCCCCCTCTTGGTCAGGGCACAGATGGCGAATTTTGACGTTCGAAGGATCCTCGTCGACCAGGGAAGTTCGGTCGATATCATGTATGCCCATCTGTTCGGGACTTTCCAGCTCGACGAGAGACATCTGACCTCGTACGTCGGTTCAGATCTGCAGGGGTTTAACGGCACCACCACCAGACCATGGGGCTACGTTGAACTGATGGTCACATTCGGGGCCGAAGACACCGCCCGCCAAGTGAAGACCCGTTTCCTAGTGGTTGAATATCCATCCCTCTACAACTGCATCCTCGGGAGGACCACCCTGGCCGAACTCACAGCAGTACCATCAATGGTCCACCTCAAGCTGAAGTACTACACGGCCAGGGGACGTGTAGTGACGATGCATGGGGACATAGACGCGGCCAGGAGGTGCTTCGACGCTGCGATCAAAGGCATAAGTTCCATCGGCACCAAGCCCAAGTCCGGAGCAAAGCCAGCCACGGACACCGTACAGAGGTCTCTCTTGCGCGTCAACGCAGTTGACCTCGACAACAGGTTCCTAAATGAGCACGAAGAGGGCGGAGCAACGGACCTCAACCTCCAGGCGGAAAATAACAGGTGGCCTCTCCACCCAACGCGCCCCATCCCAGACGGAGACTTTGAGCTCGTGGCCCTCGGGGACGATCCAGACCGTAACGTGAAGATTGGCACCGGGATCCCCGACCTGGCGAAGGAGCAGCTGAAGGCATGTCTCCGGGAGAACGCTGATCTATTCGTATGGAGGGCCTCCGAGATGCCTGGCCTTGACCTCGAGGTGGCTTGCCATCAGCTCGCAGTAGATCCGGCCGCTAGGGCCATAGCTCAACGCAGGCATAAGCAGTCTCCCGAAAAAGCGGATGCTGCTGAGAAAGTTGTAAAAGACCTCCTAGAGGCGAATTTTATTTTGGAGGCCAGATACACAATCTGGCTGTCCAATGTTGTACTCGTCAAAAAGAATAATGGAAAATGGAGGATGTGTGTTGACTATACTGATCTTAACCGGGCATGCCCGAAAGACTGCTATCCCTTGCCTAACATCGACCAGCTGGTCGACAACTCTGCAGGTTATAAACTATTATCCTTCATGACGCCTACTCGGGATACAACCAAATTCCCATGGATAAGGTCGACAAATAGCACACGACCTTCATGACCGAGTCGGGCAATTACTACTACAACGTAATGCCCTTCGGCCTGAAGAACGCCGGGGCGACCTACCAATGGATGATGAATAAGGTTTTCCGGGCCGAAATCGGCGACATGCTCGAGGTCTATATGGACGACATGATCGTCAAATCCGCAGAGGAAGTCGACCATGCCGCGCATCTCAAGAAGGTGTTCGACACAGCGAGGAGATGCCGCATGAGGTTCAATCCCGACAAATGCACCTTCAGCGTTCGCGCAGGTAAGTTCCTCGGCTTCTACCTCACAGAGCGAGGAATCGAGGCCAACCCCGACAAGTGTAGGGCTTTCTCCGAGATCCCTACTTCGGACTCAAAGAAGTCAATACAATCATTGAACGGGATGCTCACCGCCCTCTCCCGCTTCGTCGCTAAGTCTGCACAATATGCGCTCCCGTTTTTCAAACTTCTTTGACAAAAAGCGACGTTTGAATGGAGCGAAGAGTGCGAGCAGGCAATCCTCCATCTAAAACAAGTCCTATCACGACCCCTAGTCCTCTCACGGTCTGATCACGAGGAGACACTGTTCTTGTACCTCGCAATCACGAGTGAGGCGGTCAGCGCCGTCCTCATCTGGGAAACCCCGGACGGGCAGAAACCGATTTACTTCACAAGTAAGGCCCTTCAGGGCCCCGAGCTCAGGTATCAACAGATAGAGAAAGTCGCCCTGGCCCTCGTCACCGCATCCAGGAGGCTGCACCATTACTTCCTAGCCCACACTGTCGTCGTGAGGCCGAACAACCTATAAGGCAATTCCTTGGACGACCAGATATGGCGGGGAGGATGCTCAGATGGTCACTCGAACTCGCCGAATTCGACATCCAATACGAGGGAAGGAAAGCCCTGAAGGCTCAGGTATTGGCCGACTTTGTGGCGGAGATGACCGTCTCGAAACCTTCGACCAACGGATCCCAAAAGTGGACGATCTATGTCGACGGAGCATCCAGCACGAAGGGAAACGGGGCGGGCATTATCCTCGAAAACGAGGAAGGCATCCTGATCGAGGTATCCCTCGAACTATCCTTCCCGACGTCGAACAACCAAGCAGAGTACGAGGCTTTCCTCACCGGGCTTCGGTTGGCCGAGGACCTCGGTGCCAAGGAGGTCAAAATCTTCACCGACTCCCAGCTCGTGGCCTCGCAAGTCCGAGGAGAGTACCAGGCCAAGAACGACAGCCTCTTCGAATACTTGACCTTGGTGAAAGAAAAGATGAAAAAATTCACCTCCACGGAGGTAACCCACATCCCTCGCGAGCACAATACCCGAGCAGATGTCTTGTCCAAATTGGCAAGCACAAAGAAGAAAGGCGGAAACAAATCCGTCATACAAGAAGTGCTTTCCCGCCCGAGCATCGACAAACCCGTTCCGGCGGCAGACGTGAACGCCATCGGGGACAACAATTGCTGGATGACCCCGGTATACGAGTACCTCACGACGGGCAAACTGCTCGAAGATCCCAAGGAAGCGGGGATGGTGAAGCGGCAGGCATGCTCGTACGCGATAGTCGAGGATAAGCTATACCGGCGAGGGTTTTCTATTCCCCTCCTCAGGTGTGTCGAGGAGACCAAGGTCCCCGACATACTCCAGGAAATCCATGAAGGAATCAATGCACAGCACCTCGGTGGATGATCGTTAGCCGATAAAGCACTTCGGGCAGGGTATTACTGGCCCACCATGCAACAAGACGCCAAGGAACACGTCAAGAAGTGCGATAGATGCCAGCGACACGGGGACATGCACCTCGCTCCTCCTAACGAGCTCAAAACACTATCCTCCCCGTGGCCGTTTGCGTGGTGGGGGATGGACATCCTCGGACCTTTCGTCGTGGGATCGTACCAAAACAAATACCTCATCGTCGGGGTGGATTATTTTACGAAGTGGATCGAGGCAGAAGCGTTGGCCAAAATCACGGCCTTTAAAATACTACGTTTTTACAAGAGGAACATCCTCGCCCGATTCGGCATGCCCCAAGCTATTGTCACCGACAACAGAACACAGTTCACCGACAGGAACTTCCAAGACTTCGTCACTAAACTGGGCACGAAGCAGCACTTCACGTCGGTCGAGCACTGTTGAAATAGAAATAGAATTCGGGTTTAGTGTTATCGTTCCACGGAGATTGTTCGTGATATTACCGCCGTTCTACAGTCGTAACATTTCAAACTTTAAAGTAACAAGGGGTTTTAGGTTGTTTTCGTAACGGTTGCATTCAAATTTAATTAAAAAACGATAAAGGATTGTTTTAACGGTTTATAAAAGCATGTCAAGGTTAGGGTTCAACAAACCACTTTGTACGTATATAATCGATGAGCTAATGAACTCGGTTAAATGATAAATACAATCACATATCCTCCCAATATGTTTATCTCTAACACATATTGTGAGTTTTGCCATTTTGATCCTTTGTTGATTTCTCACACAAACTATCAAAATGACAACATTAAAGTTCAATATTTGGTGAACATCAACACACATTGCTATCTCTAGCCAATGTACATTGATGGATGACAAACCTAGGTAAAGAGTTGGAGCATATTTCTCAATCATGAACCAACACAAAGAATAAACATAAAAACAAGGTTTATCATCATACATTCATCATCCAAGAGTTCACAAGATAGGATCAATCCATATACATACAAAGTAAAGGTTTACTTACATCTAACCTTGACACAAAAGAGAAATTAGCTATACATATTCATGGTATCTTGATCAACAAGAATCGGGAGAAGAGAAACGAGCATCAACGACGATCTTATCGACAAAATGATGCTTTTTATCTTCCAAAAATGAAGTGCTATAGTGTCATATACTTTGATCTCAGAATGTAATAGAGAGAGTCACCAAATTCTGATCAAAACCCCTTTATAAAGGGGCTGAGTTTCGTGAAGCGCGTTGAGCGCGCAGTCGCCCGCTGAGCGGGCTCCACTTAAAAGTTAAACCGCCTAAAAGCGCGTTGAGCGCGTTTATGAGCCCGCTGAGCGCGCAAGCTCCTGTAATTCCTTCCAAGTTCACGCTGGGAGCGCGCTGGGCGCGCTCAAAGCATGCTCAAAAAATCCAAATTTTGCCAAACTGCTTTTGTGGGGTCCTCAAGGCTCCAATCCACACCCTTCTATGTAAAAATCTACAATAAAAATACAAAAGTTAAATAGATACGACAAATAACGAAATTAACTAGAAAACGGTTATAAACGGAAACAATGGGAAAAGGCATGGATTTACAAATAAAGCTCACAAAAATGTGCTAAAAACTAATCTAAATATTAACACTTTTTAGCACCTAACAACTCTCCCCAACTTGTCTCTTTGTTTGTCCTCAAACGAAGATAATTTAGAATAGAAGCAAGCGGAAAACAGGGAACAAACACCAACAAAACATAATGGTTCTAACCAAATAAACACGCACGCAAGTACCGCTCGTCCTTACGAAGAATGAAAATATGTAAATGAACTAAATTCTAAACATAATTAACAAGCACAAATCATAAGCAAACAAATGTTCAAATTAGAATCACCTAATTTATTCAAATGAGCCTAGCTCAATATATCCAAGGGACAAAACACACTCATAGCAAAAGTGTCAGCATCCAGAACAATTCATGCATTCATCAAACCAATTCAACAAGAAAACCAAGGAAACAAAGATCACTTAAGGGCTTCTAAAGGTTGTAACTAGGCAAGGTTAAACAAGAAAGGGATATATGTAAAAGGCCAATTAAACAAAGTGGTTAACAAAAATTATCAACAAATGAAGAACATGCCAATAACCCACTTAGACAAACCTCATAACAATTCAATTCAAACCTTTCTTTTCTTTTCTATTCTTTTCTTATGGTGCACTCTTTCATTTTCTTTTCAAACAACTCCCTTTGGAGTGCAAAGCATAGCACAAAATAGTGCTTCAAGTTTCTTTCTTTCTTCACAAGAGGCACCAATTCACCACTCCATTTTCTTTTTCACAAACTAGCACAACTCTCCCCAACTTTAAACCATACTATAATTAATGGGCAATGTTCTTCAAAAGTATGTTCAAACAAAGGGTTAAGTGTATAAATAAAAGAACTATAATGAATCACAATGATTTTCTTTTAGCATCAACAACCCACTATAAAGTGCATTCTTTTGATCATATGACGGGTAGATACAAGATTCATTCCAATCCAAGGCTCAACATGGCTAGCAAGTGCTCACACCTCTCATAAGGTAAAATTGAAGGTTATATGGATTGGTGGTTTTTCTCATAATCAAAAATTGCCTAGATCATTTCAATGTTTCCACGGTTTGTACATGAATACAAGATTAAACATGAATCATACGAGCTAAACAACAATTACAAAATCACTCAATATTTATGAACAATGAAGGGACTCACATTTGTGGTTGTGTCCTAATTGATTCCAAAATGAACAAAAATGCAAAATGAAGAAAAGCTTGAAAATCATGTGAAGCACAAAGTTCAAAAACATACTAACATTCTACCAAGCACAAAACAGAGTACCTTTGTGTGCACCAACTTAGACTTATATCATCACCATCAATGAAAGGTGAAGTGCATCACTTAATGTTCAAAGAAACAAACTTGCTTCAACCATCCATTACCTTAAAAAAAATAAAGGGCAAACAACAAAAAATTTATGTACAAACAAACCATATAAACATAAAACAACATCCACCCGGATGTTAAATTCATTAAATCAACCAAAAAATTTTAACACCAAATTCAAACTCACATCCGCCCGGATGGAGAATACAAAATTCCTAGTAGTCAATACAAAATCCAACCATAATAGTTATACCAAGTAAAATAAATAAATAAAACAAAATATCATAAAAGACTAGTCAAACCCCAACATCAGTCAGAACTAGAGCTAGACGCTCCATGATCCGCTCCATCATCATTGTCATCGTCATCAAGGTCTCCTTCCTCTGCCCCCTCCGGAAAACCAGGTATTCCCTCAGGCCAACGAGCATAAGCAATGAGTTCTTCGTGAGTCCTCAGCCGGTGGTCCACATGTGGCTCCCGAATCTGCAGCTGCAACTGCATCATAGAATCATGCATAAATAATAAAGCTCGCTGATGAGCCTCGTGCATGGCCCAATTGGCCTCAGCACTCGGATCAAAAGCGTGCCCGCGTTCGCGCCCACGGCCACGAGCAGAAGCAGCAGCAGCTACAGGGATAGCCTGCTCAAAATCAATCGCCCCCATACAATGACGAGTGACATAGCTATCATCTACAATCTGCAACTTGTGCCTCATGGCATAAAGCCATAATCAAACCTGGATAAATAAGAGCGCAAGCCACACGATCTCCAAGTGGTGTACCACTGGTGGCAGTTCTCTTCAATTCATTAGAAATAATCCTCCCAAAGTCCACGGTATGTCCCTCTGTGCACAAATGAAAAATTAGAGCCGCGGTCTCCATGGGAATAGATGAGGTGTGGCTTCTCGGTCGAAGGTTGTAAAGAACAACTGACATGACAAGCTGCGCGACATTATCCAACACCCTCCTAGCAAACTTTATCGGCGCTCCACTAGCACTTAAAGTGTAAGTGCCCCCCTCTCTGCATAAAGCCTCCCTAAGTTGTTCGGCATTCCAATTCCGCCGAGCCAACGTCCGCCCAAAATCACACAAACCATCTTCCCCCAGCTGACAAGGGTCTCCAAGGTAGGTATTGATGGACTCCCTCGAGAAATTGATTACTTTCCCCCGAATCCATGTTTGAAAAGTGAACGTCTCTCCAATGGACGGCAATGCATTGGCGTAGAACTCCCTAACAATGTCAATGTTGTACTCAGGAAAGGGAGAACTAAGCTTATCCCACGCACCACCCTGCACAAAATGACTCATGTTCCTATGGGGACCAATGGGATCAATCATAATTAACCTGTCCGGCCAAATTGATCTTTTTTCAAGCTCCACGTATCTTTGTTGTTGCTCGAGGCAAACAAAATGCGTTGAATCAAATTGGCCAGCGGGAGCTCTTCTGTTAGGATTCGACGTCGAACCAACACGTTGCTTCTTTCTTCCTGACATCTGAAAAACAAAAAGAAAAACAACGTACAAACAAAATAGTACCACAAGTTAGTGAAAACAGCAAGCTAAAATTCCTAAATTATATAAACAATATATAGAACAATGACAACATAGCAGAACTGAATTAGGAAAAAGGGGAATTTTCTGCAAATCTCAGAGCGCGCTGAGCGGGCTCTGCGAAATGCAGAAAAAAAACCCCCCTCTGCACAGATGGTTCTAAAAAATAAACACAACCCCTAATTTCACTACACAGCCAGTTACAAAGAAATAAAAATCAAACATCAAAGCAAATTAGCCTTTCCACAAACCCTAAGTCTAAAATTTTATACCCTAATTTCCACAATTCTAACTTCTAACCAACATGCAAGCATACTAAGTAAATACTTACACAAAATTTCGTCAATACAAAGGCAAAGGAAAGAAGAAGAACATAAACATCCAACAATTACAAACAATGTCCCAAAAATGGGTTTCTAATTAAAAAATGAAAAATTGCAAAAACTAAGACTTACAATGCTTAAGGATGATGATGCTTAGCAGAAAATGAAAGGGAGATGATGTAGAGAATTGAAAATCCAAGGAAGTTTTTGAAAAATTTGGAGGAGAGAAAATGAGGGAAAGTGAGGGAAATGAGAAAAAGAGGCAAGGTTGCTGAACCCTAGCCACTTTAACATTAATCTGGGCCGGGTACACCTTTGTGGGCCCAGAAAATCAAATATATTTTTTTTATTTTTTTTTTCAAAAATTCGCAACCCGCGCTAAGCGGGCAAAGAGCGCGCTAGCTCCTGGAAGTATAGGTTCATTTTTTTCAAGAGCGCGCTGAGCGCCCAGCAGTAAAAAGACATCATCTACACGTTCAAAACATCACCCTAAACTTCATACAACATCAATTTTTCACAAACCATGTCTAAACAGCAAATTCACTAGTAAAAACGATAAAAGCTTACAGTGTTGGGGTGCCTCCCAATGAGCGCTTGTTTAACGTCGGATAAGCTCGACGGTCCAAGATGCTCAATTAAGAACATCAAGGAGAACAGAATTGGAAGCGCGATCGAAATTCCCTACGAGGTAAATTTTCAGACGTTGACCGTTGACGGTCCAACAGTCTTTCTTTTCCAAGTCTTCGATAACAACAGCTCCAAAGTTTTTCACTTCCTTAACACGAAAAGGCCCGGACCACTTTGATTTTAATTTTCCCGGAAAGAGTCTTAACCGAGAGTTAAACAATAACACCAATTGTCCGGCCTTGAAGTCCTTTTGCCGGAGCTTTTTATCGTGGTATTCTTTCACTTTTTCCTTGTACAACCAACTTGAGTGGTATGCGGCATTTCGCATTTCTTCCAGCTCAAGAAGTTGCACTTTTCTTTTGTGATCGGCCAAGTCCTTATCAAAATTTAACATTTTCAACGCCCACAAAGCCTTATGCTCCAATTCAACCGGTAAATGGCAAGTTTTACCATAAACCAATTGAAATGGAGTTAGACCAATTGGAGCTTTATAAGCAGTGCGATATGCCCATAAAGCCTCGTCCAATTTTTGCGACCAATCCTTTTTCGAACTTGACACGGTTTTTTCAAGGATTCTTTTTATCTCATGGTTAGATACCTCAGCTTGACCGTTCGACTGCGGGTGGTAAGGGGTCGCCACCTTATGTGAAACACCATAGTGTTTTAAGACATTTTCCAGAGGTGTATTACAAAAGTGTGACCCGCCATCGCTAATGAGCACCCGAGGAGTGCCAAAACGGGAAAAAATGTATTTC
This sequence comes from Lathyrus tuberosus, assembly GCA_022829125.1. Taxonomy (NCBI): domain Eukaryota; kingdom Viridiplantae; phylum Streptophyta; class Magnoliopsida; order Fabales; family Fabaceae; genus Lathyrus; species Lathyrus tuberosus. The sequence goes on along the minus strand of JALAZF010000101.1, from coordinate 12,200,951 downwards.
TTTAAAAAATTTATCACCGTTTTGCCATCAGCCTTATGTGAGGCAATCGCCTCAACCCACTTCGAAACGTAGTCAACGGCTACCAACATGTATTCATTACCAAAAGATGGTGGAAATGGTCCAACAAAATCGATACCCCAACAATAAAAAATTTCTACCTCTTGTATGTTTTGGAGAGGCATTTCATCACGTTGTCCAATTCCACCTGTTCTTTGGCACATGTCACAACTTTTGGCATGGAGATGTGCGTCTTTAAAAAGAGAAGGCCAATAAAAGCCCGATTGAAGGACTTTAGTGGCCGTCCTCGCACCATTAAAATGGCCTCCATACGGCGAGTTGTGACAATACCAAAGAATGTTTTGAGCCTCATCACTCGTGACACACCTTCTCAAAAGGTTGTCACTTCCTAACTTAAACAAATACGGGTCGTCCCAAACGTAGTAACTAGCATCCGAAAGAAACTTCTTTTTTTGGTTCCAAGTTAGGTCTTCGGGCACCCAACCAGTAGCCTTATGGTTAGCAAAATCTGCAAACCAAGGCCTAACTTGGACTTTAAAAAGTTTTTCATCAGGAAATTCCTCTTGGATTTCCTTTTCAGCGATTGTGACCTCTACATTGACAAGGCGAGACAAGTGATCTGCCACCAAATTTTTCGACCCCTTTTTATCTTTTATTTCTAAATCAAACTCTTGTAATAAAAGGATCCATCGAATGAGCCTTTGCTTCGAATCCGGTTTGGTAAGCAAATACTTGATCGCCGAATGGTCGGTGTAAACAACAACTTTTGACCCGATGAGGTAGGATCTAAATTTCTCAAGCGCATACACAATAGCAAGTAATTCTTTTTCAGTTGTGGCATAATTAACTTGTGCCTCATTTAAAACTTTACTTGCATAGTGTATGGCATGGAAACTTTTTTCCTTCCTCTGACCAAGTACCGCTCCAACAGCATAATCGCTCGCATCGTACATAAGTTCAAAATTCAAAGTCCAATTTGGAGCGACTATTATTGGAGCGGTAACTAACTTTTCTTTTAAAATTTTGAAAGCATGAAGACATTCATCGTTAAAAAGAAATACTTGTTCCTTGCTTAGCAAGTTGCTCAATGGTCTAGCCACCTTTGCAAAGTCTTTGATAAAACGCCGGTAAAATCCGGCATGCCCAAGGAAACTTCGGATCCCTTTTACGTTGGTCGGAGGAGGCAAATTCTCTATCACTTCAACTTTCGCTCTATCAACCTCAAGGCCTTTGGACGAAACTTTGTGGCCGAGCATAATTCCCTCTGTCACCATAAAGTGACACTTCTCCCAATTTAGCACTAGATTTGTCTTCACACACCTCTCTAAAACAGTTTCCAAATTTGTCAAGCATAAATCAAACGAACCTCCAAAAACCGAAAAGTCATCCATGAACACTTCAATCGTCTTTTCTATAAGGTCGGCAAATATAGCTTGAACACACCGTTGGAAAGTTGCCGACGCATTACATAAACCAAAAGGCATCTTCCGATACGCAAAAATGCCAAAGGGACACATAAAGGCCGTCTTCTCATGATCTGCCGTGTCAACCGCAATTTAGTTATACCCCGAATATCCGTCCAAAAAAAAATAGAACTGCTGCCCGGATAACCTCTCTAACATTTGGTCCATAAACGGTAATGGAAAATGATCTTTTCTTGTCGCGGTGTTAAGCCGTCTATAATCAATGCACATCCTCCACCCCGTCACTGTTTTTGTCGGAACCAACTCATTTTTTTCGTTACGAATCACGGTCATTCCTCCCTTTTTTGGCACAACATGGACAGGACTAACCCAAGGGCTATCGGAAATCGGGTAAATCATACCGACTTCCAATAGCTTAACCACTTCTTTTCTCACCACCTCTTTCATTATTGGATTCAAGCGGCATTGCGGTTGGGCTACCGCCTTGAAATCTTCTTCCATCAAGATACGATGCATGCAATCAGCCGGGCTAATTCCTTTCAAATCGGAAAGGACTCAACCTATAGCATCTTGGTTTTTCTTCAAAACATGAATTAGACGACCTTCCTCGTTTTTAGACAAAACGTTACTAATGATAACCGGCTTGTTACCACCGTCATCAAGAAACGCGTATTTTAAATTGGAAGGCAAGACCTTCAATTCAAGTGGTGACTTCTCAACTTTCACATCCTTTTTTACCTCTTCCGGTTCTACCTCTCATGGTTGCAACTCTTTGAGGGATTCAAGCTCTTTTAAACACTCTTCAAGAGCTCTTTCTTCTTCTTCGGAAAACACTTCAAAAGAATCATTAAGAGCTATTTCTAACGGAGAGATTTCATGCACATGCTTAGAAACCTCAAACGTTGCTTCTTCAATTGCATCAATCCGAAAGCTATCATGTTTATCCTTTGAATGCTTCATAGCTTCGAAAAGATCAAAACAAACCTCTTCATTTTGAACCCTCACCTTCATTAAACCGTCATCCACATCAATCATCATTCGGGCGGTTTTCATGAAAGGTCGGCCAAGAATTAAAAGTGCATCTTCATCTTCCTCCATATCGATAACAACAAAATCAACCGGGAAGAAAAATTTGTCAACTTTTACCAAGACATCTTGAGCTAACCCATGAGGATGAGTTGTGGACTTGTCGGCCAATTGCAAAGTCATACGAATGGCTTTCATCTCAATGTTCCCAAGCTTCTTTACAATGGACAATGGGATAAGATTAATGCTTGAGCCCAAATCGATTAAGCCCTTCCCAACATAGACGTCACCAATGGTAACCGGAAAAGTCACACGCCCCGGGTCAACTTCTTTTTTAGGAAGAGTTCTTTGGATGATGGCACTACAACTCGCGTCAAGAACAATAGTTTTCGGTTCCGAATACCTCCGCTTCTTCGTGAGAATGTCTTTCATGAACTTTGCATACTTTGGCATTTGTTCCAAAGCTTCGGCAAACGGAATGTTAACTTGTAATTGCTTGAAGATGTCCATGAAACGCGTATAGTGCCTCTCATTTTCCTTCTTTGAAGGAGCATGAGGATATGGTAAGTTTTGGATCGGAATAGCGCTCACTAGTTCCTTTCCCTTCTTAACTCTCCTAAGTCTCTCTTTTTTCTTTAACTCCTCACCACTATTATTTTCAACTTCAACCATTTCATCACTTTTATTTTCAACTACACCTTCATTTTCACTTTTATTTTCAACTACTTCCTCATCACTACAATCCTCCACAAGACCATCAAGTTTTTCTTCCTCCACATTTTTCTCCTTTTCTTTCTCCAACTCCTTCCTACTTCTAGTAACAATCGCCTTGCAATGCTCCTTAGGATTCACTTGAGTATTCGCGGAAAAGGAAGGACCCGATTGTTGTTCGGCAATTTGCTTAGCAAGTTGCCCCACTTGGTTTTCAAGATTCTTAATCGCCGCATCACTACTCTTTTGGCTGGCCATTGACATGTGCATGAAGTGGTTTAAAGTGTCTTCTAACTTTGAGCTAGCAACCGGAGGTGGTGGAGGTTGATACGGATTTTGCCGGTTTGAAGGACCGACACCATAACCTTGATTATTTTGATAATTTGCTCGCGGTTAAAATCCTTGATTTCCTTTATAATTTTGTTGAGAATTGTGTTGTTGTTGGTAAGGTTGTTGTTGTCTACCTTGATAATCCATTTGATTTGCCATATAGTTCACCTCTTCAAAACCCGGAGGAGGACAAAATCCAGTGTCATGCTCCCCTTTACAAAGTTCACAACAAGCTACTTGCTTACTTTTGCTCGGCTCCTTCATTTCTTTGATTTGTTGAGTCAAAAGCTCCACTTGTTGAGAGATAAGCTTGTTTTGCGCGAGGATCGCATCGTTAGTTCCTAATTCAAGGACATCGGGCTTCTTTTGAGAGTTGCTACGACTTTGACTTTGAAGATCGTTTAGAGCCATTCTATTGATAATATCAGTTGCTTCCTCGACATTCTTTGCCATCAAACTTCCTCCCGCAGTGGCATCCAACAAAGTCTTACAATTCGGTTGGAGACCATTCTTGAAGATATGAATTTGTGTTAACTCATCAAACCCGTGACCTTTACATTTGCGAAGCATGGACTTGAATCGTTCCCATGCTTCATTGAGGGATTCATTGGTTACTTGAGAGAACACTGAAATTGCGGTTTTTGACTCCATGAAACGGTTATGAGAGAAGAACCGTTCAATAAATTTTTCCTCCAAGACATTCCAATCGGTCATCACGGCGGGAGTTTGATCGAGGTACCAATCCTTTGCCTTGCCAAGCAAAGCATGCGGAAATAATCTTTTAAAGAGAGGTAACTCTTGTGCTTGATCTACACCGGCCGCTAATGCAATCTCATAGAATTTTGTGAGAAATGCAAAATGATCTTCATGGTCCATTTCGGTGAATGGACTTCCATACAACAAGTTCAAAGTTCCAGTTTTCATCTCGGTTTGCCTTCCTTGATTGTTGTTGGCAAACTGAGCGGTGTGTCGTGGACTGTTCACACAAGGTGTGGATGCGGGAGATGAAGGTGGTGCTCCAGTCATGATTGGTGGGAATGGTGGTGGTGTTGTAGTAGAACTTCCTTCTTGCTCTTGTCTTTGTCTCGCAAGTTGCCTCCTCCGTCTAGTTCTGCTATTGAGCCTACGAGCGGTTCTTTCAATCTCAGGATCGAAAAAAGTTGGTCCGCCGGTAGTTTCCCTCGCATAAACCAAGTCTGCACACTAAACAAAACAAATCAACAAGCACAAGAAAAATTGTAACAAGTCTAAAACTTCACAACTATTGCAATGCTTGCAATATCAATTTACAATCCCCGGCAACGGCGCCAATTTGTTGAAATAAAAATAGAGTTCGGGTTTAGTGTTATCGATCCACAGAGATTGTTCGTGATATTACAGCCGTTCTACAGTCGTAACGTTTCAAACTTTAAAGTAACAAGGGGTTTTAGGTTGTTTTCGTAACGTTTGCATTCAAATTTAATTAAAAAACGGTAAAGGATTATTTTAACGGTTTATAAAAGCATGTCAAGGTTAGGGTTCAACAAACCACTTTGTACGTATATAATCGATGAGCTAATGAACTCGGTTAAATAATAAATACAATCACATATCCTCCCAATATGTTTATCTCTAACACATATTGTGAGTTTTGCCATTTTGATCCTTTGTTGATTTCTCACACAAACTATCAAAATGACAACATTAAAGTTCAATATTTGGTGAACATCAACACACATTGCTATCTCTAGCCAATGTACATTGATGGATGACAAACCTAGGTAAAGAGTTGGAGCATATTTCTCAATCATGAACCAACACAAAGAATAAACATAAAAACAAGGTTTATCATCATACATTCATCATCCAAGAGTTCACAAGATAGGATCAATCCATATACATACAAAGTAAAGGTTTACTTACATCTAACCTTGACACAAAAGAGAAATTAGCTACACATATTTATGGTAGCTTGATCAACAAGAATCGGGAGAAGAGAAACGAGCATCAACGACGATCTTATCGACAAAATGATGCTTTTTATCTTCCAAAAATGAAGTGATATAGTGTCATATACTTTGATCTCAGAATGTAATAGAGAGAGTCAGCAAATTCTGATCAAAACCCCTTTATAAAGGGGCTGAGTTTCTTGAAGCGCGCTGAGCGCGCGGTCGCCCGCTGAGCGGGCTCCACTTAAAAGTTAAACCGCCTAAAAGCGCGCTGAGCGTGCTTATGAGCTCGCTGAGCGTGCAAGCTCCTGTAATTCCTTCCAAGTTCGCGCTAGGAGCGCGCTGAGCGCGCTCAAAGCATGCTCAAAAAATCCAAATTTCGCCAAACTGCTTTTGTGGGGTCCTCAAGGCTCCAATCCACACCCTTCTATGTAAAAATCTGCAATAAAAACACAAAAGTTAAATAGATACGACAAATAACGAAATTAACTAGAAAACGGTTATAAACGGAAACAATGGGAAAAGACATGGATTTACAAATAAAGCTCACAAAAATGTGCTAAAAACTAATCTAAATATTAACACTTTTTAGCACCAAACAAGCACCCTCAAACAAACGGACAAGCTGAAGCGGCAAACAGAGTAATCCTCCAAGGACTAAAACGTCGATTAGGCGACGCCAAACAACGGTGGGTCGAGGAGCTACACAGCGTCCTCTGGGCCTACCGAACAACCCCGCATCCCACGACCGGGGAGACCCCTTTTCGTCTAACCTACGAAACGGAAGCGGTGATCCCCGTGGAGATCAGAGAACCCTCGAGGAGGACGAAAGCCCCCCTCGACAGAGACGCGAATAACGAAGCCCTGAGGGAAGAGCTCGATTTCGTCGAGGAGACGCGTCCGGGCGCTTCTCTCCGAGAAGCTTCACTTAAACAGAAATTAACTTTATGTTATAACGACAAAGTTATCAAACGTGATTTTCAAGTAGGCACCCTCGTCCTACGAAGGAACCATAAAGATTCGCGGGAAGGAAAACTCGCCGCGAACTGGGAGTGCCCGTACCGCGTCCGCACGAAAACGGGGACAGGAGCCTACTTCCTCGAAAATTTGCATGGGGAAGAACTTGCTCGACCATGGAACGCTGAGAAACTTAAACAGTACTACAGTTAAACACTGCCCACGACATACTAGCATCGCGGTTACGAGGACACACTAGGGTACAAGCGCGACACCCCTATACAGAACACGATGATCAAAGGCCGTGTTGTGTGTGCGCGAGGACTTTTGATTCGACTAGGATACCTCGATCGAGCTCCGCCGTCGTTGTACCAATCAGGCGAAACACCCAGCTCGCGATGGGAAGTTCACGCCATGAAGCTAAGACCTCGACCGAGCTCTTAGCCTCGTTGAAGGTCGGAATACACTTCCGGCCACTCGACCAGCTCTCCACGCAGTCGAGGATTATCGAAGTCGAGCAAGCCCCAAAATCTCTATACTTAGACAAAAATAAACAAAGTATAGCAAATACAATAACATCACACACAAACAAAACAAGTAAACATCACACACATTTAAACGCAGCGATCAAAATATAAATCCGGGCAAAAAGCCCATTGTACAAATATTACAAATATTCTAAAAGCCCTTGGCACGCAGGCCGGGCAAACAAAAGAAACAAAATGAAATGGCTCGCAGGCCAAGCAAAACAAGAAAACAGAGCCTATTCCGTGACCGTCCCCTCTTCCACTGGCCGCATGATTTGACCATCAACCATGTCGTAGTGGACTCCCTCCGTAATGAGGCCAGGGTTGAGGATCTGAAGCTGCTGCACAACTTTCTTGAAGCCTATTTCAGCGGCCACAAGGTTGTCCTGCTCAGTCTCTCGGAGTTTGGCAATCAACGCTGCCCGCGACGTCAACAATCTATCTTCCTCGGTTTCTTCCTCGGCGGGGCGAGTAGCATCTTCCAATTCAGCAACCTTCTCCAAGAGGCTTTTCCTTCCCTTCTCGGCTTTTCTCCACTTCTCCTTAATCTGTTTCAGGTTTTCGGCCTGCTGCTTCTAATGCTCGGCCTGAACTCGGTTCAGTTCTTTGCACTCAGCCAGCTTCTTGCCCACTTTTGTCACCTCGATAACAACGGACTGGAACCTCTCTTATAGCCCGGTCATCTCGGCTGCTGGACAAGTCTCGTCGTTCAAGATTAAAGTCGTCGAACAAACTCGCATAACGGTGGACAAGTCCTCAAGCAGGGTTTTCCTCCTCGAAGCTTGAGGAGCACCCAGGATGGCCTGGACTTCGGCAGCAGGGATACCTGGAGAGTTGGCACCCGGGAAGAAGTGGGGCCTCAAGTGACAAGGAGGAAGTATAAACTTCTCAGAGGGAGGACTGTTCTCAATCGTCAGGTCGATGTCCACCTGCCCGTCTGTGCGCTGCCGTTTCGGAGACCCTTGGCTACTGGGAGACTGACTCCCTTGGGGAGAGGTCGAAGAATCCGTGGGCACTGAAGTCGTGGCAGGATGCTGTGTTCGGAGCTGTTCGACCCGACCCTTTTTCGAAGCACGGGTGTTTTTCAATTTCTTGAGATGCTCCTCGGCACTCGACATCTTACCTGCACAGAAAACAAAGAGGTCAGTAATTCAAAATGTAGGACGGAGGGAAAGGCAGGTCGGGGAGGCCACCCCACCTAACAGCTCGAGAGCCTCCTCGTTAGAAAACATCTCGAGGAGAGCCCTAGTGTTGATCAATCGACGCTTCGTTAAGACCTCCCCGTCGTCGCCCAGAAGGAAGTCCCCGTTCGGCGTCACGAACTTGGCTTTGTTAAACCCACCGATGAACTTGACTATGGCCTCGTGAGCCAAGCGATCCCCTTCAAAGAGTTTACCAGGGCTGACAATATAGCTGTCTGTTCCCCTCTTGAAGTGTTCTTCAGTCCATAACAACGGGAACCTGGGAAAAAGGGCCTCCTCTCGCCGCCCATCTACTTCTTCGATGACCCGATGGTACACTGAATTTATGGCCTCAAGTGTGACCGGCCTCACGAGGTAGTACCGGTACTTGAAATCTCACACAGAGTCCATATAAGTGTGAAACAGGCTGCTCACCTGCTTGAAGGACACCCAGCCATGCTTGTCGTCGACGACCTGCCGTTGAAGATGGAAAATGCGAAAAAAATAGGGGTACAGCCGCCCCGATCTTCAGGTATTTGCACACGAGCTCGAAAGCCCTGATGAAAGCGAGAGAGTTGGGGCGGAGTTGAGAAGGGGCCAAACGCAGCCAGACTAACACTGACTGTTGAAAATCCATGAAGGGCAAACGCCACCCCGCCTTGTCGAACATGAACTCGTATACGGGAAACCGCATCCCGCTATATGTCGAGCATATTTGATGATGTGGCAAAGGCTTGAACACGTTCCACATCTTCGATGAACCCACTAGACGGTGCAAAATATTTCGGCCTCGTCCAAATCGATAAACTGGGAGATCATGTTTACAGCCTCCTCGCAGGCCCAGACGTCGGGTGACCTCTCCCCGGCGCTAGTCGTCTCCGCCATAGGTGAGTCGGGCTCGTCGTAAGTATCTAAAGATCCCTCGGCCACTTGCAATACATCCATTTACTTGAAAAGCAGAAGGAAATGGTGAATTCGATGACCCATATCAAATCCACCCCTCCACCGCTGATCAAGTGAAAGGGCGAGGAAGAAACGTCGGGAAACGCGAACCCGCGACCATCCTCAGGTCTGTGGGGAGCGGCGTTGGGCGGGACCCCGAGATATTCGACCCGCGTCCCCGTGACATTCTTCGTGTCCCTGGGGATTTCGTCAGCTATCCCCGAGAGACTCAACAAAAGAACTGAGAGATGTTCATCTCACGACCCCAGGACATTCTTCATGTCCTCGGGGATTTCATCGTCTCTCCCCGCGAGATTCAATGAGTAAACTAGGAAACTCCGCCGTTTTCGCCGGATATTTCGTGATTTCCATGGGAAATTCATCAGTTCACCATAGATTCACCCTACAAATGCAAGCAAAAGAGGAAAAAAGAGAGAAACTTACTTCAAATGTACTTTCGGTAGGGTTCCGGTGCGGCTATCGGCGGCGGCGAACGGTGGTTGAAGAGAGAATGAAAGAAGGGAAAGTTTGAGCAAAGGGGAGCGAAAACGGAAATGAAACGAGACAGGCCCTATTTATAAGGGTCTCACGAGTCTCGAGGGCTCCTAGGCAATCGATTACGCTACCCTAGCGTAGCCGCCCTAGGCAATGATGAGATGCGACACGTGGCACACGCTCTCCTACGCATGTCGCTTCATTCCCCAACACGCATCCTTCTGTTCTCCTCGGTTCAAGCTTCCCGTATCCCCGCAACATCGCCCAGACTCAACCAGACTAGCACGAGCGAGTTGACTTATTTCTTTCCGCTTGAGCAACCGCTCCTCGTTTAAAATCCCTTCCTCGACGGGATACTTCCTCGACATGGTGTTGATCCCTAAGTCATTACTCTAACACCACAGAACAACAACTTGGGGGGACTCCTGTTCTGGATTGGGCCAGCGTCTGCCTCGCTGTCGGGAAGGCCCAAGCCCAATGGTCAGCGGAAGCCTAACAAGGCCAAAGCTACATCTGCGTCGGGCACGTCTCAGTCCTCTTGGACGTCGGGTACGCGAGGTAAAGGCTGTTGGACGGGAGCATGTACCCTACGGGACACCTCTCCCTGACACCCACGTGCTCCTCCCCGCGAGGAAATGTTCTCTTGTAACTTCCCACTCCCGAAGGAATCGGTCTGCCCTACTTCCGGAGATTTAGGGACCGTTACACCAGGGCGAAGACCACGTGCAGGTCTTTACTATGCCACGTAAGCCCTGTCAGTTACTTGGATTGGGCCTGGCAATCCAGCCCAATGCAAGTAACTGTTGGCCCCGCGCTGGGGGCTCTCTTTTGTCGCTCCCTGGATTTTCATCCAGGTACAAACACGAAAGTGGCACCGAAACAGAGTTGCCAGCAATGTGTATTTATCCCAAGAGAGGGAAAGGAAACACTGCATAAACCTGAAGGAAAGGAAAGAGCATGGTCTTGCGACCAAGAGAACTGGGTTCGGGAGTCGATTACGCGCGAGGAAGGTATTAACACCCCCACGCGTCCATCGTACCCGATGGGATCCACGCTTGCTGCTTCAATCAAAGGGCGTAAGGAAAGGATACTGGAAAAGGAACTGCTAGCTGGAGAACTGGAAAAAGGAAAGGAGAGAGAAAGAGAAACAAATGTAGGGAAAATAAAAGAAGTGCTCGAATGGGCCCTACCCCACTTCCTACGTATCTCATCGGGAGCATGAGAATCAGAGCGACGTAGTTCCCCTCACCTAGGGAAAAATTGTTTATGTTTTTTAGTGGAATACGTCAATGTTCGCGTCCTAGCAGTTTAGGTGTTGCAGCTCGCTGTATGGACACTTAGGCGTTACCTGTTTGCGGTAGAACGGATCTGACGCATCCTTGAGGAATGAGTGAAGAAGATGAGAAGAGAATTATTGTTTGTTTTTGTCTTTTAAGAAAGAAGTGTTTTGATTATTTTTGTGTTTTGTAACCCATATTGGATTTAAGTCCCTCATGTAAGATCGAATGCCTCGCATATCGACCCAAGACGGGACGTACGCTAAACATTCTAAGAAAGTGAGAGAAGACCCCTCACCCCCTTATTCTCACATGAAAGGATCAAATACAATATTTGTTATGCCTTTATTGAGTGTTGTTTTACTTTTGTTTTGAGATGAGAAGAAGAGACTCAAATGAAGCAAAAGGTGAAAACGAAAGGGGACTAAGACTCACCCTAATGTTATCATACATAGATGTTCCTATGGTTAATGTGGTTAAAGAAACCTAGTCCTAAAAGAAAGGAGAAGAAGAACAAAAGAAGTAACTTACTTCCAAGATGGAAGTTAAGTTGATCTTAAAGAGGGATGAAGAAGGAGTTATCCAAGGAAAGCATATAAATGCTTCTCATGATCACACGTTGAATTATTAAAAGAAATAAGAGAAGATGAAAGAAAAAATTGCATGTGGAAGTATATCCACACACTTACTTACCATTTGCACCTACATGAAAAGGTTAGTTCAAAAACTATTTACAAGTAGTAGAATAAGGAAAGAATACCAAATAATGATCAAACAAACTAGGAATCAATGAATAAGGATCCTAAGAGATTAAAATCAATCAAAGTAAGAACCTACATCCAAAGGTGTTCCCTAATGTTAAGATACCTAATACACACCAACTATGCACAAGCAAATGTCTTAAACATCCAAGAAGTGAATCATAGAAGAAATAGATGAAGAATGAGTGAAGATGCAAAGTGATCATGCATTAATGCCTCACACAAGATCAAAGTTAGAACCAAATATCATTTATAAAAGTCTTCTAATGCTCATGAATCATCACCCAACCCATGAATAAAAGAGTACAAGTAGAAGAGACCTATAAAATGCAAACACAAGTCAAAGTGACCTATAATGAAACTAAGATGACCTATAATATCATGCAAATGACAAACAAAAGATGCACAAACAAATCCTAATAGGATGGCATAAATGCCTACCTAAAACTAGGGTTTAGATGTTAACAAAACTTCACCAAAAGTTTCCCTAATCTAACAAGCATAAACAAGTGGCATATGAAATTGTAAAAATCTTGAAAATAGAGAAAAAATCAACTAAGACAGAAAGAGATCACATATAAAAAACATAGCACAAAATTCAACAAGAAATGTGCTCAAATGAGTTCACAAAAGTCACCTTGAAACCCATCCAAAGAAGGCTCAAATATGCACATCAAAACATATGAGAGAATGAGTTTAAAAATACAACCAAAATATTTTTATATGCTTCAATATGTCCTTTAACCAATACAAAAAGAATGAGCCAGAAATTTTGTGTGAGATGGGAAAAATAAAATGCACAAGTTGAGTATCAATGAAGAACATCAATTTAAAACAAATTAAAAGAAAATTACACAATTAGGTGCAAGAATTCACAAAGTCAGAATTAAAAATAAAAGAAAATTACTTAAATGTATTAAGAGTACACATGAATTAATTTGGGATTTTTAGAGATGATTTACTATTTTTAAAATAAGAAAATCAAAACAATATGGGAAATAAGAATTAAAAAAGAAATGAAATAGAATGGGGGTGCAACGCAAGTAATTCGCCAGTTAAAAATGAAATGGGCTTAGCATGGGGGGGTGGAGAAAGCAATTAAAGTCCCAGTCCAACACACGTGCTTGTGTGTGATAGTGTGCATGTTCAGTCAATGTGAGGATGCAATCAGAACCACATGATTAGATCATGATGAAAAGTAAAACAATCCAACGAATATCAAAGCGTGCACATCATAATTATTACGCACACACACCCATGTGATCACTCAGAAACCAAAAAATAAAGCACGCGCAAGTCACATGGTATTTTAATGTGCTGGCAAGGTTATGGACATTAGATCAAGTCAGTGTATGATTATCACAGAAAGTAAAAGAATCCAACAATCCTCAATGCAGGCACATCAAAGCAATCATGTACGCACGCACACAAGATCAATCTGAATTAAAAAAGGAGCACATGCAAGTCACATAACATTTTAATGTGCTGGCACCTTATGAACCGTTAGATGGGATGGATCGGATGGTTGTGTTATTTTCTGGATTAAAACCCTAAACGCTTCCTCACCGGCCGGAGAACGACCTCCGGTCGTCTTCTCCGGCCATCTCCGCCACCTGCAACTCTCACCTTTTCCAGAAATCAACAAACTACATACCATTAGAAAGAGGAAGTTGCCAGGATCACAAATATAGGCTCAGTTTTCACATATCACACACACATAAGGAGAATCGAATGCCACAACTTTGCCCTAATTATTCAACTATGCTCCTAAAGAGCCTATCAACTAGCCAGGAGGCACACAGCTTCTAGTAAGCTACAAAACAACAAGAAAACAAGCTCAAATCACATGAATCCGAAGCCATAAGGTTGATGAAATTAGAACCTAAAATTTGGAGAAGATTGAGTTGTAAGAAAACCAGAGAATCCTGTGTGATCTTGAGCTCACGATTTGGCCAAATAAAGGCTTTGGAATGTGAAATTTCAGAGAGAAGTAGAGTGAATCTTGAATTATGGTGGTTGTGTTGAGCTTGCTTTCACTCCAACAATGGTGTTCAATGATGCTTGATGATGATGATGATGAGTAACAAAGGTGAGTTCGTGCAATGGTAGAGAAAGTTCAGAGAGAATGCAGAGAAAAGAGTGAGGATGATTTCTGAGATTGTGAAAAAATGAGAGAGATCCCTTGAAATTGTGAAGAGTTTGAGTTATATACTTGAGGTCAGAAGTTAACTCTAATGGTTAATTGAGTTGGTTAAATGAGTTTGGCTATGGTTAACTGAGTGCACCCTAACTAACTGAGTCAAGTTAGTTAGGGGCGAGTTAGGAGAGGTTGTGATATGGTGAGGAATGTTCATGGTGTTATGGTGAGGTTGATGGAAAAGAGTGGTGGTGATGCTTCTGATATGTAGCTGCAGCATGACTTGCATAGCAAGCTTTATGTTTTTCCTCTTTTGTGTATGGCAAGGCATGTCATGGAGTGTGTAAGGATGGTGTTTGTTCATAATGGGAAAGGAATGTATGGTGTAAGCATGCGTGTGAACTAATACAACAACACTAATGTCATAACATTCTCCACATGTCTTCAAAACAAATCAGTGGCAACCATAGATGTTTAAGAATGAATTTCTCTCAATGTGGTGCATGAAATGATGAGTTTTTTGTGTCATTGGAAAGAGAGAACCTAGTAGAACAAGATTGGTGTTGGAATAAAATTGAAATGGGACCTTAAACACACTTGAAAATGGCCATGAACTTAATGGATCCAACACTGATTTGTGGGCGTGTAAACTTGGCATGGCATGGCAATGGTGACCTATGGATTTTCAGCATGAACACCTCAACTTTGGCCCATCATAACTCCATCATAACTTGCTCAAATGGAAAAATGTCCAACATCAAAGTTGAAGAGGGCATGGAGATGAACAACTTTCATGTTCAACATTTTTTCATTTGGAGCTTCCATCATTTAGAAAAATAGCTTGAAATTCTGCCCACCATGTGTTTGACAAAATTATGGTGCATGGGGCTGGTTCTACTTGGTCATGACCTGATTTATGACCTAGTTTTGTCAAACTTTGATTGATCATATCTCACTCAATTTTGATCCAATGGAAGAGTTCTGTATATGGATTTGAAGCTTGGAATGTCATCTTTAATTGGCTCAACTTGGGCCTGAGTTTTGAAGCTTTTATCATGGAGAAAGAAAGCCTCAAAGTGTGGTGCAAAATGGTCCAAACTTGCCATTTTTGGAAACCCTAAATTTCCGAAAATGGAAACTTTGTACATTTCTTGATTTTTCATGATTCCTCCATCATTTCTTGATCAAATCATGTCTAATGAACATATGTAACTTGAATTTCATGAATTTGATCTTAAAAAGTCAGGAGTTGACTTTTTCACTGCACAATTGACTTTTTCCCCAATTCTCCTGATTTTGAATCTTCTGACCAATTGAAACCCTTCTGAAACCAATTGATGGGCAATTTTCCATCCCTATACACTTAGGAACATAAAGAATACCATGAGATCAAGTTTTGTCCAAAAAAATCAGAAATAAATTGATTTCAGGGCAAACCCTAGTTTTGGTACCCTCTGGTTAGGAGGAAATAACACATCTTCCAAATACAAATTCCTCTGAATATGATGTATATCCTATCTAACAAAGATGAGATATGACATTTGGAGGTGATAAAAACTCAAGGAGCTTGCCCATTTGAGGGTCATATCCCAAATTTAGACTGTTTTGTGTAGGAGATGATGCACTATCCCATCTTCTTGATGAATTCCCAACTTCCAATGCCTTGTGGGATCAAAGTGAGAGGATATATGATATAAGAGACCCTTGAGGCTTGTTTGAAGACCCCTGGCTCTTATTCTCTTGCTTTTCTTTGGCTTTCAATTATTCACACATTGAAGCACTAGATACCATGCCTTGCAACCAATGATATGCAATTTATGACCTACTATGGAATGCAAATGAGTAAAGCAAAGACCAATTTATTGAGAAAACATGAAGGCAAATTTTGAGGTATTACAGCTGCCCCTATTCAATCAACTGTGAATCTGAATGGATGAAAGCAAAGACTATCAGGAATTCAAGATACATAGGGATTGAATACAAAAAATAACCGAGAAAATTTGCACTGTGTGGATAAAAAAAATGTTGTGAATAAAGCAATGGCACGGAAGAAAAGTTGGTGAGAAAGAATTTGGAACCATTGGACCCCATAGGAAACCTGTCGGGAACTGGTGAACTACCTGTCGGGAACTGGTGAACTACTTGTCGGGAACTGGTAAGCTTGGACCTGGGTTACCTATCGGGAATGGGTAAGTGTACCTGTCGGGAACTGGCAAGGTTCAAACTAAAGGGAGCTGTCGGGGACGGCTACAGTTTATAACCAAGGCTTACCTATCGGGGATGGGTAAATGAACCTATCGGGAACTGGTATGGTTAAAACTCAAAGGCGCTGTCGGGGACGGTCATAGTTTATAACCAAGGCTTACCTATCAGGGATGGGTAAATGGACCTGTCGGGAGCTAGTAAGGTTAAAACTCAAAAGTGCTGTTGGGGACGGCTACAGTTTATAACCAAGGTTTACCTATCGGGAATGGGTAAATGGACCTGTCGGGAACTGGTATGGTTAAAACTCAAAAGTGCTGTCGGGGACGGCTACAGTTTATAACCAAGGCTTACCTATCGGGAATGGGTAAATGGACCTGTCGTGAACTGGTATGGTTAAAACTCAAAAGTGCTGTCGGGGACGGCTACAGGAATCCTATCGGGAATGGTTCCAAAAAACTTGTAAGCTGAGAGATGTGACTCTGTGGGGAGAAAAGTGATGAAACCCTTTGCGCTGCTTTGAGATATCCGCTGGGGAATGAACGAGACATTCTTTCTGGCTTTGTCAATGATATAAGGAGCAAATTTTTAGGCTCTCGTACGAGTTATGAAAACTGGCCTATGCTTCACATGCATATGTTTGAATTTTTCCATGGCGTAATGCTCCATCTCGATGGAAATGCTACGCATTTTGAGGATGATATGCATACTATATGCAGAATGCAAAGAGGTCCTCAGTAAAATAAATGCTGAGGAAAGGAAGGCAACTTCAACGGGATAACAAGTTGGATTGGCTCCATGGTCGCAAACAGTACTGGGGAAGACAAATTGACCTGATCTCCTGATCTGGGCACTGACCTGACAAACCTGTTGAGGTTACTGTAGGAAAATGATAACTTTGCTGGGGAGGCATCATCTGAACCAGTCTACTTAGGGAATAACCATAACCATACCTGGGGAAATGAGCTTACAACACACTCTGCTGGGGAAGCCACTTCAGAGTGTCTCGTGCTGGAAATGTCCCTTGAGAGGATTTTACAGAAGACCTCGCCTCTTCAAACTCTACTGGGGATAACAGATTTGGAACACCTCCTGTTGGGGAATTTTCAAAATGCTTCATGCTTGGGATGGCAACTTCACTGGGGATTCACAACCATTATCGACACAGAAAATCTTGTAGCTGTTGGAAGTATTGAATAGGAGAATCGACTTAATAAGATACAACACTGCCCATTTAAAATTGACTTGTCAACATCGAATCGTCGTGCGCGACCGTCGGCCAGACGACGGATTCAAGCAGTAAACATTGTGACAAAAGAGTGAAATGAGAATCTTTTTCTGAACATGATGGCTTCAGTACTACCATTTGACAATGTTGCTGGGGATCATGAAGCTCCGTAAATACGCTGGGGATGACCGCCTCCCAAAAGTACTTTCCTGCTGAGGAACTATCTCTGCTTAGCGAGGAACAATCATTAGCGCTTCGTAAAGGATTTTGGCTTTAAAGACGTCATACACCCTTGAATAGCTATCTAGCGACCTCTCAACACCTGCAAACAAAAGAATGCGCACATATGCCCCAAGGTAACATGGGTTTCGTAGTATTCACCCAAGCACACCCATCATTTAAAGCAGTTTTAAATGTTTTCTCTTTTTATGCACATTATTGTAGAACCCCAATGTTTACACATGCAAATGTTTATAAAAAATTTTGGACGTTTGTGTAAACAAAACAAATTTGAAAACAAAGCAAACAGATAGAATTATTCTGAATAACGACCATTTTATTGATTGAAAAGCCTGAAAATAGGCATTTACATCAAGAAGCAATTCCTGGAAAAAGGTAATCGCCAAAACGGAAAAGAAATTGTCCTAATGGCAATGTGAAAATGGAACTTCATTGAGTTTCAGCCCTGCTATGGTTCATATATCTTCAAGACTCTCCAATAGCTTTGCCTTTAACGGGGGACGATTGAACTGATCCCTATCCTTCGGAGTGCTTATTGATTGAGACGAGACGATACAGATTACTCAGATCGCAGTTTTCGCTAAATCTCTCTTTTGCCTGGATCGCCCTTTACGGGTTTTCAATCCACCGAGATACCCTTTTTTGCCTAAGTTGCCCTTGCGGGTTTTCAACTTACCGGGTGTACTTTCTTTTTTCTTTTTATCCCTAATTTTTTCCCGAACCTTTTCTCTTTTTTTTCTTTTTCTTTCTTTTTTTTCTATGGTTCACCGGGATGCCCCTTTTTGCCTGGACTCTCTTTTTACCGTCCAACGGGTTTATTTATGCGAAGTATTTTTTAACTGCGTCTGAGTTCACAGGTGACAGAAAATCCTCACCGTCCATTGTTGTAAGCATCAAGGCTCCGCCCGAGAAAACCTTCTTAACAACATATGAACCTTCATAATTAGGAGTCCATTTGCCCCTGTGATCTGTATTCGGAGGAAGAATCCTTTTCAATACCAAGTCGCCCGTCTAGTAAGTCTGAGGACGCACTTTCTGGTCAAATGCCCGTTTCATTCTCCTCTGATACAGTTGTCCATGACATACTGCAGCCAACCGTCTTTCTTCGATGAAACTCAACTCGTTGAACCTCGCTCGAACCCATTCAGCCTCGTCAAGTTTAACATCCATCATGACCCTTAAAGAAGGGATCTCAACTTCAACCGGTAGCACTGTCTCCATACCGTATACAAGAGAAAACGGGGTTGCCCCGGTAGATGTACGAACAGAAGTACGGTACCCATGCAAAGCGAAAGGCAATATTTCATGCCAATCCTTATACGTCACCACCATCTTTTGCACAATCTTCTTGATATTTTTGTTGGCTGCCTGGACGGCACCATTCATCTTCGGTCGATAACGAGAAGAATTGTGATGTTCAATTTTGAAGCTCTGGCATACCTCCTGCATCATCTTATTATTGAGATTAGAACCATTGTCCGTAATGATCCTTTCGGGCACCCCATATCGGCAAATAATCTCCTTCTTAATGAATCGGGCTACCACCTGCCTGGTGACATTTGCAAAAGAGGCAGCTTCCACCCACTTGGTAAAGTAATCAATAGCCACCAAAATGAATCGATGTCCATTGGAAGTAGTAGGCTCAATCCTCCCAATCATATCAATGCCCCACATAGCAAAGGGCCATGGAGAACTCATCACATTCAGGGGATTTGGTGGCACATGCACCTTGTCAGCATAGATTTGGCATTTGTGGCATTTTCGGGCATACTTAAAGCAATCAACCTCCATAGTTAGCCAGTAATACCCGACTCACAATAACTTCTTCGCCATAGCATGCCCACCAGCATGGGTACCGAAAGATCCTTCGTGTACTTCCTGCATTAACATGTCTGCTTCGTGTCTATCCACGCATCTGAGCAAGACCATGTCAAATTTTCGCTTGTAAAGCACATCCTCGTTCAAGAAGAAGCTTCATGCTAATCTCCTCAGAGTCTTTTTGTCATTATTTGATGCCCTAGCCGGATACTCTTGACTCTTCAAGAAACGCTTGATATCAAAATACCAAGGTTTATCATCAGTCGTCGTATCGGCAGCAAACACATGAGCGGGTCTGTCTAGCCTCATCACATAAATCTTAGGTATATGGTTCCACCAATTCACCTGAATCATGGAAGACAATGTTGCTAAAGCATCAGCCATTTGATTCTCATCACGAGGTATATAGCACAATTTTACTGTTGTAAAGAAAGTCAACAGTCTTCTCGCGTAGTCTCTGTAAGGAATCAAGTTCTGCTGGTTGGTATGCCAATCTCCATTGATCTGGTTGATCACTAGAGCAGAGTCCCCAAATATCTCAAGAGTCTTGATCCTTAAATCAATGGCTTCTTCAATACCCATGATACAAGCCTCATATTCTGCTTCATTGTTGGTGATATCAAAAGTCAACCTGGCAGTGAAAGGTATATGTGATCCCTTCGGAGTGATAAGGACTGCCCCAACACCACTTCCTTTTATGTTAACGACCCCATCGAACATCAGTTTCCATTTGTCATCGGGATCCGGCCCTTCGTCAACCGGAGGCTCTTCACAATCTTTAGCCTTGAGAAACATGATGTCTTCATCAGGAAAGTCAAACCTCATTGGCTGATAATCATCAATAGGCGACTCGGCAAGATAATCAGACAACACACTCCCTTTGATAGCTTTCTGGGAAGTGTATTGTATATCATACTCAGTCAAAACCATCTGGCACCGAGCGACCCTTCCATTAAGTGCTGGCTTCTCAAAAATGTACTTCACTGGATCCATTTTTGAAATCAGTAGGGTTGTATGAGTGAGCATATACTGTCTCAATCGCTTAACAGCCCATGCTAGTGCGCAACATATCTTCTCAAGCATCGAGTACCTGGACTCGCAATCGGTGAATTTTTTCCTCAGGTAGTATATAACATGCTTTTTCTTACCTGTCTCGTCGTGTTGACCGAGAACACAACCCATTGATCCATCACGTACAGAGAGATACATAATCAGTGGCCTCCCAGGAACTGGAGGCATGAGAATCAGAGGATTTTGTAAATACTTTTATTTTATCAAAGGCCTTTTGACAGTCATTGTTCCACCGGATTGATTGATCTTTTCTCAATAACTTGAATATTGGCTCGCAAGTCGTGGTAAGATGAGATATAAATCTTGCAATATAATTCAGTCTTCCCAAAAATCCACGAACTTGTTTTTCTGTTCTTGGCTCCGGCATTTCTTGAATGGCTTTTACCTTTGCTGGATCCACCTCGATTCCTTTCTCACTGACCACGAAGCCCAGAAGCTTACCAGATCTTACCCTGAAAGTACACTTATTCGGGTTCAGCCTCAGTCTGAACTTTCTCAACCGCTCAAACAACTTTTTCAAACTTATCAAATGATCTTCTTCCGTTTGTGATTTGGCAATCATATCATCCACATAAACTTCAATTTCTTTGTGAATCATGTTGTGGAAGAGCGTCACCATGGCACGCTGATATGTTGCCCCAGCATTCTTTAAACCAAACGACATCACCTTATAATAGAATGTGCCCCAAGAAGTAATAAAGGTTGTTTTCTCCATATCCTCCGGCGCCATTTTGATCTGGTTATATCTAGAAAATCCATCCATGAAAGAAAACACAGAGAATTGAGCCGTATTATCTACCAACAAGTTAATGTGTGGTAATGGAAAATCGTCTTTTGGACTCACCCTGTTCAAATCTCGATAATCCACGCACATTCTGACTTTGTCGTCCTTCTTCGGCATAGGCACAATATTAGCGACCCATGGTGGATAACTAGTAACAACTAGAAACCCCGCATCCAACTGCTTTTGTACCTCCTCTTTGATCTTGATGGCCATTTCAGGTTTGGTTCTCCGAAGCTTCTGCTTGACAGGAAAACAACCCTCTTTCAGCGGCAATATGTGCACAACGATGTCCGTATCCAACCCCGGCATATCCTGATAAGACCAGGCGAAGATGTCAACATACTCTCGCAACATCTCAATCAGATCTTTCTTTACATTCTCTGCCAGGCTTGCCCCTACTTTGACCTCTTTCTTTACCTCTTCAGTATCGAGATTGACAACTTCTATAGATTCCTGATGAGGCTGAATGGCTCTTTCTTCCTGTTTCAATAGTCTAGCCAACTCTTCAGGAAGTTCACGGGCTTCCTCGTCCCCCTCTTCAGCTTGGTATATTGGATTATCAAAGTCATAATAAACCATAGCAGGGTTGTCATCAACAAGATCCAAAGAATTATTTCTGCATGAATGATAATTCATGCTTTTAGAAATTGCTTTTTTGAAAGGAAAAAGAAGAATAAAAATGCAAGAAAACTGTGAAGAAAACATTGCCATTTTTATTTATCTGATAAAAATACAATGAAAGACAGGGAAAACAATTTTGAATACAAAACGTCCTTTTATTAATGATAAAAATTTGTATGAGAACAAATGGGGCCCTACAATGAAGTCACTATGCCTTGGGCAGAGCATAGGACCTTTGCATGCTTAATGAAAGAAAACACAGAAAATTACTTATTCGGCAGAGAAACTTGGATGAGATCCTCCGAAAACCAATTATTCAGCTTCACTCCTGGGGCACATGGGCGCACCCAATTGTCCAGGTCACAGTCACTATCTTCACCATCTTCAATTGTTGCACAAATCTGGCTTGGATGTATGACTCCTCCACTTGAGAAAATAACTGGCCCTTGGCGCTCTTGACCCCTTATCATTGGAACTCGAGGAGGTTTATAACCAATTCCGCTCTTATCATCCTTGAAAGGTAGCTCAATCACTTGTCCCCAACCTTCGGTATGACCAGACTGCACCACTTCCAAAGTCTGCTTATACGAAGTCATAGAGGTTCCCACCCTTGCCTCACTAGACGGAGAATCTCTCACCATATTCATAGTTTCAAATGCCTGACAGAGAGTTTCGTGGATTTCTCCGTCCATCTCCACGTACTTGAAGGATAACAGGTGACTAATGAAAATATCTTCCTCTCCGCATACCGTAACAACCTGACCGTCAACTACAAATTTTATCTTCTGATGCAAGGTTGAAGATACGACCCCAGCAGCGTGGATCCAGGGACGACCCAATAGACAACTATAGGTCGGTTGGATGTCCATCACATAAAACACTGTATTAAATACCTGGGGTCCAATCTGGACATGCAGCTCTACCTCTCCAAACACTGATCTCTTTGAACCATCAAATGCTTTCACTACTAGATCACAAGGCCTAAGTACAACCCCTTCCACATCCAGCTTTGCTAATGCTTTCTTAGGCAACACATTGAGGGACGAGCCAGTGTCCACCAATACATGAGATAACATAGCACCTTTACATTCCATCGATATGTGGAGAGCCTTATTGTGGTTTCTTCCTTCCGGCGTTAAGTGAAAATCTGTGAACCCTAGACCGTTACTAGCATTAACATTGGAAATTACACTTTCAAGCTGGTTCACTGATATTTCTTACGGTACGTACGCCATATTCAGAATCTTTAACAAAGCATTCCTATGCACTTCGGAACACAGCAACAATGACAATATAGAGATCTTAGAATGAGTTTGATGTAAGTGGTCAACGATCTTGTAATCGCTCTTTCTGATTATTCTCATGAATTCCTCAACATCTTTCTCCAATGACTTATCAGATTCTGCCCCTGGCACTGGTTCATCACTTATCACCTGTTTTCCTTTTGCTTTCCCTAATGCTTCAGTATCGTCTTTCCTGAGGGTCTGAGGAGCAAAAAGCCTTCCGCTGCGAGTGAAACCACCCATTCCCCCAACATTTCTGATACTTGAACTACTTTCTTTAGGAGTCTACACCTCTTGCCTCTGTCCTTGACTATTAGTTCCATAGTACCACGGAATCGCAACCTTGTTCTCATTTGGGACGTGACTGGGAATAGTTATAGCTATAGGAGCTACTCGTTCAGGCGTAGATGTTTGTACATGAGCAGGCACTGGAATTTCCACAGGATTAAAGTAGATTGTAATAGTAGAAACTTCATCATCTTTCTTTTTCAACTGATCAAATTGTAAACGTCCTTCATCCATCATGCTCTGAAGGCTCTTTCTCAACTTCACACAACCATTATCAGCAATCAAACAATCTTCACAACTTTTTGAACAACCAGGAAATACAGCCCCTTTCAGCAGGCGGTCCTTCACAACTTTCAGCGGAGTCTTGACATCATTAATGTCCCTCACCAGATTCAAACTTCCATCTTCTTCAATAGAATTCACCCCTGGTCCACCATGCGGAGGCATGGGATTTTAAATTACATTAGGCCTCGGAGCAAAATTAATAGCCTTTGAATCAATAAGGTCTTGAACCACATGTTTGAAAGCCTTGCAATTTTCCACATTGTGACCCGGCGCATTTGAGTGAAATTCACACTTTTCATTTGCATCATACCCAAAAGGTAATTTGCCCGCTGGGGGAGCCAAAGTCCTCAATTGCACCAACTTCAAATGAAGTAAATTCTGTAGCATTTGTGAGCATGTCATAGAGAAAGCATCAAAATGTCGGTCATTCATTCTCTTTATCGGGTGATACTGCCTTTGCTCTGCAGGTTAAACCTCAGCACTCGGAGTTGGAATAGTTATAGATGCAGATTGATGATATGGACCCTGCCGTCCTCTACCTCTCCCCCCTTGTGCATATGCAGCATTAGCGTCACCTTCACACTTTCTGTTATTGTTACCAAAAATCTTCTTTGCGGGAGCTGAACTTGTACCACTTCCGTCCTGAATCTTCCCCATCTTTAGCAAACTCTCGATCCTCTCTCCAGCAATTACTATGTCAGCAAAACCAGTGGATGGACAAGCAGCCAACCGATCAAGATACGGACCTTGCAAAGTATTCATGAACATATCAGCCATTTCTCTATCTGCCAATAGAGGTTGCACCTGAGCAGCAAGTTCACGCCACCTCTGGGTGTACTGCTTAAAACCTTCCTTAGGGTCCTGTGTCATGCTTTGTAACTAAGTGCGATTCGGTGCCATATCAATGTTATACTGGTATTGCTTCAAAAAAGCCAAGCACAACTCCTTCCAGCTTCTGATGCGAACCCGATCCAACTTTATATACCATTCCAGTGAGGCTCCAGACAAGCTGTCCTGGAAAAAATACTAAAATTCTGGTAAGACAGATCCCAGATGTTCTACAGGATGTCGCGACATCTGGTCTGTTACAGAAAACATGGCAAGGTATAAACAATAACAGTACCAAAAAGCATAAACCACACACAGAATTGGTTCACCCAGTTCGGTTTAATAACCTACATCTAGGGGCATACCAAGCCAGGAAGGAAGTCCACTATTAGCAGTATCAAATTACATATCACATAGCAACCACACCCGGTTACAATCCGCTCACTCTATAACTACCCAATGACCCTTCTACCTAAGTCCTCCCTAGGTAGGAGACTCCATCTCACTTCCAATCATCGCAATGATGTCTAGCAGTCAACACCTCAGCCACTGCATCAACAGCTTAATTTCCAACAGCTCTTTAATCTAAAGAAAAATAGAAGACGCACTTCAATAACGATACCTAGACATGACACACATGACTAAGAACACTACACAGAACCAAACCAGTCACACAATGTCATGACATCTTGTCTAACATTACACCCTTATCAGAGGCACACTATCATAGAATTTTTGAAACCACAAACAATCTTGATAAACAACTGTACTACTGCAGCAACAAATCCAAAACAGAAGTCCAACTCCCCCTATCTAAGATAACCAGTGCTCCTTTGCAAGAAGAACACCTTAAATGAATGGAAAATATAAGACTCATCTATATGTCTTCAAGAGCGCACCCTCTATTCAACACACCTGCTGAACGCATTCACTTAATGGTTGATCCTCAAGCAAACCAAGTACCACACTAGTACAATTAACAAACAGAAGTTCTCCCCCTATATTTCACGAATGATGCTCCAAAAATCTTCAGCTCATTTGCTCCACAAGCACCAAACTGATCCACTTCTAGCATGTCATATTCACATCAGACATCCAAGACAGTCCTTAACTCATCATTCTCCCGTATGATAAGATAAACACCTCTTAGACAAAAAGTGATCTCAGAATCCTACTCCAAGGATAACTAACCCAAAGATGTTCTAACATTGGTTAGGACATCTTCCACACATCATAGACACCACACATCATGGTTCTGGATATGCTCCACCACTGGACTTACTATCTGCATAGTAATCCAACTGAAGATCTTCAAACAACACTGCGCCACCAGGTTGAACAAGGAAAACTTGAGAACCCCAGAGAGAAATAAACTCTCATTCACCAAAAGAAGGTATGCTTCAGCCCACAAGCTCCCAGAGAACCAGAACCTCCTTACAAGTTCAACTGACTCCTCTTCTACACAAGAGCAATCAGTTTCAATCATCCTCAAGTTCTAAAGCATAAACACACTGCCTTCCACTGAACTCTAAGTAACATCCTCTTACTTAGAATTAATAACACACACCAAGACAAGTGTGACAACTCCCATCAACAAAGACCCTCATAGAGCTCTTCCAAAATCTGCAGAGAAAAATAAATTCTCCCAACTACAAATAAAACTGTCCTTCAGACTCCTCCTCAGAAGCATGTGCGCACATGATCCAAACAATTTGCTTCACACATCAAAACACCATCCAGCAACCTAATGTCATAGCATGTTATCTGACATTATATCCTCATAAGAGGCAATCAATCTCCACAAACATGCAAGCTTCACAATATACTATACTCTAACTCCTAGAGAACACATCCAATTATCCTGTCTGGTTTGACACTGTTCACAAACTCCACGAATTCTCAGCTTACTTAAAAGCTTTACTGAGACCCAATCTCTTCAACAAAAAGAACATCTCAAAAAAAACTTTCTGATCAAATCACCTCATTTGACAAAAATGCTTGAGCATTCAACTCCAAGTGCACAATATTAATCATCTTCCAAGGACAAATGTTAAGCCAATAATCTCAGGTCAACACCTAGGAGACTTTTGAGCGAATGTAGAACCCCTCCCATGATTCTTCAAACCTCTGATGAAAAGATGTCAGAACATCTGACAGAACATCCCCAATCTTGAATCTCAAGGATAATCAATTAAATACTTGTGGATTTCACAAATAGCAATTGATCTTAAATCCTTAAACAATAACCCTTTTTCACTGCTGAAGCTGAGCTCCACCAGATCATGTCATGAACACTTATAGAGTATTCAGTCTTGTTGCAAGTATCTTTTTCAATGACAATGTTGAGATACCAAGGCTGCCACTCTTGACTCAAGTAACTAAGACTTTCTCTGAACAAGTCTTCTTTACCTCAACAAATCTTCAAACAGATTGGATTCACTCTTGGGGTCAAGAGAGATGCATCCTTCCTTGCTGTTTTTGTGAAAGGTGAAAATAAATCACCTCCATGGTCTTCACCCCTATGCTTCCTAGGAAGCACCTCCTAGTTTGAAGAATAACTAGAAGACTCCAGAACATGACTAAGTTGCCTTGATTGGACTTGATCATCATATCAAGTGTCTTCAACAACTTAATCAACAAGAAATCATCAAACCCCTAGAGCATGAGTTTGATAATTCATCTTACCCTTCAATCTGACTTCAGCATACATGATGAAGCCACTCACCCATGTACCAAGTCATACAAGACTCAACCATCACAAAGACACCCCTCTGCTCCCGACTTTGGAATGCTATGTGACATCACACCGGTTGACATCTACAAGAACAGAAAATGAGTAAGGACAACTACAATCTTCCTTCAATCATAACTCCAGAATCCCATACTTCTATAGCTCTTCAATCAGAACCTCATGCAGCGGAACACACACCAGAAAACTCCTCTATAGCCTTCAGGCAAAACATAATAACCCACGCCACTCCATGTGCAATAGGTCAACATAGGTTTGAAAATAAATCAAACCACATAGCAGCTCACCACCAAAGCTACACGCCTGACAACTTCAAACAAAGCCAATACACACCCTATCATGAATAGTCCATCCTCCACTTCAAGGGACCAATCAAACAACATATGAACTGAGCAAGTCCATACAACTTCTCAGCAAAACTAATTTCCTTGCACATGAACCAGAAGGTATCTTCCCTAGATCTCATCCAGAAACAGACCGGATGCCCGCTCTGATACCAATTAAAATTCTGGTAAGACAGATCCCAGATGTCCTACAGGATGTCGCGACATCTGGTCTGTTACAGAAAACATGGCAAGGTATAAACAATAACAGTACCAAAAAGCATAAACCACACACAGAATATGTTCACCCAGTTCGGTCTAACAACCTACATCTGGGGGCATACCAAGCCAGGAAGGAAGTCCACTATTAGCAGTATCAAATTACAGATCACATAGCAACCACACCCGATTACAATCCGCTCACTCTATAACTATCCAATGACCCTTCTACCTAAGTCCTCCCTAGGTAAGAGACTCCATCTCACTTCCAATCATCGCAATGATGTCTAGCAGTCAACACCTCAGCCACTGCATCAACAGCTTGATATCCAACAGCTCTTTAATCTAAAGAAAAATAGAAGACACGCTTCAATAACGATACCTAGCCATGACACACATGACTAAGAACACTACACAGAACTAAACCAGTCACACAATGTCATGACATCTTGTCTGACATTACACCCTTACCAGAGGCACACTATCATAGAATTTTTGAAACCATAAACAATCTTGATAAACAACTGTACTACTGCAGCAACAAATCCAAAACAGAAGTCCAACTCCCCCTATCTAAGATAACCAGTGATCCTTTGCAAGAAGAACACCTTAAATGAATGGAAAACATAAGACTCATCTATATGTCTTCAAGAGCGCACCCTCTGTTCAACACACCTGTTGAACGCATTCACTTAATGCTTGATCCTCAAGCAAACCAAGTACCACACTAGTATAATTAACAAACAGAAGTTCTCCCCCTATATTTCACGAATGATGCTCCAAAAATCTTCAGCTCATTTGCTCCACAAGCACCAAACTGATCCACTTCTAGCATGTCATATTCACATCAGACATCCAAGACAGTCCTTAACTCATCATTCTCCCGTATGATAAGATAAACACCTCTTAGACAAAAAGTGATCTCAGAATCCTACTCCAAGGATAACTAACCCAAAGATGTTCTAACATTGGTTAGGACATCTTCCACACATCATAGACACCACACATCATGGTTCTGGATATGCTCCACCACTGGACTTATTATCTGCATAGTAATCCAACTAAAGATCTTCAAACAACACTGCGTCACCTGCTTGAACAAGGAAAACTTCAGAAACCCAGAGAGAAATAAACTCTCATTCACCAAAAGAAGGTATGCTTCAACCCACAAGCTCCTAGAGAACCAGAACCTCCTTACAAGTTCAACTGACTCCTCTTCTACACAAGAGCAATCAGTTTCAATCATCCTCAAGTTCTAAAGCATAAACACACTGCCTTCCACTGAACTCTAAGTAACATCCTCTTACTTAGAATTAATAACACACACCAAGACAAGTGTGACAACTCCCATCAACAAAGACCCTCATAGAGCTCTTCCAAAATCTGCAG
The DNA here is from genome assembly GCA_022829125.1 of Lathyrus tuberosus. Taxonomy (NCBI): domain Eukaryota; kingdom Viridiplantae; phylum Streptophyta; class Magnoliopsida; order Fabales; family Fabaceae; genus Lathyrus; species Lathyrus tuberosus. Next base: position 12,171,909 of record JALAZF010000101.1, on the reverse strand, counting down.
AGAAAAATAAATTCTCCCAACTACAAATAAAACTGTCCTTCAGACTCCTCCTCAGAAGCATGTGCGCACATGATCCAAACAATTTGCTTCACACATCAAAACACCATCCAGCAGCCTAATGTCATAGCATGTTATCTGACATTATATCCTCATAAGAGGCAATCAATCTCCACAAACATGCAAGCTTCACAATATACTATACTCTAACTCCTAGAGAACACATCCAATTATCCTGTCTGGTTTGACACTGTTCACAAACTCCACGAATTCTCAGCTTACTTAAAAGCTTTACTGAGACCCAATCTCTTCAACAAAAAGAACATCTCAAAAAAAACTTTCTGATCAAATCACCTCATCTGACAAAAATGCTTGGGCATCCAACTCCAAGTGCACAATATTAATCATCTTCCAAGGACAAATGTTAAGCCAATAATCTCAGGTCAACACCTAGGAGACTTTTGAGCGAATGTAGAACCCCTCCCATGATTCTTCAAACCTCTGATGAAAAGATGTCAGAACATCTGACAGAACATCCCCAATCTTGAATCTCAAGGATAATCAATTAAATACTTATGGATTTCATAAATAGCAATTGATCTTAAATCCTTAAACAATAACCCTTTTTCACTGCTGAAGCTGAGCTCCACCAGATCATGTCATGAACACTTATAAAGTATTCAGTCTTGTTGCAAGTATCTTTTTCAATGACAATGTTGAGATACCAAGGCTTCCACTCTTGACTCAAGTAACTAAGACTTTCTCTGAACAAGTCTTCTTTACCTCAACAAATCTTCAAACAAATTGGATTCACTCTTGGGGTCAAGAGAGATGCATCCTTCCTTGTTGTTTTTGTGAAAGGTGAAAATAAATCACCTACACGGTCTTCACCCCTATGCTTCCTAGGAAGCACCTCCTAGTCTGAAGAATAACTAGAAGATTCCAGAACATGACTAAGTTGCCTTGATTGGACTTGATCAACATATCAAGTGTCTTCAACAACTTAATCAACAAGAAATCATCAAACCCCTAGAGCATGAGTTTGATAATTCATCTTACCCTTCAATCTGACTTCAGCATACATGATGAAGCCACTCACCCATGTACCAAGTCATACAAGACTCAACCTTCACAAAGACACCCCTCTGCTCCCGACTTTGGAATGCCAAGTGACATCACACCGGTTGACATCTACAAGAACAGAAAACGAGTAAGAACAGCTACAATCTTCCTTCAATCATAACTCCAGAATCCCATACTTCTAGAGCTCTTCAATCAGAACCTCATGCAGCGGAACACACACCAGAAAACTCCTCTATAGCCTTCAGGCAAAACATAATAACCCACGCCACTCCATGTGCAATAGGTCAACATAGGTTTGAAAATAAATCAAACCACACAGTAGCTCACCACCAAAGCTACACGCCTGACAACTTCAAACAAAGCCAATACACACCCTATCATGAATAGTCCATCCTTCACTTCAAGGGACCATGCAAACAACATATGAACTGAGCAAGTCCATACAACTTCTCAGCAAAACTAATTTCCTTGCACATGAACCAGAAGGTATCTTCCCTAGATCTCATCCAGAAACAGACCGGATGCCCGCTCTGATACCAATTAAAATTCTGGTAAGACAGATCCCAGATGTCCTACAGGATGTCGCGACATCTGGTCTGTTACAGAAAACATGGCAAGGTATAAACAATAACAGTACCAAAAAGCATAAACCACACACAGAATTTGTTCACCCAGTTCGGTCTAACAACCTACATCTGGGGGCATACCAAGCCAGGAAGGAAGTCCACTATTAGCAGTATCAAATTACAGATCACATAGCAACCACACCCGGTTACAATCCGCCCACTCTATAACTACCCAATGACCCTTCTACTTAAGTCCTCCCTAGGTAAGAGACTCCATCTCACTTCCAATCATCGCAATGATGTCTAGCAATCAACACCTCAGCCACTGCATCAACAGCTTGATTTCCAACAGCTCTTTAATTTAAAGAAAAATAGAAGACACACTTCAATAACGATACCTAGACATGACACACATGACTAAGAACACTACACAGAACTAAACCAGTCACACAATGTCATGACATTTTGTCTGACATTACACCCTTACCAGAGGCACACTATCATAGAATTTTTGAAACCACAAACAATCTTGATAAACAACTGTACTACTGTAGCAACAAATCCAAAACAGAAGTCCAACTCCCCCTATCTAAGATAACCAGTGCTCCTTTGCAAGAAGAACACCTTAAATGAATGGAAAACATAAGACTCATCTATATGTCTTCAAGAGCGCACCCTCTGTTCAACACACCTGCTAAACGCATTCACTTAGTGCTTGATCCTCAAGCAAACCAAGTACCAGACTAGTACAATTAACAAACAGAAGTTCTCCCCCTATATTTCACGAATGATGCTCCAAAAATCTTCAGCTCATTTGCTCCACAAGCACCAAACTGATCCACTTCTAGCATGTCATATTCACATCAGACATCCAAGACAGTCCTTAACTCATCATTCTCCCGTATGATAAGATAAACACCTCTTAGACAAAAAGTGATCTCAGAATCCTACTCCAAGGATAACTAACCCAAAGATGTTCTAACATTGGTTAGGACATCTTCCACACATCATAGACACCACACATCATGGTTCTGGATATGCTCCACCACTGGACTTACTATCTGCATAGTAATCCAACTAAAGATCTTCAAACAACACTGCACCACCAGCTTGAACAAGGAAAACTTCAGAAACCCATAGAGAAATAAACTCTCATTCACCAAAAGAAGGTATGCTTCAACCCACAAGCTCCCAGAGAACCAGAACCTCCTTACAAGTTCAACTGACTCCTCTTCTACACAAGAGCAATCAGTTTCAATCATCCTCAAGTTCTAAAGCATAAACACACTGCCTTCCACTGAACTCTAAGTAACATCCTTTTACTTAGAATTAATAACACACACCAAGACAAGTGTGACAACTCCCATCAACAAAGACCCTCATAGAGCTCTTCCAAAATCTGCAGAGAAAAATAAATTCTCCCAACTACAAATAAAACTGTCCTTCAGACTCCTCCTCAGAAGCATGTGCGCACATGATCCAAATAATTTGCTTCACACATCAAAACACCATCCAACATGCTAATGTCATAGCATGTTATCTGACATTATATCCTCATAAGAGGCAACCAATCTCCACAAACATGCAAGGTTCACAATATACTATACTCTCACTCCTAGAGAACACATCCAATTATCCTGACTGGTTTGACACTGTTCACAAACTCCACGAATTCTCAGCTTACTTAAAAGCTTTACTGAGACCCAATCTCTTCAACAAAAAGAACATCTCAAAAAAAACTTTCTGATCAAATCACCTCATCTGACAAAAATGCTTGAGCATCCAACTCCAAGTGCACAATATTAATCATCTTCCAAGGACAAATGTTATGCCAATAATCTCAGGTCAACACCTAGGAGACTTTTGAGCGAATGTAGAACCCCTCCCATGATTCTTCAAACCTCTGATGAAAAGATGTCAGAACATCCCCAATCTTGAATCTCAAGGATAATCAATTAAATACTTGTGGATTTCACAAATAGCAATTGATCTTAAATCCTTAAACAATAACCCTTTTTCACTGCTGAAGCTGAGCTCCACCAGATCATGTCATGAACACTTATAAAGTATTCAGTCTTGTTGCAAGTATCTTTTTCAATGACAATGTTGAGATACCAAGGCTGCCACTCTTGACTCAAGTAACTAAGACTTTCTCTGAACAAGTCTTCTTTACCTCAACAAATCTTCAAACAGATTGGATTCACTCTTGGGGTCAAGAGAGATGCATCCTTCCTTGCTGTTTTTGTGAAAGGTGAAAATAAATCACCTCCACGGTCTTCACCCCTATGCTTCCTAGGAAGCACCTCCTAGTCTGAAGAATAACTAGAAGACTCCAGAACATGACTAAGTTGCCTTGATTGGACTTGATTATCATATCAAGTGTCTTCAACAACTTAATCAATAAGAAATCATCAAACCCCTAGAGCATGAGTTTGATAATTCATCTTACCCTTCAATCTGACTTCAGCATACATGATGAAGCCACTCACCCATGTACCAAGTCATACAAGACTCAACCATCACAAAGACACCCCTCTGCTCCCGACTTTGGAATGCTATGTGACATCACACCGGTTGACATCTACAAGAACAGAAAACGAGTAAGGACAACTACAATCTTCCTTCAATCATAACTCCAGAATCCCATACTTCTAGAGCTCTTTAATCAGAACCTCATGCAGTGGAACACACACACACCAGAAAACTCCTCTACAGCCTTCAGGCAAAACATAATAACCCACGCCACTCCATGTGCAATAGGTCAACATAGGTTTGAAAATAAATCAAACCACACAGCAGCTCACCACCAAAGCTACACGCCTGGCAACTTCAAACAAAGCTAATACACACCCTATCATGAATAGTCCATCCTCCACTTCAAGGGACCATTCAAACAACATATGAACTGAGCAAGTCCATACAACTTCTCAGCAAAACTAATTTCCTTGCACATAAACCAGAAGGTATCTTCCCTAGATCTCATCCAGAAACAGACCGGATGCCCGCTCTGATACCAATTAAAATTCTGGTAAGACAGATCCCAGATGTCCTACAGGATGTCGTGACATCTGGTCTGTTACAGAAAACATGGCAAGGTATAAACAATAACAGTACCAAAAAGCATAAACCACACACAGAATTTTTTCACCCAGTTCGGTCTAACAACCTACATCTGGGGGTATACCAAGCCAGGAAGGAAGTCCACTATTAGCAGTATCAAATTACAGATCACATAGCAACCACACCCGGTTACAATCCGCTCACTCTATAACTACCCAATGACCCTTCTACCTAAGTCCTCCCTAGGTAAGAGACTCCATCTCACTTCCAATCATCGCAATGATGTCTAGCAGTCAACACCTCAGCCACTGCATCAACAACTTGATTTCCAACAGCTCTTTAATCTAAAGAAAAACAGAAGACACACTTCAATAACGATACCTAGACATGACACACATGACTAAGAACACTACACAGAACTAAACTAGTCACACAATGTCATGACATCTTGTCTGACATTACACCCTTACCAGAGGCACACTATCATAGAATTTTTGAAACCACAAACAATCTTGATAAACAACTGTACTACTGCAGCAACAAATCCAAAACAGAAGTCCAACTCCCCCTATCTAAGATAACCAGTGCTCCTTTTCAAGAAGAACACCTTAAATGAATGGAAAACATAAGACTCATCTATATGTCTTCAAGAGCGCACCCTCTGTTCAACACACCTGCTGAACGCATTCACTTAATGCTTGATCCTCAAGCAAACCAAGTACCACACTAGTACAATTAACAAACAGAAGTTCTCCCCCTATATTTCACGAATGATGCTCCAAAAATCTTCAGCTCATTTGCTCCACAAGCACCAAACTGATCCACTTCTAGCATGTCATATTCACATCAAACATCCAAGACAGTCCTTAAATCATCATTCTCCCGTATGATAAGATAAACACCTCTTAGACAAAAAGTGATCTCAGAATCCTACTCCAAGGATAACTAACCCAAAGATGTTCTAACATTGGTTAGGACATCTTCCACACATCATGGTTCTGGATATGCTCCACCACTGGACTTACTATCTGCATAGTAATCCAACTGAAGATCTTCAAACAACACTGCGCCACCAGCTTGAACAAGGAAAACTTCAGAAACCCAGAGAGAAATAAACTCTCATTCAACAAAAGAAGGTATGCTTCAACCCACAAGCTCCCAGAGAACCAGAACCTCCTTACAAGTTCAACTGACTCCTCTTCTACACAAGAGCAATCAAGTTCAATCATCCTCAAGTTCTAAAGCATAAACACACTGCCTTCCACTGAACTCTAAGTAACATCCTCTTACTTAGAATTAATAACACACACCAAGACAAGTGTGACAACTCCCATCAACAAAGACCCTCATAGAGCTCTTCCAAAATCTGCAGAGAAAAATAAATTCTCCCAACTACAAATAAATTTGTCCTTCAGACTCCTCCTTAGAAGCATGTGCGCACATGATCCAAACAATTTACTTCACACATCAAAACACCATCCAGCAGCCTAATGTCATAGCATGTTATTTGACATTATATCCTCATAAGAGGCAACCAATCTCCACAAACATGCAAGCTTCACAATATACTATACTCTCACTCCTAGGGAACACATCCAATTATCCTGACTGGTTTGACACTGTTCACAAACTCCACGAATTCTCAGCTTACTTAAAAGCTTTACTGAGACCCAATCTCTTCAACAAAAAGAACATCTCAAAAAAAACTTTCTGATCAAATCGCCTCATCTGACAAAAATGCTTGAGCATCCAACTCCAAGTGCACAATATTAATCATCTTCCAAGGACAAATGTTAAGCCAATAATCTCAGGTCAACACCTAGGAGACTTTTGAGCGAATGTAGAACCCCTCCCATGATTCTTCAAACCTCTGATGAAAAAATGTCAGAACATCTGACAGAACATCCCCAATCTTGAATCTCAAGGATAATCAATTAAATACTTGTGGATTTCACAAATAGCAATTGATCTTAAATCCTTAATCAATAACCCTTTTTCACTGCTGAAGCTGAGCTCCACCAGATCATGTCATGAACACTTATAAAGTATTCAGTCTTGTTGCAAGTATCTTTTTCAATGACAATGTTGAGATACCAATGCTGCCACTCTTGACTCAAGTAACTAAGACTTTCTCTGAACAAGTCTTCTTTACCTCAACAAATCTTCAAACAGATTGGATTCACTCTTGGGGTCAAGAGAGATGCATCCTTCCTTGCTGTTTTTGTGAAAGGTGAAAATAAATCACTTCCACGGTCTTCACCCCTATGCTTCCTAGGAAGCACCTCCTAGTCTGAAGAATAACTAGAAGACTCCAGAACATGACTAAGTTGCCTTGATTGGACTTGATCATCATATCAAGTGTCTTCAACAGCTTAATTAACAAGAAATCATCAAACCCCTAGAGCATGAGTTTGTTAATTCATCTTACCCTTCAATCTGACTTCAGCATACATGATGAAGCCACTCACCCATGTACCAAGTCATACAAGACTCAACCATCACAAAGACACCCCTCTGCTCCCGACTTTGGAATGCTATGTGACATCACACCAGTTGACATCTACAAGAACAGAAAACGAGTAAGGACAGCTACAATCTTCCTTCAATCATAACTCCAGAATCCCATACTTCTATAGCTCTTCAATCAGAACCTCATGCAGCGGAACACACACCAGAAAACTCCTCTATAGCCTTCAGGCAAAACATAATAACCCACGCCACTCCATGTGCAATAGGTCAACATAGGTTTGAAAATAAATCAAACCACATAGCAGCTCACCACCAAAGCTACACGCCTGACAACTTCAAACAAAGCCAATACACACCCTATCATGAATAGTCCATCCTCCACTTTAAGGGACCATTCAAACAACATATGAACTGAGCAAGTCCATATAACTTCTCAGCAAAACTAATTTCCTTGCACATGAACCAGAAGGTATCTTCCCTAGATCTCATCCAGAAACAGACCGGATGCCCGCTCTGATACCAATTAAAATTCTGGTAAGACAGATCCCAGATGTCCTACAGGATGTCGCGACATCTGGTCTGTTACAGAAAACATGGCAAGGTATAAACAATAACAGTACCAAAAAGCATAAACCACACACATAATTTGTTCACCCAGTTCGGTCTAACAACCTACATCTGGGGGCATATCAAGCAAGGAAGGAAGTCCACTATTAGCAGTATCAAATTATAGATCACATAGCAACCACACCCGGTTACAATCCGCTCACTCTATAACTACCCAATGACCCTTCTACCTAAGTCCTCCCTAGGTAAGAGACTCCACCTCACTTCCAATCATCGCAATGATGTCTAGCAGTCAACACCTCAGCCACTGCATCAACAGCTTGATTTCCAACAACTCTTCAATCTAAAGAAAAATAGAAGACACACTTCAATAACGATACCTAGACATGACACACATGACTAAGAACACTACACAGAGTTGCTTAACAACTTCCTCCAAGAACAACACTCACTCTTGCTTAAAAGCTTCGAGGAGTACAGTGACCATCTCACAATCCGAGTGGTTCACACATACCAACTCTCCTAGAGAGTGGTTCACACGAACGAAACCCTAATAATTTTACATCTTGGAATCGTTACAAAATCAGGTTACAAACACTTCTATTTATAACCTACATCCCAACTGGATTTGGGCTTCAAATCACAATAAAACTGATGTTAAAAATCTAGAATAACTTCTGCACCAAAATAGGCCTTCAATCAAATCTTTCCTAAATGATCTCCATAATTTAGAGAGTCATTATTCTTCTTGATTCTGACTTGAATCTTCCAGAACAAACAAAACAGCGCCACATAGGATAACATAATATTCCCAGAATATTTTGCATCTGTTAAATCATAATAGAATTTAACTGTCCAGCTCAGCACAGGCGCGATGTCGAATGATTCAGCATAGGACATCTTATCCGACATGTTGCTCCAGATGATGAGAACTTCTCATCTCAACATGTCTCAATAGGACTTCTTGCTTAACCTATTCTTCTTAGCAAGTAACCACGTCCTATTAAACATATTACTGCTACAAAAACGACAGACCATGATTTTCGCCAATAACAGAATGACAGCACGCGACATATTCACATAAAACGTAGCACAAGCACCAAACCAAACTTAACAGGATGTCCTGTCACCAGATGTTAGGACATCGTGTTTGACATCAGAACACAGAAACTACAATTTTAAGAAACACAAACTGCAGAATGTTAGAAACAGCATGTCACGACATCAAGTAAGACATCTTGATGTAATAGGGTGTTTTAGCACAGATGTTGCCAATTCAGAACTAACAAATACATCCATAGCTTCTGATCATCAGAATAAGCAGCTATCTTCCGGTTATATGCCTGGAGATGAGTTTTAGGACAAGTGCTACCATTGTACTTGTCGAAAGTAGGTGGTTTAAACTTCGGGGGAATCTTGACACCTTGTATTAGTCCCATATCCTCAACATCAATTCCCAAAGGATTCTGATTTTCTATAGCTTTCACCCTTTCAGCTAGTCCCTCGTATTTCCTGTCACTATGGTAGAATCCCATATCAGCATTAAGTACGGAAAACTGATCATCCTGACGATCTTCCACCAGCCCATTGTTGCCAGGAACGAATCCCAAGTTAACTCCAACCAGAGGAGGAGTAACAACAGGAGGATTGCCAACATGAGGATTGACAATAGGAGGGTTAAGCCTAGGGGGATTAACATGATCACCAGTAGGAATCTCTGTCTCCAACCTCTGGATGGTAGGTCGCATGTCTTCTTGCCCTGCTCTCAGGTCCTGCTGCCCCTGGGCAACACCCTGCATCAGATTCATAAACTGTTCCATGCGTGCCCTTAACTCAGCCAACTCTGTCTGTACCTGATCCATGACCCTTGTTTTGTTTCGTCTGGTTGCGTATCGGTGAATGTGGGAATCAACTATTATGTCTGAAATCAAATAAAGGTTAGAGGACCTGCCACAAGTACCTGAAAAGCAACAAGATGCAAGATGATATGCAATGAAATGCAAATGCCATGTTTATCATTTTCGAGGTGCTCTACACCCTGATGCCAATCTTAACCACAGAAATCCGAAGATCAGAAATCGTGATGTGAAGAGACGTGTCGTGGCTATGTGTTTGTATACAGAGAACTGCCAAAGGAAACATTTCTGAATAAACTGCTCATTTCAATTAAAAAGGAAGCAAACATACACGTATCGTTCAACAATGAGTTCAACAACATACATCAAAATAGTGGATTCATCAACAAGCCTGATGATATCCATCAACAAAATTACATTCAGAAAGAGAGAAAAACTGTCAATCTGATAGCTCCAAATCCTTCAACTTTTCGCTTGAATACTTGACTTCCTCGAAGAGTATGCGAGTGTGCTGGTGATTTGGTCTTTCGATTAACTCTTTAATCAGAACATCTCTCTTTGTTAGGGCTTCAGTCAACGAATCCATATTCATCAGGAGAGCTTCATCATCACATACTCCTTTGTGCCTCTTCACACCGGCTTGCATCTTGAGTTTCCCCATATCTGCCATAGCCTCTTCAAGCTTCGTCATAGAAGTCTTCAACTCCTCTCTGGCGCTTATCAATTGCTCTTGACTTTTGTCGAGATTCTCTCGATACTTCCTCCTTTGCTCATGTGCCTTTTTAAGCTCGTCATCTTTGATCTTCAGCTATTCCTGCAACTCTGCGTTTTCGATCCTAACCTCATCCCAGGCTTGCTGAAGCTTGGCTAGCGTATCCTTGGTCTGAGCTAAAGTCTGTTTGGTCTTCTTATGAGCTTGAGAGGCAGCATCGGCACCTTTACTAATTTTCTGGAAATGTTGAGCTCTTTCGGCGAAATCCTTTTCTCTGGCAGCTAAGATTCTTTTAGCGTCTTGGGCCTTATGCTCCAACTCTTTGTTGGCATGCAAGGCGTTTTGAAGAAGACTATTCAGATCTAAATTCTCCACCCGAAGTTCCTTTACCAATTTCTGCAGCTTGTCAAACTCCTCGATGGCTACCGTGGTAGGCTGTTCTGGTATTACAGGATACAAAAGGGGTTCCTTTGAAAAAGGCAAGAGTAATTCGCTCACTTTCATTTCAACCCATCTCTCATAATCAGGATAAGATCTACAATCCATTTTTCCAAAAACTATTTTTCCTGTTCTACGCTGGTGACCCCAAGCATTCACAATTTCTCGCATCATTTCCTTATTATCAGCCCCTGTAAAGAACAAAGATTTCTCAACATCCCGATCTGTGGGAGGAGACCTGGAAGCATATCCAAACTGTCTAATGGCCAGGATCGGGTTATAGTTGATTCCCCATTTCCTGCCGATTAGAGGCACATTGGGAAAGCTCCCACAACTGGTGATAATCTCTATTCCCATCAACTTACGATCAAACCAACTGATGTTATCAGCAGTCAATCCCATTATCCGCTTGGACCATTTTAAGGAATCCTTTGTTTCTACAAAAGCACCTGCCTGAGGTAAATGTTTCAAAAACCAACGAGATAAAAGTGGAGTGCAACAATTGACAGATCATCCTCTTCTTTTTTCATTTTTGAAGTGCACCGAGTAGTAAAAATCTCCTAACAAGGTGGGAACCGGATTTTTGAGAACAAAAACTCTTATAGCCTGCATATCCACAAAATCTTATTGATTAGGGAAAAAAACAATGCCATATATGCACAAAGCCAGGATGGAATTGTAAACTGCCCAATTCTTTGCTTCAGCAACCTCTTGAGCTTGGTCAGTAAGAAAGGCTAAGTGAAAACCTTTGACCCCATTTTTGATAGCCACATTTCCTTTTAGCACTGAATCTTTCACTTGTACCGCAGCTGCAATCTCCTCTAGACTAGGATGACTACCAGAAAAGAATGGCAAAGTTGATTCGACCGGAATTCCTAAAATAAATGAGAACTCTTCCAAAGTAGGCATCAAAATGTAATCAGGAAAAAGAAAGTATCTCAGCGAAGGCTCATAAAACTGTAGCAACGTGTGGAGAGCATCATGTTCATACTGTGTGATTCTGCGGACCATCTCTACCAATTTCCCATATTTCTTTTGGAATTTGACAAGAACACTCGGGTCAGCCATGGCTATCATCTTGTGCAGTAAATCCAAAGCAGGTTCTGGGAACTTGTAGGCAACATTGCTCTTTCTCTTGATAACCGTCTTTGTCGAGTCCATTGATTGGAATCAGAAGTGTAAGAAGCGCCTGTAAATGACAAACATGAATGTTATGACATGATAATGCAATGCAAAAGGGCATGGTATCAGCGTGCTCTGTGTCTGTGCTGGACTGTGTGCACGGTGTCTATACAAATCTGAGAATAATACTGTAGATAGAAACCCACTGACTGTAACAAGTTACATCAACTGTCTGTGAAAATACCAGGATATCAGGGTATGTAGGAGGCATGGTCACCTGCAAACCTGTAAACACCCGCCCATACTCACATGTGGGTACTAGAACAGCGGTTCCTCAGTTTCAGATTCTCTATTTTGAGAAGCAATAGCACATTCAGCCCGTAGGATACAATGTTATCGCCAAACAAAGAGATCGTCCACTGATTCCCCAAAAATAAAGGCCATCATATGCAAGTTCCAAAGTGGGCCCTCGGGTGCGAATGAGTTTGCCACAGAATGTGGGCTGCCACTGTCACCACTAAAGAGGGATGTTTCCACTAAGGTCCTCAATGATCGGTCACCAGAGTCGACAACTTTATAGGTTAACACTCCAAAACGCACAAGACGCGCAAATCAGAACATCTCCCAAGAAAACCTCGTCTGGTTGTGAATTTCGTGTAAACCATACATAACAAGACGCTACATAGGCCACACTACCGTTCAATCTAGTCCTATGTATGTACTCAAGCCTGTGTAATGCGATTATCTCTCAGAATACCCATCCCGCCAAACAGAAAAACCAGCACAACACAGTCTAGTAAAATAATGATATGTAATGTAAAAATGCGATAAATACAGTAATACAGTAAAGCAATAATACAGTAAAAACAGTAAATACAACATCAAAGTAAACGCCCAATGAAAGCAAACAAACAAGCGCTAGGATTTACTCACTTAGGGAACCAGAGATTCTGGGTTCGATCCCCAGCAGAGTCGCCAGCTGTCGCTCCCAGGATTTTCATCCAGGTACAAACGCGAAAGTGGCACCGAAATAGAGTCACCAGCAATGTGTAATTATCCCAAGAGAGGGAAAGGAAACACTGCATAAACCTGAGGGAAAGGAAAGAGCATGGTCTTGCGACCAAAAGAACTGGGTTCGGGAGTCGGTTACGCGCGAGGAAGGTATTAGCACCCCCACGCGTCCATCGTACCCGATGGGATCCACGCTTGCTGCTTCAATCAAAGGGCGTAAGGAACAGATATTGGAAAAGGAACTGCTAGCTGGAGAACTGGAAAAGGAAAGGAGAGAGAAAGAGAAACAAATGTAGGGAAAATAAAAGAAGTGCTCGAATGGGCCCTACCCCACTGCCTACGTATCTCATCGGGAGCATGAGAATCAGAGCGACGTAGTTCCCCTCACCTAGGGAAAAATTGTTTGTGTTTTTTAGTGGAATACGTCAACGTTCGCGTCCTAGCAGTTCAGGTGTTGCAGGTCGCTGTATGGAGACTTAGGCGTTACCTGTTTGTGGTAGAACGGATCTGACGCATCCTTAAGGAATGAGTGAAGAAGATGAGAAGAGAATTATTGTTTGTTTTTGTCTTTTAAGAAAGAAGTGTTTTGATTGTTTTTGTGTTTTGTAACCCATATTGGATTTAAGTCCCTCATGTAAGATCGAATGCCTCACATATCGACCCAAGACGGGACGTATGCTAAACATTCTAAGAAAGTGAAAAAAGACCCCTCACCCCCTTATTCTCACATGAAAGGCTCAAATACAATATTTGTTATGCCTTTATTGAGTGCTGTTTTACTTTTGTTTTGAGATGAGAAGAAGAGACTCAAATGGAGCAAAAGGTGAAAACTAAAGGGGACTAAGACTCACCCTAATGTTATCATACATAGATGTTCCTATGGTTAATGTGGTTTAAGAAACCTAGTCCTAAAAGAAAGGAGAAGAAGAACAAAAGAAGCAACTTACTTCCAAGATGGAAGTTAAGTTGATCTTAAAGAGGGATGAAGAAGGAGTTATCCAAGGAAAGCATATAAATGCTTCTCTTGATCACACATTGAATTATTAAAAGAAATAAGAGAAGATGAAAGAAAGAATTGCATGTGGAAGTATATCCACACACTTACTTACCATTTGCACCTACATGAAAAGGTTAGTTCAAAAACTATTTACAAGTAGTAGAATAAGGAAAGAATACCAAATAATGATCAAACAAACTAGGAATCAATGAATAAGGATCCTAAGAGATTAAACTCAATCAAAGTCAAAACCTATATCCAAAGGTGTTCCCTAATGTTAAGATACCTAATACACACCAACTATGCACAAGCAAATGTCTTAAACATCCAAGAAGTGAATCATGGAAGAAATAGATGAAGAATGAGTGAAGATGCAAAGTGATCATGCATTAATGCCTCACACAAGATCAAAGTCAGAACCAAATATCATTTATAAAAGTCTTCTAATGCTCATGAATCATCACCCAACCCATGAATAAAAGAGTACAAGTAGAAGAGATAAGATGAAGTAGAAGTAAGTAAAAGAAACAAGTCTCCATTTCATGCACAAAGATAAATATTAGAGATGCATAACATGGAAAATGATTGATGAATGCACATGGGCAGTAGCATAACATTGATGTAATGCAAATGGAATGAGGGACATGTCATACCAAATGCATACATGTGACATGTAGAGCATAAGAGGAAATAAGAAGTGGAAACATGTCAAAGTTCAAGTCATAACATACAAACTCATATTAAATGCAAACACAAGTCAAAGTGACCTATAATGAAACTAAGATGACCTATAATATCATGCAAATGACAAACAAAAGATGTACAAACAAATCCTAATAGGATGGCATAAATGCCTACCTAAAACTAGGGTTTAGATGTTAACAAAACTTCACCAAAAGTTTCCCTAATCTAACAAGCATAAACAAGTGGCAAATGAAATTGTAAAAATCTTGAAAATAGAGCACAAATCAACTAAGTCAGAAAGAGATCACATATAAAAAGCATAGCACAAAATTCAACAAGAAATGTGCTCAAATGAGTTCACAAAAGTCACCTTGAAACCCATCCAAAGAAGGCTCAAATATGCACATCAAAACATATGAGAGAATGAGTTTAAAAATGCAACCAAAATATTTTTATATGCTTCAATATGTCCTTTAACCAATGCAAAAAGAATGAGCCAGAAATGTTGTGTGAGATGGGAAAAATAAAATGCACAAGTTGAGTATCAATGAAGAACATCAATTTAAAAGAAATTAAAAGAAAATTACACAATTAGGTGCAAGAATTCACAAAGTCAGAATTAAAAATAAAATAAAATTACTTAAATGTATTAAGAGTACAAATGAATTAATTTGGGATTTTTAGAGATGATTTACTATTTTTAAAATAAGAAAATCAAAACAATATGGGAAATAAAAATTAAAAAAGAAATGAAATAGAATGGGGGTGCAACGCAAGTAATTCGCCAGTTAAAAATGAAATGGGCTTAGCATGGGGGTGGAGAAAGCAATTAAAGACCCAGTCCAACACACGTGCTTGTGTGTGATAATGTGCATGTTCAGTCAATGTGAGGATGCAATCAAAACCACATGATTAGATCATGATGAAAAGTAAAACAATCCAACGAATATCAAAGCGTGCACATCATAATTATTACACACACACACCCATGTGATCACTCAGAAACCAAAAAATAAAGCACGCGCAAGTCACATGGTATTTTAATGTGCTGGCAAGGTTATGGATGTTAGATCAAGTCAATGTATGATTATCACAGAAAGTAAAAGAATCCAACAATCCTCAATGCAGGCACATCAAAGCAATCATGTACGCACGCACACAAGATCAATCTGAATTAAAAAAGGAGCACATGCAAGTCACATGACATTTTAATGTGCTGGCACCTTATGAACCGTTAGATGGGATGGATCGGACGACTGTGTTATTTTCTGGATTAAAACCCTAAACGCTTCCTCTCCGGCTGGAGAACGACCTCCGGTCGTCTTCTCCGACCATCTCCGCCACCTGCAACTCTCACCTTTTCCAGAAATCAACAAACTACATACCATTAGAAAGAGGAAGTTGCCAGGATCACGAATATAGGCCCAGTTTTCACATATCACACACACATAAGGAGAATCGAACGCCACAACTTTGCCCTAATTATTCAACTATGCTCCTAAAGAGCCTATCTACTAGCCAGGACGCATACAACTTCTAGTAAGCTACAAAACAACAAGAAAACAAACTCAAATCACATGAATCCGAAGCCATAAGGTTGATGAAATTAGAACCTGAAATTTGGAGAAGATTGAGTTGTAAGAAAACTAGAGAATCCTGTGTGATCTTGAGCTCACGATTTGGCCAAATAAAGGCTTTGGAATGTGAAATTTCAGAGAGAAGTAGAGTGGATCTTGAACTGTGGTGGTTGTGTTGAGCTTGCTTTCACTCCGACAATGGTGTTCAATGATGCTTGATGATGATGATGAGTAACAAAGATGAGTTCGTGCAATGGTAGAGAAAGTTTAGAGAGAATGCAGAGAAAAGAGTGAGGATGATTTCTGAGATTGTGAAAAAATGAGAGAGATCCCTTGAAATTGTGAAGAGTTTGAGTTATATACTTGAGGTCAGAAGTTAACTCCAATGGTTAATTGAGTTGGTTAAATGAGTTTGGCTATGGTTAACTGAGTGCACCCTAACTAACTAAGTCAAGTTAGTTAGGGGCGAGTTAGGAGAGGTTGTGATATGGTGAGGAATGTTCATGGTGTTATGGTGAGGTTGATGGAAAAGAGTGGTGGTGATGCTTCTGATGTGTAGCTGCAGCATGACTTGCATAGCAAGCTTTATGTTTTTCCTCTTTTGTGTATGGCAAGGCATGTCATGGAGTGTGTAAGGATGATGTTTGTTCATAATGGGAAAGGAATGTATGGTGTAAGCATGCGTGTGAACTAATACAATAACACTAATGTCATAACATTCTCCACATGTCTTCAAAACAAATCAGTGTCAACCATAAATGTTTAAGAATGAATTTCTCTCAACATGGTGCATGAACTGATGAGTTTTTTTGTGTCATTAGAAAGAGAGAACCTAGTAGAACAAGATTGGTGTTGGAATAAAATTGAAATGGGACCTTAAACTCACTTGAAAATGGCCATGAACTCAATGGATCCAACACTGATTTGTGGGCGTGTAAACTTGGCATGGCATGACAATGGTGACCTATGGATTTTCAGCATGAACACCTCAACTTTGCCCATCATAACTCCATCATAACTTGCTCAAATGGAAAAATGTCCAACATCAAAGTTGAAGAGGGCATTGAGATGAACAACTTTGATGTTCAACATTTTATCATTTGGAGCTTCCATCATTGAGAAAAATAGCTTGACATTCTGCCCACCATGTGTTTGACAAAATTATGGCGCATGGGCCTGGTTCTGCTTGGTCATGACTTGGTTTATGACCTAGTTTTGTCAAACTTTGATTGATCACATCTCACTCAAGTTTGATCCAATGGAAGAGTTCTTTATATGGATTTGAAGCTTGGAATGTCATCTTTAATTGGCTCAACTTGGGCCTGAGGTTTAAAGCTTTTATCATGGAGAAAGAAAGCCTCAAAGTGTGGGGCAAAATGGTCCAAACTTGCCATTTTTGGAAACCCTAAATTTCCGAAAATGGAAACTTTGTACATTTCTTGATTTTTCATGATTCCTCCATCATTTCTTGATCAAATCATGTCTAATGAACATATGTAACTTGAATTTCATGAATTTGATCTTAAAAAGTCAGGAGTTGACTTTTTCACTGCACAATTGACTTTTTCCCCAATTCTCCTGATTTTGAATCTTCTGACCAATTGAAACCCTTCTGAAACCAATTGATGGGCAATTTTCCATCCCTATACACTTAGGAACATAAAGAATACCATGAGATCAAGTTTTGTCCAAAAAAATCAGAAATAAACTGATTTCAGGGCAAACCCTAGTTTTGGTACCCTCTGGTTAGGAGGAAATAGCACATCTTCCAAATACAAATTCCTCTGAATATGATGTATATCCTATCTAACAAAGATGAGATATGACATTTGGAGGTGATAAAAACTCAAGGAGCTTGCCCATTTGAGGGTCATATCCCAAATTTAGACTGTTTTGTGTAGGAGATGATGCACTATCCCATCTTCTTGATGAATTCCCAACTTCCAATGCCTTGTGGGATCAAAGTGAGAGGATATATGATATAAGAGACCCTTGAGGCTTGTTTGAAGACCCCTGGCTCTTATTCTCTTGCTTTTCTTTGGCTTTCAATTATTCACACATTGAAGCACTAGATACCATGCCTTGCAACCAATGATATGCAATTTATGACCTACTATGGAATGCAAATGAGTAAAGCAAAGACCAATTTATTGAGAAAACATGAAGGCAAATTTTGAGGTATTACAGCTGCCCCTATTCAATCAACTGTGAATCTGAATGGATGAAAGCAAAGACTATCAGGAATTCAAGATACATAGGGATTAAATACAAAAAATAACCGAGAAAATTTGCACTGTGTGGATAAAAAAAATGTTGTGAATAAAGCAATGGCACGGAAGAAAAGTTGGTGAGAAAGAATTTGGAACCATTGGACCCCATAGGAAACCTGTCGGGAACTGGTGAACTACCTGTCGGGAACTGGTGAACTACTTGTCGGGAACTGGTGAACTACCTGTCGGGAATTGGTAAGCTTGGACCTGGGTTACCTATCGGGAATGGGTAAGTGTACCTGTCGGGAACTGACAAGGTTCAAACTAAAGGGAGCTGTCGGGGACGGCTACAGTTTATAACCAAGGCTTACCTATCGGGGATGGGTAAATGGACCTGTCGGGAACTGGTATGGTTAAAACTCAAAGGCTCTGTCGGGGACGGCCACAATTTATAACCAAGGCTTACCTATCGGGGATGGGTAAATGGACCTGTCGGGAGCTGGTAAGGTTAAAACTCAAAAGTGCTGTCGGGGACGACTACAGTTTATAACCAAGGCTTACCTATCAGGAATGGGTAAATGGACCTGTCGGGAACTGGTATGGTTAAAACTCAAAAGTGCTGTCGGGGACGGCTATAGTTTATAACCAAGGCTTACCTATCGGGAATGGGTAAATGGACCTGTCGGGAACTGGTATGGTCAAAACTCAAAAGTGCTGTCAGGGACGGTTATAGGAATCCTATCGAGAATGGTTCCAAAAAACTTGTAAGCTGAGAGATGTGACTCTGTGGGGAGAAAAGTGATGAAAATCGTGATTTTTAAAAAAAGGGAACAAAATCGTGATTTTTAAAATGGGGATTCAAATTCCACAAAAATGCAAAATAAGAGGACCATAGTTGCAATTAAGCCATTTTTTATTTATTAATGGAACGTGCAAGACTTAAAATCAAAGACATTAAAAAAATGGAGGATAGAAAGACTATTATGTAAGTTAAACTCACTTAAAAATGAGCTAAAATATATAATTAAGAATCTAATTACATTTTATTTAGATAGTTATATTTTGATAATACCTATTGTAGTATATTTTTTTTTAATCTAGTTCCAATTTTAACTTAATAATATCGAATTATGTCGGTTAAATTAGGATTTTATTAATATATATATATATATATATATATATATATATATATATTTTTTTTTTTTTTTGCTATTGGTGCTATTCAAATCTTGAATCGAAAATACCAAAATAGTAGAATACGAGCCGGGTGTTTTTGGAAGTGGTGCGGGGGGAAAAGAAACCCACAAATTCAAGCAACACAGATAGTAGCATCAGTGTCTCAACTTCTCACTCTCATCTCTGTAGCTTGATATTGGAGTGAACAACCACAAGCGAAAACAATCGCATGGCTGTTCCGGCAAATCCAGCCATTGAAGAAGAAGAAGAAGAGCACGAACGCGATGGTCCCACGCATCATCCTTCTGCTCCGTCACACGAGGTTATTATCATCACAACTTCACCCTAATAACAAACTCTATTTTAGTTTCTCTTGCATTTGAATACATTTTCACATTCAAAGAAGCCGCAACTAGTAATTATCCCTATAATTCGTATTGAGCGATTGTTTTGAATTATTCCTGATGCAGTTTTTTGATTTATCAACAACTGTTGATCCTAGTTATATAATCTCCTTGATAAGGAAGCTTCTTCCTTCGGATTCTGGTTCTGTTCATGGAGTTGTTTCGAATTGCCCTAGCCAAGGATCGGTTACCGATAATGATAATAAAGAAGGGGATGCACCGTCATCTGCACCTATTTGTAATGATGGTTGCGTTGGATTATCCAAGAATAAGCATGAAAATATGGATGTTGATGTGTCCTGTGAATCTTCTCATGTGCGGGGAGAATGTCATGATAAGAGTGATGGATTTGAACATTCTGGTGACTCGGTTGGTGAGGATGCGTGGGAAGAATATGGTTGTATTTTGTGGGACTTAGCTGCGAGTAAAACTCATGCAGAACTCATGGTACTGCTCTATTTTTGTTTAGTGTTTATTTGAATTCGTTTGTATGTTTGTGGTGAAAAATGTTAAAATTGATTGTATCTTTAAAAAGAGGTTTTAGGAAGGACAATTTCGTGTTCAAATTTCAGTTTGACTAGAAATGATAAAAAAAAGATCTAATTGTGTTTGTTGAAGAATTTAATTTGAGTTTTACTCAATTGCTTTTGGAGTGAAAATATTAAAACGATAAACATAAGTCATTTCACTTGAAACTCAATTTTTAAACAAATAAAAATTTACAAAATCAATGAGAATCATGTATTTTAAATGTTCACCAAAATACATCTTATATTAGTTTCAATTAAAAAAGTGCTCTATTTCGGAAGTGCTCTCTCCATGTAAGAGCTCATCTGACGTGCAATGCAGCCATAATCTGGTCCTCAATAAATCATTTTGGGCTCAAAAAGTTTCACTCGTGTGAGCTTTTTGAGATTATGATGATTTATGATTGCTTGAATGTATTTTGGCGTGTGTTTTCCAACCATAACCACTCTGCTCATCATTAATTAAACATCCATTCCTTTCATCGGTATAGAAACATCATGGAAACTTCAACTCACCTGACGTCTAAACACATTTTGGTTGTCATTGTTTTATGCATTTCAACCTGTTTAATTGTGTAAACTGAAATGAGATGATTATATTGTTTAATCCTGCAGGTGGAGAATCTCATACTTGAAGTTCTTTTAGCAAATCTCATTAATTGCAAATCCATGCGTGTTAATGTAAGTCAATATATAAATATGTGCCATGATTTAGTGTGCATTCTTTTAATGATATGTGAAAATAAAGCTACGAGGTGATTAGAAGATCAAATGTTACTTCATTACATATTTTTGTATTTATTACATTCCGCAGGAGATTAGCATAGGAATTATTGGGAACATTGCCTGCCATGAAGTTCTAATGAAGTGTATAGTCTCCACTAAAGGACTGATTGAGATGATTGTAGACAAATTATTTCTGGATGATCCTCAATGCTTATCGGAAACATCTAGGTATGATGCTTCTTTGACACATGTAGATGTAGTTATTCTCACTTTTGCTTTTGTCAGGGACCAAATTACCTTATTCTATTTCCATATTGTTATCCCTGTTTTTTTATCTTTTGTTTCCTTAAGCATTAATGATTTATTACTCCTTGCTGATCTAATTATGCCTTTTCTATTCCGTCCATTTCCTCTTGAATTTTTATTCACGGATTTGCCTGTTAGCAAGGTTATTGAGTACTTATGCTGAATTTGTTCATCTTTCATCTAATCCTGAATAAAGAATTTGAAATCTTTTATCCTGTGGATTTTGTTATTTGTTTCCTAACCCGTTCTCCTAATATAGTCTCTAAAGCTTCACCTATGGTCAAATACTATGTTTGGATTGTTGTTTGTACTTAATTCACAGTAATGTTAATGGCATGTAGCAGCATAGAATCTCGTTGCTTTCTCTCCCAAAAATGTTAATGTAATTCTAGTTTATCAACTACAGATCATTTCGTTTTGAAATTGTTTCATAGCTACTTTTTCCTAGAGTACGCTGTGTAGGATTTTTGGTGATTAGTAGATTTGTCTTAGGTTTTGTTTGGGAGTTCGGAGGGGAGGGGAAGGGAGGGCTTCGAAAAACGATTTTTAAAAAAATCTAGAGAAATCTTTTAACATTTTTTTGGAAAAAAGATTTTGTTTAGAATGATAAAAAAAGTGTTTATCATTGACATATTTTAATTTTTGGAATACTATAACATCATAAATTTTATTTGAACCAAAACCCTCCCCACCTAAATCCATCTACTCTTTTCAATCAATCCTTCCTTTTTTTCAAAGCCCTCCCTTCCCTTCCCCTCCAAACTCCCAAACAAAGCCTTAGGGACTTAATTTCTTTCTGTTAATTTCAAAGGTTTTGGTTCACATCAATGCTAATATTGTGACCAAGCCATGTCTCAGCAATTCTTTGTTGTATATGTCTGGAGAGCAAATTCTAGAACTTTAAATGGCTCTTGTTCTGCTCTGGACTTATTTTGCACAGGTTATCATTTTAGCCATGATTTGGTATTCTGCAAATGGCCTTTTTATTACCGGTTCTTTCTGAGCCATTTAGTGATATTGGCGTGTTTTGCTACATGATCTAAGCTCTAGGTTTGCTGTTTCAGTGTTATTTTCTTGAGAAGCTGTCTCTTCTCATCCACTTTCTTTGAACTATCATCTTCTTCCTTCACAGATTCCTTTATGTAAAAGAACATTCCACATGTATACACCACCCTGAATAGATAGGAAGAGGGGTTGATGTTTTATTAGTTTATTTATTTATCTAGCCATAAAGGCACAAACTTTTATTTGTGTTGTGATGTAATCTAGGTGTCATGCTACTTTTTTTTTTTTTTTTGTAAAATCAGAATTATCTTTATATTACAAACTTTTCTTGTGTTCTGAGAACAGATTATTGACTGTGGGCCTTCAAGGTGACGAATCCATTTCGTGGGCTGAGGCATTGCAGTCCGAACATGTATTATGTCAAATATTATGGATTGCAGAAAATACTTTGAACCTTCAGCTTTTAGAAAAGGTAATGAATACTTTGTAATTCCTTATTCATCATAGTTTCAACTTTTTCTATCTTTATAGAGGTGATACTGAACTAGGTATTATTGCATTGGGCTTTGTGAAAAGCATGCTATGAAATATTGCACTAGAAACATAAACTATTTTGGTAGGAAAAGTAATATGATCATTTTTATGACTTGTTTTGGCATTCTTCCTGAGTCAGAATGCAAGTTCCATCTAATCAATAGCTAAGATTATTTGATTCCTTAACAGATTGCAGGGCTTATATTAGCTATATTAGAAAGCCGGCAAAAAGTTGTGGATGATCTTCTTCCACCTATGATGAAGCTTGGTTTGGCAAATATATTGATCAATCTCTTGACTTTTGAGATAAGCAAACTAACGAGTGACCGAATACCTGAAAGGTACTATAATCCACAATCCGCCATTTCACATAGATGAAATTATGCAGTTCCTATTATTTTCTGATGCCAATTCTGACCCCATCCATGACAATGTTTGTAACTATTCATCCAGCAGTCTGGTGGGATATTTGTTGTTGCAAAAGACATTCTGGTGAATTTGATTTGAGAACCTAATAATATCTTCAAATTTCAGGTATTCAATTCTTGATTTAATTCTTCGTGCAATTGAAAGCCTTTCTGTTATAGATGGTCATTCTCAGGAAATATGTTCAAATAAAGAGCTTTTTCATCTAGCATGTAACTTGGTCAAGTTCACAGATAAAGTTGAGGTACCGTATTGTTGAAGTTAACATTTTCGTCAAGACGCAATTTAGTTTACATCAACTGTTGAGTTGAGATGTTATCAGAGGAGTTTCTTAATCTGAAAAACTATATTCACAAAACACACAAATGTTATAATGACTTCAACAAGGGCAATACATTTTTCCCTTCCAAGATGCATCACAAGCTTGTATATTTTTACGGCTCTTAAGATGTATGGGTTGGGCCTAACTCAACCCTACAAAACCGGCTGGTAGGGTGAGGATTACCCCCACTTATAAACACATGTTCAGGCCATAGATTGTCCGATGTGGGACTCTTAACACCCCCTCTCACGACCAAAATTTACGTCTGGAGCGTGTAACTAAATGGTGGGTGGCCCAATGAATCTTAAACGAGGCTCTGATACCATCTTAAGATGTGTGAGTTGGGCCTAACTCAACCCTACAAAACCGGCTGGTAGGGTGAGGCCATAGATTGTCCGATATGGGACTCTTAACAACGACAATAATTTTTTTTCCATCAATTGCCAGATTCTTTTACTTTTCTCTGCTTTGTTGTTTTGAGTAGCATCAGTTGAATTGTGTATTTGATATTTTCCACATATACTTTCTATTAGTCAATGATTAGTTGTTGATAGATGGTTTGCTCGGTGACACAATGGGATAGGGTTTTCAAATATTATGGATCCTTGGGGAAAAGGGATGCAACGATGTCTCATAAAAAGCAACCTTAGAGTATATCTTAAAAATTTTAATGATGAATATATATATTTTTTAATATATCAGCGTTGTTGAGAAAATAAGTAACGGTTCCTTGTACTTGAACCAAAATGGTCTTCCTCCTTTGGTATGGAAGAGGTTTTTAATAATTGAATCTAAATTCAGTCAAGGTAGAGGAAGACTTAGAAAGATTACAAGAGAAGTTATTAAGAAAAATCTCGAGATTGGCGATTTGGATAGAAGCATGGTTCTGGATAGAACATTATGGTGAAAGTTGATCCATGTAGCCGACCCCACATAGTGGGATAAGACTTGACTTGTTGTAAATTCTGTTGAGCAGTGAACCTCAGTGCATCAACTTGATCAGGCTGTCCAAATTGAGACCAAGTATCCGGGAAATCAAATGATTTCTCAAAGAATAAATTGATTTAGAAAATGGTATGAACTAATATTACTGATAAAACTGAAATAGTGTCATCTTGTGACCTACGTGCTCTTATGCCCCTTTCTATTTACTATGTGCTTCTCATAGATTGACAAGAAATGAAAATGATTTGTATAACTGAAAAACAATGGTGTATTGGTCGTATCTCTTGTAGGTTGGGAACTGTTGTGTTACTGCTGCAGTTCTTATTGCAAATATTTTGTCAGATGTTGTTGATCGTGCTTCTGAAATATCACAAGGTAAAACATATATCTCACTCTCATCCATAAACTATAATGCTCTACTTATTTGTTTGTTTGTTTTTGGTGTACCTGAATTAGCTGTATAATGGTATTGACATTGTTCCTTCTAGATTGGTGCCTCTTAGGTGGTCTACTTGATATATTTCCTTTTGCTTCGGATGATTTGGAGGCAAGAAATGCAGTCTGGAGCGTACTTGCTAGAATATTGGTTAGAATACAAGAAACTGAAATGAATCCATCAAGTTTATGTCATTTTGTTTCGGTTCTTGTCAGAAGAATTGATCTGATTGAAGATGAGCTTCTGAACCAACAATGTGTTGACTACAGCCCAGGCTCAACAGCAGATACTAGAAACACATCTGTATCCTTCTCATTAACCATTTCGGTTTATCGTTTTCTGTTTTGAGGCCCCTTTTGAATGACAGGAATTGAAATTTTTGAAGAATCACAATTCTTGGAATGAGGTTTCAGTTTCTTAGAAATAAGATGTTGCATTAGTTTGCATGCTGTCATAATTATATAATTATAAATCCATGTTGATTCCTCTTGCAGTAATTTGCTTTGAATTGACTTAATTTTTTCTCTTGTCATGGAAATTGCTTTTACATAAACTTTTATATAAATAAGCGTATGTTTGGTATGGCGTTTGGAATGACATTTTCCATCCCGAGGCATTTTATGGTGTTTGGAATGACATTTTCCATCCCGAGGCATTTTATGGTGTTTGGAATAACATTTTCCATCCCGAGGCATTTTTTGATGTGAAAATTTAGAAGCTATACATCGAAGCTTTTGTGTCAACCTTTTTGATGCAATTTTCTCTAACCTAATGATTTACCAACATGTACTTAATTACTGCAATTTTCTCTAACCTAATGATTTACCAACATGTACTTAATTACTGTTTATCCAATCTGCTGCTACTAGCCTTCCCAATGCAGCTAAGCCTTCCCAATGCAGCTAACTATAAAAGGCCAGCCGCCTGTATTGATATTTAGGTTGACATATTTATGTAGATGTGTGTTTTTTTCTATTATTTGTTTCCCTTTACACCTTTGGAATAACAGCTCGTGAGAATAATCAGCATTGTGAATCAGTGGACTGCTGTAAGGGAGGAAGCTGAGAATAATGGGAATGCTGAAGTTCTTGTAAGCGAGACAGATGTAAAAAAGTTGTTGGATTGTTGTCACAAATTCGCGAAGTAGTATTACTTATTATATTGTAAATTACTGTTTTCCAAACAATCTTTGAAGGTTTGACAAGTTTTGTTTAACTCACTCTTGAAACCTCAGTTAGCTAAGCCGTTGAGAGTTAAGAAATCCCAATATAAAAAAATTATGAAGTTTAATGGCTTGAATGGTCATGCTTTGTTTGATCTTAAGAGTAAAACAGTAAGTATAAATGTGTTCAAAATACACAGCAAAGAAATGATGAGATTTGTTCAAGCAGAATTTTCAAAAGTCTTATTTGCATCCTCCAAATTAAAAGGTTGGTGAAAATTTTGTTTTCCAAACACACTATTAATCACTATTGATACACATGAAGTCCCCGTTTTTAAAATTCTAAGTTTGTTACTTTTTGGTTTTCACTATTAATCACTGTTACTACATATGGAAGTCATAGTGTTTTAGTCTAAGTTTGTTAATTTTTTTGGCAAATCCAACATGAACAACTCTGAACACTCAAACAGGAAATTTACACAAAGCTCTCAAGGACTATGGTCTTATTACAATAATGAAACACCTAGTGAGCTTTATAATTAATCATATTCAAACTCCTTATACATAAGCCAAACTCATTTAACAGCAGCAGCCACTCACACACACACACACACACACAACACTTGAAAGCTAAATAATGATAGTAATCATGATAGATAGAGCTGATAATGACCCAAAACATGTTGGATTAGGATACGAGGGAGATGCCAGAAAGCAGCAAACTATCAGCCAAAACCTTGTTTGCAGCCTCAGATGGATGAAAACCATCCCAAAACACATATTCCGAAGCATTTGCACATGTTCCTATGGAGTCCTTGTTGCACAATATAGATGTCTCTATCAAACCAGATCCACAACAAGCCTTCCTTGCTTCGAAAAATCCTGTGAAAAGAGTAGTGTGTCGATAATAAGATGAAACAATTTGGAAACAAATACATAACTTTGTAGTAGTTTACTAGTTTACCATTTTCTGCAGGCTTAGTGACAAGTTCATGGAGAGGTTGGTAGATATCAAGGACAGCCAATGTAAGGTTACTAAGTGATATTTGCAAGTTCTGAGATGTGATGTTTAGCTTTTTGTTGAAGTTAACAGCATCAGTATTTAGCCTCTCCACACACTCATTGCTATTAGAGCCAAAAAGAGTGATGGCGGCCGGCAAGCAACCCAATGGAGGTAATGTTGTTACACCAATTCTCCTTGCTCCAAGAGCATATAAATTCTGTAACATAACATCCATGTTTGGAATTTAGAAACGTCAAATCAAAATCATGTTTAAACAGCGGCTAAATAGAACCTCATAACACATTTGACAGAGTTAATCTGTGACTAAATATACCCCTATATATTTTGTAAGGGTTTAACTTTGGCTAAATCGGGAGCAATACACAAGACCACCAAAAATTTAAGACGGCTCTGATAACAGTTAAACATTAGGTTAAGACATACCTGAATGAAAACGATATAATCTTGCATGACAATATCCGAGAATTGATCGGCAGTGTAAACCTTGTAAAGTAAAGGATCTATGTAATAGTTTTGAATAAAGTCACTGCTACCAGCACTAACAAGATATATAGCATCAGATATAATTGTTGAAGCATTTGATTTTCCTGTTACTCCCACCAATATATTCTGGCATTCTTTGTAGTGTTCCAGTTGTTGGTCCAATGGAATTGCGCGCTAGATCCAAATGAAACAAATATAAAATGAAAATCACGACTAACCAATATATTCAAATAAAGTAGAAAAGAAAAAGAGATTTATTTTGTTTCAAACTATGAAGCACAGACTCGCCGAATATAGCTCCGACACTGACACGGCACAGACACGCCTATTTTAGGCCTATTTTTAGAGGTGTCAGTGCTACATAGGATTCAAACATGAAAATGTATATATTTACTTACATATAGTTTGGCTGTAGGACCATAGAAGCCAGAAGCACCAGATGCAAAGTTTGCACCATTCAAGAGGTTGTTTCCTTTAACCTGTAAGTTGAGGTAAGCTGGTGGATAAGTTGTAAATCCGAGATTTTCAGCTGCAATAGTGAAAAAAATTCAACAATGATCAGATATAAACACGAGTATCAGACACGACACTGATAGAACAACGCATGCATGCACATGTATGTAACTACATTGACGTGCGATGATGTCCGACACTAAACTGAGTGTTTTGAGGAAGGGGGAACAAAATACCTGTAAAATCTGTTGCAAGTTTTCCATTACAAAACCTTCCTGTTGGCATGTGATTCTTGAAGTCTCTTCCATAAGGAGGAAAATTTGATTTAATAATTGTATATAAGTTGTTATTATTTCCTGCATCAACAACAGAATCACCAAATATGAACAATGCAGGAACAAGAGGTTGTCCTTTAACCACATTGAACACTATAACCAGAACACAAAAAGTCAAGAAATAAGTTGAATGCTTCATGTTTTTTCAGCAATGAGTTTTTTCAGAGAGAAAGAGAAGGATTTTTTAGATGTGTGTTGGGAAGTGATGATCTGAAGAAAAGGTGGTTTTGTGCATTGAAGGTTTAGCATGCATTGCAGTGGAGGAGTAGAAAAGGTTGGAGTTTCGAGAATGTTATAAATGCTTAAACTGTGAAAGCTTCAACTTTACTGTTAATAGGTGCAGAAGTCAAAATAGAAAAATGAATGATGATTTGTTTAATTAAGTTTGGTGAAATTTGGAAAAGTGATTGCATGCTTTCATTGTTCTAGGTAACTATAAATTGACAAGTGGATATGCTAATAAACAGTTTTTTTATTAGCTGTATGTATTTTTTTATTAGCTGTATGTATTTAAACAATAACTGTTTTTGGTTTATTTTTTTAAAATATTTTTTATATGGTCTTCAAATTTTAAATTAAAATGTAATGATAATTTTCATGTTTATATCTCTAATTATGTTGTCCTATAAATTGGCCTATAAATTATAAGTCAATAAAAATAACGGATTAAATAAATTTTTAGGCCTTACAAATATTCCAACTTTCAAGTTTGTTCCCTCAAAAAATTTTCTTCAAACTTTGGTCCTCTCAAAGTTTTCCGTCCCTAACTCTAGTCTCTTCCGTTAGTTTCCACTAACGGGGGATGACGTGGCGTGCCATGTGTAACCATTCGTTTGTCTACGTGTTTTAATTATGTCACACTGTAAATTCTGTAAAATAGAAGATGCTTCAAAGTAGCTCAAGAATCATAGGGTGTAAAATAGAAAACGTGGAAATAGAGTGATATTGTGTTTCATTTCAGTGTTAAAGTGGTTGTGCCCTAGCAGAAGAAATATCTCGTTTGTCAACTTGGTGTCACTGTGTTCAAGGAAGAAAGCAACCGTGTGAAGTGGTCCCAAAGAGTCATCGTTCGTTTCGCAGCAGTGGTCCCAGGTAAGTGAATTTGTCTGCCATTGTTCCCTTTTTTCTATTCTTTAAGGAGATGTATGCGGTAGTGGTCCCATGACTTCTGTTCGTGTTGGTGATTGCAATAGTGGTCCCGTGTTTGTTTTCTTTAATAGATGTTTGCAATGGTGGTCCCATGACTTCAATTTTTGTTTTTGATTGTTAGTGTTAGTAAACGTTGCGGTTAGTAAATATTAGGTTTAGTTTGTTTTGTCCATAAATGGAAATATTAAAGTTAGGTTAACTTTTGTCTACAGGGTAATGGATAAGTTCACAGTTGTTTTTTTTACATAAAGGGCTCTTTTGTAAAAGACACTAACCTAAAATACGAGGGTGGGGAAGTGTATGCGTTCAAGGGTCAGAATCCTGATTATTGGAGCTTCTTTGAGGCTTGTGACTTAGTTAAGGAGCTGGTACCTGAGTTTGATCACACTTCTGTTAAGATGTGGTGGAAGCACGAGGAAGGATTACTTGAAAAGGACTTAAAAGTATTTAAGGATGATGGAAATGCGTTTGAGTTAGCCTTGTATGCCATGGAATATCAGCGTGATATTGAGATTTATTGTGAGCCTAAGGTTAAAGGAGAAGACACATTTATGGATAGGATTAGAGAGAAAGGAAAGGGAGTTAAATGTGAGGAGAATGTTGACAATATGAGTGAGTCCTTTAATGCAACCATATTGTTACAAAGAGACAAACCCATTATTACAATGTTTGAATGGATTTGGAATTATTTAATGGGGAGGTTTGCTACTCTTAGGGAAAAGATGGAGGGTTATAAGGGAAACATAATGACAAAACCCTTAAGGAGATTGGATGGGGAAATAGAGAAGAGTGCTAGTTGGACAGCTACATATGCTGGTAGGTTAACATTTCAAGCGACTCATGTGTTGTTTACTGCAAGTTTTGTGGTAGATCTAGAAAAACAAACTTGTTCTTGCAACTATTGGGAACTTGTAGGTATTCCCTGTAGACACGTTGTGTCTGCCATCTATAGAAAGGTAGATGACCCTGTAAAAAATGTTCACAAATGCTATCACAAGAGCACTTATCAAGCATGCTACAGTGAGGTAATTACCCCACTAAATGGACAGAACAAGTGGCCTAGAACTGAGAATGAGACAATGCTACCACTTAGCTTTAAACGTGGCCCGGGTAGGCCTAAGAAACTGAGAAGGAGGGTACCTGATGAAGAGAGCCAAAATAAATGGCAAAGAACCAACATAAACCATAGGTGCAGATTGAAGAAAGCAAAGACCAATGAGACAAGTCAAAAAGTGGGAACAAGTAAAGCAAGAACTTTCAAGGATGGAAGTACCTCAAAGGCTACTGTCAAAGGAAAAGTAACTGTGAAGAGAAAAGGTGTCAATGTGGATGAATCAACTTTGAAGAAAGCAAGTCTAGTTGTGGAGGAAGCAAGTGTGAGGAATGACCATGTGGCAAGTGCTGAAAATGAAGCAAATGATCATACTATGAAGGAAGAAACTGTGAAGAATAAAAATGTGGCAAGTGCTGAAAATGAAGCAAATGTGAATTATGTGGATGTTGCAACTGATCAAGATGAGGCAAATGTGGAGAATGTGGATGTGGCAAGTGCTAAAAATGAGGCAAATGTGAAGAATGTGGATGTGGCAAGTGATCAAAATGAGGCAACGGTAAATGGTTTACAAGAAGCAACTGAGCAAAATGTGGCAAGTGAGCAAAAATCTGTCAAATTCGATGATGCCCCTATTGTCAAGCATGCAAGTGAGCGAAGGGATCCAGATGAACCTAAGGGTACTGTCGTGGAAAACTCAACAACATTGGATGAGACTATTGCTGCTGTACTAACAGGTGCTGATGTCTTGTGTAACGCCCCAGTTTTTGTTAGATTTATTTAATCGAGTCAATTTAATTATTTTTGTTTTTATATTATTTTATTCTTGGTTTTTATTTGGTAAATGTGTTATGTTTATCGTTATTATGTTTTATCACGTTTTAAGAGCGTTTGCGAGAAATTGAGTGTAGGGGTATTTTGGTCTTTTGCTTGGTTAGATATTATTGTTTTTATTAAATTAGAAACATAGAAAGAAAAAGAGAGAAAAAGAAGTTAAGAGAAATAGAGAAGGAGAAGAAGAAAAAGAGGAAAACTTGGAGTGTAAGAAACCGATTCAACCGACACTTCAAAGCGCGATTAATCGGGTAAGGGTGCGAAACTCGGTTATGCTATGCTTGTGTATGATTGTGTATGTGTGTGTTAGAATGTTTGCTGGTTTTTCCTAGCTTTTCAATTCTAGGTTGAAATGAGAGAAAACGATAGAAATCGACGTGTTCGCGGTTGTAATGCGATATAAATGTTGTAGAATACTTGTTACTATGATTGGGATATGTTTTGGTTGTTATGTTATGGTTTGGAAGTGTTTTGGTGGATGAAATGTTGTGTTGGAGTGAACAACAGTGCTGCTGAGATTTTCTGGGTTCGCACTGCGAATAGGGCAGCGAAGGGAAAAGCGAAGGTTCGCGGGAGGTTCGCATGGCGAACTTTCTGCTGTTTTTTTCTCTGCCACGGTTCGCAGGGAATTAGCATTGTGAAGGGGAAAACGAAGGTTCGCTGGAGGTTCGCCTTGCGAACTTTATGCTGTTTTTTCTTTGCCATGGTTTGCTGGGGGTTCGCATTGCGAATAGGAAAGCGAACATGACAAATTTTCCATTTTGTTCTTGTCATAACTTTTGGGTCGTAACTCGGATTGAGGCGCGGTTGGATGCGTTGGAAAGCTAATAAGATGTTATTTCTTATAAAATGGTTTTGGGGCTAGTGGCCGATTTAATTATGTCGGTAATTGGGAATGTGTCATTTTGTCGACTTTTACTGTCGTAATTGTGTGTAATTGATGTGTTAACACGCGACAAACTTTTGATATATAACGTGTAGCTTGTGTGCTGTTATATGAGGTAAATGTATGTGATGAAATGTTGTGATGATGGTTTATGGCCTTATGGCAAATAAATGCATTGTTTTAGGTTTGATTTCAATGCATGATTATTGATGTTAGATGGTTCACATGGTTATGTATGTTATGCATTTGATTGTCATGAGTCATTGTATGCCAAGCATCATGATATGCATTCTTGTGATGTCGTGTGCCCTAGTGGGTGTGAGCGACGAAACGATTCATAAGGGAATCTGCTGTAACGGTCGTGTGCCTTATACAAAGAAGACCTAAAGCGGCGTTATAGACGACCGTGTGTCTTATACAAAGAGGACCTAAAGTGATCGGATCATGTGCCTTATACAAAGAGGACCTAAAGCGATCCATAAACGTCGTGTGCCTTATACAAAAAGGACCTAAAGCGACGGGGAACATCGTTTGCCCGACGGGGAGTTACACTAAGTAACAAGCGATGATTCCAATAATTCCTGAGTGAATTAATGATGAGAATGATGGATGAAATGGTACCGCATTGCATTGCATAGAGTCGTTGTGTCGATCTCTGTGCATTTGCATAAGTCATGAATGGATTGATTATGTGTGGGATTTGTGAATGGAATTGATGAGTTGATATATATATATATATATATATATATATATGTTGGTGATAAATGTATTGAGCATGATTGATATGCCTTTGTGATGGATGTATGAGATATGAATTGTGTTGTTTTGTATTTGAATTATGGTGTAAGTTGTGGTGAGAATGTTTTACATGTGTATTTTGTGTTATTATATAATTGTATGCAACTATATTATAATTGTGTTTCTCACCCTTCTGCTGTTTTGAATGCTCTATGAGGCATTGCAAATTAGATGCTGGAGGTCTTTTTGTGAAGATTATGTCTTCATTCTTTTGTCGGTCGGCTCTGATATGTAGCACCGGGTAGTCGGGGAGATCGTTATGTGACATTATGTATATATATCTTTTTGGATTTTACATGTATGACTCTGTATATGACAGACAAACTTCTATGTTTATATATATGAGATTTCAGTTGCAGATTTTTCGCTTTTATTCTGTATCTGAATTGTGGGTGTTAGGAACTGAGTTCCTCTGTTTATGTTGCTACCTGATTGTTGCATATCTTTATGAGCAGGTTATTATATTTCATCATCGTGATGTGACGCTCCATCTATGCCATGAATGTTTTAATTCTACTCTGATTATTTGTTATCACTTTAATTACTCGGGTTATAGATTGGAGGTGTTACATTAAGTGGTATTAGAGCCAGTTTGTGTCAGTTCGTGCCAGTCCCTGTCGGTCATTTTGACCAAGTGGTTTGCTGTGCGTCAGTGGTGTTCTGGTGAGCTGATTGTTTAACCATAGTTACTGTTATTGGATATGAACCAAATATGGCTGGAAGGAATGACGCTGCTCTTGCTGCTGCTATGCAAGCTATGGCTCAGGCTGTGCGGGGTGCACCTAATACTGGTGGGAATGATGAGTTTAGGAAGAACAAACCGCCTATCTTCAAAGGAAGACATGATCCTGATGGTGCTCAGATTTGGCTTAAGGAGATTGAAAGAATCTTTCGAGTGATGGACTGTGCTGAGGAACAGAAGATGAGACTGGGTACTCACATGTTGCAGGAGGAGGCTGATGATTGGTGGGTTAGTATGCGTCATGTGTGGGAAGCTGCAGGTGAAGTTGTCACTTGGGCTTTGTTTAGCAGTGAGTTCTTGAGGAAGTATTTTC
Organism: Lathyrus tuberosus; assembly: GCA_022829125.1. Lineage (NCBI taxonomy): Eukaryota > Viridiplantae > Streptophyta > Magnoliopsida > Fabales > Fabaceae > Lathyrus > Lathyrus tuberosus. The sequence continues at coordinate 12,137,523 of JALAZF010000101.1, read as the reverse complement.
CTGAAGATGTTAGAGGAAAGAAGGAAATAAAGTTCTTCGAGTTGAAACAGGGTTACATGCCTGTTACTGATTACACTGCTAAGTTTGTGGAGCTTGTTCAGTTTTATCCACATTATGCTGAGCAACTGCGGAGTTTTCCAAATGTGTGAAGTTTGAGAACGGGCTGCGTCCCGAGATCAAACAGGCAATTGGTTATCAAAGAATTAGGAGGTTTTCGGATTTGGTGGATTGTTGTAGACTTTATGAGGAGGATAGCAAAGCCCGTTCTACTCATTATAAGAGTGTGAACGAAAGGAAAGGAAAGCAACCGTTCTGTGGGGGTCCTTATGTGTCACCAGCTGACAAGGGTAAGCAAAGGGCTAATTTTGATAAAAGGCCAAGTGGGGGAGGTACGTATAATCCTCTGAGATGTTTTATGTGTGGTGACTTAGGACATCGTCAGTTTGAATGTAGGAAGGATATAAGGAAGTGTTCCAATTATGGAGGTATAGGACATGTCGCAACTGATTGCAAGAGGAATGTGGTGAAGTGTTTCAACTGTGGTGAACCTGGTTATGTTAGCACAAAGTGTCCGAAATCAAAGCAAGCTCAAGCTGGAGGGAAAGTATTTGCATTGGCAGGAACTCAAACTACTAGTGCAGATCGTCTGATCAGAGTTACTTGTTTTATTAATAGTACGCCTTTAGTTGCTATTATTGATACCGGAGCTACTCATTCGTTTATTTCGTCTGAGTGTGCGCATCGTTTGAATCTTTTGTTGTCGTCGATGGATGGAGAGATGGTTATCGATACTCCAGCAATGGGGTCGGTAACTACTTCTTTGGTTTGTTTAAGTTGTCCTTTGACCATTTATGGTAAGGATTTTGATATGGATTTGGTGTGTCTGCCGTTGGAGGGTTTAGACGTGGTTCTGGGAATGAATTGGTTGCAGTTCAATCGAGTTCATATCGATTGTTATCATAAGTTGGTAAGATTTCCTTCTCTTGAGGAAGACGAGGAATCGAGTTTCTTATCTACCAAAGAGTTAAAGAAACTTTTGGCGGATGAAGCTCAGTTGTTCGGGTTGTTCGCATCGTTGACTGTGGATAGTCAAGTTGCAATTGATGTGGTTCCTGTCGTGTGTGATTTTCCAGAGGTGTTTCCAGAGGATATTTCTGATGTGCCACCTGAGAGAGAGGTGGAGTTTTATATAGATCTAGTTCCTGGTACTAGACCTGTATCTATGGCACCTTATCGTATGTCGGCATCTGAGTTGGTTGAGTTGAAGAAGCAGTTAATGAATTGTTAGAAAAGAGGTTTGTGAGGCCGAGTGTATCGCCTTGGGGTGCTCCAGTTTTATTGGTGAAAAAGAAAGATGGAAGTATGCGATTGTGTATTGATTATTGCCAGCTGAATAAGGTGATGATTAAGAATAAGTATCCTCTTCCGAGAATTGATGATTTGATGGACCAGTTGGTAGGTGCTTGTGTGTTTAGTAAAATTGACTTGAGGTCAGGTTATCATCAGATTAGAGTGAAAGTGGAAGATATTTAGAAGACGACTTTTAGGACACGATACGAACATTACGAATATTCTATGATGCCGTTCGGGGTTTCTAATGCGCCGGGAGTGTTTATGGATTATATGAATCGCATTTTCCATGAGCATTTGGATCAATTTGTTGTTGTGTTTATCGATGACATCTTGATTTATTCTAAATCTCGGGAGGAACATGCAGAACATTTGCGTATTGTATTGCAAATTTTGAAGGAAAAGAGACTTTATGCCAAGTTGTCCAAGTGTGAGTTCTGGTTGTCAGAAGTGAGTTTTCTTGGGCATGTGATTTCAGGTAATGGTATTGATGTGGATCCATCCAAAGTAGATGCATTTATACAATGGGAGGCTCCTAGATCTGTTACTGAAATTAGAAGCTTTTTGGGTTTAGCTGGATATTATCGAAGATTCATTGAAGGCTTTTCCAAGTTAGCACTTCCTTTGACCCAGCTGACTTGTAAAGGTAAAGCGTGTATTTGGGATATTCAGTGTGAGGAAAGTTTTAGTGAGTTGAAGAGAAGATTGACTACAACTCCGATTTTGATCTTACCGAATCCTAGTGAACCGTTTGTGGTGTATTGCGATGCGTCTTTGATTGGTTTAGGTGGAGTGTTGATGCAAGAAGGTAAGGTTGTGGCTTATGCTTCGAGGCAATTGAGGGTTCACGAGAAGAATTACCCTACTCATGATTTGGAATTAGCGGCGGTGGTTTTTGTGTTGAAAATTTGGAGGCATTATCTCTACGGTGCAAGATTCGAAGTCTTTAGTGATCATAAGAGTCTAAAATACTTGTTTGATCAGAAAGAGTTGAATATGAGGCAACGAAGATGGTTGGAATTTTTGAAGGACTACGATTTTAGCTTGAATTACCATCCTGGTAAAGCTAATGTGGCAGCCGATGCGTTAAGCCGGAAATCTTTGCATATGTCCGCTTTGATGGTTAAAGAGTGGGAACTTTTGGAAGCATTTAGAGATTTGAGTTTGGTGTGTGAATTGACATCTGACAGCATGAGGCTTGGTATGTTAAGGGTCACTAATGAGTTTCTGTTGTCCGTTAGCGAGAAACAGAGGCTGGATGTGAAATTTGTTGATTTGATGATGGTTGGAGATAAAGGTGTGAATGGTGACTTTAAAGTGGATGATAAGGGTGTTTTGAAATTCCGTGGGAGAATTTGTATTCCTGATGATTCAGAATTGAAAAAGATGATTTTAGAGGAAGGACACCAAAGTAGTTTGAGTATACATCCGGGAGCTAATAAAATGTATCAAGATTTGAAGAAGATCTTTTGGTGGTCCGGATTGAAGAGGGATGTGGCTCAGTTTGTTTATGCGTGTTTGACGTGTTAGAAGTCAAAGGTAGAACATCAGAAGCCTAGTGGATTATTGCAACCGTTGGATATTCCCGAGTGGAAATGGGACAGCATTTCTATGGATTTTGTGATAGGGTTGCCGAATACTCAGAGGGGACATAATGTCATTTGGGTGGTTGTGGATAGGCTGACTAAATCGGCGCATTTCATTACGATTGACATCAGTTTTTCTTTGGAGAGGTTGGCTGAGATTTATATCCGTGTGATCGTGAAGCTACACGGTGTTCCGTTGTGTATTGTTTTAGATCGAGATCTGAGGTTTACTTCTAGATTTTGGGAAAGTTTGCAAAAGGCGTTAGGTTCCAAGTTAAGATTGAGTTCTGCTTATCATCTTCAGACGGATGGTCAGACCGAGAGAACTATTCAGTCATTGAAAGATTTGTTGAGAGCTTGTGTTCTTGAGCAAGGTGGTGCTTGGGATAGTTATCTTTCGTTGGTGGAGTTCACGTATAACAACAGTTTCCATTCGAGTATTGGAATGGCACCTTTTGAAGCGTTGTATGGCAGAAGATGTCGAATACCTTTGTGTTGGCATGAATCTGGTGAGAGTTCGGTGGTTGGACCGGAGTTAATTCAACGAACTACGGAAAAGGTGAATCTTATTCGTGAGAAGATGAAGGCTTCTCAAAGTAGGCAGAAGAGTTATCATGATCGAAGGAGGAAAGATCTTGAGTTTTGAGAAGGCGATCATGTATTTTTGAGAGTTACACCAGTGACGGGTGTTGGTCGTGCATTGAAGTCGAAGAAGCTTACTTCTCGGTTTATTGGTCCTTATCAGATATCCGCGAGAGTGAGTGCTGTGGCTTATCGGGTGGCGTTGCCACCAAATATTTTGAATTTGCATGATGTGTTCCATGTTTCACAGCTTCGGAAGTATGTTCCGGATCCGTCGCATGTGATTCCAATGGATGAGGTTGAGGTAAGGGAGAACCTTACGGTTGAGGCATTACCGGTGGGAGTTTTGGATCGCGAGTTGAAGCGGTTAGGAGGAAAGGATATTGCGCTTGTGAAAGTAGCATGGGGAGGCGCTGCTGAGGGCAATTTGACTTGGGAGTTGGAGAGTCGGATGCGGGAATCGTATCCGGAGTTGTTCGTCTCAGGTAATATTTTAGAGGACGAAAATTTCTAAGTGGGGGAGAGTTGTAACCCCCCGATTTTTGTTAGATTTATTTAATCGAGTCGATTTAATTATTTTAGTTTTTATATTATTTTATTCTTGGTTTTTATTTGGTAAATGTGTTATGTTTATCGTTATTATGTTTTATCGCGTTTTGAGAGCGTTTGCGAGAAATTGAGTGTAGGGGTATTTTGGTCTTTTGCTTAGTTAAATATTATTGTTTTTATTAAAATAGAAACATAGAAAGAAAAAGAGAGAAAAATAAGTTAAGAGAAATAGAGAAGGAGAATAAGAAAAAGAGGAAAACTTGGAGTGTAAGAAACCGATTCAACCGACACTTCGAAGCGCGATTAATCGGGTAAGGGTGCGAAACTCGGTTATGCTATGCTTGTGTATGATTGTGTATGTGTGTGTTGGAATGTTTGCTGGTTTTTCCTAGCTTTTCAATTCTAGGTCGAAATGAGAGAAAACGATAGAAATCGATGTGTTCGCGGTTGTAATGCGATATAAATGTTGTAGAATACTTGTTACTATGATTGGGATATGTTCTGGTTGTTATGTTATGGTTTGGAAGTGTTTTGGTGGATGAAATGTTGTGTTGGAGTGAACAACAGCGCTGCTGAGATTTTTTGGGTTCACAGGTTCGCACTGCTAATAGGGCAGCGAAGGGGAAAACGAAGGTTCGCGGGAGGTTCGCATTACGAACTTTCTGCTATTTTTTCTCTGCCACGGTTCGCAGGGAATTCGCATTGCGAAGGGGAAAACGAAGGTTCGCTGGAGGTTCGCCTTGCGAACTTTATGCTATTTTTTCGCTGCCATGGTTCGCTGGGGGTTCGCATTGCGAATAGGAAAGTGAACATGACAGATTTTCCATTTTGTTCTTGTCATAACTTTTGGGTCGTAACTCGGATTGAGGCGCGGTTGGATGCGTTGGAAAGCTAATAAGATGTTCTTTCTTATAAAATGGTTTTGGGGCTAGTGACCAATTTAATTATGTCGATAATTGGGAAAGTGTCGTTTTGTCGACTTTTACCGTCGTAATTGTGTGTAATTGATGTGTTAACATGCGACATGCTTTTGATATATAACGTGTAGCTTGTGTGCTGTTATATAAGGTGAATGTATGTGATGAAATGTTGTGATGATGGTTTATGGCCTTATGGCAAATAAATGCATTGTTTTGGGTTTGATTTCAATGCATGATTATTGATGTTGAGATGGTTCACATGGTTATGTATGTTATGCATTTGATTGTCATGAGTCATTGTATGCCAAGCATCATGATATTCATTCTTGTGATGTCGTGTACCCTAATGGGTGTGAGCGATGAAACAATTCCTGAGGGAATCTGCTGTAACGGTCGTGTGCCTTATATAAAGAGGACCTAAAGTGACGTTATAGACGATCGTGTGCCTTATACAAAGAGGACCTAAAGCGATCGGATCGTGTGCCTTATACAAAGAGGACCTAAAGGGATCCATAAACGTCGTGTGCCTTATACAAAGAGGACCTAAAGCGACGGGGAACATTGTTTACCCGACGGGGAGTTACACTAAGTAACAAGCAATGATTCCAATAATTCCTGAGTGAATTAATGATGAGAATGATGGATGAAATGGCACCGCATTGCATTGCATAGAGTCGTTGTGTCGGTCTCTGTGCATTTGCATAAGTCATGAATGGATTGATTATGTATGGGATTTGTGAATGGAATTGGTGAGTGTAGTGATTGATATGCCTTTGTGAAGATGTATGAGATATGAATTATGTTGTTTTGTATTTGAATTATGGTGTAAGTTGTGGTGAGAATGTTTTACATGTGTATTTTGTGTTATTATATAATTATATGCAACTATATTATAATTGTGTTTCTCACCCTTCTGCTGTTTTGAATGCTCTATGAGGCATTGCAAATTAGATGCTGGAGGTCTTTTTGTGAAGATTATGTCTTCATTCTTTTGTCGGTCGGCTTTGATATGTAGCACCGGGTAGTCGGGGAGATCGTTATGTGACATTATGTATATATATCTTTTTGGATTTTACATGTATGACTCTGTATATGACAGACAAACTTCTATGTTTATATATATGAGATTTCAGTTGCAGATTCTCCACTTTTATTCTGTATCTGAATTGTGGGTGTTAGGAACTGAGTTCCTCTGTTTATGTTGCTACCTGATTGTTGCATATCTTTATGAGCAGGTTATTATATTTCATCATCGTGATGTGACGCTCCGTCTATGCCATGAATGTTTTAGTTCTACTCTGATTATTTGTTATCGCTTTAATTACTCGGGTTATAGATTGGGGGTGTTACATCTTGGACATTCAACCACTGAGAGTTGATAAGTCACCTATCAAGACATCTCAGCCAAGGTAAGGTGTTCCCAAAGTTTTCTTTGGGAGGCAACCTAAAATGTGTAGGAACACTCCTTTCAAACCATCTGGAATAAGAACAACATTGTCTAGTCCAAGCAGCAGTGAACCACCAAAATTTAGGACACAAAGCAGGTACAAAACACAAGATAATGGCTTGGCTGAAAAAAGACAAAGTGAGAGGTGGAAGGCACTGAAGTCTAAGAACATGCCAGGCCCAGGGAAAGAACCTGATAATCCAGTGGTTATACCTGAAGCTGACTGCAGCATTGGCAAGGGTCAAACAAAATGAAGGGTAGGCTGGTTTTGTGTAACTGATGTTTATGATCAACTGATATGATGTTTTGCTGAATTTATGAATTTACAATTGTGATGTAATGTACTGATAAGGTCTTTAGGCCCAAAATACTATTTCTTATTCTGATGTAATGTACTGGTGAGGTCTTTTGGACCAACATACTTTTTTGGTATGCAATTATAACAAGTATTTTGGTATATTGTCAATGTTATGTCATTTGATGGTCACTTTATTATAGGTCATTTTGGTATACAAATCTTTTGGTATATTGTCACTGTTATGGCAAAACAACTAGGGATGGCAGGCAGACCCAAACCCGCGGGGCCCACCCGCACCCGAATCTGAGTCAACGGGTAAAAACCTGAGTTGACTGGGTTCAGGTTCAGGTGCCACCCGATATTTCGGGTGCGGGTTTGGGTAGTGTGAAACCCGCACCCGAAACTCGAAACCCGAAACCACACCCGCTTAGACCTGAAATTACATAAGTGCCCCTAAATATATATGTAGACTTTAATTTTAATTGTAATGTTAAGATGTTGAAGACCTTAATTTTAATTATAATGTTACCAAACTTGATGGAAAATTGTAATTTAATTCCTTAATTTCTTTGAGAGACCTTGATGGAATTGTTGTGTTTCAAATTTCAATGTTGCTATTGTATTTTTGTGTTTTTGCTACGGGTTCGGGTTTGGGTGAAAAAACCCGAACCCAACGGGTGTGGGCGTGGGTGTTATTTTGCCACCCGAATAGCCTTTGGGTTCGGGTTCAGGTTTGGGTGGTGATTTCGGGTGCGAGTTTGGGTAGTGTGAAACCTGCACCCGACCCGACCCGTTGCCATCCCTAAAAACAACATTAGATATCATTACAAAACAACATTACATATTGAACAATTGTTCATAACAAAACTACTTTAGATATCATTAAGACAACATTACATGTTGAACAATTTTATCAAACTTAACCAAATTTTATCAAATTGTTCATAACAAAATAACATTACATTTTGAAGAATTGTTCATAACAAAACAACATTGCATATCATTAAGACAACATTACATGTTCATAACCAATTTGTTCATAACAAAACAACAATACATATCATTCGGTCAATTCAACAATTACACCTAATAACAAAATACATGTTGACCAATACTGAACTTATAACACAAGCAGTCTTCAAATTTCCATAAAATTCCTCTGCCTTGAGCTTCATCTTCAACCTATTGTTTTTCTTCATTGAAGTTTCATAAAGCTCCTTAAAGGTTTCCACCATTTGCATATCTCTCTCATCCTTGTTCCATTCAACATCCACCCCTTGAACATCTTCCTTCCCTTCTGCAATTTCATCATCCCAAAGAAACATATTGCAAGTACCCTCATTCTTCCAAAAAGGACATCTCCAAAACAATCTACCTTGATTCTTTCCCTTCTTGCACATGTAAGAAATCAAAGTACCCTTGCATCCACACTTTTTCCCTTCACTATTGGTAACACTCTTGGAATGATGTGAGACGACCTTGCTGAACCTGGATGACGTGGACATGACGAAGAAGAAGGAGGATTAGGAAGGAGAAGAGAGCAGAGAAGAAGAAGCTACAACGCACAAAGTGATGAAGGAGATTAGGGCTTTAATCGTGGAAGAGGAAGGTGGAGGAGAAATAGAAGGGAAAAACGTTTTTGACTAGGTATAATAATAATACACATTTGGCAAGTGATTTTTACACATGTGGCATGCCACATCATCCTCCGTTAGTGGAAACTGACGGGAGGGACTAGAGTTAGGGACGAAAAACTTTTAGAGGACCAAAGTTTGAAGGAAATTTTTTGAGGGACCAAACTTGAAAGTTGAGATATTTTAAGGGACCTAATACATATTTAACCCAAAAATAAATTACGATAAATTTGTAAGAAAACAAACAAGTATTTTTTAAGATATGAACTTATAAACTACAAGCTCAAAATATATCTTTGCCAAATATAATTTTAGTTTTACTCTCCCATTCCCAGAATAAATATCATATTTATAAAAACTATTTGTCTTAAAATAAGTGTGGTTTTTAATTTTCAATAGATTTTTAATTTTGATCTTCTAATTGTATTCTTAGGGATGACAATGGGCAATGTTTGGGTAGGAGACTATAGTACCTGTCCCCATATCCGCAGTTGAAAAAATTCCTCGTACCCGAGCCCATACCCGCTTGGGTATCAATATTGACACCCGTCCCTGTATCCTATGGATATACAAGTGTCCGTACCCGTACCTGTTACCCGCATTTCTAATAAAAATAAATATATAAAGTATAAAATATCATAATATTATAAAATTTTCAAAACATCAAAAAGTTTTTAAAAAATTTATTGTTGAATTATGAAATAAATGATCACTTATATTAAATATGTAGTAGTTTAAAATTGATTTTCTTAAAATTTTATAAATATTTATTTTTATATAATAATATAAATTAAAATATATAAATATATATTATGCGGGTATGGGGCGGAGTGGGTACTAAGGTGCCCATCCCCACACCCATCCCCGCTTATTTAAGTGGGTAATTACCCGAGCTCGTGCCCATATCCATTTTTGCGGGTTTTTACCCTGCCCGTTGTGGGTAATTTTGTGCCCACTAGGGATGGGCCAAATTACCATCCATGTATTCTTAATTAATACTCTTAATTTATTATTTTTCTCACCTTACACTAATGATAACTAAAATACACTAATACTATAAAATAAAAATAATTTGATGAAATTACTATTCTCTTTTCATTTATCACATATTTTTAATATTTGTGAAAGTTTCTTGACACTTGGTAGTAATAATTATCAGTATATTTTGAAAAAAACAAATGACACCACAATATTTAGACACAATTTTGATAATGTATACAATATGAAATACACTCTCTTTTAATGTGTTTGAATTTTGAGAAGATTGAAAGAATTTATATAAATTTTTTTTTTATGTATAAAAAGCATTTTTGTATTTGAAATAAGTCTTACTATGGTGTTTTCTTTTCTTTTGGTTTGGTTGCTCGTATGATTATGGCTCAGACGAAAAACAAAACCTTGTAGAAACGATAACATAAAATATCTATTAACCGTTGAATTAGACGATTATAAATAATGATGTCATTCCGATGACGTTAGGTCGATGATGTTACATTTTTAGGATAGTTATCCACAAAAGGTTTTAGCATTAGAGAACTTAGGACGGACCTGTCCTAGGAGGACACATGATCAGGTAAAATCAATTTGGAGTAAGACTGTTAGATGGTACAAGGATTAGATTTTTTGGCATCTGTCTTTCTGGACAACTGTCCACAAACAGGAAGTTTTGGGTTTCATAAACCTTAGAATCCAACTATAAAGCCTAATAAAGGCCCATAATTTAAGTACAAATCGTTCTAATCCTAAACTGTGTTTCATTTTATCATCATCACTAACATGAGAGTAATAGTGTTCATAAATACCTCTAACTCTAGATCAAAACATCGAGATACCAACCATGCACCGAAGTTCATCATCAGATTCGAGCGCACCACATCTTTTCTAAACTTCTTATATCTTTGCAAAATCATTAGCACCGTATGTGGGAAACACTCACCAATGTTTCCACCAAGATCATCTGAATAAACTATAGGATGAAATACATACTCATGAAATCCTCATCACATTAGGGAGCATTGGTTGCCTCTGCGACCAGCTATCACAACACTCAAATCATCTTCTTTACAGATTGAGAGCATCCCATCTTCGACAGTTTCTTTGCCAAACAAAGAGGTTCCACTAACACTTCCAAACTCACAAGAAGACGACAACACACCACAAACATCAACCTTGTTAGCCCCCGTGACCAGTAAGGAAACAAAAAAATTATTGAGAGGTTTCTGGTAGCTGTCCAAATATAATCGACAACCTTATAACTAAAGAATGAAATACTTCAAAGAATTTAGATGGCTGATCTAGATCACCAAGCATCACAAGAGCCTTAAAGCCCCATAGCATGTCTGATTTAGGTGGATAGAAAAACAATATAATACCATGATGATGCATGAATCTAGTTAGTTTATAGTTAGTAGCATATAATCCTACTAACTAACATATATCAGCATGCAATCATTCACATACTTAGTCATGCACATACAAGCAGTTAGTAGTTGATATCAGAATATGCAAGGAATACTACTAACATGTAAAAACAAATTTGGTTTTACATCTACATACCTTTATGTTTTGATGATACATGTAACACCCCAATTCCCATCGCGAATAAATAATACATAAATAAATCAGAGTGAATAAAAATTTATTTTTCTGACAGAATCAAGGATGCCACATTTAAAGAAAGAAAATACAAACCCTGCTCAATTATTTGATACATAACACAAACTGGGATAACATCAAAGAGAAACTTTTTCCATATAAAAGGAAAGTTCAATTATGGAATAAAGCGGAAAGATCCATAACTGACCTGTTTTACAAAATACATTGTTTTATAACATCAAAATATACATACAAAGGTAATACAAAATAAATCTAACAAAGGTATATATATATAACATAATCGTTCCCCGACTCCCATGCTACGTATCAGAGCAGACACCAAGACCGACAAAAGAACGGAGGACTAATCTACACAAAAGCCTCCAAGACACAAATCTGCAATTGCCTCATAGAGCAATAAACCACAACATAAGGGTGAGAAATAACAACTAAATCAAGATTGCATAATAATATGCAAACACATAAAAATTCACATGCATAGTTATTCTCACCACAAGCATCACATACTAATACACATAGCATATATCAATTACACCACCATAATCACATATTCACACATAAGGCACACCAAAGTCATAACATATGTAAACACACCACCACATCACATAACACATGTCTATACATAACACATATCATCCATAACCAATGCATTTATCACATATGCACATCAAATCACCAATCCAATCATAAATCTTAACACATACTCAATCAATTCACAATTTCCACACATAATCAATCCATTCATGATTTTCCACACATAATCAATCCATTCCTGATTTATGCAAATGCACAGAGACCGACACAACGACTCTATGCAATGCATATGCGGTACCATCCATCAATCTCATCACTAGTTCACTCAAGAACTATTGGAACCATCGCTTGTTACTTAGTGTAACTCCCCATCGGGCAAACAATGTTCCCCGTTGCTTTAGGTCCTCTTGGTATAAGGCGCACAACGTTTATGGATTTCTTTAGGTTCTCTTTGTATAAGGCGCACAATCTGATCGCTTTAGGTCCTCTTTGTATAAGGCTCATGATCGTCTATAATCATCGCTTTAGGTCCTCTCGGTATAAGGCGCACGATGTTATAGCAGATTCCCTCTGGAACCGTTTCGTCACTCACACCCACTAGGGCACACGACATCACAAGAATGCATATCATGATGCTTAGCGTACAATGACTCATGACATTCCAATGCACACATAATGCAACCATAATCATGCATATATTTCAACTCATCAATTCCATACATTCACAATTCAACCATATGAATTATCTCATCATCATTATTCATGCATTGGAAATCAATTCAAACAATGCATTTACTTGCCATAAGGCCACCAAATAACACACATTGAACTTCACATACACAATGCATTTCATCATAAACCACAAACCACAACAATTAGCATTTTATCATATACATTCATATCAATCCACATCATGAATTACTCACAATCAACCACAACAATCATACAATGTATTTCACCACACAACAACATCATTATCATACATTAAAATCGAACCCACAACAACACATTTATTTCTCCATAAGACCACAAACCATCATCACCAACACTCATCATATATATTCACATCATATAATAGCACACAAGCTATACGATACATATTAAAAGCATGTCACATGATAACACGTCAATCACATACAATTACGACGGTAAAAGCCGAAAAAACGACACTATTCCAATTCCTGACACAATTAAATTGGCCACTACTCCCAAAACCATTATTATAAGGAAGAACATTTCATTAGCTCTCCAACGCATCAAACCGCGCCTCAAAACGACTTACGACCCGACAATTATAAAGAAAACAATTTAGAAAAGCTGTCATGTTCGCAATGCGAAGCTCCTAGCGAGTCCTTCGCTTTCCTCATTCGCAGTGCGAATGCCCCAGTGAACCATGGCAGAAAGAAAATAGCCTACAGTTTTGCAGTGCGAACTCCCAGCGAACCTTCGCTGTCCCCTTCGCAGTGCGAATCCCCCAGCGAACCGTGGCAGAAAGAAAAACAACACAACGTTCACAGTGCGAGCCTCACGCGAACGTTCGCTTTCCCCTTCGCTGGCCATTCGCAGTGCGAACCTGCGAAACCAAAAAAACCCAGCAGCACTAACATAGGTCATTTGGGGTCAAAATCCCTCATTTCTTCCACCCAGACACTTCCAAAACATACTATAACAACCAAAACATAATCCAAACCTAACGACAAGTATTCTACGCAGTTTCTATCGAATTTCATCCATGAAAACCTCGATTTCTATCAATTGCTCCTAATTCCAATCGATAAGAAAAGTCGCAAAACAACCAAAACAATTACAACAAACAACACATATACATACACAAGCAAGATATAATTGAAACTTCTCACCCTTACCCGATTATTCGTGCTCGAAACGGAGTTCCCGTGATTTTTCCTCTTTCTCCTCTTCTCTCTTTCTTTCTTCTCCTTTTCTTTCTCTTCTTTTCCTTTCCCTTTCTTTTCTCTCTTTTTCTCTCCACTTTCTATTTATTAAAAATATCTAATCCCCTAAAAAGACTATTTTACCCCTCAGCTCAAATATCTCGCAAACGCTCTCAAAACGCGATAAAATATAAACATACCGATGAAATATATTTCAGGAAATAAAAATTGAAAAGAAATTATAATTTAATGCAAATATTTTATCTATCAGAGAAACTAACCAATTAACTCAATTAGCAGGTAAAATACAATAAATTCACACATTTCACAAAATTCACATAAATGAAATAAATAAATACAATTAAACAAATCGGGGCGTTACAACTCTCCCCCACTTAGAAATTTTCGTCCTCGAAAATATAGCCGATACGAACAACTCGGGATATGACTCTCGCATCCGACTAACCAACCAACATGCCAACCAAAGGCACACCACGAATAACACAAACTCACAAACCACCTTGCTAACAGCAACTACAACAACGACACGAAAACAATAACAACTACAACGACAAGATGCAAAGCCCGTGCAATGCACTTGACGACCAACTCACGACTCAAGGAATACCCAAGTTACGAACACACACATGTTCACTCTTGAACCAAAACACAACAAGAACATAAAGTTCCACGACCCAACATCGTTCCAACAACCTCTACATAACCACAATACCAACCTCCTTGTCACACAACAATATTACAACAATGCTACGATTCACCAATCGAACATACAACCAAAACCTCCATCTACATAGTAACCCATGAATAATATTTAAACCTTTCACCTAACACTCCATTCTGAAACGTCCAATAGTCTCATCATTCCCACATGTTTCTAATGTTCCACCTTTGAACTCTTACCAATCACACACGCATATACAAACTGTGCCACATCACACTTTTGCTGCGTACCCTGATTACTCGTAACCCTCAAAATAGACATGCATAAAAACTTTCGACTTAACTCTTCCGGCACAACATTCGCTTTTTCCCGAAGGATAATCCAAGCCAAATTCATAACTAGTCATGAATTCTAACCCTCCTCGTTGTCTCATACTCTATTCCCTCAGACCAAACAAGTACTCTAAACTCTTGCGATTACCAAACACTTCGAACCTAAAACCATAAAGATAATACCTCCAAATGTTCCAACACACTACAACCGCGACCAAATCCAAATCCTGAATAGTATAGATCCTTTTATAAATCCTCAATTGTCGTAAAGCATAAGCCACGACTTTACCCTCTTGCATTAACACATTGACTAAACTCATCAAAGACGCATCCCAATACCTCACAAACGGTTTATCAGGATCACGCGGTATCAAAACAGGAGCCGTAGACAACTTATACTTTAGCTCTCCGAAACTTTCCTCACAATGAACATCCAACACAAACGACTCACCCTTTGCAAGTCAACCGAAGTAACGAAAACACTAACTTGGAAAATCCTTCCCTAACCTCCGGTAATAACCAACTAAAGTCCAAAAAGATTCTAATATCCTCAACCAACTTCGGAGCCTCTCATTATAGAACCGCATCTACTTTCGATGGATCCATAACCATACTCTCATCTGAAATAACATATCTGTTGTACCCCAAAATTTGCCTGCCCTATTTTCTAACATTTAAATTATTTTTTAACTTTGATTTTATAAGTTTTTTTGGTCCAATTTTACTAACATTTTAATAGTAATTTTTATTCAAACAAACAGGTAACAGTTTACTTTAAATTGTTTAAATAACAAATAGTTGTTTAACCTTCATATGCTTTCATGTGCATTTTTGTTTCGAATAAATGAACTGGCACAATTGGAAAGGAGATAAGGCTTGCAAGTATGAGGTCGCGGGTTCGAATCTCACATGTTACATTTTGAATTTGTTTCCATTATTTGTTACTAACTTTCTTTCCATTTTGAATTTGTTTCCATTATTTGTCTCACAGCTGTTGTACCCCAAAATTTGCCCTCACATATTCAAGACAATATGCCTCAAGAGGTCTCCTAGTGATTCATAAGATCTTCAGTGGCTCAAGAGTACTCAAAAGTTTCATCAGACAAAGCCTCCTCCTAAGCAATAAATCCAACTAGGGTTGTGTACTTCTCAAAGTAGATTGGACTTCTAAAGCTTCAAAAGGACTTCATGGTGTCCCATACATTTCAAAGAATCCTCATAACAAGTTTCAAGACTTTCCTTACAAGTTTGGTCAGTCAGATGCTCAGACAGTCAAAATCAGTCAACTTGGTCAAAAGGTCAACTGTGGTCAACACAAAGTCAAACCTCAAGATTTTTGGTCAACATCAAGATTATGGGGTGAAATTCATTATTTGATCAAGGGTTGATCATGATTCATCAAGGAAACCTCAGAATCATCAAGAATCGGGAGTTACTAAATTAGGGTTTTTATAGGAAAAGTCAACTGTACTTTGACCAGACATAACTTCCACATACTTCATCAAAAATTCCTCAACCAAAGCCCATCTTGAAGGAAATTTAATTCCCTACAACTTTGTGTTTCACAAGCCAAGTCCAGAAATGCTTCATTCGGGAGATATGAGCCAAGACATTATAGGTCATTTTGAAAGTCAACAAAAGTCAACCTTTTTCAAAAGCTCATAACTTGAACATGGGAGATCAAATTGACATGGGACCAAAAGGAGTGATTAGAGGATATCTTGAGGTTTCTAAAAGTCCAAGAACACATCCAAATGATAAAAATTGAG
This sequence comes from Lathyrus tuberosus, assembly GCA_022829125.1. Classification (NCBI taxonomy): domain Eukaryota; kingdom Viridiplantae; phylum Streptophyta; class Magnoliopsida; order Fabales; family Fabaceae; genus Lathyrus; species Lathyrus tuberosus. Next base: position 12,121,332 of record JALAZF010000101.1, on the reverse strand, counting down.
GAAGTTATGCAGTGTCAAAGTTGGACAATTTTGAGGAGGTGCACAAAGCAAATAATGGCCAAACTCCACTTTTTACCAAAAGGGACCATTTTGTGACAACCTAAACTTCATTTTAAGATGGCCCACGACCATTTGATCACATCTTCTGATTTTTAATTATTTATTCCATATTTTATTGGATTTAAAACCTTTAAATTCAATTTAAATCACAATAAATATAAGAAAATCAAGAGATTTGATTTGTGGTTGATTATGGAATCAAATATTGAGGTTTATGAACATATTATCTGATTTAAATTCGTGCAAAATTGTTAAGGGAAGATTGGATGGCCAAATATGAGAAAATGGTAAGTTTTGAACACCATTCAATATCATTCAAGTTTTGATCCAAGCCCATGGAACTTTTTGACCTAATTCCTCTCCTATAAATACATGACCATATCCAAACCTAAAGACACGAAAAAAATCACATCAAGCAATCCAAAAATATTTTCAAAAAAAAGGTAAAACTAGAAAAATCATAAAAATATTTCATAGCAAGTTTTCACGACTTTTTCACGTCCAATTCATCTCAAAGCCATCCCAGGAGCTCATTCCACCCCTTTTGAAGGTTGGTAACGTGTGGAGCATGGACTCTCAACCATGGCTGTCTCCCACACTTTAAAAAATATTATTTTCGTATTTCATGATGCATTAAACTATTTCTAATATATAACCATGTTCATAAACATCATTTAGTTTGTTTTAATGTCTTTTTGTTAAGCTTGGCCGCAGGTTGCGTGAGTTGCCATGGTTAGGGCAAGAAACGGATCTTCTTCGAAGCTCCTTCCACAAGCACTTTCAGGCCCTAAAAATTATACCATTGAACTCCTAGGACCTTAATTAGTAGGAATATGTATGATTTATTCATTTAATTTGCGTTTTTTTGAAGTTGGAATTTCTGCAGATTTTAGCTACAAGTGAAAATCGTAGCAAAATTGTAGCCAATCCGCAGCTATTTCGTAGCAAATATTGCAGCCAGGACAACGAAGAAGATGATGAGGTGGCGCGATCTGGTTCGCTGATTGAAGTTGATGTGGTTTTATTATTTATTCTATTTGTTTCGTTCATATAACACAAGCACGCGCTTGTCCCAGTGGTGGAGGCCTCGGCGAATTACCTTGAGGGCCTGAGTTCAAATCCCAACGCCCTCCTTTCCTTTTTTTCTCTTTTTCTTCATATTTTTCTCCTCTTTCTCTTATTTCTTTTTTTATTTTTAATCTTTAATAATTATTTTAATTAACTTTAATTAGCTAACTTTTTTTTTAATAAGACTTTAATAAAATTAATTTTTTTTATTAAATCACAAAAAAAATTAGAATTTAGTTTTTTTTTTAGTTAATCAACTTTTTTATTCTTTTTTTATTTTTATTAATCAACTTAATTAATTTGTAAATAATTAAAGTTATGACCTTTTTTATTATTCAAAATCATTGCAAAAAAAAAAAAGGTACAAAAAGACATTAATTTAGAATTAGTTTTAATTAAAATTAATTAGACTTTAGGATTAATTTGTACATAATTAATTTTATTACTATTAACCTTAAAAATCTTTTAATTACTAACCCTAAAATCCTTTTCTTTTCTAAAACAAAAAAACATTAACATTATTTCTTGGTTGTAATAATTTAGAACTTTAATTCCTCGCATTTTCCTAAATATTGTAACTGTTCACAGGATGTAATAGCGTAGATTTACATTTCCTCGCATTTTTTAAATATTGTAACTGCTCATGGGATGTAATAGCTTAGGTTTAAATTCCCGCACTTTAATTTTTTATACATATTCAACTGCTAGTAACTAAGGTTTGCATGGCAAGACTTAAAACCTGACATAGAATAATCCTAATTCAAGATAAATAACTGAATCAACACACTCTTCACACTTACACTTCTAGGGTAACCTCTCTTCGCTGCCTTTCGATTAAATTGGTCAAGTCCCTCGAATGTGGGGGTATCTTAGTAAGGTTGCCTACGAATAAAAATCATCAATGTCCCTTCGAATAAAAGATCATAGTACTTTTGAGTTGCCTAGGAATAAACGATCTTGTCCCTCGATGACCCTACGGAAAAATGATGATTGTCCCTTCAAATTACTAAGATACCCCTACAAGTTTCCTTCTATGACCATACGATGACCCTACACTCGTCCCTTTAACATCCAAGGTAAAGACTACTTACTCACTAATAGTAAGGGCAGTCTTACCCCTAAAGAAAAGAAATAACAAGGAAGACCTTACAAATTTAGGGTAGTAACTCTTAAATGCTTGCTCACCCTTTTCAAAAAACACTCTTTACACCCCACTTTTCAAACATTCTTCAAAGCTAAACACTTTGCATAAATCCATACGAGGATCATTACAAAGTTAAAGTCTTTATGAAAATATTTTCTGATCACGCACTACACTATTTTTTCAAACAAAGTAAAGTGAGCTAAGCAATTAAGAGCCCATGGATAACCATGGATATAAAAGGTGCTCGTACCTTCCTTTTGTATAACTTACCCCCCGAACTCAAAATCTTTTAAAGGTCTTTCCTGTTCTTTTATTCCTTTCTTTATTGGATAAAATAAAAGTCGGTGGCGACTCTTGCTTACCGCAACATTTTAAAAGTCAGTTCAAACCACCGTGTTACAGAACTGGCGACTCTGCTGGGGATTATGTATTCTAAAGAGGGGTTACCTTAGAGTTAGATCACTTTACCACTTGTTTAAAATTGTTTGACTTATGTGCTTTATTTTCAATGGGTTTTGTTTTGGGGTTACTTGTGTGAAAGGTCCTACACCCGGACCTAGTGATTCCTTAGGTAAGTGACAATAGATCATGGAGACTGTACGGTATGTACCGATATGGTTGATATGATGGTCACAGTCTTTAGAACCCTAGTTAACTCATCTTTGGCCATTAGAAGGTAGTGAGATGGTCGGCTTTGGATTTAGACCGAAGTTGGTTGATACTCGAGACTACGCTCATTGAGATCAGACTTTCGGGATGTTTTGGTCGACCACTCGAGTGTCGCACTAAAATAAAGCCTTTGAGAAAGATCCGTGATATGAGTCCTTTAGAACCCGGTTGCTATTCTAGGACAGGTTGAGCCAACTAAACCTCAGTGGGGAAGGGTACTTACCTTTGGACTTCATGCAAGCCTTTAAACCTAAGGCTCTTGTATGGCTTGTTTGTGTGTGCTACTTATTTACTGTTAACATGTACATGACATCATAACATCTTAACATATCATTTTTCACTAACCATTTCAAGGACCAAGGAATTTATCTTTATTCATGATTGCAGGTCATGGCTTCCGTTCCTAGAAATTTCATCCGAGTCAACTTTGTAAGGGTTCCTTCCCAGCTTAAAGAATTGGTCTCAAAAGTTCCCGAGGGTTCTCGATTCACCAAAAGGCATGGTTTTCTACTCGACTTAGTTACCTCAGGTTTTGAAGAAGACATGATGAGAGTCCTATTCCAATTCTTCGATCCTAAACACCACTGTTTCACCTTCCCGGATTACCAATTGGTGCCCACGATGGAGGAGTTCTCTAAGTTACTTGGAATACCTATCCTCGATCAGATGCCTTTTACCGGTCTAGAAAATGTTCCAAAGCCTGAAGTCATTGCAGCCGCTTTACATCTGAAGAGGTCAGACATTGTATCTAATTGGGAAACAAAGAGTGGAGTCAAGGGGTTTCTTGCTAAGTTCTTGATTGAGAAGGCTCAATTGTTCCTAAGAGCTATGAGTTACTACGCTTTTGAAGAGGTATTGGCTTTGTTGATCTATGGGTTGGTGTTGTTCCCTAATCCAAACCAATTCATAGACGTGCACGCTATCAAAATATTTTTGACTCATAATCCGGTACCTACCTTGCTCGGAGATATTCTGTATTCGCTTCACACTCGTACTATCAAGGAGCAAGGGACTCTCATGTGCTGCGTACCCTTACTATCCAGGTGGTTTATTTCACACCTTCCCCGGTCAGTATTGAAGAATGAACAAAGGTTGCAGTGGTCTCAAAGGATAATGTCACTCTCCCATTCAGATATCTATTGGTGTGCCCGATCTCTTGAAGACTTCACTCTTATTGATCATTGTGGGGAATTCCCTAATGTACCACTCCTTGGCATTAGGGGAGGCATCACCTATAATCCTTCACTAGCCTTGCGCCAGTTTGGTTATGCTCGAAGGAATGGTCCTCATGACATGCTTATTCAGGGTATTGTGTTCGATTATGAAGATGATCCTCAAGGTTACCGTCAAAGGTTTATACGCGCATAGAATAATGTGTATAAGATTGAAAGCAGAACCTTGGGACAGAAGAACTCTATTCCTTTGGAGCCTTACCTCAGATGGGTACGCATTCGTGCTCGAGATCTCATTATGCCATATCCATCTGTCAGACAAGTGATTGTTGACCCTGAGTTTGAGGGAGATGTTCCTCAAGTCATTCTCCATCCAGACATGCCTACCGATCTTGAAGAGCTGCAGAAATCCTGGGTTCAGATGAAAGAAGAAAGAGACACCTCTGAGACTCAGTTCTATGCTAGTGAGAAGAAGGTGTTGGAGTTGACGAAATTACTTCATGAGGAGCAGAGCATCAATGCTTACATCGACACAAAGAGGAAGCGCCCGTGGGAGACTTGAGTCTTGAATCCTAGGCCTTAGGCGTTTTTAAATTTGCTTTTTGAAATTTCCTTTCATTGTAGCCCAAGAGGCATAAAAAAAATGAATTTCGAGTTTACTAATAAAAGTTTTCCTTTTGTTTCTGTTTGCAAAGATAAACTCTAAAGTCCTTGAAATCATTGCATATGCATCTACATCTCATAATCATTGCATAGCAGGTTTCTAAGACAGGTCTCTTACCTTCTCGCTGTTTATTACAGAAGAAATGGCTCTCGAGCAAACCGTCAAAGATCTCCAGGCCCAGAACGCCCAGTTCCAAGAGCTGATCCTGAACTTGTCCAAGGGGCAAGAAGAACTGAAAGCACTTCTGACCAAAAAGAAGAAGAAAGCAAGAAAATCAACTGGCGTCATCAACCTGGGGAGGAGATTCAGAGGTCCGGTTAAACAGGTCAAGGAAATTGGGATCTCAGTAGATCAAAATGATGAACAGGATGAAGATGGTCAAAGTGTTAAAACTGAGGAAAAAAGTAGCTATGGTTCTGACAAATATTCTGATGGAGAGGAAGAAGAGTATTTGGATGAACAATACCCTCCTGCTGACGAGAAGTATAAGCTATTAGAAGAACGTTTGAAAGCTATGGAAATCCATAAGGTGCCCGACTTGAATTTTGAGGATTTGGGTCTAGTCTCAGAGGTTGTCATTCCTCCTAAGTTCACAATTCCCACTTTTGCTAAGTATGATGGTGTTTCTTGTCCGAAGCTGCATTTGAGATCATATGTCCGAAAGATTCAACCATACACTGTTGACAAGAAATTGTGGGTGCATTTCTTTCAAGAGAGTTTGTCTGGAGCACAGTTGGAATGGTACTATCAACTCGAAAGTACCAACATTCATACATGGGAAGATTTGGCTGCAGCTTTCTACAAACAATACCAGTACAATTCTGATCTGGCGCCAACCCGAATGCAACTACAGAGTATGTCAATGGGTTCAGAGGAAAGCTTTAAAGAGTATGCACAGAAGTGGAGAGATCTCGCAAGCAGAGTTCAACCCCCTTTAGCTGACAGAGAATTGATTGACATGTTCATGAGCACATTAACCGGTCCTTTCTATAATCATCTACTTGGAAGCTCGTCATCCGGGTTCACCGAGCTGATATTGACAGGAGAACGTGTTGAAAATGGAATTCGAAGTGGTAAAATACAAGTAGCTACATCTGCAAACACTACAAAGAAGCCACATAATGGGAAGAAGGAATCTAATGCTGTACACGGCCAGAAAGGTCGCAACCAATCTGTTGGGGCAGTTCTGATCTCTGCACCAGCGCCACAACAACAACAAGTTAGTCAGCGTAAGCAGGATACACCCAAGAGACAGTTTACAAAGATCAACATGTCATTGGCTCAGGCGCTGCAGCTTATGTTGAAGGCAGAGTTGGTTACTTTGAGGGATCCTCCTAGGAATCCTAATACCTCCGCTCCTAGCTATAATCCCGATGCAAGGTGTGCATACCATTCTAATAGTCCTGGACATGATACGAACAGCTGTTGGGCGCTGAAGAATAAGATTCAAGACATGATTGATGCTAAGGAAATTGAGTTTGATCCCCCTGAGACTCCTAATGTGATTACCGCTCCTATGCCAAATCATGACGACATCGTTAGTGCTATTGATGATGGTTCTTATGCTGCTACTGTGGTTGACTTGACTATTCCTCTATCAATTGTTAAGAAGAAGTTGCTGCAAGCCGGTTTATTTCTGGGTTGCGTTGAAAACTGTCATTATTGTGCATCTCAATCCAATGGTTGTGTGAAGCTGAAAGAGGGCATTCAGCGATTGATGGATGACCGTACTATACTGTTTGAGAAGATTCCTTCTATGGAGAGCTTATGTGAAAATTTATCCCGAGGTATAAAGTTTGAGGACGTATCTGTGGTTACTAATTCCAAAACTCCCGTGAGGATCACCTCTAAGGTTCCTGTGAAGATTACTGCCGAGCCTAGAGTGGCTCCCCTGATTATTACTACGCCCGACCCGTTTCCATATTCCTCTAGCAAGGCTATCCCTTGGAAGTATGGTGCAGATGTTTACATTCATGGTGTCGAGCAAGAGCCTTTGACTGATGAAACTACTGAAGTTACTAATCCCGATGTTGATAATATCATTGGGACTAGTAAGGTTACCCGAAGTGGAAGAGTTTTCTCCCCAGAAATCTCTCTGAAGACTGTTACTACTCCAATTCGTATCTCTGCCTCCAAATCAATTGCTGAAACTCGAGACAAAGAACCGGTGGTTGAGCCTGCCCAAACGAAGACCCCGGGTGAAACTATTATCGAAGATCCCTCCAAAGAAATGGAGGAAGTGCTAAAAATTATCTGTAAGAGTGATTACAATGTTGTGGAACAGTTGGGGCACACCCCCTCCAAGATCTCTATGCTATCTCTGTTGTTGTGCTCCGAGGCCCATGCTAAGGCTCTGGTGAAGTTTTTGAAATCTGCGCATGTGCCGCAGGAAATCTCTGTCGACCAGTTTGAAAATTGTGTCGCTAGCCTGACAACTGATAATGGTCTAGGATTTTCTGACGCTGATCTGACTCCTGCCGGAAGGAACCACAATAAGGCCCTGCATGTCTCCATTGAGTGTAGGGGCACTACTCTATCTCATGTACTGGTGGACACGGGTTCCTCATTGAATGTATTGCCGAAGATTGCTCTAGACAAGCTTGACTGTGAAGGGGTTGTGCTGAGACCCAGTGATGTTGTGGTGAGAGCTTTTGATGGTTCAAAGAGATTAGTGCATGGAGAAGTTAATCTTCCAATCAGAGTGGGTTCTCAAGTCTTTGTTTCTACTTTCTATGTAATGGACATTCATCCTGCCTATTCCTGTCTTCTTGGGCACCCTTGGATACATGGGGCCGGCGCTGTGACTTCTACCTTACATCAGAAGCTGAAGTATCCCGTGAAAGGCAAAATTGTCACCGTCTATGGTGAAGAAGAGTATATGGTTAGTCATTTGAATACCTTTAAGTATGTTGAGATGGATGGCGAATTCCTCGAGACTCCTTGTCAAACATTTGAATTGGCTCCTCAGACTGCTCCTATTGCTAAACCAGTTCCTACTGTTCCCAAGGTTACTAGAGTACCTCCTACAATGGTTTCCCTAAAGGATGCTAGAGTTGTGGTTGAAGAAGGTGGTTGTACCATTTGGGGTCAGCTTCCTGACATCCCTTACAAGTCTGACAAATTTGGTTTTGGCTTCACTTCAAAGGCTCAGAGGGTTGTACGTCGTGCTCGTGCTATTCGCATTACCAGCAAAGGAGTTCATAAAGATCAGGTCAATGCTGTGGAGGATGCTGATAGTGACTGTGATCTAGACAGTTGGATCTTTCCTACCATTGGCAGTGGGCTCAAAAATTGGAAGACTGAAGACATTATTCCTATCTCCTTTAGTCAGGAGTAAATGATATTTTCTGTTTTTCTTATTTTTGAAGTTTGGTTTTGTTAATTTGAACAATAAAACTTTTAAGCCTTGTACCTTGCCCGGGGCACAATGGCCAATTTGTTAGGGTTGTCATTTCATCGCATATTTTCATTCAATAAATCAATGGACGTTTTGCATTCAAATTTTGCGCTCTTTGTCTTTTCTTTTACTTTATATTCATCAAAATAGCTATGTGTTCTTACACACACCCACGCGATAAATTGCAGATCCACATCCACTATGGATCCCATTGATAACGGTTCTGCTATTGTCAATTATGACTTCGAAAATCCGATCTACCAAGCCGAGGACGAAGGTGAGGAAGATTGTGAAGTGCCTATAGAGCTTGCTAGACTATTAGAGCAAGAAGAAAAGATCATACAACCGCACGAAGAGCCAGTCGAGGTCGTAAATCTAGGTACTGAGGAGGATAAGAAAGAAATCAAGATAGGTGCCGGATTAGAAGACCGTGTCAAGAAAAGACTGATTCAGATGCTACGTGATTATGCTGAGATTTTCGCTTGGTCTTACAAAGATATGCCAGGACTTGATACTGATATCGTGGTTCACCATTTACCGATGAAGGAAGGTTGTCCTCCGATAAAGCAGAAGGTTCGTCTTATGCCCCCTGAGATGTCTGAAAAGATCAAAGCCGAGGTTATGAAGCAATTCAATGCAGGTTTTCTAGCTGTCACATCATATCCTCAGTGAGTTGCAAATGTGGTACCAGTGCCTAAGAAAGATGGTAAAGTCCGTATGTGTGTAGATTACAGGGATCTGAACAGGGCAAGCCCCAAAGATGACTTCCCTCTCCCACATATTGATGTTCGGGTAGATAACACTGCTCAACACAAGGTGTTCTCATTCATGGATGGTTTCTCAGGTTATAATCAAATCAAGATGGCACCTGAAGACATGGAGAAGACTACATTCGTTACACAGTGGGGCACCTTTTGTTACAAGGTAATGCCATTTGGTTTGAAGAACGCAGGGGCAACATACCAGCGCGCTATGGTTGCTTTATTCCATGATATGATCCATCACGAGATAGAGGTATACGTTGATGATATGATAGCCAAATCTCATAATGAAGAAGAGCACCTTGACCACCTACACAAGCTGTTTGAGAGGTTGAAGAAGTACAAGTTGAGATTGAATCCAAACAAATGCACCTTTGGGGTTAGATCTGGTAAACTTTTGGGTTTCGTCGTCAGTGGTAAAGGTATTGAAGTCGACCCTGCAAAGGTAAAAGCTATACAAGATATGCCCGCTCCCCGTACTGAGAGAGAAGTCAGAGGTTTCTTGGGACGTTTGAATTATATTTCCAGATTTATCTCCCATTTGACCGCTACTTGTGAGCCAATCTTCAAATTACTAAGAATGAACAAAGGTTGCAGTGGTCTCAAAGGATAATGTCACTCTCCCATTCAGATATCTATTGGTGTGCCCGATCTCTTGAAGACTTCACTCTTATTGATCATTGTGGGGAATTCCCTAATGTACCACTCCTTGGCATTAGGGGAGGCATCACCTATAATCCTTCACTAGCCTTGCGCCAGTTTGGTTATGCTCGAAGGAATGGTCCTCATGACATGCTTATTCAGGGTATTGTGTTCGATTATGAAGATGATCCTCAAGGTTACCGTCAAAGGTTTATATACGCATGGAATAGTGTATATAAGATTGAAAGCAGGACCTTGGGACAGAAGAACTCTATTCCTTTGGAGCCTTACCTCAGATGGGTGCGCACTCGTGCTCGAGATCTTATTATGCCATATCCAGCTGTCAGACCAGTGATTGTTGACCCTGAGTTTGAGGGAGATGTTCCTCAAGTCATTCTCCATCCAGACATGCCTACCGATCTTGAAGAGCTGCAGAAATCCTGGGTTCAGATGAAAGAAGAAAGAGACACCTTTGAGACTCAGTTCTATGCTAGTGAGAAGAAGGTGTTGGAGTTGACGAAATTACTTCATGAGGAGCAGAGCATCAATGCTTACATCGGCACAAAGAGGAAGCGCCCGTGGGAGACTTGAGTCTTGAATCCTAGGCCTTAGGCATTTTCAAATTTGCTTTTTGAAATTTCCTTTCATTGTAGCCCAAGAGGCATAAAAAAAATGAATTTCGAGTTTACTAATAAAAGTTTTCCTTTTGTTTCTGGTTGCAAAGATAAACTCTAAAGTCCTTGAAATCATTGCATATGCATCTCATAATCATTGCATAGCAGGTTTCTAAGACAGGTCTCTTACCTTCTCGCTGTTTATTACAGAAGAAATGGCTCTCGAGCAAACCGTCAAAGATCTCCAGGCCCAGAACACCCAGTTCCAAGAGCTGATCCTGAACTTGTCCAAGGGGCAAGAAGAACTGAAAACACTTCTGACCAAGAAGAAGAAGAAAGCAAGAAAATAGACTGGCGTCATCAACCTGGGGAGGAGATTCAGAGGTCCGGCTAAACAGGTCAAGGAAATTGGGATTCCAGTAGATCAAGATGATGAACAGGATGAAGATGGTAAAAGTGTTAAAACTAAGGAAGAAAGCAACTATGGTTCTGACAAATATTCTGATGGAGAGGAAGAATATTATTTGGATGAACAATACCCTCCTGCTGATGAGAAGTATAAGCTATTAGAAGAATGTCTGAAAGCTATGGAAATCAATAAGGTGCCTGGCTTGAATTTTGAGGATCTGGGTCTAGTATCAGAGGTTGTCATTCCCCATAAGTTCACAATTCCCACTTTTGCTAAGTATGATGGTGTTTCTTGTCCGAAGCTGCATTTGAGATCATATGTCCGAAAGATTCAACCACACACTGCTGACAAGAAATTGTGGGTGCATTTCTTTCAAGAGAGTTTGTCTGGAGCACAGTTGGAATGGTACTATCAACTCGAAAGTACCAACATTTGTACATGGGAAGATTTGGCCGCAGCTTTCTACAAACAATACCAGTACAATTCTGATCTGGCGCCAACTCGAATGCAACTACAGAGTATGTCAATGGGTTCTGAGGAAAGCTTTAAAGAGTATGCACAGTAGTGGAGAGATCTCGCAAGCAGAGTTCAACCTCCTTTAGCTGACAGAGAATTGATAGACATGTTCATGAGCACATTAACCGGTCCTATCTATAGTCATCTACTTGGAAGCTCGTCATCCGGTTTCACCAAGCTGATATTGACAGGAGAACGTGTTGAAAATGGAATTCGAAGTGGTAAAATACAAGTGGCTACATCTGCAAACACTACAAAGAAGCCACATAATGGGAAGAAAGAATCTAATGCTGTACACGGCCAGAAAGGTCGCAACCAATCTGTTGGGGCAGTTCTGATCTCTGCACCGGCGCCACCACAACAATAAGTTAGTCAGCGTAAGCAGGATACACCCAGGAGACAGTTTACAAAGATCAACATGTCATTGGCTCAGGCGCTGCAGCTTATGTTGAAGGCAGAATTGGTTACTTTGAGGGATCCTCCTAGGAATCCTAATACTTCCGCTCCTAGCTATAATCCCGATGCAAGGTGTGCATACCATTCTAATAGTCCTGGACATGATACGAACAGCTGTTGGGCACTGAAGAATAAGATTCAAGACATGATTGATGCTAAGGAGATTGAGTTTGATCCCCCAGAGACTCCTAATGTGATTACCGCTCCCATGCCAAATCATGACGACACCGTTAGTGCTATTGATGATGGTTCTTATGCTGCTACTGTGGTTGACTTGACTACTCCTCTATCAATTGTTAAGAAGAAGTTGCTGCAAGCCGGTTTATTTCCGAGCTGCGTTGAAAACTGTCATTATTGTGCATCTCAATCCAATGGTTGTGTGAAGCTGAAAAAGGGCATTCAGCGATTGATGGACGACCGTACTATACTGTTTGAGAAGATTCCTTCTATGGAGAGCTTATGTGAAAATTTGTCCCGAGGTATAAAGTTTGAGGACGTATCTGTGGTTACTAATTCCAAAACTCCTGTGAGGATCACCTCTAAGGTTCCTGTGAAGATTACTGCCGAGCCTAGAGTGGCTCCCCTGATTATTACTACGCCCGGCCCATTTCCATATTCCTCTAGCAAGGCTATCCCTTGGAAGTATGGTGCGGATGTTTACATTCATGGTGTCAAGCAAGAGCCTTTGACTGATGAAACTACTGAAGTTACTAATCCCGATGTTGATAATATCGTTGGGACTAGTAAGGTTACCCGAAGTGGAAGCGTTTTCTCCCCAGAAATCTCTCCGAAGACTGTTACTACTCCAATTCGTATCTCTGCCTCCAAATCAATTACTGAGACTCGAGACAAAGAACCGGTGGTTGAGCCTGCCCAAACGAAGAACCCGGGTGAAACTATTATCGAAGATCCCTCCAAAGAAATGGAGGAAGTGCTAAAAATTATCTGTAAGAGTGATTACAATGTTGTTGAACAGTTGGGGCACACCCCTCCAAGATCTCTATGCTATCTCTGTTGTTGTGCTCCGAATCCCATGCTAAGGCTTTGGTGAAGTTTTTGAAATCTGCGCATGTGCCGCAGGAAATCTCTGTCGACCAGTTTGAAAATTGTGTCGCTAGCCTGACAACTGATAATGGTCTAGGATTTTCTGACGCTGATCTGTCTCCTGCCGGAAGGGACCACAATAAGGCCCTGCATGTCTCTATTGAGTGTAGGGGCACTACTCTATCTCATGTACTGGTGGACACGGGTTCCTCATTGAATGTATTGCCGAAGATTGCTCTAGACAAGCTTGACTGTGAAGGGGTTGTGCTGAGACCCAGTGATGTTGTGGTGAGAGCTTTTGATGGTTCAAAGAGATTAGTGCATGGAGAAGTTGATCTTCCAATCAGAGTGGGTTCTCAAGTCTTTGTTTCTACTTTCTATGTAATGGACATTCGTCCTGCCTATTCCTGTCTTCTTGGGCGCCGTTGGATACATGGGGCCGGCGCTGTGACTTCTACCTTACATCAGAAGCTGAAGTATTCCGTGAAAGGCAAGATTGTCACCGTCTATGGTGAAGAAGAGTATATGGTTAGTCATTTGAATACCTTCAAGTATGTTGAGATGGATGGCGAATTCCTCGAGACTCCTTGTCAAACATTTGAATTGGCTCCTCAGACTGCTCCTATTGCTAAACCAGTTCCTACTGTTCCCAAGGTTACTAGAGTACCTCCTACAATGGTTTCCCTAAAGGATGCTAGAGCTGTGTTTGAAGAAGGTGGTTGTACCATTTGGGGTCAGCTTCCTGACATCCCTTACAAGTCTGACAAATTTGGTTTGGGCTTCACTTCAAAGGCTCAGAGGGTTGTACTTCGTGCTCGTGCTATTCGCATCACCAGCAAAGGAGTTCATAAAGATCAGGTCAATGCTGTGGAGGATGCTAATAGTGACTGTGATCTAGACAGTTGGATCTTTCCTACCATTGGCAGTGGGCTCAACAATTGGAAGACTGAAGACATTATTCCTATCTCCTTTAGTCAGGAGTAAATGATATTTTCTGTTTTTCTTATTTTTGAAGTTTGGTTTTGTTAATTTGAACAATAAAACTTTTAAGCCTTGTGCCTTGCCCGGGGCACAATGGCCAATTTGTTAGGGTTGTCATTTCATCGCATATTTTCATTCAATAAATCAATGGACGTTTTGCATTCAAATTTTGCGCTCTTTGTCTTTTCTTTTACTTTATATTCATCAAAATAGCTATGTGTTCTTACACACACCCACGCGATAAATTGCAGATCCACATCCACTCTGGATCCCATTGATAACGGTTTTGCTATTGTCAATTATGACTTCGAAAATCCGATCTACCAAGCCGAGGACGAAGGTGAGGAAGATTTTGAAGTGCCTATAGAGCTTGCTAGACTATTAGAGCAAGAAGAAAAGATCATACAACCGCACGAAGAGCCAGTCGAGGTCGTAAATCTAGGTACTGAGGAGGATAAGAAAGAAATCAAGATAGGTGCCGGATTAGAAGACCGTGTCAAGAAAAGACTGATTCAGATGCTACGTGATTATGCTGAGATTTACGCTTGGTCTTACGAAGATATGCCAGGACTTGATACTGATATCGTGGTTCACCATTTACCGATGAAGGAAGGTTGTCCTCCGATAAAGCAGAAGGTTCGTCGTATGCGCCCTGAGATGTTTGAAAAGATCAAAGCCGAGGTTATGAAGCAATTCAATGCAGGTTTTCTAGCTGTCACATCATATCCTCAGTGGGTTGCAAATGTGGTACCAGTGCCTAAGAAGGATGGTAAAGTCCGTATGTGTGTAGATTACAGGGATCTGAACAGGGCAAGCCCTAAAGATGACTTCCCTCTCCCACATATTGATGTTCTGGTAGATAACACTGCTCAGCACAAGGTATTCTCATTCATGGATGGTTTCTCAGGTTATAATCAAATCAAGATGGCACCTGAAGACATGGAGAAGACTACATTCGTTACACAGTGGGGCACCTTTTGTTACAAGGTAATGCCATTTGGTTTGAAGAACGCAGGGGCAACATACCAGCGCGTTATGGTTGCTTTATTCCATGATATGATCCATCACGAGATAGAGGTATACGTTGATGATATGATAGCCAAATCTCATAATGAAGAAGAGCACCTTGACCACCTACACAAGCTATTTGAGAGGTTGAAGAAGTACAAGTTGAGATTGAATCCAAACAAATGCACCTTTGGGGTTAGGTCTGGTAAACTTTTAGGTTTCGTCGTCAGTGGTAAAGGTATTGAAGTCGACCCTGCAAAGGTAAAAGCTATACAAGATATGCCCGCTCCCCGTACTGAGAGAGAAGTCAGAGGTTTCTTGGGACGTTTGAACTATATTTCCAGATTTATCTCCCATTTGACCGCTGCTTGTGAGCCAATCTTCAAATTACTGAGAAAAGATCAAGTAGTGAAGTGGAACGACGAATGTCAGATAGCTTTTGATAAGATCATGGAGTATCTCCAAGAACCTCCGATTCTGATGCCGCCTGTTGAAGGAAGACCTCTAATCATGTACTTAACAGTGCTAGAGAATTCAATGGGGTGTGTGTTGGGGCAACATGACGAGTCTGGTCGAAAAGAGCATGCAATATACTACCTTAGCAAAAAGTTTACCGACTGTGAAACAAGATATTCATTGCTTGAGAAAGCTTGCTGCGCTTTGGCATGGGCTGCTCGCCGACTAAGACAGTATATGTTGACCCATACCACTTTATTGATCTCTAAGATGGATCCTATCAAATACATATTTGAGAAACCTGCTCTCTCCGGACGAATAGCAAGATGGCAGGTGGTCTTGACAGAATACGACATCCAGTACACTACGCAGAAAGCAATCAAAGGAAGTGTACTAGCTGATCATTTGGCTTATCAAGCAGTGGATGACTATCAGTCTATGAATTTTGAGTTCCCAGATGAGAATATTATGCTTGTTACTGATTATGAAGAACCTGGACCATATGAAGGACCTGAACTAGGATCCCGATGGACTATGGTTTTTGATGGAGCTTCTAACGCACTCGACAATGGTATTGGTGCTGTAATTATCTCTCCTAAAGGTTGTTATACGCCGTTTACTGCTAGACTTTGCTTTCACTGTACCAACAATATGGCTGAATATGAAGCATGCATCATGGGTATCAAAGCTGCCATTGATATGAGGATCAAATTCTTGAATGTATATGGGGACTCAGCCCTAGTGATCAGTCAGATTAAAGGAGAATGGGACACGAAGCATCCAAATCTCATTCCTTACCGAGAACATGTGTTGACTTTGATTCCATACTTTGAAGAAATCACTTTTGAGTATATTCCACGAGAAGAGAATCAGTTGGCAGACGCGTTAGCTACCATGTCATCTATGTTCAAAGTCAGATGGGACAACGAGGCTCCTACGATTACTATTGACAGACTAGATGAGCCGACATACTGTTATGAAGTTGATTCTGATGAGGTAGAAGAGAAACCTTGGTTCCACGAAGTGAAAAGATATCTTGAAACTCAAGAATATCCTGAAGGGGCATCTACCAATGACAGGAAGTTTCTAAGGAGGTTCTCTGCTAAGTTCTTTCTGAGTAACGGAATTTTATACAAACGCAACCACGATTCAACCTTGCTTCGCTATGTAGACAAGAAGGAAGCAGAAAAGATTATGGAAGAGATGCATGACAGAAATTTTGGCACTCACTCCAGTGGGCATACAATGGCTAAGAAAATTTTGAGAGCAGGTTACTACTGGTCTACCATGGAAACTGATTGCCATCATCACTCCAAAACTTGTCATAAGTGTCAGATCTATGTGACAAAGTACATGTACCACCGGTTCCGTTGAATGTTCTGACTGCTCCTTGGCCTTTTGCAATGTGGGGCATTGATATGATAGGAGAGATTAAACCTACCGCTTCCAATGGACATCGTTTCATCCTTGTTGCTATCGATTACTTTACGAAGTGGGTGGAAGCAGCCTCGTTCGCTTCTGTTACCAAGAATGTTGTAGCTCGGTTCATCAAGCATAACCTTATCTGTCGATATGGCATCCCTAAAAGGATTATCACAGACAATGGTACTAATCTGAACAACACTATGATCACTGAACTCTGCACGCAGTTCAAGATTAAGCATCATAATTCTTCTCCATATCGACCAAAGATGAATGGCGCAGTGGAAGCTGCCAACAAGAATATTAAGAAGATCTTGCAAAAGATGACGGTGACATACAAAGATTGGCATGAGATGTTACCATTTGCTCTTCATGGTTATCGTACCTCAGTACGTACCTCAACAGGGGCAACCCCTTTCTCTTTAGTCTATGGTATGGAGGCAGTTTTACCTATTAAAGTTCAGATCCCTTCCCTAAGGATTATGCAAGATGCAGGTTTAGACGAAGATGAATGGGTTCAGACTCGACTTGATCAGATAAATTTGATTGATGAGAAGAGGCTTGCGGCTGTCTGTCATGGCCAGATGTATCAGAAGCGTATGATCAAGGCTTTTAACAAGAAAGTCAAGCACCAATTGTACCAGGCCGGTGATTTGGTAATAAAGCGTATCATACTACCACAGGGTGATCCCAGGGGCAAATGGACTCCCACATATGAAGGTCCATTTGTAATCAAGAAAATATTTTCTGGCGGTGCTATGATGCTTACTAGTATGGACAGTGAAGATTTCCTGCACCCTGTGAACGCGGACATAGTCAAAAGATACTACGCATAAAAAGAGACCCGCTAGGTTGACTGGCCTAGGCAAAAATAAGGGCATCCCGACGAACCAAAAGGGTTCGGGCAAAAATTAGGGATCTATATACAAAAGAACTGTACACCCGGCAAGTCGAAAACCTGAAAAGGCGGCTTGAGCAAAAAAGGGTATCCCGGTGGACTGAAAACCAGTAAAGGCGGTCCAGGTAAAATTTAGGGATTAAAGCGTACGACTATGTCCCGTTGAATCACTTATCTGCTTCCAACTTAGTTTTATCAAGTTCGAACGGTGCAGATCAATCCAGTCACCTTCCTTCCGACAGCAAGGGATGAGATGCTTGAAAATATAGTGGCAATAGCAGAGTTGAAACTCAACGAGATCATTTCCACATAGTTGTTTTTCTTTGTTTATCACTTTGTACCTTTTTCAATTTTTCGAAAATTTCCTCTTACTAGGATTTCTGTCTCCTTGTATAAAACTGCCTGTTTATAGGCCAATTTCAAAATCAATACAAGTCTATTTTCAAATTCAAAAATTGCTTTTATTTTCCCTATTTGGTTTGCGTAAACGTCCAATTGTCGCTTTGAATAAACATATGCACTTGAGTATGATTGATGTTTACCAAAAAATATATATACATGAAAACAGGAATAACATTTACTAAGGATTCTAGGAATTGGGATAGTGTTCAAGATATCCACGAACCCCCATAGAGCCAGTTCATGGAAATGTCCCCACAGAGAAATCTCCGTGGAATTATCTCTATTGAGCTATCTTCACAAGCTCATCCCCAACAGAGATATATTCCCCTACAGAATTAATATGCCCGCAGACAGAAATCGGGGCATCTTCCAGCGATTCACGTCCATATCTTTGATAGACAGCTTGGCATGATCACAGATCCCCTAGCAGATAAAGAAGTTGATCATTTCCCCAGCATACAACAGAAATTTCCTCAACACAACCTATGCAATCCTAATCCCCATCGGAGGTTATTCCCTCTATATAGTATACAAAATTCAATTCCCCAGCAGAGTCGCCAGTTCTGTAACACGGTGGTTTGAACTGACTTTTAAAATGTTGCGGTAAGCAAGAGTCGCCACCGACTTTTATTTTATCCAATAAAGAAAGGAATAAAAGAACAGGAAAGACCTTTTTAAAAGATTTTGAGTTCGGGGGGTAAGTTATACAAAAGGAAGGTACGAGCACCTTTTGTATCCATGGTTATCCATGGGCTCTTAATTGCTTAGCTCACTTTACTTTGTTTGAAAAAATAGTGTAGTGTGTGACCAGAAAATATTTTCATAAAGACTTTAACTTTGTAATGATCCTCGTATGGATTTATGCAAAGTGTTTAGCTTTGAAGAATGTTTGAAAAGTGGGGTGTAAAGAGTGTTTTTTGAAAAGGGTGAGCAAGCATTTAAGAGTTACTGCCCTAAGTTTGTAAGGTCTTCCTTGTTATTTCTTTTCTTTAGGGGTAAGACTGTCCTTACTATTAGTGAGTAAGTAGTTTTTACCTTGGATGTTAAAGGGACGAGTGTAGGGTCATCGTATGGTCCTAGAAGGCAACTTGTAGGGGTATCTTAGTAATTTGAAGGGACAATCATCATTTTTCCGTAGGGTCATCGAGGGACAAGATCGTTTATTACTAGGCAACTCGAAGGTACTATGATCTTTATATTGAAGGGACTATGATGATGTTATTCGTAGGCAACCTTACTAAGATACCCCCACATTTGAGGGACTTGACCAATTTAATCGAAAGGCAGCGAAGAGAGGTTATCCTAGAGGTGTAAGTGTGAAGAGTGTGTTGATTCAGTTATTTATCTTGAATTAGGATTATTCTATGTCAGGTTTTAAGTCTTGCCATGCAAACCTTAGTTACTAGCAGTTGAATATGTACAAAAAATTAAAGTGCGGGAATTTAAACCTAAGCTATTACATCCCATGAGCAGTTACAATATTTAAAAAAATGCGAGGAAATGTAAATCTACGCTATTACATCCTGTGAACAGTTACAATATTTAGGAAAATGCGAGGAATTAAAGTTCTAAATTATTACAACCAAGAAATAATGTTAATGTTTTTTTATTTTAGAAAAGAAAAGGATTTTAGGGTTAGTAATTAAAAGATTTTTAAGGTTAATGGTAATAAAAAAAAAATTAATTATGTACAAATTAATCCTAAAGTCTAATTAATTTTAATTAAAACTAATTCTAAATTAATGTCTTTTTGTACCTTTTTTTTTGCAATGATTTTGAATAATAAAAGAAGTCATAACTTTAATTTTTTACAAATTAATTAAGTTAATTAATAAAAAAAAAAAAAAAAGGAATCAAAAAGTTGATTAACTAATTAAAAAAACTAAATTCTAATTTTTTTTGTGATTTAATAAAAGAATTAATTTTATTAAAGTCTTATTAAAAAAAAAGTTAGCTAATTAAAGTTAATTAAAATAATTATTAAAGATTAAAAATAAAAAAAGAAATAAGAGAAAGAGGAGAAAAATATGAAGAAAAAGAGAAAAAAAGGAAAGGAGGGCGTTGGGATTTGAACTCAGGCCCTCAAGGTAATTCGCCGAGGCCTCCACCACTGGGACAAGCGCGTGCTTGTGTTATATGAACGAAACAAATAGAATAAATAATAAAACCACATCAACTTCAATCAGCGAACCAGATCGCGCCACCTCATCATCTTCTTCGTTGTCCTGGCTGCAATTTTTGCTACGAAATAGCTGCGGATTGGCTACAATTTTGCTACGATTTTCACTTGTAGCTAAAATCTGCAGAAATTCCAACTTCAAAAAAACGCAAATTAAATGAATAAATCATACATATTCCTACTAATTAAGGTCCTAGGAGTTCAATGGTATAATTTTTAGGGCCTGAAAGTGCTTGTGGAAGGAGCTTCGAAGAAGATCCGTTTCTTGCCCTAACCATGGCAACTCACGCAACCTGCGGCCAAGCTTAACAAAAAGACATTAAGACAAACTAAATGATGTTTATGAACATGGTTATATATGAGAAATAGTTTAATGCATCATGAAATACGAAAACAAAATTTTTTAAAGTGTGGGAGGCGGCCATGGTTGAGAGTCCATGCTCCACACGTTACCAACCTTCAAAAGGGGTGGAATGAGCTCTTGGGATGGTTTTGAGATGAATTGGACGTGAAAAAGTCGTGAAAACTTGCTATGAAATATTTTTATGATTTTTCTAGTTTTACCTTTTTTTTTAAAATATTTTTGGATTGCTTGATGTGATTTTTTTCGTGTCTTTAGGTTTGGATATGGTCATGTATTTATAGGAGAGGAATTAGGTCAAAAAGTTCCATGGGCTTGGATCAAAACTTGAATGATATTGAATGGTGTTCAAAACTTACCATTTTCTCATATTTGGCCATCCAATCTTCCCTTAACAATTTTGCACGAATTTAAATCAGATAATATGTTCATAAACCTCAATATTTGATTCCATAATCAACCACAAATCAAATCTCTTGATTTTCTTATATTTATTGTGATTTAAATTGAATTTAAAGGTTTTAAATCCAATAAAATATGGAATAAATAATAAAAAATCAGAAGATGTGATCAAATGGTCGTGGGCCATCTTAAAATGAAGTTTAGGTTGTCACAAAATGGGCCCTTTTGGCAAAAAGTGGAGTTTGGCCATTATTTGCTTTGTGCACCTCCCCAAAATTGTCCAACTTTGACAATGCATAACTTCCTCAATTTTTATTATTTGGATGTGTTCTTAGACTTTTAGAAACCTCAAGATATCCTCTAATCCCTCCTTTTGGTACCATGTCAATTTGATCTCCCATGTTCAAGTTATGAGCTTTTGAAAAAGGTTGACTTTTGTTGACTTTCGAAATGACCTATAATGTCTTGGCTCATATCTCCCGAATGAAGCATTTCTGGACTTGGCTTGTGAGACACAAAGTTGTAGGGAATTAAATTTCCTTCAGGATGGGCTTTGGTTGAGGAATTTTTGATGAAGTATGTGGAAGTTATGCCTGGTCAAAGTACAGTTGACTTTTCCTATAAAAATCCTAATTTAGTAACTCCCGATTCTTGATGATTCTGAGGTTTCCTTGATGAATCATGATCAAACCTTGATCAAATAATGAATTTCACCCCATAATCTTGATGTTGACCTAAAATCTTGAGGTTTGACTTTGTGTTGACCACAGTTGACCTTTTGACCAAGTTGACTGATTTTGACTGTCTGAGCATCTGACTGACCAAACTTGTAAGGAAAGTCTTGAAACTTGTTATGAGGATTCTTTGAAATGTATGGGACACCATGAAGTCCTTTTGAAGCTTTAGAAGTCCAATCTACTTTGAGAAGTACACAACCCTAGTTGGATTTATTGCTTAGGAGGAGGCTTTGTCTGATGAAACTTTTGAGTACTCTTGAGCCACTGAAGATCTTATGAATCACTAGGAGACCTCTTGAGGCATATTGTCTTGAATATGTGAGGGCAAATTTTGGGGTACAACAGCTGCCCCTTTTCAATCTTCTTAAACCTGAGGAGTAAGATTGGTATTCGTGCCGATCGGGATCTGAAGGTGGAAGAGGATTGAACAATAAGAACCCAAAAATTTGCACTCGCCGGTGCGCTCTATTGGTCGATCGTATTGCTTGAATGGGCTTAAAAGATGCCATTCGAAGTGTATGACAGGATGGAGATGGGCTTATAGATGCCATCCAAAGTAACTGTTGATAGGAGTATCAGAATGAGTTTAGGTTTGACTGTATCTGAGGAATATATTAGAATGAGTTTGTGTCCAACTGTATCTAGCAAACGTGCTGGGAAATGCCAGAATGATTCTTATGCCTTGAATGTATCTGTATGATGTTCTAGAATGAGTCTACATCTTGACTGTATCTATAGGGAGATCAGAGTGAGTCTTTGCCTGACTGTATCTGGGAGTCGTATTAGAATGAGTCTACGCCTGACTGTATCTGAAAAATTAGTATTAGAATGAGTTTTCGACCGACTGTATCTAAAAGATTAGTATTAGAATGAGTCTTCGACCGACTGTATCTAAAAGATGAGCTGGAATAAGTATCAGAATGAATCTGCGTGTTGATTGTATCTGAATTGTGTCTAGAAGATGTATTGGGGAATGTCAGAATAAATCTACGCCTTGATTGTATCTGAAGATGTATTGGAATTAGTATCAGAATGAAATCTATCTCTAGATCGTATCTGAACCGTATCTGGAAAATATACTAGAATAAGTATCAGAATTAGATCTTCGTCTCGATCATCTCTGAACCATTTTTTTTTGAAAATCTTCTAGGATAAGTGTCAGAATTAAATCTCTGTTGATTATCTCTGAGCTGTTGAAGTATCAGAATTAAATCTCTGGGTTGATCATTTCTGAATTGTTGAAGTATCAGAATTAAAGTTGTCCTTGAATAAATTCTAAAGACTTTAATAAAATTAATTTTTTTATTAAATCTTTAGAATTTAGTTTTTTTAATTAGTTAATCAACTTTTTGATTCTTTTTTTTATATTTTTATTAATTAACTTAATTAATTTGTAAATAATTAAAGTTATGACCTTTTTTATTATTCAAAATCATTGCAAAAAAAAAGGTACAAAAAGACATTAATTTAGAATTAGTTTTAATTAAAATTAATTAGACTTTAGGATTAATTTGTACATAATTAATTTTATTACTATTAACCTTAAAAATCTTTTAATTACTAACCCTAAAATCCTTTTCTTTTCTAAAACAAAAAAACATTAACATTATTTCTTGGTTGTAATAATTTAGAACTTTAATTCCTCGCATTTTCCTAAATATTGTAACTGTTCACAGGATGTAATAGCGTAGATTTACATTTCCTCGCGTTTTTTAAATATTGTAACTGCTCATGGGATGTAATAGCTTAGGTTTAAATTCCCGCACTTTAATTTTTTGTACATATTCAACTGCTAGTAACTAAGGTTTGCATGGCAAGACTTAAAACCTGACATAGAATAATCCTAATTCAAGATAAATAACTGAACCAACACACTCTTCACACTTACACCTCTAGGGTAACCTCTCTTCGCTGCCTTTCGATTAAATTGGTCAAGTCCCTCGAATGTGGGGGTATCTTAGTAAGGTTGCCTACGAATAAAAATCATCAATGTCCCTTCGAATAAAAGATCATAGTACTTTCGAGTTGCCTAGGAATAAACGATCTTGTCCCTCGATGACCCTACCGAAAAATGATGATTGTCCCTTCAAATTACTAAGATACCCCTACTAGTTGCCTTCTATGACCATACGATGACCCTACACTCGTCCCTTTAACATCCAAGGTAAAGACTACTTACTCACTAATAGTAAGGGCAGTCTTACCCCTAAAGAAAAGAAATAACAAGGAAGACCTTACAAATTTAGGGTAGTAACTCTTAAATGCTTGCTCACCCTTTTCAAAAAACACTCTTTACACCCCACTTTTCAAACATTCTTCAAAGCTAAACACTTTGCATAAATCCATACGAGGATCATTACAAAGTTAAAGTCTTTATGAAAATATTTTCTGATCACACACTACACTATTTTTTCAAACAAAGTAAAGTGAGCTAAGCAATTAAGAGCCCATGGATAACCATGGATACAAAAGGTGCTCGTACCTTCCTTTTGTATAACTTACCCCCCGAACTCAAAATCTTTTAAAGGTCTTTCCTGTTCTTTTATTCCTTTCTTTATTGGATAAAATAAAAGTCGGTGGCGACTCTTGCTTACCGCAACATTTTAAAAGTCAGTTCAAACCACCGTGTTACAGAACTGGCGACTCTGCTGGGGACCATGTATTCTAAAGAGGGGTTACCTTAGAGTTAGATCACTTTACCACTTGTTTAAAATTGTTTGACTTATGTGCTTTATTTTCAATGGGTTTTGTTTTGGGGTTACTTGTGTGAAAGGTCCTACACCCGGACCTAGTGATTCCTTAGGTAAGTGACAATAGATCATGGAGACTGTACGACATGTACCGATATGGTTGATATGATGGTCACAGTCTTTAGAACCCTAGTTAAATCATCTTTGGCCATTAGAAGGTAGTGAGATGGCCGGCTTTGGATTTAGACCGAAGTTGGTTGATACTCGAGACTACGCTCATTGAGATCAGACTTTCGGGATGTTTTGGTCGGCCACTCGAGTGTCGCACTAAAATAAAGCCTTTGAGAAAGATCCATGATATGAGTCCTTTAGAACCCGGTTGCTATTCTAGGACAGGTTAAGCCAACTAAACCTCAGTGGGGAAGGGTACTTACCTTTGGACTTCATGCAAGCCTTTAAACCTAAGGCTCTTGTATGACTTGTTTGTGTGTGCTACTTACATGACATCATAACATCATAACATATCATTTTTCACTAACCATTTCAAGGACCAAGGAATTTATCTTTATTCATGATTGCAGGTCATGGCTTCCGTTCCTAGAAATTTCATCCGAGTCAACTTTGTAAGGGTTCCTTCCCAGCTTAAAGAATTGGTCTCAAAAGTTCCCGAGGGTTCTCGATTCACCAAAATGCATGGTTTTCTACTCGACTTAGTTACCTCAGGTTTTGAAGAAGACATGATGAGAGTCCTATTCCAATTCTTCGATCCTAAACACCACTGTTTCACCTTCCCGGATTACCAATTGGTGCCCACGATTGAGGAGTTCTCCAAGTTACTTGGAATACCTATCCTCGATCAGATGCCTTTTATCGGTCTAGAAAATGTTCCAAAGCCTGAAGTCATTGCAGCCGCTTTACATCTGAAGAGGTCAGACATTGTATCTAATTGGGAAACAAAGAGTGGAGTCAAGGGGTTTCTTGCTAAGTTCTTGATTGAGAAGGCTCAATTGTTCCTAAGAGCTATGAGTTACCACGCTTTTGAAGAGGTATTGGCTTTGTTGATTTATGGGTTGGTGTTGTTCCCTAATCCAGACCAATTCATAGACGTGCACGCTATCAAAATATTTCTGACTCATAATCCGGTACCTACCTTGCTCGGAGATATTCTGTATTCGCTTCACACTCGTACTATCAAGGAGTGAGGGACTCTCATGTGCTGCGTACCCTTACTATCCAGGTGGTTTATTTCACACCTTCCCCGGTCAGTATTGAAGAATGAACAAAGGTTGCAGTGGTCTCAAAGGATAATGTCACTCTCCCATTCAGATATCTATTGGTGTGCCCGATCTCTTGAAGACTTCACTCTTATTGATCATTGTGGGGAATTCCCTAATGTACAACTCCTTGGCATTAGGGGAGGCATCACCTATAATCCTTCACTAGCCTTGCGCCAGTTTGGTTATGCTCGAAGGAATGGTCCTCATGACATGCTTATTTAGGGTATTGTGTTAGATTATGAAGATGATCCTCAAGGTTATCGTCAAAGGTTTATACGCGCATGGAATAATGTGTATAAGATTGAAAGCAGAAACTTGGGACAGAATAACTCTATTCCTTTGGAGCCTTACCTCAGATGGGTACGCACTCGTGCTCGAGATCTCATTATGCCATATCCAGCTGTCAGACTAGTGATTGTTGACCCTGAGTTTGAGGGAGATGTTCCTCAAGTCATTCTCCATCCAGACATGCCTACCGACCTTGAAGAGCTGCAGAAATCCTGGGTTCAGATGAAAGAATAAAGAGACACCTTTGAGACTCAGTTCTATGCTAGTGAGAAGAAGGTGTTGGAGTTGACGAAATTACTTCATGAGGAGCAGAGCATCAATGCTTACATCGGCACAAAGAGGAAGCGCCCGTGGGAGACTTGAGTTTTGAATCCTAGGCCTTAGGCGTTTTTAAATTTGCTTTTTGAAATTTCCTTTCATTGTAGCCCAAGAGGCATAAAAAAAATGAATTTCGAGTTTACTAATAAAAGTTTTCCTTTTGTTTCTGTTTGCAACGATAAACTCTAAAGTCCTTGAAATCATTGCATATGCATCTACATCTCATAATCATTGCATAACAGGTTTCTAAGACAGGTCTCTTACCTTCTCGCTGTTTATTACAGAAGAAATGGCTCTCGAGCAAACAGTCAAAGATCTCCAGGCCCAGAACGCCCAGTTCCAAGAGCTGATCCTGAACTTGTTCAAGGGGAAAGAAGAACTGAAAGCACTTCTGACCAAGAAGAAGAAGAAAGCAAGAAAATCAACTAGCGTCATCAACCTGGGGAGGAGATTCAGAGGTCCGGTTAAACAGGTCAAGGAAATTGGGATCTCAGTAGATCAAAATGATGAACAGGATGAAGATGGTCAAAGTGTTAAAACTGAGGAAAAAAGTAGCTATGGTTCTGACAAATATTCCGATGGAGAGGAAGAAGAGTATTTGGATGAACAATACCCTCCTGCTGAAGAGAAGTATAAGCTATTAGAAGAACGTCTGAAAGCTATGGAAATCCATAAGGTGCCCGGCTTGAATTTTGAGGATTTGGGTCTAGTCTCAGAGGTTGTCATTCCTCCTAAGTTCACAATTCCCACTTTTGCTAAGTATGATGGTGTTTCTTGTCCGAAGCTGCATTTGAGATCATATGTCCGAAAGATTCAACCACACACTGCTGACAAGAAATTGTGGGTGCATTTCTTTCAAGAGAGTTTGTCTGGAGAACAGTTGGAATGGTACTATCAACTCGAAAGTACCAATATTCATACATGGGAAGATTTGGCTGCAGCTTTCTACAAACAATACCAGTACAATTCTGATCTGGCGCCAACCCAAATGCAACTACAGAGTATGTCAATGGGTTCTGAGGAAAGCTTTAAAGAGTATGCACAGAAGTGGAGAGATCTTGCAAGCAGAGTTCAACCCCCTTTAGTTGACAGAGAATTGATTGACATGTTCATGAGCACATTAACCGGTCCTTTCTATAGTCATCTACTTGGAAGCTCGTCATCCGGGTTCACCGAGCTGATATTGACAGGAGAACGTGTTGAAAATGGAATTCGAAGTGGTAAAATACAAGTAGCTACATCTACAAACACTACAAAGAAGCCATATAATAGGAAGAAGGAATCTAATGTTGTACACGGCCAAAAAGGTCGCAACCAATCTGTTGGGGCAGTTCTGATTTCTGCACCGGTGCCACAACAACAACAAGTTAGTCAGCGTAAGCAGGATACACCCAAGAGACAGTTTACAAAGATCAACATGTCATTGGCTCAGGCTCTGCAGCTTATGTTGAAGGCAGAGTTGGTTACTTTGAGGGATCCTCCTAGGAATCCTAATACCTCCGCTCCTAGCTATAATCCCGATGCAAGGTGTGCATACCATTCTAATAGTCCTAGACATGATACGAACAGCTGTTGGGCACTGAAGAATAAGATTCAAGACATGATTGATGCTAAGGAAATTGAGTTTGATCCCCCTGAGACTCCTAATGTGATTACCGCTCCTATGCCAAATCATGACACCACCGTTAGTGCTATTGATGATGGTTCTTATGCTGCTACTGTGGTTGACTTGACTACTCCTCTATCAATTGTTAAGAAGAAGTTGCTGCAAGCCGGTTTATTTCCAGGCTGCGTTGAAAAATGTCATTATTGTGCATCTCAATCCAATGGTTGTGTGAAGCTGAAAGAGGGCATTCAGCGATTGATGGACGACCGTACTATCCAATTTGGTGAAGTTTTTGAAATTTGCGCATGTGCCGCAGGAAATCTCTGTCGACCAGTTTGAAAATTGTGTCGCTAGACTGACAACTGATAATGGTCTAGGATTTTCTGACGCTGATCTGACTCCTGCCGGAAGGAACCACAATAAGGCCCTGCATGTCTCCATTGAGTGTAGGGGCACTACTCTATCTCATGTACTGGTGGACACGGGTTCCTCATTGAATGTATTGCCGAAGATTGCTCTAGACAAGCTTGACTGTGAAGGGGTTGTGCTGAGACCCAGTGATGTTGTGGTGAGAGCTTTTGATGGTTCAAAGAGATTAGTGCATGGAGAAGTTGATCTTCCAATCAGAGTGGGTTCTCAAGTCTTTGTTTCTACTTTCTATGTAATGGACATTCGTCCTGCCTATTCCTGTCTTCTTGGGCGCCCTTGGATACATGGGGCCGGCGCTGTGACTTCTACCTTGCATCAGAAGCTGAAGTATCCCGTGAAAGGCAAGATTGTCACCGTCTATGGTGAAGAAGAGTACATGGTTAGTCATTTGAATACTTTCAAGTATGTTGAGGTGGATGGCGAATTCCTCGAGACTCCTTGTCAAGCATTTGAACTGGCTCCTCAGACTGCTCCTATTGCTAAACCAGTTCCTACTATTCCCAAGGTTACTAGAGTACCTCCTACAATGGTTTCCCTAAAGGATGCTAGAGCTGTGGTTGAAGAAGGTGGTTGTACCATTTGGGGGTCAGCTCCCTGACATCCCTTACAAGTATGACAAATTTGGTTTGGGCTTCACTTCAAAGGCTCAGAGGGCTGTACGTCGTGCTCGTGCTATTCGTATTACCAGCAAAGGAGTTCATAAAGATCAGGTCAATGCTGTGGAGGATGCTGATAGTGACTGTGATCTAGACAGTTGGATCTTTCCTACCATTGGCAGTGGGCTCAACAATTGGAAGACTGAAGACATTATTCCTATCTCCTTTAGTCAGGAGTAAATGATATTTTCTGTTTTTCTTATTTTTGAAGTTTGGTTTTGTTAATTTGAACAATAAAACTTTTAAGCCTTGTGCCTTGCCCGGGGCACAATGGCCAATTTGTTAGGGTTGTCATTTCATCGCATATTTTCATTCAATAAATCAATGGACGTTTTGCATTCAAATTTTGCGCTCTTTGTCTTTTCTTTTACTTTATATTCATCAAAATAGCTATGTGTTCTTACACACACCCACGCGATAAATTGCAGATCCACATCCACTCTGGATCCCATTGATAACGGTTCTGCTATTGTCAATTATGACTTCGAAAATCCAATCTACCAAGCCGAGGACGAAGGTGAGGAAGATTGTGAAGTGCCTATAGAGCTTGCTAGACTATTAGAGCAAGAAGAAAAGATCATACAACCGCACGAAGAGCCAGCCGAGGTCGTAAATCTAGGTACTGAGGAGGATTAGAAAGAAATCAAGATAGGTGCCGAATTAGAAGACCGTGTCAAGAAAAGACTGATTCAGATGCTACGTGATTATGCTGAGATTTTCGCTTGGTCTTACGAAGATATGCCAGGACTTGATACTGATATCGTGGTTCACCATTTACCGATGAAGGAAGGTTGTCCTCCGATAAAGCAGAAGGTTCGTCGTATGCGCCCTGAGATGTCTGAAAAGATCAAAGCCGAGGTTATGAAGCAATTCAATGCAGGTTTTCTAGCTGTCACATCATATCCTCAGTGGGTTGCAAATGTGGTACCAGTGCCTAAGAAGGATGGTAAAGTCCGTATGTGTGTAGATTACAGGGATCTGAACAGGGCAAGCCCCAAAGATGACTTCCCTCTCCCACATATTGATGTTCTGGTAGATAACACTGCTCAGCACAAGGTATTCTCATTCATGGATGGTTTCTCAGGTTATAATCAAATCAAGATGGCACCTGAAGACATGGAGAAGACTACATTCGTTACACAGTGGGGCACCTTTTATTACAAGGTAATGCCAATTGGTTTGAAGAACGCAGGGGAAACATACCAGCGCGCTATGGTTGCTTTATTCCATGATATGATCCATCACGAGATAGAGGTATACGTTGATGATATGATAGCCAAATCTCATAATGAAGAAGAGCACCTTGACCACCTACATAAGCTGTTTGAGAGGTTGAAGAAGTACAAGTTTAGATTGAATCCAAACAAATGCACCTTTGGGGTTAGATCTGGTAAACTTTTGGGTTTCGTCGTCAGTGGTAAAGGTATTGAAGTCGACCCTGCAAAGGTAAAAGCTATACAAGATATGCCCGTTCCCCGTACTGAGAGAGAAGTCAGAGGTTTCTTGGGACGTTTGAACTATATTTCCAGATTTATCTCCCATTTGACCGCTACTTGTGAGCCAATCTTCAAATTACTGAGAAAAGATCAAGTAGTGAAGTGGAACGACGAATGTCAGATAGCTTTTGATAAGATCAAGGAGTATCTCCAAGAACCTCCGATTCTGATGCCGCCTGTTGAAGGAAGACCTCTAATCATGTACTTAACAGTGCTAGAGAATTCAATGGGGTGTGTGTTGGGGCAACATGACGAGTTTGGTCGAAAAGAGCATGCAATATACTACCTTAGCAAAAAGTTTACCGACTGTGAAACAAGATATTCATTGCTTGAGAAAGCTTGCTGTGCTTTGGCATGGGCTGCTCGCCGACTAAGACAGTATATGTTGACCCATACCACTTTATTGATCTCTAAGATGGATCCTATCAAATACATATTTGAGAAACCTGCTCTCTCCGGACGAATAGCAAGATGGCAGATGGTCTTGACAGAATACGACATCCAGTACACTACGCAGAAAGCAATCAAAGGAAGTGTACTAGCTGATCATTTGGCTTATCAAGCAGTGGATGACTATCAGTCTATAAATTTTGAGTTCCCAGATGAGAATATTATGCTTGTTACTGATTATGAAGAACCTGGACCATATGAAGGACCTGAACTAGGATTCCGATGGACTATGGTTTTTGATGGAGCTTCTAACGCACTCGGCAATGGTATTGGTGCTGTAATTATCTCTCCTAAAGGTTGCTATACGCCGTTTACTGCTAGACTTTGCTTTCACTGTACCAACAATATGGCTGAATATGAAGCATGCATCATGGGTATCAAAGCTGCCATTGATATGAGGATCAAATTCTTGAATGTATATGGGGACTCAACCCTAGTGATCAGTCAGATTAAAGGAGAATGGGACACGAAGCATCCAAATCTCATTCCTTACCGAGAACATGTGTTGACTTTGATTCCATACTTTGAAGAAATCACTTTTGAGTATATTCCACGAGAAGAGAATCAGTTGGCAGACGCGTTAGCTACCATGTCATCTATGTTCAAAGTCAGATGGGACAACGAGGCTCCTACGATTACTATTGACAGACTAGATGATCCGGCATACTGTTATGAAGTTGATTCTGATGGGGTAGAAGAGAAACCTTGGTTCCACGAAGTGAAAAGATATCTTGAAACTCAAGAATATCCTGAAGGGGCATCTACCAATGACAGGAAGTTTCTAAGGAGATTCTCTGCTAAGTTCTTTCTGAGTAACGGAATTTTATACAAACGCAACCACAATTCAACCTTGCTTCGCTGTGTAGACAAGAAGGAAGTAGAAAAGATTATGGAAGAGATGCATGACGGAATTTTTGGCACTCACTCCAGTGGGCATACGATGGCTAAGAAAATTTTGAGAGCAGGTTACTACTGGTCTACCATGGAAGTGATTGCCATCATCACTCCAAAACTTGTCATAAGTGTCAGATCTATGCTGACAAAGTACATGTACCACCGGTTCCGTTGAATGTCCTGACTGCTCCTTGGCCTTTTGCAATGTGGGGCATTGATATGATAGGAGAGATTAAACCTACCGCTTCCAATGGACATCGTTTCATCCTTGTTGCTATCGATTACTTTACGAAGTGGGTGGAAGCAGCCTCGTTCGCTTCTGTTACCAAGAATGTTGTAGCTCGGTTCATCAAGCAATAACCTTATC
Source organism: Lathyrus tuberosus (assembly GCA_022829125.1). Taxonomy (NCBI): domain Eukaryota; kingdom Viridiplantae; phylum Streptophyta; class Magnoliopsida; order Fabales; family Fabaceae; genus Lathyrus; species Lathyrus tuberosus. The sequence continues at coordinate 12,089,399 of JALAZF010000101.1, read as the reverse complement.
TGTCGATATGGCATCCCTGAAAGGATTATCACAGACAATGGTACTAATCTGAACAACACTATGATCACTGAACTCTGCACGCAGTTCAAGATTAAGCATCATAATTCTTCTCCATATCGACCAAAGATGAATGGCGCAGTGGAAGCTGCCAACAAGAATATTAAGAAGATCTTGCAAAAGATGACGGTGACATACAAAGATTGGCATGAGATGTTACCATTTGCTCTTCATGGTTATCGGACCTCAGTACGTACCTCAACAGGGGCAACCCCTTTCTCTTTAGTCTATGGTATGGAGGCAGTTTTACCTATTGAAGTTCAGATCCCTTCCCTAAGGATTATGCAAGATGCAGGCTTAGACGAAGATGAATGGGTTCAGACTCGACTTGATCAGATAAATTTGATTGATGAGAAGAGGCTTGCGGCTGTCTGTCATGGCCAGATGTATCAGAAGCGTATGATCAAGGCCTTTAACAAGAAAGTCAAGCACCAATTGTACCAGGCCGGTGATTTGGTAATAAAGCGTATCATACTACCACAGGGTGATCCCAGGGGCAAATGGACTCCCACATATGAAAGTCCATTTGTAATCAAGAAAATATTTTCTGGCGGTGCTATGATGCTTACTACTATGGACGGTGAAGATTTCCCGCACCCTGTGAACGCGGACATAGTCAAAAGATACTACGCATAAAAAGAGACCCGCTAGGTTGACTGGCCTAGGCAAAAATAAGGGCATCCCGACGAACCAAAAGGTTTCGGGCAAAAATTAGGGATCTATATACAAAAGAACTGTCCCGGCAAGTCGAAAACCTGAAAAGGCGGCTTGAGCAAAAATGGGTATCCCGGTGGACTGAAAACCTGTAAAGGCGGTCCAGGTAAAATTTAGGGATTAAAGCGTACGACTATGTCCCGTTGAATCACTTATCTGCTTCCAGCTTAGTTTTATCAAGTTCGAACGGTGCAGATCAATCCAGTCATCTTTCTTCCGACAGCAAGGGATGAGATGCTTGAAGATACAGTGGCAATAGCAGAGTTGAAACTCAATGGGATCATTTCCACATAGTTGTTTTTCTTTGTTTTTGTACCTTTCCAATGTTACGACAATTTCCTCTTACTAGGATTTCTGTCTCCTTGTACAAAACTGCCTGTTTATAGGCCAATTTCAAAATCAATACAAGTCTATTTTCAAATTCAAAAATTGCTTTTATTTTCCCTGTTTTGTTTGTATAAACGTCCAATGGGTGCTTTGAATGAACATATGCACTTGAATATGACCGATGTTTACCAAAAAATATATATCCCTGAAAACAGGAATAACATTTACTAAGGATTCTAGGAGTTGGGATAGTGTTCAAGATATCCACGAACCCCCACAGAGCCAATTCATGGAAATATCCCCACAGAGCAATCTCCATGGAATTATCTCTATTGAGCTATCTTCACAAGCTCATCCCCAACAGAGATATATCCCCCTACATAATTAGTATGCCCTCAGGCAGAAATTGGGGCATCTTCCAGTGATTCACTTCCATATCTTCGATAGACAGCTTGGCTTGATCATAGATCCCCTAGCAGATAAAGAAGTTGATCAATTCCCCAGCATACAGCAGAAATTTCCTCAACGCAGCCTATGAAATTCTAATCCCCATCGGAGGTTATTCCCTCTATGTAGTATACAGAATTCAATTCCCCAGCTGAGTTTATTTCTCTAACACTATAGAATACTCTCCCCCAACAGAATTTATTCAAGGATGTTATCCCCAGAAGAATTGACACTCGTGTCTGAAACCTGGTCAGATAGTGCAGCAGAGAATTATCCATCTCTTTTATTCCCAGTCAGAATGCATACAATCAATTTCCACAGTAAAAGAACCACGGACTACCGACTCTCCTGACAGAATACTTCTATCCACAAGCGAAAGTCAAAGATCCCCAGCGGAATATTCCCAAACGGAAAGTATGAATCCCCAGTAGAGTCATTCCAAACAGGATCTGAAGATTTATTTTCTCGATCCCCAACAACAGTCAGGGATTTATTTTCCCCAATCAGACGTTACTATTCAAAGCCACCGCTACCTTCAGCGACATTTCATACCCATACATCATAGCATACGCATACAAAACGCATATAACATTCTCATTTAGTTTAAGAGCATCATTACGCAATGCATTACATATATCATGACATTGCATAAAACTAACTTTGCCTTTTTCAGGTGAGTTCACAATTAGACAAACATTATCATCTTCTAGATACGGTGCAGAGATAATCGAGACAACAATTTAATTCTAATACTAATTCAAGGACAACTTTAATTCTGATACTTCAACAATTCAGAAATGATCAACCCAGAGATTTAATTCTGATACTTCAACAACTCAGAGATAATCAACAGAGATTTAATTCTGACACTTATCCCAGAAGATTTAAAAAAAAAATGGTTCAGAGATGATCGAGACGAAGATCTAATTCTGATACTTATTCCAGTATATTTTCCAGATACGGTTCAGATACGATCTAGAGATAGATTTCATTCTGATACTAATTCCAATACATCTTCAGATACAATCAAGGCGTAAATTTATTCTGACATTCCCCAGTACATCTTCTAGACACAATTCAGATACAATCAAGACGCAGATTCATTCTGATACTTATTCCAGCTCATCTTTTAGATACAGTCGGTCGAAGACTCATTCTAATACTAATCTTTTAGATACAGTCGGTCGAAGACTCATTCTAATACTAATCTTTTAGATACAGTCGGTCAAAAACTCATTCTAATACTAATTTTTCGGATACAGTCAGGCGTAGACTCATTCTAATACGACTCCCAGATACAGTCAGGCAAAGACTCACTCAGATCTCCCTATAGATACAGTCAAGATGTAGACTCATTCTAGAACATCGTACAGATGCATTCAAGGCATAAGAATCATTCTGGCATTTCCCAGCACGTCTGCTAGATACAGTTGGACACAGACTCATTCTAGTATATTCCTTAGATACAGTCAAACCTAAACTCATTCTGATACTCCTATCAACAGTTACTTTGGATGGCATCTATAAGCCCATCTCCCTCTTGTGATACACTTCGAATGGCATCTTTTAAGCCCATTCAAGCAATACGATCAACCAACAGAGCGCACCGGCGAGTGCAAATTTTTGGGTTCTTATTGTTCAATCCTCTTCCACCTTCAGATCCCGATCGGCACGAATACCAATCTTACTCCTCAGGTTTAAGAAGATTGAAAAGGGGTAGCTGTTGTACCCCAAAATTTGCCCTCACATATTCAAGACAATATGCCTCAAGAGGTCTCCTAGTGATTCATAAGATCTTCAGTGGCTCAAGAGTACTCAAAAGTTTCATCAGACAAAGCCTCCTCCTAAGCAATAAATCCAACTAGGGTTGTGTACTTCTCAAAGTAGATTGGACTTCTAAAGCTTCAAAAGGACTTCATGGTGTCCCATACATTTCAAAGAATCCTCATAACAAGTTTCAAGACTTTCCTTACAAGTTTGGTCAGTCAGATGCTCAGACAGTCAAAATCAGTCAACTTGGTCAAAAGGTCAACTGTGGTCAACACAAAGTCAAACCTCAAGATTTTTGGACAACATCAAGATTATGGGGTTAAATTCATTATTTGATCAAGGTTTGATCATGATTCATCAAGGAAACCTCAGAATCATCAAGAATCGGGAGTTACTAAATTAGGGTTTTTATAGGAAAAGTCAACTGTACTTTGACTGGCCATAACTTCCACATACTTCATCAAAAATTCCTCAACCAAATCCCATATTGAAGGAAATTTAATTCCCTACAACTTTGTGTCTCACAAGCCAAGTCCAGAAATGCTTCATTCGGGAGATATGAGCCAAGACATTATAGGTCATTTTGAAAGTCAACAAAAGTCAAACTTTTTCAAAAGCTCATAACTTGAACATGGGAGATCAAATTGACATGGGACCAAAAGGAGTGATTAGAGGATATCTTGAGGTTTCTAAAAGTCCAAGAACACATCCAAATGATAAAAATTGAGGAAGTTATACATTGTCAAAGTTGGACAATTTTGAGGAGGTGCACAAAGCAAATAATGGCCAAACTCCACTTTTTGCCAAAAGGGCCCATTTTGTGACAACCTAAACTTCATTTTAAGATGGCCCACGACCATTTGATCACATCTTATGATTTTTTATTATTTATACCATATTTTATTGGATTTAAAACCTTTAAATTCAATTTAAATCACAATAAATATAAGAAAATCAAGAGATTTGATTTGTGGTTGATTATGGAATAAAATATTGAGGTTTATGAACATATTATCTGATTTAAATTCGTGCAAAATTGTTAAGGGAAGATTGGATGGCCAAATATGAGAAAATGGTAAGTTTTGAACACCATTCAATATCATTCAAGTTTTGATCCAAGCCCATGGAATTTTTTGACCTAATTCCTCTCCTATAAATACATAACCATATCCAAACCTAAGGGACACGAAAAAAATCACATCAAGCAATCCAAAAATATTTTCAAAAAAAAGGTAAAACTAGAAAAATCATAAAAACATTTCATAGCAAGTTTTCACGACTTTTTCACGTCCAATTCATCTCAAAACCATCCCAGGAGCTCATTCCACCCCTTTTGAAGGTTGGTAACGTGTGGAGCATGGACTCTCAACCATGACCGCCTCCCACACTTTAAAAAATTTTGTTTTCGTATTTCATGATGCATTAAACTATTTCTCATATATAACCATGTTCATAAACATCATTTAGTTTGTTTTTAATGTCTTTTTGTTAAGCTTGGCCGCAGGTTGCGTGAGTTGCCATGGTTAGGGCAAGAAACGGATCTTTTTCGAAGCTCCTTCCACAAGCACTTTCAGGCCCTAAAAATTATACCATTGAACTCCTAGGACCTTAATTAGTAGGAATATGTATGATTTATTCATTTAATTTGCGTTTTTTTGAAGTTGGAATTTCTGCAGATTTTAGCTACAAGTGAAAATCGTAGCAAAATTGTAGCCAATCCGCAGCTATTTCGTAGCAAAAATTGCAGCCAGGACAACGAAGAAGATGATGAGGTGGCGCGATCTGGTTCGCTGATTGAAGTTGATGTGGTTTTATTATTTATTCTATTTGTTTCGTTCATATAACACAAGCACGCGCTTGTCCCAGTGGTGGAGGCCTCAGCGAATTACCTTGAGGGCCTGAGTTCAAATCCCAGCGCCCTCCTTTCCTTTTTTTTCTCTTTTTCTTCATATTTTTCTCCTCTTTCTCTTATTTCTTTTTTTATTTTTAATCTTTAATAATTATTTTAATTAAATTTAATTAGCTAACTTTTTTTTTAATAAGACTTTAATAAAATTAATTTTTTTTATTAAATCACAAAAAAAATTAGAATTTAGTTTTTTTTTAGTTAATCAACTTTTTGATTCTTTTTTTTTATTTTTATTAATCAACTTAATTAATTTGTAAATAATTAAAGTTATGACCTTTTTTATTATTCAAAATCATTGCAAAAAAAAAAGGTACAAAAAGACATTAATTTAGAATTAGTTTTACTTAAAATTAATTAGACTTTAGGATTAATTTGTACATAATTAATTTTATTACTATTAACCTTAAAAATATTTTAATTACTAACCCTAAAATCCTTTTCTTTTCTAAAACAAAAAAACATTAACATTATTTCTTGGTTGTAATAATTTAGAACTTTAATTCCTCGCATTTTCCTAAATATTGTAACTGTTCACAGGATGTAATAGCGTAGATTTACATTTCCTCGCATTTTTTAAATATTGTAACTGCTCATGGGATGTAATAGCTTAGGTTTAAATTCCCGCACTTTAATTTTTTGTACATATTCAACTGCTAGTAACTAAGGTTTGCATGGCAAGACTTAAAACCTGACATAGAATAATCCTAATTCAAGATAAATAACTGAACCAACACACTCTTCACACTTACACCTCTAGGGTAACCTCTCTTCGCTGCCTTTCGATTAAATTGGTCAAGTCCCTCGAATGTGGGGGTATCTTAGTAAGGCTGCCTACGTGTTTACTGTGAATTTTGGTAAACAACCTCTGATCTATCAATCTAAACGCAAATTGATTTAACTTGCAGGATCGATCACACAAATCCTAGGACATGTGCTAAGTTTGAGAGACAAGTGTAACTTAAAGAAAATGTAAACTGAACTCCACGTTCGACAATGCTGAAAATAAGATCTAACTGAACTCCACGTTCGACTACAGGCAATAAAGTAAAGTGAAAACTTGAAATTTAAAGTAATGCAAGTAAAGGGTGCAAAAATTAAAGGCGTCGAATAGGTAAAAGCTTTGAAAGTAAAATGCAACGAACTCCACGTTCTTGGAAAGTAAAGGCTGGGAAAGTAAGAGTGCTGTCGAAGGCAAGGTGCTGGAAAGTAAAAGACTTTGAAAATAAATGCTCAATTGATTTAAAGGAGAACTTCACGTTCTTGAAAATGAAAGGCTTTGAAAGTAAAAGTTCGAAGATTAAATGCTTGAACGTAAAACGTAGTCGAAAGTAAAACGCAGAAAACTTAAATGACTTTGAACATAAATTTGGCATGGAAAATAAATTTCAAGAAACTGTAAAGACATGGAAAGTAAACATGCTGAAGATAAATTAGATTAATGAAGACAATGGTGTTACATTACGTACATTCTCACGAACTCGTTTCTCTACTCGCGGGTACTTTGAGTTTCTTAGAGTAACTTGTACAAAAAATATGAACACCTCATTTACATAGAACCAACTCCTATTTATAGTACTAGGAAATAACTACTCAGTGGTGGTTACTGCTTCGAACGTGTGGATTTTGGCGCCTTCACCTTAATCTCAACTGTTCCCACGTCCACAACTGCTCTTATTTAAATTTCAAATTTTGGAAATTCCCTCCAATCTTAACATAACCGCTGCAACGCTACATTCCCCCGGTCGAAGAACCCTTTCCATACTTAGCCATTTTTTAAGACTTCTCTACATTTATTCGACTCAGGCTTCCCAAAGGTTAGGTAGAAGCCTTTTTTATATTGAAAATAACTTTTTAACATTAACATAACTTTGATTTTGTCTGGCGTCGAAATTGAGGGTTAACACTACGAATAAAAATCATCAATATCCCTTCGAATAAAAGATCATAGTACTTTCGAGTTGCCTAGGAATAAACGATCTTGTCCCTCGAGGACCCTACGGAAAAATGATGATTGTCCCTTCAAATTACTAAGATACCCCTACAAGTTGCCTTCTATGACCATACGATGACCCTACACTCGTCCCTTTAACATCCAAGGTAAAGACTACTTACTCACTAATAGTAAGGGCAGTCTTACCCCTAAAGAAAAGAAATAACAAGGAAGACCTTACAAATTTAGGGTAGTAACTCTTAAATGTTTGCTCACCCTTTTCAAAAAACACTCTTTACACCCCACTTTTCAAACATTCTTCAAAGCTAAACTCTTTGCATAAATCCATACGAGGATCATTACAAAGTTAAAGTCTTTATGAAAATATTTTCTGATCACACACTACACTATTTTTTCAAACAAAGTAAAGTGAGCTAAGCAATTAAGAGCCCATGGATAACCATGGATACAAAAGGTGCTCGTACCTTCCTTTTGTTTAACTTACCCCCCGAACTCAAAATCTTGTAAAGGTCTTTCCTGTTCTTTTATTCCTTTCTTTATTGGATAAAATAAAAGTCGGTGGCGACTCTTGCTTACCGCAACATTTTAAAAGTCAGTTCAAACCACCGTGTAACAGATTTATCTACCATTTACAACAGCTTTCTACAAACAATACCAGTACAATTCTGATCTGGTGCCAACCCGAATGCAACTACAGAGTATGTCAATGGGTTCTGAGGAAAGCTTTAAAGAGTATGCACAGAAGTGGAGAGATCTCGCAAGTAGAGTTCAACCTCCTTTAACTGACAGAGAATTGATAGACATGTTCATGAGCACATTAACCGGTCCTTTCTATAGTCATCTACTTGAAAGCTTGTCATCCGGTTTCACCGAGCTGATATTAACAGGAGAACGTGTTGAAAATGGAATTCGAAGTGGTAAAATACAAGTGGCTACATCTGCAAACACTACAAAGAAGCCACATAATGGGAAGAAGGAATCTAATGCTGTACACGGCCATAAAGGTCGCAACCAATATGTTGGGGCAGTTCTGATCTCTGCACCAGCGCCACAACAACAACAAGTTAGTCAGCGTAAGCAGGATACACCCAAGAGACAGTTTACAAAGATCAACATGTCATTGGCTCAGGCACTGCAGCTTATGTTGAAGGCAGAGTTGGTTACTTTGAGGGATCCTCCTAGGAATCCTAATACCTCCGCTCCTAACTATAATCCCGATGCAAGGTGTGCATACCATTCTAATAGTCATGGACATGATACGAACAGCTGTTGGGCGCTGAAGAATAAGATTCAAGACATGATTGATGCTAAGGAGATTGAGTTTGATCCCCCTGAGACTCCTAATGTGATTACTGCTCCTATGCCAAATCATGACACCACCGTTAGTGCTATTGATGATGGTTCTTATGCTGCTACTGTGGTTGACTTGACTACTCCTCTATCAATTGTTAAGAAGAAGTTGCTGCAAGCCGGTTTATTTCCAGGCTGCGTTGAAAAATGTCATTATTGTGCATCTCAATCCAATGGTTGTGTGAAGCTGAAAGAGGGCATTCAGCGATTGATGGACGACCGTACTATACTGTTTGAGAAGATTCCTTCTATGTAGAGCTTATGTGAAAATTTGTCCCGAGGTATAAAGTTTGAGGACGTATCTGTGGTTACTAATTCCAAAACTCCTGTGAGGATCACCTCTAAGGTTCCTGTGAAGATTACTGCCGAGCCTAGAGTGGCTCCCCTGATTATTACTACGCCCGGCCCGTTTCCATATTCCTCTAGCAAGGCTATCCCTTGGAAGTATGGTGCGGATGTTTACATTCATGGTGTCAAGCAAGAGCCTTTGATTGATGAAACTACTGAAGTTACTAATCCCGATGTTGATAATATCATTGGGACTAGTAAGGTTACCCGAAGTGGAAGAGTTTTCTCCCCAGATATCTCTCCGAAGACTGTTACTACTCCAATTCGTATCTCTGCCTCCAAATCAATTGTTGAGACTCGAGACAAAGAACCGGTGGTTAAGCCTGCCCAAACGAAGACCCCGAGTGAAACTATTATCGAAGATCCCTCCAAAGAAATGGAGGAAGTGCTAAAAATTATCCGTAAGAGTGATTACAATGTTGTTGAACAGTTGGGGCACACCCCCTCCAAGATCTCTATGCTATCTCTGTTGTTGTGCTCCGAGGCCCATGCTAAGGCTTTGGTGAAGTTTTTGAAATCTGCGCATGTGCCGCAGGAAATCTCTGTCGACCAGTTTGAAAATTGTGTCGCTAGCCTGACAACTGATAATGGTCTAGGATTTTCTGACGCTGATCTGACTCCTGCCGGAAGGAACCACAATAAGGCCCTGCATGTCTCCATTGAGTGTAGGGGCACTACTCTATCTCATGTACTGGTGGACACGGGTTCCTCATTGAATGTATTGCCGAAGATTGCTCTAGACAAGCTTGACTGTGAAGGGGTTGTGCTGAGACCCAGTGATGTTGTGGTGAGAGCTTTTGATGGTTCAAAGAGATTAGTGCATGGAGAAGTTGATCTTCCAATCAGAGTGGGTTCTCAAGTCTTTGTTTCTACTTTCTATGTAATGGACATTCGTCCTGCCTATTCCCGTCTTCTTGGGCGCCCTTGGATACATGGGGCCGGTGCTGTGACTTCTACCTTACATCAGAAGCTGAAGTATCCCGTGAAAGGCAAGATTGTCACCGTCTATGGTGAAGAAGAGTATATGGTTAGTCATTTGAATACCTTCAAGTATGTTGAGATGGATGGCGAATTCCTCGAGACTCCTTGTCAAACATTTGAACTGGCTCCTCAGACTGCTCCTATTGCTAAACCTGTTCCTACTGTTCCCAAGGTTACTAGAGTACCTCCTACAATGGTTTCCCTAAAGGATGCTAGAGTTGTGGTTGAAGAAGGTGGTTGTACCATTTGGGGTCAGCTTCCTGACATCCCTTACAAGTCTGAAAAATTTGGTTTGGGCTTCGCTTCAAAGGCTCAGAGGGTTGTACGTCGTGCTCGTGCTATTCGCATCACCAGCAAAGGAGTTCATAAAGATCAGGTCAATGCTGTGGAGGATGCTGATAGTGACTGTGATCTAGACAGTTGGATCTTTCCTACCATTGGCAGTGGGCTCAACAATTGGAAGACTGAAGACATTATTCCTATCTCCTTTAGTCAGGAGTAAATGATATTTTCTGTTTTTCTTATTTTTGAAGTTTGGTTTTGTTAATTTGAACAATAAAACTTTTAAGCCTTGTGCCTTGCCCGGGGCACAATGGCCAATTTGTTAGGGTTGTCATTTCATCGCATATTTTCATTCAATAAATCAATGGACGTTTTGCATTCAAATTTTGCGCTCTTTGTCTTTTCTTTTACTTTATATTCATCAAATTAGCTATGTGTTCTTACACACACCCACGCGATAAATTGCAGATCCACATCCACTCTGGATCCCATTGATAACGGTTCTGCTATTGTCAATTATGACTTCGAAAATCCGATCTACCAAGCCGAGGACGAAGGTGAGGAAGATTGTGAAGTGCCTATAGAGCTTGCTAGACTATTAGAGCAAGAAGAAAAGATCATACAACCGCACGAAGAGCCAGTCGAGGTCGTAAATCTAGGTACTGAGGAGGATAAGAAAGAAATCAAGATAGGTGCCGGATTAGAAGACCGTGTCAAGAAAAGACTGATTCAGATGCTACGTGATTATGCTGAGATTTTCGCTTGGTCTTACGAAGATATGCCAGGACTTGATACTGATATCGTGGTTCACCATTTATCGATGAAGGAAGGTTGTCCTCCGATAAAGCAGAAGGTTCGTCGTATGCGCCCTGAGATGTCTGAAAAGATCAAAGCCGAGGTTATGAAGCAATTCAATGCAGGTTTTCTAGCTGTCACATCATATCCTCAGTGGGTTGCAAATGTGGTACCAGTGCCTAAGAAGGATGGTAAAGTCCGTATGTGTGTAGATTACAGGGATCTGAACAGGGCAAGCCCCAAAGATGACTTCCCTCTCCCACATATTGATGTTCTGGTAGATAACACTGCTCAACACAAGGTATTCTCATTCATGGATGGTTTCTCAGGTTATAATCAAATCAAGATGGCACCTGAAGACATGGAGAAGACTACATTCGTTACACAGTGGGGCACCTTTTGTTACAAGGTAATGCCATTTGGTTTGAAGAACGCAGGGGCAACATACCAGCGCGCTATGGTTGCTTTATTCCATGATATGATCCATCATGAGATAGAGGTATACGTTGATGATATGATAGCCAAATCTCATAATGAAGAAGAGCACCTTGACCACCTACACAAGCTGTTTGAGAGGTTGAAGAAGTACAAGTTGAGATTGAATCCAAACAAATGCACCTTTGGGGTTAGATCTGGTAAACTTTTGGGTTTCGTCGTCAGTGGTAAAGGTATTGAAGTCGACCCTGCAAAGGTAAAAGCTATACAAGATATGCCCGCTCCCCGTACTGAGAGAGAAGTCAGAGGTTTCTTGGGACGTTTGAACTATATTTCCAGATTTATCTCCCATTTGACCGCTACTTGTGAGCCAATCTTCAAATTACTGAGAAAAGATCAAGTAGTGAAGTGGAACGACGAATGTCAGATAGCTTTTGATAAGATCAAGGAGTATCTCCAAGAACCTCTGATTCTGATGCCGCCAGTTGAAGGAAGACCTCTAATCATGTACTTAACAGTGCTAGAGAATTCAATGGGGTGTGTGTTGGGGCAACATGACGAGTCTGGTCGAAAAGAGCATGCAATATACTACCTTAGCAAAAAGTTTACCGACTGTGAAACAAGATATTCATTGCTTGAGAAAGCTTGCTGCGCTTTGGCATGGGCTGCTCGCCGACTAAGACAGTATATGTTGACCCATACCACTTTATTGATCTCCAAGATAGATCCTATCAAATACATATTTGAGAAACCTGCTCTCTCCGGACGAATAGCAAGATGGCAGATGGTCTTGACAGAATACGACATCCAATACACTACGCAGAAAGCAATCAAAGGAAGTGTACTAGCTGATCATTTGGCTTATCAAGCAGTGGATGACTATCAGTCTATAAATTTTGAGTTCCCAGATGAGAATATTATGCTTGTTACTGATTATGCAGAACCTGGACCATATGAAGGACCTGAACTAGGATCCCGATGGACTATGGTTTTTGATGGAGCTTCTAACGCACTCGGCAATGGTATTGGTGCTGTAATTATCTCTCCTAAAGGTTGCTATACGCCGTTTACTGCTAGACTTTGCTTTCACTGTACCAACAATATGGCTGAATATGAAGCATGCATCATGGGTATCAAAGCTGCCATTGATATGAGGATCAAATTCTTGAATGTATATGGGGACTCAGCCCTAGTGATCAGTCATATTAAAGGAGAATGGGACACGAAGCATCCAAATCTCATTCCTTACCGAGAACATGTGTTGACTTTGATTCCATACTTTGAAGAAATCACTTTTGAGTATATTCCACGAGAAGAGAATCAGTTGGCAGACGCGTTAGCTACCATGTCATCTATGTTCAAAGTCAGATGGGACAACGAGGCTCCTACGATTACTATTGACAGACTAGATGAGCCGGCATACTGTTATGAAGTTGATTCTGATGAGGTAGAAGAGAAACCTTGGTTCCACGAAGTGAAAAGATATCTTGAAACTCAAGAATATCCTGAAGGGGCATCTACCAATGACAGGAAGTTTCTAAGGAGGTTCTCTGCTAAGTTCTTTCTGAGTAACGGAATTTTATACAAGCGCAACCACGATTCAACCTTGCTTCGCTGTGTAGACAAGAAGGAAGCAGAAAAGATTATGGAAGAGATGCATGACGGAATTTTTGGCACTCACTCCAGTGGGCATACAATGGCTAAGAAAATTTTGAGAGCAGGTTACTACTGGTCTACCATGGAAACTGATTGCCATCATCACTCCAAAACTTGCCATAAGTGTCAGATCTATGCTGACAAAGTACATGTACCACCGGTTCCGTTGAATGTTCTGACTGCTCCTTGGCCTTTCGCAATGTGGGGCATTGATATGATAGGAGAGATTAAACCTACCGCTTCCAATGGATATCGTTTCATCCTTGTTGCTATCGATTACTTTATGAAGTGGGTGGAAGCAGCCTCGTTCGCTTCTGTTACCAAGAATGTTGTAGCTCGGTTCATCAAGCATAACCTTATCTGTCGTTATGGCATCCCTGAAAGGATTATCACAGACAATGGTACTAATCTGAACAACACTATGATCACTGAACTCTGCACGCAGTTCAAGATTAAGCATCATAATTCTTCTCCATATCGACCAAAGATGAATGGCGCAGTGGAAGCTGCCAACAAGAATATTAAGAAGATCTTGCAAAAGATGACGGTGACATACAAAGATTGGCATGAGATGTTACCATTTGCTCTTTATGGTTATCGCACCTCAGTACGTACCTCAACAGGGGCAACCCCTTTCTCTTTAGTCTATGGTATGGAGGCAGTTTTACCTATTGAAGTTCAGATCCCTTCCCTAAGGATTATGCAAGAAGCATGCTTAGACAAAGATGAATGGGTTCAGACTCGACTTGATCAGATAAATTTGATTGATGAGAAGAGGCTTGCGGCTGTCTGTCATGGCCAGATGTATCAGAAGCGTATGATCAAGGCCTTTAACAAAAAAGTCAAGCACCAATTGTACCAGGCCGGTGATTTGGTAATAAAGCGTATCATACTACCACAGGGTGATCCCAGGGGCAAATGGACTCCCACATATGAAGGTCCATTTGTAATCAAGAAAATATTTTCTGGCGGTGCTATGATGCTTACTACTATGGACGGTGAAGATTTCCCGCACCCTGTGAACGCGGACATAGTCAAAAGATACTACGCATAAAAAGAGACCCGCTAGGTTGACTGGCCTAGGCAAAAATAAGGGCATCCCGACGAACCAAAAGGGTTCGGGCAAAAATTAGGGATCTATATACAAAAGAACTGTACACCCGGCAAGTCGAAAACCTGAAAAGGCGGCTTGAGCAAAAAAGGGTATCCCGGTGGACTGAAAACCTGTAAAGGCGGTCCAGGTAAAATTTAGGGATTAAAGCGTACGACTATGTCCCGTTGAATCACTTATCTGCTTCCAGCTTAGTTTTATCAAGTTCGAACGGTGCAGATCAATCCAGTCATCTTTCTTCTGACAGCAAGGGATGAGATGCTTGAAGATACAATGGCAATAGCAGAGTTGAAACTCAATGGGATCATTTCCACATAGTTGTTTTTCTTTGTTTATCACTTTGTACCTTTCCAATGTTACGACAATTTCCTCTTACTAGGATTTCTGTCTCCTTGTATAAAACTGCCTGTTTATAGGCCAATTTCAAAATCAATACAAGTCTATTTTCAAATTCAAAAATTGCTTTTATTTTCCCTATTTGGTTTGCGTAAACGTCCAATTGTCGCTTTGAATAAACATATACACTTGAGTATGATTGATGTTTACCAAAAAATATATATACATGAAAACAGGAATAACATTTACTAAGGATTCTAGGAATTGGGATAGTGTTCAAGATATCCACGAACCCCCACAGAGCCAGTTCATGGAAATGTCCCCACAGAGCAATCTCCGTGGAATTATCTCTATTGAGCTATCTTCACAAGCTCATCCCCAACAAAGATATATTCCCCTACAGAATTAATATGCCCGCAGACAGAAATCGGGGCATCTTCCAGCGATTCACGTCCATATCTTTGATAGACAGCTTGGCATGATCACAGATCCCCTAGCAGATAAAGAAGTTGATCATTTCCCCTGCATACAGCAGAAATTTCCTCAACACAACCTATGAAATTCTAATCCCCATCGGAGGTTATTCCCTCTATGTAGTATACAGAATTCAATTCCCCAGCAGAATTTATTCAAGGATGTTATCCCCAGAAAAGTTGACACCCATGTCCGAAACTTGGTCAGATAGTGCATCCGAGGATTATCCATCTCTTTTATCCCCAGTCAGGGTACATAAGAATCAAATCCTTCAATAAAAAACACGACGGACTACCGACTCTCCTGACAGAATACTTCAATCCACAAGCGGAAGTCAAAGATCCCCAGCGGAATATTCCCAAACGGAAAGTATGAATCCCCAGTAGAGTCATTCCAAACAAGATCTGAAGATTTATTTTCTCCATCCCCAACAACAGTCAGGGATTTATTTCCCCAATCAGACGTTACTATTCAAAGCCACCGCTACCTTCAGCGACATTTCATACCCATACATCATAGCATACGCATACAAAACGCATATAACATTCTCATTTAGTTCAAGAGCATCATTACGCAATGCATTACATATATCATGACATTGCATAAAACTAACTTTACTTTTTTCAGGTGAGTTCATAATTAGACAAACATTATCATCTTCTAGATACGGTGCAGAGATAATCGAGACAACGATTTAATTCTAATACTAATTCAAGGACAACTTTAATTCTGATACTTCAACAATTCAGAAATGATCAACCCAGAGATTTAATTCTGATACTTCAACAGCTCAGAGATAATCAACAGAGATTTAATTCTGACACTTATCCCAGAAGATTTTCAAAAAAAAAATGGTTCAGAGACGATCGAGACGAAGATCTAATTCTGATACTTATTCCAGTATATTTTCCAGATACGGTTCAGATACGATATAGAGATAGATTTCATTCTGATACTAATTCCAATACATCTTCAGATACAATCAAGGCGTAGATTCATTCTGACATTCCCCAGTACATCTTCTAGACACAATTCAGATACAATCAAGACGCAGATTCATTCTGATACTTATTCCAGCTCATCTTTTAGATACAGTCGGTCGAAGACTCATTCTAATACTAATCTTTTAGATACAGTCGGTCGAAAACTCATTCTAATACTAATTTTTCGGATACAGTCAGGCGTAGACTCATTCTAATACGACTCCCAGATACAGTCAGACAAAGACTCACTCTGATCTCCCTATAGATACAGTCAAGATGTAGACTCATTCTAGAACATCATACAGATACATTCAAGGCATAAGAATCATTCTGGCATTTCCCAACACGTCTGCTAGATACAGTTGGACACAGACTCATTCTAATATATTCCTCAGATACAGTCAAACCTAAACTCATTCTGATACTCCTATCAACAGTTACTTTGGATGGCATCTATAAGCCCATCTCCATCTTGTCATACACTTCGAATGGCATCTTTTAAGCCCATTCAAGCAATACGATCAACCAACAGAGCGCACCGGCGAGTGCAAATTTTTGGGTTCTTATTGTTCAATCCTCTTCCACCTTCAGATCCCGATCGGTACGAATACCAATCTTACTCCTCAGGTTTAAGAAGATTGAAAAGGGGCAGCTGTTGTACCCCAAAATTTTCCCTCACATATTCAAGACAATATGCCTCAAGAGGTCTCCTAGTGATTCATAAGATCTTCAGTGGCTCAAGAGTACTCAAAAGTTTCATCAGACAAAGCCTCCTCCTAAGCAATAAATCCAACTAGGGTTGTGTACTTCTCAAAGTAGATTGGACTTCTAAAGCTTCAAAAGGACTTCATGGTGTCCCATACATTTCAAATAATCCTCATAACAAGTTTCAAAACTTTCCTTACAAGTTTGGTCAGTCAGATGCTCAGACAGTCAAAATCAGTCAACTTGGTCAAAAGGTCAACTGTGGTCAACACAAAGTCAAACCTCAAGATTTTTGGTCAACATCAAGATTATGGGGTGAAATTAATTATTTGATCAAGGGTTGATCATGATTCATCAAGGAAACCTCAGAATCATCAAGAATCGGGAGTTACTAAATTAGGGTTTTTATAGGAAAAGTCAACTGTACTTTGACCAGCCATAACTTCCACATACTTCATCAAAAATTCCTCAACCAAATCCCATCTTGAAGGAAATTTAATTCCATACAACTTTGTGTCTCACAAGCCAAGTCTAGAAATGCTTCATTCGGGAGATATGAGCCAAGACATTATAGGTCATTTTGAAAGTCAACAAAAGTCAACCTTTTTCAAAAGCTCATAACTTGAACATGGGAGATCAAATTGACATGGTACCAAAAGGAGGGATTAGAGGATATCTTGAGGTTTCTAAAAGTCTAAGAACACGTCCAAATGATAAAAATTGAGGAAGTTATGCATTGTCAAAGTTGGACAATTTTGGGGAGGTGCACAAAGCAAATAATGGCCAAACTCCACTTTTTGCCAAAAGGGCCCATTTTGTGACAACCTAAACTTCATTTTAAGATGGCCCACGACCATTTGATCACATCTTCTGATTTTTTATTATTTATTCCATATTTTATTGGATTTAAAACCTTTAAATTCAATTTAAATCACAATAAATATAAGAAAATCAAGAGATTTGATTTGTGGTTGATTATGGAATCAAATATTGAGGTTTATGAACATATTATCTGATTTAAATTTGTGAAAAATTGTTAAGGGAAGATTGGATGGCCAAATATGAGAAAATGGTAAGTTTTGAACACCATTCAATATCATTCAAGTTTTGATCCAAGCCCATGGAACTTTTTGACCTAATTCCTCTCCTATAAATACATGACCATATCCAAACCTAAAGACCAGAAAAAAATCACATCAAGCAATCCAAAAATATTTAAAAAAAAAAGGTAAAACTAGAAAAATCATAAAAACATTTCATAGCAAGTTTTCACGACTTTTTCACGTCCAATTCATCTCAAAACCATCCCAGGAGCTCATTCCACCCCTTTTGAAGGTTGGTAACGTGTGGAGCATGGACTCTCAACCATGGCCGCCTCCCACACTTTAAAAAATTTTGTTTTCGTATTTCATGATGCATTAAACTATTTCTCATATATAACCATGTTCATAAACATCATTTAGTTTGTCTTAATGTCTTTTTGTTAAGCTTGGCCGCAGGTTGCGTGAGTTGCCATGGTTAGGGCAAGAAACGGATCTTCTTCGAAGCTCCTTCCACAAGCACTTTCAGACCCTAAAAATTATACCATTGAACTCCTAGGACCTTAATTAGTAGGAATATGTATGATTTATTCATTTAATTTGCGTTTTTTTGAAGTTGGAATTTCTGCAGATTTTAGCTACAAGTGAAAATCGTAGCAAAATTGTAGCCAATCCGCAGCTATTTCGTAGCAAAAATTGCAGCCAGGACAACGAAGAAGATGATGAGGTGGCGCGATCTGGTTCGCTGATTGAAGTTGATGTGGTTTTATTATTTATTCTATTTGTTTCGTTCATATAACACAAGCACGCGCTTGTCCCAGTGGTGGAGGCCTCCGCGAATTACCTTGAGGGCCTGAGTTCAAATCCCAACGCCCTCCTTTCCTTTTTTTTTCTCTTTTTCTTCATATTTTTCTCCTCTTTCTCTTATTTCTTTTATTTATTTATTTTTAATCTTTAATAATTATTTTAATTAACTTTAATTAGCTAACTTTTTTTTAATAAGACTTTAATAAAATTAATTTTTTTATTAAATCACAAAAAAAAATTAGAATTTAGTTTTTTTAATTAGTTAATCAACTTTTTTATTCCTTTTTTTATTTATTTTTATTAATTAACTTAATTAATTTGTAAATAATTAAAGTTATGACTTCTTTTATTATTCAAAATCATTGCAAAAAAAAAAGGTACAAAAAGACATTAATTTAGAATTAGTTTTAATTAAAATTAATTAG
This sequence comes from Lathyrus tuberosus, assembly GCA_022829125.1. Lineage (NCBI taxonomy): Eukaryota > Viridiplantae > Streptophyta > Magnoliopsida > Fabales > Fabaceae > Lathyrus > Lathyrus tuberosus. The sequence goes on along the minus strand of JALAZF010000101.1, from coordinate 12,070,496 downwards.
ACTTTAGGATTAATTTGTACATAATTAATTATTATTTTTTTATTACCATTAACCTTAAAAATCTTTTAATTACTAACCCTAAAATCCTTTTCTTTTCTAAAATAAAAAAAACATTAACATTATTTCTTGGTTGTAATAATTTAGAACTTTAATTCCTCGCATTTTCCTAAATATTGTAACTGTTCACAGGATGTAATAGCATAGATTTACATTTCCTCACATTTTTTTAAATATTGTAACTGCTCATGGGATGTAATAGCTTAGGTTTAAATTCCCGCACTTTAATTTTTTGTACATATTCAACTGCTAGTAACTAAGGTTTGCATGACAAGACTTAAAACCTGACATAGAATAATCCTAATTCAAGATAAATAACTGAATCAACACACTCTTCACACTTACACCTCTAGGGTAACCTCTCTTCGTTGCCTTTCGATTAAAATGGTCATGTCCCTCGAACGTAGGGATACTTTAGCAAAAGTCGCTTACGAATAATATCATCATAGTCCCTTCAATATAAAGATCATAGTACCTTCGAGTTGCCTAGGAATAAACGATCTTGTCCCTCGATGACCCTACGGAAAAATGATGATTGTCCCTTCAAATTACTAAGATACCCATACAAGTTGCCTTCTATGACCATACGATGACCCTACACTCGTCCCTTTAACATCCAAGGTAAAGACTACTTACTCACTAATAGTAAGGACAGTCTTACCCCTAAAGAAAAGAAATAACAAGGAAGACCTTACAAACTTAGGGCAGTAACTCTTAAATGCTTGCTCACCCTTTTCAAAAAACACTCTTTACACCCCATTTTTCAAACATTCTTCAAAGCTAAACACTTTGCATAAATCCATACGAGGATCATTACAAAGTTAAAGTCTTTATGAAAATATTTTCTGGTCACACACTACACTATTTTTTCAAACAAAGTAAAGTGAGCTAAGCAATTAAGAGCCCATGGATAACCATGGATACTAAAGGTGCTCGTACCTTCCTTTTGTATAACTTACCCCCCGAACTCAAAATCTTTTAAAAAGGTCTTTCCTGTTCTTTTATTCCTTTCTTTATTAGATAAAATAAAAGTCGGTGGCGACTCTTGCTTACCGCAACATTTTAAAAGTCAGTTCAAACCACCGTGTTACAATATCCAAGAAAACTAACCTTTTTCAACCCAAGTTCTCACTTGAATAACTTAGCATAAAACTTCGTCTCTTTTCAACACTTGCAATTCAAATCTCAAACACTCTACCTGTTCTTCCTCTGAGTTTATAACAGATCCGAATATCCTCAGTCAAAACCACTACGAACTTATCCAAATAAATATAGAAGATATGTTTCATATACTCCACAAACATTACAGACGCATTACTAACACCAAATAACATCACTGTACCTTGTAATGCCCAACCAAATTCCAAAAGATATAAATTCTTAAAGCTTTTGCAAAACTTCCCACTGAGTAACTAGTTACTCACATACAAGCTTAACTGAGTAAATAACAACCTATTCCGAGAATAACAAACCTAACCAGTCACATTAAATCGATCAAAGCCTCAACTCACACAATTCACCATTCTTATCAACCATTCCAAACAATTGTAATTTCAATCAAACTCAACCAAATCATTCCAGTCATCTATTCCTGAAAGTGGACACTTGTTCTCAATCGTTACCTTATTCAACTGTTAGTAATCCATACACAATTTCTTCTCCTGACCGTCCAATTCTACAAATTCCAACCTGTATCAATAACCAATAAAAAGAACTCTCAAACGCAATGTTACATCCACCCACAAGGGTTTCCTCACAATTTCCATTAATACCTTAAAACTCTAAAGACTTCAAACCTCACCAAAACTCTAAGTCTTGCTTCCCATAGTCTCAATACCAATATACACATCATGCTTGTTATTCCGTTCAATCATTCATCCTTTTTGTTACTAACAATACTGGAGCTCTCCAAGAAGACAACACACTTGGCCTCACAATTCTCCTTCCCAGTAAATCTTTTAACCGCTCTTTCAATCTGAGTAATTCTAACACTAACATCCAAATTCCATCCAGAAACACATCTGAAAACCATGCACAACTGACGGCCCATCACTATGGCCTTCCTGCCAATTTCCAGAACACTATCATCACAAACAAGACAACATCTGAGTTTCACTTCCTAAAAGTTCTTCTACTTACTTAGCAGATCCAAACCTCAAATCCTCACCTTCGTCAAATTTGAGTTCACACTCTACTCTCTGAGAACAACCATTAACGATACCCAATCGTTTTCTCTCAATGACTTCCCAACTGGACCAACATACAAAAACCTCTAATCCATTTCATCTTCCGGTATTAGAATCTTCATCGATTTAACAAAACGATTCGTAAGCACTTTCTTAATTCCAAACAATTCATTGCACACACTATCAAGTCGGAAAGACATGTCTATTCCATCCAACATAATTCCGTCTACTATCAATAAGAGATTAAGGGTGATCAGTTCCTCAATTTTTCAATAGATAGCCGACAATCATGATGGTGCATAACCTCCTTTACCAAACTATAATAGCATTTCTTGCATCTTGTGCACAAAACTACCTAAGGCACAAATCCTTAGTCGACATAAACCTTACCTCCGCATTCCCTCCGGAACCGAGAACAACACTGTCCAAACAACACTTACAATCTTGCAATCAACGACACACAACTGAAGCAACTTAGAGAAGCACAAGCTTCTCCCCCACTTATCTCATTCTCACACCTGAAGACAAAGGATTAGAGAAACCAAAAAGTAATGACAGTGTTTCACACACATCACGTACTAAGGGACAACAACATCGACAGTATTCAACTGTCACACCAACTGACTCAAAAACTTAACCGGACGGACTGACCTGCTCTGATACCACTAATGTAACACCCCAATTCCCATCGCGAATAAATAATACATAAATAAATTAGAGTGAATAAAAATTTATTTTTCTGACAGAATCAAGGATGCCACATTTAAAGAAAGAAAATACAAACTCTGCTCAATTATTTGATACATAACACAAACTGGGATAACATCAAGGGTTAAATAAGTAATAGGTCCCTGAAAATAACCCAACATTCAAGTTTAGTCCCTAAAAATATTTTCTTCAAGGTTTGGTCCTCCTAAAGTTTTCCGTTTCTAACTGTAGTCCCTCCCGTTAGTTTTCACTAACAGAGGATGACATGGCGTGCCACATGTGTAAATTTGTCTTGCCAACTGTGTTTTATTTCATTGACTAGTGAATTTTAAAAGAGAAAAAAACAAAACTTTCAAATAAACAAACCATTCACGTTACACCACAGACTCCCACTTTCCATAGTTCCCTCACCCTTTTTAATTGCCTGCCACCTTTCCTTTTCATTTCCAGCAGATCCCATGCTTCATTCAAACCACTATTCATCACCATCGTTTTCATGTTACTACACAACCACAACACTTGCTAAAACTTCAAAGTAACCATTTTTCATTTTTACAAACTATCACCACCTTTCATATCCTCATTACCCACCATAGCTCCTCACCACAACATAACAACATAATGTGAAAACATCACCTGATGTGAAAACAGACCCATCACCGCCATCACCTGGAGTGGAAGCACAACCATCACCTGATGTGAAAACAGACCCATCACCGCCATCACCTGGAGTGGAAGCACAACCATCGCCTGATGTGAAAATGGAGTCACCACCTACTGTCAAGAATGAGCCATTACCGAAACCAAATGAAAAAAATCTTTACAAGACTTGCAAAGAGAGTGGGTGGATGTTTATGTTTGAACCACAATTGAGATCTCTCAGCAGTTTTTATCAGGGATGCCTTTATCCTTGTTAGAATGAATCACGTGCTTTTTATAATTATTGACATGTAAAATTTGCCGCATTTGTTGCTAATGGGATTGGAATTAACAATCACATTAACTTGTATTTATTGTAAAAACATTATAAATTCAGCTTTGTGTAGTCTCATTTGACACAAAGAATTCAAATTCAATAATCCTGGGGTTTCCTTGTATGTGTTTGGTAATAGTTTTCTTGGAGGGAGGACATACAATTGTTATGTTTTATCTACATAGATGAGATCTTTGTGGTGTTGTTTGTTTCAATTAATGTGTTTCTGAAAACTGGTTAGAGTTTCATTTCCCATTATTACGGACCTCATAATTTTTTTACTAGATAAGGCTTGATGCTATAAAGCTGTTACAACAATATTTGGTTGAATGCATGTATTCTAACTTTAAGAGCTAGCTTGGAGTAGCTCCTCTATTTGTATTGTGTAATATTCAAGTGAAAAGGGCAAATGAGACATTGGTAAGTAAATTCCTTCATTTGCGAATTATAATTTATTGTCTTGTTAGAGCCAATAATTGAGATTGAAGTTTTTCATTTTATATTTTGATAATAAAAAGTTTAGGGGAGTAACAATGGAGAAGGTAGTTGGATTTTAGTAGCTTACTGCTGTTATATCTGTGTGAAATGTAGGAAAACTGAAGAGGTTTTACAGTGCCTACCTCAATAAATTTTACAGTGTGATTTTATTTACTGCAAGTGTTAGGTGGATAAAACATATTGAAATTCTGCATCCAGTCAACATTTTCAATATTAATACATGCAAGTTTGAATTTACTTTTGCGAGAGATAAAAGTGAAGAATTTAAAGTTTCCATGAAGAGGGGGCAATTTATTTTAGCCTCAAATGTGTTGTTCAACTCACTGTAAATATATCCAAACATAAATAAAGGTGGAGAGAAAAAGAAGAAGAGAAATGATGATAGAGAAAAAGGTGGAGAGGGAAAGAAAAAGAGGAGTGAGAGAGAGAAAGAGGAGAATAAATTTAACATAAAAAAGCATTTTTGACTGCTCAATGCAATAAAACACATGTGGCAAGGAATGGTTACACACATGGCACGCCACGTCATCCGCCGTTAGTGAAAACTAACGGGAGGGATTAGAGTTAGAAACAGAAAACTTTAGGAGGACCAAACCTTGAAGGAAATTTTTATAGGGACAAAACTTGAATGTTGGGTTATTTTTAGGGACCTAATACTTATTTAACCCTAACATTAAAGAGAAACTTTTTCCATATAAAAGGAAAGTTCAATTATGGAATAAAGCGGAAAGATCCATAACTGACTTGTTTTACAAAATAATTGTTTTATAACATCAAAATATTCATACAAAGGTAATACAAAATAAATCTAACAAAGGTATACATATATAACATAATCGTTCCCCGACTCCCGTGCTACGTATCAGAGCAGACACCAAGACCGACAAAAGAACGGAGGACTAATCTTCACAAAAGCCTCCAAGATATAAATCTGCAATTGCCTCATAGAGCAATACACCACAGCAGAAGGGTGAGAAATAACAACTAAATCAAGATTGCATAATAATATGCAAACACATAAAAATTCACATGCATAGTTATTCTCACCACAAGCATCACATACTAATACACATAGCATATATCAATTACACCACCATAATCACATATTCACACATAAGGCACACCAAAGTCATAACATATGTAAACACACCACCACATCACATAACACATGTCTATACATAACACATATCATCCATAACCAATGCATTTATCACATATGCACATCAAATCACCAATCCAATCATAAATCTCAACACATACTCAATCAATTCACAATTTCCACACATAATCAATCCATTCATGATTTTCCATACATAATCAATCCATTCATGATTTATGCAAATGCATAGAGACCGACACAACGACTCTATGCAATGCATATACGGTACCATCCATCCATCCATCAATCTCATCACTAGTTCACTCAGGAACTATTGGAACCATCGCTTGTTACTTAGTGTAACTCCCCGTCGGGCAAACGATGTTCCCCGTCGCTTTAGGTCCTCTTAGTATAAGGCGCACGACGTTTATGGATTGCTTTAGGTCCTATTTGTATAAGGCACACAATCCGATCGCTTTAGGTCCTCTTTGTATAAGGCTCACGATCGTCTATAATCATCGCTTTAGGTCCTCTCAGTATAAGGCACACGATGTTATAGCGAATTCCCTCTGGAACCGTTTCGTCGCTCACACCCACTAGGGCACACGACATCACAAGAATGCATATCATGATGCTTGGCGTACAATGACTCATGGAATTCCAATGCACCCATACTGCAACCATAATCATGCATATATTTCAACTCATCAATTCCATACATTCACAATTCAACCATATGAATTATCTCATCATCATTATTCATGCATTGGAAATCAATTCAAACAATGCATTTACTTGCCATAAGGCCACCAAATAACACACATTGAACTTCACATACACAATGCATTTCATCGTAAACCACAAACCACAACAATTAGCATTTTATCATACACATTCATATCAATCCACATCAAGAATTACTCACCATCAACCACAACAATCATACAATGTATTTCACCACACAACAACATCATTATCATACATTGAAATCGAACCTACAACAACACATTTATTTCTCCATAATACCACAAACCATCATCACCAACACTCATCATATATATTCACATCATATAACAGCACACAAGCTATACGATACATATTAAAAGCATGTCACATGATAACACGTCAATCACATACAATTACGACGGTAAAAGCCGACAAAATGACACTATTCCAATTCCTAACACAATTAAATTGGCCACTACTCCCAAAACCATTATTATAAGGAAGAACATTTCATTAGCTCTCCAACGCATCAAACCGCGCCTCAAACCGACTTACGACCCAATAGTTATAAATGTTCGCAATGCGAAGCTCCTAGCGAGTCCTTCGCTTTCCTCATTTGCAGTACGAATGCCCCAGCGAACCATGGCAGCAAGAAAATAGCCTACAGTTTCACAGTGCGAACTCCCAGAGAACCTTCGCTGTCCCCTTCGCAGCGCGAATCCCCCAACGAACCGTGGCAGAAAGAAAAACAACACAACGTTCGCAGTGCGAACCTCACGCGAACGTTCGCTTTCCCCTTCGCTGGCCATTCACAGTGCGAACCTGCGAAACCAGAAAACCCAGAAGCGCTAACATAGGTCATTTGGGGTCAAAATCCCTTATTTCTTCTACCCAAACACTTCTAAAACATACTATAACAACCAAAACATAATCCAAACCTAACAACAAGTATTCTATGCAGTTTCTATCGAATTTCATCTGTGAAAACCTCGATTTCTATCAATTGCTCCTAATTCCAATCGATAAGAAAAGTCGCAAAACAACCAAAACAATTACAACAAATAACACATATACATACACAAGCAAGATATAATTGAAACTTCTCACCCTTACCCGATTATTCGTGCTCGAAACGGAGTTCCCGCGATTTTTCCTCTTTCTCCTCTTCTCTCTTTCTTTCTTCTCCTTTTCTTTCTCTTTTTTTTCCTTTCCCTTTCTTTTCTCTCTTTTTCTATACACTTTCTATTTATTAAAAATATCTAATCCCCTAAAAAGACTATTTTACCCCTCAGCTCAAATATCTCGCAAACGCTCTCAAAACGCGATAAAACATAAACATACCGATGAAATATATTTCAGGAAATAAAAATTGAAAAGAAATGATAATTTAATGCAAATATTTTATCTATTAGAGAAACTAACCAATTAACTCAATTAGCAGGTAAAATACAATAAATTCACACATTTCACAAAATTCACATAAATGAAATAAATAAATACAATTAAATAAATCGGGGCGTTACAATACCAAAGTGTAGAAGAATAATTTTGTGCACTAACTATTTGTCAAGTGTGCAGATACTCAAAGATTATAACAGAATCTTTGTATGGACTCCATGCCTTGAGAATTAGGTGTGTGTCTATTGTATGGACTCTTTGTTTGACTCTATGCATGCAATACCATATTGCTCCAGTTATGCACAACTCGTATTGAATTTCTCCCCACCTTTCCTCTAATATGCTGCCTATGCCAGCTCTCCGGTGTTGTACTCTACACACTGTTGAAGGACGTAAATCAAGTAAAGCGTTAATAAGAAGTGTAGTCGTATGACGCATGATGATACACGTTAGCGTAGACTTCAAACCCAATTGTTTTGGATCAAAGTGTTCAATTTAATACAACATCTTTCTTCCAACTTTTGAGAGAGCTCTTCGTGCCCTTCCAACTTCAATAAATAAAATTCCCTTTTGGGAACTACATTTTAGTTCTTAACTCTCAAAAATCATTCAGCATGTTCTTGAGAGATAAACTTGTATGTTGGATAGTTAGGTTTTTGTAGGGCGGTTGAAGTGGATAATGTAGCGGAAAAAATCGTGAGTGCAAGCTATTGAGTAACTTAACTCAAAAATGCAAGAGTCGCCACCACACTTTTATTTTATCCAAAAGGAAAGGAAAGGAAAAAGAGCGAACAAAACCTAAGCAAGTTCTAAAACAAGAACAAAAGAAAAGAGACTGGGTATGGGGGTTGGTTAAGCTAAGGGAAGGTGTTAGCACCCAAAACGTCTATAGTACTCTATAGGAACCCTTTGAAATATCTACGCTTTTTAGTTTGAAAAGGTTTGTTTGAAATGAGATTGGGGAGATGGGAAGTGAAATATTTTTTAAGATTTTTGTGTTTGGAGAGACTTATCGCCTCATGCCTACGCACCCACAAAGTGCAATATAGGATCAAAACCCCGTAGTTTGTGGTACAAATAACAAAATTGGGTTGTTTTGATTGATTCTAAAAGTAGATATAACTTGTCATTTCCAAGCGAATAGTTCCTCTTAAAGAGGTGACTCATGTCTAAACTTATGAAAAAGATTTTAAAAGAAAAAGTGCATAAGGCACAAAAGGTTTGAATGAGTTTGAATACATTTTGTCTTTTTGAAAAGAGTCAAAATATGATTAACATTGATAGACATTTATTAAAAAAATGAAGTTTGAAAAATGCACTTGACAAAAGTCAAGGTTTTATTGTGAAAGAGATTATAGTTTTGAAAACAAGAAGGTTTTGAAAAAGGGAGAAGATTTAAAAATTGAAGAATGGGTGGAGAAAAAGTGACTACCCTAAAAGAAAAATAAAAGTTAGAGTAAGAAATATCTAACCACATGATAGCAAAATCCATAGCATAAGCACAAGCAAAAAATTCCTTTCGGTTTGAGCAAAAGCTATAATAAAAAATCCAAGGTCTCCCATCTCCAAAAGCATAGGGTAAGGATACTAGATCTAAGTTCGAAGTCCAAGGTCCAAGTCCATTCACAAAGCCAAAATAGTCCGGAATTAAGAGAACCAAGTCTTTTAAGTGTTTAAGTATTTCTTAATGTCTTAAGAGGAGTATGGTCCAAGTGGACAAAATCAAAAGAGCATAAACATAAACATGTGTCCAAGTGGACAAAAAGGAAATAAGATGATAATATGATAAAAAAGGAACAAAAAGTGCTAAAAGTAAAGGCATAAAGTAAATGACAAGAAAATAAAGAGAAAAAATTAAAAGGCACAAAGTAAAGTTAGTGCAATTATATAATTAGTATGTTAGTGTTAGTGATGGAGAACAGTTGGTGGTTTTCCGGAGAATACTCGACTAGTGAACCATAAGCATGAAAACATGAATCTATACATCATTAAGGAAGAGGCTCCAACTCGGATAAAATCGACGAGTATGCCAACTAACTCCCTTAATAACAAGGAGACAATCTATTTCACACCACACTATAGAGAGTAGGAGATTGAAAACTCTCTTACAAAAATGAACCGATTCCAATTTCGGGACAATTTAACGCTATGTTAAGCAATCATAATCGGACTTATGTAGAAGCCACGGCTATCTGAGGCCGGTCAATAACAATGTTTGTGTTAATACAAGTTAGAGAAATGACATATAGGTCATTCTCCTAAAATGTGCCACACTAAAAGAAAAGAGATAGTGGTCTCATCTTGATCATAACTTCAAAGAGAAGTCTAATGATATGTAAGATTTTCATTGACCAAAAGAAAAAAGGAGAAGAGGGGGAAGGGAAGCCAAATTGAATTACAATATTCGAATCATTCCATCTTTAAATTCCATCACTCTTCTTGGTGGATTAAGGTACTAAACCTATCACTAATTCAAAGCACCTAAAACGAATCTAATGATCCACTTAAAGATTGATTTGAACTAATGAAGGTTTATCCAACCTCATCATATACCTAAAAGTCCATGGAATTTAAAAAGAAATTTGATCAAAAAACACCATAATTCAAGGCAAAACAAAAGGAAACGAAAAAGGGAAGAAAAGAACTAAAAAAAGTCCCAAAACAAGCCAAAAAACACATTCTGACATTGGTTAATCGAATAACCATTTCATGTACAAATTGGTTAATCTATTAACACTGGCAGGGCAACAAAAAATTAACACAAAAAATCAGTATTCCATGATTCAATCATTTCTTCAAACACCTCATGATCATGGATGCAATTGAGAATGAAAATTCCATCAAATTAAGAGCAATTAACATCAATGGAATCATAAAATGTTGCTCAAAGAATCAAACAACAAAGATCAACAAGAGATCACATTGTGGAAGATGAGAATTAAGCACAACAATGGTGGATCAAGAGTTTACCACTTCCAAATCTGAAAATGCTTCAAATCAACTTCAAGAACCACACTTCAAAGCTTTGATCTACAAAATTTGATGTTGATGAAGTGTTTTGATGGAGGTTTAGCTTAAAGATTAGTAAGCTTCAAGGAAAAGCTTACTAACTTTAATGGAGGAAGAGCTTTTGGTGAATTTGGTAGTTGAGGAGAATTGATAGAAATTTTTGCAAGGTGAATTTGGTTATTAAAAGATTGTAGAATGAATGAAATGAAGCCTCTATTTATATAATTTAGGCTTGGAAATTTTGATAGCTTGAAGCTTGGTTGGGAGCCAAAATTAGGCTTGGAATTTGAATTTTGAGGCAAAATCAAGATCAAGTGGTGATTAATGAGGGTGTATGGTGGAAATTAATTATGATGAGGTAGGGGGATTATTTTTGTGATGATTTTGCATGATCTAGAATATTCCACATGAGGCCACATTTGAAAATTGGTGCCAAAATGCTGCAGAACCTAAAAATTCTGTTTTTAGAAAAAAAATTGCACGTGTTAATCGATTAACCCATTTTAGGCAAATTTTGGTTAATCGATTAACACAGTGAAAAAATGAGGAAAATGTATTTTTGTTATGTTGTCTTGGCTTTGGCTCGATTTTGTTTGACTTGTCAAAGAAGGCATGTAAATAAACACATGAACCTCAGAGTCTCTTGAATAATAATCAATCAATTCTTAGAAACTCTTAACCAGATGATTTTGAATTGTTTGAATATCAACTTTGACTTTGTTCAGATGAATTTCATTCGAGCTAAGGGACTAGTTTTTGACATTCTTGATCCAAATATCTTCCTGAAAAAGTCAGTAAAAGGAAAACAAACATATTTTTGGATTTTGATTAAAGGTTTGTAAACATAAGCAAATAAAGGCAAATAAGAAACACACAGATGCTCGGTGATCCCTGCAAGGCATAAACCCAAAGATGAGTGGGATAGAGGAACCAAAGCATGATCTTGTTTGTGATGCTAAGATGCAAATGACATGTGGAATCTTAGGGGTAAAAATTAGGGTACAACAGATAGGGCGGAAACTTTGTTGCGCTTTGGTGCCATTGACTCTACACAAGTAAATTCTCACAACAAACAACGTAACACGACAAAAAGTGAATAACAATATTAGAGGATAAGGGACTATTGCACTTTAGTAGGAGAAAGCAGGAAAAGGAATATAATTGTATGAAAAAGTGACAAAGAAGTCACTATTTATAGCCATGGATTCATTGCTACCGCGGCACCATCCACACTGCATCATGCCACGATGGGAATGGTAAAAATCTCAATGTCTTTATTCAATAAATAGATTACATGGAAATACGCCATAATGCTTTTTCCATAGCACCGCAACGCGTCCTTCATCATGCCATGACACAGGACAACATGGAAGGATTTTCCAGTGTTGAAACTTCACTTTTCTACAATTTTTTTAAGTCCCCACATTTTTCACATTGTTACTTTCTAGCCCTATTAAAACAAAAATAATTCACTCAAAGCAAATAAGTTGAAATTTAGATAACTAAAATGAAAACTTAGAAAAGAAAAAATATATAATTTTTTCGAACCTGATGGGTTTCCTCCCATTAAGCGCTTCTTTACTGTCATTAGCTTGAATACTGTATCCTAAGGTTGTCTATGCGCAAAAGATACCCTCGTGTCGGTTAATTTACCTCCGATCTATTTTTCATCAATTTTTGTTCCTGTAACTTGGTAGCATTCATCCTTGTCTTCAATATTTTGCATCCATTCAAATGCGTTGAAAACTACCTTCTCATTATTAAAATTCAGGCTTAACTCACGCGACTCCACATTAATCAATGCTTTTCCCGTAGCTAAGAAAGGTCTTCCCAATATCACTGAAGCATCCAAACTTTCATTTATATCTACTACCATAAAATCAGTTGGAAATACCAATCCATCCATTTTAACTAGCACGTCCTATATGACCCCATAAGGATAAGTAATTGAGACATCAGCCAATGTAAGAGTCATATTTATTGGTTTTGGATCCCCTAATTTCAACTTCTTTACTAATGTAAGAGGCATTAAGTTAGTGTTAGCCCCTAAATCACAAAGTGCTCGTGGAATCTTAACCTATCCTATGGTACAAGGTATGTTGAACCTTCCCGAATCCTTCAGCTTGGGTTGAAGTTTCCTTTGAATTATAACACTACATTCTTCTGCCAAAGCTATATTCTTACCCAAATTTGATTTCTTCTTTCTATAAAACCACTCTTTCATGAATCTAGGATATTTAGGCATTATTTCCAAAATTTCATGAAACATAATACTTACTTTGAGTTTGGCAAGAATCTCTTTGAATATTTTGAAAATCCACTCATATTCTTCTGTCTTAGGTTTCTTCTGGATGATTCGGTAAGGTAGCTTGACATAGTAAGTGTTAGACGAAGGCGACTTATCTAGACGGGGCTGAATATATCCCAAGTAAAAAATTTACTTTACAAAAACTATTTTCAAAAAACAATGGCTAGCGGAAGTGACTTGGATCGATTTGTCTTAACCGAACTGCTATCGAAAAACTCATATATGCGTATATGAAAACCAATTGAAGATAATGATAAGCAAAACGATCAATATGTGTTAATCATAATCACTTGAAATCTACTCAACAAGTAACGCTACTCCTAATGATAAATAACACAAAAATACTATTGAGACAAATTATCGAACACCTTGTGTGCAGTTGATTCTGTTTGGTAATTTGTATGATTTTGTTGATCTTAAAATCCAACTACAATCTAAAGAATTGCAATTAACTCAACAAAACATTTTTCAAATGCTTTTCAAAAGAATTAACCAACCTTAATGATCACACAATTGATGAACTCAAAAATTTGCAAATGAAATATAAGATATATATATATAGAGAGAGAGAGAGAGAGATAGAAAGAGAATACATGAGTAGCATCTTGCATAAAAGAATTACCCTCAGGAACATCATGAGAAGTACCAATTGGTTGATCATCAACCTATGTGTCTCAGCAACATCATTTTCAAACCCTGCAGGATCATCAAAATTATATATCTTCATACTATTCTTACCCATATAGAAGTAGTACGCCCGACGATTTACATCCCAAAAGTGGCCTATGTTGGTTAGGGTACGTTGAGAGAACTCTTGAGCCTGGCCTAAAAATCTATAAGTAAGATTAGGCATACCAATGTTGAAGTAGTTCAAAATCTTGGCAATCATAAGACATAATAGAATGAAGTCCCTTTGTTGCATTCTTTAATGGAGAACATGCGAGACAAAAAGTAATGTGCCCAATTAATATTAAACTTGTTCAAAAGGATATAAACCATATGAATTTCAGCACTATCTATTCTTGTGAACCCTTAATTCTTTGGGCGCAAAACATGAGAAGCCAACCACATCAAAATCCTAGGAACCATCTTCAGTTGACCAGTTGTAACAGGATCATAGCAATCATTGGAAGAGGGGCTTTAAGTAACTGATTCAGATGTATGTTCCACTTGATGAAGGTTGGTTTCCGTCACCAATGGGTCAGGCTCATCATCATCTTCAGCATCAACAATAGTAATACCAAAGAAATACTTCCAAAGATCATCGGTGAATTCATAAACAATGTTACCTATGGTGAACTTGAAAGATGAACCTCTCATATCATGTAACCCAGAGTAGAATACATGGATGAGGAGTTCATTATAGTCTTGTGCAAGTTTCAGAAAGTAATCAATTTGTTGATGCATAACAAGACTAACCACTTTTGGAATATCCAAACAACCAACCACAATAGGCTTCCAAACATATTGCTTCACAACAAGTCGGTGTTGGTGCTTTTCTTCAAATTCCTTAGCACACCTAGTTGAAATAAATGAAAATGGAGTTTTCAGAACATCAGTTAATGTAGAAGCCTTACCCTTACTTTTAGAATCACCCTTGGATCTTGCAAGCTTAGGTGCCATGGAAATTCGTTTAAACAGAATTTGCACGCCAAGTGTTCGATGGAATGTGTGAACGAGAAGTGAATGGATTTGAGAGATAAATGATTACCCACAAACTCAAAATAGACAAACAAACTCAAAAACACACACAGTTGTGAAGAAAAACAAAAAAATGAGAGCAAATTTGGAGTTTTTGAGAGTTTGGTTGAATGAGGGTTTTTGAAGATGAGATGAAGAAAATTGATGAGGATGCTAATGATTTGTTATAAATGAATGTTGATGATATGTGGTGAATGAATCTAACAAGAGTTAATGCCAATTGATTGATTACAAGGCTCAAGATGAAATGCAGAGATTAGGAGATTTGAGTGCATGTATGAGAGTGAATGAGCAATGTAGTGAAATTGCCCACAAATGACTTATCAGTCGACCTCTTGGAAGCATGTACCGACCTAAAAAGGCCATGATTCGACACATACTAAAACAAGTTTGAAAATTTTCAAAAATTAATTCTACGTGCGACCTATACAGACATGAGTCGACACATACTGAACCAATTTCAAAAAATTCAGAAAATTGTTTTTATGTTCCGGCCTATACGAAACATGTGTCGACACATGAGGTCCAAGAACTTAAAATTTTGACACATATAAATTTGGGATGACTTTGGAAGACTCAGCTTGACTAATGCATAATTAATTTATGAAAGACACATGCATATGATTATTTTTCATGATTTGCTAGCCAATAACATACAAACACTTAAATGTAAGCATGAAATATTAAAATATATATAATACATGTGAAGATATTTAGAATGAGATCACTATAAACATATTAAATGAAACACACAATGCTTATCATTTGAAATTTTTGGAAATGAACACTCATAACATGTATCATACACACAATATATCACATACCTTTGAATAATAAAAGAAACTGACTTACAAAGCAAAAATTGAAATGATATTACCTCACAATATGAATGAAGGAGGATGCATATGCATTCCACAAGGAACTCTCAAACGAAAGTTGGAATAAATTCAAAACGTGACACAAACCTACAACAATGATCTTACCACCTTTCACTTTGACAAAGTATCCAATAATGTAATTTGTAATGAATATAAGAAGATTATTTATTTGATGATCATCCTTTTTGGTTGGACTTTCATACTTGTCTCTTTCATGATAGCTACCTTACTCCTCCTCAAGCTTCATCGTCTTAGTTTGATCAATCCCTTATTCAATTTCCTTGAGCATGTCTCTTGAAGATACATCTACATCCTAAAACGAAATACATTTTCCACATTTCTTGGATAAAAGCATTACAAGTAATCTACACATTTTTACCAATTAAAGAACACTAGTTGTTGACCTGCTTAGTAACACAACCCTTCTTCCTTGCCACAAAGTCAACGAAATAAGGAGATGTCACCCGTATCATGTCTTGAGCAACCACAAACGAGATCCCATACTCTCTTTATAGAGTTAAGACATTTATCCAGCAAAATCAACAAGAAATGCTAAGTACCCAATCTTCATTGGGTCCTTGAGGGTGAGTGAAACCTTTGTTGAATTTAGGAAACTATTTAAAAACACCTTTAGGCACAAGAAATTTCCCAAACTTGCATTTTGCAATGGTATGACCCTTCTTGCAACGAAAGTGACAAGTTAAATGGTGTGAAGAGTGACCTTTGTTATTTTGATCCTTTTCAACAATGTTATACCTTCTGTAAGGATTATGAGAAGGCATTTTATATTTATTAGTATCAATAGCAAAAGTGACCTTTGATTGTAATGCCATGCCAATTTAGCTTTAAGAGTATTTACCTCTCTTTGCCAAATGTGATAAGTTTCATAACCAAACCATGAAGGTTCTTCATCCTTATCTTTAACTTTTTGAATATCTACCATAGATTTCTTAAGAGCTTCCATATTCTTTTAGGTTTCCAAAACTTTAGCTTCTAAATGTGCAAAGATTCTTTTGTTTAAAGCTAACTTTTTGAAAGCGTCTATGATTTCTCTATGTAGATTTTCAAAAGCATTTTGCAACTCCGAAAAAGACAATTTATCAACATGTTCATATTTAGAGTGACTTACATTTTTTTTCTTCTTTTCATGATAGTAAGCCGAGAGACAAACATTTTCTGATTCTTCCTCATCACTTGAGGAATCACTATCGTTTTCCCACGGAATATAGGCTCTTCTAGACTTGCTAGATTTCTTGTGATGGCCTTTCTCTTTGTCTTTCTCTATCAATGGACATTTCGGCTTGTGATGGCCGATTTTGCCACAATTGTAACATGAACGTATTGATCTTCCTTTCTTGTCATCATCTTCCTTTGATGAGTTTGATTGTCTTCTAAATTTGTTGAGGTTTTTGTCGGAGAACTTTAAACCATTTCTTTTGATGTACTTATTGAATCTTTTCACAAAAAGTCTCATATCTTCATCATCCAAATTCTTTTCATCTCTTGTTTCATAATCACTTTGCTCATTGGTTATGGACTTTGAACTTGAAGCCTTTAGAGCAATAGACTTCTTTTCTTCTTCCTTGTCTTTACCTTTCTCCTTCTTCATCTTCTTCTCATGAGTTTTCTCATGTTTTTCCAAGTAAGTGAGTTCTTGCTCATGTTCTTCTATCATGCCAAATAAAGTTGCGAGATCAAGTGTTTTAAGATCATTCACTTCTTTGATCGCGGTGACCTTGGGTTGCCATTCCCTACTAAGACACTTCAAAACTTTATTAGTAGTTATATAATTAGAGATAGGATTACCTAGATCCTTCAAACAATTAATAAGATGTATGAACCTCTTTTGCATGTCAGCAAAGGTTTCACCATGCTTCATGCGAAATAGTTCAAACTCTTGATTTAAAGTATTGATCCTAGCTTCATGCATAAAATCAAGGTTGAAGATGAAGAAGACTCTTTGTATGTTTCAAATTTCGTTTATGATTTTACAGAAATCATTGAAAAAAAATGATTCATGTAAGAGGTATATATATGTGAGCAAGTATGAAGCAAAAGGAATGGAAAACAATGCAAATTTTCAAGATTTTTGATGCATGTGTCGACCTATGTAAGTCATAAGTCTACCTGTAAAGGTCATGTGTCGACCTGTAGAGGCAGCACATCAAACAAAGCCTACAAGCTTTAAAATTCAGTACATGAGCCGACCTGAAGTTCGTATGTGTCGACCTGTAGAAGAAATTTCTTTCTATATGTCGAACTATAGAGTGTATGTGTCGAAACATCGATGTTTCTCATATAAAAAATATGTTTTTGATACATGAAACCTTTTCTTTGATGCACAAATCTTTTCTAAACCTTTTCCAACATGATGTTATGCTTCCTAATGATAGGATGCACAACTAGATTCAGCTGATACCGTCCAATGTACCTAAACACTAATGTATCCTAGTTTTAACATCATAGAAAATACATCTAACAGGAAGTTACACTCATAGTAAGGTAGTTTGGGACTCGAATCATTGAAGATTTGTTTCTTTGTTCTTCTTAAGGGCGAGTTTCTATCTATTAGCTTATCAAATATATCCCTCCTCATAGAGTATTCACTCGTTTTTTTTCACTCACCTCTTTTTCTTCTTCCACTTCTCCCTATCTTTCCATATCCCATGCTTTATCTACTTCTTTAATCTCATTTTGACTCACTTATTTTGTCATAACACTAGCATTCCGCTGCCAATATGGTGCTCCACTTCCTAATCCATTGCGTTAAAGGCTCATTCTTTATATTGTCAATGTTGTTACCCACAAGTCCTCCCGTAGAACATGGTATTTCTACTACCTACCGAGACAATTGCTCTATTTGCACTTATAATTTTTTTTATTGATGCCTCGTGATTCTTGCTCATGTTTTCATGTTGCTTGTTTACCTGTTCAAAACCAGTTCGAGTCATTTGGATGAATTTATTTAAATGTTATTCAAGTGGAGATGGTTTCCTATGGAATGGAACTTGTTGTGTTTGCTGAGCCCCTTGATTAGCATTAGATGTTTGATTGTTGCTCTGTTTCAAGTTATGATGATCTTTCCAACCTAGATTATGTGTTTTGGTGTAAGGGTTGTTCTTTTGGAAATTGGAAAATTGAACTTCTTCACTGCTCACTTTTGGAACACACATCCCATTCGAATGTCCTTCTCCGTAAATATCGCTTTTCAAATGTTGTACTTGACTTACATTGGCCTGATTAAGGTTGCTCTCAACCAATTTTTTGTTGAGGAGGTGGATTTGAGCTAGTAATGCAGTGTGTGTATCCAATAATAACACACCTTTAGACGCGCCATCACTTTCCACTATCACCCCTTTTTCACTCTTTGAATGATATTCATTCAAGCACATCTTCTTAACTAGATCTTTTACCCGTACTTCAGTCAAGACTCATATTGTACCTCCCGCTGAGGCATCCAAAAGCATCCTTGTTTGACTTCTAAGACCTTTTATGAAAATTTTCATTTGTTCCATGCTTCTCATGTTGTGATTAGGACACCTTTGTAATGACATTTTAAATCTTTCCCATGAGTCATACAAGGATTCAGTCGTTTGTTGCTCAAAGTTTGTGATCTTGGTTATTCTCTCCATAAATTGAGTGGTGGTGGAGAACCTTTCCAGAATTTTTTTTTAGATCCTTCCACGTTCCAATAGTTCCATTGGGAATACCTAATAACTAATCCTTTGCTCTTCCAATCAATGAAAAGATGAATAGCCTCAGCTTCACCTGATCACCAGTTATACCCGTTGGTCTACACATTGAACCAATTTCATAAAAGCGAGTTAGATGCTTCTAAGGATCCCAGACCGCATTTCCATCGAACAGGTTTTCCTTTAAACCTGAAAAAACATAATTTTTGATGTCAAAAGTAGCAGGGTTAGCAAGTATGAAACCCATAGAAATTTGTCCTGCATCAGTCCATTTGTAGTAGCCTCTAATGGTTTCTGGTAGTTGCTCATCGATGGTTTCTTCTTGTTGTTCGATTTTGTTATTATAAGAAACGGTTGTACTTTTCTCTACTAATTCTTCTTGCGCTAAAAGTGATTCTCTCGCTACTTTCCGATTTGCTCGTGCAGTATTTTCATTTTCTAGATCAAATAGTACTAGCTTAAATCTCGAACCTCGAATAAACAAACAAAGATACCTTTAGTAGTATTGTCCAAACAAACAATTCAAAAATAAAAGATAAATAAATAAATAAAAAATAAAAAATTTCACACACAAAAATTGCATTGTTGAAATTTCAGTAATCCCCAACAACAACGCCAAAAACTTGTTGATAAATTGGTAAGTGTACCGGTAGTGTCAAAGTAAATATCGTCTCCACGAGGATTGAAATTTAACAAGGTGTACAATTGTGTAAATTAAATGCAACAATGAGGGGTTTTTGAGTTTGAAAGCAAAAAGGATAATAAAAGGTTATCAGGTTGCGAAAGGCGATTAGGTTTCCTCTTGAATCCCCTGTATGTGTTTGTTGATGCTAGCGCATATCTACCCTTATGATGATTAATTCAATTACCAAGAAGGTCTAACTAAGCCAATATACCCAATATCTTGGTGTATACCTCACTATTCTAAGTTATAATCCCCTAATCTCTTAGGACAATCCAATAGTTAAAATAGGCGGTGTTAGTTCGTTAAACCCTAAGTCACAACCTTACAATTTCCTATCTCTAGCTTAATTAATAGGTTGAACAATTATCTTAAATCTGATTCTCATAGTTAGGGTTAGTACTCAAAATGAATTTGAATCAATACATGGACATTTGTAAACTAATGTAAACCAATAAACACAAATATTAACTAAATAGAAAACTGAATAATCAAAAGTCTAAATAGTACAAAGACCTAACATATGGTCTTAACAAATCCATACAGGTTAATCTAAATGAAACATAACCTAAGAAAGTTATCAACGCATAGCTAAATAATTCATAAATTAAAGATACATGGATTAGTGGTTAGAATTCAACTTCCGATGTTGAAAACCTTCGCTCTAGAGCTCCACAGTATTTCTCCATAGTCAGAATTAGGCTGCCAAAAGAAGATCCTCTAAAAGTGTGCCAAAAATTCCTTAAAAAATCTTTAAAAGGAGTCGAGCCACATGTGACATCGCGCCATGATGCTAATGTGTCGCACCATAATGAGTTGAGCATTGTGACAGGATGGGGCGTGATGGTTGCAGTTCAGAATTGCCTCAAATTTGCTCTTTTTTTCACACCATTTCTTCATATTTTCTTCATTCTTCTTTTTTATTCCATTTATTCAAAAACATGGTAAATCCTAGTCAAACTCAACCAAAATGCCCTAAAAATTACGTGTTGACAGAGTGTCATCATTCTCTTAATGAATTGTTGGATAAATGAGCTAGTGGAAGGTAAATGATATTTTGAAATCAAAGAGGAAGAATATTGAAGAATAGATGAAAATGGAAAGACTGAGGGTCATACCTTTATGAATAAATAATTTCCTAATAAGCCAAGTAGAAATCTTCAAGGTCCTATATATCATTTTTGTGACAAAGCATTAAGGGTCTTAATGACAGGCATGAGAACAAAAGAAAAATTTAATTATTTTACTACATTAACTACACCATTAATCTCAAGGTTTTACCATCTTACCCAAAGCTGATCATTAATCTTGAATGATTTACCACCAACTTCTCGTGACACACCATAACAAAAAATCCAACCCAAATACACATGTCAATTAACATGTCACTTGGTGTCGCCTCCGAGCACACCCTGATCATTCCGCCCTTACAAGCATTGTGCTTAAGGAACTTTGGTATGAAATGTTCTAGCTTAATCATTTTGTCTTTACAGGCATGTGAAAGTAGTATTTTAACCAAATTGTAGTGTATATTTGTTTGTATCGTCTCCACATGGACTTCTACGATATTCAAAATTCGTCCAATAATTTATATGGTTCTAAGCAAAGTAGTTTGAAAAGTTTGTTTGTTTATTTGATAACTAGGTTAAAATAACAACAAATAAAAATAAGATTTAACAGATGAATTGAGATTGTTGTGGTTAGATTTCATTATTCATTCCTCATGCATTTTCCTGATCAATTATGTATATTCTTTGCCATTAGTTAATATTATCACCTATCACTCTACGTCTATTATTTATGCCTAAACAACAATGTGAAATCAATTGTATTACTTATATATGATTTTTCCATCTGAATAAATAATACAAATAATTAAGTTTCGACATTATACGCGAATGTTAAACCTAAATTCGTGTAAGTTTATCATCTAACAGATAAAAATATTTGATCTAGTTAAGAAGAGTAATTATCAATATCAGTTCAAAACTAGTATAATAAGTTATTAGTAGCTAATTCATAAGAAGCATTAGGAACGAAGAAGATAATCATCTATATTAATGAATAAATAGAACATACATAATACCACGATTAAGATGAATACATGAAAGTTTGGATAACTACATTTGACCCAAATAAAATAGAGTTTAACTACTCTTACTCACAATATCTTTATAATGATGATCACAAAGAAAGATATGAAAAAGCATCCACGACGATTTCTGGGTCAGATAGAGCCTCCACCTTTGATTCTTAAATATTTCACTTAGAAAATTTCCCTCTCAATTCTCTTATTGTTATATAATTGAATTTAACTTAAAAAATATGGAATGATGGAGTTTTGAAATGAATGAATGTTGAATGAACATACTAATGACTCTATTTATATAGTTATGTTATGGTGTTCTTGTAACACCCCATTTTTAGTAAATTATTTTATTTTAATTTAATTATAATTTTATGTGTTTATTTGATTATTATATCTGGATGATTAAATAAATGTGGGTGAGAGGAAGGGTCTGTGACATTATGGTAGGGTGTAGAGAGTAATTAGAGAAAGATGAAATAAATTAGAATTATTTTATTAGTTAAAATAATGATTTGATTTTTATTATTTAAATAAAATAAAAGAAATAAGAATGTGTAGAGAAATTAAGGGCAAACTGGTAATTGCGAGAATAATTTGGGGGTAGAAGAGAGAAAGCCTAATTAGGAGAAAATAGATTTATTAGAAAAAGAGAGAAGTGTGAAGAAAATCAGTTTTCATTGTACATAAAAACTTGGAAAAGAGGAGAAGGAGTCCAGGGCAAGAGAAAGCATATGAAGAGTACCCATTAGTAGAGCTTGGAAGAATTTTGTAAGAGAAATCTAAGGTAAGGGCGAGAATAATCTTCAATAAGGGCTTATGCAAGAGGCGTAGGGTAGAGGAGTCTTTAACCTTCTATAGGGTTTGTTCTTCCTTCGAGTTATGATGAATGTTGATTAAAATTTGATGATAATTCTGTTTTTACATGCTATAATGTGAATTGCAATTATGTGTTGACATGTTGTTGTTGTGTTCTTGAAATCAATTGAATCCGTGAAAATTTTATATGAGATTGAGTAATTTAGGCATGAATATAAGTGTTTAATTCATGAGAAAAATGGATAGATTGATGATAATTATTATGATATATGTATTGATCTTGTTAGAAAATATATGGGGATGTTTTTGAATGAACAAAATTGGAAGTGGTTTGGTGGTTGAAGTTGGAAATTGGAAGAAAATCACGTAACAGAGAAAACTAGAATTTTTGGAAAAAAACTATAGTGACAATCGATTACATCAATTGACAATCAATTGCATTAGTCTAAATTAAAAAAATAATAACAGTGCAATCGATTGTCCATCACAGAAAAGTGATTTTTTACGAAGTCACTAACGAAATGTGTTTTAGTGACAATCGATTGGATCAGGATGACAATCAATTACATCAGGCCAAATAGTGAAAAAATATGCTTTTGTTTTGTTGTGTTGTCCGACGGTTTTGGCTGTATCTTTTGATCTGTAGGTCCAAATAATGTGCCGCTTGAAGCGTTAGAAAGCTAACCCGCAGAGCTACCTCACGCTAGTACTTGGTGAAATGTTTGATTTGTATTCACTTAGAGAATATAGGGATGTTTATGATGATTTGTATGATTGGTTAGAGAATCGTTATGTTTATACAATGATGTGTTGGGGTTTTGGTGAAGTAACATGAATGAATGCTATGATGAATGTGCTTATGAGTTGTGAGTATGCGTTGATAAATTATACCTATTGAGACGTGTATTGTTTATTTAAAGGTGGGTTTCATGTATGTGAGTTAATAATTTTATTGACTTGAATTATTATATGTGCCCGAGTTATGTTTCTATGACGAGATGTTAAGCATTGAGAATAAGTATGAAATATGAGAATGTTGTGAATGTGAATTATTTTGAGTTATCCTTGTTGTACTGTTGCATGTTTGAAATATAATTATGTTGAGATGAATTATTAGCATGCTTGTGTTGCACTATTGATTGATAATGTGCATTTTGTGATTTTGGTGTGATGTAATCTAGATAGGGGATTACTCGAG
This sequence comes from Lathyrus tuberosus, assembly GCA_022829125.1. Classification (NCBI taxonomy): domain Eukaryota; kingdom Viridiplantae; phylum Streptophyta; class Magnoliopsida; order Fabales; family Fabaceae; genus Lathyrus; species Lathyrus tuberosus. The sequence goes on along the minus strand of JALAZF010000101.1, from coordinate 12,046,478 downwards.
TTGTCAATGCATTTATGAGGGGATCAGAGAGGGCTCTTAATGCACTTATTTGATGATATGATCATGTATCATAAGAGTTGTGTCAAGAGGCATGTTAGCTAGTTTAAAGAGGGGACTAATGGCTTGTCCCAAGCTCAGAGAGGGGACCTGGTTCCAGAGAGAACCAAATATTGAGCTGGTACCACATGTATATGCATTGAGTTGCATAATCGAGTTGCATTTTGAGTGTGAGATGCATAATGAGATAAATGCATATGATATTAATGTTGTGTGTAATTGGTGTGTGATTGGTATGAGAATGAGTTGTGATTGATGTGCTGATGTGAGAATGTAATTGATATATTATGATTTGGGGATGTGTAGATTATGTTATATGGTGATATTCTACCTTGGAGTATATGCCTGTTATTATTGAATGTGATTTCTCACCCCTTTTGTTTGAATGTTGCCTTTAAATGGGCATCGTGCAAATACTCGAGAGTAGAGTCGCTGCTGTGAGTGGAAGCTTGTTCCTGGAGATTTCTTTTAATTACTTATTTTAGCTTTGGTTATGCTCTGATATGTAACACTGGAGAGCGATTTCTTTGTTTTATGTTGAGATATTTGAGAGACACTGTATGCTCTCGTATTTTATGTTTTTGTATGATAAGCATTTGGAAAAGACTTACGAGTCTATACGTTTTAATCCTGATATGAGATTTATTATGAGGTTTAAATTGGTGTGTTTTAATTGAGAATTTCTGCTGCTATGATACCTTAAGTGAAGGCGTGCAAGCGATGACTGATGTTGCATGTTTATTTAAATTAAGTGTTACATGATCAACGAGTGTGTGTTTCGAGATGTGTAACATCTTATGTGTGAATGTTGTGAAAAATATCTGATTTAATTATAATTATGCGTTGGGGAAATAGGGTGTTATAATTCTCACCCAACGAAGCCTTTAGCTCGCTTAACGAGCTTTCTTTTCTTCATCAGTAAGTCTTGTTCAACTTGTCCAAGTTGGGTTTTCCGCCTTATCTCGGTTACAAAGCGTCCTTGCTTGCTAAATGAGAAAACCTTTTCTTCACCCTTAAGTTACTTAATCAAGGGGTCTTTTAAACTGCCTTTGCTCGTCCAACGAGTTTGTCACCTCACTTCGCAAGTTTTCTTTCTTATGCATGAAGTAAAATGGTCGGGAAGTGATCTCCAACTGCATGTGCTTTCATAGCGAGCTTATATCTTATCTTGGCAAGGATGAGTTGAAAATATGCTTTATTTCTGTCCTGTTTCGGTCATGTCTTTGGTTGGGCAAGCCTCTGCTTTGCCCAACGAGTTATGTGCTACTCAGTTTATGCATTTTGTGATTTCTCTAAATGATTTGATATGTACTCATGAATATAATAATTAAAATGTTGATACGCGTTTTTATCTCATTTTTATGATAGGTTGGAGGGTTTCATGTTTTTCTTGTGTCTTAAGTTAGTAGGTGTTTATGTTAAATGAGTAATTTTGGCACTAATGAAGGTATCGTGCTCGAGAAAATGTAGATTGGAATGTTCTAGCTTAATCACTTTTTCTCTTACATGCTTCGTGCTTGAGAGATTGTTAACTAGAATATTTTTTGCCAGGCCCAAAGAGCTCGACCTATCAACTCTCCAACCTTTAAATGGAATGAATAATACTTGGGCAAAAGGAAACAAGGTTGTGTGGCAAACAAATGATCAGTCCCAACCCACCCTGTTATATCTTGTCTTTTGGAAGAACATGTCAAAACATGTGATAAATGAGCCGAACATGATTCCAGTAGTCAATAACTGAAGTATTCATTCGTCCTAGGCGATTGACCTTATCTTAAACATTAAAGGATGACTCATCCTAGTCATTCCACTAATCAATCAAAGTTTGGAGACGTGCAACCTATTTTTCAAACATCATAACCAATCTCTCCACCGTTATTCTCTTTCTGACGACCACATCTATAAATACCGAACTAGGTATTTTAGTAGATTCATCCATGTTAGAACAAGATTTGGTTCTGCAATAATACCTCTGAGTTTTGACAATAACAAACAAGTATGTTTGTATGAACAATTTTGGTATTCTAATATTTGTTATTTTTGAGAATTTAACAAACAGATTCTGCTTCTGATAAATAGCGTGGCTAAGTTGTTAGAAGAGAATTGTTCCGCTTTTGCGCTACATTTGTTCTGCTGAACAGTAGCATTTGCTTCTGATGACTCTGAAGCTGTATGACTTTGATATGATGACTTAAGAAAAACAACTTCTGAAGATCTGAAGATAGAAGTTCTGATGAACAAGTCCAGATGCTGAAGAGTTAAGAAAACAAGTTCTGAAGATCTGAAGACAGAAGTTCCTGATGAACAAGTCCAGATGCTAAAGACTTAAGAAAACAAGTTTTGAAGATCTGAAGACAGAAGTTCTAATGAACAAGTCCAGATGCTGAAGACTTATGCTTCTAAGACTACGGGTTCTGAAGACCAAGTGCTGAAGACTCTGAAGATGTAGCTCTGCAGACTCTAAAGACTTGAAGCTCTTAAGACCCAAGTAACATTTTCCCTTCTTCTAACTCATGCTTTCAGAAACCTCTGAAGTCAGGAAGTTGAGCAGACTAAGCAACGAGGTACAATAGTACAACAGTACGATGAGGGCGCTTTGCTCCACTACCGGATAGGGCGGACACAAGTGTACTATTTGTCCCCCACATTCTTTCAAGCCGCCATAATTTTGAAATGTCAGAAATATCCTTCAACGGTCATATCTATGCATGGCTATATAAAGGTTTGAAGACTTCAAGAATGAGCTAGCCAACAATACCAGAATTTTCACTGTTTATACACTCTATTGTTAATACCATTCTTAAGTCAATATTGTTCTTAAAATCTGTTTACTCATCAGCTTGTGTAGAAGCATCATTATTGTAAACAAACCTTTGTAACAAACAGTTGTTTATGTTCCCTAAAGGACCGGGTAGGTCAGAAGCTTTAGGAAGACTAAGACAGTGAGTTTTAGTGTTGTTAGTCACTTGCAGTTTGGCTTGTGCATTGTATTCCTTAAGAGACCGGTTAGGTCAGAATTCTTAAGAAGTCTAGGACTAGTGTGTCTTAGAGATTGTTGTTAGTCACCAGCAGTTGCTAGTGCAGTTGTAATCAGTTTGGTTATAGTGGATTAAGACCTCACTTGAGAGAGGCAAAATCACCTTGGCAGGTGGACTAGACTAGCTTGGGGATTTCTCAAGTGAACTAGTATAAACATATTGTGTTCTTTCTTTTCAGTTTCTCTTACTTTATTATCAAGAAGTGAAGATTATTTGTATAGGGGATTATTTTTAAAGAATAGCTTTTTATTTTAAAAACCCAATTCAAACCCCCCTTTTTTGTGTTTTTCACACCTTCAATTGGCATCAAAGCTCCGGTTCTGAGAAAATAAAAAGTTTGAATTTTTATCACGCACCTAACAGTGTTCAGTACCGATCCAAAGTGTGAAAAACAATGGCTGCCCTAACTGCTTCTAATGTCACTTCTGATAATAATGAAAGAGACTCATATAGTGCAAAACCTCCTATCTTTGATGGCGAGAAATTTGACTATTGGAAAGACAGAATCGAAAGTTACTCTCTGGGATTTGATTTGGATCTATGGGATCTGGTAGTTGATGGCTACAAATTCCCAGTAGACTCTGAAGGCAAAAAGATTGCCAGAAGCTCATCCACAGAGGCACAAAAGAAAACCTACAAGAATCATCACAGAGCAAGAACGATTCTGCTAAATGCTATTTCATATACAGAGTATGAAAAGATTACAGATAGAGAGACTACAAAGTCTATCTTTGACTTTCTTCAGATGACTCATGAAGGCAACGCTCTAAGTCTGAAAAGACAAAGGCTTACCAATCAGAGGAGAACTCAGAAGAATCTGAAGAAGATTCAGACGAAGATGAACTGTCTCTCATATCAAGAAAGATAAATAAGTTGTGTAAACACAGACAGAGCAAGTTCAGAGGGCCGAGAAGAAAAGGTAGATCTGAGTCTACATCTGGTCAAAGGAAAGCTTCTGAAAAAGAAGCTACTTGTTATGAATGCAAGGAGCCTGGACATTATAAGAATGAATGTCCAAAGCTCAAGAAAGATAGAAAACCTAAGAAGGTTTTCAAAGCTAAAAGGGGTCTTATGGCAACATGGGATGATTCAGAGTCAGAAGAAGAAGATTCTGATGAAGAACATGCCAACGTGGCACTCATGGAAAAGACCAGTATAAGCAAAGACTTATCAGAGGATCAATTGACACTTGATGAAGAGTCAGACTCTGATGACGACAAAGAGGTACTTTCTTCCTTATCTCGTTCTGAACTTAAATTAGGTTTATCAGAACTTATGAAAAGGTATCAACTTCTTCTAAGTAAACACACAATTCTGAAAAAGACTTTTGTGGTTGCTTCTGAGAATTCTACTAAGAGCGAGCCAAATATTTCTGATTTAAATAAAAAAAATTCTTTAGAAAAATATAATGCTGCTTTAAAAAGTAAAGTCTCTAAGCTAGAAGAAGAGATTATTTCTAACATATATGTTACTGATGAAGTAATCAGATATGATAGAGCTTTTCAGTACTTCCTTGCTAAAAGCATAGATAGAAGCAAGATGGCTTCAATGATCTATGGAGTTGGCAGAAAAGGAAGTAGAGGTATGGGATATTTAGGACCATCAAAACCATTTGATGAGACTCTGAGTATTAAACTAAAACCTCTGTCTGAACATTTTGTGCCTGTTGGCACCGAACTGAAATGTTCTGAACAAGAAGGTTCTGATTCTGTTGCACCACAATCACAGACACATAAGAAAACTTCTAAGCTTAAATACCATGCACAAATTCCACTTGATTATCCTGTTGCACGGAAATCTAAAGGTGTCAGAACCTATGGAAAGACTAACAAGAAAGGACCCAGAAAATGGGTACCTAAAAGTGAGATAATCTATGTTGCAGACATCCTTGATAGCGCCACTGAAACACCAGTCATGGTACCTGGACAGTGGATGCTCGCGGCACATGATGGGAGAAAGGCGTATATTCCAAGATTTGGAACTTAAGTCTGGAGGCGTCGTTGGTTTCGGAGGAAACCAGAAGGGAAAGATCATTAGCTCTGGAATAGTTGGTAATGGTAAACTTCCTTCCATCAACAACGTTCTTTTAGTTGAGGGTCTAATGCATAACTTATTGTCAATTAGTCAACTTAGTGATAATGGTTATGACGTTATCTTTAATCAAATGTCCTGTAAGGCTGTTAGTCAGAAGGATGGGTCAGTTATGTTCAATGGTAAGAGGAAAAACAATACTTATAAGATCAAACTATCAGATTTGAAAAATCAGAATGTAAAATGTCTTATGTCCGTTAATGAATAGCAATAGGTCTGGCACAGACGTCTGGGTCATGTTAGCTTGAGAAGAATTTCTTAGCTGAACAAGTTAGGACTTGTCAGGGGCTTGCCCAATCTGAAGTATTCTTCAGATGCTCTTTGTGAAGCATATCAGAAAGGCAAATTTTCAAAAACTTCCTTTAAAGCTAAAACGATTGTTTCTACCTCTAAACCATTAGAACTTCTTCACATTGACTTATTTGGACCAGTGAAAACTACTTCAGTTAATGGAAAGAAATATGGACTAGTCATCGTTGATGATTACAGTCGTTGGACATGGGTAAAATTCTTAAGACACAAGGATGAGTCACATTCTGTGTTTGCTTCCTTCTGCACCCAAATGCAAAATGAAAAGAATTGCAAAATTGTCAGAGTCATAAGTGATCATGGTGGATAATTTGAAAACAAGGATTTTGAAAAACTTTTTGATTCTTATGGCATATCCCATGATTTCTCCTGTCCTAGATCTCCACAACAGAATGGGGTTGTAGAAAGAAAGAATAGGACATTGCAAGAAATGGCTCGCACCATGTTTCAAGAAATTGACATGGCTAAGCACTTTTGGGTAGAGGCAGTTAACACAGCATGTCATATTCAAAATAGAATCTCAATAAGACCTATTTTAGGTAAGACTCCTTATGAATTGTGGAAGAATAGAAAGCCCGGCATTTCTTATTTTCATCCTTTTGGATGTGTATGCTTTATGTTGAACACTAAAGAGAATCTGGGCAAGTTTGATTCCAAAGCACATAAGTGTCTGTTGTTAGGATATTCTGAACGCTCAAAAGGCTACAGAGTCTATAACACAGAATCACGAATTGTGGAAGAATCAATTCATGTCAGATTCGATGATAAGCTTGACTCTGAAAAGTCAAAGCTAGTTGAAAAGTTTACAGATTTAAAGAGCAGTTTTTCAGAACCTAAGGAAAAGGCAGAAGAAATCAAAGATTCAGAAGCTCATACTTCTGAAATTGTTGTTGCTCCCACTGATCCTCCACAACAAAAGAAAAGCAGAGTTGCAACTTCACACCCTGAAGAATTTATTCTGGGAAATAAGGACGCTCCTATCAGAACCAGATCAGCCTTCAAACCTTTTGAAGAAACACTTTTGGGTTTGGTGTCATTGATCGAGCCAACATCTGTTGATGAAGCTCTACTAGACAAAGACTGGATTCTGGCGATGGAAGAAAAACTTAACCAGTTTTCAAAGAACAATGTTTGGGATCTTGTTCAGAAGCCTAAAGGTGTCCACTTTATTGGAACTAAATGGGTATTCAGAAACAAGCTCAATGAGAAGGGTGAGGTTGTCAGAAACAAGGCACGATTGGTTGCCCAAGATTATAGTCAATAAGAAGGAATAGACTATACAAAAACCTTTGCTCCAGTGGCCAGGTTAAAAGCCATACGTCTATTAATTTATTTTTTTGTAAATCATAACATCATCTTATATCAGATGGATGTTAAGAGTGCATTTTTGAATGGTTATATTTTAGAAGAAGTTTATGTCAAACAACCTCCTGGATTTGAAAACTATGAGAAGTTAGATTTTGTTTTTAAACTTAAAAAATCTCTCTATGGTCTGAAACAAGCTCCCAGAGCTTGGTATGACAGATTGAGTAATTTTCTTTTAGAAAATAACTTCACCAGAGGCAAGGTTGACACCACCCTCTTCTGTAAAATGTTTAAAAATGATATGCTTATAGTTCAGATTTACGTTGATGATATTATTTTTGGTTCTGCTAATCCCTCTCTTTGTGAAGAGTTTTCTAAGCTGATGCAGGCAGAATTCGAGATGAGTCTGATGGGTGAATTGAAGTTCTTTCTGGGAATTCAAATTGACCAAAAATCAGAGGCTACTTATATTCATCAAAGTAAGTACACCAAAGAACTTCTGAAGAAATTCAACATGATGGATTATAAACTAGCTAAGACTCCAATGCATCCAACATGTATTCTGGAAAAGGAAGATGTAAGTGGAAAGGTTTGTCAGAAGCTCTATCGTGGTATAATAGGTTCTCTTCTATACTTAACTGCTTCTAGACCTGATATTCTTTTCAGTGTTCATTTGTGTGCTAGATTTCAATCAGATCCTAGAGAATCTTAATTAACTGCTGTTAAAAGAATTCTAAGGTATCTGAAAGAAACTACTAACCTTGGCTTGATGTATGAGAAAACATCAGAGTACTCTCTTTCTAGTTATTGCAATGCAGATTACACAGGAAACATATTGGAAAGAAAAAACACCTCTGGAAACTGTCAGTTTCTCGGGAAAAATCTAATCTCATGGTCAAGCAAGAGGCAATCAATAATTGCTCTCTCAACAACAGAAGCAGAGTACATATCCGCGTCTCTATGCAGTACGTATATGTTGTGGATGAAGAACCAGCTAAAAGATTATCAGATACATGAGAGTAACATTCCTATCTTTTGTGATAATACTGCTGCTATCTGTTTAAGTAAAAATCCAATCTTACATTCTAGGGCTAAGCACATAGAAATTAAACATCATTTTATTAGAGACTATGTTCAGAAGGGAATCTTATGTTTAAAATTTATAGATACAGACCATCAATGGGCTGATATTTTTACAAAACCCTTGGCTGAAGATAGATTTCTATTTATTCTGAAGCATCTGAAAATGGACTACTGTCAAGAGTAAGATTTCATCAGAATCAGATGTGTTTAGTCAGAGTCTGAAGATATCAGATTTTCATTTAAACCAAGAAGCAATCTTTTTTAACCTTAGTCACCAGAAGATGCTTTGTTAGAAGTGTCTCTGATCAGATGGAAACCTTTTGGTTTTCCAGACTCTGAGGATATCAAAAATGTGTCACTTAGAGTACACAATGAGCAGTACTTTTCTTGGAATTAGTTAAATCATGATTACATTCATTTATTAATTCCCATCATTATGTCTAATTTTTCACGTCCACTCAACTTCACTCCACTAACACGTTATATACCCACTCACACCACTTCATTTCTTTTACACTTTAGAAACCCTAAAACCTCTTTTTCCCAAACCGCTTTGAGTGTTTTCTTCGTCTTCAACAACAAACTTCATCTTCATCCTTTTTACCTAAAAAATCATCATGATGACTACCTCTCAATAAGAAGTCGTTCGTTTCGCCGCTGAAATGGAACAATCATTGAACCCCTCCACTGGATTATCATCTTCATCAGCTTCTCCGTCTACAACTTCAGCAACCACTACAACTATCATTTCAACTTCATCGTCACTTTCTGTGATTGATGAAACTCATATCACTCAAAGGGCTGCTTCAGTTAACTGCATTATTGATGCAGAAAATCTGGTTGTTCTTAAAGAACTAGATGTTGATTTTGAAAATCTTGCCGCGAATGGACACGATCTCTCAGCTGAGCTAAATTTTGAAGGTTGGAGTCACTATTTTCAAAGGCTTAAAGGTCCTATCTTTGAAGCACTTGTGAAAGACTTCTGGAGACAAGCAGACTGCAACCGTCTTGATATAGTTTCTCATGTTCTGGGAAAGAAGATAGTCATTACTGAGAAATCAATCTCAGATGTTCTGGGAATGGAATTCTTGAAAAACAAACGAATCTATGGAATGAAAGGAAACTCCAAGTTTGTGAAAGAGACCATTGACAAAGCTATCTTCACCACTTACTCTCCTGAGAAATTAAAGTATAAGAGTAAGGATCTACATGCTAATTTGAGAATTTGGCACAAGATCATTCTGAGTTGCATCAATCCAAGACCTTCATCAAGTTCTCCTGACTACTTCAATGCAAAACAGAAGTATATGTTGTATTATCTGCTTACAAATCAGAAGATGTGTCTGCCCTCCATTCTGTTTTACTATTTATGGGATATGGTGAGCAAGACAAGGACAACAACTTCACCAGATAAGATTGTTTACACTTACATTCTGTTTGGAAGGTTGCTTTCTGATATTTTTGTTGAAAGTGATCTGGTGAAATTTCTAACCGAAGAAGCCAGGTATACAGAAGATTTGACACCAAGCATCGGAGATTCTTTCAATGCCACTAAACTTAGGAATATGGGATTGATTAAGAAAGTACGTGTGAAACCTTATTCTGTATCCATGAATTTATGATTGATCATAGGATTTCGGTGGATGACTATCCTCTATTTCATAAAGGCGACAATCCTGAAACAATCGCTGCCTTTGTTGCTATGATGAAGGAAGAAGGGCATGACATGTCTAGGTTTAGATATGACGACCTTGCTCCTGCACCAATTCTTGCTGATCCTACCAGAGGCAAAAGGAAACAAATTAAAGAGGCCTCTGGGCCTAAGAGGAGAAAGAAGGATGACAAGTCTGGAACTTCCAAGAATCTAGCTCTGGCTTCTTACTCTGAGAAATCTAGTAAGTCTGTTCCTGCTCCTTCTATTTCAATAGCTATTACAAAGCCCATAAATGCTTCATCATCATCACAAACCACTTCTGAACCAAACATTTTTCATATTCCCACTTCCACTTCTCAAGTCATTTTTAAACCACCTTCATTTTCTGTTCCACCCCCAACAACCTCTCCATCTGACACTACTATTCCATCAACTCCATTCTCATCAATCACCACACCCATTTCATCTGAAAGCATTCATACTTTCACTTCACCAATAACCGCCTCACTTCCTCAACTCCACATACCTGTTTACCCACTTTCTCAAGATCTATTACATTTTGCTTTCAATCAACATATAACAGACACTGTTGAGTCTGTGTCTCAACACTCTGATCCTTATTCCCCCAACCTCTCTGAAGAAATAATTTCTGATACTATTGAAATTGTCACCTCTGAGCCTTATACAGTCTCAGATCTTCTTAAGCAAATACCTACCTCTGAACCAACATCTAAACAAATACCTTCTGAAATAATTTCTGCTGACTCTAACCTTGCATTGGTTATTTATGAAAAGCCCCTTCCTAAAACCCTTGATGAATGCATTAATTTGTTTCGTAACAAGGCCTTAAAAAGGGTAGCTAAATTAAGAGCATAAGCTAGCACAAGCACCAAGCCTCTGGAGCTTGAATGTTCTTGGGAAGAGTTCCAGAAATGGTTAGACTCTGAGTTCGAGAGAATCTCAAATTTCTCAGAAGCTTCCAAAGTTTCTTCAGTTCAACTGGTGAAGGATAAAGAAGAAGAGAAAGAAAGGATAAGACATTTCAAGCTTCTTGCTGCAAAGCAAAAAGAAGCCGAAGAAAAAGCTACTGAAGCAGCAAGGCTTCTAGCAGAAGAAAAAGCTAGAAATGCTAAATCTGTCAGGTTGGCACAAGAAGCTGAAGCAACAGAGAAAGCCAAACAAGCTGCTCTGGTTACTTCCTCCTCTAAATCTGTTCTTGTACGTTTGGAACGTGCAATTGAAGAAATCAAAGAAGATCATCAGACTATGAAAGAAGAACAGAAGATCTTCAGAGAAAGCTTTGCTGAGCAGAAGGTTGTCAAGAACTTTCTTCAGAATATGCTTCAACAGATTTTGAACAAGATGCCTACAAATCCCTCATCCTCTGGAACTTAGGCACCTAGGCACTTAGGCGTTTATTTTTCCTTTTGGTTCTGAATATTAGGACTCTGGTTGCTTTGATCTTCTGATCCTTTTGAATTAATGAAATTTCTACTTTTTGATTTTGACAAAAAGGGGGAGAAGTATAATGAACGTGATATTTTGATTCTCATAATCAATTTCTGAAAAACAAGCTGCTTACATACTAACCAATAAACTTCTGTTTCTGTTAGATTTGTCTTCTTGTTTTCTTTTTTCAGGAAATATGGAATCCGAATATTTTTGGCATCCAATGTTTTTGACTCTGATATTTCAAGATCTCAATTGGTACAAATTGAATTCTGGAAACTGAATCAAGACTTTAAAGATCTCAATATCTAACCTATAGCAACCATGAGGAGTTCACCCAGAAGGTTCACAAGTCAGGATATTTGATCTTCATCCAATATGAGATTCAGGGGGATATTCTCATCTGAAGGATAAGTATTCCCTAACCTTCTTATTTCGGTTAACTTTTTATGTTATGTACAAAATTGTGTCATCAAAATACATAGTTTTGTCATCATCAAAAAGGGGGAGATTGTTAGAACAAGATTTAGTTCTGCAATAATACCTCTGAGTTTTGACGATAACAAACAAGTATGTTTGTATGAACAATTTTGGTATTCTAATGTTTGTTATTTTTGAGAATTTAACAAACAGGTTCTGCTTTTGATAAATAGCGTGGCTAAGTTGTTAGAAGAGAATTGTTCCGCTTCTGCACTATATTTGTTCTGCTGAATAGTAGCATTTGCTTCTGATGACTCTGAAGTTGTATGACTTTGATACGATTGTCATACCCCAAATTTTGACCACTAAGATTTCCCATCATTGTGCAAATCATCATCACAATATGGATGTACCTTTGTGCCTCATCAACCTCCTCAAGGAATTGTTGAGCATTCACCACAATCAAAATTAGGGTTTCAAGCCCTCTCTGAGTGCTTAGACAAAGGGTCAATCAAGTAATGGCATGATCTTCAACTTGTCTAACCTCTCAAACATACACAATGGATCAAGAGGACTCCCACTTCAAGGATTAAGCACAAGGTTGCTCCCTTCTAGGTGGATCAAGCTTCAAGATCGCCAGTGTCACCAAATTAGGGTTTTGGTCGACCAGGGCCTCCAGATGGAAATTTTCATCTGGGCATGAGCCAATGATTCAAAACATATCCTAATATACTCCATGGAACCTCATGGACCCAATCATCAAGTCAATTTGGCCTCAAGGGATGCATACATAAAAAATCAGGATCAAAATCAAGACATGATTTGAGGACTTTTAGGACAAATCATGAACCAAGACCTCAAGACATGATTTGATGGTCTCTAATATACCATATTTATCCATTTGGAACAATGGATTGGTCCAAGAAGCTTGAGCAACAAGTTTCAATTTCATCTGAACCACAGTTAGGGTTTTGCGAGAAAAGTCAACTGTAGTTTTGACTTTTGACCAGGACATGCTCCCAAACCCTAATACATGATTCAATACACCCTATAACACCCATGGAACATGTCCATCAAGTTTGATTTAGGTCAAGGACATGATTTCCCAAAGGATCGCACAGTTTGGAATTCATCTGACAAAAAGTCAACTGTGCACAAAAGTCAACTTTGACTTTTTGAGATTTTTCACAAAAATAGATTTTTAACCCTAAAATGATGTTAATGTATGATTTGAATCATCATTCATCAAGAAAAATCAAAGAAAGTGGGATAACTTGTAAAAGGGGTAACCATAAAAACTTAGAAAATTTTCTAAGTTATGAAATAAAGTGACAAAGGTACCAACTTTGAAGGATCATAACTCCTAAACCACAAAGCCATTTTTCCCCATCCAAAGCTTGATTTGTAGATCTCATTGCCCTCTACAAAAGCTTCATACTGATCTATGTCCAAATTCCTCATGGATTTTGAGTTATGGAGTGATCAAAATCAAGAAAAGTCACTTTGTTCCAACACTTAGTGAAAATTTCACTAAGTCAGAATCTGCCTTACTTTTTTCCAAATGTAGGGGGATTTTTCACTTGGATCCAAAAGGTATCAAAACCAAATATGATCAGACAGTTGTTGTATCATATAAGGGCTTTCCAAAATGGCCAAGAGCATCACCAAGTTCAATTTGAGCTTTGAGATATGGTAGTGGCAAGATGCCTTGCTGAAATCTGCCAAGGCAAGGCAGATTTTTGCACTTTTGGTCGATTTGCCAAAATCAGCCAATTCCAAGCCTTTTCATCACTTTAGACACATTTGAGGATTGAATCTAAAGGGGACAATCACTTAGCCAAACCTCCAAAGTCCTTGGAACAAGAAATAGCATGCCAAACCTAGAATTGCCCAAAATAGGGACAAGACTCCAATTTTGGATTGGAGCATTCAATGGAAGCACCAAGGTGGCATGGACTGAGCTATTAGCAACTGAATTCAGTCAAGACTTATCGAAGACCAAGGGGACCAGCAGCCTGTGCCCTAACCTCTAGTCAATGGCTAGAGGAGACTTGGATTTTCATTTTCCAACATTGGCCAACCCTACTCAGCAGTTGCCATTCACTATTCCTTGCAAAACAAACTTGCTCTACTATAAATAGAGCTCAATTATGATCAGTTTAAGTACACCAAAGGCCTACAACACTTGCCTTTCTCAAAATCCACTTCTCACTCTCAAAAATGCCTTTCTTAGCAAGTCACTATCAGGTTTTTCAGCAGAGAGCAATTCCACTCAAACCAATCACACACACACCTCACATACATCATATGGGAGCTGATCAAACACTTAAACAACATCTGGAACACTGATTTCTCAGAATCACCAGTCAATTGCTCAAAGTTTTAACCAAGTTGCAGTTGAGATGCCATGAAGTGATCAAGCCAATTTCCATCAAGTCCAAGCATTCAAACACACTCCATAGGGTGTAGGGAAGTTGTTCAGATCATCACAACTCATCTGTAACACCTCCAACTCAGAAATCACTTTGAACTTGCTGCCACGACCTAGAGGTAAGCCTAAACTTGGTCATCTCTCAATCTATGCATATTTTCTCGCACAATACTTTTGCCAAATGTTCATAATCATGCATGGAATGTTTCCCCTCAATTAATTGCTTTGTTTGAATCGTGTATCAAAATTCTCAGCCTTCATGCAGAAATTAGGGTTCTTGAGGTTTTGTCTTGATTTTTTATTCCACGTTTAATATAAATGAAATTAAGTACCATAGACATGATCGTGAGGTTGAGACGAGCAGATTGGTATGTGGATTGCATGATATACTCAATTATTCAATGAGATTGGAGAGAAAATGCAAATCTGGGCAAAACCCAGAACACGCGCGTGTTCTTGGGGTGTTCTTGGCGCCCTTTTTGAAAATTCAAATATTTGAATTTTGTGATTTTTATTTAATTGATTCAAAAATTAATTTCTCTCTGATTTTTAATGATTTTGAGTTGATTCTTTTTTTAATAATTCACAAAAATGTTAAAATATTTTATTTTCCCAAAAAATCCCAAAAATATTATTTATTTTATATAATTGATATTTTTGCAAAGAATTAATGTTTTAATTGTTTTTTACATTTAAAATATTTTTTTCCTTATTGATTTTTCAAATTTTAATGATTTCTAATCATTTTGTAGGGCAAAACTTGATTTATGAAGCATTAATCCAAGATCACAATTTGTTTTTCGCATGTTAAACAATTTAGATCATTTTAATTGAATATTTTATTCAATTAAAACACATTTTGAAAACAAATTAGGGTTTTTGATTAATTCAACCCTCATAAATCTTTTTTAAACTCTTTGGGCCTCTAATAGAGTGTAAGACCCAATCCTTTTTGTAAAATAACCTATTGTGGGTCTCACTTATTGTATAAGTCCTTCCGGGTATTTTCAAAAACCTCGGCGTAATCATCGTTTTGTACGCAAATAACCTTGGGCCTACCCTCGAGTAGTAAGACCCATTCTTATTTTTTAAAATCTTTGGGCCTCTCGAGAGAGTGTAAGACCCAAACCCCCTTGTACAAACAATTTTGGGCCTCACTTATTGTATAAGTCCCTCTGTACAAGTAAACGGCGCGATCGTCGCCCTTTTAGAAAATCAATTGGGCCTCTCCTCGAGCTATAAGACCCATTCAAAAGTTTTGGGCCTCTAATAGAGTGTAAGACCCAATCCCCTTTTAACCAAAAAACAACTTTGGGCCTCAGATATTGTATAAGCCCTTTGCGTTAAAAGAAAATCTCGGCGCAATCGCCATTTTAAATGAAAAATCATCTGGGCCTACCCTCGTGTTATAAGCCCCACTCTTTTTCTTTAAACCTTTTTTGGGCCTCTTGAGAGAGTGTAAGACCCATCCCTTTGTACAGCAAACCATTTTTGGGCCTCAGTCACTCGTATAAGTCCCTTTGTACAAATTCAACAGTGCGATCACTGATAAATCATCTGGGCCTCTCCTTGAGCTGTAAGCACCAAATCTTTCCTTTTCAAAGCACTTTCTCCTTTGATTTTGAAATATACTGTTGTTTTCAATCTTTCTTTGTTGGATAACTAACCAAACAGCATGGAAGCTCTACAACCGAGTAAGTGTTTATCCGCTTTCATTTACCGCTTTCATATACACATAACTGTATTGTGGGGCTGTTTCGCAGTAAGTCTTCTTTCATAAACTCATATCGACTGTGTAATACTAGTATAGATATTTAGAGTTTCCCCGGCAACTACGTCTAGCATTCAACCTGTTGGTCACTATTAAATATAGTCGAAACTAGATCCCCATAGGATTACCAGATACAGTCTTTCCTTCTCTTGGGGTTAAACAATATGGAGATGTGAAAGACAGATTCTTTTTGAACCCTTTCTCAGACTGTCACTCGTAGAAGTTGTCAAAGAAACTCTATTCCCCAGAGATGATCTCTTCTCCGTGAATTGCATCCCTTGAGTTTCTTCCAAATCCTCGAACTTTCCTGGCTTGATCTATTCTTTGTGAATAGCCTGTCTTGAACTTCTCGGGGTTTGGGGACCCACAGGCTTCTTAAAAGCACCCTTAGGAATTGTCAAGAAACTCTACTCCCCAGAGATGATCTCTTCTCCGTGAATTGCATCCCTTGAGTTTCTTCCAAATTCTCGAACTTTCCTGGTTTGATCTATTCTTTGTGAATAGCCTGTCTTGAACTTCTCGGGGTTTGGGGACCCACAGGCTTCCTAAAAGCATCCCCGCCTCCTCTTGGGCGTTGTACAAGGACCCGTCGGCTTCTTAGAAGTATTCGCAGCCTCCTCTTAGGCTTCGTATAAATGATTTCTTCCTCCGGGAATGATAGCCTCCTCTTGGGCTTAGTACAAATTGTCCCTCGGCTTCTTAAAAGTTTTTAGCCTCCTCTTGGACTTCATACAAATTGTCCCGACGACCTCCTAAAGGTATAGGAACAGAAATCAGTCATATTAATAGAACAGTCTTTCCAAGAGTCTACTACTGTTTCTCAAAGCATAGTACAAAAGATGAAACTCTAGACTTGGACAGTCTAATTTCCTTGAGTCTCAAAGACATTCTCAAGCACCCTTCAAGAATAGGAAGGAACCCCGTAGACTCGAACAGTCTCAATACCCTTTGGATTTCCCATTTCCTCAAAGAAAAGGAAATATCCCTGATCCTCAAATCAAAATCCCTGAGTACAGTGTTACTCATATAAGAACTAATTTTCTCTTTGAACCCATATACTGGTCACTCAACTGAAACAGTACCCTCTTTCGCCTCCATCTCGGGCTTCGTACGAGATACAAAAAAAGAACTCTCTTGTTGAGTCAAACATCTTTCACCTCCATCTCGGGCTTCGTACGAGATACAAAAACACTCTCTTATTGAGTATAAAAGACTCTCTTGTAGAGTCAACCCTCTTCAGCCTCCGTCTTGGGCTTTGTACAAGACACAAATCACTCCCTTGTTGAGTATAAAACTTTTAGCCTCCATCTCGGGCTTCGTACGAGATACCATAAAAGACTCTCTTGTTGAGTCAACTCCCTTTTAGCCTCCTCTTAGGCTTTGTATAAGGAAAACCTTTTAGCCTCCTCTTAGGCTTTGTATAAGAAAACCACTGGTTGATCCAATCAACCTTTTAGCATCAAAGTTGTGCCTCGTTCACAGTACACAAACATCAACAACTCCTTCCCCTTCATCTAATCACTGTAAGCGGCAAGCCTCTGGATCATCTACATCCATGCCACTGTCCCTCTTTTAGCATGAGAAATTCCTAAGGAAAGATAGCATTGCTCTACACTGAGTTAAAGTCTTCTCCTTCAGGTTGGAAATCCCCTATAAAGGAAATTATGGCATTGCCGGATTCACGCATCCCGGTTAAACTAATTCTCCTTTATAAACGGTTGTGACAAACAAACCCCTCTTTAGAGATGACAAATTGTCTCTAAAGACAACAACTTTCAGCTTCACATCTTGAGCTTTGAACAAGATACAAACTACCTTTAGCTTCACATCTTGGGATTTGAACAAGATATAGATCACCTTTAAGCTTCACGTCTTGGGCTTTGAACAAGACACCAAAACACAATTTCCTCCCGTAGAATAAGAGGAACTACGATCGCTCTGATTTCCCTGTTTCGGAAAAACGGGAATACGTAGGCATAAGATTGAAAGAAAAATCTTAGCAAGCACACTAAACAAAAACCCAAAATCCCGTATATCTATCAAAACATCCTAGTCCGTATTCTCCGCTAAAAGTTTAAATTCCCTGAAAATAACCTAAGAGAGGCCCCCCACATTGATAGCATCCGTAACCTAACAGACTGCTGTTTAAAGTCAGTATGCAAGCAGGGTTAATTGAGGACATCTATTTCCCTTCCTTAGTCAGCTCACAATAGGATAAAAAATGAATCGACCTGAAGTAACCCCCAAGGAGCGACAGTGCTTAAGAAACACGTCCAGTTTCGTTCGCTACAACGATGACTTAAGAAAAACAAGTTCTGAAGATCTGAAGACAGAAGTTCTGATGAACAAGTCCAGATGCTGAAGACTTAAGAAAACAAGTTCTGAAGATCTGAAGACAGAAGTTCTGATGAACAAGTCTAGATTCTGAAGACTTAAGAAAACAAGTTCTGAAGATCTGAAGCCAGAAGTTCTGATGAACAAGTCCAGATGCTGAAGACTTATGCATCTAAGACTATGAGTTCTGAAGACCAAGTGCTGAAGACTCTGAAGATGTAGCTCTGCAGACTCTTAAGACTTGAAGCTCTTAAGACCCAAGTAACGTTTTCCCTTCTTCTAACTCATGCTCTCAGAAGCCTCTGAAGTCAGGAAGTTGAGAAGACTAAGCAACGAGGTACAACAGTACAACAGTACGATGAGGACGCTTTGCTCCACTACCGGATAGGGCGGACGCAAGTGCACTATTTGTCCCCTACGTTCTTTCAAGCCGCCATAATTCTGAAATGTCAGAAATATCCTTCAACGGTCATATCCATGCATGGCTATATAAAGGCTTGAAGACTTCAAGAATGAGCTAGCCAACAATACCGGAATTTTCACTGTTCATACGCTCTATTGTTAATATCATTCTTAAGTCAATATTGTTCTTAAAATCTGTTTACTCATCAGCTTGTGTAGAAGTCATTATTGTAAACAAACCTTTGTAACAAACAGTTGTTTGTGTTCCCTAAAGGACCGGGTAGGTCAAAAGCTTTAGGAAGACTAAGACAATGAGTTTTAGTGTTGTTAGTCACTTGCAATTTGACTTGTGCATTGTATTCCTTAAGAGACCGTTAGGTCAGAATTCTTAAGAAATCTATGACTAGTGTGTCTTAGAGATTGTTGTTAGTCACCAGCAGTTGCTAGTGCAGTTGTAATCAGTTTGGTTATAGTGGATTAAGACCTCGCTTGAGAGAGGCAAAATCACCTTGGCGGGTGGACTAGACTAGCTTGGGGATTTCTTAAGTGAACTAGTATAAACATATTGTGTTCTTTCTTTTCAGTTTTTCTTGCTTTATTATCAAGAAATGAAGATTATTTGTATAGGGGATTATTTTTAAATAATAGCTTTTTATTTTAAAAACCCAATTCAAATCTCCCTTTCTTGTGTTTTTCACACCTTCAATCCATCTTTTACATATCAGAACCTAAAAGCCCTCTTATATTTTATAACGCAAGCATGATTTACACTATTGTACTCACCACAAGTACACTAACAAAGACCCACAATTCAGATACATGTTCTAACTCTAAAATTTCTTTCACTTTCGATCGTCATTATTTTAGACATTAGAGTATTTGTAGATACCTTTAACGCAAGAGCCAAACATCGAGATACTGACCACACGCTAAAGTTCACCATCATATTCAAATTCATCACCCTATTTGAGAATCTCTTAAATCTTCACAAAATCATGTTTCATCCTAAATGTTTGAAGGCATCTCATTTATAAAAAGTATTTGTTTTAAAAAGATTCATTTTGAGTTTATAATGTGGCGTTAATTGTTTTTTCTTTTTTATTGAGCTATTTAATAAATTTAATTTATACAATTATTATTATTATTATTATTATTATTATTATTATTATTATTATTCACATTCATTCTAATGAGAATACATCAATAACTATAATTGATAAATTAATATTTTTAATTATTATATTTTTTAAATACGTGTGAAATGATGCAGCAATTATTGTGAGACAGAATATGAGTTACTTCCTTGCTAACCTAACCAATTCTTTATTTGAAGTAATAAGCTATCTTAGAATTATTAGACTGTCTTTCCATATAAGATACAAAGAGAGCTATAACAAAGAAGTTTATTTGTATATGGGTGAATGTAGTTTTCATCATACAATAAGCTCTCTCTACAAATGTCCAAAACTAAAAACATGAACAACATTAATACTATACTAGTAAAAAATAATGATGGTTACTAACTAGACTCTTGTACGCAATATATTAAGCTGTCACAGCTTCCTCAACAAGCACGGTTTATCTATTGTACAAGTGGTTGGGTTATGTTTTCTTGATAAACTAAGATATCAATTTGTCGATGAAATTGATATTTATATTTGAGACTCGTTTAAAAGATTAATATTTTTGAAGATATAATACTTTTAGATAAATATTGATTAAAACTTTGTGTTTTTGCAAAAATAGGTAAACTATTTATATTTTTTTAATTATATATATATATATATATATATATATATATATATATAGATATAGGGAGGAGATCATTTGACACCGGTGTCAAAATATTAACTTTGACACCAAATTCTATCCCTTTATTATTATCTATTCAATGGCTAAGATAAATTTCCTTAAAACTGTGTTTTAAGAGAATTTATCTTAGTCATTGCATGTATTATAATAAAGGGGTAGGATTTAGTGTCAAAGTTAATATTTTAACACCGGTGTCAAATGATCTCCTTATATATATATATATATATATATATATATATATATATATATATATATATATATATATATATATATATATATAACAAAGACAACTAAAGTCTCACAATAAAGCTGATCATTCATTTATTGCCTTTATTATATAATAATAATAATAATAATAATAATAATAGTTTTTTTTAGTTATTATCCATTACTTTATACCGCTAAATATTCATCAAGTTTCAGATTTTTTTTTTTCATTCATTTAATTATTATTAGTTATTATCAATTGTTTTTGAGTTTTTTATACCGCTAAATATTCATCAAGTTTCAGATTTTTTTTTCCTTCAAATTGATCAAAAATTGAATTATTTAGATTTGAATTTTGTTTTCGCAATTTGGGTTTTGAAGATGAAGAATAACAAGATGCCTTTAACGCTTTTGGTTTTCTAGCATTAGAATCAGTTAATTTTTTTATAAATAGTACAAAGACTCATGTATAATAATATTATGTTATTTAGGATAATAAATGCAAGTTTATGAGAATTGATTTTGTCATTCAAAAAAAGAGTAACAGCGCAGTTTGTTTTCAGTTTGTTTTCAGTTTGTTTGTTATTTATATATAATCTTAATTATATATAATCTTAATAAAGACTATGATTGAAGAAGAAGATGATTGTCATTAGGGCTGACAATGAACCAAACCAACTCGAAAATAGTTCGAAATTCGATTTGAAAATTAAATCGTTGAACTAGGTTCATGAACCAAATGAGCTGAATATGAGCTAAAAACTAAGTTCGTTAACTAAATAATCTGAACTTGAACTATACATAGTTCGACTCGTTAGGTTCATGAGTCAATTCGATTATATATGAGATAGATTATATTGTCTTTAAGAGTAGGTTTAAAGATTTGTTCTAAATCTTAGTCTCATATTTTCTTTTAATCTAACGGTTAATTGATCATTTATATTCTCAAGTGAGTAAAATATTTCTACGAATAATTATACAAATAAAATTAACATCGTATAAATTCCAATCTTATAACTTTTATTTTATTTCTATATTTTTTATTTAAAAAATATTAATTTAAAATGTCAAATATATATATATAAAAAATAGACTTTAAAAAATTACTTTTAAGTTTGTGAAATAAGCGAGTTGAACCTAACAAGATAAACCTAACGAGTTGAACGAGATATTCGTGAACTTCTAACAAGTCGAGTTTGACCTGAAAAAAAAGTTCGTGATGAACTCGAACTCGAACTCGAACTCGGCCAATTCTTAACGAGTCGAGTTTGAGCTGAAAAAAAAGTTTGTGATGAACTCGAACTCGAACTCGAACTCGGCTAATTCTTAACGAGTCGAACTGAGCTAAGGCGAGTTCGACTCGACTCGACTCATTTCCAGCCCTAATTGTCATACTTTTTCCTGTACTCTTTGAAATCTTTGAAATTTTTGATGAACTTCATCTTTCACTTGACTAAAAATGTACATCATTCCTTTATTATTTAATGTTTATAGATTTGAGTTTTTAGATTTGAATGAATTTAGATTTTTAGGGATGAAGGAAGATGAATATGAGAATTTTTTTAGATTTTTGTTTTAATATGAGTTTTTTGTTCATCTTTTTTATTTTTTTCAGATTTGTTGAACATGTTTGTTTTAGACTCTTTAGAAAAAATCGTTTTTAAATTTGTTGTTATTATTTTTTTGTAGTGATAGTAGATTTAGGAATTTTGTGGTGGTTCTGTAATTCTTTTTTAGATTTTGTGGTGGATTTATTGGTGGTAGCTCAATTCTTTTGATGTGTTTCAATTTTTGTGGAGTTAGAGATTTTGTTTTGAGATTTTTTTTATAAAAAAATCTATTTGCTTCAAAGAATGATGTTGTAATGAACACTACTATAAATAATATATTTTATGACGAAACATTCACCCCACTCAACTAAAAATCGTGGTGTAAACGATAGACGCGCCATATTTTAATTTATTCTTTTAAAATACCATATATTTCCTCGATTTAGTTAAAAACCAATGGATAAAATATTTAGAGAACACATATTTGAATCCCAACAATTATATTTTAACATATTTTAATTTTTTTATAATTTCTTTATAGTATATTACATTGATTTTGCTAAAAACCGAGAGATACAGAATCTGTTTGAATCACTTCTCAAAAACTGTTTTTTAATTTTTAAAAATTAAAAACTACAAAACTTGTATGATAAACTATTTTTAAAATAGAAGTTTTGAAAATTAATTTTGTTTTTTTATTTTAAAAACTGAAAAAGTAAAATTGGTAAATGCAGTTTCAGTTTTCATTTTCTATTTCTTGTTTGTGAAAATCCAAAAAGTAAAAACACATGGAAAACTGAGAATTTTCATTAATGGCACTTTGGTAATTTTTTTATTTTCTATTTATAACTTCAATAGGATATGAATATTGTACAATGCTTTTTAATAAAAAGTTTTCCTATAATAACAATTGTTATTTATAATGTGTTTAGCATAAAGCCATTACCGATAATTTTAATTTTATCCATGCTTTCAAGTTCTATTTTTTTCTCTCTAAATAATCAAATTCTTCTAAGTTTTTATATTTACATACATGAATATATATATATATATATATCCAACTAAATTACATCAAATAAATATATGAAAAATTAATTTTATAATGTAGCACTATTTTGATTCGATTAAAAATTTGTATATAACAAGTACTTGCAAATATCGGTAAACTTATTTAAGATTTTTTTTAAATGTACCGTTGTATAACCTAACTAAAAATATCTAAAAAATATATCGGATACAAGTATTTTACCAAATATCATAAACAATTTATTTAAACTTTTAGACAAATATTTAAAATTAATAAATATATGATTATGCACCTAGTTTAAGATTCTTATAGCCGATCTTATACGTAAATTTTAATAAAAAATTAGCGGTTGTTCGCCGAAAATCTCGTGCGAACAGTAAAATATCACAATGCCGTAAAATAGTTAGCACAAATCATAAATCAAAATTTAATTATTAATTATTATAAAAATATTTTTTAATGTATATTTGTTAATAAAAATATTTTTAAAAATTAGACTACCAAATAGGTTTTCTATTTTCTCATCTTTAAAACTGTTTTTAAAAATTAGCTTATCAAATGAATTTTTTATTCTCTCATTTTCAAAATAGTTTTGAAAAATTATATTACCAAATAATTTATTTATTTGTTCTCTTTTTAAAAATACTTTTCTAAAACAATTTTATAAAATGTTTTAAAAAATAAAAAGCAAAACTCATTCAAACGAGGCCAAAGTATTTAGAGGACGCGTCTTCGAATTCCAACAACTACATTTTATCATCTTTTAATTTTTTTAAAATAAATTTTGTGACTTTTTACCTCGATTTTGCTGGAAAAACCGAGGGATAAAGTATTTAGAGGATATGTCTTCGAATCTCAGTAACAACATTTTATAACCTTTTAACTGTTTAAAAATATTTTTATGATCTATTACCTTGGTTTTGGTGAAAACCGAGGGGTAAAGTAGCGTATTTTTTTAATTTTTTTAATTTTTTTATTTATAACCAATTTGAGGAAAAAAACTTCTGTAGCGAATCTTTGTCATTCATTTATAAACTAACAATAGTCAAAACATTGGCAAATCATCAATCCACATGAAATATTAGTCATCCACGTGAAACTCTCACTAAGCAATCAAAACATGAATGCTACAACTATCTATCTTTGATGCCAAGTATTGAAATTTTAACTTAACATATTGAAAACAATGATAATGAAAGAAAGAGCAGAAAAATATTTCATGGTTAGTTTCTTAACGTAATCTTTTCTCTAGTAATTCTCGTTAAAAATGTTTAATGTTAGTTAGGAAAACATGAAAGTAATTTATTAATGTTAGTTGTTGTTGTATCAAATAAAATGTTTAATATTGTTGTTGTTGTTGTTGAAATTTAGTATTTAACGATTCTATTGATTTTGTTTATTTATTGTTTTTGTTGTTGTTGTTATTGAGATATAATATTTAAAGATTCAATGGATTTTGTTGTTGTTGAGATTTAATGTTTACGGGTTCTATTGATTTTGTTTTTGTTGTTGTTATTGGTGTTGTTGATGATGAAGAAGATTTAGAATTTATCAACAAATTGGATACTTTGCATATTAAAAAAAAATAGGTTAAAAATAAAATTTTGTAAACAAGATTTTACCCTTCGTTATTGTTAAAAACAGAGGTACAAAGTAGCGCTGTTTTTGAAAATTCAAAAAACGTGATTGCCGGGGATCGAACCCATGACCACTGCCATTTTTTCCATCGCTTATTCAAAAAATCAAAGGGTACAGTGGAAGATTTTCATGTCGTATTTCTTTATCTCGTCTGTGTAACCGAGGTTATATCCCCTTCACGTCCGAGGTGAAATGAGATTATTTTTAATAGTGGAAGGAAAAGAGAAGATGAAAAAGATGAAGAATTACAAAATCTGAAAAAGAGATTTTGAATCTAAGTAATTATTTTTCTTCATTACAACAGCAGTCTTTGAATCAATTGGTGGTGGCTCTAGATTTAATTTGTTTTGAGATTTAAAAAAATTTGGTTCAATTGATTCAAAAACTTTTCTTCTTATACAGTTGTTTGTACCAAAATTGTAGAAATAAAATAAATGTTGAAGATAGAAGATGAATGTTTGAAAAGGAAAAAGATGAATATTAAATAAAAAAATTATTATTCATATTAATTAAAAATATATTATTTAATATACAATGTATTAAATATTTAATAATTAAAACCTAAAAAAAATTATTAATTCAGAATTTCATCACAGCCTTCGGAATTAAATAATAATATATCCATGATTAAAAACATCACTTATCTATGATGGGCAAAAAGAGGGGATCACGCTAAATGCCACCAACCAAATGAGGTAACCAACATATGTGAGAGAGCAGTGTTAAATTTTTCGAAGGCGCAATTTAACAATTACAAAATAAATAGAGATCATATTTTACTAAATGTGATAAATATTTTGTGAGATTTTCTTTAGTCAAAGTTTAATCATGAAAATATTTTGACCATTCTTGCACTATCTTCAAAAAGGACAAATTATATCTTGACCAAAAGAAACTATCATCTACAGGAAAAACATCTTTTTGAGATATTACAAAAAAACTCACTACTGCAATCCATCTATTTATTGGCTTAGACCAAGAATAAAGTTCTCAAGTCTTACAGAAAAAACACAAAATTTCCCCGCATGTCTATGAAGATATCATTTTCAAGCTAATAATATACTCTTATCTTTCACATTATTCTTCACGTTAGTATAGAAATATGAAAAGACGATATGCTTATAAAATTTTCAAATTGATTAAATTAATGCAAATCAGATGATAACAGAATCACCCCTCACTCTAGACACTACTTATAGACAATTAATTTTTTTTTCTTGTTACTCTTGGTTTTAATTGTTGGTTTTTAATTGTTGGTGTACAAGGTAAATAATGGATGAAAAGGAGTTGAATATATTATTATAGAATGACGGCTATAAAAAGGATTACAAAATCACTCACTACCACTAGTATATTTATAAGCTAAAACTAGAGTTACAAAAGTAACAAACAAAATACTAAAATACTCTCTAACAAATTTAATGACTAAGTTTGTGAATATAAATTAAAATATAAATTATTATTAGGGGTGTTCGCGGGCCGGTTTGGTTCGATTTTAAATGAATCCGATGCCCAAACCAATCAAAAATATATGGATTGGTTTGGATTGGATTTTCACATTTTTTCTATAAAACCCAAACCGAACCAAACCGAGAAATAACGGGTTGGTTTGGATTGGATTGATCAGATACATTAGAAACAAATACGCGAAAATATTTTTTAAATTTTCTAATGTACATCAACTAATTTTCTATAATAATATATATTTTATATTTTTTTCCGTGTTTTCATATAGATTATGAATTTTATAAATGATGTTTCATTTTTCTTCCTTTTTAAAGTTGAATATCTTATACTAGTTTCCATTTAATGATATAAATTATGTGAATTAATATGGTTGGTTCGGGTAGACGGGCTCGCGGGTAGAATTTTGAAAATCCGTTGCCCGAACCAATTAACATTGGATTTCATTGGGTTGGTTCGGTTTTTGCCCGAACTAAAAAAATGCCCAACCCAAACACCATGTTTTGGTTTGGATTCCGGTTTGGTTCGGATTTGCCCAAACCAATGAACACCCCTAATTATTATTTCTAATACCATCCCTTAATTTATATTTTCTCAAAACTAACAACACCAATTTCATCCCTTAAGCGAAGAAATTGATCCGTCTTGATAGCCTTCGTCAGAACATCTGTCAACTGTTTCTGGGTGCTACAGTGCACAACTTCTAACACTCCATTCTGAACCTGATTTCTCAGAAAGTGATATTTGGTCTCAATATGCTTGCTTCTCCCATGCAGCACAGGGTTTCTGGCAAGATTGATTGCAGACTTGTTATCAATCATCATCTTTAGAGGTTTGTCAACTTTGATCTTCAGATCCTCCAGCAAGTTCAGAACCCACACAGCTTGGCATGCAGTAACAGCACCTGCAATATATTCAGCTTCACAGGTTGACAACGCAACAACAGGTTGCTTCTTAGAGCACCAAGAAATAAGGCCTCCCAGAAACTTAAACAAGTATCCAGAAGTACTTCTTCTGTCAACTCTGTCTCCACACCAATCAGAATCTGAATAACTCAGAAGTTCTGATTCAATCTTTCTTCCAGAAGGAAATAACACTCCATACTTCAGAGTTCCCTTGATATACCTCAGAATTCTGACAGCAGCTTGGTAATGGGACCACTTAGGTTTACTCATGAATCTGCTAACCATTCTAACTGCATAGTAAATATCAGGTCTGGTATTACACAAATACCTCAGAGAACCAACCAACTGTTTGAAGGTTGTAGCATCCACATCCTCACCATCAGAATCAGAATCCAGTTTCTGATTCGTATCTGCAGGTGTGATAGCAGCCTTACAATTCTGCAGCTTAAATCTCTTCAGAAGTTCTCGTTCATACTTCAGCTGATGCAAAATGATACCTTTCTCAGAATATCTGAACTCCATCCCTAGAAAGTATGTCATTTTCCCGAGATCAGTCATTTCAAACTCATGCATCAGCACCTTCTTGAACTTAGCTAGTTCTTGTTCAGAACTTACGGTCAGCAGTATGTCATCAACGTACACACACACCAGAATCATATTGCCTTCAGAAATATACTGAACATAAACACCGTATTCCATCTCACATTTCTGAAAACCCTGCTTCTTGAAAAATGAATCAATCTTCTGATTCCAATCTCTGGGCGCTTGCTTCAATCCATACAAAGCTTTATGTAATCTGTACATCATCCCTTCCTGATTCTTTTTCACAAATCCAGGAGGTTGTGACACATAAACTTCTTCTTCTAATGGATCGTTTAGAAATGCAGAATTCACATCTAAATGCATCAGAGGCCAATTCCTGTTAGCAGTTATTGCAATCACCAGTCTGATTGTTTCATGTCTTGCTACAGGTGCAAACACTTCAGAATAATCCAGCCCAGGTTTCTGCATAAATCCTCTTGCTACTAACCTCGCTTTATGTTTGCCAATTGATCCATCTGGCTTTAGCTTCTGCTTGAAAACCCATCTGACGCTGATGGCTTTCTTGTCCTTTGGAAGTTCTGTCAGCTTCCAAGTCTTGTTTCTTTCAATGGCCTCAAGTTCTTCTTTCATGGCCTTTAGCCAGAACTTCTGCTTGAGAGCCTCTTCTGTACTCACAGGTTCAGAGTCTACTAACATGGCACACTGAATAACTTCTCCTTCAGAATCTACTTCAGTGTCTTGTAACATGCCAAACTCTTCGAATCTTCTCAGAATGTTTCTGATTCTCTGTGGCCTATGACCTTGTTCAGAATCTTCTTCAGATGCTTGAACCCCAGAAGTTTCTCCTTCAGAAGTTTCTCCTTCAGAAGCTCTTGCTTTAGAAGGTTGACTTCCTCCAGAACCTTGACCATCTTCAGAATCTGGCATATTCCTAGAGTCTGAATCACCACCAGAATTTGGATCATCATCAGAATCTGGATCATCAGAGTCACCTTCATCTTCTGAGTCTCCTTCAGAATCAGAATCACCATCAGTTTCAGAAACTCTTAGTTCTGACCTTCCTTCAGAAGTTCTCACATCAGAATCAGATTGAGACTTGTCCCAATTCCAAACTTCTGATTCCTTCACAATAACGTCTCTGCTGAATTCAACTTTATTAGTTTCTGGATAATAAAGCTTGTACGCACCTGTACTGTGGTACCCCACCAGTAACATTACTTTGCTTCTATCATCCAGCTTCTGTCTTCTAGCTTCTGGAACATGTTTGTAACAAACAGAAACAAACACCTTCAGATGACTAACACTTTGATTTTCTCCAGTCCACTTCTGTATAGAAACTATTTCCTTCAGCTTCTTCGTTGGACATCTGTTGAGCACATATGCTGCGGTGGCAACAGCTTCTCCCCACACGTTCTGAGGAAGCTTCTTCTCCTTCAGCATGCTTCTCGTCATATCAAGTAAAGTACAATTTCTTCTTTCAGCAAAACCATTGTGTTAAAGAGTATAAGAAGCAGTAATCTCATGCTCAATTCCATTCTCCTCACAGAACTTCTGAAACTCTTTGGAGTTATACTCACCCCCACCATCGGTTCTGAGAATCTTTAGATTCTGACCACTCTGATTCTGAACCTTCATTCGGAACTTCTTGAATTCAGCAAACACCTCGTGTTTGAACTTAATAAGGGATACCCATGCCATTCTCGTGAATTCATCAACAAATGACACGAAGTATTTATTCCCTCCGATCGATGCTACTGGAAATGGACCACACACATCAGAATGCACTACTCCCAAGGCATGTTTTGCTCTTGGAGTAACTTCTGACGCAAATGGCAATCTTGGTTGCTTTCCTTCCATGCACACTTTGCATGACTTCTCAGGCTTCTTAATTGTAGGAATTCCATGTACCAGCTTCTTCGAATTCAGATGTTCTAAGCTTCTGAAATTCAGATGACCAAATCTTCTGTGCCACAACTCACTTTCTTTCACAATACTTGTTGCACTAAGACATTCAGAGTCAAAAGTTCTGACATTCACCTTGAATGTTCTATTCCTTCCCTGTTTTGACTCCATAATCAGCTTCTGATTACAGTCATACAGCTTCAGAAGATTGTCCTTCATGGTAACTGAAAAACCTTTCTCAATTAATTGTCCCACGCTCATCAGATTGCTTTTTATGCCAGGTACATACCACACTTTCTGAATCAATGCTGTTTTCCCATTGTTCAGAACAACTCTGACATTTCCCATACCTTCAGCGTTAAGATATTTGTCATCAGCACATCTGATCTTTGTCCTCTTTTCAGAATCAAAGTCAACCAGCCATTTCTTATTTCCAGTAAGATGATTTGAGAAGCCAGTGTCCATATACCACCAGTCTGTCAAATTCGTATCATCAGATTCAGAAGCCATCAGTAGCACAGATTCATCATCAGAACTTCTGGCTATATTTGGTTCTTCTGACTTCCTTTCTTTGTTTGACCAACAATCTCTAGCAAAGTGACCAAACTTCTTGCAACAGTAACATTGGATCTTCTTCTTGTCATACTTTTCTTTTCCCTTCTGAGCATTTTTTGCCTATCAGAAGTTGAGGTTTCTGACTTCTGACCACCATCAGATCTTCTCCTGGCTTCTGACTGCTTCTGATGCTTCTTATCAGAAACTGCTTTCAGAGCCTGCTGCTCTACTTCCCTTTCAGAAGTTCTCTCGGTCAGACGCAACTCTTGCGCTTCTAGACTGCTTTGCAGCTCTTCAATTCTCATGGTGCTCAGATATTTAGAATGTTTTATTGATACTACAATGTAATCCAACTGAGGAGTAAGGGATCTCAATACCTTCTCAATGATTACTTGTTCAGAAAGAGTTTCTCCACACACCTTCATCTCATTAGTGATCAGAATCACTCTGGAGATGTACTCAGAAACTTTCTCATTGTTCTTCATGTTGAGATTCTCATACTGCTTACGTAGAGACTGAAGCTTCACCTTCTTCACTGATGCGTCACCACCGTAGCATCTGACCAGTGTGTCCCACGCAGCCTTTTCCGTCGTTGAATCTGCAATCTTCTCAAACACATTTGCATCCACACACTAATGGATGTAGAACAATGCTTTCTGATCTTTCTTCCTTATATCCTTCTGCGCGTTCTTCTGTTCCTCCGTCGCATCTGCTGCTACCGGAACATAACCTTCAGTGACAAGATCCAGAACATCTTGAGCACCGAACAGTACACGCATCTGAATCATCCAACGAGTCCAGTTTTTGCCATCAAATACTGGAAGCTTGGTGTTCATGCCGCCGTTTCCGTTCATCATCTTCAACCTTGTACAGTCACTCAGATCTCACACAGTGTTTCCCAACCCACAGAATCAGAAATTCTGATTCTGATCAGATTTTTGTTCAAGATTCAACACGAATCCAAGAACCAAAAATCAATCACACAAAGCCTCACGTTTCACTCGTGTTTCCCGTGTTTCCCCGTGGATCCGAATCGGAGCTCTAGATACCAATTTTTGGTGTACAAGGTGAATAATGGATGAAAAGGAGTAAAATATATTATTATAGAATGACGGCTACAAAAAGGATTACAAAATCACTCACTACCACTAGTCTATTTATAAGCTAAAACTAGGGTTACAAAAGCAACAAACAAAATACTAAAATACCCTCTAACAAACTTAATGACTAAGTTTGTGAATATAAATTAAAATATAAATTATTCTTTCTAATATTAATCACTCTTTGTCCAACAAAAGAAAACGTTTTGACTAAAGTAACAATTCATACATACAATCATCAAATTCATTGCAATGTTATAAGAGTTGGCCTTAGCATAATAATATACAATGTCGTTATGATCATTATTGTTAGAGAGTGAGATTTTTTTGATAAACCATGTGAGAATAGCAATATGGAGACCGTATTATATATATATATATATATATATATATATATATATATATATATATATATATATACATGTGTGTGTGTGTGTGTGTGTGTGTGTTCTGGACTGGGCCAACGGCCATGCGCGGCTCAATTCATGATTGCTACAGTAACGGCCCAAACGCTGGGATCCGGTCCATTAAGGGGACAAAAGTACCCCTTTGCCCCTACAACCGGTCACGGACTGCTCAGTCCTGTCCGGAATTATTGCCCGTCACGCACGGACTACAACTCCCCGATAGCTGACGAACAGGCGCCCGCAACTACCTCCCTGTCCGGTATAACGGCTAGTTTGGGCACCCTGCCTGTCATAACGGCTAGTTTGGGTAGTTACCTATTCTTCAGGAAAACAGTTATTTCGCCCTGAAAATAGGACCGTTGGCCACACGCTGGGGAACATTATATAAACCCTCTCATTTGAGAGGGTCAGGTATCAAATATTCATCCTAAGAATACACTTTGTACTTGCCCCTTTTCTCTGACCCTTTCTTACTTGAGCGTCGGAGTGCCTTACAGGTACACCCCCCTCCTCTCCTCATCAACATTCCGAGCACCTTCCCATCTGACAACCAGCATACATGGACCAATTCAAATACTCCGGATCAGTGGCGCCGTCTGTGGGAACTCCTTGTTCTCCCCTTCTTTCTTTCCTCCTCGGAAACTAAAAGATCAAAACATACTTTCTTTGATCCGCCCACATATGGCCGCTCAGAACTCCGCAAAAGGTGCTGACATTACGGTTCCTGTTCCCGTCAACAAGATGGACGTTGACGGCAGTTCTGTGTTACTTTCTGATCCCTGTTTCCTTCGAGACAGGGCTACTGCGTCTCCAACTGCTCCTCCCACCGAGCAAGGAGGAAAACAGTTACCGTCGGGTGAACGACCAATTCCTGGCCCTCCCAGCGCCGACCTGGCCGTTGCAGCTCTTTTGGAGGCTGTCAACCGCACAAACCTCCTTATCTTGCAGCAAGGAGAGAGAATAGGAGCTCTCGAGGAAGCATCTCTTCCAAGATCCTCTCTCCAAAGAGTAAGCACCGAAAATCAAGAAGCCCGCCACCTAGGCGTGGGGAAGACCATATATCGAGGCATGAGCCTGAATCACAACACATTCGCAAGCGCGACCAGATCTCCCCGCGAGATCGATCATCACCAAGACACAAGAGAACGAGGCAGGATAGGCATTCTCCACCGGTCAGACCTCGTGACCGGCTACGTTCACCCTCACCTCGCGGAGACCGCCGTTGCGAGCGCAGACAACGGTCACCATCAACTCCAAGTTCAGACAACGACGACGAGCCTCGCGGCCCATTGTTCCGCAGGATCTTGGCCACCCATCTCCCTAAAGGGCTAGAGAAGCCTCCGTCCCTAGGGACTTACGATGGAACTACTGACCCAGACGAGCACATAGAAAACATAGATGCTCTTTTGGACTACAGAGGGGTACGAGGAGCCATCAAATGCCGCTTGTTCCCGACCACGCTCCGGAAGGGAGCAATGACATGGTACAAGCAACTGCCAGAGGAATCCATTACATTCTGGAGGCAGCTGGGGAGGATTTTCTCCCGTCACTTTACTGCATCGCGACGCCATCCAAAGACCGAGGCGTCCCTCGGAGCTATCGTACAGGGAAGGGATAAGCCTCTTCGGGCTTACATTGAACGGTTCAACAAGGAGGTCGTCCAAGTGCCAACAACCGACGACATGAAGAAATTCCTGCTCGAGCAGGGATTACGTCCTGGCTCAGACTTCGCAAAAGCCATCGGCCTCGATCCCCCGAGGAACCTTAACGCCATTCTCCTCCAATCCCAGTCGCATATACAGTACGAGGAGAATGTTACTGCACACTCTATTTGGGCCTCTCGACACCATGAAGGTGCCCGCTCATCCAGAGCTGGATAAACCTCGACATCCCGTCGAGGAGATAAAAGACGCGACGATCGGCCTCGCGATGCACGCGAACAGAAGGGACCTTCTGGGCGGTTCCATGACTATACCCCCCTCACTGCCTCGAGGGAGAAAATCTTGCCCGAGTGTGCCAACTCGGAATTCAAGCAAGCGGGAGTCCGTTTCCCCAAACAGCTGCTGGCCAGACCAGGTGTAGACAAATCCAAGTATTGCCGCTTCCACAAGAGTCACGGTCATACGACGGAGGAATGCATCCACCTCAGAGATGCAATAGAGATCCTTATTCGCGACGGCCACCTGAAGCAGTTCGCGAAGAAGAAAGACGCTCCCCGACAGGAAACCCAGGAGAGCAAAAAGGTTGCAGAAGAGACTCCGCCCTCTGATGACACCAACGTACAGGTCGCTATGTCCATAACTCAGCCAGAGGACTTCTGCATCCCTGATAGTCTATCCGTCTCCACGTACCTCGCTGCTCACAGCCCGTGGGAGGCCTTCCCGTCAGCCATGGTCATTTCTGGTGGTGGATTTAACAAAGTCACGGTCGGCTCCATCAAGAGGAGATTCAATCAATTGATCAGCAAAAGCTCCAATGAAGTCACTACGCTGGACACCACCCACAAAGGATCTGTTCCTATTTCCTTCTACAAGGAAGAGCTCCTCGGCGGAGCACCGAACTCAAGCATTTCGCTGCTTATCCGAGCAAAGATGGCGAACTTCGACGTTCGTAGAATACTCGTGGACCAAGGCAGCTCAGTTGATATAATGTACAACCACCTGTTCGAAACGCTGCAGCTGAATGACTCTCACCTTACTCCATACGTTGGATCCGACCTGCAAGGATTCAACGGAGCGGTGACAAAGCCCCGTGGTTATGTAGAGCTCATCGTAACCTTTGGTTCAGGAGAGACAACCCTAGCAATTAAAGCACGATTTCTGGTAATTGAATGCCCGTCACTATACCAGTGCATTTTTGGAAGGCCGACCCTGGCAGAGTTGATTACTGTACCTTCCACCGTACATCTCAAGATGAAGTACTACACTTCTAAAGGGATGGTCGCCACCCTCCACGGCGACATCGAAGCTGCCCGTCGGTGCTTTGAAGCAGCATCAAAAGGACTAAGCACTATCTCAGCAGGACCAAGGACTTCTGGACGTTCCCCCCTGCCCAGCAGCTCCGAGCAGCCAAAACCGCTCCCCCAGGTCGAATCTATCGACTTGGACAGCCGTTTCAGCGAGGAAGATCATGCCAAGGACCCAACGAAGTCGAGCAGCCAGTCCAACAACAGCGGCCATCTCCTGCACCCCGTCCCAGATGGCAACTTCGAGATCGTTCCGTTCGGAGAAGACCCCCAACGGGGAGTAAAGATCGGAGCAGACCTCCCCGACCTGGCCAGGAGACAACTAAAAGCATGCCTCCGGGAGAACGCAGACTTGTTCGCATGGAGCGCTGCTGAAATGCCATGATTAGACCCATCCCTCGCTTGCCACCAGCTTACAATTGATCCGGCCGTCAAAGTCGTTGCCCAGCGCAGAAGGAAACAGTCCCCAGAAAAGATGGAAGCCGCGGAGAAACCTGTCAAAGACCTTCTAGAAGCTAGGTTTATTTTTTAGGCCAAATACACTACATGGCTCTCAAATGTTGTACTTGTAAGAAAAAATAATGGCAAATGGAGGATGTGTGTTGACTATACCGATGTTAATAAGGCCTGTCCGAAGGACGCCTACCCCCTCCCTAATATCGATAAGCTCGTAGATAACTCAGCAGGTTTTAAGCTTTTATCGTTCCTCGGCGCCTACTCGGACTACAATCAAATCCCAATGGCCGCGAGCGATAAAACATACATGGCCTTCATGACCGAATCGGGCAACTATTACTACAACGTAATGCCCTTCGGGCTGAAGAACGCCGGCGCTACGTACCAACGAATGATGAACAGAGTCTTCCAAGGACAAATAGGCGACATGCTCGAAGTATACATGGACGATATGATCGTCAAGTCCCACGAGGAACTAGATCATGTCGCCCATCTTCGCAAAATCTTCAAGCAAGCAAGAAAGTATCGAATGCGTTTTAACCCAGAGAAGTGCATGTTTGGTGTACGAACAGGTAAATTCCTTGGCTTCTACCTAACAGAACGGGGAATCGAAGCTAACCCCGACAAGTGTCGGGCATTCTCTGAGTTCCCAACGCCCACGTCTAAGAAGAACATCCAATCCCTCAATGGGGTGCTTACCTCGTTGTCCCGCTTCGTGGCAAAATCTGCCCAACACGCCCTTCCCTTCTTCAAGCTCTTGCGAAAAGAAGCAGCGTTTGAATGGACCGAGGAATGTGAAACATCCCTCCTTCACTTGAAGCAAGCTTTGTCGAAACCGCCCGTATTATCACGACCAGATACTGGGCCGACCAGACATGGCCGGCAGAATGCTCAAATGGTCATTGGAACTGTCCAAGTTCGACATCCAGTACGAAAGCAGGAAAGCTCTTAAGGCCCAAGCTCTGGCCAATTTCGTAGCAGAAATGACGTTCTCAGACTCCCCGGTCCACATAGCAAACAGATGGACCATCTATGTAGACGGAGCATCCAGCTCGACCGGCAGCGGGGCAGGGGTAATTTTGGAGAACGACGAAGGGACCATAGTCGAAGCTTCTTTAACACTGTCCTTTCCCACATCGAACAATCAGGCCGAGTATGAAGCCTTCCTCGCCGGTTTACGCATAGCCGAAGACCTAGGGGCTGAAGAAATCATCATCTGCACGGACTCTCAGCTCGTAGCCCTCCAGATATCAGGAGAATATCAAACCAAAAATGACAGTCTCTCCGAATACCTAACCCTGGTCAAGGGAAAATTGGCGAGGTTCAGAACGGTAGAAGTGAGACATGTTCCACGCGAACACAACGTGCGAGCAGACATCTTGTCCAAACTGGCAAGCACTAAGAGAAAAGGCGGAAACAGATCAGTCATCCAAGAGATACTTCCCCGGTCCAGCATCAATAAGGGATCCTCGACCCTACACGTACACGCGATCGGGGACAGCGATTGCTGGATGACACTCGTGTACAACTACCTCACTAGGGACGAGTTTTTGGATGACCCAAAGGAAGCCAGCACCATCAGATGAAGAGCTTGCTCGTACGTCATCCTTGAAAACAAACTCTATCGACGAGGCTTCTCCATCCCACTGCTCAAGTGCATAGAGGAGGAAGTTGTCCCTCACGTATTACGAGAAATCCACGAAGGCATTAACGCCCAGCACCTAAGAGGAAGGTCCCTTGCCCGCAAGGCCCTCCGAGCAGGGTATTATTAGCCAACCATGCAGCACGATGCCAAGGAGCATGTGAAGAGATGCGACAAATGCCAACGGCACGGGGATATGCACCTAGCTCCACCTAATGAACTGAAAAGCATGACCTCCCTGTGGCCATTCGCCTGGTGGGGCCTAGACATCCTAGGACCCTTCGTAACGGGGTCCAGCCAAAACAAATACCTGATAGTGGGCGTAGACTATTTCACAAAGTGGATAGAAGCAGAAGCCTTAGCAAAGATAACAGCACTTAACATTCTGCGCTTCTACAAGCGGAATATCCTTGCCCGTTTTGGGATTCCCCAAGCAATTGTCACGGACAATGGAACGCAGCTCACGGACAAGAAGTTCTAAGACTTTGTCGCCCACCTCGGAACAAATCAACATTTCGCATCTGTAGAACATCCCCAGACCAACGGGCAGGAAGAAGCGGCCAACCGTGTCATTCTTCGTGGCCTCAAGCGAAGACTGGATGAAACAAAGAAAGCCTGGGTCGAGGAGCTCCACAGCGTCTTATGCGCGTACCGCACCACTCCTCAGTCTACCACCGGGGAAACACCTTTTTGCTTAGCATATGGCACGGAGGCTGTTATACCCATTGAAATTCACCTACCGTCCAGAAGGATCGAATCACCTCTAGACGAGGAAATGAATGACGAAGCAATAAGAGAGGAGCTCGACCTTGTCGAGGAAATCCGAACAGGAGCAGCCCTCCGCGAAGCATCTCTTAAGCAAAAAATAGCAATCAGGCACAACGCTAAAGTCTTACGACGAGAGTTCGATGTGGGCAGCCTTGTCCTGCGAAGAAACCACAAGGACTCTCGCGAAGGAAAACTAGCAGCCAACTGGGAAGGGTCGTACAGAGTCCGTGCCAGAACGGAGAATGGTGCCTACTTCCTCGAGACCCTCAACGGGGATGAAATCCCTCGACCATGGAACGCTGAAAAACTTAAGCAGTACTACAGCTAAAGTCACAATAGGCTTCATCGCGTCAAAGGACCACCTAACAGCCATCATGCTCGTTCAGGTACAAATGATGCATACGCACAAAGTGGAATCTCGCTCAAGTAAATGAGTCGGAGCTCTGCTCGTCTGCGGTCCTCAATCGAGCGTCGCCTTCGCCCAAGTACCACGATTGGTAGAACCCCAGCTTGTGATGGGACGTTCACGCCGCGACCTCAGGCCTTAATCGCGACCTGAGATCCGCAACCTCGCCAGGACCTTCCCCGGCTGTTCGACCAGTTCTCCACACTGGAGAATTCACACACAATGAGCAATCTTTCAAAAGAAAGCTCTGTTAACAGACACACCCTCCGACGGGCAGTCATATATGCACCGCTAATGTAAAGCACAGCAATATAAACAAAAATCATATAAGTAACAAAACCGACCAACATAAACCGGACATAAAGTAAAAAAGGCCACAAGGGCCAAAGATTGTACGAGTTACATAAAAGGGGGGGGAACCACGCCCCCCCCCCCCCCAAATCAAATAAAATTACAACAAACTACACGGCACGCAGGCCGGCAAAACATCATCATCTGCAAACATCATTCCTCGGTGTCTTCGACTCGTTCATCATTGGGCGGAGAAGTCTGGGTTCTAGCTTGGCCGGCAAGGAGAGACTCTGGCATCACAATTTGCCCGTCTTTAACGTACGCCAGGAAATTGGTGCCTTTGGTCACCAAATCAACACCAGGATTCACCACCTGAAGCTGAGACACTGCGTTCTGGAAGGATTCCTCGCCAAGCACTAAGTTGTCATCCTCGACCACCACCAGTCGGGCAACTAACTCTGACCTTGTCGTTAGCATCTTCACGTCCCCAGGCTCGTCCTCGCCAGGAGCATTAGCCACCTCCAGTTGCGCGACCAAATCCTCAGCGACCCTTTTCTCAGCCTCAAGTGTAACCATCTCCCCCTTCAACCGGGCAACCTCCTCGCCCTCCTTTTCCTTCGCCTCCTTGGCAGCCTTAGCTTCCTCCCTGGCCTTCCTCAAGCTCTCCTCAAGAGCGGTCACTTTCCCTCGGGCAATAGTCAGCTCAGTCTCAGTGGCCGTGTCCCCCTCGGCATAGGTGGCCTCCATCTCCAGCAGCCTGAACACCCCGGAGGCATCTTGGGCCACCAGCGCCCTCTTGCTCGGACGGTCCAGGCTTTGCAGATGCAGAGAATCAGCATGAGGAATCACCAAAGAGGTCCCTTCAAAGAACTTCTTATCCAATACACAAGAGGCAGCTCGAATTTCGCTTTC
This sequence comes from Lathyrus tuberosus, assembly GCA_022829125.1. NCBI lineage: Eukaryota > Viridiplantae > Streptophyta > Magnoliopsida > Fabales > Fabaceae > Lathyrus > Lathyrus tuberosus. Next base: position 12,007,584 of record JALAZF010000101.1, on the reverse strand, counting down.
TCTGGAGCCTTGCCCAGATCCACTACCTCGTTCCTTGGACGCTTAGACCTGGTCGCCAGGGGCATTGGAGTCCGTTGAACATTGACCGGAGAAGCATTTCCCTGAGGAGGCTGGGAAGGACCAACCGCACGGGCAGGGGAAGGACGAACCTTAGTAATAGCAGCTGCAGCAGCTTGTTTCCGCACGGCCACGTTCCTCACCATCCTTTCGTGGGCTGAAGGCATAGTGGCTGCAAAAAGACAAAAATAGGCGTCAGACAATAGAAAATAACGAGCAATGCAAAGCAATATATTAAGGCTAAATACCGAGTAGATCCATGGCATCTTTGTAAGTTTTGCACCCCAGCAATGCCCTAACATTAATAAAACGAGCCTCCACCCGTTGGCTACCATCGGCCTCGAGGATCGCCTCCTTCTTCTTCGTGATGTACTCGTCCATCCAGAACGAGCTCACGTACTGCAACAACCTTCCATATGAAGCAGCATCCCCCTCGTCCAAATTCGCAGGCTCAAAAACAGTCTTTTGGGGGCTTCGTAAAATGCTGCCTGGTCCAATGGAAGGGATATTTCAACAACCACTGCCCGATGTATTTCCCCTCCTCGTTAATCCTATCTTCGTCGTTCTCGTCCACCTTAATCTCCCAGCAGAACGTACTATCCTGGGCAGCCTCCGACATGGGCTCCACGACGAAGTACCTCGTCTTAAATGTCCGTATGGACTCAGAGAAAGGTATGAACAGCTTGCGCGGATGCTTCAGGGAGACCCAACCGTAACTCCTCCCAGAAGTCTGTCGTTGGAGGTGGAAGACGCTGAAGAAGAAGGGGATGGTCGCCCCTATTTTCAGGTGCTCACACACCAACTCAAACGCTTACAGGAAGGCTAACGAGTTGGGATGGAGCTGAGTGGGGGCCAAGCAAAGATGTAAGAAGACAGACTGCTGGAAATCCTTGAATGGAAGCCTCAAGCCCAGCTCTTTGAAAACATATTCGTACATCGTAAAGTGCTCCCCATAATTCATGCAGACGCACTCGTCAGCGGTGGGGAAATGGACTCTCCAGTCCCCGTCACCTCCCACCGTCTGGAAACAATCCCCTATGTAAGTCGCAAATTCAGACGCATGCTCAGAGGGTTCCGCCACCTCCCATTCCTCTGCTTTATTCTCCGCTGCACCCTCCTCGGATACCTCCTCCTCGGGCACCTCTTCCTTATCATCGTCCAGCAGTTTATCCTCTTGCTCATAGTCTGTATCCTGCTAAGTGGACCCACTCGAGGACTGAGTGCTACTACTCCCCGAGGAACCAGATTCCTCCTCGGACGGATCTAATACAATATCTCCATGGGGCTCTGTCGCCATCGCCTGAAAAGTAGAGAAAGACAGTGAATTCGACAGCTAATCAAATCCACCCTTCCACCACTGAACAAGTGAAAGGGCGCGTTAAGGGCTGAGGACGACGTCCCCGGCCTAAGCCCTGACAACACTACGAAAAGTCTCCCCGCGAGACAATGCCCGAAACTCTCCTATCACACGAGGAACTTCTCCAAAGCAAGATCACAAGGTTTTCATCCAACTCACAACTCCATGAAATGCAGTGCTAGAACGGTTACGTGCACGTCACCATCGCGACGACGTCACAGACATACTCTTCACACACAGCGTAACAACAGGCTAACGGCGGTGGAGACGGCGGAGCCATCATCCACCACCAGCGGCTACCACATATACAACCCTAAGTCTCCTAAAATCTAACCTAACCGCATGCAATGTCTAAATAAACATCAATAAGAAGCAAAAAAAAGGAAAGAGACAACCTACTTATAAATAGAAGACTGAAAAAAGTTGCTCGGAGCTTCAAACGGCGAAGGATGCAACGGGCAGATGTCGCGAGCAGGAAATTTGGTGAAGATTGAAGGAAAAAGTTCAGAATGAAAATTTTCCCTCCTATTTATAGAGGAGGTCACGTGCAGCCCCACGCGCGCATAGGTCATGATGACTACCCGCTAGCCATCATTGCCTAAGCGGCAGTGGCACAAGTTCCAACACACATGTGGCAACCCCCGTATCGTTTCATATTCCACTAGACTGTTGGTATCCATCTGTAACGGGTAACGCTTAACGACCACGACCAACAGCCACAGTGGGCAATAGAAACCACGGGCATCCACAGCCAACGAGCAAAACACTCCACTTCCCCGGGACTGTACGATATCCTTAAGTCATCACCTCCGCGCTCGGAAGTAACGACTTGGGGGCTACTGTTCTGGACTGGCCCAACGGCCATGCGCGGCCCAATCCATGATTGCTACAGTAATGGCCCAAACGCTGGGATCCGGTCCATTAAGGGGACAAAAGTACCTTTTTGCCCCTACAACCGGTCACAGACTGCTCAGTCCTGCCCGAAATTATTGCCCGTCACGCACGGACTATAACTCCCCGACAGCTGACAAACAGGTGCCCGCAAATACCTCCATGCCCGGTATAACGGCTAGTTTGGGCACCCTGCCCGTCATAACGGCTAGTTTGGGCAGTTACTTATTCTTCAGGAAAACGGTTATTTCGCCCTGAAAATAGGACCGTTGGTCACATGTTGGGGAACATTATATACACCTTCTCATTTGAGAGGGTCAGGTATCAAATATTCATCCTAAGAATACACTTTGTACTTGCCCCTTTTCTCTGACCCTTTCTTACTTGAGCGTCGGAGTGCCTTGCAGGTACACCCCCTCCTCTCCTCATCAACATTCCGAGCACCTTGCCCATCTGACGACCAACATACGTGGACCAGTTCAAATACTCCGGATCAATATATATATATATATATATATATATATATATATATATATATAGAGAGAGAGAGAGAGAGAGAGCTATGCTACTTTTACACCCTTTTTCCTTATACCATATACAAGCAAGGAAGAAATTTTTTTTGGCACAGAAATCAAAGAAAAACTTATAAATTATATATATAAATATACGGTGTTGATGTAAAAATAAGTGTAAACTTATATATATATATATATATATATATATATATATATATATATATGGTGTGAGACATATATAAATATTTTTTAACAAATAAATATAGATTCTATCACGCCCCCGCAGCAGAAGCGGGAGGTTGACGGATGCTTAGACTGGTCCGGAAATCATCAAAAAGAACTCTAGGGAGGTCTTTAGTGAAGATATCAGCAATCTGATGTCAGGAAGGAACATGAAGAACGCAGGCTTGACCACGAATAACTTCTCTCGAACAAAGTGAATGTCCATCTCAATGTGCTTTGTAGGCTAATGATGGATAGGGTTGCCAGATAGGTATATAGCACTAACATTGTCACAATACATAATAGTAGCATGGGAAATAGGAAAATGAAGCTCCAATAGAAGGTTACGGAGCCAACATGATTCTGAAACCACATTAGGAATGCCCCAGTACTCATACTCTACACTGGAACGAGAAAGCGTGGGTTGTCTCTTAGAAGATCATGAAATTAGGTTGTCAATGTAACACCCCCAAATTTATTAGAATATTTATTTAATTTATTTAAATATAATATTTGTGAATTTTCGGTGAATTTTGGTTGTTTGTGTTGACGTTGGCATTTTCATGAAGTTTTGGTTATTTAATTAAATAATAGTATATAATATGAATATATTAGTATTATTATTAATTTAAATAATATTAGAGGAATTAAGGGTAAGATGGACTTTTGAGGAGGATTAGTGAGGGTAATATGGGGAAAGCCCATTTTAGAAGCCTAAGAGTTAGGTTTAACAAAAAGGAGAATTTGAGAATATGATTCATTTTGTTAGACCGTGAAAAGAAGGAAAGAAGGCGAGAGCTCTGAGGAAAAAGAGAAAGGCGGGGATTCGAGAAGGTTTCCAAAGACTCAATAGAGAAAGCTATAAATCGACAATCTAAGGTATGGGGAGTATTGCCTTTCATTGTTTTCAATATAGGAATTGATGTGTTTAAAGCGGAATTTTGGGGGTTTACGTGGGTTTGTGGGTTTATGAGTAAATTGGTGATTTAGGTGTTGTTTTTGTGGATTGATGATGAATATGAAGGGTGGAATTGATTTGGATAAAATAGACCTTTGGGGTAAACCTTCTTTGATGATATGTGGGATCTTGTATGAGAAAGGGATTTATGGGGTTTATGAGAATCTTGAGAGTTTGTGAAGGTTTAGGTGATTTTTAGGTTTAGAATAGTGTAATGAATCGACCTAATAGTCGTAGGTTTTGTGTCTTTGATGGTCGTAATGCCTTAGGAATGTTTTGGGGATGTTTTTGGGGTAAATGAGGCTGAAATCGTAAGATTTTTTGGGTCTGATATGCTACTGATGCGTAGCAGGGATTGCAGGAAATCGCAGGTTCGCAAAGCAAATAATTTCTTCGCAATGCGAACACTCGCCCCAGACTCGCACAACGAGCTTCCCAGCGAGTGACTTCGCAAGGCGAGCAGAAGCGGGCTGAAGCGAGGGAGAGACAGAATGGGGGTTTTTCTGGCTTTGTATGTGATTTTGGGATTCGCTGGCAAACTTTGTAGCGAATGTGTGCTGTTCGCGAATTTATTTTATGATTCTTATGTTGTCTTGGTGTTTTAAGCTGTGATTATTCTGATGAATTATCATGATGTATATTGATGATTATGATCTGTATATATATGATGTTTGATGATTAATTGATGATATGAATTACCATGAGTATATTGATGATTATGAGTTGTGTATACTAAAAACTTGTCGTTTAGTGACTGAATTAGTGACCGAAAAATCTTTAAAATCGGTCACTATATCGTTTAGCGACCGATAAAGTGACCATCAATTTCCAGTTGGAAAATCACTAGTCGCTAAGTTTTCGCGACGATGTTCGCGACCGATTATTGGTGACCGTTATTGTGACCGAAATAGAGACTGAATTAGTGACCGTTTTCAGTGACTAATATTGTGACTGATACTATATTTAGTGACCAATTTAACACATTTGTATGTTATTCTGATCTGGCAATAACAACCGAAATAGTCACTGTAATAATTAAATTAATATTAATAAAGTCACTAAATCGGTCTCTAATATTTTTAATTTAATTTTTAAAATTAATTTAATTTAAGAAAAAAGGGCCTTTAAACCCATTTAAAATTATCTTTTATATGTTAAAAATATTTTTTAACATCCTTTAAATTATTTTGTGTAAATAAAAAATTAAATATATTAAATATTTTATTGTATTTAACAAAATAAATACTCAAAAAATATGTAAGAAATCATACTAAATACTTATTGGAATAATTTAACAACAGAACAAAAAATAAAGTATTTTATGTATTCAATTTAACAAAAGAACACAATATTAAGTATATTTATAAGTATTCAAAAAAACACAATAAACTTGTTTTAACAAAAGATAATAATTATCATAACAAAACAACATATCATTTTTATAGTCACTTGTCATTCTAAGTCCATCTCTTCATCAGCAACATAAACATCGATGTCATCTTCATTATCACCAATCTAACCATCAGTGCCATCATCATTATCACCAACCTCGCAATCATTATCACCAACCTCATCATTATGAACTTGATCTCTAGAATATGGCATCGGTTGAAAATTCAAACTGTTCATCAACTATTTTAGCATTTGATTGTTATACTCAACAACTCTATTTGTGTTAGCCAATTCCTCACGAAGTTGATCCCTTTCATTTCTCATTTCTTCAAATTCATGTCGTTGAACCCACTCTGTCGACGAGGAATATGAACCACGATAAGTTGGCTTCCCTGCTATTACAGTAGATTCCATTCCGAGACCATATACTCTTCCTTTTCTTATTCCTGTAACATCACACCACACATCTAATTGAGCTGGTGGAGGAGTCCCTTGTTGAGATGATTCTTGGATCAATTCTTCCCATCTATTTGTAAACTTTTTCTGTTAACGTAAACATAAGGCTAATTAATATTGTAAGACAATAAAATAGAATGAAAATAAAATAAAAAAAATAAAGAATATACAATTTAAAAATAAGAAATCATTACATGCACATATTCTGATCTTTTATCAACCCAAGTATTATTCTTGCGGTGTTGGTGCGTGTGAAGAAACAATTCCGAAGGATTAGGAGGAGTACCATTTTGTTCAGTCTGTAAAATAAATAGAATTTAAAAACATGTTAGCACAATTTATGACAGTATATACATCATCACAGTTCACAATTCATATGAGTATAAATATCATCATCACAATTCATCACACCCAAGGAGCACTAATTGAACACTAAATAAAAGTAAGTCTGAACACTAAACTGACATGTCATCTAGGATAATGGTCCAATAAAAGTAGCATTTTTATTTACATAGGATAATAATATGGCTAACAACTCATGCTTCATCTGTTGTCATCTAGATATGCTCTCAAAAATTATTCGACAAATTGAAAAATACAGCAGGCAGTAGATAGCATTTTTATTTTAACTGAACACTAAACTGACATGTCTTCCTCTGTTTAGTCCGTGATAAAAAGCATGATATTTTCAAGATATATATATTGTTATGAATACGAATTATATATAAAAAATTATCTAATACAGGTTTTTCAATATATATATATATATATATATATATATATATATATATATATATATATATATATATATATATATATATATATATATATATATATATATATATATCGTTATGAATTGACATGTCTTCCTCTGTTTAGTCCGTGATAAAAAGCATGATATATATATATATATATATATATATATATATATATATATATATATATATATATATATATATATATATATATATTGTTATGAATACAAATTATATATAACAAATTATCTAATACAGGTTTTTCAATTTGTATATATATAACTCATAACAGTATATATATATATAGAAATTCCTGCACTTAGATTTGTTTTTAGGTGGCAATAGAACTTCCTACACACACACACACACACACACACACACACACACACATATATATATATATATATATATATATATATATATATATATATATATATATAATAGAACTTCCTGCACTTAAATTCAGCCCATATCCAAAGCTTAATAATCATTCATAGTTCTAGAACTATAGTGTGAATTAATAGAACTTCCTGCAGATATATAAATTAGAACTTCCTGCACTTAAATTCATCCCATATTCAATGCTTAATAATCATTCATAGTTTTAGAACTATAGTGTGAATTAATGGAGCTTCCTACAAATATATATATATATATATATATATATATATATATATATATATATAATAGAACTTCCTGCACTTAAATTCTGCACATATCCAAAGTTTAATAATCATTTATAGTTCTAAAACTATAGTGTGAATTAATAGAAAAGTTACTTCGGTTAAGTCACAAATGATACAAGACGATTCTTTCTTCTCTATTTAATCTTAGACGCCGATGTCAATCATAAATGTTGGAACAAATTATAACAATCTAATATTAATTCACATTCTAATATACTTTTAAAAAAATCAAACAGTTCTCAATAATAAAATATATGAAAGCATAGAAACTTTACCATATTAGCTCTATGTTGGGATGAGGTGATAGAGCCACATGTGTGAAGGGATCCTCCAAAACCACCACAATTAGATGCTTGGTTTGTTTTTGCTTGTATTATCTTCTTTTTAAATTATTGAGTTCCCCATTGATCACACAATGATTTCCACACATCCGAACCAATCCATCTTGGTCTATTCATTGTGGTACGGACCTTGTTTAGATTGTTTTTCATTACAGTTGCACCTCTTATTTCAAAGTTTTTTCTAGCCCATGCATCATCAGGTGGACAAATATTAAATCTTTTCTGTACGTATAAACAATGAGTGAATATAAAATAAAATAATAATAATAATAATAATAATAATAATTTAAATACATTTGGAACACTTTTGTACAATTAGGTATTGACTATTGAGAGTTGTTTATAAAGCTGAAACATATGGAACTTTATTAATGCAGACAAAAAAATCCCACTATGATTAAAAAGGAAAAGACATATGGAAATAGACACTTTACATAAGAAGTTGATGAATAAATGTGCCAGTACTAATACAATTAGTTTCAACTCAATGCCAAAAGCAATGCATATATTAATTTTCAGCCAGGCTAGCATTCATTTTTTAGACTCTTACACGATGTTATGGACTGAACCAGTTATATATATATATATATATATATATATATATATATATATATATATATATATATATATATATATATATATATATATATATATATATATATATATATATAAACAAGGTATAGATACCAATGTTTCTGCAAATAGAGCATGGGCATCTAATTTCATTATTAGATGTGCCTGGTTGTTTCATTGCAAGGAAACAAATTCCTCTAATCCTTTTAGAAATTCAGGAGTGTATCTCTTTTTATGAGGATTTAGCCTATTGTACATCCAACTACGACGTACGCGGATGTCCATATTCTACAATATAATCAAGTAAAGTTTATTTATTATAAATAACTTTTTTATAAATATGCAAAGCAAAGTGCATTATTAGCTTCCTATAATACATAAACTTAACTTAAAATGTTTAATGATTTAGGATAACTAAGGGTTTTTCAATTAACATACTACATACATTTAATATGTGCAAAATAAAAGAGATTATCACAATAAGGAGAAAACCAATGGATCTTACCTTTGACGATACTTTCCAAAGTTTTCCTTGCACACTATCCTCGTAGAAATCGAGAGCACTTCAAATATCTACAATGTGAATATAAAAAAGTTTAAATTATAGAATAAAATATAACTTAGAGTTCATATTTCCTTGCACACTATCCTTGTATTAAAGGAGAGCACTTTCAACTTTCTATAATAGTACACCATATATGCTACTGCACATAGAAATGGTCCACAAAGACAAAAACTTGCAAGAGAATTAATTAGTTTAAAATTTTAAACAACAAAATAAACAATTTTCCTTAGAAAAAACACATGATTAATGCAAGAGAAAAAGACAAAAATCAATTATAGATATTTCATTCAATGATTGTTTATAAATATCAAAGTTTAAAATCACAGGGGCTGGGCAGAGGAAGGTTGAATTGAATGAACTCAATCAACATTATATACTATAAATTTTTTTCTAACAAATTCTACACCAATTCACAAATTCTGAGCATCATTCTACATCAAAACCATTCAAATTCCTTTTCCTTTCTTAATGTTGTTGTTGTCATTGGTTCGGTGATAGTGGTGTCTCGAAGGGTAGGTTTGAGTTGTTGGATACTGTTGTGCAGTGAGTTATTTTGAGGGGGAGTTTATGGTGGAAAAGATGAATCCATATCTGTGAGAAAGAACTGAGAGGGAGAGTGTGGAACTAGTTATGGTTGAGGTTTTTGTGTGGTGCTTGAGGGTAGCTAATGTGAGAATAAAAGTGAGGTTAAGGTTCAACAATGGCTATGTGTTTTAAGTGGGGTTGAAAAATGATGAAGAAACTTACAGGTATTAAAACTGAAGGTGAGATTCCCCTCTTCTCTTCATTTTTAGACTTTTTCTGGTGTTGTTTTTTGCTTTTGCTGTCCTCTGTTTTGAATCTACTCTTCTTTTTAATTTCAAAACTAGCTTTTCCATTAAGTCTTTGGTACATGTTTTGTCTCGTTATTCAAGTCGTGTAGTTTTCGTTCTGCAGGAAATTGCAGCAGGTTTGCTTGGATGTGTTTGTATTATTACAGGTTTTGGATGGACAGTGTTGCAGGTTATCGTTGGTTGAATTGAATGAACTCAATCAACATTATATACTATAAATTTTTTTGACAATATTTAACATATGTGGTAGTTGTAGTAAGAAAGTAGAAACATATAATAACAACTTGATTTCATCTACTGAGCTACACCTTAGATTTGTGGAATCTTTATCTTTCCATAATATTAATTTATTAAAAAAATATTTCTACAATATTATAAAAATAGAATAGGAAATGGTTTCAATTGAAAGAGCCTTCAAGTATGAATAAACTAGTTATCTCACAGAAGAATTTTTCTGTGACAATTATGGTTTTGCTAGCGTGTCTAAGAATTTTACTTCAACAAGTATTGGTTATTTAGCATCAGATTAGCAGAAAAAACAACATGCATAGTGCCATCAAATCAAAAGATCAAACAAGAAACTAAAAACCTAAGTTGTAAAATTTCTCAAATCAAGAACAAAATTGTACTATCTAGTTAAACCCCCAAAATAATAAAAAACAAATAGATAGAGGTCATGAATTGAAGCTGATTAAAAGACATGAATTGAATGAGGAATAATTACCTTGACAAGCCAAACAGGATAGATTGAATCAAAATCCAAAGGAGTTCCTACCAAAATCCAAAATCACATTCACAGAATAAATTACCAAAATCCAAATCTGAAACAATAACAATAATAATAAATAGAAACAATGATTGAAGAAATGAAGTATAAAAACAAAACAAAAAATGCGCATAAAAGAAGAAAGGTGTGAGAGAACTGAATGTTTTGCAGTTATCCGACAGCGAACGAGAGCTTAAACGACGAAGAACGGAGGAGGAGTGAACGAGAGTTTGATTTGTTGTTCACGGTTTAAGAACGTCGGCACTAGGGTTTAAGAAGCATTTTGGAGTAAGAAAATGGAAAATGTAAAAAGTAATAAGGGTTTCACGTTTTATCTGCAGCTACTGTTATTATTATATTTTAAAATAAAAGTAAAGGTTAAAAAGAAATGGGAGAAGTGTTTCACGTTTTATGTTTATTTCTTATAATTAGATAAATGAGATTAAAAACATAATGAAAAATAAAACATATTTAAATTAAAGTAATATTTATAAATGAACTGTATCAGGTAGTAGAAAGACGTGGTTATATTTCTAGGTGTATTATGGACTAGTTTATCTATGCCTTTTCTTTATTTATTATTTTAAAATATGTTTTTCTTATAAAAAATGTAAATTTTCTAGAAATTTTTTAAAGTTTTTTATTTCTCTTTCCTTGATATTTTTAGGGAAAAAGTGACATATTATTATGTATTAATATATTTTCTAAAAAAATAATTATGCAAACTTTTATATTTTATTTTGGAGTGGATTTATTAAAACATAACATTTGCAAAAATCAACTTTACTCTGTAACAAAATAAATAGTTTTAAAATATAATTTATAAAATTTATTAAATATGAAAAAATAATTTTCTTTTATTAACTTGCTCAAAAAGTTGACTTTATGAAAAAAATCTTTATAAAATACATTGTATACATTCTGAAAAAGTTGAAATCATTTTTTTACATAAAATAAAATTTATCAAAGTGAAATATTGAGAATCGAACGGAGGATCTATTGACAACAGCAAACGCAACCAAACACTAGAACATATAAACTTAATTATGAAAGTATTAACCTAGTCACAAAATCGGTGGCTAAATTCGGTCACAAAATCGGTGGCTAATTTCGGTCACAAAATCGGTGGCTAAATTTTTTGTGACCAATTTAGCGACGTCTAAAATTTTACCTATAATTTGTTAAATTTCGGTGGCTATAGTGACCGAAATATTTCGGTCACTATTTCGGTCACTGAAAGCGAAAATTCTAGTAGTGTATATATGATGTTTGATGATTAATCGAAGATATGAATTACCACGAGTATGTTGATGATTATGAGATGTTTTATAGTATGTTTGATGATTACATAATGATGTGAATGTGTTAGAACAAGATTTGGTTCTGCAATAATACCACTGAGTTTTGATGATAACAAACAAGTATGTTTGTATGCATAATTTTGGTATTCTAATGTTGGTTATTTTTGAGAATTTAACAAACAGGTTCTGCTTCTGATAAATAGTGTGCCTAAGTTATTAGAAGAGATTTGTTCCGCTTCTGCGCTACATTTGTTCTGCTGAACAATAGCATGTGCTTCTGAAGACTCTGAAGCTGTATGACTCTGATACGAAGACTTAAGAAAACAAGTTCTGAAGATCTGAAGACAGAAGTTCTGATGAACAAGTCCAGATGCTGAAGACTTAAGAAAACAAGTTATGAAGATCTGAAGATAGAAGTTCAGATGAACAAGTCTAGATGCTGAAGACTTATGATTATGAAGTCAACGGGTTCTAAAGACCAAGTGCTGAAGATTCTGAAGATGTAGCTCTGCAGACTCTAAAGACTTGAAGCTCTTAAGACCCAAGTTATGTTTTCCCTTGTTCTAACTCATGCTCTCAGAAGCCTCTGAAGTCTGGAAGTTGAGAAGACTAAGCAACGATACAACAGTACAACAGTACAAGGACGCTTTGCTCCACTATCGGATAGGGCAGACACAAGTGTACTATTTGTCTCCCACGTTCTTTCAAGCCGCCATAATTCTGAAATGTCAGAAATATCCTTCAACAGTCATATCCATGCATGGCTATATAAAGGCTTGAAGACTTCAAGAATGAGCTAGCCAACAATACCAAAATTTTCACTGTTCATACGCTCTATTGTTAATATCATTCTTAAGTCAATATTGTAATTAAAATCTGTTTACTTATCAACTTGTGTAGAAGCATCATTATTGTAAACAAACCTTTGTAACAAAAAGTTATTTGTGTTCCCTAAAGGACCGGGTAGGTCAGAAGCTTTAAGAAGACTAAGACAGTGAGTTTTAGTGTTGTTAGTCACTTCCAGTTTATCTTGTGCATTGTATTTCTTAAGAGACCGGTTAGGTCAGAATTCTTAAGAAGTGTAGGACTAGTGTGTCTTAGAGGTTGTTGTTAGTCACCAGCAGTTGCTAGTGCAGTTGTAATCAGTTTGGTTATAGTGGCTTAAGACCTCGCTTGAGAGAGGTAAAATCACCTTGGTAGGTGGACTAGACTAGCTTGAGGATTTCTCAAGTGAACTAGTATAAACATGTTGCGTTCTTTCTTTTTAATTCTCTTGCTTTATTATCAAGAAGTGAGGATTATTTGTAAAGGGGATTATTTTTTAAAAGAATAGTTTTATTTTAAAAACCCAATTCAAACCCCCCTTTCTTGTGTTTTTCACACCTTTAAAATGACCATGGGTTATATAGATGATTAAGAGATGATGATACATGACTATTTTGATGTGATTTACCATGAGTGATGCTGGTGATTATGAGATGACGATTCATGATGCTTTGATGAATAAATGACGACATGATTAACATGAGATTTTGAATAATGATGATGCACGTAATGATTTTTATTGATGATGATGATTATGACATTGTGCATCATGCATTCATAACATTTCAATGAGTTAGACTTCGGTCTATTGAGGCTTCCATTCCATTGTGTGGATGTGAGGTGGTTTTTGACGTGCTCTGGTTCTTGTGTAGAATCGATCCTAATGACGGGGATCTTTGGAGGGTTATGGCCTAAGTGTCCATCGACTGACGATTGGTACCACATGCATGAGTCTTGTTGTGCATTGCATTTATGTGGCATTATTGATGTGATTTTATGATGTTGTGACTGTTGATCCTTTTTGATGACTCTGATGATGTTGTTATTGATGATGACGCCATCTTATGCATATCTTGTTTTTATATTGATTATAATGAATTGTGATTACTCACCCTGCCTGTTTGAATGTTGCCTCCACGTGGGTAACGTGCTGGTGATCAGGATACGTCGTGGATGCCTTAGAGGATTTTTTAAGTTTATTTTGCTTTTGGTCGATGTAGAGGGTCTTGCTCTGATAGTGTAACATCAGGTTGGGTCGTTGAGTCGAACCATGTTGAATTGTTATTTTGTTGTTATTTGATGACTATGGTTTTATTTTAAAAACCTTTTATTTTGGAATTATTGTGGTTATGGTGGTTCCGCTGCTTATTTGATGGTTTTTTATTTATTTTGAGGAAAACCCGTTGTTTACAGAGCAATTTTGTTGATTTGAATTTATTGAGAAATGTGCACCCTTTGAGGTGATTCTGATTTTAGTCTGGTATTATGGATAGTCTGCTGCAATTTTGTGGGGTAGAAAAGGGTGTTAAATTAGTGGTATCAGAGCAGGTCGGTCCGTCTGGCCAGGTTGTCTAATGTTTATTATTCCCTAGTGTGCGACATGTGTGTGAAAACACTGTCGATGCTTGTTTTGTTTTCCATTTGCAGGTTGGGAATGGAACAAGTGGGGGAGAAGATGGTGCTTCTCAAAGATGCTTCAAGTGTGGAGCAATGGCTAAGTTTGGTGTTGGACGCTACAATGGTTTGGTAAGATAGTTTGTACCGCCTCATGATAGTCGGCTGTTATTTACAAATTGAGGAACTGATCACCCTTAATCTCTTATTGATAATAGAAGGGGTCATGTTGGATGGGATAGACGTGTCTTGCGAGCTTAAGTGGTGTGCGCAGTGAATTATTTGGAGTTAAGTCAAGTGCTTACAAATGGTTTTGATGAGTCGATGCAGGATGGTGCTGAGATGTTTATGTTGAGGGTAACTTTGAGTATTAGTGAAGGTGGAGAAGTGGGTGTTTTGCCTGGTGTTTGTGAAATTTCAGAAGTGTTTCCTGATGACGTAAGTGATTGGCCTCTAGAGCGTGAGGTAGAGGATGCGGTGGATTTGATACCAAGTATGAGTCTGGTGTCAATGGCTCCTTACCGGATGTCTGCATCTGAGTTGGGAGGATTGAAGAAACAATTTGAAGAGTTGCTTGGGATGAAGTTGTCGAATGAGTGTTTCTCTGTGGGGAGCTCCTGTGTTGTCGGTGAAGAAGAAAGATGGTACTATGAGATTGTGTGTGGATTATAGACGACTGAATAAAGTGACGACCAAGGATAAGTATCCACTTCTGAGGATTGATGATTTGATGGATTAGTTGGTAGGTGCCTGTGTGTTTAGCAAGATTGGTTTGAGGTCGGGTTACCATCAGATTCGTGTTAAGCCCGATGACATTCCGAAGATAGCTTTCAGAACAAGGTATGGTCACTATGAATACATTGTGATGCCGTTTGGTGTGTCCAATGCACCTGGTGTATTCATGGAGTATATGATTCAGATTTTTCATGAGTATTTGGATCAGTTTGTGGTAGTTTTCATTGATGATATTCTGATATATTATATGTCTGAAGAAGAGCATGCTGAGCACTTGAGAACCGTGTTGCAAGTGTTGAAGGAGAAGAAGTTGTATGCAAAGCTGTCGAAGTGTGAGTTTTGGTTGAAGGAAGTGAGTTTCCTTGGTCATGTGATTTCAAGTGGTGGGATTGCTGCAGATCCTTCCAAGATTGATCTGGTATTATAGTGGAAGACTCCGAAGTCTACTACTGAGATCTGAAGTTTTCTGGGATTGGCAGGTTATTACTGCAAGTTTATCGAGGGCATTTCTAAGTTGGCATTACCTTTGACTCAGTTGACTCGAAAGGGTCAAGCTTTTGTGTGGGATGTAGTTTGCGAAGAGAGTTTTGTGGAATTGAAGAAGAGGTTGACGACCACTCTAGTGTTGATTTTGCCTAATTCGAGCGAATCTTTTGTGGTGTATTGTGATTCGTCGAAGATGGGTCTTGGTGGAGTGTTGATGCAGAATGGACAATTTGTTGCCTATGCTTCGAGACAATTGTGAGTTCATGAGAGGAATTATCCTACCCATGACTTAGAATTGGCTGTCGTGGTGTTTGTGTTAAAGATCTGGAGACATTATCTGTTTGGCTCTAAGTTTGAAGTGTTCAGTGAGCATAAAAGTCTGAAGTACTTATTTGATCAGAAAGAATTGAATATGAGGCAGATAAGGTGGTTAAAGCCGTTGAAGGATTTCGATTTTGATTTGAGTTATCATCCAGGCAAGGCAAATGTAGTGGCTGATGCATTGAGCCGAAAGTGATTGCATATGTTGATGCTTATGGTGAAAGAGTTGGAATTAAATTGAGCAGTTCTGAGATTTGAGTATGGTATGTGAAAAGATGATGATACATGACTATTTTGATGTGATTTACCATGAGTGATGCTGGTGATTATGAGATGATGATTCATGAAGCTTTGATGAATAAATGACGACATGATTAACATGAGATTTTGATGAATGATGATGCACGTAATGACTTTTATTGATGATGATGATTATGACGTTGTGCATCATGCATTCATAGCATATCAGTGAGTTAGACTTCGGTCTATTGAAGCTTCCATCCCATTGTGTGGATGTGAGGTGGTTTTTGACGTGCTCCAGTTCTTGTGTAGAATCGATCCTAATGACGGAGATCTTTGGAGGGTGATGGCCTAAGTGTCCATCGACTGTGACGATTGGTACCACATGCACGAGTCTTGCTGTGCATTGCATTTATGTGGCATTATTGATGTGATTTTATGATGTTGTGACTGTTGATCCTTTTTTATGACTCTGATGATGTTGTTTATGATGATGACGACATCTTATGCATATCTTGTTTTTATATTGATTATAATGAATAATGATTACTCACCCTGCCTGTTTGAATGTTGCCTCCACGTGAGTAACGTGTAGGTGATCAGGATTAGTCGTGGACGCCTTTGAGGACTTTTGGAGTTTATTTTGCGTTTGGTCGATGTAGAGGGTCTTGCTCTGTTAGTGTAACATCGGGTTGGGTCGTTGAGTCGAACCATGTTGAATTGTTATTTTGTTGTTATTTGATGACTCTGGTTTTATTTTAAAAACCTTTTTATTTTGGAATTATTGTGGTTATGGCGGTTCCGCTGCTTATTTGATGGATTTTTATTTATTTTGAGGAAAACTCGTTGTTTACAGAGCAATTTTGTTGATTTGGATTTATTGAGAAATGTGCACCTTTTGAGGTGATTCTGATTTTACTTTGGTATTATGGATAGTCTGCTGCAATATTTGTGGGGTAGAAAAGGGTGTTACAGTCAACAAGAAAAAAACAATAACCTGAAGTAGATCAACGAGTGTCGATACATCTATCCCAATCAGTATTTGTGTAGGAAACAAGCTTCCCGATTGGGGAAGGTGTAGCTAGCAATTTTTGTCAGTGATGCGACCACCTTATCGCCGGGTTTTCCTCATCGCAATGGTAGGAGGGGGTGTTACTTTCTGATTTCTTATTTATCCCGTGAAGCTGGAAGGGAAAGGGAAGGTATCTAAAACTAACCTTGCACGCGAATGTTTAACTGAACAAACACTTAAAGAGATTCGGGGAGTCGGGGTCAGGTTATACAATGGGTAGTTGTCAATTACCCATCCTATATGTGGTTATCCATAGGATATTAGCTTTAGGTTTTGCTTTGTAATTGATAGTGTTTATCTGTTAATGGGTTAGGAAAGTTTCTTGGGAAATATGATAGAGTAAGTGAGTTTTTGTTTGATGTTTTTGGTAAGGTACTGGACCTAAGGATTGATTGGTATGAAGGTACTGGACCTAGGGTTTTTTTTTATTAGTATGCTCGCTAAGATTTCGCAATCTTATGCCTACGTATTCCCGTTTAAACGAAACAGGGAAATCAGAGCAATCGTAGTTCCTCCTATTCTAAGGGAGGAAAAATATGTTTTGGTGTCTTGTTCAAAGCCCAAGACAGAGGCTAAAAGGTTTATTTGTGTCTTGTTCAAAGCCCAAGATTGAGACAAGAAAGAGACTGACTCTTTGGGGATATCATTATACAAAGGCTAAGAGGAGGCTGAAAGTTTGACTTTTTTGGGGAAAATGTTCTATCTGTCTTGTACAAAGCCCAAGATAGAGGCTAAAAGGATTTTGAATCCGCTGGGGAGGTTTGTATGTATCTTGTACAAAGCCCAAGATAGAAGCTGAAAAGAATACTGACTCTGCGGGAGAGAAATCTTTATCTGTCTTGTACAAAGCCCAAGATTGAGGCTGAAAGAGACTTTACTGACTCGGCTGAGGATATTTTAAGTGTCTTGTACAAAGCCCAAGATAGAGGCTGAAATGAGTTTGACTCTGCTTGGGAAATCATTCCTCGAAGCCTAAAACAAGGCTGGGAGGAATTGACTCTGCTAGGGAAGTTATTTGTCCCAAGATTAAGAGAAGGTTATGAAATTTTATATCTCGTACAAAGCCCAAGATAGAGGCTAAAAAGGGTTTGACTCAACAAGAGAGTGCTTTTTTATCTGTCTTATACAAAGCCCATGATTGTAGATGAACAAGCTGTAGAAATCATTATACAAAGCCTAAGAGGAGGCTAACTTGTGCTATGGGAAACCTTTTTACCAAGCCAAAGGGAGGCTGGAAAAGATTGACTCAACAAGATAGTATTTTTATCTATCTTGTACAAAGCCCAAGATTGAGGCTAAAAGGGTTGACTCAACAAGAGAGCCTAGAACGTGATTGACTCAACAAGAGAGTCGGACAAGTGGTTAACCCAACAAGAGAGTCTGAAAAGGTGATTGACTCAACAAGAGAGTCTGAAATGTGGATGACTCAACAAGAGAGTCTGCAAAGGTGATTGACTCAACAAGAGAGTCTGAAAAGGTTAGCTCCGCTGGGGAGAATCATTATACGAAGCCCAAGAGGAGGCTGACTGTGTTGAGGAAATATCTTTATACAAAGTCGAAGAGGAGGCTATCTTCTGCTGGGAATTATTGAGATTCTGAGGCAGGTCCAAGTGGGGAATCAACTTCTGCTGAGGATTGCAGAATAGTTGAGATATAGATGCCTTGAGGTTCTGATTTGAGATTATGTTGTACTAGTGATAGACTAACCCTGGCTGGGGGATTTTAGGAGAGAGACTGGGCTTTAGAACCCACAAGTTTTAGCTCTGCTGGAGATTAATCCAGATTCGGGGGTTTCTTCCTATGTTTGGAGGGAACTTGAGAATGTCTTTAAGACTCAAGAAGATTTAGACTGTCCAAGTCTATTGGTGTGGAAGAGTTTTATCTTTTATATGATGCCTCCAGGAGGAGGCGGGTGTTTTAAGGGATGAGAATCAACCCTAAAATTGGTCTGAGGTTTGACTCTGGAAAGACTGCTCTAGCAAAGGATGATTAAGTTCTGTCTTATACCTTTAAGAGGTCGTCAGGGTCCTTGTATTAAGCCCAAGAGAAGGCATGAGAACTTCTAAGAATCCGAAGGCTCCTTGTACAAAACCCAAGAGGAGGCGGGGATGCTTTTAGGATGCCTATGGGTCCCAAACCAAGAAAAGTTCAAGAAATGCTATTCACCGAGAATAGATCATTTAGTGAAAATTCTGAGGTTTGAAGAAACTCAAGAGATGCTATTCACCGAGAATAGATCAACTCCGGGGAGTAGAATTTCTTTGACAATTTCTAGGGGTAACAGTCTGAGAAAAGGTTCACGAGGAATACTGCCTTTCTCTTTGTTCCATATTGTTTAAGCCCAAGAGAAGGCAAGACTGTATTTGGAAATCCTATGGGGATCTAGTTTTGACTGTATTTAAAGAGTGACTAACATGACTTTACCTAGTTCTAGACCTAGTTGTCGGGGAAAACTCTAAATAACTATACTGGTATATATACAGTTGATATATGACAAAAAAAGGGTATGAAAGAAGACTAACCGTGCGCATCTTCCCACAATACAGTTTTTTATATATATATATATATATATTTGACATGTATTTAAAAGAATGAAAGAAGACTCACAGTGTGCAGTGTAACGACCCGAAAATCTAAAGTAATTATTTAATTATTTATTTAATTGATTTAGAAGGAACTAAGAGGTTTTTGGATAATTTGGAGAATTATGGATAAAATGAGTATTTTTAATAATTTCAATATAATGGGTAATCATTTATTTAGAATATTATTATTGTTATTAAAAATAATAAGGGAAGGACAAGGTGGTCATAAAAGAAAAGAGGTAAGGGTAGAGTTGGAAGTTCCTAAACTGGGATATTTTGTCTAAGGAGGGAAAAGGTCGATCATTTTCTAACTGATCGTGTTTTGGTGAAGAATTCAGAGGAAGAGAAGGAGAAGAACCTTAGGGCTTGAAGATTCTGAAGAATCTTAGCGAAAGAGGAAGAACCGCTAAATTTCTCTGAGGTATGGGGAGTTATCATTGTTTATTATAGTTTTATAGGAATTGGAGATGAATAGATTAGGGACTGTATGAGTTGTGTTGATTTATATGATTGTTGATGTAGAATGAGTAAATTGATGAAAGTATGATGAATTTGATTGATGCATATTACTATATATGTGTTTTGTAAGTGTTTTTGAGCAATTTTCGTGTAGAATACTGATTTTTGGGGTAATCGAAGTTAAAAACGCAGAAAAACACTTTTCGGGAAAAGTTGGGTTTTGTCGCATCCTGACACGGGCCGTGTCACAGGACACGGGCGGCCGTGTCAGCTTGCTAGTCGTGAAATGGAAAAATTGATTTTTAAAAATTGGTCACAGTACTTCTGACACGGGCCGTGTCAGGCTGCTGACTTGCTACTTTTTTTGATGTTTTGGAATTGTGTCCCAGGTCTTCTGACACGGGTCGTGTCACAGGACACGGGCGGCCGTGTCAGACCTCTGTGTTTGCTGTATTTTGTCTGTTTCGCATTTTGGGTGCAGGTTTCCTGACACGGGCCGTGTCCCAGGACACGGGAGGCCGTGTCAGCCAGTTGTTTGTGTTGTTTTGTTGTTTTCTTGATGGTTTCATGACGTTTTCTCGTGATGATCTTTTGTTGTTGAGTGATGTTGATGTACGATGATAAAACATGACTGTATGATGAATGCTTGTTGTATATGAAATGAATGATGCGCACGTTGATGTCCGATGAATTGCGAAGTTTTAGCATCATTGCATTTCATAACATTTTATGTTGGGACTTCGGTCCATTGGTAGCTTCAATCCCACTGTGCGGATTGAAGTGATACGTTGATTACGATGTGCTCCATTTGGAGGGTTGATGGCCAAGTGTCCATCCACGTTGAACCGGTACCACATGCATCCTTTGCATTTCATTATGGTTGACATTGCATATGAATGATGAAATTGTGATTCTGTTGTGAAGATTATGTTGATAATTCTATGATATTAGTGTTGATGATGATATGATGTTGTTCATTAATGATGCCATGATGTTGTTGTTAATGATGATATGATGTTGTGTCACTTATTCTGTTTATTTTCCATGTCGTATATTATTATAATGAATTGTGATTTCTCACCCTGCCTGCTTGAAAATGTTGCCTCTTATGTGGGTAACTTGCAGATGACCAAGAGTAGCTCCGCGGTGACGAAGGAGGTAGCTTGGAGTGTCTCGTTTATGTCGTTTAGTTTAGAGGTGTCCTGCTCTGTGTCATGTAACATCGGGTTGGGTTGAATCGCGAACTTCGTGTTCTTTTGAATTATGTTGGAATTTTATACTGATGATGTTGTTCTAGATTGGATTAAGTTTCTTATGAAGTTTTAATTGAATTTCAAATGACAAGTTGATTCCGCTGCAAGATTATGATTTCTTTTGATGATGTTTGAATGACCCGTGTTACGGGACAGGATTATGAGAATTGTATGATGTTTGGAATATGTACACCCTTGGTTGTGAATTTTACTCTGATATCATGATTTATTCCTTTAAAATTGTATGTGGGGTAGAAGGGTGTTACATGCAGCTTCCTATAATACAGTTATATATATATATGAAGGCGAGTAAATGAAAGCTGATAAAACTTACCGGTGAGCAAGCTTCCATGCTGTATTGTTAGTTGTTCAAAGAAATTAAAGAAAGTTTTGATAACAACTGTATATTTGAACCTAAATCAAAACGGAAGTTGTTTTGAAAAGATCGTTGGGGCTTATACTCAAGGAGAGGCCCAAGAGGTTTTCTGTACAAAGGTATGGGTCTTACAACTCAAGGAGAAGCCCAGAGAGTTTGAAAATGAATAAAGATGGGTCTTATAGCTCAATGAGAAGCCCAGATGATTTTGTTAAAAAGGTGACGATCGCGCCGTTGTTTTGAAAATGTACAGAGGGACTTATACAATAAGTGAGGCCCAAAATGTTTTATTTACAAAGGGGGTGGGACTTACACTCCATTAAGAGGCCCAAGGATGTTTTAAAAGAAAATAAATGGGACTTACAACACGAGGGTAGGCCCAGGTTATTTCGTAAAAAAGGCGACGATCGCGCCGGGGTTTCAAAAAGTACAGAGGGACTTATACAATGACTGAGGCCCAACACTATTTATGTACAAAGGATTGGGTCTTACACTCTATTAGAGGCCCAAGGAGTGTTTGAAAAAGATTGATGAGGGTGGAATTAATCAAAACCCTAATTTAGTTTAAAAATGGAATTAATTTTGTTTAAAAATTAATAAAAATTATTGAAAACATGTGAAAAATGAGTGGTGATCTTGGATCAATGTTTCAAAAATCGTGTTTTTATCTACAAAATGATTGAAAACCATTTAAGTTTGGAAAACCAAGAAGGAAAAAATATTTTAAATGTTAAAAAAAATAAAAATTAATTCTTTGCAAAAATATCAAGTATATGAAATAAATAATATTTTTGGGAAATTTTTGTAAAATAAAATATTTTAACATTTTTGTGAATTATTAAAAAAAAGAATCAACTCAAAATCATTAAAATTTAGAGAGAAATTAATTTTTGAATCAATTAAATGAAATCACAAAATTCAAATATTTGAAAGTTTGAAAAAGGGCGCCAAGAACACCTTGGTTTTGCCCGCGTGCTCTGTTTTGCTCATATTTGCATTTTCTCATCAATCTCACTGAATACTTGATGAAATTACACAGTCCACATATCAATCTACTCGTTTTCACCTCACGATCATGTCTATGGTCTTTAAATTCATTTATTTTAAGCATGGAATAAGAAATCAAAGAGAAACCTCAAAAACCCTAATTTCTGCATGAAGGCTAAAAAATTCCATACACGATTCATACAAAGCAATTAATTGAGGGAAAACACTCTATACATGATTATGAACATATGGCAAATTTATTGCGAGGAAATATGCATGAATCATGAGATGACCAAGTTGAGGTTTACCTCTTGCAGCTGGTGATTGAGTTCTAGGTTGCAGGTATTACGACTTGATTCCAATGATGTGGATAGCTTCCCTAGGTGCTATGGAGTGTGTCTGAATGCTTGAAGTGGATTGAATTGAGCTGGAACTTGATTTGGCACCTCAACTGCAAATCTGTCAAAAGCTTGTGCAGATGGCTGGTGATTTTGTGAAATCCTGGCTGTATGACATAGGAACCGGATGAAAAGGAGCGTTCCTTCTTTCCAAGTTATTGTGAGGCATATTCTGATTCTAGCACTGATTCTGATAACTTCGGCCACGGACTCGTTGATTTGCATGAGGAGCGACCCAAGGTTTCTGGCATGGTGCCCTAGAAAATGATTGTTGAGAAGATGAAGAACCAAAAGATTTCACCGGTTCACCCTGAGAATACTCAACATCTGCCACGACTGCATTGATTTCAATTTCTTCATCCACTTGGGAGCTGCTGAGGGATTCAGTTTCACTTGCCTGACTGTTCGAGACATCTTGAATTTTTCCATTCTTTAGGCTGTTCCCAATGCGTTCTCCAATTATCACCAAATCAGAGAAGTTCAGTGTCCCACTACCAATCATTTTATCCAGGTACGGTCCTTGCAAAGTATCCATGAATAGGTCAACCAATTCTCTATCTAGAAGCGGTGGTTGCACTCTGGAAGCCAATTCTCTCACTCTCTGAGCACACCCTCTGAAGGATTCATTACTCTCTTGAGACGAGCCTTACAACTGCATGCGACTAGGAGCCATGTCAAGATTGTATTCATAATGTTTCATAAAAGCTCTGGCTAAGTCCAACCATGATTGGATGTGACCACTCTCTAATTGCATATACCAACTCAGTGATGCTCCACTCAAACTATCCTGAAAACAGTGGATCATTAGCTTATCGTTGTGAACATACAAAGTCATTCTTCTGCAAAACATCACCAAATGTTGCCTCGGGCAGCTGTCCCCCTTGTACTTCTCAAACCTTGGTGCTTTGAAACTTGGAGGTAACACTAGGTCGGGTACCAGGCACATGTCTGAAGCGTCGAGACCAAAAGTATCTTGAACTTCTAAGGCTTTGAGTTTCTCATCCAACACACGATATCTTTCGGCAAACTCAAGAGCTCTCGGGTTCTTAGCTTTCATCATCGGGGTCTTCCTTTGGGAATTAGGCATAAAGAATGTAAGATTATGATAGTCCGTAGTATCAAGAGAAAAGGAATGTTCACCTTGGACAACAGACTGTTCATGTAAATTCTGATTCTCAACAGAGATTTGCACAGACTGAGCTTGAGTAAGGTTGTTCACTTGTGGAGGATCTTCATCAGGTGGAAAACCGTACAGTGGGTTAGTCGTCACAGTAAAACCTAGTGGGAGATCAATATTCTGGAGGTTGTTCTTTGACATAGCTACCAATAACTTCCAATTTGACCTTACTTCTTTACACTGCTTGACCTTGCTTCAAACACTTTGTCGTCTTTCAACAGTCACTACTTGTTCAGAACGAGCACCAGGGAATCAACTGGCTATACAGACAAAGGCGGGATAAGAGTTCTGGTCGGTTAAAGAATGATGTACAAAATGATGCAGAGATGTATGCAAATGCAATGCAAAAGACATGGGATCAAAGCTTCCATAAATTCTGGAAAACTGTTGTGCTGCTGACTGAATAAGTTCAAAATTCCACTTTGACGAGAAAACTATAATACCATAATACCGGAGTAATCAGAATACCAGGTTTAGAATACCAAGTTCAAAATACCAAGTTCAAAGGTTCACATTGATAAGAAAACCAAAAATCCGGATAGGTTGAAAGTTAAGGTTTCCTATAAAACCCATCCCTTTTCATATGTGGGTTCTAGTCTTGGACAGAGTAATCCTAGCAGGTCCTAAATATCACAGACTCTCAGGTCGAGAAATGATGATACGTTCACCATTTCTGGTTTGGCATCATCACAAGTCAAGGAGGTCTCAACTGATTTCCAATGAACGGTCTCCAGAGTCATAAGCTATCTAAGTCGACACTCTGACATGCACAAGACGCGCAAGTCAGAATATCTCCCAAGAAAACCTCGTCTAAATGTGGGTCTCGTGTAAACTAAACGCACCAAGACGCTACGCATGCCACACTACTATCCACTCTAATCCTAAGTATATCCTCAAGCCTGGGTATTGGGCTTACCTCTCATGGAACTAACCCACCCAACAGCACAACAGCAGCAGAGCAATATAATAAAAATGATTGAATGCAATAAATGCGGTAAAATACAGTAATATATAACAGATAAATGCACAAAAAAATAAACACCAAATGAAACAGAAACAAACAAGCGCTAGGATTGACTCGCATAGGGAACCAGAGTCCCCAGTAGAGTCGCCAGCTGTCGCAACTGCAAAAATCAACCGGCGAAAAAAAACAGAAGAGTCGCCACCGAACATTATTTATCCCGACAAAGGGAAAAGAAAAGATCGAAGAAAACCTCAAAAAGGGAGAAGACATGGTCATCGCAACCATAGTCCGGGCTCGGGAGTCGGTTACGCGAGAGAAAGGTATTAGTACCCCCTCGCATCCATCGTACTCGATGGGATCCACGCTTATTGTCTAATCAAAGGATATGTTATCTAAAGCTCTACTGCTAAACGGAAACGAAAAGAGAAAAAACAAAAGGAGACTCGATAGGACATCATCGTCCTAGGCCTACGTATTCCCTCGTGCAATGGGAAAGTCAGAATCAACGTAGTTCGGAGGACTACGGGTGAAAAGGGGGGAGGTTGCTCGCCAAGACATCGCCGTCTTGTGCCTACGTATCCTCAATAGGACGAGAGAAAGGAAGTCAGAGCAGTAGTAGTTTGACCTACGGGTCGGTAAGTATTTTTTATGAGTGACGTTAGGTTCGCGTCCGGCAGTTAGGGTCGATGCCTGTTTGCGACAGAACGGAAGTAATGTGTTCTTTTCTGAAAATGATTTGAAACTCATCCCGAAGGATAAAAAGATTTGCATTTGATTTGTATTTTTTAGACAGAAGTGAATTAAGTTAGTTTGAAACTCATATTGCACTAAAGTCTATGACATAGGATCAAATGCGTTGCAAATCGACCCAAGACGAGACGCATTCAAAACATCATAGATAAGGTAATGAGGGACTCCCGCTTATCACTTCCCATGTACTTAAGGCTCGTGGCGTACAATACTCGTTGTATTTATTAAGTGTTTTGAACTTGTTTTGAGATAAGAAGAGAAATGACTCAAAGGTTGAAAAGAAAACAACTAAGGGGAACTAGGTTCTAATGTTGTCATGCACAATGGTCCTAAAGTTGAGATATAAGGGAATTCTACCTAATGTTAGCATGCAAAGAGGTACACCTAAGGTTAAGGTTTAAAAAGGGACTATCATAATTGTTATCATGCAAAGGGTTAAAAGCCTAATGTCTCTCCTACCTCGAGCTTAACCGGAAATTAGGTCGAGCTAGGAATCCTAAGGGATCATGTGAGCAAACAAGTAAACATTATACTAATGAATCACTAACCAAAAGCAAACTTAAGACTTAAACAGGTCTTAAGGCTTAAAAGAGAAGAAAGAAGAAAGAGATAGAGGAGAAGACGCAACATCAAGCAACTCAAGAAATGAGATTAACATAAGCAATGAGCATTGCAAGTATTATATTTAATCATCCAATACCAGAACCCACACCAAGTACATACACTTCAAACCAAACTTCAAGAATGGAAGTCAAAACAATTACGCAAAATAATGCACTAATGAACACACCAATGACTTAAAACCAAACAAGAAGTATTATCAAACATCAAACAAGATAAAATGAAGTTAAACGATAGGATAGCCAAGATGGGGCAGTAGCTAAGTCATGTCACATTCAACTCATGTTAATGATCAAAGAAAAAGCAAGAAGGTTCAAGGCATGCATCTTAACAACAAACTAGCATTTGTCAACAAAAAGCTCATGTAAGACACACTTCAAAAGAGCAAACATGTGAGATTAGGGTATGGATCCAAGTAGGCAGTAGCATGACCATGTATATCAATCCAAACATCAATTCATGAATGGGAAGAAGAAGCACCAAGGATCAACTTCAAAACATGCATCAAAACTAGACAAACATTCACTTAAGTCATCCATATAAGAAACAAAAGATCATGTGAGGCAAGAAATGAGAAATGGTCACATAATGGACATCATATCAAGAAGATCAGCATCTTAAAAATTGTTATTCAAAGCAAATAAGAGTCCACAAGCATCCATTAGGTCACACAAGAAAGCAACACAAAGAACTAGTTCAAGAACGTCAAAGGAGCAAGGCTAAAACATTGTCAACTTAGAAATTCTACCACAAATAGGAAAATGATCAAATGAGAATGATTCCAAAGCCATAATTAATCTAAAATAGTACATGATCACATCAATTAATCAATTCAAGCTTCACTTAAGCAAAGTGGTCAAAAAGAAAACAAACTAGGTCAAGTATCAAGCATGCTCCATTCAAATTCAAGCCACATGTAAGCATCAACCAAAAATAGCAACATGCCTTATAAAAATACAAATAAATTCTAAAACTCATTTTATGCCCATCAAGAATAAATATACAAAAGATCTCAACAAGAATTGCAAAATTGCATCACAAATTGGATCAAAACATCTCACATAGCAACTAAGTCGAGCAACAATCGAGGAGCAATGAAAAACAATAAAAAATTAGTCACCAAGGTAGCATAATGGTATTCAAACAATCCTCATTTAAGTTTCAAAATATGACAAAAATATTGGCTCAAGAAGTGATCCACAAAGCATCAAACATAAAGCCTAATCACAAGGGCAAACATGGAAATTACCTTTCAAAAATAATTCCAAATAAAATAGAAAAATCAAATAAAAATAAAAATAAAAATTATGAAAAATTAAATAAGACGTCAAGGATCATAAAACATTTTATTTTTTTGTATTTTTTGGATAATTGAAACTATTTTTAATAAAACAAAATATAAAAGAAAAGAAATTAAAACACAAAGAAAATGAGGGGTGCAGTAGAAATAAGAAACAAGTTAAATGCAGTTGGGCCAAAAATGCTATGAAAAAAACATGCAACAATTATTTTCAGAATTTAATAATAAGAGTGTAACAAAAATCATGTGATCATGTGATATCAATTGGTCACATTTTTTTTTAAATGAATAAGACAAAACCATAAAAGACAAAAACAAGATGGACCAATCATCATCCAACACACAATCATATTCTTCCCCAAGACAACCTGCCCCTCGCCGGAACAACCCCAGCCGCCGGAAAAACCAGTCCTGCCGGCCACCACCGGAGGTGGTCCAGTCGCCGGAAAAAAAAAACACAAGGGGGGACTATCCCACCCGATTTTTCGCGTAGATTCCGTTTTTGGCATTATTTTTTCGTTTTGAAGCCTCTAACACCACGAAAACAGGACATGAAAGTAACACACACAAACTTCAACTTCCATAAATCAAGGCAACATGGGTACTAACTTCAAGGGTTTTTCGTGTAGATTCCAAATATGCGACTAGTTTTTAAAAATAACCATTAGAAACACACGAAATCATGCATTAAAGTAAGCCCTAAAAATGAAAAATCAAATATCACACATATTCATGCACAAACAAGATCTAAACCAATGATCCTATTTTCGCATGAATAGCTAGCATGGAAGAATGGAGAAAAGTAAGCTTACCAAACGGAGTTATGTCCGTTACACCTTGAATATTGAGCAAAGCTTAAAGAAAACCACTCTCCTTGCCTCTAAATACCTCTGTGATGATGAACAACGCCAAAAGTGGGAGAAAACTTGGAGTAAAACCCAAAAACGAAGTGAGAGATTCTAGATAGAGAGAAAGTAGGGTTTTGGATGTGGAAAAGGAAGAATGAAGCTTTTTCCTCCATTAGGGTTTGTGTTCTGATTATATATGATGGGTTAGAGGTTATTAGAGGCCCAAAACAAGAGAAAATAAGTGTTTGAAAATTTGGCCAAAAATTGGTATGAATAGTAATACGGGTTTGGCATGTGCATGGAGTATTTTGTATGGTATGAGTGAGCAAAATGGAGTGTGAATGGTATATGATGATCATGAATGAGGTGTGGTGGGATTAGCAATTGGAAAGTGGGAGCTTTTGGTGAATTTGGAAAATTTCTCAATATGGCAAATTATTTGAATTTCATGGCATGCATGGTACATGGTGTGTTGGCCATTTTGGGTAAACTTAAAGTTCATGTGGTAAATGATGAAATAGTACAAAGATTATGATCCAGAGTATTCGAACAGGTCCACGTATGTTGGTCGTCAGATGGGCAAGGTGCTCGGAATGTTGATGAGGAGAAGAGGGGGTGTACCTGCAAGGCACTCCGACGCTCAAGTAAGAAAGGGTCAGAGAAAAGGGGCAAGTACAAAGTGTATTCTTAGGATGAATATTGGATACCTGACCCTCTCATTCGAGAGGGTTTATATAATGTTCCCCAGCGCGTGGCCAACGGTCTTATTTTCAGGGCGAAATAACTGTTTTCCTGAAGAATAGGTAACTGCCCAAACTAGCCGTTATGACAGGCAGGATGCCCAAACTAGCCGTTATACCGGGCAGGAAGGTAGTTGCGGGCATCTGTTCGTCAGTTATCGGGGAGTTGTAGTCCGTGTGTGACGGGTAATAATTTCGGTCAAGACTGAGCAGTCCGTGACCGGTTGTAGGGGCAAAAGGGTACTTTTGTCCCCTTAATGGACTGGATCCAAGCGTTTGGGTCGTTACTGTAGCAATCATGGATTGGGTCGCGCATGGCCGTTGGCCCAGTCCAGAACAGATTAGAAGTATGAATGATCCACATGTGACTTGTGAACCAAGAAATCCATTCATATCACATAAATATGCATTTGTCTTCATGATGCCTTAGCTTGCATAATTCTCACTCAAATGAAATTAAATTTGTGGTCAAGTTGTAAATAGGATCATGAGGAGCAATTTTCTTGTTGGACACAACTTGGATTGAAGCTTGGATGTCCATGAGAACTAGCCTTGAAGTGAATGACCAAAACTAGGTCAATAAAATTACTACTTTAGGACCATGACTTGAAAAAATCATAACTTGAGTTCTAAGTATGGGAATGAGGAATTCTTTACACCAAAAGAAAGCTCAAGAAGAGTTCTAAAACTTTCATGTTGAAAAGATTTTGAGATGAAGTTTGATTCAATGTGTAATTAGATATTGCATGCGGTTAGGTTAGATTTTAGGAGACTTAGGGTGTATATGTGGTAACCGCTGGTGGTGGATGATGGCTCCGCCGTCTCCACCGCCGTTAGCCTGTTGTTATGCTGTGTGTGAAGAGTCTGCCCGTGACGTCGTCGCGATGGTGACGTGCACGTGACCGTTCTAGCGTTGCGTTTCATGGAGTTGTGAGTTGAATGAAAACCTCATGATCTTGCTTTGGAGAAGTTCCTCGTGTGATAGGAGAGTTCCGGGCATTGTCTCGCGGGGAGACTTTTTTGTAGTGTTGTCAGGGCTTAGGCCGGGGACGTCATCCTCCGCCCTTAGCGCGCCCTTTCACTTGTTCAGTGGTGGAAGGTTGGATTTGATTAGCTGTCGAATTCACTGTCTTTCTCTGCTTTTCAGGTGATGGCGACAGGGCCCCGTGGAGATATTGTATTAGATTCATTCGAGGAGGAGTCTGGTTCCTTGGGGAGCAGTAGCACTCGGTCCTCGAGTGGGTCCACCGAGCAGGACATGGACTATGAGCAAGAGGATGAACTGCTGGACGATGATCAGGAAGAGGTACCCGAGGAGGAGGTATCCGAGGAGGGTGCAACGGAGAATAAAGTAGATGAATGGGAGGTGGCGGACCCCACTGAGCATGCGTCTGAATTCGCGACCTACATAGGGGATTGTTTCTAGACGGTGGGAGATGACGGGTACTGGAGAGTCCATTTCCCCACCGCTGACGAGCGCGTCTGCACGAATTATGGGGAGCGCTTTACAATGTACGAATATGTTTTCAAAGAGCTGGGCTTAAGGCTTTCGTTCACGGATTTCCAGCAGTTTGTCTTCTTACATCTTCGTTTGGCCCCCACTCAGCTCCATCCCAACTCGTTAGCCTTCATGCGATCGTTCGAGTTGGTGTGCGAGCACCTGCAAATAGGGGCGACCATCCCCTTCTTCTTCACCGTATTTCACCTCCAATGGCGGACTTCTGGGAGGAGCTACGGCTGGGTCTCCCTGAAGCAGTCGCGCAAGCTGTTCAAACCTTTCTCTGAGTCCATACGGACATTTAAGACGAGGTACTTCGTCGTGGAGCCCATGTCGGAGGCTGCCCAGGATAGCACGTTCTGCTGGGAGGTTGAAGTGGACGAGAACGGCGAGGATAGGATTAACGAGGAGGGGAAATACATCGGGCGGAGGTTGTTGAAATATCCCTTCCATTGGACCGGGGAGCATTGTACGAAGCCCCCAAAAGACTTTGTTTTTGAGCCTGCGAATTTGGACGAGGGGGATGCTGCTTCATATGAAAGGTTGTTACAGTACGTGAACTCGTTCCGGATGGTCGAGTGCATCACGAAGAAGAAGGAGGCGATCCTCGAGGCCGATGGTGGCCTTCGGGTGGAGCCTCGTTTTATTAATGTTAGGGCACTGATGGGGTGCAAAACTTACAGAGATGCCATGGATTTGCTCGGTATTTAACCTTAACATATTGCTTTGCATTGCTCGTTATTTTCTATTGTCTGACGCCTGTTTTTGTCTTTTGCAGCCACTATGCCTTCAGCCCACGAAAGGATGGTGAGGAACGTGGTCGTGCGGAAACAAGCTACTGCAGCTGCTATTACTAAGGTTCGTCCTTCCCCTGCCCGTGCGGTTGGTCCTTCCCAGCCTCCTTAGGGGAATGCTTCTCTGGCCAATGTTCAACGGTCTCAAATGCCCCTGGCGACCAGGTCTAAGCGTCCAAGGAACGAGGCAGTGGATCTGGGCAAGGCGCCAGAGAAAGCGAAATTCGAGCTGCCTCTTTGTGTATTGGATAAGAGGTTCTTTGAAGGTACCTCTTTGGTGATTCTCTGCATCTGCAAAGCCTGGACCGTCCGAGCAAGAGGGCGCTGGTGGCCCAGGATGCCTCTGCGGTGGTCAGGCTGCTGGAGATGGCGGTCACCTATGCCGAGGGGGACACGGCCACTGAGAGTGAGCTGACTATTGCCCGAGGGAAGGTGACCGCTCTTGAGGAGAGTTTGAGGAAGGCCAGGGAGGAAGCTAAGGTTGCCAAGGAGGCGAAGGAAAAGGAGGGCGAGGAGGTTGCCCGGTTGAAGGGGGAGAAGGTTACACTTGAGGCTGAGAAAAAGGCCGCTGAGGATTTGGTCGCGCAACTGCAGATGGCCAATGCTCCTGGCGAGGAGGAGCCTGAGGACGTGAAGATGCTGATGACAAGGTCAAAGTTAGTTGCCCGACTGGTGGTGGCTGAGGATGACAATGTAGTGCTTGTGTCTCAGCTTCAGGTGGTGAATCCTGGTGTTGATTTGGTGACCGAAGGCACCAATTTCCTGGCGTACGTTAAAGACGGACAAATTGTGATGCCAGAGTCTCTCCTTGCCAGCCAAGCTAGAAGCCAGACTTCTCCGCCCAATGATGAACGAGTCGAAGACACCGAGGAATGATGTTTGCAGATGATGATATTTTGCCGGCCTGCGTGCCGTGTAGTTTGTCTTAATTTTATTTGATTTGGGGGAGGGGCGTGGCCCCCCTCTTTTTATGTAATTCGTACAATCTTTGGCCCTTGTGGCCTTTTTTACTTTATGTCCGGTTTATGTTGGCCGATTTTATTACTTATATAATTTTTGTTTATATTGTTGTGCTTTACATTAGTGGTGCATGTATGACTGCCCGTCGGAGGGTGTGTCGGTTAACAGAGCTTTCTTTTGGAAGATTGCTCGTTGTGTGTGAATTCGCCAGTGTGGAGAACTGGTTGAATATCCGGGGAAGGTCCTGGCGAGGTTGTGGATCTCAGGTCGCGATTAAGGCCTGAGGTCGTGGCGTGAATGTCCCATCGCGAGCTGGGGTTCTTCCAATCGTGGTACCTGGGCGAAGGCGATGCTCGATTGAGGACCGCCGACGAGCAGAGCTCCAGCTCATTTACTTGAGCGGGATTCCACTTTGTGCGTATGCATCATTTGTACCTGAACGAGCATGATGACCGTTAGGTGGTCCTTTGACGCGAGGAAGCCTATTGTGACTTTAGCTGTAGTACTGCTTAAGTTTTTCAGCGTTCCATGGTCATGTGATTTCATCCCCGTTGAGGGTCTCGAGGAAGTAGGCACCATTCTCTGTTCTGGCACGGACTCTGTACGGCTCTTCCCAGTTGGCGGCTAGTTTGTCTTCACGAGAGTCCTTGTGGTTTCTTCGCAGGACAAGGCTGGCCACATCGAACTCTCGTCGTAAGACTTTAGCGTTGTGCCTGATTGCTATTTTTTGCATAAGAGATGCTTCGCAGAGGGATGCTCCTGTTCAGATTTCCTCGACAAGGTCGAGCTCCTCTCTTATTGCTTCGTCATTCATTTCCTCATCTAGAGGTGATTCGGTCCTCCTGGACGGTACGTGAATTTCAATGGGTATAACAGCCTCCGTTCCATATGCTAAGCGGAAAGGTGTTTCCCCCGTGGTAGACTGAAGAGTGGTGCGGTACACCCATAAGACATTGTGGAGCTCCTAGACCCAGGCTTTCTTTGTTTCATCCAGTCTTCGCTTGAGGCCACGAAGAATGACACGATTGGCCGCTTCCGCCTGCCCGTTGGTCTGGGGATGTTCTACAGATGCGAAATGTTGCTTTGTTCCGAGATGGGCGACAAAGTCTTGGAACTTCTTGTCCGTGAACTGCGTTCCATTATCCGTGACAATTGCTTGGGGAATCCCAAAACGGGCAAGGATATTCCGCTTGTAGAAGCGCAGAATGTTAAGGGCTATTATCTTTGCTAAGGCTTCTGCTTCTATCCACTTTGTGAAATAGTCTACGCCCACTATCAGGTATTTGTTTTGGCTGGACCCCATCACGAAGGGTCCTAGGATGTCTAGGCCCCACCAGGCGAATGGCCACGGGGAGGTCATGCTTTTCAGTTCGTTAGGTGGAGCTAGGTGCATATCCCCATTCCGTTGGCATTTGTCGCATCTCTTCACATGCTCCTTGGCATCATGCTGCATGGTTGGCCAATAGTACCCTGCTCGGAGGGCCTTGCGGGCAAGGGACCTTCCTCCTAGGTGCTGGGCGTTAATGCCTTCGTGGATTTCTCGTAATACGTGAGGGACAACTTCCTCCTCTATGCATTTGAGCAGTGGGATGGAGAAGCCTCATCGATAGAGTTTGTTTTCAAGGATGACGTACGAGCAAGCTCTTCGTCTGATGGTGTTGGCTTCCTTGGGGTCATCCGGAAGCTCGTCCCTGGTGAGGTAGTTGTACATGGGTGTCATCCAGCAATCGTTGTCCCCGATCGCGTGTACGTGTAGGGTCGAGGATCCCTTATTGATGCTAGACCGGGGAAGTATCTCTTGGATGACTGACCTGTTTCCGCCTTTTTTCTTAGTGTTTGCTAGTTTGGACAAGATGTCTGCTCGCACGTTATGTTCACGTGGAACATGTCTCACTTCTACCGTTCTGAACCTCGCCATTTTTCCCTTGACCAGGGTTAGGTATTCAGAGAGACTGTCGTTTTTGGTCTGATATTCTCCTGATATCTGGAGGGCTACGAGCTGAGAGTCCGTGCAGATGATGATTTCTTCAACCCCTAGGTCTTCGGCTATGCGCAAACCGGCAAGGAAGGCTTCATACTCGGCCTGGTTTTTCGACGTGGGAAAGGACAATGTGAGAGAAGCCTCGACTATGGTCCCTTCGTCGTTCTCCAAAATTACACCTGCCCCGCTGCCGGTCGAGCTGGACGCTCCATCTACATAGATGGTCCATCTGTTTGCTATATGGACCGGGGAGTCTGAGAACGTCATTTCCGCTACGAAATCGGCCAGAGCTTGGGCCTTAAGAGCTTTCCTGCTTTCATACTGGATGTCGAACTCGGACAATTCCAATGACCATTTGAGCATTCTACCTGCCATGTCTGGTCGTCCCGGTAATTGCTTTATGGGCTGATCCGTTCTTACCACGATTGTGTGAGCCAAGAAATAGTGTCTCAGTCGTCTGGCAGCGTTGACGAGGGCTAATGCTACCTTCTCTATCTGTTGATATCATAACTCTGGGTCCTGCAATGCTTTGCTCGTGAAGTATATTGGCTTTTGTCCGCCAAGATTCTCGCGAATGAGAACGGCGCTAACGACCTCGGCAGTGACGGCGAGGTATAGGAACAAGACTTCCCTACTATCTGGTCGTGATAATACGGGCGGTTTCGACAGAGCTTGCTTCAAGTGAATGAGGGATGTTTCACATTCCTCGGTCCATTCAAACGCTGCTTCTTTCCGCAAGAGCTTGAAGAAAGAAAGGGCATGTTGGGCAGATTTTACCACGAAGTGGGACAACGAAGTAAGCACCCTGTTGAGGGATTAGATGTTCTTCTTAGACGTGGGCATTGGGAACTCAGAGAATGCCCGACACTTGTTGGGGTTAGCTTCGATTCCTCGTTCTGTTAGGTAGAAGCCAAGGAATTTACCTGCCCGTACACCAAACGTGCACTTCTCTGGGTTAAAACGCATTCGATACTTTCTTGCTTGCTCGAAGATTTTACGAAGATGGGCGACATGATCTAGTTCCTCGTGGGACTTGAAGATGTCGCCTATTTGTCCTTGGAAGACTCTGTTCATCATTCGTTGGTACGTAGCGCCGGCGTTCTTCAGCCCGAAGGGCATTACGTTGTAGTAATAGTTGCCCAATTCGGTCATGAAGGCCGTGTAAGTTTTATCGCTCGCGGCCATTGGGATTTAATTGTAGCCCGAGTAGGCGTCGAGGAATGATAAAAGCTTAAAACCCGCAGAGTTATCTACGAGCTTATCGATATTGGGGAGGGGGTAGGCGTCCTTCGGACAGGCCCTATTAACATCGGTATAGTCAACACACATCCTCTATTTGCCATTATTTTTTCTTACAAGCACAATGTTTGAGAGCCATGTAGTGTATTTGATCTCAGAAATAAACCTAGCTTCTAGAAGGTCTTTGACAGCTTTCTCCGCGGCTTCCATCTTTTTCGGGGACTGTTTCCTTCTGCGATGGGCAACGGCTTTGACGGCCAGATCAATTGTAAGCTGGTGGCAAGCGACGGATGGGTCCATACCTGGCATTTCAGCAGCGCTCCATGCGAACAAGTTTGCGTTCTCCTGGAGGCATGCTTTTAGTTGTCTCCTGGCCAGGTCGGGGAGGTGCGCTCCGATCTTTACTCCCCGTTGGGGGTCTTCTCCGAACGGAACGATCTCGAAGTTGCCATCTGGGACGGGGCGTAGGAGATGGCTGTTGTTGTTGGACTGGCTGCTCGAAGTCGTTGGGTCCTTGGCGTGATCTTCCTCGCTAAAACGGCTGTCCAAGTTGATAGAATTGACCTGGGGGAGTGGTTTTGGCTGCTCGGAGCTGCTAGGCAGGGGGAATGACCAGAAGTCCTTGGTCCTGCTGAGATGGTGCTTAGTCTTTTTGATGCTGCTTCAAAGCACCGACGGACAGCTTCGACGTCTCCGTGGAGGGTGGCGACCATCCCTTTAGAAGTGTAGTACTTCATCTTGAGATGTACGGTGGAAGGTACAGCAATCAACTCTGCCAGGGTTGGCCTTCCAAAAATGTACTGGTATAGTGACGGGCATTCAATTACCAGAAACTGTGCTTTAATTGCTCGGGTTGTCTCTCCTGAACCAAAGGTTACGATGAGCTCTACGTAACCCCGGGGCTTTGTCACCGCTCCGTTGAATCCTTGCAGGTCGGATCCAACGTATGGAGTAAGGTGAGAGTCATTCAGCTGCAGCGTTTCGAACAGGTGGTTGTACATTATATCAACCGAGCTGCCCTGGTCCACGAGTATTCTGCGAATGTCGAAGTTTGCCATCTTTGCTCGGATAAGCAGCAGAATGCTTGAGTTCGGTGATCCGCCGAGGAGCTCTTCCTTGTAGAAGGAAATAGGAACGGATCCTTTGTGAGTGGTGTCCAGCATAGTGCCTTCATTGGAGCTTTTGCTGATCAATTGATCGAATCTCCTCTTGATGGAGCTGACCGTGATTTTGTTGAATCCACCACCAGAAATGACCATGGATGACGGGAAGGCCTCCCACGGGCTGTGAACAGCGAGGTACGTGGAGACAGACAGACTATCAGGGATGCGGAAGTCCTCTGGCCGAGTTATGGACATAGCAACCTGTATGTTGGTGTCATCAGAGGGCAGAGTCTCTTCTGCAACCTTTTTGTTTTCCTGGGTTTCCTGTCGAGGAGCATCTTTCTTCTTCGCGAACTGCTTCAGTGACCGTCGCGAATAAGGATCTCTATTGCATCTCTGAGGTGGATGCATTCTTCCGTCGTATGGTCGTGACTCTTGTGGAAGCGGCAATACTTGGATTTGTCTACACCCGGTCTGGTCGGCAGCTGTTTGGGGAAACGAACTCCCGCTTGCTTGAATTCCGAGTTGGCACACTCGGACAAGATTTTCTCCCTCGAGGCAGTGAGGGGGGTATAGTCATGGAACCACCTAGAAGGTCCCTTCTGTTCGCGTGCATCGCGAGGCCGATCGTCGGGTCTTTTATATTCTCGACGGGATGTCGAGGTTTCTTCAGCTCTGGACGAGCGGGCACCTTCATGGTGTCGAGAGGCCCGGACAGAGTGTGCAGTAACCTTCTCTTCATACTGTATATGTAACTGGGCTTGGAGGAGAAGGGCGTTAAGGTTCCTCGGTGGATCGAGGCCGATGGCTTTCGCAAAGTCTGAGCCAGGACGTAATCCCTGCTCGAGCAAGAATTTCTTCATGTCGTCGGTTGTTGGCACTTAGACGGCCTCCTTGTTGAACCGTTCAATGTAAGCCCGAAGAGGCTCATCTCTTCCCTGTACGACAGCTCCGAGGGACGTCTCGGTCTTTGGATGGCGTCGCGATGCAGTAAAGTGACGGGAGAAAATCCTCCCCAACTGCCTCCAGGATGTAATGGATTCTTCTGACAGTTGCTTGTACCATGTCATTGCTCCCTTCCGGAGCGTGGTCGGGAACAGGCGGCATTTGATGGCTCCTCGTACCCCTCTGTAGTCCAAAAGAGCATCTATGTTTTCTATGTGCTCGTCTGGGTCAGTGGTTCCATCGTAGGTCCCTAGAGACGGAGGCTTCTCTAGTCCTTTAGGGAGATGGGTGGCCAAGATCCTGCAGGACAACGGGCTGCGAGGCTCGTCGTCGCTGTCTGAACTTGGAGTTGATGGTGACCGTTGTCTGCACTCGCGGCGGCGGTCTCTGCGAGGCGATGGTGAACGTAGCCGGTCACAAGGTCTGACCGGTGGAGAATGCCTATCCTGCCTCGTTCTCTTGTGTCTTGGTGATGATCGATCTCGCGGGGAGATCTGGTCGCGCTTGCGAATGTGTTGTGATTCAGGCTCATGCCTCGATATATGGTCTTCCCCACACCTAGGTGGCGGGCTTCTTGATTTTCGGTGCTTACTCTTTGGAAGAGAGGATCTTGGAAGATATGCTTCCTCGAGAGCTCCTATTCTCTCTCCTTGCTGCAAGATAAGGAGGTTTGTGTGGTTGACAGCTTCCAAAAGGGCTGCAACAGCCAAGTCGGCGCTGGGAGGGCCAGGAATTGGTCGTTCACTCGACGGTAGCTGTTTGCCTCCATGCTCGGTGGGAGGAGGAGTTGGAGACGCAGTAGCCCCGTCTCGAAGGAAATGGGGATCAAAAAGTAACAAAGATCTGCCGTCAGTGTCCATCTTGTTGACGGGAACGAGAACCGTAACGTCAACACCTTTTGCGGAGTTCTGAGCGGCCATATGTGGGCGGATCAAAGAAAGTATGTTTTGATCTTTTAGTTTCCGAGGAGGAAAGAAAGAAGGGGAGAACAAGCAGTTCCCACAGACGGCACCACTGATCCAGAGTATTCGAACAAGTCCACGTATGCTGGTCGTCAGATGGGCAAGGTGCTCGGAATGTTGATGAGGAGAGAAGGGGGTGTACCTGCAAGGCACTCCGACGCTCAAGTAAGAAAGGGTCAGAGAAAAGGGGCAAGTATAAAGTGTATTCTTAGGATGAATATTGGATACCTGACCCTCTCGAATGAGAGGGTTTATATAATGTTCCCCAACGCGTGGCCAACGGTCCTATTTTCAAGGCGAAATAACCGTTTTCCTGAAGAATAGGTAACTGCCCAAACTAGCCGTTATGACGGGCAGGATGCCCAAACTAGCCGTTATACCGGGCAGGAAGGTAGTTGCGGGCATCTGTTCGTCAGCTGTCAGGGAGTTGTAGTCCGTGTGTGACGGGCAATAATTCTGGTCTGGACTGAGCAGTCTGTGACCGGTTGTAGGGGCAAAAGGGTACTTTTGTCCCCTTAATGGACTGGATCCAAGCGTTTGGGCCGTTACTGTAGCAATCATGGATTGGGTCGCGCATGGCCGTTGTCCCAGTCCAGAACAGATTAGAAGCATGAATGATCCACATGTGACTTGTGAACCAAGAAATCCATTCATATCACATAAATATGCATTTGTCTTCATGATGCCTTAGCTTGCATAATTCTCACTCAAATGAGATTAAATTTGTGGTCAAGTTGTAAATAGGATCATGAGGATCAATTTTCTTGTTGGACACAACTTGGATTGAAGCTTGGATGTCCATGAGAACTAGCCTTGAAGTGAATGACCAAAACTAGGTCAATAAAATTACTACTTTAGGACCATGACTTGAAAAAATCATAACTTGAGTTCTAAGTATGGGAATGAGGAGTTCTTTACACCAAAAGAAAGCTCAAGAAGAGTTCTAAAACTTTCATGTTGAAAATATTTTGAGATGAAGTTTGATTCAATGTGTAATTGTCCATGAAAATTGATGATTCATGCATGCAAACTTACCAAAAAGGGAAACTTTAGAAAACCCTAACTTGTCAAATTAGGTAGGTTTCCTCGATTCTTGATTTTTGATGATTCTTTTGAATTTTCTTGATCAAATCCCATCCATTGATCATGTTTGACTTATGGGACATAATTTTGACCATAAAATCATGAGTTGACTTTTTCTCTGCACAGTTGACTTTTCCCAAATTCAACTGATTCAAATATCATCTGATCCATCGAAGCTTCTCTGATTGAAGTGGATGATCAATCTTCCATCCATGGAATCAAGTCTTGCCCAAAGAATAAAAAATGAACTGATTTTATCACAAACCCTAATTTCAATTCAAAAAGATAGGAAATGTCGACCCAAGCTCAAAACCTTATTTCCTCTAATTAAGCTAAAGAATCTCCTGAACAAAGATTATTTGTGTAACATGATGATGGTGAGGCTTCAAAATTCTTGCCCATGAAGGTGTCACATACCCAAATGTCCAAAAACCCTAGCTTGAGGACCAAAAGGTATGAGGATATGACCAATGCTTGTAACCCTAACCCAGATGGTTGTGTGAGATAATTGAGCCTACCTTGAGGATAATATGACTTTAAAGCTTGAGAGTACCACAAGATTTAGTACACCCAATTGCTCTAGCCTTGAGAGAAAATACCCTCCACTTGGGGATTAACAAGGATACTTTGATCCCATGCTTAGAACCAATGCTATGCACAAATGCGAATGGAAAAATGAAAAGAAACATAAGCCAAAAGGTTAGGAAAAGACGAGGCAAATTTTGGGGTGTTACAACCACCAACACATACCTCCTAGCAACACAAAAGACACCACAGAGAAATCATTCTCATGCTTCTCCACCTGAGTCACACTCTCACTCAACCATAGACCACTACATCATAGAGAGTCATCAACTACTAACACTGCAGAGAAACACCTACACCAGTAGACCAAATACACAATACTCCCCCCTTTTAGCCAAAATTTAAACAACAACAGAGGCTTCTAAGATACCAGCACCAACATCTTCCTCTTTCCTGTCTCCTGCACATGCAGAGCTAATTGATATAGTTCTTCAAAAATGCAAATACCTAGTTCACCCCTTAACTTCTCAAACTGATTCGCATCCAAAGCTTTAGTAAAAATATCATCCAGTTGTTTCTCAGTGGCCACGTGTTCAAGAGTAACAACTTTGTCTTCAACAAGATCCCTGATAAAATGATGACGAACGACAATATACTTTGTCATATTATGTTGAACAAGATTTTTAGAAATGTTGATAGCACTCAAGTTGTCACAGTATAATGTCATGACATCTTGTTTAATATTTTACTCTTTTAAAATTTACTTCATCCAAATCAATTGAGAACAGCTGCTACCTGCTGCAATATATTCAGCCTCAACAGTGGAGAGGGACACACAATTTTGTTTCTAACTGAACCAAGAGATAAGATTGTTTCCCAAGAAGAAACATCCTCTAGAGGTGTTTTTCCTATCATCAACACTTTTTGCCCAATCAGCATCACAATATCCAAGAAGCATGGCATCAGAACCATAAGAATATAACATACCATAGTCACTTGTACCATTGACATACTTCAGAATCCTCTTCACTTGATTGATGTGACTAGTTTTGGTTTCAGCTTGATACCTTGCACAAACACCAACAGCAAATATGATTCAGGTCTGCTAGTTGTGAGATACAGCAGACTACCTATCATGCTTCTGTACAAACTTTGATCCACATTAACACCATTTTCATCTTTAGATAGCTTCAAATGAGTAGGTGCAGTTGTCCTCTTGTGACTAGCATTCTCCATACCAAACTTTTTTACTATGTTCTTGGCATACTTACCTTGTGAGATGAAAATAGAGTCTTCGATCTGTCTCACTGGAAGTCCAAGAAAATAGGTTAATTCACCTACAAGACTCGTCTCAAATTCAGATTGCATTTGCTTGACAAAATGTTGGACCATCTGGTCTGACATCCTACCAAACACAATGTCATCCACATAAATCTGAGCAATCATGAGTTTGTCATCTTTTTCTTTAACAAACAAGGTTTTGTCTATTCCTCCTTTCCTGTACCCATTACTGACAAGAAATTCTACTAGCCTTTCATACCAAGCCCTAGGAGCTTGCTTTAGCCCATAAAGAGCTTTCTTCAATTTATACACATGATCTGGAAAAGTAGGATCAATAAACCCTTTTGTTTGTTCAACATACACTTCCTCATTCAAACCTATTCAAGAAGGTATTTTTCACATCCATCGGAAACAGCTTGAACTCTAGTAAACATGACTTTCCTAGCAATAATATTATGATTCAAGATGAGCAACTGGAGCAAAAGTCT
The DNA here is from genome assembly GCA_022829125.1 of Lathyrus tuberosus. Lineage (NCBI taxonomy): Eukaryota > Viridiplantae > Streptophyta > Magnoliopsida > Fabales > Fabaceae > Lathyrus > Lathyrus tuberosus. The sequence continues at coordinate 11,965,306 of JALAZF010000101.1, read as the reverse complement.
CATCAAAGTCTACTCCTTCAATTTGAGTGTACCTCTGAGCCACAAGTATGGCCTTATTTCTAGTGACAACTCCATTCTCATTAGATTTATTCTTATAGACCCACCTTGTACCAATGGCATTTATTCCTTCAGGCCTAGGAGCTAAATCCCAAACTTCATTCCTCTTAAACTGTTCTAATTCTTCTTACATGTTTTAACAAAATTGCTGCCAATCCCAAAATCTTGTTGTGATACATGTTTTAACAAAATTGCTCGACATCTGGCTCAACATCTTATAGTGATACATGTTTTAACAAAATTGTTGCCAATCCCAAAATCACAGAACTTACAATTTCGATACTCACATAATTTCAACACACAACATTTCAAAGACAACATATTATGTCGAAAATATTGCTTTGACACAAAGAATTACAATTCAACACACCACCTAATTTATTGTGTCTAAGCAATATATATTCATCGTAGACCTTAAATTTTTGAACACTTTGACCTGCACTCCTTTCGTCATGGTATCTGCAATATGATTCTTAATTCTGCAGTGTTCCAAGTTCATCTTCTCATCTGCTACATGCCCTCGAAGATAATGATACCTCATTTTGATGTGCTTGTTTCGTACATGTGCTATCAGATTATTCTCCAGATTGATAGCAAGCATGTTGTTGATCTTCAAGGTAATTATTCCATGATCCCTCCCTGAAATCTCTTCGAACAGATTCACCATCCATGTTGCTTGACATGCACAGAGAGAAGCAACTACTTATTCTGCTTCACATGATGATAGTTCCATGACTGGTTCTTTTCTTAAACTCCAAGTAACTGGTGCAACACCTAGCATAAACACATAGCCAACTGTAGATTTTCTATCCTCAACATTACTACACCAACTTGAGTTGGTGTAACCCACTAGTTTGTATTCTTTTCCTTCTTCAGCTGAAGGAAACAAAATGCCATAGTCGAGAGTTCCTTTCAGATACCTTAGTATCCTCTTCGTTGTTGATATGTGAGATAACTTTGGCTTCTGCATGAATCTACTTGCCATACCTACACAGTATGGTAGATCATGCCTTACGTGACAAAGGTATCGAAGTGATCCAATGAGTCTTCTGTATTGCGTTGGATCGACATTATCTTCATTTGTGTATTTCGACAGTTGCATTCTGGGCTTAGCTGGAGTCAAAGTTGGGTTGCAATATTGCATCTTAAATCTCTTGAGTATGTCGCCTGCATATCTTCTTTGGTGCATCATTAAACCTATAACACTCTTGTAGAATTTGATTCCAAGGAAATATGAGATATTTCCCAAGTCTGACATTTTAAACTCCTCACTTAGGTCATGTTTGAAATCTTCGATCTCCTTCTTGCAACTTCCTGTTATCAACAGGTCATCGACATAGAGACATAATATAAGCAATTCACTATTGCTTCTTTTTACATATACTCCATGCTCAGTTGTGCACTTCACAAATTCCTTCTCCATTAGAAAGCTATTTATCTTCTTATTTCAAGCTCTTGGAGCTTGCTTAAATCCATACATGGTTTTATGCAGCATGTATACCTTGTTTTCTTCGCCTTGTTTCACAAACCCAAATGGTTGTGTAACATAAACTTCTTCATCTATGGGGCCATTCAGGAATGCACATTTCACATCCATCTGGCATATATGCTAGTTGTTCATGTTAGATACTCCAACAACCAACCTGATTGTTTCGATCCTAGAAACAGGTGCAAAGACTTCGTTAAAGTTTATTCCTTCTTTCTGAATAAATCCTTTCGCCACAAGAATTGCCTTGTGTCGAGTTACTTCTCCTTTGGGATTCAACTTCACCTTGTATACCCATTTCACATCCATTTCCTTCTTGTCTTGAGGCAATTCAACAAGTGACCAAGTGTTATTGACTTTGATGGACTTTAGTTCCTCATTGATTGCTTTCATCCACTTTGAATCCTTCAATGCCTCAGCTGCATTGAATGGTTCGACATCTGCATAGAAAGCATAGTGTACCAACTCACCTTCATCATCAACCATCATTTGATGTAATCACACATTCTTGCAGCCTTACAGGCATGTGTCTTGCTCTTTGAGGTCTGCTTATGCTTGTTTGACCTCTAACTTCTTCATGTCAAACTTCTCTTTCGACTTCACTTGCTGGTTCTTCACATAAGATTATCACTGAATACTTCTTAACATTTTCAGTCCAATCACATTCCTTAAGCTCATCTATGATTACATCCCTGTTGATCACTACTTGTTTATTCACTGGGTCTAACAACTTGTATCCTTCAGTCGAATGATTTCCTATTAGGATCATTTGACTCGACTTGTCATCAAGCTTTCTTATCAACTAATTTGGCACATGTCTATGTGCTATAGATCCAAATACGTTCAAATGACTCAGGCTAGGCTTGACACCAGATCAACATTATTCTGGCATAATTCCTTCTAGCTTATTTGTCGGACATCTATTCAGTATGTGTGTTGCAATCGACACAACTTCTCCCCATAATTCTTTGGGTAGATGCTTTCCTTTCAACATACTTCTCACCATATTCATGATGGTTTTATTATTTCTTTCTGCAGTTCCATTATGTTGTGGAGTGTTGGGTGGCACCACCTCATGCACAATCCCCTTTTTCTCACATAATGTGTCGAAGTCTTTTGACACATATTCACCACCACTATCAGTCCTCTCAATCTTGAGCTTTTGACCACTTTATCTTTCAACCATAGAATTAAACTTGGCAAATACCTCGATCACTTCACTTTTCTTCTTGATCAGGTAAGTCCACGGTTTTCGACTGAAATCATCTATGAAAGTGACAAAGTATTTGCTACCTCCATTCAAATTTACTTGGATAGGACCACATACATCAGAGTATATGATTTAACGAATTGCCTTCGACTTGCTTTCCGCATCTTTACTGAAAAAATTTTTGTGCTGCTTCGCCTGTACATATTTCTCACATACTACATTTGGAATGCCAATTTCTGGTAATCCTGAAACCATATTTCTTCTCTTCAGATCCCTGATGTCTTTGAAATTGAGATGGCCTAGTAGATTATGTCATATCCATTCATCCCTGCTAGTTGCAGTTGTAATACACTTGTGCTCCATCACATTAATTTCAATCCTGAAGGTTCTATTTTGAGACATAAGTGCCTTCAAGATTAAACATATTGTCATTTGCAAATTTCATCATATTCTTCATTGACGATTTTATGTTGACAAACTAATGCTTCCTACCAATCATGTGTGATGAGCATCCTAAGTCCAAGTACCATTGGTCCTGGAATCTTTCTTCATCTCTTGTTTTGACCATCAACAACATCTATTCTTCTTCAAGCTTTGCAAACTTTGCATCGTTGTCTTGGTTATTTTGTTTTTTTAGGACAATCACTATAGTAGTGACCATACTTCTGACAATTGAAATACTGAATGTGACTTTTGTTAAGTTTTTTACCACCGCCTCTTCTTCTGCCTGCTGCACGACCTCTTTGGTTGCTTTCGTATAAGGATTTTCTCTGATTCGACTAGCCTCCTTCTTGCTGATTTAGACCAGACGAATTGTTGTAGCCTCCTCTACTTTTATTGTCAAACCACTTCCCTTTTCTTTCTGTTCTCTTGCTGATTGTGCATGCAAAGCCATGTCACTTTTCGACTTGCTTGCAGCTTTTTCAGTCATTCTTTGTTCATGAGATTCAAGCTTCCCTTGAAGCTCTTCCTTTTTCAATGTTGACAAACCTTTCAACTCTTCTATGGCTATTACCACGTGGTCGAACTTTGGAGCCAATGACCTCAAGATCTTTGCAACAACTAATCATGATGTCAACACTTCTCCACATACCTTAATTTGATTCACCAATTTTGTAACCCTAGTGAAAAAATCTATTGTGATTTTAATTAATCTTCCATCTGAAGCAATTCATACGTTCTTTTGTGATTTTGTAACCTCACCTATTTCACATTTTTTGCGCCTCCAAACGATTTCTCCAAGATTTCCCATGCTTCTTTCGTTGATTCTACATCACTGTGTCATACCCCAAATTTATCCTACTTTTCTCAGCGTTTTCTCTGTAAGATCATCTGTCCAATGATCTTTTGAGAATTAGGTCATAAGATCATATGTGCGTACTTATTACGACTAACAAGTTTGTGCAGGAACATTGGTTTCAAGTAGAGATGGCACTTGTTCTCTCACTCAAGTACTTCAAGACGTGACCAATTGATCCTAACTTAAAATGGTCTTAGGGTTTCTACTTGATATGGGCTCCACTTTTAGAACCCTTTATTCATTCTTGGGTCGTTCTTAGATCAACACTTTAAAGATATCTTGGATGGACTTTCTGGCTATATCTCATCAAAATAAGGTTTTGGTATCTTGTGGGTCAATAGTACTTTAAGATCAAGATGATAGAGCGTGTGATTAATGCTACATCATTATTTCAACTGAATACTTGGAATTAAGGTTTTTCTCAAGTCGTCTCTTCGTCAGGGTAAAAAAGGCTTGTTAGAGATTTGCCTACGTGGTGCCAAAGTTGAAGTTGTGGGTTCACTAAGCTTAAGGTCTTGTTGTGTTCTCAAAATACTTGTGTCTAAAAGCAAGATGGCTCGGATTCGGGATTAAGATTCAAGCGTGCTTCAAATTCAATATTCGCAAAGTGACTAAGTGATGATTCGGTCTATGGCATCAGAGTTTAATTCATAATGTTTGGAATTCAAATTATTCAATTGAACGAGATCAAGAGATAAACATGTTACGTTTGGAAGTAAGATTCATGTGGATTTCTTGAAATGCAATTTCAACATCTATTCCAAGTTATTCATGTCAAGTTCAAGGCTACAAGGTTCATTTGGAATACAAGTTGCAAATGATAAAGTCAAGATTATTCAAGAGAATCATGTGGATTACATTTTGATTTTGGATTTACAAGAGTCGTTGTGGCCAAACATGGAAGATTGTGTTTGATTAATTAACGTGTTGATAGATAGGATTTCTTCCATACACTTAGTCATTTAGTTTTGGGTTGGATTCAAGCCAATACATTAAGGTTCATTCAATAGATTCAAGTTCATGATCAAAGTTTGTTTTGCTCAAAATCAACATGATGCTAAAATACAAAAAAATGGAAGGAAGTTCACTTAAGATCCAACCATACAAAACCATCAAGGTTCCCATTTTCAAATGCTCCATTACAATTCCTACAAAACCATTTGCTGCATTGTTCATAATTATAAAGGAGCAAAAAGGATTTTTCTCTTGATCAAAGATCCAAAACCTCTGAGCTACACTTGCACTTCACCCTAAACTATTCTAACAAGGTGTTGTTGCCCTTTCTTTTGGTATCTAATCTCATCCAATTCCTGGAAATAGCTATACGTAATGAATTATGAATTATCAGTGAATACCCAATTGACTTTGGATGCTGGAAAAGGAAGATTGTGTGTTTCACACAGCTACTCCCATATCTGAGGAAAGCTATTCTCTGCACTTTCCTTCTTATGACAGGATTTTAACGCCGATAGCAGTGAAATCGCCATCGGTACGTCATGCTAGATCTATACACGAATTATCCACGCACGCATTGCATAAGGTACAAAGAAACAGCAATTCACACAAGAAACATCAGTACACTCACTCGCACAAAATGGAGGAGACGACAACACCCGGACACACAATGACCTATTTGGGTCTGATGGGTTAAGAAGTAAACCCGGCCTAGTTCCTTTTTTTTTTCTTCATGATTTGTTATCATGGGCTGAGGATATAGGCCCACTGCCATTTTTTTTCTTAAAAAAAAACTATACATTTTTTATTTTTTATTTCTACTATATTTAAATTTTTTTTGGTTTTATTAATTGTTAGTTTTAATTAAACTCTTAATTTGGATTAATTAAAATTTTAGTGGATTAATGGGAAGTCTTAAAATTCTAATCGGATAATTAGATTTCCAGTTAATATGAATTAAAGTTTTAATTAATTTCGATGTTGACTGTAATTGCTTATTTATCAACTTTCTTGTAAAAGTTTGATATATGTTTGTATGATTTGGACATTCCCTTTGGATATTCCATTAAGTGATTAGATCTCATTTTGATCACTTAGTGTTGAATTAGACATTAGGATTAATCCTCTGCATGATAACTTCTAAGATAGCCTCCCTTAATCTTAACTATAGATTCTTAGTGCTAGGTTAGATTTTCCTTTCCGTTTAAGACTAAAATTTCTTTTCTTAAAAAATCCAAAAAAACACTTTAATAACATCTCGAACTTTTTTTTTCAAAACCCTAAAAAACACCTCACCAATCCAAATCTTTTTGCCTTCGGGCTTTTCAGTTAAAAAACTTTTTAAAAGGACATGCTTTCTAGCATCGTCCATAAAAAACATACAACAAACAAAAACATTTTTAACAAGAACTACGGAGTTCTGATTCCCTCCGAGATATGTAGGCACTGGGTTGAAAACTCGGACGAACTCAATAATAAAAGTCTCTTAATTTCCCTCAAGTAATCACCCACTTTCCCTTAGCAAGCTTATAGATATTAGATATTTTCCATGCCTAGACAACTTAGATGGTTCCCATCGAGTACGATGGATGTAGGGAGTGCTAGTACCTTCTCCTTACATAACCGACTTCCGAACCCAACATGGTTGCGATGACCATACTGTGAAGGAAAGCTTCTCAATGGTTTTGATGAAGACAACATTATTTATTCAAGATGTTATACTTGCTCAAAAAGAATGGATCAAGACATTGAAGTTAGCACAAAGTTTTTAATTTTTATAAGTCTTGAAGAATTCTCAAGTATAATCTAGGTATAACTCTCACTTATCAATATGGTTGCATACAAGTGTTCAAAAGTGTCTCAAACATGCAATATATATTGATAAAATAGTTCTCAAAATAATCTTCAAAATTCACTTGCATACATGGTTCATTTGGTTGAAAATATATCATTATTTCTAGCTTAAAAAAAAACAAAATATTTTTATCATACGTTTGAAACTTTATTTTTTTTATTATTTTTTTTCATATTTGAACCATGTTAAATCACTTTCAAATATAATCTATTGACTTGGATAAATCAATAGATGTTGCATAATATTGGTTCAAATATTTAGACAAATTTTTAATTTTTCAATTTATTTAAACATTCAGTTTTTGGTTAATTATGGCGTTTTGAACCGACGTAACTGAACAAAATAACCGCCACAATTTACAGCGTGTTTTAATTTTGAATATATTGGTACGTTACGCTGAAGTAACCGGTTACCCTATATAGAGTAACCGGTTACTACTGTTCTTGCATGCGAAAATATGTATCTTTTCATGAAAATGATCATTGGTTTTATATTTTAAAAGCATGGCATTGTTTCATATCATAATACCTTTATGTAGAGGTGTTTTGGGCATTATATAAACATCAATTTTTCAGATTTAAACTCACCTCCTTGCTCAAAATTTCAAACAATCATTCTTCTCTATTCTTACATTTTTATAAAAGTGTTCTATCAAACTTTTCTAAAGTGAAACTTTTGCACAAGAAACTTTCATATATATTGCATTTGTTTCATCCTCATTGTGTCGAACACTTGTATAAACATTCTTAGAGTGATTGCTACAAAGAAGAAGATCACTCTTTAGATTGATACATTGAAGATCCAAAATTTCTACACATATACAAAATTCAGATTTTTTGATATTTTGATTACAACTTATTTTTAGGATTGTTAAAGATAAGTTTGTAAGGTTTTTCCTTGTGATCCGGATTGTGGATACAAGAGGTCCATTTGTGAGAGATTTGTTCTCGATTGGACTTTAAGCATTTGTAAATCCAAGAGGGTTGTTCTTGGTTGTTAGAGTGGTATAGAAAGACATAGGTTTGTCTTGTCTAGGAATCTAACATTTAGTGAAATTCTCTTTCAAGTTGAAAGGGGAGTGGAGTACTCTCGACGTGTGAGGGGAACCACTATACGTCTCGGTGTTCATTTACTTTCCGCATTTACCAATTCATCACTTAGAAATCTCTAGGAAAGTAAAGATAAAAAATCGTCAAAAATCGGGATAATATTCTAAGAACCTAATTCACCCCCCCCCCCCCCCCCCCCCCTCTCTTAGGCTCACATATAACTTACACATACCCTATCATTTTCCCCTTTGGATTTTCTCGATGTTTTCCCTTTCCCTTCGTGAAATAAATAAAATTCGGGGGCGACTCTGTTAGTCCATCCGCGAACTTTCTTCGCGATGTCGTATTTTTCGAGGTACGACACACAGGCTTTTTCGAAAATTGTCTGGATCAACACATTGATGAATTCTAAAGAGAGATTTATAATATTTCTTTTTCAAGTCTTTGTATGCATTTTTTTCTTGATCTGACGCATTTTCTACAAGTGGTGTTACTCCTTCCTTCACAAAATCCCAAAGATCTTAACAACAGAAAACAACATTCATTTGTTTACACCAATTCTCATAATTCTGACCTTTCAGAATTGGGAGACTCGCCGGAAAATATTCATTCGATGATTCATTGCCATTGTCATTGGGTTTTGCTTCCCACGAATTGCTCAGTCAGTACTCTAAATACCAGATGTTGAAAATTCACCAAAATTTATGGAGAATTCTGTTGCAATCTTGTTCTTCACTCTTCACTCGAGTGAATCAACCACTTTTGGTTACAAGATTTCGCTGCGCAATAATTATGAGAGAAGAAAAGAAATTGAATTGAGAAGAAGTTAGAGTTTCAGTGTGAGTGGGAAGAGAAGAGAAAGAGTTGTGACTTTTGCAAACTTTCTCTCTACTTCTCAAACTGAAAAATATTATTCAACTGTACAACTGCACTTCTGTTTTGTTACAATTCATAATAGGATTATTACATATTTATAGATCTGGGTTTGCTTACTCCCCAAGCAATACCCAAAATACTTAATTATGTTAACACTATAAAATTAGAACTTAACTCAAAATTTCTGTCGAAGTATACTCCTTTGACGTTTCGACTCTCACACAATTTTAACATACGGTATTTCAACGACAACAGACACTATCAAAAATACTGTTTTAATACAAAGAATTAAAATTCGACAAAACTTACCATTATTATTGGCAAACATATTGGAATAATGAGTGACTGTAATGAAAGTTAGAATAGAGCCGTCATCTATTTATTTAGTTGTCACGTTTTTACCTACTATTATTATTGATATTGATAAATAGTTATTTTTACACTGATTAAGAAAAGTTAATTGTAATTAATAATGTTCTCTCATAGTGTAATGAATGTTAAGTGGTAGAAAAACGCAGCAAGACAGGCTAATAGTTGTAGTGCTATTAGTACGTTTTCAAGCTTCAAAAGGGTGGGAACAGAAAAGAAAAACGCAGCAAGACAGGCTAATAGCATTTTTTTTTTTTTTAAATGGAAAACTTACTGTTATTAAATAAGGAAGAGGCCGAATATGTGTTATCATGCTAAATTGCAATTGTAGAATTTTATTTCACTAAAATTTTCTACCAAAATCTACAATAAATAATTGTAATTAATTTATTCATTTAATAAATAAAAATACGTTCATCTCATTACTTCATTTTTTAATATTATTATAATTAATAAATATTAGAAAAAGATGATAAACATGTAAATGGTCCACTAATTTCATTAACTATGCAAACATAATTATTGAAATTTAAAAAATATAAATATTATGGAGCCTGACAGATCATGCCCTACTCATTTTACAAGGTCAAGAGCTAAGAACTATCAGAAAGAGACACTTCAAGTTCCAAAACGTTGCAACTAAAAATGAGGACTTCCTTGAAGCAGTTAAGATCAATTGGATACCGCCTTTAAGAGGTAGTTTCATATATGTCTTACGGAAGAAATTGTAAAGATGGCAAACTATTATTAAGAAGAAAAGTAAACCTTTCAATGGTATATAATTAGAGTTGTTAAAACTGACTACCCGACCTTAAATAAATAGGTTGTGGTGGGTTTTGGGCTTTTTCGGGTCGGGTTCAAAAAATTCATATTGAATTTGGGTTTCAATTTTGCTATCAAAGTCCACCCCTATCTAGGTTATGGGCCACCCGACTCTAAATTGGTCTATTTCAAAAAAAAAAATCAAAAAATTTTCTTATTTTATAAGTAGGGGTGAGAATAGGCTAGACCTACTAACAGGGATCTATGGCGGTATGGCCTGTTTATTTAAAAGATCAGGTCTAGGCTTTTTAAAAAGTCTATTTATTTAAATAGGTCAGGTTTAGGCTGTTAAAAAAAAGTCTATTGAGCCTGATATATGCATAAATATTTTTTTTTAAATAATGATTATTTTCTAATATAAAATGCATTTATTGTGAAATTAAAAATCCTAACCAAAGCGAGAAACAAATAAACTCAGAGAGTCAGAACTGTCAAATTTGTTTTTGAAGAAGAATTCAACCCTAACTTTTTTTTCTCTATTCAATCGACTATTGCAGATTTTCGAGGTAGTAGGCTCCCGTCCCCGTTTTCGCGCGGACGCGATAGGATCCCTCCCAGTTCACGGCGAGCTTGCCTTCGTGCGAATCTTTCTGGTTCCTTCGCAGGACAAGGGTGCATACCTGAAATTCGCGTTTGATAACTTTGTTGTCATGGCGTAAAGTTATCTTCTGTTTGAGCAAGGCTTCACGGAGGGATGCGTCGTCTGTATCTCCTCGACCAGGTCGAGCTCCTCCCTTAGGGCCTCTTCGTTTATCTCATCGTCGAGGGGAGACTCGGTTCTTCTCGAGGGTTCCCTTATTTCCACTAGGATTACCGCCTCAGTTCCGTAGGTCAGTCGGAAGGGGGTTTCCCCGATAGTGGAGTTCGGGATTGTCCTGTAGGCCTAGAGGACGCTGTGTAGCTCCTCGACCCATCTTTTCTAGGCGTCGCCTTGTCTCCATTTCAGGCCTCGAAGGATCTCCTTGTTTGCGCCTTCGGCTTGCCCGTTTGTTTGTGGGTGCTCAACCGACGTGAAGTGTTGCTTCGTGCCCAGCTTGGTAACGAAGTCCTGAAAGTTCTTGTCGGTGAACTGTGTCCCGTTATCGGTGACAATTTCCTGGGGTACTCCGAACCGGGCCAGTATATTCCTCTTGTAGAAACGGAGTATGTTGTGGGTCGTGATTTTGGCCAAGGCTTCGGCCTCGATCCACTTGGTGAAGTAGTCAACACCGACAATCAGGTACTTATTTTGGTACAACCCTACGGTGAAGTGTCCGAGGATGTCCATCCCCCACCAGGAAACTGGCCACGGGGACGACAGCGTTTTTAGCTCACTAGGCAGTGCCAGGTGCATATCCTCGTGTCGTTGGCATCTGTCACACTTCTTGATGTGCTCCTTGGCGTCCTGCTGCATGGTGGACCAATAGTATCCTGCTCGCAACGCTTTATGGGCTATGGACCGTCTGCCCAGGTGTTACGCATTGATCCCCTCGTGAATCTATTGGAGTATGTCGAGGACCTTAGACTCCTCGACGCACCTGAGGAGGGGGATCGAGAAGCCGCGTCGATATAACTTGTCCTCAATAATTATATATGAGCAGGCAAGTCGCATAACTACACTGGCGTCCTTGGGGTTGTCGGGTAGTTTCCCGTGCTGAGGTACTCATATACCGAGGTCATCTAGTAGTGGTTGTCTCCAATGGCATGCACGCCAACCGCGGGGATGGGTTTCTCGATGCTCGGACGTGGAAGCACTTCTTGAATGACGGACTTGTTCCCGCCTTTTTTCTTTATGCTCGCGAGCTTCGATAGGACGTCTGGCCGAGTATTGTGTTCGCGCGGGATGTGACTTACTTCCGCCGAGGTGAACTTTTTCATCATATCTTTCCCTAGATCCAAGTACTCGATGAGGTTTTCGTTCTTGGCTTGGTATTCTCCTCGCACCTGGGAGGCCACGAGCTGGGAGTCGGTGAATATTTTTACTTCTTTGGCGTCGAGATCCCCGACCAGTCATAACCCGGCGAGGAAAACCTTGTATTCGGCCTGGTTATTTGACGTCGGGAAGGATAACGCGAGGGAGACCTTGATCAAGATACCTTCCTCGTTCTCTAGAATGATGCCTGCTCCGCTTTTTGTCGAGCTGGATGCCCCGTCGACGTAGATTGTCCATTTTTGGGATCCGTTGGTCAAAGGTTCTGGGATGGTCATCTCCGCCACAAAGTCAGCCAACACCTGAGCTTTCAGGGCCTTTCTCCCCTTGTATTGGACGTCAAACTCGGCGAGTTCGAGCGACCATCTAAGCATCCTTCCTGCCATGTCTGGACGATCGAGGAGTTGTCTCACGGGTTGCTCGGTCCTCACCACGATCGTGTGGGCCAAGAAGTAGTGTCGCAGTCTTCTGGCCGCGGTGACGAGGGCCAGAGCGACTTTCTCTATCTGTTGGTATCTAAGTTCAGGACCCTGAAGGGCTTTGCTGGTGAAGTAAATTGGTTTTTGCCCATCGGGGGTTTCCCAGATTAGTACCGCGCTGACCACTTCGCTTATGACAGTGAGGTATAAGAACAGCGTCTCCCCGTCTTCTGGTCGCGAGAGGACCGAGGGTTGAGAGAGAGAACTTATTTGAGGTGGATGAGCGCCTGTTCGCACTCCTCGGTCCATTCGAACGTGGTCTCCTTACGTAGGAGTTTGAAACATGGAAGTGCGTATTGTGCCGATTTGGCCACGAAGCGGGAAAGTGAGGTGAGCATCCCGTTTAGCGATTGTATCGATTTCTTTAAGTTTGGTGTTGGGAGTTTGGAGAATGCCCTGCACTTGTCGGAGTTTGCTTCGATCCCTCGTTCTGTGAGGTAGAAACCAAGGAACTTGCATGCCTGGACGCCGAAGGTGCATTTCTCCGGGTTGAACCTCGTCTTGCATTTCCTCATCGTGTCGGAGACCCTCTTGATGTGGGCTGCGTGGTCGACCTCTTCTGCAGATTTCATGATCATGCCGTCCATGTAGACCTCGAGCATGTCGTCGATCTCTCCCCGTAAGACTTTGTTCATCATCCGCTGGTAGGTCGCGTCGGCGTTCTTCAGGCCGAAGGGCATTACATTGTAGTAGTAGTTGCCCAACTCGGTCATGAAGGTTGTGTGCTCCTTGTCGGCCTTAGCCATGGGGATTTGATTGTACCCGGAGTAAGCGTCCATGAACGATAATAATTTAAAACCTGCAGAATTGTCAACCAGTTTGTCGATGTTAGGCAGTGGATAAGCATCTTTCGGGCATGCCCGGTTAAGATCAGTGTAATCAACGCACATCCTCCATTTTCCATTATTTTTCTTAACAAGTACAACGTTGGACAGCCAGGTGGTGTATCGGGCTTCCGAAATAAAGTTTGCCTCTAAGAGGTCTTTTACAACTTTTTCAGCAGCTTCCGCTTTCTCAGGAGACTGCATACGCCTACTTGCACTATAGCCCTAGCGGTTGGATCTACAGTAAGCTGGTGGCAGGCCACATCTGGGTCGAGGCCGGGCATCTCCGACGCTCTCCACGCAAACAAGTCTGCATTTTCCCGGAGGCAGGCCTTCAACTGCTTCCTCGCCAAGTCGGGTAGCCCGGTACCAATCTTTACATTCCTGTTTATATTATCCCAGAGAGCAATGAGCTCAGAGTCTCCATCTGGAATGAGGCATGTTGGGTGGAGAGGCTGTTTGTTGACTTCGACTAAGAGCTAGTTGCCCGCTGCTTCTCCTTGTTTCTGCTCGCTGAGAAAGCGGTTGTCGAGGTCCACCGCGTTGACGCGTGGGAGTGGCTTCTGCTCTGCATCTGGGGATGGCTTCTCTGCGGTCTTGGACTTGACGTTGATTGAGTTCAGACCCTTGGTTGCAGCTTCGAAGCATCTCCTAGAAACTTCAATATTCCCGTGGAGGGTGACGACCCGACCTCTGGTCATGTAGTACTTCATCTTCAGATGAACTGTAGATGGTACCGCCGTGAGCTCGGCCAGAGTTGATCTTCCCAGGATGCACTAGTACAGGGAAGGGCACTCTACCACCAGGAAGCGGGTCTTGACTTATCGGGTAGTGTCATCACTCCCGAAAGTAACCATCGGCTCGACATAGCCCCACGGTCTGGTGGTGGTGCCATTGAAACCCTGGAGGTCTGAGCCCACGTAGGGGGTCAGATGTGTTTCATTGAGCTAGAGGGTCTCGAAGAGGTGGGCGTACATGATGTCCACCGAACTCCCTTGGTCGACCAGGATTCGACGGACATCGAAGTTCGCTATATGCGCCCTGATCAGGAGAGAAATGGTGGAGTTGGGGGCGCCGCCCGGCAATTCCTCGAGGTAGAAGGTGATGGGGTTCGACCTTCCTTGGACCTTCTTAAAGGTGGCAATCTGCGCCGAGCTCGCGTCGATCAGCTCGTCAAACATCCGTTTGATCGACCCCACGGAGACCTTGTTGAACCCCCCGCCGAATATAACCATTGGGCGGGGAAACTTTCCTACGGGCTGCTAGCGGTCACAGGGATCTCAGGCTCGTTGGGGAAGTAGAAGTCCTCTGGTTGGGTGACACACAGAGCGACTTGCAGTCCGTTCTCTTCGGAGGAAGGGGTTGCCTCATCGACCCTTTGTGTCTCCCGGGCATCCTGTCTGGGGGAGTCGTTCCTCTTCGTGTACTGCTTGAGATGCCCCTCCTTGACTAGGATTTCTATCGCATCCTTGAGGTGGATGCAATTCTCTGTGACATGCTTGTGGCTTCTATGGAACCTGCAGTACTTGGACTTATCAACGTTTGGTTTGGGTGGTGTCGGCATCGAAAAGCGGACACCTACTTTCTAGAATTCTGAGTTGATGTACTCGGCCAGAATTCGCTCGCGAGGAGCAGTGAGTAGCGTGTACTATGTAAACCGCCCAACTGGTCCTCTCGGCTCACGAGAGTCTCTGGGACGGTCTTCTCTTCTTCTTTCTCCCCCTCGTCGGGGGGCGGTGGAGTCCTCATGCCTGGAGCTTCGGGGGCCCTCTTGATTCCGCGAGTCGCGGGCACAATGGGTGACCTCTATCTCCTCGTACTGGATGTGCGCTTGGGCCTTATGGAGGAGTTCTTCCAAGGTGTGGGGCTTTTGAATTCCCACAACCTTGACGAACTCGATGTGAGGTCGTAGTCCTTTCGCGATCAGAAACTTCTTCATGTCGTCCGTGGTGGATACCTAGAAGGCTTGTTGGTTGAATCTCTCGATATAATCCCGGAGAGATTCGTCTTTTGGCTGGATGATGGTTTCTAGGGAGGCTTCCGTCTTTGGGTGGCATTGGGAAGCAGTGAAATGCCTAGAGAACTATCTCTTCAGTTCCTTCCAGGTGGTGATGGACTCCGGTGCGAGGCTCTTATACCACGCCATGACACCCTTCCAAAGGGTGGTCGGGAAGAGCCTGCACTTGATAGCTCCTCGGATATTCCTATAGTCGAGCATTGCATCAAAGCTCTCGACGTGGTCGTCCGAGTCGGCGGTGTCGTCGTACGTCGCCAAGAGTGGGGGCTTCTCCATCCCGACGGGCAAAGGGGTCTCCATGATTTCCCTGGACAGTGGGGTGCGCTGGTCGTCCCCGTCACTCCTGACGGGTGATTGTGATAAAGATTGGTCACCCCGGTCACGCCTGTTTCGTCGGGGGGGACTTCTGGGCCGGCTCTTTAGCTTCTCGTCGTGTACGTCGGGCTTGCTCCTCTTCTGGACGGGGGAACTTCGTTCCTTCTGAGGAGGGGACCAGTCTCGCTTCTGGGTGACCACGGGCTGGGGTCGTTCCAGACGCGGGAGGCGCCCAGGTCTCCGGGGAGATGGGCTCATAGAGTCATCGTGTTCTATCCTCCGCGGGGGAGGAGAGGGGCTGTGGGAGATGGGGCAACAATGTCTCCGCAGGGGAGAGTGATGATGTCGTTCCCTCTTGAGCGCTCATATTCGCTCGTTCTACTGAAAGATCATCAGATTAGTCTAATTGATTGCTGCGAACAGAGCCACCGTGTTCGGATTAGTGTTAGGTGGTGCAGGGATGGCTGGTAGACCGCCAGGCTATCAGCGTTTCGGGCGGCGTTGAAGGTTGCATCGTCAGAGGAAGGGGAGGCGGTGTGCCCGTCCCTGGGGTCGCATTCTTCGACGTGGACAACCACGTTGGGGTCATGGTCGTCTACGTTGTTGAACGGGATGAAGGCATTGTCCGGAGTATTGGGGTCAGTTCGAGGGCTGCCCATGAGCCATGTAGTGCCCTACTCGACGATGGTGGAAACTTGATATACCCGACGAGGGAGAGGATTGGGCCTTAATGGGCTGCTTAGCGTAACATTGGGTTGGGCCTGCCCGACTGGTGGGCAGGCGCCGGCCCAGTCCAGAACAATACCATTGTTAACTATAACATAACCGATCCAACACAAGTCTCTCTGCTCATATTGTTGCATTACATCCAGAAACCATGGATCATTAGGTTGTTGTAGACTCGTAATCTTTTGGCCATGGTTGATGAACTTTAAAGCATCACGGTCATGTAGAAAAATAAATCATCATCACACGTGTCTTTCAAAGTAAGATGAACAAGAGATATTTCTCGTTTTATTTTCATGGTTTACCTCTCTGTCCCAGACATGCATAGCAGTATGGTCCGGACATAGAGGCAAAAGTGATAAGTTAAATTGGCCTCCTCCAAACCCTGTGGGGCCTCGAGTGCCTACAGGACCTGAGGTGCCTACGGGGCCTCTGGTGTCTGCGGGACCTCAAGTGTCAGCTACGGAGACTTGAGTGCCTGTTGTGCCTCACTAGGTGACACATGTCTCCTACAAGAAGACAAAGTCGAAGATGCACGAACCCCGGAAGATGACGTCATCATAACAACTAGGCTAGATATAATAAATGCATGCGGGGCTTGGGATATTTCCCTCTGAACTGATGCATGATGCGCAACTCTGTTGTTCCTCAATTTATCTTTCCTATTAACCATAATGCCTCAAAGTAAACCACACAAGCATAACATAAATGAAACACAAAGGGGTCAAGCAAAAAAGTACAGACAAATAAATTTCGGAGATGCATCTCCGTAGTCTGGGAAACATAACGTTGGAAAATTTCGGAGATGCATCTCCGAAAGATTTTGCAACTTATAAACATGTTAATGGGGAAAATGCAGTCCATGCCAACATCCAAAATAAATCATTGATCATTAAAACTACTTATCAAACATATTGTTCATGTAAATGACATATCTAAACTATTTATTACATAACTTAGTGCTCAATTTGTACAAATGCATATAGAAAAAAAAAATAGAAAAATAAAAAACTTATCAAATGTAAGTTAAGTTTGATGATGAATGAGCTCTTTGATCAATTTGATGTCGATGGAAAAAGATTTGCAGTGAGTTGAATGATTTTGAGAGAATGTGAGTTGAAAGATTTTGAGAGTTTAGAGGTTAAGAGTTTAAGATAGTATTTTTAGAATTAAGGAAGAAGAAATGGTTTGACGCCCTTCGTAAGGTACACATAAATGCATATTTATAATTTTTTTACCTAACCTTAAGAGTGTGTTTAGATGAAGAATTTGAGAATTTTTAGGGAATTTAAAATTCTAAGTAATTCAAATTATTCAATTGCATTTCATTCATTTTTAATTCTTTTGTTTGGATGAAGTATTAAAATGATTCAATGTAAAAAAATTTGGGGTCATTTTCATAATTTTTAAAGTTTTTTGGTCAAATTTAAAATATAAAAAATAGGGACCAATTTGTAATTTTTTAAAATTTAAAGGGACCAATTTGTAAATTTTGAAAATTATTAGGGTCTAATTTGCAATTTTTTGAAAATTTTGGGGGTGAATTTTAAATTTTCATAAAATATGAGAACCATCTTGCAAATTTTGAAAAGTTAATAATAAACAATTTAATATTCATATTATATAGAGTTAAAAAGTAATTTGAAATTCTTTACTTTTTGGTGTTATTTTAAATTCTTTAAATTTAACATGAATAAAATACTCCATAAATTTACATTATTTTAACAATTCTCCATATTTTTTATCCAAACAATGAATTTTGATCAAGTCATTTCAAATTTCCTCAAAAAATTATTTTCCCTCGTTAAAATCCTTCATCTAAGAGTGTGTTTGGATGAAGGATTTTAATGAGGAAAAGTAATTTTTTGAGGAAATTTGAAATGACTTGATCAAAATCCATTATTTGATTAAAAAATATGGAGAATTGTTAAAATGATGTAAATATATGAAATATTTTATTCATGTTAAATTTAAGAAATTTAAAATGACACCAAAAAGTAAAGAATTTCAAATTGCTTTTTAACTCTATATAATATGAATGTTAAATTGTATATTATTAATTTTTCAAATTTTGCAAGATGGACCTCATATTTTATGAAAATTTCAAATTCACCCCTAAAATTTTAAAAAAAATTACAAATTAGTCTTTAATAATTTTCAAATTTTACAAATTGGTCCCTTCAAATTTTTAAAAGTTACAAATTGGTCCATATTTTTCATATTTTAAATTTGACCCAAAGCTTTAAAAATTATGAAAATGACCCCAAATTTTTTACATTGAATCATTTTAATACTCCATCAAAACAAAAGAATTTAAAAATGAATGAATTTCAATTGAATCATTTGAATTACTTAAAATTTTAAATTCCCTAAAAATTCTCAAATTTCTCATCCAAACACACTCTAAGGCCTGATTCACGAACAAATGTGTTTGTGGTGCGTTCGGAGATGTATCTCTGTAATATTTTTACTTAATCTTAAAATTTGATTTAAGAACAATTATATTTATGGTACGTCCGAAAAATCATCTTCAAAATTAAAAAATATTTTTTATTTTTCACGAGATTGTCGTAGCAATCCACAGTTGACAATTCCCTAATATAATACTCCTTGTACAGATATGAAAATGTTTTAAGTTAAGTGGAAATTTTAACCATTACGACAAGTACTGTTGGTGTATTCCCACGTAATAATTGCTGTCCATGACATGCCTCGTTTAATCTCAACTCCCATTTAATTAATTTTGAAGAAATCCTATTAATGAGTTGAAAACAAATGAATTCCTTTTTACATACACATAATGAGCCATAACTAAAACTTCAAAATTTCTCAAATACTAATAAATAGAATCAAAGGACAAATCAAATGCTACAACCTTAGTGGGTCCTACTACCCACCTAGCGACCGTAACCACAAAAGAAGAGCATCATGGCCCCATGTTGGAAGGTAGTAACATTTTTAAAACAAGATCAAAATCACGCGTGTTGTGATTCATGAGTCTAAAGAGGTAAAGTTGTTGTGCAGAAACCAAAAGAATAACCAAACAACGTTTAGAATTTGAGAGAAATAGAGAGAGATGGTGTGGGGGACAAGGAATGATTTACACATGTGTCATATCATAGTCATTAATAATGTTGTTAGATGGGTGTGAGTGACGCTCCTCTATGTTCTTTATTATCTGCCCCCATTTATATTCATCCATAAGTCACTAACAAACATTAATGTTTGTTAAGTTTTAATGGTAAGTTGTGTGTGTCCTATAGTTAGGATTAAATCCACTAACCACATGTCTTATAATTTTTTAGTGTATCTAAAAACAAAAATTCTAAGTTGATTTCAGTGATGATTGACGCTGAATTTGATAGAGAAACGCTGAATTTGATAAAGAAGATCACAATTCGATCTCATACAGTTACGGTGGAAAAAGAATTGAAACCATTTGATGGAATTAGTCGATTCAGTGGTCCAGATTCAAATACAGTTAAAATATTAGAATTGTTGGTGGTCTAAAAAGGATTTGGTTTAAGAGACATTGTGGCTCCTATTTTGATTAGAGTATGCTTTACTTTACAACGACCGTCTCTTCCGTCGTGATCACACAGACTCTGTCATTTTCCGCTCCACAAATAACTATTTCTCTTGTTCTTATTCCTTTCTTCTTCCTTCTTTATTCTTCTTTAAAATATATAATCCTTTTGGAGGCAACCATGATAGAGTAACTACACAAAGAAAAAGAGAGAGGGTAATTCCTTTCCTTAACAATAACATGGCTCCTTCACCTGCAAAACTTTCTGGGTTTCATCGTCAAGATCATAACTGGTATTTTCTCTTTTTCTTTTAAAATTTATATTATCCCCTTTCATGTTGCATTTTTTGTCATCGTCAATTTGAACTTGTTGAATTTCTTACAAAAGGTATAGTGACGCTGGATTGCCTAGTGATATTACCCTATCAATTGATGGTGTCAATTTCCATCTTCATAAGGTATGCATCTTCATTTCACAATTGATACTTTTTCTCTACTCATAATCCAATTCATGATTTCATTGTGAAATTGTTTTTCTTGTGTGGTTTTTGTTGTTTTGTTTTTACAATTTATTTTATTTTATTTTATTATTGCAACTTTTTTAATTGCTGCTACTTCTCAATTGTCTAGTTAAGGATGAAGCTAAAGTTGAACTGTTATGCCTTTTATATAAAAATTCACTATAGTTCTACTGTTATGACTTTTATTTGAAGAATTACTTGTAATAATGTGTTGGAGTTTGTTTCAATAAGATATGCTGTGAAACTGCAGTTTCCTCTTGTTTCAAAATGTGGGAAAATTGCGCGGAAATATGATGATTCCAAGAATACGAATGAGAAGAACCTGACAATGGTGTTGGAAGAATTTCCTGGGGGTCCTGACATTTTCTTGATTGTGGCTAAATTCTGTTATGGGTTTCGTGTTGAGCTGACGGCAAAAAATGTGGTATTGGTCCACTGTGCCGCGGAGTATCTTGAAATGACGGAGGAATACGAAGAATCGAACTTGTTGACGAAATCAGAGAGTTTTTTCCACAAGAATATATTGCGCAATTGGAAAGATTGTATTTTGGCCCTCCAGAGTTCTGAGCCTATTCTATCAAGAGTTGAAAATCTTCATTTAGTGGAAAAGTGTTTAAACGCGCTATCGATGATGGCTTGCACGGACCCGAGTTTATTTGGATGGCCGATGATGATGTATGGGAGTTTTCAGAGCCCTGGCGGAAGCATTCTTTGGAACGGTATAAATACTGGTGCTAGAATTCGAACCTCGGAATCTGAGTGGTGGTTTGAAGATATCTCGTATCTCAGCGTCAGTTTGTTTGAGAGGCTTATTAAGACAATGCGAGCGAGAGGTATGAGACCCGAAAGCCTAGCAGGCGCCATAATGTTTTATTCTAGGAAGCACTTGCCAGGTCTAGGTCGGTGGCAGGGTAGACAATGCGGAAAAACAAGAACAGTTGCGAGCTTTAGTTTGACTCCTGCTAGTGCTGCCATTGATCAAAAGGATCTTTTGGAAAGCATCGAGAAACTTCTTCCTCAAAAGAAGGGAAAGTCTTTTTGCCGTTTCCTACTCGGACTTCTTCGTGTAGCTTCGATATTGAATGTCAGTGAAACTTGCAAGGAGTCTTTAGAGAGGAGAATAGGGATGCAATTGGAATTGGCAACATTAGATAGTCTTCTCATCCCAGCTTATGCAGATTCCGATGCTTTATATAACACAGACTGTATCGAACATATTGTCCATTATTTTGTTCGTACGGAATCAAATTTATCCGCCTTTTCTCCTTCATCACTCGATCCTCAAGCATCGTCGTCCTCGTCTGAATCGTTAAGGAAAGTTGCGAAGCTGATTGATAACTATATTGCCGAAATTGCATCTGATGTTAATTTAAAACCAGGAAAGTTACGCTCGCTTGCACAGGCCCTGCCCGAGTCGTCAAGATCATTGCATGACGGAATCTACAGGGCACTAGACATATATTTCAAGGTTTCATTTTCTTGAGCTACATTTTCACTCAGTTGCTTACTACCTTTGTCCCTTTTTATAAGCACATTTTCCAATTTTTGCATATATTAAGAAAAATCGGTAGCGGAATTATTGATTACTGCTTATGATACTTTTCAGGCTCATCCTTGGCTTTCTGATAATGAGAAGGAAGAACTATCTAACATCATTGACTGTCAAAAACTCTCAATCCATGCCTGTGCTCATGCATCCCAAAATGAAAGGTTACCCCTAAGAGTTGTTCTTCAAGTGTTATTCTTCGAACAGCAACATTTGAGAACATCATTAGCTGGATGTGTCAATGCTTTAGGCGGTGATAGCGCTCCAGCTCCAGCAGCTCATGTCACCGCTCGAGGTGATACCGCCAGCGAAATTGTACAAAGAGACGGATGGGTTGCTGTTGTGCGCGAAAACCAGGTTTTGAAAAAGGATATGGACAGAATGAGTACTAGAGTTGGAGAACTTGTAGAGGAATTCACTAAAATAAAACAGGAAATGAAAACCGTGACAAAATCTCACAGTGCACGCGATTCTCCTCGGTTATTCACGAGGAAATTCGGATGCAAACTTGTTCCTAGATTCTCAGATGCTCAACCGGAGTCCCTTGATCGTTCCTTATGCACACCAAGAGCTTCCATTGAGAAGGCACGCCGTTCTCATAAGTCTAGACACACCGAAAGTTTTTCTTGAGAAACAAGAAACCATAATCCCTCTTTATTTTCATTTTTATTTACATACATATGTATATACACATGAAAGTGTTGTGTGGCTTCAATTTTTTGTACGTGGGAAAGGGAAGGAAAATGTTTATTGTTCCATTATGCTTTTTCCTTTAAGCAATTCACATACGTGAACATTTTCCATTTCTTTCCCTCGTGTAAAGTTGGTTTTAACTTTGTACATTTTTTTTATAGATTTTCAGATATTGGCAGTGAAAATTGATATTTTAAAACCAAAGTTATGAAGGTCATTGGTGTCACATGGAAGAAAGAATATTGGAGATGTAAAGTTTAGAGCTTCTAAATTAATGTAATTGAGAATGAACTTTATTAGTTGTGATAATAGCATTTTTTTAAATTTAATGTATAGTTTATATGAATGAAAGATGTTGCATTATCTTGTATACTGTATAGTTGTAGTTCAATTTTCTCTTTGTAAATGACAAAGCAAGTATAGTTTACTTGTCGGCAATTGGCCTTTTCCTTTGGCCTTTCTAGGGTCGGCAATTTGGTGATATCATGTCAGATGATTATTGTATTGATTTGTATTAGATTAAACTTTGATTAGTTGAAAACATTTGTACTCATACTCCCAAATCTTTGCATTGTTCTAGAATAATTGGTGTTTTAGAATACTAATATATTATTAATTTGTATTTTTAAGTAAGGTTAAATATGTTGGTTGTTCCTCTCTTTAAAAAAAGATTATAGTGATTTTGTAAAGTTTTCCGTTATAAAGTTAGTCATCTCTCTAACTCCAACTATATGAGGTTGATGTGTCAACAGATAGATGCTGATTGAATATTGAATAGATTGCTAACATGGTTTTAAGCCTTCAACTCAAACAAATAAACATAGTCTTAAAAATTTAAAAGTTTCAAAATACATTATTGAAAAAAAAACTTTGAAACCTAGAATTTGAAAACCAATTGAGAACCTAGATGCCTTGAAATTGGAAAATCTTCTCACGAACCATAGAAATCAAGTCGATAAACATAAAGTAACACAAGATTCGAACTCAAAACAGATTGTTAGAAGGCAAGATATCGGGTATTATTTTCACGTGGTCTCTAGACATAAGCATTAAAACTAAAGTGAACTGAACGATTTTCATTAAAAAATTGTAAAGACATTAAAAGTTAATTGTAGAGGTTCCTCGACATAAACATTTATTTTCTTTGAAAAAAAATGATGTTTTTCTCTTTAATTTGTTACGTCTGGATTTAACCGCAATAGTGTATCTTTTTCACTTTCAAGTATTCCTGCACTGATATTAGTTTATGACTTAAAAAGGTATTAAAAAAAGTTTGTATATTATAAAAAATACAACTAAGTTGTTATATAATATATATGTATAATTCGATCAAATAAACAACAAGTCGCTTTGGCCGAGTGGTTAAGGCGTGTGCCTGCTAAGTACATGGGGTTTCCCCGCGAGAGTTCGAATCTCTCAGGCGACGAATATTATTTTTTCTCTTTTGTTTTCAAAACGTTTCTATAATTTTGGAACCTAGCGTTGTTTCCTTAATTCACGCTCCAAAACCACAAAACAACAACCACTGTCACCTGCGGCACCACAACAACAACAAAAACATGACACTCTCTTCACTCAGTTTCGCCATCTCCAACACAACAACAACATCAACATGGAACACGAACACACCACAATCCAACAACACTGTTCCATCTCTCAACACTTTTTCTTCCATCACTCTCAACAACAGTTCCTTCAACAAAACACACGTTTTCAGAATCCACTGCATCAAATCGGAACCTATCTCTCCGTTGGAGCCTCTCGAATCCGATCAACCTGATATCGGCGGCGGAGGTGATGACGGCGACAATTTCGGCGGAGGAAGAGGCGGAGATGATGGAGATAATGGAGATGGCGGCGGAGAAAGAGAAGGAGATGATGAGTTTGGACCTTTGTTGAATTTCGAAGCTGTTATGAAAGAAGTTGAAGCTCGTGGTGCTACGTTGCCTTCTGATATGGAAGAAGCTGCGAGGATCACTGGCATTCGTGAAATGTTTCTTCTTCGTTACTTGGAATTGCAAGTGGGTTTTTCTCAAAGTTTCAATTT
Organism: Lathyrus tuberosus; assembly: GCA_022829125.1. Classification (NCBI taxonomy): domain Eukaryota; kingdom Viridiplantae; phylum Streptophyta; class Magnoliopsida; order Fabales; family Fabaceae; genus Lathyrus; species Lathyrus tuberosus. The sequence continues at coordinate 11,940,725 of JALAZF010000101.1, read as the reverse complement.
TTTTGTTTTCTTTCAAAGTTCAATTTTTTATTATTTTTATTTAATTTCGTTTTTTTTTCTGTGTGTGTAGGGTTCTTCGGGACCACTGTCTTTTCTGATGAAGCATTGTTCTATGTTGAGAAATCGAATGTTAGCAGACCCTTCTTTTCTCTTTAAAGTTGGAACTGAGGTTGGTTGGTTTTTTCTGTCATTGGTGTCACAATAGGGTTTTGGTTGATATGCTAATGGCTATTGATTTTCGTTGATTTGTCATGTGCAGATTGTTATAGACTCTTGTTGTGCGACATTTGCGGAGGTTCAGAAAAGAGGCAAGGATTTCTGGGCTGAGTTTGAGTTGTATGCTGCTGATCTTCTTGTTGGTGTGGTTGTTGACATTGCTTTGGTGGGTATGTTGGCACCTTATGCACGAATCGGCAAACCTGCTCTGTCAAAAGGTTTACTCGGACGCATTCAGCATGCTTGTGCTGCTCTTCCTAGCAGGTTAGTGTCTGCATTTATGTGTATCAGTTAAGGATGCTGTTGTTTCTTTATCATTTTTGGCTGGCAAAGTTTTTAGACTGGAAATTCTCCACGTAATTCTAAATTATATCTTGAATGCAGTGTTTTTGAAGCTGAAAGACCTGGATGCAAATTCTCTGCGATGCAGCGCGTTGCCACGTACTTCTACAAGGTACCATATGTTTTTAAACTTAAAGTGATAAATAAGCATTTAACTGTGTGAGGGAATATAGGTCATACGAAAAATCCAACAATAATAGAATTAAACTTTGATTGCAGCTTGATAGAATGTTTTCATTTGCTTTGGTGCTTGCTATGATGCCATCTTTGTCGAACTTTTTATTGACATTCCTGTGAATACCATATGTTCAGGGTGCATTGTATGGATCTGTTGGCTTTGGATGTGGTATTGTTGGTCAAGGAATTGCAAATATGATCATGAATGCTAAAAGGTATGATTTTATTACGAATATGTCTTTCGACTATTTCTTTGGTTGGCTGCATTGTTTTATCATCATTTCTTGATTTTCTTTTTGTGATACAAAATTACAATGCAACTCTTCATTTTCTTATTAAATAAAAACAGGAGCATTAGTAAATCTGAAGATGACATACCGATTCCTCCTCTTCTGCAAAGTGCAGCTCTTTGGGGTATGCCAATGTCTTGCACTGTCATACAAGATTTCATTGCAATTATATGTAATTTGCTTAATTGATTTTCCTGCTCTATATCAGGTTTCTTCCTCGCTGTGTCATCCAACACCCGTTATCAAATTATCAACGGACTGGAAAGCCTCGTCGAAAAATCCCCAGTGGCAAAGAAGGTTCCACTTGTTGCAATGGCGTTCACTGTTGGTGTGCGATTCGGCAACAACATCTATGGTGGTATGCAGTTCATAGATTGGGCCAAGTTGAGCGGCGTACAATAACTTGCCTTGGCCTTGACATTGGCCTTGTTTACCCTTCCCATTCACGCCTTTTTGAAAGTTATATCGAAATTTGGTTTAGCTCATTCTTGTCCAACTGGAAGATTCTTACACAAGAAATGAAGCTCCAATCATTATTTTTCCATCTGTTGGGAAGCTTCTATTAGGATTAGATTAGGACCATAGCCCTTCCCTAAGTTATTGTTTGATGTTATGTAACTTATTTATATAAGATTCTATTTTCTTTTTGGTTCCTTTGATTCCTAACTTAAGTCACACAAGATAAGAGAAGCTGTTTTGCCACTTTATGTAGCATTTAATCTCTTATATGATCATTATTGAAGTTTATTTATCAACATGCTAGTATACTATTCACAAGCACAAAAGAGTAAATGTAAGCAGAGAAAAATTGATGAAGGAATAAAGGCAGACAGAGGGGCCAAGTCAGTGTAGCCTAGCTGTGAACATGATGCTTTTATGATCCCACACAGCTGTCAACTCATTAGACTAAATAATTAATAAATAATCATAGCTACAAAAAGGCTAATTATGTGATGTGATTGATTATTTAGTGTGAATTTATTTGTTATATAGTACTCCCTCCGTCTCATAAAAAGTGTCTCATTTGCATTTTTTCTTTGTCTCAAAATAATTGTCCATTTACATTACCAATGTTGTAATTATTATTATTTTTCCACTATTATACCCCTATTCATTAAATTTCACTTTATTCAACTACTTTATCAACTACATTTAATAGGGGTATTTTAGTAAATGACATTAACTTTTTCACTACAACCAACACATCTAATCATTTTCTTAAGAACCGCGTATTGCCCAAATAGGACACTTTTTATGAGACGGAGGGAGTACTAGTTGCATGAGTGAGATAAAATAAAATAGTGTTCTACTTATTGCAGAGGCATGTACAATTAAAAGTTGTTGACCTATGCCATCTTCAAGAATGAAAAACCTACCTGAAAAAAGAATGAAGAAAACCTTAGCATGGCAGTTGATTTTGAGCTCTCATTAATTAAAATGAAGCTTACTATAATCTAAGTAAAAAATAATGAATTTTCTATGGAAAATTATACTGTGACATTGCGAGCATAAACTAAAACACAACAAATATAAAAGAAATATTTAATTAGATATTTGGTCCCCTTAAAATGGTTCATTCTAACTGGACTATTTGGTTTTTTGTTGGAATGTTTAGAGAAGTTTAAATCTCCCAAAGATGTTAAGAAAGTTTAAAATAAATGTGTTTGGTAATCTTGACCTTTAAATCGAGCTCTTGAAAGATGTGGCGAGTATTTTTGGATTCTAAAGATGATAAGGGTGGTCTTTTTGAGGAAGAGATTGAGACTAAAATCGAAGCCATTGCAAAACTTTGGTCCTTATCTAAAGATTGTAAGTTGTATCAAAGGTCCAAAGCCATGTGGTTGAAGGATGGAGATTCTAATACTGATTTTGTTCATGCTTGTGTCAAAAGTATGAGTAGGAGGAATGTAAGTTTAGTTCTTAATGTTGGAGATAATTGAATCGAAGAGGTTTCTAAAATTTGTTAGGAGATTATTATTTTTTTCCAATCACTTTAAAGAATGTTTAGCTGATAGACTCCAAATCTATGGAGTTGCTTCTCGGTCTTTTTGATGAGAATAATTCTGCCCTTTTTGCTCTTTTTCTTCTCCCTGAGTAGACTGTTAGACTGGGCAGTGGCTCAATATGATGACAATAAGAGTTTTGGTCCTGATGTGTTTATTTTTTTTAGAAGATTTTGGTATCTGCTTAAGGATAATTTGAGGGTTATGTTAGATCAGTTCAATTGATTTGTTTCTTTTTCTCGTAGTTTCTCATCTTATTTTGTGACCTTGATCCTTAAGATTGAATATTCATCTCATCTGGGTGACTTTTGGCCTATCTCTCTGGTGAGGTCCATATACAAGTTGGTTGCTAAAGTGTTGGCAACCAAACTAGAAAATGTAATGAGTAAGCCTGTTTTCACAAATCAATTGCCCTTCCTCATATGAAGGTTATTGGTGGATGGGGTGATGGTTGTGAATGAGTTGATTGACTTAGCGAAGAAAACTAAAAAACGCTTGTTTCATTTTCAAGGTGGAATTTAATAAAGCATATAATTCACTTAGATGGAGTTTTATGGATTGTATGCTTTAATGATAAATGGAGATCTTGGATGCATACTTGTATGTTTAATAAGAATCTTGTAGTGTTGGTAAATGGTTGCTCGGCCAAAGAGATTACCATTCAAATAGAATTTAAGCAGTGTGATCCTTTAGCTCTGTTTTTTTACCTACTTGTGGAAAATGGGTTGTTTAGTAGGGTTGTGGAGTTAGATATTTTCTCTGGCATTAGGGTTTTGAAATTCTGGCATGCAGATCACAGATGTCGTAACAACATGTCAAGAAATTGATCTCTGCATCACTTTAAAACAATGACAGAATAAGCAAGCTGATACTTTGAATATCAGCAAAAGCGTCACAACAGATGTTTCAACATCTATCACAACATGTTAATCAACAAGCAAATACTGAATTGTAAATTTGCAGAATGATAATTAACACAAGATATGTTAACCATGTTCGGTGCAATTCACCTACATCTGAGGGCTACCAAGCCAGGAAGAATAATCCATTATCAGTAGTATAATTTTATGTAAACAACCTCTGGTTTACAGTAAACAACCTCTGGTTTACCTATCACTACCCAATGAAAACTTTATCATTAGAAATCTCATCTAATTTATAAGAGAAACCTATCTCACTCCCTTAATCACTTTCTGTGATATCTAACAGTTATAGTCACAATAATTGTATCATCCTACTTGAAAGACTCCTCTTTCAATACAAAGTTCAGCCAAACACACTTGACTAACAATCCTACTCGGATTTTATTAGATTTGATTCAAAGTTTCATCCAAGAACAATATACAATTCATTACCTCACGACTTCTGAATCTGTATAAATAACTATGTCTACCACAATGTATCCAACTAATACAAAGGGAAACTTACAACACAAGAAAGCCTACGACTCTCAAAATCCTAAACCCTTATTTTCTACTTTACAAGTATTACATAAGGATTCTATATGTTCTCAGTCTACCCTAGGTATTTGTCTTCCTTTTATAGTCTTCAGATGTCTTGGACTTCAAATCTTTTGTCCTTAACCCACTGCTAAACGCGCCTTGAATCTTGGAACAGAATTAAGACAACCTGATGTGAGAGTCATGATGATAACCCTGATGTCAGAACATCTGATTTTGACATCAATGTCCTAACTTCCAGCTGATGAGCTCAAGTTTGTCTGATACAGTCTTGATCAACTCCCCCTCAGACATACCATCTTGAGGAACTTCTCTACTTCTACAGAACAAGAGTTTCATGCTCTCATAGACTTGATTAACATATCAAGTTTGAGTAGACAACCTCCATCCTATGTTAATGGTCCACAACCAATCTTAAGACCAGATACCTTGAAGAGCATCAGCTTCAAGAACTCATCCTCAGAAGAACCAAACATGCCAAAGCCTGATTCTTTAGGAAAGAGTAGTCAACATCTACAAGAAATTCAGCTTTCTTTAAGAAGGGAAATCTTCAAGATGTCAGAGATATTGTCCTGGACATTTATCCAGAACCTCCATGTTGAAATGGATCACATGCTCTCAGCAGCTGCACTTCAATTCAACTAGATCAGAAATAAATTGATCCAAGCAATATTGATCAAGATTAAGATGTCTTTATCTTCACTTCCATCAGCAGCATATTCTAGATAAGTTTCTTGCCACAAAACTTTCTAGTCAGATTATGTGCCTCTGCAGATCCAACCAGAAGAAGGTTCCCAACATTTTATGTCAACACACAAAAGTTTGGTTCCTAGAGCATAAGCTACTCCCCTCCATTGTCCTAGAGATTCACTCCTTGAATCAACAAGATTCTACACAAAATATGCTGATGGGATGGTTCAACATCTGGTTGAACATCAGATCCTTATCTAATGAAATCTTCATTTATAACCTTGACTGCATCCAATTTTGAACACCACACACATGGAAAATCAATTAAATACTTGTGGATTCCACAAATAGCAATTGATCTTAAATCCTTGTTCAGAAGGTCATACAATCAAGAGATATCAAAACTTTATGAATACCAATCAAGTATTCTTTAGTGTAAGTATCTTATGTGCCAAGAAAAATGTTGAGACATCAAAGCTGACACCCTTGACTCATGTTGACTTAGCTGGCACAGTCCTATGCATCTTTCTTGAGAAAAACCACTTCAACTAATCTTAAGAACCACTACCTTGCAAGACATGGATGGTGAAAATAAATCACCCCCAATTTCTTCAGATTAATGATCCTCAGGAACATCCTAGATCCAGAAGAGCAACCAGAAGACTCTATAATTCCATCTTTTCCAGAAACACCAGAACCAAAACAGTCCTCATGACAAGAGATGCCTTTATGAGTGGACTTGAGAGAATTCTCAAGTGTCTTTGGCAACTTTATCATGACAAGGGTATTTACCAGTTTCATAAACCAAGAAATTGATAACCTAGACCTCTCCTCTTCTGATTTCAAAATACATGAAGAAACCAACCTTTTAAGTACCAACACATCAACGACAAACAACAACAAACAACTCTCTCCATTCCATTACTCCCTGTTGGAATGGCTAGAACTTCAATAGATGCTGACACCTTCATGAACAGAGTCTTCAATCTAGCTTTACCAAAATCCTTTCATCATAAACACATGCAGTGAAACAACAACACATCTTCAACAGGCTCCAGTCAAGATGTCAAGACATCTTAGAGGACACCTTGCAGAAAAGAATCTCAACACCTGCAGCAGCTAGAACATCTTCACATACCCGAAAGACAACAAACCAGTAGTTGTCATCTTTGATCCAATACCAATCATTCCAGACATCCAATGAATGGTCTGATCGCACACACACACCCCTTGTTTATTGAGCCAGAAAGTAACTCCCAATATCTCATCCAAAAACAGACAGGATACCTGCTCTGATACCAAATTAAAATTCTGGCATGCAGATCACAGATGTCCTAACAACATGTCAAGGCATTGATCTCTGCATCACTTTAAAAAAAGTTGATACTCTGAATATCAGCAAAAGAGTCACAACAGATGTTTTAACATCTGTCACAACATGTTAATCAACAAGCAAGTACTGAACTGTAAATTTGCAGAATGATAAATAACACAAGATATGTTAACCCAGTTCGGTACAATTCACCTACATCTGGGGGATACTAAGCCAGGAAGAAGAATTCACTATCAGTAGTATAATTTTATGTAAACAACTTTTGGTTTACATTAAATAACCTCTGGTTTACCTATCATTATCCAATGAAAACTTTATCATTAGAAATTCCATCTAATTGATAAAAGAAACCTATCTCACTCCCTTAATCACTTCATGTGATATCTAACAGTTATGGTCACAATAATTGTATCATCCTACTTGAAAGACTCATTTTTCAATACAAAGTTCAGCCAAACACACTTGACTAACAATCCTACTCAGATTCTATTGGATTTGCTTCAAAGCTTCATCCAAGAACAATATACAATTCATTACCTCACAGCTTCTGAATATGTATAAAAAATTATATCTACCACAATGTATCCAGCCGATACAAAGGGAGACTTACAACACAAGAAAGCCTACGACTCTCAAAACCCTAAACCCTTATTTTTTACTTTACAAGTATTACACAAGGATTCTATATGTTCTCAGTCTACCCTAGGTCTTGGTCTTCCTTTTATAGTCTTCAGCTGTCTTGGGCTTCAAATCTTCTGTCCTTGATCCACTGCTAAACGCGCCTTGAATCTTGGAACAGAATTAAAACAACCTGTTGTGACAGTCATGATGTCGAGTCTTCATGTTGGGACATCTTATCTGACATCTTTGTTTTCTGGCAAAATTCTTTATGTTGGATCATGTTGTTTTTCATCAAGTTTTACCAAAATTTAGTCAAACCTCAGGAGTTTTCAGGTGTGTTCCTTGAATTTGGTCGTTTCTCATCTTTAGTATGAGGATGACACCTTAATCATGATAAATCATTCAGTTAAGAATCTTTGACTAATTAAGACTATTTTGAAGGGTTTTGAAATTGCCTTTGGCCTTTGAGATAACTTTGCGAATAAAGGTCTTATAGAGGCCAGTGTAGATCTAGTTTTTTTAGACTTCATTGGTGATTTCCTCTATTGTGAGTGAGAAATCGTTCCTTTTAGGTACATTGGTTTGTCTATGGGGGCCAGTTCCTGCTTTGAGGTTACTAGGATTCGTTGGTTAATCTTTTACCATGGCGCTTAGTGTTGTGGAAGCATATGTATGTCAGTATGGGGGCAGGTGATCTTACTTAACTGGGTGCTTAATGTTATTCATATTTTTTTGTCTTTCTTAAAAATGTTTGTTAAGGTTTGGAAAAAGTTAATTAAGATTTAAAGAAAGTTCATTTGGGGTGGTGTGAATGGCGATTCTAAGATTTATTGAATTAGAGATAAAATGTATGAACCTGAGCAGAAAGATGGTGTATGGATTTGAGTACTTCCATAGAATTTGAAAATCTAACCAAATGATAAGATTTCAACAAAGTAGCAAATAAAATAATAAATACGAACAATAAAATATGGATTAGGAATGAAATGGAAGAAATCACCACACTCCACAAAGAAATGATAAGATCAATGTAGAATCACCACAAGAGTAAGAGGCTCTTGATAAGATTTAAGTTTCGTTTAAAGAAGAGCCCTGGAGAGTATTTCTCCAAACTCACACAAAGTTTCCTTTTATTTTATTTCAAAATTACCAAAATTATACAATTAAAAGGAATATATAGTCAAAGATCGTATTTGTATAGCCTTGTTGGCATTTTTTCATAGTGTTCCACTTTATTTTCAATATTGGTCTTCATTTTAGCTTGTAAGTTCTTTACATTCTTGGCACTTTCTTTGGCATCCCTACTCAAAACACCGTCATTAAGAGGTAAAAGAAGTAAATCAAGTGCAGTTAGTGCATTAAAATGATATGCAACCTAAAATGAAGAAAATTGTGTGGTATTTTGTAGAACTTTGTACTGATATACTTGCAAAAGACCCACAAAAGACTTGTCCGTTGTTGCCTTCTGGTCGCGCGTTTCTTGATTTTGTCGCATGTTTCCTGAATTACACGCTTGTTCAACGAAATGCGAAGTGACATGTCCTAATCAACAACGACACTGAATAGGGATTCAAAAAGAGAAATCACGACCTCAAAAATAATTGGGGAGTTGACTGCCCACTCCCCCGCTCCTTGAAGTGGTTGCTACTTCTTGGGAGTCTGAAGTCCAGGCCCAATGACTTCTATAAATACCCCAACCCCAAGGTTGAAAAGGATCTTATTCATTATGGAAAAACATCATATACATATCTTATCACATCCCTATGTGAACTTGCTCTAATATCACAAACAACCCTAAAACCTCATACAGACCTTAATCACTAGAGGTTGTCACATATTGTACTTAAAGCAAGTACAATTGACGCCCACCATGAGGCCCTACTGAAACTGTAATACCTCGTGTTTCCTTAAATACTCAAATTCGTACCAATTGAGATTAATTGAGGTATTATGTGCTCTGAAAGTCATCAGTTGAAATAAATAGAATAGCTAGTGAACTCAAATTGATTTATTAATATTAATTGGAACTGACCTTTTATTAATTGAGACATCTTGATAACACTAATAATGGGTCAATTGCTCTAGTAAAACAAATAATTAAGCGAGGTACCACTTGAGATATTTGTTTACTACTCTTATTCACTCCCAACCACATAAGTTCTTCTTTCAATTTGGACCACGTATCCTTATCGACTTTTTCCTTTCTTGCTATGTTTCTATGTATCATCCCATCTTTTGTATTAGTAAACGACATAAGAGAAAGATAGAAAAAGGAAAAATAGAGAAGAAGACGAACAACCTCGTGGAAGAAGAAGAAGGAGATGAACTTGGATTCATCATCTTCACTTCTTCTCATCATTCACAAACAACAATCTTCATCACTATCCTCTTCTATTGTTAAGGTGAAATCTAGATAGAAACTCACAATCTTTAGGAGTTAGGGTTTGGTTGTAGAATCATAGAGTAGTGAGTTAAATTCATAACAACATGATGAGTATTCTAAGATAATAATGAATGTTTGCCATGAATCATGAATAACCGTGTTTAGATGATTGTTGTGTTCTTGTGACTTCACGATGTTGTTATTATTTGAGTATGAGAATCATGAACTTGGAGAAGCATGATTATATATGTGTTGTATGATGCCTCTTGATGATTTTTTATCTGAAATGGGCCTTGGAATAAAGTTAGAATGAATTGTCCTTCAAAATATCTAGCAAAAACCATAAATAGCATAGGCCAAAAAGTCGAATTACGCTAAGCCCCACCAGAGCCCGCTTAGCACGATCAGGAAACCAAGACTTAAATAGCCATAAATATCGCTCGTAGCGCGATGAAAATTGTGCTTAGCGCAAAAATTGCGCTTTCCCCACTTCATAGGCTTCTCTTAGCACACTAGGACCACGCTTAGCCCGCCTTACAAAACACAAAATCTTCCAAAATGTAACTTTGGGTCTTGCTATGTGGTTTTACGTATCCAATGCTTCCAATAGGCTATGAAACCTACAAATTGCACAAAATTGATCAAGCAAAATCTAATTATCTGACAATGCTAAAAGAAAACCATATATTTACACTTAATGAACTAAGTGAGTTAACCTAGTGATCTATTTAGGTTAAGAAGTTAGAAATATGTCTAAGATGATATTAGAAGGTGACGTTCATTTGATATGATACCTAGGTGAGTGTCATGGATAGATGGTTGTCATAGTTGTGAGTGAGATGCATTGTATGGAACATGTATTGTTATTGAGTAATGAAGATGAAGACGATCACCTTGTGATTGTCGAATACAATTAAGTTATATTATATCTAACCACGTAGTCGAAAATAACCCTTGATTGTATCGTCCCAAGTCATAGTACTTACATAGATTAAGATTGGGATGAATGTACTGATACTTAACATCAACCAAATGGGTTAGAGTCCCATATGTTCAACCAAATGGGTTAGAGTCCCATATGTTCAACAAAATGAGTTAGACTCTCATAGTACAACCAAATGAGTTAGAGTCCCATAGAAGAATTTGAAGTGTTCAAGAAAGTCAAAGTATGATACAAGGATCCATGACCCGTGTCGATAATCCTAGACGTAGGGTTGGCCGGGGAAAGATACCTTAGTATGTTTCTGATTAGTGATTGTTTGAGTTGATTAACTCATGAGGAATGTATCCATACAATGTGAGTTTTGTGAACTTCTTGTCTGTTTGTAGGGTGGTCTTTGATAGGATCCAGACTGATATTGTTGTATCCTAAAAGGTAGATATTTGATTTGTACTTGACTTGTATTTCTTTCCTTTATTGTTGAATGAATGAAGTTGCTTGTCAATCGTGTCCTTGCACCTTTACTTATATGCTTTATGATTATTGTTAACAAAGATAAGTTTACGAATTCCTGGAATTTAAAACTTTATTTTTACATGTATTGCATACATACATGCACACATATGCACGTCCCTTCGTCCGAAAAACCTTTGCTTACCTTGTCCATCTCCACCTTGTAGCAAGACGACGACTAGACATCGCTATTTCACTCGCTCAAGCAAAACCAGAATCATGGCTGACTTCGAAGCTGAGAATGCTGCCTACAAGGAAACGCTAGCTCAATTTCAAGGTCGGATGAATCAGATTCTAACCAACATAGATGTTATTATGGAACTCCTTCGAGGTCAGAAGGACGTCGCTGCTACTGTTGTTGCAACTGCCACTGATGCAATGGTTGTCACCCCTGTCGTGACTGTTTCTCCTATTGTTACTGTCACTCCGGCTATTATTTCTTCTCCTGCTACTGTTGAAGTACCGGTCGAGCCTGTGATTTAGCCTACTGCTCATCTATCAAATTCTCAGTCTGGTTTAAACAAGATACCTGCTGCTTTTCCTTGGGGCATGCCTCCAAATTTCACTCCTCAGATTGCAAATAATGGTGTTTTCGTACCATATCAGCCTTTTGTTGTGCCCATGCCTAATGGAAATGCTGCTGCATATCCATGGGGTATGCCTACTCCGGTTCCACCTCCGATGGTGAATGATGATCATGAGAATCTTCAGGTTCAGACTCGTCAGACTCCTGTGTTGACTGACATTGAAACTCCTTATGACGATGAGCATGTGTATAGGGGTCCTCCTCTTCATGTTCCGGTTTTATCCCAAGCTGCTCAAACTGCTGTCCAGAATGTTCGTTCTGGAATGCTTTACCCTGGGGCATCTTCAGCCGCTGTGGTACCTAATCAGAATTATTCGTTTGGTGTTTAGATAGGTCAGAATACTGGTCAGATGGTTAATCAGAGATTGGTATATCCTTCTCAGTTTACTACTTCGCAAGTGCACGCTTCAACCGCATCTTAGCTGCCGAGTCCTCAGATCCTTGTCAGGCCTGTTGATCAAGGTAGACTTGCTGATTACAAGTTATTGGAAGACCATATCAGAGTTGTTGAAGGGTTTTCTGCTTTTGGCATGGAGGCCAAAGACTTATGTTTGTTTCCAAATGTTGTATTGCCGCAGAAATTCAAGATACCTGAGCTTCCTAAGATAAAGGTTTGAGTTGCCCACGTAGTCACATCACTATGTACTGCGGAAAGATGACATCTTATATTGATAATGATGAATAGCTAGTTCATTATTTTCAGGATAGTTTGTCTGGTGCTTAATTGGATTGGTACATGGGCTTAGAACGCATCAAAATCCGTACTTGGAGAGATCTATCTGAGGCGCTCTTGAAGCAATACAAATATAATCTTGATCTAGCGCCTACCAGATTACAATTGCAAAACCAGTCTCAGCTTTCAACTGAAACATTTAAAGAGTATGCACAAAGATGGCGTGAGATGGCATCTCGTGTGCGGTCTGCTCTCTCTGGCAATGAGTTAGTTGACATCATTATGGGTACATTGCAGGGATCCTACTATGAGAAAATGGTGGGTAGTTCGTCATCAAACTTTGTTGACATCGTAACCATTGGTGAAAGAATTAAGAATGGGCTAAAGACTGGAAAGATTCCTGGAGCTGTTTCCCAACAGCTGGCCAACAGAAAATCTCAGAATAATCAGTCAAAGAAAAAGGAAGGTGAAGCCAATGCTGTGAAAGCTCAAGTTTCTCCTCAATATCAAGCACCCATGGCTCATGTGCCATACTATCCATATCCGTACATTGCTGCTGCACAATATCAACAACCTCCGTATCAGTATCATCTGCAACAACCAGTCCAGAATGCACAGAATCAGCAACAACTGCAACATCAACAACAGTCTCAACAAAATAGTAAAAATCAGCAGAATCAAAATCGACAGAACAACAACAATCAAGGAAATCGTAAGCGCCCAAATTTCGACAGAATTCTAGTGCCCTACACTGAATTGTTCCCTTACTTGGTTCACCAAGGGGCAACAATTCCCAAAGAGATCGCACCTGCAATTCCTCCATTCAATCCAAAACATAATCCAAATGCGTCTTATGCATATCACTCTGGATACATAGGACATGTGACAGAGGACTGTATTGTTTTCAAAACCAAGGTTCAGGAGCTCATTGATTGGAAGATTTTGACTTTTGCTGAGGAAGGTCCTAACATTCAGCATAATTCGTTGCCCAATCACGGTGGACCTGCGCTGAACATGATTGAGGATAATTCAAGGACTGAATTGATCATGGATGTTGACGAGGTAAAAACTCCGATGAATAAGGTTATCAAGAGATTGAATGAACATGGGTTGTTGAAAGGGTTGCATGGTAAGTGTCAGATTTGTGATGATAATCCCAACCAATGTCAAAGGTTGAAGGGTTGTGTCCAAATTTTGATGAATCGAGGTGAAGTTCAATTTGCCAGATCTAAGCTTGTTGAAGAAGTCGCTACTATTAAGCCTTTCACCATCATCCATAGGAAGGTTCTTGTTAAATCCCCTAAAAAGAAGATACAACCTATCATTGTTTGCCCTTCAAAACTGTTTTTGTATCAGAATTCTAAGGAGGTACCTTGGAGGTATGGGTCTACTGTGTTTTCTGGAGGTCAAGAGATAAGGTTTGCTGAGTATAAGATTGTGAATGTTACAGACGCTGGGGGTATGACTCCTAGTGGGTGGGTGTTTGATAAGTGCAAAATGTACCTATTTTTGTATATATGTTTTGTTGCACTTATCAATGCTTTATGGTAAATATCGTGCGAATAAAACCCGCTTTGTTTGTAAATACGTTTACTTTACGTTTTAGTGTATATATTGTGTATCGTGTAAATATCAATGAGTTTAATTGATTTTCTCCCAATTAAGGATGTCTTTCCATTGTTAGATAGAGCATTGAATAAGCTTTCCAACGCTTCAAACCAGGCGAAAAACGGAGTTACGGTTCAAAAGTTACGAATAAAACAATGCAGAATTTTTCTGCAGACTGGTGTGTTATGCCTCTGCTTCGCCGGGCGAAGCAGCGGCGGGCCGGGCACTCCAAAAGTGTGGAAAACTTACAGAATAGCCGCCTTACACCGCCGGGCGACCCAGAATTCCGTCGGGCGAAACTGGGCGGACAGAAACTCCATTAAAGGCCCAAAAACACAATTTTTAGGGATGGGTTTTGATATTTTTGGTTCCGAATCCATCCAATAGCATTTTTTGAGTAGAATTAGGCTAGAAAACACATTGGAGCATGCATTAGGATGATCCAGAGTCGAATCCTTCATCAATCGGAGCCGACAACTCATGAAATGTTTAGTTTTTCTCCATTTCTTCTCTATGTATTTCTCTATTTGTTGGGTTATGTTTGTATTGTTACTCTAAACCTATGTACATGTATTGATCATGGTTGTATAATATACATGCTTTACAAATCATTATCGATGTCTTCCTTGATTTTTTTGCATTTATGTTTGGATTTGTGTTGTGTTAGAGATAAACATCACGAATCTTGATTAAGGATGGATATCTATTGTCTAGATGCTAGAGATAGATTTAGATAATAATCTTTATGGTGTCGAAACTTAATGTCTTCCGTGTTTCGAGGCGTCGTGTGTGAGAGTGACGACGAGAGTGATACGGTTGCTCTCTCAGCTCAGTGTGCCAGAGATGGACACTATTGTGAGCGATACGTGATGATTTTGATGAGTATTGTATGTTGAATGCGACCGATCGATAGGTTTACGTTTGTTCTGAGTAGTGTAAATTCATGCTTGATAGGTTTCTTCTCTTCAAAGAATGTACTCTTTTTATGTTCATATTTACTTTTTCGCATTTAATTCAAACCATTTAAACCCAAACTCATTAAAAATTAAATTGTTGAACGGCAGTTCAATAACATTGATCTTTGTGGACACGATAATTCCCGGAAAAATACTTCCAAAACTTTTGTTGCTTGCCGCTATACCGCTTCAACAGTGTTCGCTCCGAAGGTTACTACCAAGCCTGTACAAGTTCCAACTGTTCTTTCTCCCAAGGAGAAACCTGCGTCTACAACCCCTGTTGTTCAACAAGGGGCATCTACTATAGCATCAGTGCCAACCATTCCGTCTGAGGATGTTTCAAAGAGCAAAGAGATGATCGATGATCAAGAGTTCCTAAAGCTGATCAAGAAAAGTGACTTTAAAATTTTGGATCAGCTGGGGCAGTCTCCCTCAAGGATCTCAATCTTGTCCTTACTCATGAGCTCACCTGCACACATATTAGCTTTGTTGAAAGTTTTGAACACCGCCCACGTGATGCGTGATATATCTGTTGTCGATTTCGATGATGTAGTGGCTAACATAACAACAAGCAGATACTTGGGCTTTGATGAATCAAAATTACCTCCTAAAGGAGCTGCCCACAATCGAGCATTGCACATATCCGTAACTTGCACAGATGTCTTGTTATCTCGTGTTCTTGTGGACACTGGTTCTTCCCTCAATGTGATGCCTAAGGGCACATTGAGTCAATTACTGGTGGAAGGGAGTGAGATGAGGCTGAACGCCTTAGTTGTCAGAGCCTTTGACGATTCTTGAAGGCAAGTCATTGGAGAAGTGGATATACCCATTAAGGTTAGACCGCATTTGTTCACCATTACTTTTCAAGTGATGGATTTCAATCCTGCATATAGTTGCCTATTGGGTCGCCCGTGGATTCATGCCGCAGGGGCAGTTACTTCCACTTTACATCAAAAATTAAAACTCATGTTTGACGATCAGCTGATCATTGTCTGTGGTGAAGATGATTTGATTGTAAGCGAGTTATTATCTTTCTGATATGTCGAGATTGAAGAAGGCATAGCTGAGGTTTCGTTGTAGTGTCTCGAGTTCGAAGATGTTAGTTCTGCTTCAACTAGTCAAAGTAGATCACCACAAAGAACCTTGACATCTTCCAAGAACGCTAAAGAAACTGTAGAGAAAGGTGCCTTGCCTGGATGGGGGCATGTGTTTGATGTGGTTGAAAAGCATAATCAATTTGGATTGGGTTATCGTCCTGGTCGACAATCTAGTTCATATGGTCAGAAGCAGTGCAACTTGATCAAGTTCAGTAGCGCGGGTTTTCAAAAGGGTGACATCTTGGCTGCCATTGATGATGTTGGTCCTAGTAATCAGATTTCAAGCTTTATGCGCAAGTGCTCGCCGGGTTTCAAGCTCAATAATTGGACATCTACTGTGATTCCTGTGGTTTTTCCAACAAACATGTAATGCATTTTGCTTTCTCATTCCCTCGTCCTCGCGCGAGATGAGTGGATAACTTGTAAAGTGCCTCCCGCTTTTGCAATATTATGTGATCAATAAATAAAAGATTTTTTGCATTCAAAATCATGCTCTATTTTATTTCTTTATTTTACTTTTTCACAAATAAATGGAAAAAGTTTCTTTTATTTTCACCTTTTCAAAATAGCTCATTCTAAACATATTCATAAACATGCAGAGCAAATAAATGCATTGATAACAACATGGAAAACATCCATTATAATTCGGGGATTCCAATTAACCAAGTCGAAGAAGATGGTGAGGAAGATTGTGAATTACCGGATGAACTAGCAAGGCTCCTTGAGCACGAGCAGAAAGAGATTCAGTCGCACAAAGAGCCAGTGGAAGTTGTCAATCTTGGTACTGGTGAGGTCAGAAGAGAAGTCAAGGTTGGCACGTCCCTCACAGAGCATGTACACTCTGAGTTGGTCAAGCTATTGAAAAAGTGTGTTGATATATTCGCCTGGTCTTATCAAGATATGCCTGGGTTGGATACCAACATCGTCGAACATCGTTTTCCACTCAAGCCCGAATGCCCTCTTGTAAAGCAGAAACTCAGGAAGACTAGACCCGATATGGCACTTAAAATTAGAGAAGAGGTAAAGAAACAGCTTGATGTTGGGTTCCTGGTCACTTCTGAATATCCTGAATGGATTACTAACATTGTCCTGGTTCCAAAGAAAGAAGGGAAAGTCAGAATGTGTGTGGATTATCGAGATCTCAACAAGGCAAGCCCGAAAGATGATTTTCCTTTGCCTCATATTGATGTCTTGGTAGACAACACAACACAGTTTTATGTCTTTTCGTCTATGGACGGTTTCTCGGGATATAATCAGATCAAAATGTCCCCAGTTGATATGGAAAAAACTACTTTCATCACACCATGGGGTACATATTGCTACAAAGTCATGCCATTCGGTTTGAAGAATGAAGGGGCAACATACCAACGTGCCATGACAACCCTCTTTCATGATATGATCCATAAAGAGATTGAGGTTTACGTGGACGATATGATTTCCAAGTCCAAAACTGAAGATGATCACTTGGCTCATCTGAAGAAGCTGTTTGACAGACTCGGAAAGTTCAGACTGCAGTTGAATCCTGCGAAGTGCACCTTCGGAGTTTGATCTGGTAAATTGTTAGGCTTTATTGTGAGTCAGAATGGCATTAAAGTTGATTGCAACAAGGTTTGAGCAATTCAGAACATGCCGTATCCCAAAACAGAAAAAGAAGTCTGTGGCTTTCTGGGCAGACTTAATTACATCTCACGATTCATTTCGCACTTGACAGGTACCTATGAACCGATATTCAAATTACTAAGAAAAAATCAATCGGTTGAATGGAACAATGATTGTCAAGAAGCATTTGACTAGATAAAACAATATTTTCAAGAACCACCGATCTTAGTACTGCAGTTTCCCGGTAGACCTTTAATCATGTATCTCACCGTTCTCGATGAATCAATGGGATGTGTATTGGGTCAGCATGACGACACTGGAAAAAAAGAACATGCAATTTACTATCTGAGCAAAAAGTTCACTGGTTGTGAGACCAGATACTCACTCTTAGAGAAAACTTGTTGTGCTCTGGTCTGGGCTGCTCGACGCCTAAGACAGTACATGATTTGCTATACTACTTTATTGATATCTAAAATAGATCTGATAAAGTACATATTCGAAAAGCCTGCTATCTCTGGAAGGATTGCTCGGTGGCAGATGTTATTAACTGAGTATGATATCCAACATGTTACCCAGAAAGCAATAAAAGGGAGTGTCTTATCTGACTACCTTGCTCATCAACCTGTGAAGGGTTATCAACAAATGAAGTTTAACTTTCCCGATGAGGATGTCTTGTTTATCAGAGACTATGAGACTCCAGACCCTGATATAAGACCCGAACCAGGGGCGTGATGGATGCTTGTGTTCGATGGTGCCTTCAATGCTAAAGGTCGTGGAATTGGTGCTATCCTCATCTCTCCAACAGGTTTTCATCTTCCCTTCACTGCCAGATTATGCTTTGCATGCACCAATAATATGGCTGAATACGAAGCATGTATCTACGGTATTGAAGCGACAATTGACATGAGAATCAAGATTCTTGAGGTCTATGGAGATTCTGCCTTGGTTATTGGCCAAGTCAAAGGGAACTTTGTGACTCGGGATTCCAAGCTGGTTCCGTACCAAAAGCACATCTCAAAATTAATTCCATACTTTGATGAGATATCTTTTCATCACATCCCCAGGGAGAAAAATCAATTAGCTGATGCTCTTGCCACCCTGGCATCCATGTTCAAGGTCAATTGGAAAACCGAAGCTCCTTCTATCCGCATTGATCATTTGGACGAACCAGCACACTGTTTAGCAATCGAGTACGAGTCTGATGACAAGCCTTGGTTTTATGACATCAAGAGATATCTGAAAAAATAGGAATATCCCGAGGGTATTACTATCATTGACAAGAAGGCTCTTAGACGGCTCTACGCCAAATTCTTCTTAAGTGGTGGTGTACTGTACAAGAGGAATTATGATTCCGTGTTGCTCAGATGCGTGGATAGACACGAAGAAGACATGATCATAAGGTCCATACATGAGGGCTGCGAAGGTGTACATGCTAAGGGTCCTGCCATGGCCAAGAAAATCCTTCGAGCTGGGTATTATTGGACAATAATGGAGGTAGACCATTACAACTTTGCCAAAAGATGTCACAAGGGCCAAATCTATGGTGACAAGATCTATGTGCCTCCTACTCCTTTGAATGTTTTGACTTCGCCTTGGCGCTTCTCTATGTGGGGTATCGATATGATTGGGATGATCGAACCGAAAGCTTCCAACGGTCACCGGTTTATCCTAGTTGCTATCGATTACTTCACCAAGTGGGTTGAAGCTGCTTCTTATGCAAATGTTACACGACAAGTGGTTGCCAGATTCATCATGAAAGAGATAACATGTTACTACAGTATTCCTAGCAGCATTATCACTGACAATGCAAGCAACCTGAACAACAAGATGATGAAAGGGTTGTGCCAAGAATTCAAGATCGAGCACCACAACTCTTCACCTTATCGGCCCAAGATGAATGGTGTCGTCAAAGCAGCAAACAAAAATATCAAGAGGATTGTCCAGAAAATGGTTAAGACTTACAAGGATTTGCACGAAATGCTTCCCTTTGCACTACACGACCATAAAACTTCAGTCCGTACTTCTACTAGGGCAACTCCATATTCGCTTGTGTATGGTATGGAGACTGTTCTGCCCATTGAAGTCGAGACCCCTTTGCTCAGAGTCATCATGGAAGCAGATCTTGATGAAGCTTAATAGGTCCAATCCAGATACGACCAGCTGAATCTCATCGAAGAGAAGCGCCTTACCGCTGTTTGTAATGGTCAATTGTATCAAAGACGTCTCAAGCGAGCTTTTGACAAGAAAGTTCTTCCTCGAGCATTTCAAGAAGGCAAACTCATGCTCAAGCGATCTTCACCTGTTCACTCGGATCCACGCGGCAAGTGGACTCCCAATTACGAAGGACCCTTTGTTGTCAAGAAGGCCTTCTCAGGCGGAGCCCTGATCCTCACCACCATGGATGGGGAGGAGTTGTCATCACCCGTGAACTCTGATTTAGTAAAAAAATATTATGCCTGAAAAAAAATGGATAGAAAGCCCGCTAGATTGACATCCACAAGGATAATCTAGGCAAAGATGGGCGTCCCAATGGACCAAAAAAAGAAATGTCCATGCAAAAGTTAGGGACAACGCAAAAAACCATAATAGCCCGCTAAGTTGAAAACCCGAAAGGGAAGCTTAGGCAAAAATAGATATCCCGGTGGACGAAAAAAATAGAAATATATCCAGGTAAAAATTAGAGATAAAGGCATTTTACTGCAAATACTTGAGCCTCTCTTCATTATAGATGGACATCAGACGGTAACAGTGCAATCAAGTCATCATCAACTGGCGCAGGGCTTTGGAACCTAGACTTACAGTGGATGGCAGCCAATGTTATAACCAATGCAAAACATAATTTCCCTTTTCCATTTACATTTGTTTCTCAATTTTTATTGAAAATTTCCTCATCAAGGATTTTTGCATCCTTGTACGCATCTTATGTATATATTTTTCACATTCAATAAAAATGCATCACTTGATTTCTCAATTGTTTTCTTTTTAGTATTTCGTTTGCAAAATAAACGATTATTTGTGATCACATAATACTATAAAGCGTTGAGAATAATAAAAGCTAAATCAATGGAGAAAGCATTATGCATTGCATATTTCATTGGTAACTCTTACGAGATAGTCGGTGATATCCACTGGCAAGTCTAATGCCCGACCAACACTGTGATGGTTCTTTGGAGAAGTGGTCATTTCCTCAGCAGAGCCATCTTTTCCTTAGCAAGCGCCATTATGGTTCTTTGGAAAGGTTGTTTATCTTCCGTTTCCCCAACAGATCCATGATGTCCCCAGTAAAGTTGCCACGATGTACCTCAAGCTGAGACATGGTTATTCTTTTATCCCCAGCAAAGGTTGTACATCATTCCCAGCATGTCGAAACCAACAGCGGTACGTTTTGGTTTCCTATATTCCCTAAGCAGAGAAAATCCTTCTGACTTTGGAATGCCCTTAAGCAGAATCAATCAAGATGAAAAGGTCGTTCCCCAGGAGGAGTTAACCATAATTTGAGGATCATCCTGGTTCCTTCACCCCCCAGCAATGACTATAGTGATAGTTTAGAACTCTGAGGTTTCTCGGTTTCCTCCCCAGCGGAGTCGTCACCATTTATGGGCTTTTTCTCCAGCAGAGCTGTCTTCATCTGTGGGTTCTCTCCCCGTCCGAGGATGTCGAGTTCGTTTTGCTACAATCTCTACCTGAAGATGGTTGGTTTATACCTGAGTGAATCGCACACTAAAAGATACAACAGAGTCGCCACCGAACTTTATTTAGTCCCAAAGGACAAGGAAAATATAGATAAAACCCAAGGGGAAGAGAAACGGGAACGGGGGTCGGTTATGCGAAAGGAAGGTACTAGCACATTACGCATCCGTCGTACTCGACGGGAACCATTTTGCTTACTTCTAGGCTTGGATGTGTTATCTATCTAAAGGCTTCTAGCTAAAAGAAGGATGAGAGAGAGGAAAAGAAAGAAAGGAAAGAAGGTGCTCGCGGAGGATTAGGGCCCTCATGCCTACGTACCCTCATAGTGCAATGAGGAAAGTAGAGCGCCGTAGTTCATGGAACCAGGGAAAAGAAAGAGGAAAAAGCGAAGAAAAAAAAGGTGGAAGGGTGCTCGCCAAGATCATCGTGATCTCGTGCCTACGTATCATACATTCGAATGAATGTAGAATCAGAGCTTCCGTAGTTCGGGGAACTAAGACGAAAAACAGAAAAGGAAAGGAAAAAAAACGGTGTCAAAACCAAGAGCGCAAGAAGAAGGAAACTTCACTGGGGATTCCAAAAGAAATGGTGTCAAAACCAAGAAAGGAGAAATGAAGAAAAAAAAGAAGAGACTCCACTGGGGAGGTAAGAGAACAAAGCGACAATGTTGGGGACCAGAGGGTAGTGACCCTACTGAGGATCAAAAGGATAAAGGTTCGGTATATTAACTGACTGGCAGTGGTTAACCGGAGAGGAAAAGAGATAAAACACTGATGGGGAAAAGGGAACTCTACTGGTGAAACTCGAACAAAAAGGGTGACTGCACTAAGGAAAAACAAAAGGAATGGTGTCAAAACCAAGAGAAATAGGATTCGGCAGGTTAACTAAATGGCAGTGATTAACTGAAGAAACAGAGATAACAACTCTGGAGGGGATAAAAGACTTGGTGTCAACAGACAGGCTGTGATGAACCAAAAAGAGAGAGTACTGAACTAAGAGAAGGTGTTTGACTCTGAAAGGGTTTCAGTATATTAACTGATACACAGTGGTTAACCGAGGAAATGGAAGATTGCAACTTTGTGGGGAGAAAGGTTTTAACATATAGACTGTGATAACCAACAGACAGGGTGTAGAACCAAGCGAAGGTTGTGACCCAAAGGGGATGTTGATACTGACTGAATAAATAGTACTTGATCAACAAAAAAAGGGTATTAAACCAAAAGAGGTTGCTAACTGCTGAGAAATCGGTGTTAACAGAGAAGCTGTGATTAACCGAAAAGAAACGAGTGATTAACAAAGAGAAGGTGATTAACTCGAAAGGGGTTCAGCATTTTAACAGACTGGTTGCGGTTAATTGAAAGAATGGGTGATTAACCAAGAGAAGGTGATTAACCCAAAAAGAACTCAGTGTGTTAACAGATAGACTGTGATTAACTGAGAAGAAGTGCAAACTGGTGTTTTAACTTCCAGTCAGTGGTTAACCAAATAAAGGAGAAGAACCAAGAGAAAGTTGCGAACTCTTGGGGATACGGTTTTAACAGATAGACTATGTTTAACCGAAAAAGAAACTCTTCTTGGGGAATCAAAAGCAATGATTGACCACAAGAAAAGAAATTAGGGTATTGAAACGAAGAGAGTTTGCTAACCCAAAGACAATGATCTTAACCAAGAATGTAAGGATTGATCAAAAGAGATTGCAAGAGATAAGAGTGATCAAGAATCGACTCGACTGGGGAAGGAGATACACTACCGCCTGAGGATAGAGGTGACTAAGCCAGGCACAGGGTCATTCGTCCCCTACCTGAATTAGTCAGAATGAGAGTAGGAATTCTCCCTTCACATTCCTTCTCTAACACACAGGGTGTAGCGCAGAAGTTGAAACAGACAGCGTAACAGCTCCAAGTTGTACAGTGCTTCAGTGTCGTGCGACGCGCGAATCTCCGACTCAGCAGGGGATCAAGAGAGAGAAAGCTCTCAAGGAAGCCTAAAGAGAAGCGCCAAAGGGAAAATTAATAATCAAAATGAAGTTTCAATTAATTAACCAAGGGAGGCACAAGCTAATAGTTTTCCACATGAATGAAAAATTATTAAAGCAAAAGGGTGCATTGTTGATTGTGCAAGATTAAGCTTATCCATTGAACCTAATACGAACATGAATGAAAGTGCAAAACAGTACCAAATAACATTTAGCATGCATTACAAATCATGTCATTATGTGAGCAAAATTATGCAAGAATGGTAATGTGTATGCAATGTTAAGAATATGAACAAATTGAATAATCGAAAGCGTGCATCGAAAGTTCACGAATATGCTTCAAACAGAAGTTAAACGTCACTTAAAACATCCCTAAAAATCAAACATATCATTCCATGGAAGTTAGAGGGAGAGAACATGGCAAACAAGCTTGAAAAATACCAAGAATTGCACTCTGTTACAGTGGTAACCGGTTACCTCAGAATGAGTAACCGGTTACTTATTTAAAAAAAACAGCAAATATGGGGAAAATTGTGAAGGGTAACCGATTACCTTATAATGAGTAACCGGTTACTCAGTTGAAAAAGGCAGCGCTGGTGCAAATCTTGTGAAGAGTAAGCGGTTACCCTATATTGCGTAACCGGTTACCACTGTAACAGTGGCAAAAACAGCTTTTAAAAAAACACTTAAGACATCCAAATCACTTGCTTAAATCACCATATGCTAGGGTATGAATTAGTGCACGAAAATCAAGCTTAAGAACAACAAATAAACAGTGATGGAATTAATTAACACATCAAGATCATGGATCAAGCAATACAAAATCAATTCACACACAAAAAAGCGTCGAAACTACATCGCGAATGATACGAAAATGTGCGAAACAGTAAAATGAGTGAGATCTACCAACCTACAAGCCGGAGATTTGGCTTGGTAATTGTTGCAAAGTGATCTTGATGAAAATAATCAAAGAAAATCAGAGGAATCTTCAATTAGAGTCGAATCGTATCGAAACCGAGCAAATTGCGACGAAACTCTGAAATACGAAATTGAACCGTTGAATCTTGAAATAAACACTTGAGATGAATCCAAAAGCTAGTAAAACTCCAGAAATCTAAGTATAATTGCAAGAGGATGAAGGTTAAGCTCAAGAAATAATCACTTCCAATGTAGAAGTGATTAATCTTCAATGGTGAAGAGCTATGGTGAGGTTTGGGAAGAAAATTGAGATGAAGATGAAGAAGTTGCAAAATAATTCAGAGAGAATGTGAGAGAATTGAGAGGGAAGTGTTGTGAAATGGTTGAGAGATTGTGGATCCTTGAAAAAATGAATGAAAGCTTACTTATATAGAGTTTTGGTTTGGAGTGTGATAGGTTTGGAATTAGGCTAGGAGTTAGCCTTGGGTGGTTTGGATTTAGGCTAGGAGTTAGTTACACTTGACTCACCGAGTCAAGCGGTTAACTGGTTAGTTAGGAAGTTAACTCAGTAGCAATCCCAATGTAAGCTTCACATCCAAGGGTTCACAATTTATGAAAATGAGGTATATGGTAGTCTTGAATGGAAATGAAACATCGTAGCAAATGCCAATGCATCACTTGAAGAGTCTAGAATATTCCACCTGTTGCTAGAACAATGTAGAATCAAAGACCAAAGAGTGTGCACAGTTGTTGTCCCAAAAATGCAGCAGAAGCTGCAAATTTGTACTGAGTAACCGGTTACCCTATATTGAGTAACCGGTTACTCTAGGCAAAATTTGCCCAGATAGCTCAGGAACAAGTGTTGAAGCCCCAGTTTCGATTTTCCATCTCTTGTTTTGATGATTAGACATGGAAACCATTATTTTGTGCATGTTTTGATGATGTGATGACCTTGTGAGTATGCGATTAATCGGGATTAGAAAACCTGAAAATCCTGCAACAAGAAACACATAGAGAAAAGTGTGAATGTCTATGCCAGCGATGCGAATGCATATGCTTATGCAAAAGGAAAAGAGGGGAGGTCAAATTTTGGGTTACGACAGCTGCCCCTATTTAATCCTCTTGGACCTGAATGTTCAAATTGCACCAGGTTTTCGATGATTCGAGGTAGAAGGGGATTAAATACAAGAGTAGCTCAAAAATTTGGCCGACGGCGACCAAAGAAGAGCTGCAAGTGTAGAGGGTGTTTGAAGTTTGGCTGAATATCTTCTGGGGAGACGAAATAGGCCAAAAGAAATGGAGTATGCTTGATGCATATGCCATGTATGCTTTCTACATGATGCTTGATATCATGCAATGCAAAGGTGCGGGTTGAGGTAATGTGCGACGGGTTAGGCAGAGATTGTAGCAAAACGAACTCGACACCCTTGGTCGGGGAGAGAACCCACAAATGAAGACAGAACCTGCTGGGGAAGGGCCCCCAAAGAGTGATAACTACGCTGTGGAAAAGCCCAAAAATGGTTAAGACTCCGTTGGGGAAGAAACTGAGAAGTCTCAAATTTCTAAACCATCACCATTGACACTGCAGAGGTTAAGAGAATCAGACCAACCTCTCCATCATGACTTACTCTGCATGGGGAATAAAATCAGAAAACTCTGATTTCTAAGCTGCCACTGACTCTACTGTAGGGAATTCACAAGGCTCGGAGGATCTTCTCTGCTTAAGGAAGACGAGGAACCAAATCATACTGTTGTTGGTGCTTGATAGTTGTGACATGCGGGGGATGATGCACGACCCGTGCTGGGGAGAAGAACACCCAAGTCTCTTCTCGGGGTACATCATGGCAACTTTACTGGGAACCTTATGGATTTGTTGGGAAAATGGAATGTAATCAACCTTTCTGGAGAACCATAATGGCGCTTGCCGGGGAAATGATGACTCTGTTGAGGAAATAACAACTCTTCAAAGAACCATCACTGTGCTGGCTGGGCGTTAGGCTTGCCAATAGATATTACCGATTATCTTGCAGGAGTTACCAATAAAATATGCAATGCATAATGCTTTCTCGATTGATTTAGCTTTTTATTGTTCTCAACGTTTTATAGTATTATGTGATCACAAATAATTGTTTATTTTGCAAACAAAATACTGGAAAGAAAACAATTGAGAAAAACAAACGGTATATTTTTATTGAATGTGAAAAATATTGTACATAAGATGTGTACAAGGATGCAAAAATCCTTGATGAGGAAATTCGCAATAAAATTGAGAAACAAATGTAAATGGTAAAGGGAAATCATGTTTTGCATTTATTACAACATTGGCTACCATCCACTGTAAGTATAGGTTCCAATGCCTTACACCGATTGATGATGATTCGACTGCTATGTTACCGTCTGTGGTCCAGCAATGACGAAGAGAGACTAAAGTGTTCACAGTCAAATGCCTTTATCCCTAATTTTTTCCTGGACATTTTTTCTATTTTTTTCCGTCCACCGGGATACCCATTTTTGCCTAATTCGCCCTTTCGGGTTTTCAACTTAGCGGGTTGTTATTGTTTTTTTTTCATTGTCCCTAACTTTTGCATGGATATTTCTTTTTTTTGGGTCCATTGGGACGCCCATTTTTTCCAAGATCGTCCTTGCGGATGTCAATCTAGCGGGCTCTTTACCCATTTTTTTCAGGCATAATATTTCTTGACTGCATCGGAGTTCACGGGCGATGGCAACTCCTCCCCATCCATGGTGGTGAGGATCAGGGCTCCGCCTGAGAAGGCCTTCTTGACAATAAAGGGTCTTTCGTAATTGGGAGTCCACTTGCCGCATGGATCTGAGTGAACAGGTGAATATCTCTTGAGCACGAGTTAGCCTTCATGGAACGCTCGAGGGAGAACTTTCTTATCAAAAGCTCGTTTGAGGCCTCTCTGATACAATTGACCATGACAAACGACTGTAAGGCACTTCTCTTCGATGAGATTCAGCTGGTCATATCTGGATTGGACCCATTCAACTTCTTCAAGGCCCACTTCCATGAGGACTCTGAGTAAAGGAATCTCGACTTTAATTGGTAGAACAGCCTCCATACCATACACAAGCAAATACGGAGTTGCCCCAGTAGAAGTACGAACTGGAGTTCTGTAGCCATGTAGTGCAAATGGAAGCATTTCGTGCCAATCCTTGTATGTCTTGACCATTTTCTGGATAATCCTCTTGATGTTTTTGTTTTCTGCTTCGACGACACCGTTCATCTTGGGCCGATATGGTGAAGATTATGGTGCTCGATCTTGAATTCTTGACACAGCTCTTTCATCATCTTGTTGTTTAGGTTGCTTGCATTGTCAGTGATAATGTTTCTAGGAATGCCATAACGACAGATTATCTCTTTCTTGATAAATTTGGCAACCACTTGTCGTGTAACATTTGCGTAAGAAGCAGCTTCAACCCACTTGGTGAAGTAGTCGATAGCAACTAGAATGAATTGGTGACCGTTGGAATCCTTCGGCTCGATCATTACAATCATATCTATACCCCACATAGAGAATGGCCAAGGTGAAGTCAAAACATTCAATGGAGTTGGAGGCACATGGATCTTGTCACCATAGATCTGGCATTTGTGACACCTTTTGGCAAAGTTGTAACAATCTACCTCTATTGTTGTCCAATAATACCCAGATCGAAGGATCTTCTTGGCCATAGCAGGACCTTTAGCATGTACACCCTCGCAACCCTCATGTATGGACCTTATGATCATGTTTGCTTCGTGTCTATCCATGCATCTGAGCAACACGGAATCATAATTCCTCTTGTACAGTACACCACCATTTAAGAAGAATTTGGTACAAAGCTGCCTAAGAGCTTTCTTGTTAGTGATAGTAATACCCTTGGGATACTCTTGTTTTTCCAGATATCTTTTGATGTCGTAGAACCAAGGCTTGTCATCAGACTCATCCTCGATTACAAAACAGTGTACTGGTTCATTCAAATGATCAATGCGGATATGAGGAGCCTCATTCTTCCACTTGAATTTGAACATGGATGCTAGAGTGGCAAGTGCATCAACTAGTTGATTTTCCTCTCTGGGGATATGATGAAAAGAAATCTCATCAAAGTAAGGAATCAATTTCGCGATGTGTTGTTGGTATGGAACCAGCTTAGAATCCCGAGTCACAAAGTTCCCTCTGACTTGGCCAATAACCAAAGCAGAATCTCCATAGACCTCAAGAATCTTGATTCTCATGTCAATTGTCGCTTCAATACCGAAGATACATGCTTTGTATTTAGCCATATTATTGGTGCATGCAAAGTATAATCGGGCAGTAAAGGGAAGGTGAAAACCTATAGGAAAGATGATGATAACACCAATTCCACGACCTTTAGCATTGGAGGCACCGTCGAACACGAGCGTCCATTGCGTCCCTGGTTCGGGTCCTATGTCAGCGTCTGGAGTCTCATAGTTTCTGATAAACAGAACATCCTCATCGAGAAAGTCAAACTTCATTTGTTGATAACCCTCTACAGGTTGATGAGCAAGGTAGTCAGACAAGACGCTCTCTTTTATCGCTTTCTGGGTAACATGTTGGATATCATACTCAGTTAACAACATCTGCCACTGAGCAATCCTTCCAGAGACAGCAGGCTTTTCAAATATGTACTTTATCAGATTCATTTTGGATACCAACAAAGTAGTATGGCAAATCATGTATTGTCTTAGGTGTCGAGCAGCCCAGACCAGAGCACAACAAGTTTTCTCTAAGAGTGAGTATTTGGTCTCACAATCAGTGAACTTCTTGCTCAGATAGTAAATTGCATGTTATTTTCTGCCAGTGTCGTCATGTTGACCCAATACACATCCCATTGATTCATCGAGAACAGTGAGATACATTATTAAAGGCATACCAGGAACCGGCGGTACTAAGATTGGTGGTTCTTGCAAGTATTGTTTTATTTTGTCAAATGCTCCTTGACAATCATTGTTCCATTCGACCGATTGATTTTTTCTTAGTAAATTGAACATCGGTTCACAAGTAGCCGTCAAGTGAGAAATGAATCTTGAAATGTAATTAAGTTTGCCCAGAAAGCCACATACTTCTTTTTCTGTTTTTGGAGGCGGCATGTTTTGAATTGCTCGAACCTTATCAGGATCAACTTCAATGCCCTTTTGACTCACAATAAAGCCCAACAGTTTACCAGATCGAACTCTGAAGGTGCACTTCGTAGGATTCAACCGCAGTCTAAACTTCCGGAGTCTGCCAAACAGTTTCTTCAAATGGACCAAATGATCATCCTCGGTTTTGGACTTGGCAATCATATCGTCCACGTAAACCTCAATCTCTCTATGGATCATATCGTGAAAGAGGGTTGTCATGGCACGTTGGTATGTTGCCCCTGCATTCTTCAGACCAAATGGCATTACTTTGTAACAATATGTACCCCATGGCGTGATGAAAGTAGTCTTTTCCATATCAGCTGGGGATATCTTGATCTGATTATATCCTAAAAAACCGTCCATAAATGAAAAGACAGAGAACTGTGTTGTGTTATCCACCAAGACATTAATATGAGGCAGAGGGAAATCATCTTTCGGGCTTGCCTGGTTGAGATCTCGATAATCCACACACATTCTGACCTTCCCGTCTTTCTTTGGAACCAGGATGATGTTGACAATCCATTCAAGATATTCGAAAATGGCTAGGAAACCAACGTCAAGCTGCTTCTTTACCTCTTCTCTGATTTTAAGTGCCATGTCAGGTCTAGTCTTCATGAGTTTCTGCTTGACAGGATGACATCCGGGCTTGAGTGGCAAGTGATGTTCAACGATGTTGGTATCCAACCCAGGCATATCTTGATAAGACCAGGCGAAGATATCAACATACTTTTTCAATAACTTGACCAACTTGGAGTGTACATGCTCTGTGAGGGATGCATCAACCTTGACTTCTCTTCTTACCTCATCAGTACTAAGATTAACAACTTCCACTGGCTCTTTGTGTGGCTGAATCTCTCTATGCTCGTGATCAAGGAGCCTTGCTAGTTCAGCCGGTAATTCACAGTCCTCCTCACCATCTTCTTCGGCTTGGTTGATTGGAATCCCAGAATTACAATGGATGTTTGCCATGTTGTTATCAATGTGTTTATTAGTTCAACATGTTTATGAATATGTTTAGAATGAGCTATTTTGAATAGTGAATGATAGTTCCTGGATTGGCTGGAATTTTGGTAAAACAAAGGATATTCAATGTTGATGTCAAGGTGTTGATGTTGTAACATTGAAGTCTTAACACTGAGCTGTGTTAAGTAGTTAAGTGCTGAAGTTGGATGTCTGATGTCACACAGGTAATGTTGTAACATCAGACCTGCAGAATTAACAACAGCAGGACATGTTATTAGGGCACGCGTATTAGCTGGAATTGTGGAGAGTGGTTGACTCATTGGATGAGAATATCTTGGGATAGATATTTTCTGTTACATGGGAGATTTGATTGCAGGTCTGTTGGAGAATTAAAAGGTTGAAGATTTAAAAAGATTTTGGGGATAAAATCTGTTTTGAAGATTCAGTTTTAATTAACAAATCTGATCAAATATTGTGACAAGTCCAAGCCCAATTCAGGAGCTATATAAAGCGCACAAGACCAAAGGAAAAAGGACAGAAAACATTCAGAAAATCAAGAGCAGAAGGCTTAGTGTCTAGAGTTTGTTTAAAGTGCTTGTATTTACACTATTCTAGGGTTTGAATAGGTGTTGAGTTTCTGTCCTCTCTAAAGCTGTGAAGCAAAGAGAGTTGTGTGATTTGATCGAAGCTGTGAAGTAAGATCAAGGGTACTCAAAGTGGTTTCTTTGAGTGTTTGTAAGGGATTGAGTGGTGTTCTCATACCTAAGTGGTTTCTTAGGTAGGAAGTCATTAGTAGAGTATAAGTTTAGGAGATTGTCAACGGGTTGTTGAGTCTGTAAATTATATCTACAAGTAGTGAATTCCATCCCTGGCTTGGTAGCCCCCAGAGTAGGTTGGTTGTAACCGAACTGGGTCAACAATTCTTGGTGTTATTTTACTGTTATTGCTGTCCATTGTGCAGAGTGTGTTGTTGTGACATCACACCTTAACATCACACGTCTGATACCAGAATTTCAATTGGTATCAGAGCAGGCATCCTGTCTGTCTCTGGGTGAGATCTAGGGAAGTTACTTTCTGGTGAAAATATGGACAAAGAAGCTGGAGGATTCGTCAACAGACCCCCTATTTTGGATGGATCCAATTATGACTATTGGAAGCCAAGGATGACCACCTTCTTAAAATCCTTGGACAGTAGGGCTTGGAAGGCTGTTATTAAATAGTGGAAAGCACCTGTCATGTGTGAGAAGGATGATGCTGGTAAAGATAAAGAAGGCACCTCTAAGCTAAAGCCTGAAGAAGAGTGGACCTAGGAGGAAGATGAGCTTGCCCTTGGAAATTCCAAAGCTCTGAATGTTATCTTCAATGGAGTGGATAAGAACATCTTCAGGTTAATTAATACCTGTGAAGTTGCTAAGCAAGCATGGGATATCTTGCAGGCTACTCATGAAGGAACATCTAGAGTCAAGATGTCAAGACTTCAGATTTTAACATCAAAATTTGAAAGCCTGAAGATGAAGGAAGATAAGACTATTCATGATTTCCACATGAGTGTTCTTGAGCTGGCCAATGCATCTAGTGCTCTTGGAGAGAATATGTCAGATGAAAAGCTTGTGAGGAAGATACTTAGGTCCCTACTTAAGAAGTATAAGATGAAGGTTACTGCCATTGAAGAATCACAAGACATCAGCAAGATAAGAGTAGAAGAGCTTATTGGATCTCTTCAAACCTTTGAGCTTGGGTTGAATGAGGAAGAACCAGAAAAGAAGCCAAAGAGTATAGCCCTGGTGACAAATGGTGAAGAAGAGAAAGGGAAGAAATCTGAATCCCAGGAGGATCTGTCTCAGGCCATAGTAATGTTGGGAAGACAGTTCACCAAGGTATTCAAGAGAATGAATAATAACTCCAGGCCTAATGTCAAGAACATGACTTCTGACACCAGCAAGAAGGATGAAGAGAAAACTGCCCAAGATAAAGGAGTGCAGTGCTTTGAGTGCGAAGGGTATGGACATGTCAAGAAAGAATGTCCCACCTTCTTGAAAAAGCAGAAGAAGGGCATGAAAGTTTCCTGGTCTGACTCTGATAGTGAAAGTGAGGCGAGTCAGCAAAGCATGTGAGAGCTTTAACCGGAGTTGTTGTTTCTGATGATGATTCTAGTGATGGAGAAGTAACTTATGAGGAGTTGGCATCCACCTATCAAGAGCTGTGTTTAAAGAGTGTTGAGATTTGTCAAGAAAATAAGTGCCACAAGCAACAAATTGCTCAGCTAGAGAATGAAAAGACTGATCTTGAAAATGAAGTGGTGCTAGTTAGAGCTCATCTTGATCAAATGACCAAGTCTGTTAGGATGCTGAGCTGTGGTACAGACATACTTGACAAGATACTTCAGTCAGAAAAAGCTGCTGGAGATAAAGCTGGGATAGGTTATGTGGCTGAGGACAAGGGAACTTCAGAAGGAAGCACTTCAGGTTCAAAGAAGGAAGTGTCACAACCTTCATCTCAACATCAGCCAAAGAAGCAGGATCCTACCCCTAAGAAAGCTGATGTTTCACAACCTAAGAAGATTGAGAAGAAGACTGGTCCCTATCAGAAGAGAAAGCAGCCACAGGGAGCTAGTCAGTATATGCCCCTACAATACCATGAGAGCATGCAAGCTGCTCAGTTCAAACAGCACATGTCTCATCAGATGTCTCAACATCAGGACAACTGGTATGGTTATGGGTATGGATACACCAATGTTGTTCCTTATGTATATGGAAGAAGAAAGCCACACCATCATGGGAGACAATCCAGGAAACAGCATTATCAGCCGTCTTATGGGAGAAGACATCAACATAATAGATGGCAGGGCAGTTATGGTAGGAGGAGACCACATCATGGATGGCAGCATAGGCAATCTCATCATGGCAGAAGATTCAGAGATGAAAGGGTAAGATGCTACTATTGTGGAAGATTTGGACATATGCAGTACTCTTGCTACAAGCTGCATAGATACCCTCAGCCTCAAAATAGATGGAGAGTGCACAGGCCCAAAGTTGTTAAACAATGGGTACCTAAGGAGAAGGTGAAGTGCTTATTGGCTCACTTGGATGACAAAGAGGCTAAAGAAGGAACTTGGTATTTTGACAGTGGGTGTTCCAAGCACATGTCTGGATGTAGATCCATGTTTGAGGATCTTAGAGCTTGCCCCTCTCATGAAGTTATATTTGGCAATGGGGAAAAAGGTGTTGTCGCAGGAGTTGGGAAAGTGCAAGGTGATGGTAGACCTGAACTTGACAATGTTATGTTTGTCAATGGCTTAAGTGCAAACTTGATCAGCATAAGCCAGTTGTGTGATGAAGGTTACGAGGTAAAATACACTAAGCATGAGTGTGTAGTGTCTGATGAGCATAATCAGATTGTTATGAAGGGTGCCAGAACCAATGACAACTGTTATCAGTGGACCACTCTTGAAGGAGATTCAACTAGTAATGTTCTAGTTGATGTTATAACATCAGACTATGACATCAGGATGCTGAAAGGTCACTCAAAGTTAACAAGTTCTGATGTGAGTGTTTTAAAAGGAAAGTATTTATGGAGGGAGAAAATTAGTAATTGGTATTTAAAGAGTTTTCAAAATCAGGCGCCTTACTATATTGAGAATACATCAAGACTTACCAAAGCAATCTCATCGCAACGCTTCATCTCCTTAAATCTCAACAGAATAGAAAGTTCTCCTTCAAACCTAGTCTGTCACAAAGGAACGATGTCTGTCCCTTCCAAGAAATCTGAGCAGGTACGAACTAGGGTTTCTTCCGAAGAACTCATTTACGAGTCAAGTAACCCTAAACCCTCATCCACGGTAAACAAACCTGAAGCTAGGTCATCATCCTCTCAAGCTGTTGAGGAGAAGTTTGATGTAGACGAGCATTTGGAACAGCTTGCCACCAAAATCCTTGAGAAGGGGATACGGGTGAAAGGGATTTCCGTCCCTCTAAGGCAAATGCCTGCTGAACAAGTCGACTCTCAAGGAGAGGACAAAAATCTTCAAAGCCAGGCCCTTAGTCAAGAAGCTGAAGGTGAAGATCCTGATGACACTAATGTCAGTCTTGATGTCAGAACATCATCCCCTAGGAATGAAAGCCCCGGGAGTAAAGGGAATGAGCAGGTTGAGGTTATAGAGATTGAGGATTCATCTGATGATGATAGAATTGGAAGAGGGAAGGATAAGAAAAGGACTTCATCTACAGACTGTCCCAAGTCATGGAACAAAGGTACCAGGTCTGGCAAAAAGAGGAGAATCAGGGAAGAGGCAGATTCTGAGAGTGATGCTCAAGACATCAACCCTGCTAAAAATCAAGTGCCTGATAACTTCTCATCTCACAGTGCCAGAAGTGCATCCTTGTGGAGGTGTGTGAGCCTAAGAAAGATAGCTCTGGAAAGAGAGGTTGTAGCAAAAGACTTAGAGTCTACTAAAATTATAGACCTAATTAAGCTTGCTGGTCTCATAAGGACTGTGTCAGGGTTGACTAACTGCTATGATAGACTGGTCAGAGAATTCATAGTTAATATACCTGAATCGATAAATGACAACAAGAGCCAAACTTTCAGAAGAGTTACCATCAGGGGTAAGTGTGTCTGGTTCTCTCCTGAGATGATCAATGCCTACTTAGGAAGAAATAAGGAAGATTATGGTGAATTAGAAGCCTCCAACAATGTTATATGCAAAGAAATCACTGCTGGTCAGGTAGATGTTTGGCCCGCGGAAGGAAAGCTGTTAGCCAGTGTGTTGAGTGTCAAATATGCTGTTCTGCACAAAATAGGTATTGCCAACTGGGTTCCTACTAGTCACAAGACCACAATTTCTGTTGAATTGGGGAAGATAATTTATGCAGTAGGGACAAAGCAAAGAATTGACTATGGCTCCTACATCTATGATCATACTATTAAGCATGCTGCTACTAATGCTGTAAAGATGCACATTGCTTTTCCCTCTCTCATTTGTGGGATTGTCTTGTCTCAACATCCTGGAATTCTACAGCATTCAGATGTTGCTTGCAAAAGGAAGCCTGCCTTGTCACTCCATCACAAGTTGAGACATGTTCCTTACAGTGTCAAGACATCTGCTTCAACATCACAACAGTCATCAGCCAAGACTGGGTTGATTACAGAACTAGAGGAGGCTTGCAAGGAGTTAGATGAAGTCATAAGAGTTAGTGCTGAAAGGAAACAAAAATTTGAAAGACTTGTCATGGCTCTGAGATTGGCAACAAAGGAAGGTGAAGCTGTCAACACAAGGAAGGATGCTATTGATGAAGACGATAATGATGATCTCAGCTCTGAAGACTCAAGCTTTTACTGATTGCCTTCTATTTTAGGGGAGAACATAGCCAAGATTGTCAAGAGGATTATTGCCATATGTTGCTGATGTGATGCAGAGATTAAGGTGGAGTTAGATTGATGCTGCTAAAAGGTGTGTAGTTGCATAAAGGGGGAGTTTTGACATTTGAAGAGTGCAGTCAAGCAGACATCTAGGGGGAGTAAATTACTGCACATTGTGAGCTACTGAACAGCTGTGATGCTGGTTCATGTTTTTAGAGGGGGAGCACCAATTGGTTGTTGTCAATAATGAAGATGGTGATGCAGCAGATCAAGTGATGTAGACTATGAAGATTGTCAAACTGCTGCTAATGAGTTTCAAACGATTGAAGATTATTCCGCTGCTGAAATCTCTGAAGGTGCATAGTGCATAAGTTGTTTGCAGAGTGCAGAGATTATTTTAGCCAAAATTAGCCAAAGGGGGAGATTGATAGTTCCTCGATTGGCTGGAATTTTGGTAAAACAAAGGATATTCAATGTTGATGTAAAGGTGTTGATGTTGTAACATTGAAGTCTTAACACTGAGCTGTGTTAAGTAGTTAAGTGCTGAAGTTGGATGTCTGATGTCACACAGGTAATGTTGTAACATCAGACCTGCAGAATTAACAACAGCAGGACATGTTATTAGGGCACGCGTATTAGCTGGAATTGTGGAGAGTGGTTGACTCATTGGATGAGAATATCTTGGGATAGATATTTTCTGTTACATGGGAGATTTGATTGCAGGTCTGTTGGAGAATTAAAAGGTTGAAGATTTAAAAAGATTTTAGGGATAAAATCTGTTTTGAAGATTCAGTTTTAATTAACAAATCTGATCAAATATTGTGACAAGTCCAAGCCCAATTCAGGAGCTATATAAATCGCACAAGACCAAAGGAAAAAGGACAGAAAACATTCAGAAGATCAAGAGCAGAAGGCTTAGTGTCTAGAGTTTGTTTAAAGTGCTTGTATTTACACTATTCTAGGGTTTGAATAGGTGTTGAGTTTCTGTCCTCTCTAAAGCTGTGAAGCAAAGAGAGTTGTGTGATTTGATCGAAGCTGTGAAGTAAGATCAAGGGTACTCAAAGTGGTTTCTTTGAGTGTTTGTAAGGGATTGAGTGGTGTTCTCATACCTAAGTGGTTTCTTAGGTAGGAAGTCATTAGTAGAGTATAAGTTTAGGAGATTGTCAACGGGTTGTTGAGTCTGTAAATTATATCTACAAGTAGTGAATTCCATCCCTGGCTTGGTAGCCCCCAGAGTAGGTTGGTTGTAACCGAACTGGGTCAACAATTCTTGGTGTTATTTTACTGTTATTGTTGTCCATTGTGCAGAGTATGTTGTTGTGACATCACACCTTAACATCACACGTCTGATACCAGAATTTCAGTGAAAATAAAAGGAACCTTTGCCATTTGTTAGTGAAAAAGTAAAATAAAGAAAGAGAATAGAGCATGATTTTGAATGCAAAAAACTCTTATTTATTGATCACATAATATTTCAAAAGCGT
Organism: Lathyrus tuberosus; assembly: GCA_022829125.1. NCBI lineage: Eukaryota > Viridiplantae > Streptophyta > Magnoliopsida > Fabales > Fabaceae > Lathyrus > Lathyrus tuberosus. The sequence continues at coordinate 11,903,704 of JALAZF010000101.1, read as the reverse complement.
GAGGCCCTTTACAAGCTATCCACTCGTCTCGGGCGAGGACGAGGGAATGAGAAAACAAAATGTATTACATGTTTGTTGGAAAAACCACAGGAATCACGGTAGATGTCCAGTTGTTGAGCTTGAAACCCGGCAGGCATTTGCGCACAAAGCTTGAAATCCGGTTGCTAGGACCAGTATCATCGCTGGCGGCCACGATGCCACCCTTTTGAAAACCCGCGCTACTGAACTTGATGGAGTTGCACTGCTTCTGACCAAGTGAACTAGACTGTCGACCAGGACGGTAACCCAATCCAAAACGATTATGCTTTTCAACCACATCAATCACATGCCCCTAGCCTGGCAAGACACCTTTCTCGATGGTCTCTTTAGCACTCTTGGCAGATGATAAAGTCATTTGCGGTGATCTACTTTGACTAGTTGAAGCAGAACTGACATCTTCGAACTCGAGACACTGCAAAGGCACCTCAGTTATGCCTTCTTCGGTCTTGATGTATCGGAAAGATGATAACTCGCTCATAATCAGATCTTCTTCAGCACAGACGATGACCACCTGATCATCAAACATGAATTTCAATTTCTGATGTAAAGTGGAAGTAACTGCCCCTGCGGCGTGAATCCACGAGCGACTCAATAGGCAACTTATAAGACCCTAATTTTTGACCCCTAAGATTCTACATATCATTCACATCTCATTTTGCATCTTTACCACAAACAAGACTGCTTTGGTTCCCTTGTCTCTCTCATTCTTTGGGTTTATGCCTTGCAGGGTTTATCGAGCATCTGTGTTTTTATTATTTCTTTATTGCTTTATTTGTTTATATTTTACTAACCTTAACTAAAAACCCGAAAATATTTTGTTTTCTCTTTATTGACATTTTTAGGGGAAGAACAGGTCAAAAATGCCAAAATAACAGTTCCACAGCTCGAATGAATTTTATCTGAGAAAAGTCAAAGTTGATCTGCAACCATGTCAAATTTATCTGGTCAAGGATTTTCCAAGATTTAATTGATTATTATTCAAGGAATTCCAAGGTTTGTGTGTTTATTTCCATGTCTTATTTGACAAGCAAAAGAATCGAGTCGAAACCACAATAGTGCAACAAAATGCTCATTTTTCACAAATTTTGCACTGAGTAACCGGTTACCCTGTGGTGCGTAACCGGTTACCCTCGTGAAAATTTGAAAAAAATTAAGCAAATTCAAATTCAGCAATTTTGCACCAATCTCAACCCTTGATCACATTTGGAATATTCTAGACCATCTCATTTTAATTCTCCTACATCACTTTGATCATTTCCTACCATACACCTTCACTAATCACCACTCTTTTATGAATTTCTCTCCATATTTGAATTCCAAGCCTAATTTTCAAATTCCAAGCCTAATTCCAAACCACCAAATTTCCAAGCCTAAACTCTATAAATAGAGCCTTCATTTCATTCATTCTTCAAGCTTTTGATAGCCAAATCCACCTTGCTAAATTTTCTCTTGAAGCTTTTGAGAGCCAAAGAACCTCTTGCAATTTCTCTCCTCAACCACCAAAATTCACCAAAGCTCACTTTTCTTCTTTTGAAAGTTAACAAGAATTCACATTGAATTTTGTTCAACTTTGAGCTAAACCTTCATCAAAACTTGTTTTCTTCATCAATTTTAGTAGATCAAGACTTTGGAGTTTGAATCTTGGTGTAATTTGAAGCAATTTTTAGATTTGGAGTGGTAATCTCATTTTCCACCATTGTTGTTCAATTTCATCTTTCACAATGTAGATCTTTGGAGATCTTTGTTACTTGATCCTTTGGATCTTGTAATTGTGTTTAATTACTGTTTTTCACTGTTGTTTTACTTTAAATTTCGTGCAATTTCAGTTCCATGATCACAAAGTGTTTGTACAAAGTTTTGAAAGTGGATAATGCTGAATTTTGCATAATTTTTTGCATTCTGGTGCAGAGTAACCGGTTAACGTCTGGTGAGTAACCGGTTACTCTGTGTTAATTTTGAAAAACTACGCTTATTTTGAACTAAGTAACCGGTTAACACCTGGTGAGTAACCGGTTACTCTGAAACAAAAGGCAAATTTTGGCTTGTTTTGGGGACTGTTTTGGTTCCTTTTCCATTTCCTTCCCCTTCCCTTTGTTCTTAGCCTTAGATCACATATTTGTGTGGTTTAATTTGGCTTTCTCTTCATCTATTTCTCTTTTATTTGGATCGATGAAAGTCTTATGGATCATAGAATTCCGTTGTCCAATTCTTGATCAAGACGAGATCGTTACTTTCTTTTCTTTTTGTGCGGTATTGCTTTCGGATGACGATCTACATATCATTCATCTAGCATGTATTAGCACAAAGAGCTATTGATCAGCCTCATTGTAGGGTAATTACTTCGTAAATTACTCGGCGATTGCTTAACATTGCGCAACATTATGTCCCGTATCGGAAAACAGTCAAAGATGGTTGATTATTTGTCTTTTGGTTCAAAACTTATGAAGCTTGATGTTGTAGAGGCTTTGATTCTATCAATCTTCTAACAAGTCTTCATTAACCTTGACCTAAGTACACTATTCAATCATTATTGATCACTTACTCTAACAACTAATTACTAATTACTAACTTCTAACTTCTTTACAATTCCTTCTCGCTCCCTATCTCTCTTTTACTTTTATGCAATTTTTCCTTTGTCCGTTGGACACATGTTTATGCTTCCGCATATTTTTTCTTTGTCCGTTGGACACATGTTCATGTTTCCGCAATTTTTACTTTGTCCGTTGGACACATGTTTATGCTTATGCTTTTTTCTCTTTGTCCACTTGGACCAAAAACATTAATAATGGCCAAAACCTCTAAAAAACGTGTGCTTCTAATCTTGGACTATGGTTACTATCCTTTGCAATGGACATGGAATTTTGCACCTAGACCTTGGACTTCAATGCTATTCTTGAATCCTTGGACTCAGAACTTGGACATCCAATGCAATTCTTGGAACCTTGGACTTAGAACTAGGACCTTTTCCCTTTGCTTTGGAATTGTGGTTCGAAGACTTTGAAGACTTGTCCTTTTACTTGGTTTATGGTGAAGATAACTACACTTGTGTGGTTAGCCTATTCTTATCCTTAGCTTTTACTTTATGCTTTAGGATAGTCACTTCTTCTCCTCCCCATTCTTCAATTTTCAAAACTCTCTCTCTTTTTCAAAACATTCTTGATTTCAAACTATCACCTCTTTCATAATCAAACCTTGACTTTGTCAAGTGATTTCACTCTTTTTCTTTTCATTTCTTAACAAATGCTAAACTACATAAGCATATTGTCACTTTTTTCAAAAGACTTAAAAAACATCTAACTCATCACTCTCTTTTTGTGCCCTCGTGCACTCTTTCCTTTAACTTTTTCATAAGTTTAGACATAATTCATTTCTTTAAGCGGAATTATTCGCTTGAAAATGACGACTTGTCTTTATATTTAAAAACAACCAAAACAAACAAATTTTCATTCTTTGTACCAATAACTACGGGGTTTTGATCCTACATTGCACATCGTGGGTATGTAGGCATTAGGCGACAAGTCTCTCCAAACACAAAAATCTTAAAAACAATTTCTCTTCTCATCTCCTCAATCACTTTTCAAGCAAACTTTTTCAGACCAAAAGTGGTAGATATTTCAAAGGGTTCCTATAGAGTACTATAGACGTTTTGGGTGCTAATACCTTCCCATTGCGTAACTAACCCCCCCTTACCCGGACTCTCTTCACTTGTTCTTGTTTAGAGCTTGTGTAGGTTTTGTTCGCTCTTTTTCCTTTCCTTTATGGATAAAATAAAAGTGGGGTGGCGACTCTTGTTTTTCGAGTTAAGTTAATTAATAGCTTATACTCACGATTTTACCGCTACAGGAAAAGTTGCGACTCTGCTGGGGAAACTCCCTTGAAGGGTTTAGCCTACACTTATTTATTTACTGCTTTTTGTTTGATTTGCTTGTTACTTGATTATTATGTTTTGGAGTTCCTTTGTGTGCGAGATAGGTCCTATACCCGGACCAGAGTGTACTTTGAAATAGGAGGATGGTATAGTCAAGGGAGCTTCGAGGGAGTCGAATTCTGAAAAAGCAGAACTTGAGAATCCATCCACTCGGTGGTTGCCTCTTTAGAATTACTGATGTCGATCGAGCAATCGTGAAGGCATTACTTTTTCCATAGAAACCTATAACACTGAGAACCGTAGTAACCTTAACCCATCCTAGCCATTTTAGGATTGTGGCGCGGAAGCTATGAAGATGCAAATCTGACTTAGCTGTCACGCGATGCCACACTCAGGTTAGATTCTCTTGAGGATAACTACCAACCTCCGAGCAAATCGGTGCGCTGGTGTGTCTGATAGTGGATTGGGGACCCTGGGCACTCTGTTAGAACCGCTGTTTTCTACAGGTACAATGAAGACAAAACCTTAGTACATACCTTTGTGGGATTGGTTCTTAGCCTTGACTTCATGCTCGTGACTCGGACCTTTGAACCCGTGTGCTTTGAGTGATCTTGTTTGTGGTTGTTGCATCCATGCACTCTTGCATCCATGAGCATACATATGCATTCTTCCAAGTTGTCCAGAAACTCATTTCAACTGTCTCCTTCTTTAGTTATCTGTTCACCGTCAAGCTGTTTCCTCAACACAACTACGGAACTAAAGCTGCTGTCAGATTGAGAATGGAAAACCAAGAACAACACAATGCCGAAGTCAGAATGGAAATTGATGAGTTGAAGGCTGGCATGACCAAACTCACAGAAATGTTGCAAGTTCTGATTGCTAGAGGTTGTTATTTCTGTGATTTTGTGGTTGGCATTTATTTTTCTAAAACTATTCTAGCAGCAAGATGTTGAAACAAGATGTTCTAATTTTCTACATTCAACATGTCGAATAAAGATGTCCCATACTGGCCCTTAGGACATCGCGTCTGCTTTTGGTTTAAAAGGAAGATTCTGTTGCTGTTAATTATTACTGAATATTCTGTGAATATTTGGTTATCCTATGTGGCATCCAAAGTATCTTTGGGTTGTGTTTTTATTGGTTTTTCGGATTTTCAGCACTTTCTAATTATGGAGGCATATTAGGAAACTTTAGATTGAAGACCTATTTTGTTGGAGTTTATTTTGCAGATTTGTGAACAGTCTCTTTGCTGCGTTTTTGAAGCCCAATCTAGTCCAGATTTATTGCTATATATTGACTGATGTAAACCTAGTTTAGGTGTGGAACTTACGTGTGTTTTTGTTAGGGTTTTCGAGTGTTATTTGTGAGCCTAACTGGTATCATTCTGATAACAGTATAAGGACTGGTTTTTATGTTGTAAGTTCTGTCAGTTACTCATAAGCTTTGAAGCATTGAGTTTCTTGTGTGTCAATTCTCATAAGCTTTGAAGTATTGAGAATTGTGTGTCTTGAAAGTGTGGCTTTCGTTTTGTTACTTGTGTTGAAAGGAACCAATCACGGGTTGTGATTGTAGAGGGATTTGAGGAGGGCCTCATACCTAGGTGAGTCTTAGGTAGAAGTCATAGGAAGGGTAGTGATTAAGTGAGCAGATTATAACCGGGTGTGGTTGCTGTATGATCTGTGAATTGATACTATCGTATATTGATTTCGTCCCTGGCTTGGTAGCCCCCAGAGTAGGATTGTTGATCCGAACTGGGTAAACATATCACTGTGTTCTTTACTTTCTGCACTCTTATTATTGTTGTCTTGTTCATTGTGTTAGATATCAGTGTCTCAACATCTGTGTAGGACATCTGATATCTGTGCCAGAATTTCAATTGGCATCAAGAGCTTGCACCCTTGTTTGGTTCTGGGTGAGATTCAGGGAAGGTACTTTCTGGTACAATGGACAAGGATGGAGGATTTTTGAACAAACCACCTCTGCTTGATGGTTCCAACTATGACTATTGGAAACCAAGGATGATAGCATTCATCAAATCCATGGATGATCAAGCATGGAAAGCTGTTATCAAAGGATGGGAACCCCCAAAGGTTAAAGATGGAAAAGGTAATCCTACTGATGTGGTGAATGAAGAGGAAGACTGGGATGATGCAGACTACAAAGGGTCCGTGGGAAATTCCAAAGCCATGAATGCATTGTTTAATGGTGTTAATAAGAATATCTTCAGGTTAATTGAACATTGCACCATTGCAAAAGAGGCGTGGGAGGTCTTGAAGGTTGCTCATGAAGGGACTTCAAAGGTGAAGATGTCAAAACTTCAGCTTCTCACTACCAAGTTTGAGAGTTTGAAGATGAAGGAAGATGAGAGCATTCATGATTTTCACATGAACATTATTGAGATAGCTAATGCTTCAAGTGCCCTAGGAGAAAAGATGTCTGATAGCAAACTGGTCAGAAAAATCCTCAAATCTCTACCTAAGAGATTTGACATGAAAGTGACTGCTATAGAGGAAGCTCAGGACATAGATAAGATGAAAGTGGACGAACTTGTGGGATCTCTTCAAACATTTGAATTGGGGATCAGTGAAAAGTCTGAAAAGAAGAAGAGCATAGCTTTTGTGTCAAATGCTGGTGATTCAGACGATGAATGTGACCTGGTTAGAGATGAAGGGGTGTCTAAAGATCTGGTATTGCTTGGAAAACAATTTAACAAAGTGTTGAAAAGGATTGACTGGAAGTCAAGAGTAAATGTTCAGAACAAGTCACTCGACATCAGTAATAACCAGGATGGAGGCAGAAGGTCCAGAACGAAAGAAGACTCCAATCAAGGGAAGAGAGTTTAGTGTTTTGAATGTGAGGGATTTGGGCACATAAAAACTGAGTGTCCCACGTATCTCAAAAGGCAGAAGAAGGGCTTATCTGTGTCTTGGTCAGAAGGAGGGTCTGAGAGTGATCTTGAAGAAGAATCAGCAAAATTGGTGATAGCCTTGATCGGAATATGTAAGGCTGATGGAGAAACGACTTGTGAGTCTGACTCTGACAAAGAATCTTATATTGGAGAACTCACTAAGCAAGAAGTCTTCACCGGGTTCTTAGAGTTGTGTATCAAGAATGAAGAGAGGTGCCAGATAATATTAGAACAGAAGGTTCTGATAGCTTAACTTGAAGTTGAGAAGGAAGAACACCTATCAATCATTGTTGATCTTAAAGAGGAGGTTGTATGGAAAAAGTCAAAACTTGACAATATGACCAAATCTATAAGAATGCTGAACAATGGTACCACGCAGCTGGATGAGATTCTTTAGACTGGGAAAAATGCTGGAAATGTACAAGGTCTTGGTTTTAACAATCAAGCAGAGAACTACAAGAAGCCTGTGTTAAAGTTTGTACCTCAGAAAATAAAGCAAGAGGAGGAGATGTCAAATTACATGTCTCAACATCAGATGAAGCATCATAAAAGAGTATGTAGTTCAAAGTATAAACCATGGAGATGTCATTACTGTAGAAAGATTGGTCACTTAAAGTCCTTTTGCTACAAGTTGCACGGTTATCCCAAAACTGATCGTCAACAAAGTAAAGGACAGAGTTGGGCTAAGGTAAAGAAAAGATGGACTCCTAGAAATATGATGGCTGGTTTCATAGCACATGCCTCTCTCAGAGCATCTGCAAAGGAAGTTTGGTACTTTGACAGTGGTTGTTCAAGACACATGACTGGTGTGAAGAAATTCTTGTCAGATATCAAGCTTCACTCCACCAATTATGTCACTTTTGGGGATGGATCAAAAGGTGAAATAAAAGGTGTTGGAAAGCTGGACTACACAGGACAACCAAATCTGGATCGTGCTCTATTTGTCAAAGGGCTGACCGCAAATTTAATCAGTATAAGCCAACTGTGTGATATATGACTCAAAGTAAATTTCACAAAATCTGAATGCCTAGTAACCAATGAGAAAGATGAAGTTGTTATGAAGGGAACCAGGTCTAAGGATAACTGCTATCTGTGGAATCCTCAAGAATCGGAAAGTTTGTCTACCTGTTTGATGTCAAAGGAAGATGAAACCAAACTGTGGCATCAGAAATTAGGTCACTTACATTTGAAAGGGGTGAAGAAAGTTATGTCAAGTGAAGCTGTTAGAGGTATTCCCAAGCTGAAGATTGATGAGGATAGAATATATGGTGAATGTCAAGTTGGGAAGCAAACAAGGGTGTCACACAAAAGGCTTCAACATCTTACCACAACTTCTAGAGTTCTGGAACTGCTTCACATGGACTTAATGGGACCTATGCAGGTTGAAAGTCTTGGTGGGAAGAAGTATGCCTATGTTGTCGTTGATGATTACTCCAGATTCACCTGGATAAGCTTTATCAGAGAAATGTCTGAAGTATTTGCAGCCTTCAAAGAGTTGTGTCAAAGGATTCAACGGGAAAAAGGATTGTGGTGGTGTTCGAATCAGAAATGACCATGGAAAAGAATTCGAGAATAGCAGGTTTGAAGAGTTTTGTTTGTCTGAAGGAATCACTCATGAATTCTCATCACCGATCACTCCTCAGCAGAATGGTGTGGTGGAACGCAAGAATAGGACTATACAAGAGTGTGCAAGGGTCATGATTCATGCCAAAAAGCTTCCATATCATTTTTGGGCTGAAGCCATGAATACCGCTTGCTATATACACAATAGGGTGGCTATTAGAACAGGTACTTCTGTTACTCTTTATGAGCTATGGAAAGGTAGAAAGCCAAATGTGAAGTATTTCCATGTGTTTGGGAGTAAGTGCTATATCTTGGCGGATCGTGAGCAGAGGCGAAAGATGGATCCTAAGAGTGAGGAAGGGATATTTTTGGGATACTCTACAAACAGTAAAGCATATAGGGTATTTAATTCCAGAACTAAGGTGATGATGGAATCCATAAATGTGGTGGTCGATGACTCTGGGAAAGACGAAGATGTCCCAGATGATGTTGGAGCATGCTTTCCCATGAACAATGAAATCTCACAAGACATTGAGTCTGTAGAAGATAATGCTCAAGAAACCGACACTAGACCTGAGAATGAAGAGGCAGAGGATGCTAACAGGGGACCCTCTATAAGGATTCAGAAGGATCACCCTAAGGAGTTGATTATTGGAAATCTAAATGAAGGTGTAAGAACCAGAACGAGGGAGGCTGTGTCAAATGCATGCTTTGTTTCAAAGCTTGAACCAAAGAATGTCAAAGAGGCATTGACAGATGAGTTCTGGATAAGTGCTATGCAGGATGAACTTTGTCAATTCAAGAGGAATGAAGTCTGGGAACTGGTACCACGACCAGCAGGAACAAATGTGATTGGAACAAAGTGGATTTATAAGAATAAGTCTGATGAACAAGGAGTTGTTACCAGAAACAAAGCCAGATTAGTTGCTCAAGGATACACACAGATCGAAGGAGTAGACTTCGATGAGACATTTGCTTATGTGGCTCGATTGGAATCCATCAGATTGTTGCTAGGAGTGGCATGTTTGTTGAAATTCAAATTGTTTCAAATGGATGTCAAGAGTGCCTTTCTGAATGGCTATCTTAATGAGGAAGTTTATGTTGACCAGCCTAAAGGGTTTGTGGATCCAAATTTTCCTGATCATGTTTTCAAGCTAAAGAAGGCTTTGTATGGGTTGAAACAAGCTCCACGAGCTTGGTATGAGAGGCTGACTGAGTTCTTAGTCAACCATGGATACAGGAAGGGCGGTATTGATAAAAACACTTTTTGTCAAGGAGAAGGATGGGAAACTAATGATTGCTCAGATTTATGTAGATGATATTGTGTTTGGTGGGATGTCGGATGAAATGCTCCAACATTTTGTCAACCAAATGCAGTCTGAATTTGAAATGAGCTTGGTAGGTGAATTGACTTACTTTCTTGGATTACAAGTCAAGCAGATGGAAGATTCCATTTTTATTTGTCAGAGCAAATATGCGAGGAATGTCGTGAAGAAGTTTGGACTGGACAATGCCAAGCATAAGAGAACTCTTGCTCTTACTCACTTGAAGTTATCCAAAGATGAAAAGGGAGTGAATGTTGAACAAAGTTTATACAGAAGCATGATTGGCAGTCTGCTGTATCTTACAGCAAGTAGGCCAGACATAACCTTTACTGTTGGTGTATGTGCAAGATACCAAGCAGAACCTAAGGTCAGTCACATCAATCAAGTTAAGAGAATTCTTAAGTATGTGAGTGGTACATGTGATTATGGGTTGTTGTACTCCCATGACTCAAGTTCCATTTTAGGAAGATACTGTGATGCTGATTGGGCTGGAAGTGCTGATGATAGGAAGAGTACCTCTGGAGGTTGTTTCTTTTTGGGAAATAATCTTATTTCATGGTTTAGTAAAAAGCAAAATTTTGTATCTCTTTCTACTGCTGAAGCTGAGTACATAGCAGCTGGAAGTAGTTGTGCTCAACTGGTGTAGATGAAGCAAATGTTATCTGAGTATAATATCACACAAGATGTCATGACATTATTTTGTGACAACCTGAGTGCTATTAATATTTCTAAAAATCCTATTCAACATAGCAGGACTAAGCACATTGATATCAGGCATCACTTCATCAGAGAACTTGTGGAGGACAAAGTCATAACTCTTGAGCATGTGAGCACAGAAAATCAGCTTGCTGACATATTTACCAAGGCTCTGGATGCAGTTCAATTTGAAAACCTGAGGAGTAGACTTGGGGTTTGCATTCATGAAGAACTATAGCATTTAATGTTCCTTCTGGCTGCCAGATTGAAAAGATTAAAGGTGGTTCTGGTAGTGCAGTGTGTACAGGTGGTTATGAAGGGGAAGATGTTGCGGTTTGAGCATGACACTTGGTCATGTGATGTGGTGTGCATCTACTCTCTGATGCTGTTTATTCTGGTTTATGACTTGATCATTTCTCAAAAATTAATAATTGTTCTGCTTGCCTTTGTCATATTTCTGGCTAAAAAGGGGGAGTAGTATGTTTGTGATGTGCTTGTGCTGGTGCTGCAGCTGAGGTACATATGGTGAGGGGGAGAATGTTGAATGTTGTTGTGTTGCTGCAGTTAAGGGGGAGTTTTTTTTGTTGCTGCAGTTGAGGGGGAGTTTTTTTTTTGCTGCTATGCTGTGATGTGTGTTGGTTTCGCTGCTGTCTCTGATATAGATTTTTGCTTGTGTTTTCTTTGCAAGATTTGTTTGGTGTGTAGTTTTAGCCAAAATAAGCCAAAGGGGGAGATTGTTATTTCTGTGATTTTGTGGTTGGCATTTATTTTGCTAAAACTATTCTAGCAGCAAGATGTTGAAACAAGATGTTTTAATTTTCTGCATTCAACATGTCGAATAAAGCTGTCCCATACTGGCCCTTAGGACATCACGTCTGCTTTTGGTTTAAAAGGAAGATTATGTTGTTGTTAATTGTTACTGAATATTCTGTGAATATTTGGTTATCCTATGTGGCATCCAAAGTATCTTTGGGTTGTGTTTTTTTTGGTTTTTCGGATTTTCAGCACTTTCTAATTATGGAGAGATATTAGGAAACTTTAGATTGAAGACCTATTTTGTTAGAGTTTATTTTGCAGATTTGTGAGCAGTCTCTTTGCTGCGTTTTTGAAGCCCAATCCAGTCCAGATTTATTGCTATATATTGACTGATGTAAACCTAGTTTAGGTGTGGAACTTACGTGTGTTTTTGTTAGGGTTTTCGAGTGTTATTTGTGAGCCTAACTGGTATCATTTTGATAACAGTATAAGGACTGGTTTTTGTGTTGTAAGTTCTGTCAGTTACTCATATGCTTTGAAGCATTGAGTTTCTTGTGTGTCAATTCTCATAAGCTTTGAAGTATTGAGAATTGTGTGTCTTGAAAGTGTGGCTTTCATTTTGTTACTTGTGTTGAAAGGAACCAATCACGGGTTGTGATTGTAGAGGGATTTGAGGAGGGCCTCATACCTAGGTGAGTCTTAGGTAGAAGTCATAGGAAGGGTAATGATTAAGTGAGCAGATTATAACCGGGTGTGGTTGCTGTATGATATGTGAATTGATACTATCGTATATTGATTTCGTCCTTGGCTTGGTAGCCCCCAGAGTAGGATTGTTGATCCGAACTGGGTAAACATATCGTTGTGTTCTTTACTTTCTGCATTCTTATTATTGTTGTCTTGTTCATTGTGTTGGATATCAGTGTCTCAACATCTGTGTAGGACATTTGATATCTGTGCCAGAATTTCAGAGGTGAACCACCTCAGAGGACTGTGATCTCTGAAATCTTACCTGCTACTGTTGACCCTCCACTGACTCAGCAACCAGCTTCTACTTGGCCAGAATTTGGGTTACCTCCGAATTACTCGCCACCCTTTGCAACTACTCCTGTGTTTGTCTCACCCGTATCTTCAGCTCCATTGTTCACCAAACCTCAGGCTGTTGTGCATTCTGTCGCTCAATATATTCCTGAGAATCCTTTCGTGTACCATGATGCTGGTCCATAATCTGAAAGTCAGGGAGAACTTGGATACATTGAAGAAGTCAGAGAGCAATGGCAAACTCTAGATAAAAGGATAAGAGACGTGGAAGGTAGTGATGTCTTTAGTGCTGCTACAATGGACATGTGCTTGGTTTCAAACTTGGTTATGCCTGCAAAATTCAAAACTCCAGATTTTGAGAAATACAAGGGGCACACCTGTCCCAGAACCCACTTGGTGATGTATTGCTGCAAGATGGCTGCTCATGCCAAAAATGACAAACTGCTCATTCACTGTTTCCAAGACAGCTTGAGTGGGGCTTCAATGAAATGGTATATGGGACTTGAGAAGAACCGTATCCAAAGCTGGAATGACTTGGATGATGCTTTCTTAAAGCAGTATACGTATAATCTGGACATGGCACCTAATCGCCGTCAATTGCAAAACATGTATCAGAAGGAAAAAGAATCCTTTAAGGAGTACGCTCAGCGCTGGAGAGAGCTAACTGCTCAAGTGGAGCCACCCTTGGCTGAAAAATAACTGGCTGGATTATTCATGGACACTCTTCAGCCACTCTTTTGGGAAAACATGATAGGCAGTGTATCATCTGGTTTTGCTGACCTAGTTACTATTGGAGAAAGACTAGAAGAGGGTATCAAGAAAGGAAGGATTACTAATGCTGAAGCCTTTAGTGGTGCTAAAAAGTATGCTGGGAATTTTCAAAAGAAAAAGGATGGTGATACCCATGTTGTTTCAGTTGAAAGGAAACCTCGTCACAGAAAACTATATGTAGCTGCAGTTGCTCCTGTTGTCAATGCTTAACCAGTTCAAGCTCCTCGTCAGGCTGTTAGACAATATCAGAATCGCAATAGGGTTAACTTTGATCCTATCCCGATGTCCTACACTGAGTTATATCCATGTCTTGTTCAGAAAGGTTTGATTACAACGAGGGATCTACCTCCTCTTCCAAATCCTCTCCCAGCCGGCTATAGGGTTGATCTTCACTGTGAGATCCATCGAGGTGGGGCAGGCCATAACTTGGAAGGTTGCTTTGCAATGAAAGCAAGTGTACAAGAATTGGTGAACTCAAAGATTCTGACTTTTCTTGATGAAAATCCCAATGTTGTCAACAATTCTTTGCCAGAGCATGCTAAGTCAAGTTTGAGTCAGTTCAGACAGATCATCTCCTAAAGCCAGTGTTTCAGACAGGACAGCTCATCCTTGTTGCTGATTAATCACTAGGCCTTGTTTCTTTCTGTTTGCATTTTTCTTTGATTGTATTGACTGTTTGCTTTTGAATTTCATTTGTACTTTTATGGTAATTTCAATGAAATGAGCATTGCAATTTTTTATTCAATTCATTACTATCCAATGTGTGCATCTTTATGCTTTCTTTTTCACAAAACAAAAATGTATCTCCTGTTCACTTTCTTTATCAAACTTTTGTTTATGCCAAGATTGGAGGGAGGATGATGAAAACGAAATACCTGAAATTGCTGGACTGTATGCTTTCTATTAAAACTTGGCTGATGATATACATGCATTGTTTCAACTCCCAAACACTGGAGAAATAAGGAAGTTAATCCTTTGTCAACCCCTTCGAGCCTAGAAGTTAGATTTTCTTTCTGTACGAAAAAAACCGCAATTCTTAACCCGGAGATGGGTAGTTCTCAGTTAATTTGACTGTGCATTCAAGACGCCTTCCAATAAAGGTTGCAATCACAAGCTTTCCTTCGCACACATCAAAGAAGTGTCGAAGATGTCTTCCAAATCAAAAGCCAATTATGGTTCACTGTAATCATTAAGCCAGACAGTCACTACCTTTCAAAAAAAAGATGAAAAAATCAAAATAAAAGCCCGCTAAGTCAAAGCCTATGAAGGAGACTTAGGCAAAAATCGGGGCATCCCGCTGACTGTAAGCTCAAATGACACAGTTCAGGAAAAAGTTAGGGATAACAAAAAAATCAACCGAGTGGTTACCAAAATCCTCAAAGACAAAACGAGTTGACCGAAGTCCTCATCAAAAACAACAAAATGTTGTAAGAGAAGTGATTGCCATTTCAAAAATCCTTTGTCCCTTGAACCATCATCATGACAGTGTTGCAATTCCAAAATCTCTTGGAACCTGAATGCATAGTTTGAATTAACTGAGCATAGGACTGAAGATCATCATGAAGAATGGGTTGGGTACAAATAAACTTTGAGCCTATATCCTTTGTTTTAAAAACCGTGAACCAAACCGCGTTACAACCTTCAAAAGACCTAATTGAAGCCAGGTTTCTTTTGAAAGCATACTACAACAAGGTTGCGTAAATTGACTCCTAAGTTTGTTGCCAATCATTTGCTTTTTACTGTCATACCTTTGATTTCTCTTTCACTTTGTATGTCTAAACCGCCGTGTTTCGACAAGTGATTCATTTTGATTTACATCAATAATGTCATTCCAAAAATGATTTTTGATTTCAAAATTACACGAGCTTTGCATTAAAATCACCATGTTTGAATAATTTTATTTGCAGGCAAACTTTCCTCATCAAGAATTTTCAAACAATTGAGAAACTTGGTCAGTGATCCTATCAGGGGCACATTACTTCCCGATCCTGTTGTGAATCAGTTCAAGATTTGTTAAGTACAAGTTATTCTCAGAATTGGTTAGCCAGAATATCTCTTTCAAGACCTATACTGAGTTTAGCCTTCTCAACTGTCATTCCAAGAACTGAAGCCATGATCAGTTCATCCCCTGCAATAGTCAAGCTAAAGCCATGATCAGTTTATCCTCAGCATTCATTTCAAGAACTGAAGCCATGATCAGTTCATTTTTCCCCTACAGTAGTCAAACTGAAGCTATGATCAGTTTATTTTCATCAGTCAATCAACCTGGGGCAGTCTTCTTCAAGAACCCTCAAGATGTCTTTCCTCAAAAGACGATCAGCTTAATACAATTCATAAGTGTGACAGAGAGATGTTCAACATCTTCTCTCCAAGCAGAGTGGGCAGTGTTCCCTGTGTTGAGGAATCAGAGTTCCATTATTCCCTCACAAAAGAGTCTATCTCGGTTGTCCCTATCATCTGCATTGCATACATAAATCATTCATATATCATACATAGAAAGATTCGCATAGCTCAAAGTGTGCTTCGTGCTCATATGCATTTCCTGAGGTCTTGTTGCTTTCAAGATCTTACCTTGCGATCAAAGTCCAACTTACTTGGCACCTACCAAACAGTTACCTGTCTTTTCATTCAGTGCTATTCCTGGATGTTGTTGTTTCCTTGTGCATCCAGTGCTATTCCTGGATATCCTGCCTGTCTTCTTTCTTTCCAGTGTCATTCCTGGATATTGTCGTTTCCCTGTGTATCTTGTCCTGTTGTTAGATGTTTGTCTCCTTTCATTCCAGTGTCATTCCTGGATCTTTGTTTTTCTCTCACTCTAGTGCCATTCCTGGATGTCTGTCTCTTTTGATCTCCAGTGCCATTCCTGGATACCATGTTCCTCTTGTTTCTCTCAGTGCTATTCCTGGAAGTTTTGCCTCTCTTCTATAATCCCCAACAGATTTGCTTGGATATCTTTTAGTGCCATTCCTGAAAGTCTTATCTGTCCATTCAGTGTCATTCCTGAATGAGTTTTCTCCTTTTGCATTCAGTGCCCTTCCTGGATGTCTTTCTCACTATCATTCAATGCCATTCTTGAATGAAGTGATTTACCTTTACCTTTCAGTGCCATTCCTGAAAGTCCCTACTCTTCTTATCCAATGCCGTTCTTGGACACTCCTGATATATTTTCCAGAACTTTTCTCACTTCATCCAATGCCATTCTTGGATGTTGAGATTCCTTTTGTCCAATGCCATTCTTGGACACCTTTTCCCCAGCCAAGTCCAATGCCATTCTTGGATATCTATGATTGTTTAACCTTGCCATCCAATGCCATTCTTGGATGTCCACAGTGAAGTTTTTCAAATGGAATTTTGTTTATATCCAATGCCATTCTTGGATATCTTAACCCTAATAGAACGTTTTTCACCTCCATCCAATGCTATTTTTGGATGACGCTGTTGTTTTTACCAAAATCTTTCCTGTTATTGTCCAATTCTATTCTTAGACATCTTTTGACGTACCTTTTGTCTCGTTCATAGTTTCCATCCAATGCCATTCTTGGATGTCGCTACTCGTTTTCTCAGGGTCTTGTCCCTCTATTTCCAACTATTGATGGATACTTCTTGTCACCTTGACAGATATCCAGAAATAGCTTGTGTCCCCCAGCGTGTCTTTTTGCGTCGTCTCACTCAATTTACCATAAATCTCTTGTTTCAAGTTTCCCCGCAGTCTGTTTCATCCTTTGCATTCATATCATCTTGTGGCATCTTAGGGCTTAAAAATATAGCTATTTGTATTTAAGTATCTTCATATCTCCCGATAGAAGAGACTTAAATAGGGGCAGCTGTAAGACCCTAATTTTTGACCCCTAAGATTCCACATATCATTCACATCTCATTTTGCATCTTTACCACAAACAGGACTGCTTTGGTTCCCTTGTCTATCTCATTCTTTGGGTTTATGCCTTGCAGGGTTTATCGAGCATCTGTGTTTTTCTTATTTCTTTATTGCTTTATTTGTTTATATTTTACTAACCTTAACCAAAATCCCGAAAATATTTTGTTTTCTCTTTATTGACATTTTCAGGGGAAGAACAGGTCAAAAATGCCAAAATAACAGTTCCACAGCTCGAATGAATTTTATCTGAGAAAAGTCAAAGTTGATCCGCAATCATGTCAAATTTATCTGGTCAAGGATTTTCCAAGATTTAATTGATTATTATTCAAGGAATTCCAAGGTTCATGTGTTTATTTCCATGCCTTCTTTGACAAGCAAAAGAATCGAGCCGGAACCACAACAGTGCAACAAAATACTCATTTTTCACAAATTTTGCACTGAGTAACCGGTTACCCTGTGGTGCGTAACCGGTTACCCTCGTGAAAATTTGAAAAAAATTAGCAAATTCAAATTTAGCAATTTTGCACCAATCTCAACCCTCGATCACATTTGGAATATTCTAGACCATCTCATTTTAATTCCCCTACATCACTTTGATCATTTCCTACCATACACCTTCACTAATCACCACTCTTTTATGAATTTCCCTCCAAATTTGAATTCCAAGCCTAATTTTCAAATTCCAAGCCTAATTCCAAACCACCAAATTTCCAAGCCTAAACTCTATAAATAGAGCCTTCATTTCATTCATTCTTCAAGCTTTTGATAGCCAAATCCACCTTGCTAAATTTTCTCTTGAAGCTTTTGAGAGCCAAAGAACCTCTTGCAATTTCTCTCCTCAACCACTAAAATTCACCAAAGTTCACTTTTCTTCTTTTGAAAGTTAACAAGAATTCACATTGAATCTTGTTCAACTTTGAGCTAAACCTTTATCAAAACTTGTTTTCTTCATCAATTTCAGTAGATCAAGACTTTGGAGTTTGGATCTTGGTGTAATTTGAAGCAATTTTCAGATTTGGAGAGGTAATCTCATTTTCCACCATTGTTGTTCAATTTCATCTTTCACAATGTAGATCTTTGGAGATCTTTGTTACTTGATCCATTGGATCTTGTAATTGTGTTTAATTGTTGTTTTTCACTGTTGTTTTACTTTAAATTTCGTGCAATTTCAGTTCCATGATCACAAAGTGTTTGTACAAAGTTTTGAAAGTGGATCATGCTGAATTTTGCATAATTTTCTGCATTCCGGTGCAGAGTAATCGGTTAACGTCTGGTGAGTAACCGGTTACTCTGTGTTAATTTTGAAAAACTGCGTTTATTTTGAACTAAGTAACCGGTTAACACCTGGTGAGTAACCGGTTACTCTGAAACAGAAGGCATATTTTGGCTTGTTTTTGGGACTGTTTTGCTTCCTTTTCCATTTCCTTCCCCTTCCCTTTGTTCTTAGCCTTACATCACATATTTGTGTGGTTTAATTTGGCTTTCTCTTCAATATTTCTCTTTTATTTGAATCGATGAAAGTCTTATAGATCATAGAATTCCGTTGTCGAATTCTTGATCAAGACGAGATCGTTACTTTCTTTTCTTTTCGTGCGGTATTGCTTTCGGATGACGATCTACATATCGTTCAACTAGCATGCATTTGCACAAAGAGCTATTGACTGGCCTCATTGTAGGGTAATTACTCCGTAAATTACTTGACGATTGCTTAACATAGCGTAACATTACGTCCCGTATCGGAAAACAGTCAAAGATGGTTGATTATTTGTCTTTTGGTTCAAAACTTATGAAGCTTGTTGTTGTAGAGGCTTTGATTCTATCAATCTCCTAACAAGTCTTCATTAACCTTGACCTAAGTACACTATTCAATCATTATTGATCACTTACTCTAACAACTAATTACTAATTACTAACTTCTAACTTCATTACAATTCCTTCTCGATCCCTATCTCTCTTTTACTTTTATGCAAATTTTCCTTTGTCCGTTGGACACATGTTTATGCTTCCGCATATTTTTCCTTTGTCTGTTGGACACATGTTTATGTTTCCGCAATTTTTACTTTGTCCGTTGGACACATGTTTATGCTTATGTTTTTTTCTCTTTGTCCACTTGGACCAAAAACATTAATAAAGGCCAAAACCTCTAAAAAACTTGTGCTTCTAATCTTGGACTATGGTTACTATCCTTTGCAATGGACATGGAATTTTGCACCTAGACCTTGGACTTCAATGCTATTCTTGAATCCTTGGACTTAGAACTTGGACATCCAATGCAATTCTTGGAACCTTGGACTTAGAACTAGGACCTTTTCCCTTTGCTTTGGAATTGTGGTTCGAAGACTTTGAAGACTTGTGCTTTTACTTGGTTTATGGTGAAGATAACTACACTTGTGTGGTTAGCCTATTCTTATCCTTAGCTTTTACTTTATACTTTAGGATAGTCACTTCTTCTCCTCCCCATTCTTCAATTTTCAAAACTCTCTCTCTTTTTCAAAACATTCTTGATTTCAAACTATCATCTCTTTCATAATCAAACCTTGACTTTGTCAAGTGATTTCACTCTTTTTCTTTTCATTTCTTAACAAATGCTAAACTGCATAAGCATATTGTCATTTTTTTCAAAAGACTTAAAAAACATCTAACTCATCACTCTCTTTTTGTGCTCTCGTGCACTCTTTCCTTTAACTTTTTCATAAGTTTATACATGATTCATTTCTTTAAGCGGAATTATTCGCTTGGAAATGAAGACTTGTCTTTACATTTAAAAACAACCAAAACAAACAAATTTTCATTCTGTGTACCACAAACTACGGGGTTTTGATCCTACATTGCACATCGTGGGTACATAGGCATGAGGCGACAAGTCTCTCCAAACACAAAAATCTTTAAAACAATTTCTCTTCTCATCTCCTCAATCACTTTTCAAGCAAACTTTTTCAGACCAAAAGCGGTAGATATTTCAAAGGGTTTCTATAGAGTACTATAGACGTTTTGGGTGCTAATACCTTCCCATTGTGTAACCAACCCCCCTTACCTGGACTCTCATCACTTGTTCTTGTTTAGAGCTTGTGTAGGTTTTGTTCGCTCTTTTTCCTTTCCTTTTTGGATAAAATAAAAGTGTGGTGGCGACTCTTGCTTTTCGAGTTAAGTTAATCAATATCTTATACTCACGATTTTACCGCTACACAACTGTACACGGGATTGATGTCCGTCACTTGGAAAGTAATGGTGAACAAATGCGGTCCAACTTTGATATGTAAATCCACTTCTCCAATGACTTGCCTTCGAGAACCATCGAAGGCTCTGACAACTAGGGCGCTTGGCCTCATCTCGCCCCCTTCTACCAGTAACTGACTGAATGTGCCCTTAGGCGTCACATTGAGGGAAGAACCAGTATCCACTAGAACGTGAGATAATAAGGTATCCATGCAGGTTACGGATATGTGCAGTGCTTTGTTGTGGGCAGCTCCTTCAGAAGGCAATTCTGATTCATTAAAGCCCAAGTATCTGCTTGCTGTTATATTGGCCACTACATCATCGAACTCGACAACGGAGATATCATGCATCACATGGGCAGTGTTCAAGACTTTCAGCAAAGCTGATCTGTGCGCGGGCGAGCTCATGAGTAAGGACAAGATTGAGATCCTTGAGGGAGACTGTCCCAGTTAATCCACAATTTTAAAGTCACTTTTCTTAATCAACTTTAGGAACTCTTGGTCATCAATTATCTCCTTGCTTTTTGTAACATCCTCAGACGGAATGACTGGTACTGGTACAATAGTAGATGCCCCTTGTTGATCAACAGGGACTGCATATGCAGGCTTTTCCTTAGGTGGAACAACGGTTGGAACTTGTATCGGCTTTGTAGTGACTTTTGGAGCAAACATCCGCCCACTACGAGTCATTCCTCCAGCGGCAGTAACATTTACAATCTCAGAATCAGCAAACCTTATCTCTTGACCTCCAGAAAACAGCGGTTGTTGCTGATTCTGAGCATTCTGAACCGGTTGTTGTGGATGATACTGGTATGGAGGTTGTTAATATTGTGCAGCAGCAATGTATGGATACGGATAATATAACATGGGAGCCATGGGTGCTTGATACTGAGGAGAAACTTGAGTTGTCACAACGTTGGCTTCACCTTCCTTCTTCTTTGATTGACTGTTCTGAGACTTTCTATTGGCTGGCTGCTGGGAAGCAGCTCCAAAAATCTTTCCAGTCTTCAAACCGTTCTCAATTTGTTCGCCGATGGTTATGATATCAGCAAAGTTCAATGAAGAACTACCCACCATTTTCTCATTGTAGAATCCTTGCAGTGTACCCTTAAAGATGTCAACCAACTCATTGTCAGTGAGATCCGGCCTCAGACGAGACTCCATCTCGCGCCACCTTTGTGCATACTCTTTGAATGTTTCAGCTGAGCGCTGAGACTGGTTTTGCAACTGTAATCTGGTAGGCACCAGTTCAAGATTATATTTGTATTGTTTCAAGAACGCTTCAGATAAATCCCTCCAAGTACGGATTTTGCTGCGTTCTAAGCCCATGTGCCAATCCAACGAAGCACCAGACAAACTATCTTGAAAATAATGAACTAGCAATTCATCATTATCAATATAGGGTGCCATCTTCTTGCAATACATAGTGATGTGACTACGCGGGTAACTCAAACCTTTATACTTTGGAAGCTCAGGTATCTTGAATTTCTGCGGCAGTACAACATTCGGAACCAATCATAAATCTTTGGCCTCCATGCCAAAAGTAGAAAACCCTTCAATAGCTCTGATACGGTCTTCCAACAACTTGTACTCAGTGGGTCTATTCTGATTAGTGGGCCTGACAAGAATCTGAGGATTTGGCAGCTGGGATGCGGCCGGAGCGTGCACTTGCGGAGTAGCAAACTGAGAAGGATATTCCAAACACATATTAACCATCTGACCAGCATTCTAACCCAACTGAACACCAAACGGATAACTTGGAGGAGGTACCACAGCAGCGGATGAAGATGCTCCAGGGTAGAACATTCCAAGATGAACATTCCGAACAGCAGTTTGAGCAGCTTGAGATGAAACTGGAACATGAATAGGAGGACCCCCTATACACATGATCTTCTTTATCAAGAGTTTCAATGTCAGTCAATACAAGAGTCTGACGAGTCTGAACCTGAAGATTCTCGTGATTATCATTCACCACCGGAGGTGGAACAGGAGTAGACATACCCCATGGATATGCAGCAGTATTCCCATTAGGCATGGGCACAACAAACGGCTGATATGGTACGAAGGCACCATTATTTGCAATCTGAGGAGTGTAATTCGGAGGCATGCCCCAGGAAAAAGCAGCAGGCATTTTGTTCAAACCAGACTGAGAATTTGACGGATGAACAACAAACTGGATTACAGGCTCAACTGGTACTTCAACCATAGCAGGAGAAGGAACAACAGCAGGGGTAGCCGTAACAACAGGAGACATAGTCACAACAGGAGTGACAACGATTGCATCGGTGATAGTTCTAACAACAGCGGCAGAAGCAGTGGCGTCCTTCTGAGCACGAAGGAGCTCCATAATAGCGTCCATGTTTGTCTGAAACTGATTCATCTGACCTTGAAATTAAGCCAGAGTTTCCTTATAGGCAGCGTTCTCTTGTTCGAAATCAGCCTTAATCTTGGATTTGTTTGAGCGAGTGAAATACCGATGTCGAGTCATCGTCTTGCTACAAATGGAAGATGAACAAGGATGAGCAATGGTTTTTCGGATGAAGGGACGTGCATATGTGTGCAAATGAATGTATGTTATGCATGCAAAAATAAAGTTTTAAATTCCAGGAATACTTAAACTTATCTTTGTTGACAATAATCATAAAGCATACAAGTAAAGGTGCGAAAGATAAGATTGGCAAGAAACTTCATTCATTCATTCAACAATAAAAGAAAGAAGTACAAGTCAAGTACAAATCAAATATCTGCCTTTTGGGCTATAATAAAATCAGCATGAATCCTATCAAAGACCACCTTGCAAATAGACAAGAAGTTTAAAACAGCCCAAGGAAGCTGGTGTGGCAACACATTGGCATATGCATCCCTCAACAACCCAGGTAAGTCCTCCAGTGTGTGCTTAGCAAATCTAGATAGGCGACCATGCCTCACACTCCAATACTTTGCACCTTTCATGAGGTTGCGTAGTAAGGAATGCTTAGGTCCCTGAAGCATATCCTGAAGAAAGACCTCTTTCTGATCCAGGAGGTTTTGCAGATGATGGCTTTGTTGCTCCCAGTGAGTGCTCTTTGTGTTGAGCTGACTAATCTGCTCTCGACTCTAATGTGCTTGATCTTGCAACTTTTGAATCTCACCGAAGACTTTGTCGAGCTGGGCTTGACACTGAGAAAAGTCTTTTGCCAACTAATTAGCACGGTCATGCTCATTTTGCCACTTCGTCTTGAACTCGAATAACTTCCCTCGAAGATCTTCAAGTTGCTTCTTGTAGCTCAACTCATCCTTATAGGCTTGATATTGGGTATTAGCGAGTTGTCTCTTCTTTGAAGCAAGTCCATCATGGGTGTTCTTCAAAGCATCACCCACTTTCCTTCGCTTGTTCTGTTCAACCTCCACCTCTTTGAGCATGCACTCGCGCTTCTGATAGAGCTCAATCTGTAGGTTTTCCTTCTCGGATGTGACTCTACCAAGGTTGAGATGAAGATCGGCATTCTCCTTCTTCAACTTCTCAACAGTCAGCTTGAGTTGGTTGACTTCAGATGGAGGAACAATGGCAAGTTCAGGAGGCTTGACATTCATGGAAGGCTCGAAAGAAAATGGTAACAAGATCTCTTTGACGCACTCTTTGACCCAAAGTGTGTAAGCTTCCTTGGCTATACAATTCTTCTTACCCAAATCGGCTCTTCCCTCAAAGTGAATATGAGTCAAAGCGGCACTAAACCTCTTCAGCAATCCCATGTCATCAACCCCTTCATGAAAGATGAACTCTTCCACTACCTCAGGATCTGGTTTGGCAACCATAAGATATCCCAACTGACGGAAGGCAAGTCTCGAATTGTAGTTAATTCCACCCTTTGTACCCAAGAGAGGCACATTGGAGAATTTCCCACAATGAAGAATGATCATAGTATCGTCAAAGACTCGAGAATACCAAGAAATGTCATCAGCAGTAAGAGACATGATTCGTTGCAACCACTTGAGATTACCCTTATTCTCAACAAAGGGACCCTTCTGTGGGAGATGAGACATGAACCATCGGTACAGCAGAGGAGCACAACAGATAATGGTTCCCTTCTTCTTTTCAATCCTCGAATGAATAGAATGATAGGTATCAGCAAGGAACGTCGGAACAGGGTTCTTGGACAAGAATATGTTGATGGCAGCCTGATCTACAAAATCCTCCATGTTCAGAAACAAGACAATCCCATATATCAGAAAAAGCAAGAATGGCATTGAAAGCCTTCCAGTTTCAATCTGTAGCAAAGGAAGTGGCTTTGTCAACCAAGAACTTCGAAGCAAACCCTCGAATACCCTTCCCCTTGGTCTTGAGATTATCCTTCACATCCTTCTTACTAATGCAAATAGCATTAGCAATAAGGGGAAACTTCGGACAACCACTAGTGTAGACAAAAGGAACCTGCCTCTTTATCTCAACCCCCAGAATATAAGCATACTCCTCTAGTGTAGGTGCTAGCTGATAGTCCTGAAATGTAAAGCACCTAAGCGGCGGATCATAGAACTGAACCAGTGTATGAATGGCGGTGATGTTGACTTCTGTGTTGAGGATGGACAACAGATTACCATAAGTATCCTTGAAAACCCCTTTGTTATCTTCAACCACATGGGATGCCAAACCTCTCAAAGTGCTCAGCTTAGGCTCCACAAACTTGTAGCTAAAAATGTCTCGACAACTAGTACTCATCTCTATGATAATGTCAACAAAGAATAAGTCTTCGAATAACCTGGAAATGTACATGCAAAAATTAATTTACATGATGATATGTTATGTAACGCAAGAACAAAAAGTCAGCATAGTCTAAATAATCAAATCTGAACAAACTGGATATCTGCATATAATTTAGTGTCGATGCAACATAATCTGATGTGTCAGTGCAAAATTTGACATGTGTGAGAGAATAAAGGTATGAAGTGGCTTGATTTCCTACAAAAATCCATCCGTCTCACAGGTGTGATCTAGACACAACAAGCTGGTTCCTAGAAAGGTCTCCCAAACTATAGGACTCAGAGTGAAAACACCCCGCCGTCATGAATTCTCACAGGACGGAAGTATTCTCAAGCGAATAACGATCTGGGATGTGGCTCTCGTGGTAACCCAACGTGCGAAACGCAGGCCTCGCGACTATCCACGTTCTAGCCTATGTGTATGCTAAGCCCGGTGTTAGGACTTTTCTCTCCAATAATATCTACCCATCCCAACAACAGCAGAATATACAGCAAATATCCAGAATATATAGCATATGAATATTCAAAGCAGTAAAAAAATGCAGTAAATAAACATAAAGCTAAATAAAGTAAGATAGAGCGCAAAAGATAAACACCCAGGCAAGCAAGAAAAGCAAACAAAAATAGGCGAGACCCCATCTTGAAAGAGCAAGAAATCCCCAGCAGAGTCGCCAGCTGAAGATGGTTGGTTTATACCTGAGTGAATTGCACACTCAAAGATACAACAGAGTCGCCACCGAACTTTATTTAGTCCCAAAGGACAGGGAAAATATCGATAAAACCCAAGGGGAAGAGAAACAGGAACGGGGTTCGGTTATGCGAAGGAAGGTACTAGCACCTTAGGCATCCGTCGTACTCGACGAGAACCATTTCACTTGCTTCTAGGCTTGGATGGGTTATCTATCTAAAGGCTTCTAGCTAAAAGAATGGGGAGAGAGAGGAAAAGAAAGAAAGGAAAGAAGGTGCTCGTGGAGGATTAGGGCCCTCGTGCCTACATACCCTCATAGTGCAATGAGGAAATCAGAGCATCGTAGTTCATGGAACCCGGGAAAAGAAAGAGGAAGGAGCAGAGAAAAAAAAGGTGGAAGGGTGCTCTCCAAGATCATCGCGATCTCGTGCCTACTTATCATACATTCGAATGAATGCAAAATCAGAGCTTCCGTAGTTCGGGGAACTAAGACGGAAAACAGAAAAGGAAAGGAAAAAAAATGGTGTCAAAACCAAGAGCGCAAGAAGAAGGAAACTTCACTGGGGATTCCAAAAGAAATGGTGTCAAAACCAAGAAAGGAGAAATGAAGAAAAAAAAGAAGAGACTCCACTGGGGTGGTAAGAAAACAAAGCGACAGTGTTGGGGACCAGAGGGTAGTGACCCTACTGGGGATCAAAAGGATAAAGGCTCGGTATATTAACTGACTGGCAGTGGTTAACGGGAGAGGAAAATAGATAAAACACTGATGGGGAAAAGGGAACTCTACTGGGGAAACCCGAGCAAAAAGGGTGACCGCACTAGGGAAAAATGAAAGGAATGGTGTCAAAACCAAGAGAAACAGGATTCGATAGGTTAGCTGACTGGAAGTGATTAACCGAAGAAACAGAGATAACAACTCTGGAGGGGATAAAAGACTTGGTGTCAACAGACAGACTGTGATGAACCAAAAAGAGAGAGTACTAGACCAAGAGAAGGTGTTTGACTCTGAAAGGGTTTCGGTATATTAACTGATATACAGTGGTTAACCGAGGAAAGGGAAGATTACAACTTTGTGGGGAGAAAGGTTTTAACATATAGAATGTGATAACCAACATATAGGGTGTATAACCAAGCGAAGGTTGTGACCCAAAGGGGATGTTGATACTGACTGAACAAACAGTACTTGATCAACAAAAAAAGGGTGTTGAACCAAAAGAGGTTTCTAACTGCTGAGAAATCCGTGTTAACAGAGAAACTGTGATTAACCGAAAAGAAACGAGTGATTAACTCAAAAGGGGTTCAGTATTTTAATAGATTGGTTGTGGTTAACTGAAAGAATGGGTGATAAACCATGAGAAGGTAATTAACCCAAAAAGAACTTAATGTGTTAACAGATAGACTGTGATTAACTAAGAAGAAGTGAAAACTGGTGTTTTAACTGCCAGGCAGTGGTTAACCAAATAAAGGAGAAGAACCAAGAGAAAGTTGCGAACTCCTGGGGATACGGTTTTAACAGAAAGACTGTGTTTAACCGAAAAAGAAACTCTTCTTGGGGGATCAAAAGCAATGATTGACCAAAAGAAAAGAAAGTAGGGTATTGAAACAAAGAGAGTTTGCTAACCCAAAGACAATTATCTTAACCAAGAATGTAAGGATTGATCAAAAGAGATTGCAAGAGATAGGAGTGATCAAGGATCGACTCGACTAGGGAAGGAGATACACTACCGCCTGAGGATAGAGGTGACTGAAAGCTCCTGTGGTTTAATGAAATTTTGGTAAAACGTGATTATGATAAAGATGAAGAAATATGCTCAAGATTAAAGATGTCGACAAAGATGTTCTAACATCTTACTAATACAGCAGGTTTAGTTTCTTAACAAATCTATCAAAAGATTTGGTGCAAAATTGCAGAGTGGATAAAGGATCAAAGATTGAAAGCCCAAAAGAACAGAAGACTATATAAGGAGACTTAGACCTAGGGTTAAAGAGAACTGTACGTTTTGTATCACTTGTAACTTTGTAACCTAGTTCCTTTGTGTTGAATAAGGGTTTAGGGTTTGAGAGTCGTTGCCTCTCTTAGGAGTTGTAAGTCTCCACTCTGTATTATGAGATACAGGGTGGAAGGCATAGGTACAGGGACACAACCAGAAACCTGTAGGTAATGGTTGTTGTATTATTCTTGGATGAAGCTTTGAAGCAAGTCCAAGATAACATGAAGTTCAAGAAACTGCGACAATTATGAATTGGCAAAAGACAGAGATATCACAGGTTGTGATTAAGGTGTGAGTGGGGTATCTCATATCAAGGTTGTAAATAATGGAGTTTAGCCTTGATAAAGATGTTCATGGGGTAGATGTTAGGGATAAAGTTGTAAACGTGGGAGTTTAACTTTGTAATAGTCTACACAATAGTGAAATCTTCATCCTGGATTGGTATCCCCCAGATGTAGGTGAATTGCACCGAACTAGGTTAACAATTACTGTCTTATTTAACATTCTACAATTTACAGTTTTGTTAATGTTCTTGACTGACATGTTGGATCAGATGTCGTGACATCTGAGAGTGTGCAGTTCTGATATTCAAGGTATCAGTCTGCTGTTATGCCTCCAGGTTTAAACGATTGTGCAGAACAATGTCTTGACATCTGCCAGGACATCTGTTGTCTGCATAGGCCAGAATTTCAATTGGTATTAGAGCAGGTATCCTGTCTGGTTCTGGATGAGATCTTTGGGAGATACTTTCTGGCGTTTAAACAAGGAGGAGTTTTGAAGATCAGATCAATCAACTCAGACATACTCAAGGGTATTAATGGAAGAGATGGATGTTCTGGATCGAAGGGAGCAACCCGGAAGTTGTTCATGTTGCTGAGGAGATTCTACAACAACTACAGGAGAAGTGGCTAATTCTCTTGTTGGTGTGTCTTATAAGATGTTGTGACATCTTATTAGGGCAAGCAAGATCTATTCCTTGGTGGTTCCGCTGCATGAGTTTCTGATGGAAGAGCTCTAGAATTATGGGATTCTGGAGTTGTTACTAAAGACAGTTGGTGGAAGGTCTTAATCGTCGGCCTCTATATTTAAAGATATCTGTATTCTTTTATTCCAAAGTCGGGAGCGATGGAGTGAAGGAATTTATGGTCAGATATCTAGTATGATGACTTGGTACTTGGAAGCTTGGTTTCCTGGTGCAGTGTGGAGTCAGTTGAAGAGGAGAGGAGTTGAGTGAAAGTTTATCAAGGGTGGCAGCCTTGGTATCTCAACATTGTCCTTTGAAGAAGATACTTGCAAAAAGGATTGAATACTTTATAAGTGTTCATGACATGATCTGGTGGAGCTCAGCTACAGCAGTGAAGAAGGGTTATTGTACAAGGATTTAAGATCAATTGGTATTTGTGGAATCCACAAGTATTTAATTGATTATCCTTGAAAGTCAAGATTGAGAATGTTCTGTCAGATGTTCTAACATCTTTTAATCAGAGGTTTGGAGAATCATGGGAGGGGTTCTGCATTCGCTCAAAAGTCACCTAGGTGTTGACATGGGATTATTAGCTTAGCATCTGTTTCCTGGAAAGTATTGTGAATGACTTGTCCAGATGGTGATGTTGTTGAAGATGGAGATGGAAGACTATAAAGACATCATAACTTTATGGTTATAGCTTGGGTCGGTTTATTTCTGATCTAGGTGCTTTGGAGCATAGTGTTTGCTCTGGTTGTAAAGGTCGAGGATAAGTGGTAGTTATCTCTGGCTTTCTACTGATGGCTCTACTAAGGGAAGTGGCATTCTTTGGTATTGCTATGGGGTAGTCTTGGACTACTTTTTTTTTAAGATTCAGACGTGGCATGTTTAAAGTCTTTGGAGTTTCAAAGCAGAATGGAGGTTGTCTACTCAAAACTTGGTTGTTGCAAAGGGAGGAGGTTCTTCTAAGTGGCAGAAGGAATAGCTGAATTCAATAGTTGGATGTCATAATGTTTTGACATCTAGCTTAACATCAGAAGTCTCAGCTGGTGATGTGGCACATCAGCTTAAGATAAGGTAATCTACAGGAGAATGGGAGTGATGTATTCTTTAAGAAGGTCTATCTCATGCAGTTTGCGGGAGCTATGGATGAGAAGATGTTACATGACTAAAAGGCTTGATGGATCCAAGATGTCTTGCTATAGGGCAAGTAGTTCGTGTGACTTGAAGATCTGGTTTCATTAGTAGATCAGGGTATCTTGTGGGAGTTCTGAAGATGAGTGAGGTCAATCAAAAGGTGGCATTTGATTGGTTTCACAGTGTGCATTCAAACAGGATGCTTGAAACTGATTGCTCTTTTGTAGAAGAGTAGTTAGTTGAAATTATTGAAGGTTCTGGTTCTCTGGGAGCTTGTGGCAAAATTTCTGGGTTGAGAATAGAAGCATACCTTTTTGGTGGATGAGATTTTATTTCTCTCTGGGTTTCTGAAGTCTTCTTTGTTCAAGTTGGTGGTGCAGTGTTGTGTGAAGATCTTCAGTGTGGATTACTATGCTGATAGTAAGTCCAGTAGTGGAGCATATCAAGAACCATGGTGTGTGGTGTCTGTGATGTGTGGAAGATGTCTTAACTGATGTTAGAACATATTTGGGTTAGTTATCCTTGGTGAAAGATATCAGGTTTTGTGATGAACTGGTTACTTGCATCGTGTCCAAGAAGTATCTACATGATCATCCGGGAGAATGATAGAGTAGAAGGGTCCCTTGGAAGGAGGATGTAAGTATTTGTGAAGACTGAAGTGGATCATGTGTTGATTGCATGGAAGTCTGTTTCCTGAATGCGTTCAGAAGTGGAGATTTACCATAAATCAGAAGTATTCCAGGTTATCATATGGGAGAATGATACGAATGACTGTCTTGTATTGCGGGGTTTATCTCTATTGCTGGCTGGGTGAGTTCAGTAGAAAATCTTGCATACGACATTGGAGCCCTTGGAGCAAGTCATGCTAGTAGTGGATCAGTTTAGCAGCTGTGAAGTTCTGGAGCATGCATACGATAGCTGACATCGTAATAACAAACTAAAAGGCCATGTGTAGATGGCTTGGCATTATTGTGGAATCCAGTTTGCATTTGTGTGTCAAGCAAACTGAGATGTCAAGGAGGATGGCTTGACATTATTGTGGAAAGTCCAGTTTGCATTTGTGCGTCAAGCAAACTGAGATGTCAAGGGGGATGTCTTGACATTAGAGTATTGTTGCAATTTGTGGGAAACTTGGCAATGCATACTTGAATGGTTCTTATTGGATGCTTAAGAATCATTGGCTGAGTCTGGGAGAATTTATTTTTCTCTTGCAAATTGGGATCATATATTTGTGAAGATTTCTCTGTATGGTCAAATCAGAAGAACAATCCTGGAAGAATAGACAATGTCTGACATGATGTCAGGACATTGTTATAAAACATGTCTGCATGTAATGGGTTCTTTGGCCGGTGTTCTTAAAAGGAGAAACAGTCAACAGTCTTGGTCGGTGCGCATGTAGTAGAGTTATTGGCGCTTTGAATTGACCAGCGTTTTGTTCGATGGTTCGTTTCTTTCAAAGGCGATTGCTTGCTATAAATAGGATTGTTGTGACACTTCTTGGTCTCATAATTCTTTCTCTTTAAGTGAGTGTTCGATGGCGTTCTTCAAAATCTGGGTATGTTGTGTCTTGATATGGAGTTGTCTTGGTCACTTTTGCTAAGTTTTGGCTAAAAAGGGGTAGAAGAATTGTGTTCTGGTGTTTGGGTTCATTCGAGCAGGTGCAGGTGCTCTACAAGAATACTGGATAAGATGCTAGATGCTCTGACATCTTAACTTGCCACTTGTGCGGTTCTTTTGTGTCTTGTGATCTGAGTTGAAAAACAGGTTGTGACTTGTGATCTGAGTTACATATTCTATGTACTCCATGTCACGACTGTTTAAGCTCTTTCTGGAATTCAGGAAGAAGATATCTGAAGGGTAACTCTCAAGATGAAGGGACTCAAAGACCTTTGCCAACCTCGCTCATCTAGCACAGAAGGGAATGTTTTAGCCAAAATTTGTCAAAATGGGGAGATTGAAAGCTCCTGTGGTTTGACGAAATTTTGGTAAAACATGATTATGATAAAGATGAAGAAATATGCTCAAGATTAAAGATGTCGACAAAGATGTTCTAACATCTTACTAATACATCAGGTTTAATTTCTTAACAAATCTGTCAAAAGATTTGGTGCAAATTTGTAGAGTGGATAAAGGATCAAAGATTGAAAGCCCAAAACAACAAAAGACTATATAAGGAGACTTAGACCTAGGGTTAAAGAGAAATGTGCATTTTGTATCACTTGTAACTTTGTAACCTAGTTCCTTTGTGTTGAATAAGGGTTTAGGGTTTGAGAGTCGTTGGCTCTCTTAGGAGTTGTAAGTCTCCACTCTGTATTATGGGATGCAAGGTGGAAGGCATAGGTACAGGGACACAACCAGAAACCTGTAGGTAATGGTTGTTGTATTGTTCTTGGACGAAGCTTTGAAGCAAGTCCAAGATAACTTGAAGGTCAAGAAACCGCGACAATTCTGAATTGGCAGAAGACAGAGATAACACAGGTTGTGATTAGGGTGTGAGTGGGGTATCTCATATCAAGGTTGTAAATAATGGAGTTTAGCCTTGATAAAGATGTTCAAGGGGTAGATGTTAGGGATAAAGTTGTAAACGTGGGAGTTTAAATTTGTAACAGTCTACACAATAGTGAAATCTTTATCCTGGATTGGTATCCCCCAGATGTAGGTGAATTGTACCGAACTGGGTTAACAATTATTGTCTTATTTAACATTCTACAGTTTACAGTTTTTTTAAAGTTCTTGACTGACACGTTGGATCAGATGTCGTGACATCTGAGAGTGTGCAGTTCTGATATTCAAGGTATCAGTCTGCTGTTGTGCCTCCAAGTTTAAAAGATTATGCAGCACAATGTCTTAACATCTGCTAGGACATCTGTTGTCTGCATAAGCCAGAATTTCAGTGGCTAAGCCAGGCACAGGGTCATTCGTCCCCTACTTGAATTAGTGAGAATGAGAGTAGGAATTCTCCCTTCTCATTCCTTCTCTAACATACGGGGTGTAGGGCAGAAGTCGAAACAGACAGCGTAACAACTCCAAGTTGTACAGTGCTTCAGTGTCGTGTGACGCGCGAATCTCCGACTCAGTAGGGGATCAAGAGAGAGAAAGCTCTCAAGGAAGCCTAAAGAGAAACGCCAAAGGGAAGATTAATAATCGAAACAAAGTTTTGATTAATTAACCAAGGGAGGCACAAGCTAATAATTTTCGACATGAATGAAAAATTATTAAAGCAAAAGGGTGCATTGTTTATTGTGCAAGATTAAGCTTATCCATTGAAGGATAAACCTAATACGAACATGAATGAAAGTGCAAAATAGTACCAAATAACATTTAGCATGCATTACAAATCATGTCATTATGTGAGTAAAATTGTGCAAGAATGGTCATGTGTATGCAATGTTAAGAATATGAACAAATTGAATAATCTAAAGCGTGCATCGAAAGTTCATGAATATGCTTCAAACAGAAGTTAAACTTCACTTAAAACATCCCTAAAAATCAAACATATCATTCCATGGAAGTTAAAGGGAGAGAGCATGGCAAACAAGCTTGAAAAATACCAAAAATGGCACTCTGTTACAGTGGTAACCGGTTACCTCAGAATGAGTAACCGATTACTTGTTTAAAAAAATAGCAAATCTGGGGAAAATTGTGAAGGGTAACTGGTTACCTTATATTGAGTAACCGGTTACTCAGTTGAAAAAGGCAGCGCTGGTGCAAATCTTATGAAGAGTAACCAGTTACCCTATATTGCGTAACCGGTTACCACTGTAACAGTAGTAAAAACAGCTTTTGAAAAAGCACTTAAGACATCCAAATCACTTCTTTAAATCATCACATGCTAGGGTATGAATTAGTGCATGAAAATCAAGCTTAAGAACAACAAATAAATAGTGATGGAATCAATTAACATATCAAGATCATGGATCTAGCAATGCAAAATCAATTCACACATAAAAAAGCGTCGAAACTACATCGCGAATGATACGAAAATGTGTGAAACAGTAAAATGAGTGAGATCTACCAACCTACAAGCCAGAGATTTGGCTTGGTAATTGTTGCAAAGTGATCTTGATGAAAATATTCAAATAAAACCAGAGGAATCTTCAATTAGAGCCGAATCGTATCGAAACCGAGCAAATTGCGACGAAACTTCGAAATACGAAATCGAATTGTTGAATCTTGAAATAAACACTTGAGATGAATCCAAAAGCTAGTAAAACTCCCGAAATCTAAGTATAATTGCAAGAGGATGAAGGTTAAGCTCAAGAAATAATCACTTCCAATGTAGAAGTGATTAATCTTCAATGGTGAAGAGCTATGGTGAGGTTTGGGAAGAAAATTGAGATGAAGATGAAGAAGTTGCAGAAAAATTTAGAGAGAATGTGAGAGAATTGAGAGGGAAGTGTTGTGAAATGGTTGAGAGATTGTGGATCCTTGAAAAAGTGAATGAAAGCTTGCTTATATAGAGTTTTGGTTTAGAGTGTGATAGGTTTGGAATTAGGCTAGGAGTTAGCTTTTGGTGGTTTGGAATTAGGCTAGGAGTTAGTTACACTTGACTCACCGAGTCAAGCGGTTAACTCGGTTAGTTAGGAAGTTAACTCGGTAGCAATCCCAATGTAAGCTTCACATCCAAGGGTTCATAATTTATGAAAATGAGGTATATGGTAGTCTTGAATGGAAATGAAACATCGTAGCAAATGTCAATGAATCACTTGAAGAGTCTAGAATATTCCACCTGCTGCTAGAAAAATGTAAATCAAAGACCAAAGAGTGTGCACGGTTGCTGTCCCAAAAATGCAGCAGAAACTGCAAATTTGTATTGAGTAACCGGTTACTCTAGGTAAAATTTGGCCAGATGGCTCAGGAACAAGTGCTGAAGCCCCGGTTTCGATTTTCCACCTCTTGTTTTGATGAGTAGACATGGAAACCATTATTTTGTGTCTGTTTTGATGATGCGATGACCTTGTGAGTATGCGATTAATCGGGCTTAAAAAACCTGAAAATCCAACAACAAGAAACACATAGAGAAAAGTGTGAATGCGTATGCCAATTATGCGAATGCATATGCTTATGCAAAAAGCAAAGAGGGGAGGTCAAATTTCGGGTTACGACACTACCTAACCACCGTGCAATACCTTAACTTGCACCTTTGCATGACGTGTGCATATAGCATACTCCCTTTTGGACTGATTCATCTCCCCAACAAATATTCAGCCAGATCACCGATCAAACTCTTTAAGCATTCACCTTTACCAAACTTTTCTCTTGTCAACATCGGCCAAATTTTTGAGCTACTCTTTTATTTAATCCCCTTCTACCTCGAATCATCGAAAAGCAGGCGCAATTCGTACATTCAAGTCTAAGAGGATTAAATAAGGGCAGCTGTCGTAACTCGAAATTTGACCTCCCCTTTTGCCTTTTGCATAAGCATGTGCATTCGCATCGCCGACATATGCATTCGCACTTTTCCCTGTATCCGTTGTTGCAAGAATATTCAGGTTTTTTTAAGCCCGATTAATCGCATTCTCACAAAGTCTTCACATCACCAAAATAAGCACAAAATAATGGTTTCCAAGCATATTCATCAATACAAGAGGTGGAAAATCGAAACCGGGACTTCAGCACTTGTTCATAAGCAATTTGGGCAAATTTGCCTAGAGTAACCGATTACTCTGTTTCTAGGCAAAAACAGGGTAATCGATTACTCTATACAGATTTGCAGATTTTGCTGTATTCTTTTGACAACAACCTTGCACTCTCTTTGTTCTTGGATTATACATGGTTCTAGCATCAGGTGGAATGTTCTAGACACTTCAAGAATCCACTTGCATTTGCTACAATGTATCATTTCCTCTCAAGACCACCATGCACCTTTGTTTCCAAATATGTGAACCATTGGATGTGAAGCTTGCATTGGGATGTTCCCACCGAGTCAACAAATAACTAACTGAGTTAACCTCTAACTCAGTGAGTTAGATGTAACTAACTTCAAACCTAATGCCAGACCACCCTAAGTTATCTCCAATCCAAGTTCCAAACCTACCACACTCCAAACCAAAACTCTATATAAAAAGACATTCACTTTGTTGCAAGGGATCCACCATTTTTTTCAATCACACTTCACTCTCTTCAATCTCAATTCTCTCACATTCTCTCTGAATTTTTCTGCAACTTCTTCATCTTCATCTTCATCTTCATCTTCATTTTCTTCCAAAACCTCATTATAGCTCAATTTCACCATTGAAGATTAATCACTTTCACCTTGGAAGTGATTATTTATTGAGCTTAACCTTCATCATCTTGCTATTCTACTTGTTTTTCTGGAGTTTTATTAGCTTTTGGATTCATCTTGAGTGTTTGCTTCAAGATTCAACGGTGCGAATTCGTATTTTGGAGATTTCGTCATAATTTGCTCGGTTTCGATACGATTCGGCTACAATTGAAGATTCCTCTGGTTTTCTTTGATTATCTTCATCAAGATTCATTTGCAACAACATGCAAGGCACATCTCAGCCTTGTAGGTTGGTCCTTCTTTGTACATTTTACTGTTTCGAACGTTTCCGTATCATTCGCGATGTAGTTTCGATGCTTTTTGTGTGTGAATTGATTATGACATTACTTGATCCATGATCTTGATGATTTAATTGATTCCATTGCTTGTTTTTTGCTGTTGTTAAACTTGATTTTCGTGCACGAAATCATATTCTAGCATATGGTAATTTGGATAAGTGATTAGGTACTGAAAGTGCTTTTTGAAAAGCTGCTTTTTTGCCACTGTTACGGTGGTAATCGGTTACTCATATCAGGGTAACCGATTACTCTGCGCAATTTTCAATAGTTCTCCTATTTTTCAAGCAAGTAACTGATTACCTCCATTGTGGTAATCGGTTACCACTGTACAAAGTGCCTTTTTTTTAGTGTTTTCAAGCATGTTTGACATTCTTTCCTCCTCTAACCTCCATGGATTGATATGATTGATTTTTATGGATGTTTTAGGGATCATTTCACTTCCGTTTGAAACATGTTTGTGAATTTTCCGATGCTCGATCTTTCGATTCTATAATTGTGCACATTCTTGGCATTGTATGAACATGATCATTCTTGCACAATCTCATTCACACAATAACATGATTTGTGATGCATATTAAATGGCATTTGGTACTCTTTCGCACTTTCATTCATGTCTGAATTAAGTTTGTTCTTCAAGGAATAAGCTTAATCTTGTATAATCAATAATTCACCCTTTTGCTTTAATAATTTTTCACTCCTTTTGGAAAATTGTTAGCATCTTCCTCCCTTCGATTAATTAATCGAAACTCCGTTTAGATTGTTTAATCATCCCTTTGGCGCTTCTCTTTAGGCCTCCTTTAGAGCTTTCTTTCTCTTGATTCCATGCAGAGTAGAAGATTCGCACGACGCACTAGAGCACTGTACAACTTCGATTTCTACGCTACACCCTGGGTGTTAGAGAAGGAATGAGAATGGAGAATTCCTACTCTCATTTTGATTACTTCAGGTAGGGGACGAATGACCTTGTGCCTGGCTTAGTCATCTCTATCTCTAGACGGTAGCGTATCTCCTTCCCCAGTTGAGTCTATCCTTGGTCACTCTTATTGCTTTTAATCTGTCTGTTGATCCATCACCATTCCCTTAGTTCGCGATCATTGGCAACCTTCTGAGAGTCAATCCCTTGCTCTTGTTTCAATACACTTCTTTTCCCCAATATAATGGCTAATCATTTTCGATTCCCCGTGAGAGTCATAATCATTCTCCCTTTGGTTGATCACAATCGTACTGTTAAAACCTGAAATTCTGGTACCAGACGTGTGATGTTAAGGTGCGATGTCACAATAACACACTCAGCACAATGGACAGCAATAACAGTAAATAAATCAACACAATGATTTGTTCACCCAGTTCGGTCTAACTACCTACGTCTGGGGGCTACCAAGCCAGGGATGAATTTCACTACTTGTAGAATTAAATTACAGACTCAACAACCCAGTTGACAATCTCCTAATCTTAATTCCTACTAGTGTCTTTCTACCTAAGAAACCACTTAGATATGAGAACACTACTCAATCCCTAAAACCACTCAAAGAACAACCTCTTTGAGAACCCTTGATTCTGCTTCACAACTTTGATCAAGTAATACAACTCTCTTTGCTTCACAGCTTTAGAGGGGACAGAATACGACACAGCAATTCACCCTAGAATTCTGGTTATACACCTTGTACAAAATACTCAAGACACTCAGCCTCTGCTCTTGATCTTCTCCACGTATTTCTGTACTTTTTTCCTTTGGTCTTGTGCGCTTTATATAGCTCCTTGAATTGGTCTTGGACTTGCTACAATATCTCCCAGATTTGTTATTTAAAACTGAATATTAAAACAGATTTTCTCCTAAAATCTTTTTAAATCTTCAACCTTTTAAATCTCCTACAAATCTGCAGCAGATTTCCTATGCAGCAGTAAATATCTATCCCAAGATATTCGCATCCAATGAGATAGCCTGCTCTCCACAATTCTAGCTAATACGCAACCCTAACAACATCACAGCCTGCTGTTGTTAATTCTGCAGATCTGATGTTACAACATCACCTATGTGACATCAGACATCCAACTTCAGCAATTAATTACTTAACACAGCCCAGTGTTAAGACTTCAATGTTACAACATCAGCACCTTGACATCAACATTGAATAAACTTTGTTTTACCAAAATTCCAGCCAATCCAGGAACTAACAATCTCCCCCTTTGGCTAATTTTGGCTAAAACAATCTCTGCACTTTGCAATCAACTTCTGCACTCTGCACCTTCAGAGATTTTAGCAGCAGCAGCGGAATAAACTTCAAAACATTGAACCTCAATCAGCAGCAATTTGACAGTACTCATAGTCTTCATTACTTTATCTGCTGCAGCACCATCTTCATTATTGACAACAGCTAATTAGTGCTCCCCGTCAAAAACATGAACCAGCATCACAGCTATTCAGTAGCTCACAATGTGCAGCACTTCTCCCCCTTGATGTCTGCTTGCTGCACTCTTCAAATGCTATGATATCTTCACTAACAGCTCAGTCTAAACTCCCACTCAATAACTGCATCAGCGCTTTTCAACTAAACACCTTTTACTTTTAGCAGCATCAATTACTCTCTTCATGGCAATTTTTAACTCTCCCCCTTTTTAGCCATAATTAGACAAATTATGCCAATTCATATGACCTACACTTCATCACATGCGACATAATACAAGCCCTACTGTCAGTAGCAACAAGATCTATGCAATCTCCAAACACAATGTTCTGACATTATTAAAGACATGGTCAAAACCACATTCCAACACTTTTGACTAGACTGGCGATACAAACAATGCTTTAGAAAAACCATTATAAAACCACTATTTCTCCTTTGCTCAGCACAACACTCCAATAAAGCATGAGTCAATTAAGCTCCAAAGTATCAACCAAGAAACTCAAGCATGAGGATAAAAATCCAGAACCTCTGAAGAAGAAGGTCAAATCTCAGACGACATCAGGTCCTTCTTCAGGAGCAACAAAAACTGGCAGGACTTCAGTGACGACTATGAAGCCTGGTAAGAACCATACTGCTCAAAAACAGCCTTCAGAAGATGAATGGGATGCAGATTGGAAGGCATTTCTGGATGCAGGTGATTGGCATGAGGATGTAGTTTAACCTTGTATCTTCAAATATCTAATAAAACTCCAATCATATTTTAGATTTTTCTGTAACTCTACAAAATTCTTTACAGTACTTTTTTATTGCTTTGCTGATAATTGTACTGCCTTAATATGAACCAACAGCCTAATGTCATAGCATGCTATCTGACATTATATCCTCATAAGATTCAACCAATCTCCATAATCTTGATCAGCATGCAATCTTCACAATATATGTACCTTTGCTGCAAAATCCATAGACAAATACTTCCCCTGTCAAGATTAACAAATGCTCTAGATGGAGATGAACATTTGAGCACATTTACATGCATTTTGGTACCACTGTCCCTTTAACCAAGGGCTATCATACAATTCATCTTCACCATCCAAGGCAAACCTTCTACTTCATCATTCTCCCGTATGACTATGTAGATGCTCCTTAGATATAATGTAAGCACTAAGCTTCATATCCAGAACAAAGACATCCTTCACCAAGGATACTCTTGACACTCTTGACACCGGGGTATTACATATGCTCCACTACTGGATTTACTATCAGCAAAATAATCCAAACTCAACACTGTGTCACAAACTCCATAAATTCTCAGCTTACTTATAAGCTTTACTGAGATCCAGTCTCTTCAAGAGATCACATTTCCTATTTCCTTACATCCACCAGTAGTTGTTGAAACTGGTGATGTCTTCAAAGACAGTAGTCATGCTTAAACACATGACCATAATCTCCACTTCTTCTGACCAAAATGCTAGAGCATTCAACTCCACATGTCCAATCTTAATCATCTTCCATATCTAACCACCAGCAAACATAATGTTATAACATCTTTTGGGACATCAACTTCTCATCACCATTCAAAGAACTCATTGCACAGAGAAGTCCTTCAAGAAGCTCCCAGAGCAACTTATTCATACACACCTGAATACCATAAGTTCCCACACCCTCTCTGAACCATATCCTAGCAAACTCAACCATATCCAGAGTATTTATACCAAATTCTTTTTCCAGAACACACTTCCACCATTTTATGAAAAGCACAGGAATGTTATCTAGTATGCCCTTTTGAATTTTCTCAGAAGTTCTAACAACAACGACTTCCTTCATTTGAGAGATATCCTGGACATTATCCTCAGACTTATCTCTGATCTTCCTAGAGATGAACACTTTACTCCTGGATTTTGTAGTACCATCCACATAGATTTTCTGCTTAGTAGTTCTCATCTTTGGAGGTGACTCAATAGCTTTCCTCTTTCTTGATTTCAGTCGTTTAGCAACCCCAGGAACCACTTTTGCAATTAGTTCATCATCAGCTCTAACATCTGCATCTTCCAACCTAAGGATTGTCAACTTGTGGAATTTTTCTTCTGAACTATAGGAGTCATTAGTCAGGTTGTTATCTTTCTTGGCCTTGCAAGTATTCAGCTCCCAACACTTCTTAAGGTCACAGCTTTTGATCCTTCCATCAGCATTGTTGACTCCTTCATCTTGCTCACATAACTGACTACTCACATCATCCAACTTAGGAGTAACAGCACCATAAGTCATTAACCCAGATTGACTTTTCACCATACTTTCACACTTGATGTCATCATCTGATGTTACAGCATCATCACTAGATAAGCTGTCCACTTGAGGTATCCACTGATAGCAATTATCTTTGGATCTTACTCCCTTCATCACTACATCATTCTGCTTATCAGCTACCACACATTCATCTTTGGTGTAGCTTACGTTGTAACCTTCATCACAAAGTTGACTTATGCTAATTAAATTAGCACTCAACCCTTGAACAAGGAGCACATTATCAAGAGTAAGGCCATCATGATTCTTCACTCTTCCAACTCCTTCTACTACTCCTTTTTCACCATTGCCAAAAATAACACCATTTGCATGGCAAGGATTGAACTCTACCAAATGCTTCTTGGATCCAGTCATGTGCTTTGAACATCCACTATCAAAGTACCATGCATCCATAGCAAAATGTTCATCTGATGTGTGAGCCAATAGACACTTCATCTTCTCCTTAGGTACCCATTGTTTAACAACTTTGGGCCTGTACTCTCTCCATCTGTTTTGAGGCTGAGGGTATCCATGCAGCTTGTAGCAAGAGTACTGCATATGTCCAAACCTTCCACAATAAAAGCATCTCACCCTTTCATCTCTGAATCTTCTGCCATGATGAGATTGTTTAGGCTGCCATCCATAATGTGGTCTCCTCCTACCATAACTGGCCTGCCTTCTACTATGCTGGTATCTTCTTCCATAAGGAGGCTGAGAATGCTGTTTCCTGGATTGTCTCCCATGATGGTGTGGATTTCTTATTCCATAGATAAGAGGAACAACATTGGTGTAACCATACCCCTGATGTTGAGACACCTGATAAGACATGTGCTGTTTGAACTGAGCAGCTTGCATACTCTTGTGGTGTTGTGGGGGCATATATTGACTAGCTCCTTGTGGCTGCTTTCTCTTCTGATTAGGACCAGTCTTCTTCTCAATCTTCTTAGGGTGTGAAACATCAGCTTTCTTAGGTGTAGGATCCCGCTTCTTTGGCTGATGTTGAGACAAAGGTTGTGACACTTCCTTCTTTGAACCTGAAGTGCTTGCTTCTGAAGTTCCCTTATCCTCAGCCACATAACCTATCCCAGCTTTGTCTCCAGCAGCTTTTTCTGACTGTAGTATCTTGTCAAGAGTGGATGTCCCACTGTTCAACATTCTAACAGATTTAGTCATATGATTAAGATGAGCTTTGACACATAAGACTTCTTTTTCCAATTCAGTTTTGTCATTCTCTAGCTGAGCAATCTGTTTCTTCTGTTGAT
This sequence comes from Lathyrus tuberosus, assembly GCA_022829125.1. Lineage (NCBI taxonomy): Eukaryota > Viridiplantae > Streptophyta > Magnoliopsida > Fabales > Fabaceae > Lathyrus > Lathyrus tuberosus. The sequence continues at coordinate 11,861,620 of JALAZF010000101.1, read as the reverse complement.
TCCTCTCGTGACATAGTTCAACACTCTTTAAGCACAGCTCTTTGTAGGTTGAAGCTAGCTCATCATAAGTGACTTCTCCATCACTATCATCATCAGGTTCAATAATTCCTATCAAAGCTGTAACATGCTTTGCTGACTCAATTTCACTTTCACTATCAGAGTCAGACCGGGAAACTGTCATGCCCTTCTTCTGCTTCTTCAAGAATGTGGGACACTCTTTCTTGACATGTCCATACCCTTCACATTCAAAGCACTGAACTCCTTTATCTTGGGCAGTCTTCTCTTCATCCTTCTCTTTTGCCTTGCTGTTGTCAGAAGAGATGTTCCTGACATTAGGCCTGGAGTTATTGTTCATCCTCTTGAACACTTTGTTAAACTGTCTTCCCAATATAACTATGGCTTGAGACAGATCCTCCTGAGACTCATCATCTGTAACTTTCTTAACTTCTGCAGGAGTGGAAACCAAGGCTATACTTTTGGGCTTCTTTTCAGGTTCTTCCTCATTCAAACCAAGCTCAAAAGTTTGAAGAGATCCAATGAGCTCATCAACCCTCATCTTGCTGATGTCTTGTGATTCTTCAATGGCAGTTACCTTCATCTTGTACTTCTTAGGAAGAGACCTCAGGATTTTCCTTACAAGCTTTTCTTCTGACATCTTTTCTCCAAGGGCACTAGATGCATTAGCCAGCTCAAGCACACTCATATGGAAGTCATGGATAGTCTCCTCTTCCTTCATCTTCAGACTCTCAAACTTCGATGTTAGAAGCTGGAGTCTTGACATCTTAACTCTAGATGTTCCTTCATGAGTGGCCTTCAAAATATCCCATGCTTTCTTAGCAACCTCACAGGTATTAATTAACCTGAAAATATTCTTATCCACTCCATTGAAGATTGCATTTAAAGCTTTGGAATTTCCAAGGGCAAGCTCATCTTCTTCCTTGGTCCATTCTTCTTCCGGCTTCAGCTTTGAGGTGCCCTCTTTATCTTTGCCAACATCATCTTTTTCAAACACCACAGGAGCTTTCCATTCTTTAATGACAGCCTTCCAAGCTCTGATGTCCAATGACTTTAAGAAAGTAGTCATTCTAGGCTTCCAATACTCATAGTTTGAGCCATCCAATATAGGGGGTCTGTTGACAAATCCTCTAACCTCTTTGTCCATCTTCACACCAGAAAGTATCTTCCCCAGATCTCACCCAGAGCCAGACAGGATGCCTGCTCTGATACCAATTGAAATTCTGGTACCAAACGTGTGATGTTAAGGTGCGATGTCACAACAACACACTCTGCACAATGGACAGCAATAACAGTAAATAAATTAACACAATGATTTGTTCACCCAGTTCGGTCTAACTACCTACGTCTGGGGGCTACCAAGCCAGGGATGAATTTCACTACTTGTAGAATTAAATTACAGACTCAACAACCCAGTTGACAATCTCCTAATCTTAATTCCTACTAGTGACTTTCTACCTAAGAAACCACTTAGATATGAGAACACTACTCAATCCCTAAAACCACTCAAAGAACAACCTCTTTGAGAACCCTTGATTCAGCTTCACAACTTTGATCAAGTAATACAACTCTATTTGCTTCACAGCTTTAGAGAGGACAGAATACGACACAGCAATTCACCCTAGAATTCTGGTTATACACCTTGTACAAAATACTCAAGACACTCAGCCTCTGCTCTTGATCTTCTCCCCGTATTTCTGTACTTTTTTCCTTTGGTCTTGTGCGCTTTATATAGCTCCTTGAATTGGTCTTGGACTTGCTACAATATCTCCCAGATTTGTTATTTAAAACTGAATATTAAAACAGATTTTCTCCTAAAATCTTTTTAAATCTTCAACCTTTTAAATCTCCTACAAATCTGCAGCAGATCTCCTATGCAGCAGCAAATATCTATCCCAAGATATTCGCATCCAATGAGACAGCCTGCTCTCCACAATTCTAGCTAATACGCAACCCTAACAACATCACAGCCTGCTGTTGTTAATTCTGCAGATTTGATGTTACAACATCACCTGTGTGACATCAGACATCCAACTTCGGTAATTAATTACTTAACACAGCCCAGTGTTAAGACTTCAATGTTACAACATCAGCACCTTGACATCAATATTGAATAAACTTTGTTTTACCAAAATTCCAGCCAATCCAGAAACTAACAAAACCAATTATCTTTTTCCCCTACAGGCACAATCTTCTTCTTCGGTTTAACACAATCTTCATGTTAAACACCGAAACCCTTGCGAAGTTCGCAACCTTCTCTTCGTTCTTCTCCCTTTGATTGGTTAATCATTGTTTGTTAGTTAAAACACAAATTTTCACTTGTTCTCAGTTAACCACAGTCTATCTGTTAACATACTGAGTTTCTCTTGGGTTAATCACCTTTTCTTGGTTAATCACTCATTTCTCAGTTAACCACAACCTATTGTTCTCAAATTTGCCCTAGTGTTGATAACCTAACTGGTTTATGCTTCCTTTCATTTGCATTATCATTCCTGCGTTTTGTATTTTTCTTTTGGGCATGGGATCAAGGTATTCTTTCAGCAGCTCACAGCGTCATCAGTTCCAGTGTGGTTTTTAATAGTGTTCAAAGCCAAGCAGATAGCTCTCTAAGTCTTTTTGAGCATTTATTTTGCTCATTAAGCGACTGGATGATCAGAAATTTCGGTAATCAATTTTTGATCAGTTATTCAGCACCAGACAGTTGTTATCAGCAGTTTAATCCGAGTGCGAAAAAACATTTCGCAGCATATTTCAAGTGTATTCCAGTGGTAATATCATATGGCAAGTTTCAGAGGTTTATCATGGTTCAGAACAGGTGGAAACAGACGAATATCCAAGTTTCCCTCCTTTTGGCGCCAATTTTTGAATTTTTGAATGGAGTAATCGATTACCCAAAGTGAGTAACCGATTACTCTGGGCGAAATTGCAAAATGTGGCATTTTTCAGCACTGCAGATTTTTTTGAGTATTTGTGATCATGTGATTGGCTTGTGCATGTGTGGGAAGGATCTAGAACTGATCTATTTTCATCATTTTCCATCCAAAAATTCAAATTCTTTCCACTCCAATTCCACTTTTTCTTTCCTAATTCACATTTCATCCCAATTTCCACTCACTTAACCTCACTCCCAACCAAACTTAACTCCTAACCTAGGGGTTATTTAAACCAATTCATTCCAAACCTCAAGAACCTAGATCATTTTCACTCCCATTTTTCAGAATTTTGCTCTTAATTCTCTCTCACATTTTCACTCTCAATCTCCATTTTCAACCACACTCAAAGCTCTCTTTCAAAGATTAACAAGTTCTTCATTGGAACTTGTTTATTCTTGAGCTAAAGCCTCTCATCATCACTACATTTTAGCTTTTCAATTTGGATTTTCGTTTGGATCTGGTTCTGATTTTTCAGAAGTGATTATTGCAAGTGATTTTGGAGTTTTATTGCTTATTTGCTTGGATCTTCAATTTTTGAGTGCAAGAAGCTTATGGATCTTGGATTTCTCTACTTGAATTCATCCATTTCTGTTTACAACACTTACCAAAGCAAATCTCAGCTTTGTAGGTTGGTTAATTTCAGATTCATACTCATTTTAGCTTAATTGCAACTTATACAATGTAGAACTATGAATTTAGATGTGTTTTGATTCATTTGGTTGATCTTGATTGTGGATGTTGATGATTGTTGGATCTAATTGATGTTTAATTGCTATGATTGAACTTAATTTTCGTGCATTATTGTTTACATGATCATTTGGATGGTTGGATAAGTGATTGGCTGCTGAAAAGTGCTTTTTAAAGTTGAATTTGTGCCTCTGTTTCAGTGGTAATCGATTACTCTAACAGGGTAACCGATTATTCTGCCTGATTTTCACGCTTCTAGCCAATTTTCAACTGAGTAATCGATTACCCTGTGTGAGTAATCGATCACCACTGAAGCAGATTATGTTTTTCTTGCATTTTCTTGCTTGTTTGAGGTCTCTTGCATGTCTAAACTTTATGGACTGATATGTTGATAATTTATGGATCATTCTTGAGCTGTTGCACCTCACACTATTGTATGCACACAATTTTCCGACACGCGATTCTCGGATTTTTATCGTTTATGATCACGTTTGCGATGTTGCGTTCCCGATGCGATGAACACATAGCACACACTTCTTGAGCATGTTGATTGTGACTTGTTGATGATGTTGCTGGAATTATTGTTTGAATACGAATATGATCTTGCTTCACCTTATCATGTGTTGTTTGCATAGATGTTTAGAGTGGATGTTTGCATAATTGTGGAGCATGTTTTGAATGTAATTCTTGTGGCTTCTTCTTGATATTCATGAGTTGATCTTTGAATTGATATACATGTTCACCTTGCTGCCATTTGTTTTCATGCCTTGATTTCACTTTGTTTGATCACTTGAAGTTATGTTGTGCATGAGTTATTTGTTGCTAAGTGTTTGAGTGTTGTTGAGATACATACTTGATGCTCTTGATGCCACTTTCTAATGTGTGAATTGATTGACCTTTGGCATGACTTGAATTCTGACTTGGATCCACTTTCATCTTACCTTATTCACGTCATTTTTGTGTGAGGTTCAATGATGTTTAAGTATGCTTCTTATGCAAGTTTGCTTGCATTCTTTCTTGTTGGCTTTCACTTGCTTACTTGAGCTTTCTTGTGTGATCTTTTGAAGCATGATTAATGTTATGATTTGAGTATGATGTGTATGATGTGCTTGCTGCCCCGTCTTATTTCTCATCTTGTACCTCTCTTTCTTCTTCATCTTTTTCACTCCTTCTCTTCCCTTGAGTCTCAAGACTTTAACAAGTCTTGGATGCACTCCCTTAGAGCTACCTAGTCCAACTTAATTTCCGATTAAGCTTGGAGTAGGATTAGCATTAGGCTTCCCTTTACATGCTAACTTAGGTAGAAGTTTCCCTTTCAAACTCAACTATAGGGCCACCTTTGCATGACAACATTAGGATAGAATTCCCCTTAGTGTTTTCTTTTCCTTTGAGTCTTCTCTTCTCATCTCATAACACTTCTAAGATACTTAATAAAATTAACGTGTATTGCGTATGAGCCTTGCATGTGGGAAGTGAGGAATGAGGGGTTTTCTCTCATTTTTCTAGAGTGTTTGGTGGACGTTCCATCTTGGAACGATTTGCTAAGCATTCGTTCCTACATCATAGACTTCGGTGCAATGCAAGTTATAAACTAACTTTAATCCACTTCTGTCTAAAAAACACAAAAACAAACTCAAACCTTTTTCATCCTTCGGGATCGTTAATCTCAAATCATTTTCAGAAAGGGCACGTTACTTCCGTCTCGTTGCAAACAGGCATCGACCCTAATTGCCGGACGCGAATCTAACGTCGCTCATAAAAAACACTAATCGACCCGTAGGTCGAACTACGACTGCTCTGATTTCCTCTTTCTCGTCCAATTGAGTATATGTAGGCATAAGACGACGATGTCTTGGCGAGCAACCTCCCCCCTTAGTTCGTGTCTGAACTACGTTGACTTTAACTTTCCCATTGTACGAGGGAATACGTAGGCCAAGGACAATGATGATGTCCTAATCGAGTCACTTCTTTTTCTTTTCTTCTTCGTTTCTTCGTCTCTTTCCATTCCCGTTTCTTCTCCTTTCCAATAGCAGTGGAGCTCCAGATGACGACACCCTTTGATCGAGACAACAAGCGTGGATCCCGTCGAGTACGATGGACGTGTGGGGTGCTAGAACCTTCCCTTCACGTAACCGACTCCCTTACCCGTTTCTCTTGGTCGTGAGACCATGCTCTTTCCCTTCCCTCAGGTTTACGCAGTGTTTCCTTTCCCTCTCTTGGGATAAATACACATTGCTGGCGACTCTGTTTTCTGCACCACTTTCGCGTTTGTACCATGGATACGAATCCTCGGGAGCGACAGCTGGCGACTCTGCTGGGGATAGGTTGACCTCTTGCTGGTCCATCCCCTTTTGAGAGTCAATCCCAACGCTTGTTTGTTTTTTTCATTGGGTGTTTATCTGTTGTGCTTTATTTTGTTGTATATTACTATATATTACTATTTTACTGTATTTACCATATTTATTGCATTGCATTTCATTATTATGCTGGACTGTGTTGTGCTGTGCTGGTTTTCTGTTTGGCAGGTTGGGTTTCTTTGAGAGATAAGCCCAATACACAGGCTTGAGCATACACTTAGGACTAGAGTGGAAAGTAGTGGGACCTACGCACCGTCTTGGTGCGTTTGGTGTCACGAAATTCACATCCAGACGAGGCTATCTTGGGAGATATTCTGACGTGCGTGTCTTACATATTTCAGGGTGTTGATCTAGAGAGCTGTCGACTCTGGCGACCGTTTCTTCCGAGGACTTAGCAACGCCTCTCCTCCCGACGTGTGATAATGGCAGACCAGAAATGGCAAACCCATTACACTTGTCGATCCGAGGACCCAATGCTGGGAACTTGCATAGGATGACCTTATTTTTGGGGGAATCAGTGGACGACCTCTTTGTTTGGCGATAGTATTGTACCCCGAGGGATGAATGTACTATTGCTTCTCAAATCGAGAATCCGAGACTGAAGATCCCGTTTTCTAGAACCCACAGGTGAGAGGGGCGGGTGTTTGCAGGTCTGCAGGTAACCGAAACCTTCAACCTACCCGGTTTTCTGGATTTCTCGACAGTGTGTAGTTATTTACCTGGCTTTCTGGTTATCTCAGTGGTCTGATGTTCTGGAATTATGGTTTTTTGGGTTGTGGTTCTTGTTCAGTTAACAGCATAGCACATGTCCAAAGCAGTGATACCTTGATCCCATGTTTGCATTTGCATCATTTTATTGCATTCTAACATGTTTGACATTTTTCAGGGCTTGCATCTTACCTTTGATTCCGGTTGTTGAGGTGTTCTCGTCATGGAATCTCATAGGAAGAAGAATGTAGCATACACGTTCCCAGATCCGACTCTGAAGTTGATTCACAAGCTGATTAGTATGACTGATCCTGAGATCCGTGCCAGGTTCAAGGAGGAATATGGAGAGATATTGAAGGTTGTCCGAAATATCTCACAAGAAGAGCACGATGCCATTCACACGCTCCTTCAATTCTATGACCCTTCTTTGCATTGTTTCACTTTTCCGGATTATGTATTGGCTCCGACTTTAGAGGAGTTCTCATTTATTTTGGGAATCTCTGTCAATCCAAGGATACCTTTCTTTTCTGAAGAACAACCCGGATTGGAAGAGATATCGACTGTTATTCACATGGGGGAATCCATTCTGAGTAATAATATCAGTGACAAGCAAGGGTTTAAGGGCCTCCCTTTGAAGTTTCTGTTTGACCAAGCCTGTTCATGTGCTAAGGAGAGAAATTGGTCTGCTTTCAACGTCATTTTAGCTCTTTGCATTTATGGGATTGTCCTATTCCCCAACATCCCGGAGTTTGTTGATATGTAGGCAATTCAGATTTTCATCTTGAGAAACCCCGTGCCTACTCATCTTGGTGACGTATATCATTCAGTCCACTACAAGAACGAAAAGAGACGAGGAAGGACTGTAAGTTGCTGTGCGCCGCTCCTATCTACTTGGTTTTTCAGTCATCTCCCTAAAACTGGGGCTTTTGTTGATGCAAGGGATTCTATGAAATGGTCTAAGAGGTTGATGGGATTGACTGCTGACAACATCGTTTGGTTTAATCACAGTTTGCTAGGGATTGAGCTCATTTTCAACTGTGGAGGATTCCCAAATGTGCCCTTAATAGGGAGGAAAGGCGGAATTAATTATAACCCTTCCCTTGCCATCAGACAATTTGGGTATGCATTGAAGACTCCCCCTGACGAACAAGATATCAGAGAATCCTTGTTTTTCAATGGTACCACAGACCAAGAAATGGCAAGGAAGGTCGTGAACGCTTGGAAACAAGTTTTTAAAAGAGGAAAGACTTTCTTTGGGAAATGTAACAACCAAGTTTTCTCTCCGTATGTGGAGTGGGTCTGTAAAAGGGCAGAAGAGGAGCTTCTTCCTTTCCCAATAGAGCCGCCTTTGTACCCTCTGTTGATTGAGCCACCAACCACAGTGAAGATAAAGAAGTATACCAAATTGTGGGCTGAAAACGAGAAGCTTCGAGGGGAGAACGGTGAGCTGCAAAGAGAAATCCACCAGTTGAAGCATGAGCGGGGTGAAGCTGTTCATGTCGCCAAGTTGAAGACAGAGCTTCTTGCTAAGAAAGAAAAAGAGCTAGCTGAAGAGGTCACAGCCAGACAAAAGGTAGGGCAAGCTCTAAAAAGTGTTAGCAGGATCCTCAAATCCAAGAAGGAAGATCTAGCCAAAGCTTGGTCAAAGATTCACAAGTTCAATGCTTACCGAGATACTGCAATAACTGCCAACAAACAGAAAGAAGATAAGTTCATGGATCAGATCAAGAGTTTGAAGACGAAGCTCAAGAAGAAGGACGAGGAGATCTTATCAGGGACGTTCTAGAGACACGCAGTTGAGGAGCGACTGAATGAGGCCATAGCGACCATAGCAGAGCTGAAGATACGAGCTGAGGTGAAGAGGCCTAGGGGTGAAGGCTCTAGATCAGGCAGTGGGTTATAGTCTGTAGTTTGTTTTTCTTTGTATCTCGGGTCACCACCAGAATTGTTGGCTGGGATCTTTGCTTCTTTTGTTTTCAGACTTATCTTGGGTTGTAACCTCTGACAGTGATTTTTCTCTGGTTTATATATGAGCAGCAGTTTCATCCTATCTTGTCTTTAAACTGGAATCAAGGGGTGGATCGCCCTGCAAATATTCAAGCATGTTCATTTGCATTTGCATAATCATAATCATTTTTTTTGCATAGCAGGTGTTCGCCTCGGGCTTTTCTAACCTTTATTTGGTTACAGGCAGGATTGATAATCAGCCAATTCACCGGTATTCTACTAGATCAAATCAGAGGAGAATTATGGAGAAGATGCAAGCAGAGATGGCTGCCATGCAGGCTCGTATAGACCTATTCATGGAACTGATGCAAGGTGTTGCCCAAGGGCAAGAGCAGTTGAGGACTTTGGTCCAACCCTTAGTGGCAAGGGTGGATGAAGACGAGGTTCTTCATGGCGGAGTCCATAATGGCGTTGTTGGTAACGGTGCTCAGGGAGGTCCTGTGGGTGTAGAGATCCTCATTCCTAGTGTTGTGATCCCTCCGGGCAGAGGAAAACAGCTTGTGATTCCTTCTGTTGTGGGAGGAGGAAGTGTTTGTGCTGTTCATGGTCGTCGTTTCGAAGACCAACAAGATGACGTTTTCTCCATGCCAGGCGGGGATGCTGGTCCTCAGGCCGACAATGATCAAAGGTTCAGACTCATTGAAGAACAACTAAGGGGAGTAGTGAATCAGAATTCTGTAGGAATGGATCTGGAGGATTTGGGGCTGGTTCCTGGTGTTGTAATTCCGCACAAATTTCAGGTGCCCACTTTTGCAAAATACAATGGTACCACCTGTCCCAAGACGCATGTCAGGGCATACGCGAGGAAGATGGTCGCGTATTCTAAAGATGAGAAATTGCTGATGCATTTTTTCCAGGACATCCTGTCTAGGGCATCCTTGGAATGGTATATGCAATTAGAGAGATGCCATGTCCGCAATTGGAGAGAGTTGGTCGAGGCCTTTATCAAGCACTACCAATATAACACTGATATGGCTCCCAATAGGACCCAGCTACAGAATATGTCCCAGAAGAATAACGAAAGCTTCAAGGAATATGCGCAGAGATGGCGTGAACTAGCGGCAAGGGTTCAGCTGCCCATGTTGGAAAATGAAATGCTGAATTTGTTTATGGATACTTTTCCGGGACGTTATTATGAGAAACTGTTACCTTGCGCATCAGGCAAGTTTGCTGATTTGATCATGGTCGGGGAAATGCTAGAGAGTGGAATCAAAGCGGGGAAGGTAGCAGGTAGTGATGGGTCGTCTTCTGGTAAAGGGAAGAAACCCTATGCTAATTATAAGAAAAAGGAGGAAACCCATTCTGTGTCATCTCACCGAGGTAAAGAAAAGCAGCATCAGAGTTATAACCAGCAGGTAGCTTCAGTGACAATTCCTGCAGCGCTTCCACCTCAGCAGCAGCAGAATCAGGCTTTGCGTCAGTATCAGCCAAGGCCTAAGCAGAACCGACATTTTGATACTCCACCTCTACCATATTCATAGTTGTTTCAGCATTTGCTACAGTTACAGTTAATCCAGAAAAGGACTCTAGCTCCTCCCACCGGTAATCCACCTCCGAGTTATAATCCTAATGCCCACAGTGACTTTCATTCTGGGGCACCCGGACACTATATTGAAGACTGCAAAGCTTTTAAGCACGCAGTCCAAGACTTGGTGGATTCGAAGGCCATTAACTTTTCAAATGATGGGCCAAATGTCATCCAAAATCCAATACCGAACCATGGTGGGGCGAGGGTTAACGATGTGTTAGAGGAGAATGAATCTTTGAATTTAGTTACGGATGTTAATGAATTAAGGACTCCTTTGATGGTGGTAAAGGAGAGGTTATTGAGGGGTGGGGTGTCCCCCGGATGTGATGAGAATCGTTCAGAGTGTATGTCTCAAGTGAATGGGTGTGATTTGTTGAAGTCGGGAATTCAAAAGTTGATAGATGAAGGTCGATTACAGTTTGACCGACGTTACCAACAAAAAGAAGTCGTCAGCAGGAAAAAAGAGGTTGCTACCATTACTATCCCTTTCAAAACAATCACTATTTTAGGGTCAGTCAGACCAGCACCGGTTATTATTACAGCTCCCAGACCCGTGCCATATGAGAGTACCAAGGCCATTCCTTGGAACTATGGAGCCAAAGTGTTTGTCAACGGACAGAAACAAGAACTAGTGGGAACTTTTGTAGTGAACTCTTGTGTTGAAAGCAATATTGTGGCAGGGGCTATCACGAGAAGTGGTAGGGTCTTTGTCTCTTCAGATGATCAAGCTGGTAGTTCTAAACAAGACAAAGGGAAGCAGGTTGTAGGTAATTCTGTGCAAGCACCAGTAGTGAATGACTCCACGGCGGGGCCGATTGATAATTCTTTCTCCGAGAATCTAAAAGAATTTATGAGATTAATCAGGAAGAGCGATTACAAGATTATTGATCAGTTGCATCAGACTCCGTCCAAAATCTCTATATTGTCCCTGTTATTGTGTTCCGAGGCACACCAAAATGCATTGCTGAAAGTACTGAATGTTGCTTACGTACCTCAAGAGATCTCTGTTAGTCAGTTGGAGGGAGTAGTGGCCCATGTCAATGCAGGTAATGGTCTGGGTTTTACTGATGTTGACTTGACCCCAGCTGGGAGAAACCTTAACAATGTCTTGCATATTTCTGTTAAATGTCGTGGATCGTTGATGTCTCATGTGCTTGTGGATACTGGGTCCTCTTTGAATGTTCATCCTAAGAAAGCCTTGATGAAGCTGGACACCCGAGGGTTGATATGCACACCTAGTGATTTGGTGGTGCGCGCTTTCGACGACTCGAAGAGGTCTGTTTTTGGTGAGATTGTGCTACCAATTAAGGTTGGGCCGGAAGTTTTTGATGCTACTTTCTATATCATGGACATCCAACCTGCCTACAGCTGTCTGCTGGGTCGTCCATGGATTCACAGTGTTGGGGCTGTGACGTCTACATTGCATCAGAAGTTAAAGTACATGGTAGACGGGCATGTGGTGACGGTATGTGGAGAAGAGGACATCATGATAAGCCAGCTATCTACTTTCAAGTATGTAGAGGTAGATGGCGAAATACACGAAAATCTATGTCAGGGTTTCGAAGCAGTGAAGATCACTGAGAAGCCTCTCAAGGAAGGTAGCCAATCTGAAGTGGTTCAGCCTACAGTGGTACATCAGCCGGAGATTTCAATGTCTTCCTTTAAAGATGCTCAGGCCGTGGTTGAAGCCGGTGGTTCACAAAAGTGGGGTCAGGTTATTGATATCCAAGAAAAGGGAAATACTCATGGACTAGGATATAAGCCACCCAGGCGTTCTGAAGAGCCTCCCAAGTTCTATGGTCCAGTCCGTTTCACCAGTGCCGGTGTTTTCTTTGACAAAGTCGACGCTATTGATGAGGATGGGGATAGTGATTGTGATATGGATAGTTGGATCCGCCCATGTGTCCCAGCCAAAGCCTTCTCAGCTGGTCGTCGGAGAGAGTCATTCAAGTGACCGGACCATAGTAATTGCTTCTGTTTGTCATCTATGTTAATCCTACATTCTGCCCAAGACGTAGTGATTCTTATTTGTAGGGCTTGAATGTTTTTTGTATGCTTTTTCTTTATCATTAATAAAGGACGTTTTCACATTCAAATGTTTTGATCCCTGTTTTTCTGTTTTTTGTTTTTTGCATTAAAATCACACCAAAATGGCAATGTGTTTTGTTTGATGCATCCATAATAAACATATATCATCAATCATGCAAGTTTTCTCGTTCAGATTCCACCCATCATGATTCAGCTATGGCTCCGTATGACTTCGATAATCCCATATATCAGGCTGAAGAGGGGACTGATGAAGATTGTGCCTTACCAGAGGAATTAGCCAGGCTGTTAAAATAAGAGGAAAAGGTCATTCTGCCTCATTAGGAGGAAATCGAGGTTGTTAACTTGGGGACCGAGGACGCAAGGAAAGAGGTACGGATTGGGGCTGCTTTGGAAGACACTGTCAAGGGAAGATTGATTGAAATGCTTCGAGAGTATGTGGATATCTTTGCCTGGTCTTACCAAGACATGCCTGGGCTCGACACTGACATCGTGGTACACCGGCTGCCGCTCAAAGAAGGATGTGCTCCGGTTAAGCAGAAGCTGAGAAGGACGAAACCGGAAATGTCCGTCAAGATTAAAGAAGAGGTTCAGAAGCAGTTAGATGCTGGTTTTCTTGTTGTAACAAATTATCCCCCGTGGGTTGCTAATATTGTGCCTGTACCTAAGAAGGACGGAAAGGTAAGGATGTGTGTTGATTACAGAGATCTGAATAGAGCAAGCCCAAAAGACGACTTCCCGCTTCCTCACATTGATGTGTTAGTGGACAACACCGCTCAGTATTCTGTGTTTTCCTTCATGGATGGCTTCTCTGGGTATAACCAAATCAAGATGGCCCCAGGGGACATGGAGAAGACGACGTTCATAACACCGTGGGGAACATTCTGTTACAAAGTGATGCCCTTTGGATTGAAAAATGTTGGGGCAACGTATCATCGGGCGATGGTGACTCTCTTTCATGATATGATTCACAAAGAGATCGAGGTCTATGTTGATGACATGATTACGAAGTCACAGACGGAGGAAGAGCATCTAGTGAATCTTCAGAAATTGTTTGAAAGGTTGAGAAAGTTTAGACTGAGGTTGAATTTGAACAAGTGCACCTTTGGGGTGAGATCAGGAAAGTTACTGGGTTTTATTGTCAGCGAAAGAGGTATCGAGGTTGACCCTGCTAAAGTAAAAGCCATTCAAGAAATGCTTGAACCAAGAACAGAAAAGGAGGTTTGTGGTTTCTTAGGGAGGTTGAACTACATTACTAGATTCATCTCTCATCTTACAGCCACGTGTGAACCAATATTCAAGTTGCTAAGAAAAGATCAAGAGGTCAGGTGGAACGAGAATTGTCAAAAGGCGTTCGAAAAAATAAAAGAGTATTTGCAGGAACCTCCGGTCCTTCTGCCGCCAGTGCCAGGAAGGCCATTGATTATGTATCTTACGGTTCTTGAGAACTCAATGGGGTGTGTGCTCGGTCAACACGACGAGTCAGGTAGAAAAGAGTATGCCATTTACTACATGAGTAAGAAGTTTAATGATTGTGAGTCGAGGTACTCGATGCTGGAGAAAACATGTTGTGCACTCGCTTGGGCAGCTAGGATTTTGAGGCAGTATATGTTAAACCACACAACCCTTTTGATTTCGAAGATGGATCCGATCAAGTATGTGTCTGAAAAGCAGGCGCTTTCTGGAAGAATAGCCCGTTGGCAGATGGTTTTGACGGAATACGATATTCAATATGTTTCCCAAAAAGCCATTCAGGGAAGTGTTTTGTCAGAATATCTTGCTGAACAACCAATTGAGGATTATCAACCGATGGAGTTTGAATTTCCTGATGAACATATCATGTATCTGAAGATGAAAGACTATGAAGAGCCTCTACCTGATGAAGGACCAGAAATTGGGTCCCAGTGGAAGCTGGTCTTTGATGGGGCTGTTAATTTATACGGTAACGGAATCGGGGCAGTTATTACGACTCCACAGGGTTCTTATATACCCTTCACTGCCCGATTAGTTCGTATGTACCAACAATGAGGTGGAGTATGAAGCATGCATCATGGGGTTAGAAGAAGCAATTGATTTGAGAATCAAGAACCTCGATGTTTATGGTGATTCCGCGTTGGTAGTTAATCAGGTCACTGGAGAATGGGAAACTCGTCAAGCGAACTTGGTGCCTTATAACAACTATGCCAGAAGGTTGTTACCGTTCTTTGACAGAGTTGATTTTCATCATATACCCCGGTTGGAAAATCAGATGGCCGATGCGTTGGCAACGTTGTCTTCAATGTATCAAGCGAATCGCTGGAATGAAATCATGCGTCTGGACAGACCAGCTTTTGTGTTTGCAGTTGAAGGTGTATCAGATGGCAAACCTTGGTATCATGATATTAAAGTTTTTTTGAAGAGTCAAGAGTATCCAGAGGGTGCATCTTCCAAAGACAAGAAAACTCTGAGGAGGCTGGCAGGAAATTTCTTTCTGACAAAAGACGAGGTACTGTACAAGAGGAATTTTAACATGGTCTTGCTACGTTGTGTTGATGAGCACGAGGCAAACTTGTTAATGGAGGAAGTTTATGAAGGATCTTTCGGTACCCATGCCAATGGGCATGCTATGGCCAGAAAACTGTTGAGAGCGGGGTATTATTGGATGACTATGGAATCTGATTGTTTCAAATACGCCCGAAAATGTCATAAATGCCAAATTTATGCTGACAAGGTGCATGTACCGCCTACTCCTCTGAATGTATTGTCATCGCCTTGGCCCTTTGCCGTGTGGGGCATTGATATGATCGGAAAGATTGAGCCGACTGCTTCCAATGGGCATCGTTTCATCTTGGTTGCCATCGATTATTTCACGAAGTGGGTGGAAGCAACCTCGTTTGCCAACGTCACTAGACAAGTGGTAGCCAGGTTTATCAAGAAGGGCATCATCTGCCGGTATGGAGTCCCGGAGAGAATCATTACTGATAATGGTTCAAATTTGAATAACAAGATAATGAATGAGCTATGTCAGAGCTTTAAGATTGAACATCACAATTCTTCCCCCTATCGTCCGAAGATGAATGGGGCTGTTGAAGCAGCGAATAAGAACATCAAGAAGATTGTGCAGAAAATGGTAATGACCTATAAAGACTGGCATGAGATGATGCCTTATGCTTTGCATGGTTATCATACGTCGGTACGCACATCGACTGGGGCAACTCCTTTCTCATTGGTATATGGTATGGAAGCAGTTCTACCATTAGAGGTTGAGATTCCTTCTCTAAGAATCCTGGCATACGTGAAACTTGATGAAGCTGAGTGGGTGCGTGCCAGACTGGATCAGCTGAACCTTATTGAAGAGAAGAGGTTGGCAGCCATTGCACATGGTCGGTTGTATCAGAGTAGGATGAAGAAAGCCTTTGATCAGAAAGTGCGTCCTCGGTGTTTTCAGGCTGGTGAATTGGTTTTGAAAAGGATCCTCCCTCCTCAAACAGATCATAGGGGCAAATGGACTCCAAACTACGAAGGGCCATATGTAGTAAGACAAGTTTTCTCTGGTGGAGCCTTATTACTCTCAACTATGGATGGCGAAGATTTTACGGCCCCTGTGAACATATACGTAGTCAAAAAATACTTTGCATAAAGAGACCCGCTTGACACAAAAAGAATGTCCAGGCAAAAAAGGGGCATCCCGGCGAACCATAAAAAGAAAGAGCTCGGGCAAAAGTTAGGGATAAAAAGAAAAAAAGAATAAACTCGCAAAGTTGAAAACCTGAAAAGGCAACTTTGGCAAAAAAAGGGTATCCCGGTGGATTGAAAACCCGAAAAGGGCGATCCAGGCGAAAGTTAGGGATTTAAAAGCAAGAGGCAACGGGCTACGTTCGATCTGTAAACACTTTTTAATGCTTGGAAATTTTGAAGGAAAGGAATCAGTCCAGTCAGTCTCTTCGAAGGCCAAAACGTCTGCGAATAAGCAAGACATACTGGGTCATAGCTGAATTGAATCATGGTGGATATCTGTTCCCCACATTGCTGACATGTGTATTTTCTTTTATTTCTTTTTGCAATTACCTCTTTTCAGGAATTGCTTCCAAATGTAAATGCCTATTCACAGGCCAATTTCATTCAATAAAATTTTCATTTCACTCAAAAGTTTTCCATTTGTGTTTTTACTTTTGCTGTTTTGTTTGTGAAAACGTCTGATATTTTGATAAAACATTGCATGCGAAAATGTTAGGCTTTGCGAAGCATATTGGAAAACATTGGAAATTGCTTAGGCAACGGTCATCGTGATGGTAATAGAAGTGGCCTTTTTGCATATAGAACTTTCTGTTGATTCTGTTTGCAGGGGAACAGGTTGGTCCTTCCCCAGTAGGGTTTTTTTCCTCAACATCGAAAAGTTCATCATCCTCAGCAGAACTCATTCCCCCCAGCAATCAGTTTAAAGTGGATTGCTCCGAGGTGAATGTGGTTGTATCTCCAGCAGGAGGTGTGTTGGATGTCTTTGAAAAGACTTTATTTTCCCCCACAGAGCCTGGCGCTCACTTTCCTCAGCAGGTCAGGAAGAGTATTTCCGTCAGCAATGACATGCTCTAATCCCCAGCAGGGTAACAAGGTTGTTCTTCCCCAGTATAGCTACTCTCCTCGACATTGAAAAGTCCGTCCTCCTCAGCAGGTTGTTACTTTCCCCAACCAGAGTGTCAAGGATTATCTTCCTCAGTGGAGTACAGAGTATTATTCCCCAGCTAGAGTGGTGATCGATTCATTACTCTTTCTGCAAGCAGTTAGAAGTTGATGCTGACGCATCCCCAGTAGGAGACTTATAGAATTTCTTCTTTGAACGAAGATGTTATTTTCCCCGCAGGGCCTGAGCATTCATTTTCCTCAGCTAGTCGAGAAGCATTTTCCTCACCAGCAACGGTATGAGTTAATCTCCTCAGATGAGTACGCTTGATGTTATCCTCTAGCAGGGTGGATGTCAGCATCCACCGTTCCTCAAGCAGGTTTACTGGTCATAGCTGGTACTCCCCAGCAGGGTAAAAGTACTGGTATTCCCCGGCAGGGTAAAAGCAAGGGCATTTCCCAACAACAGGTTGAGTTCGGTAATATCCCCAAACAGGTTTGGAATTATTGACTTGTCTCCCCAAGCAAAGTTTGATGGCGGTCTTCACAGTGGTTTGTTCAACAGCAGTTGAAATCCCCGACAGGTCTTAAGCCCAATGGTTATTGGCATATTTCAAATGCAGTTGTTGAGTTTTGCCTTCGATGGAATTCATTGGTAATCCCCAGCGGAGAGGGTTTCTCTTTGAGTTCCATCTTCATTATTCATGTTTATCCATCTCCAGCAGAATGGATCTTCTCTCAGAGTTTCCACATCCAGCAGAATTTGTGATCAAGATCTTTCTTCAGCAGAGTGAAGTCTTCCTCGGCAGGGTCTCTTATTTCAGAGGATAATTTAGTTTGTCGTCCCCGGGGGAGCTGCCTTGGTCTTCAGCATGTATTTTGCTGGGACGCTTCTTTTGCATTGCATAAGCATTTTTGCATGGCATCCTCCCAAAAGCGTAGCATTTCATTGATATGGAGCATTACGGCAAAATTCAAACATATGCATTCGAAGCATAAGCCAGGTTTTATATCCTTTACCAGTTTCTTTCCCCAGCAGAAAGTAACAAAATTCAGGAGACGTTATTTTAAACTACACCGCAACCAGTGGATTCGTCCTTCTTGTTGGTCCTTCCTATACTCCCCCGTAGAGTTGTATATTTAGATTTCTCTTTTCCCCGGCGGAGTCATCTTTGTGGAATTGTCGATTCTACATATTGTTGTTTGAAAGTCTACCTTTGGCTTAGTCTTTCTTTGAAGGTCCACCTTCGGCTTGGTCTTTCTCTTTTTTCGAGTTCGCCTTCGGCCGTCCTCGCACCCGCTGCTATCTTGTTATCCCCAGTAGAGTTATCCTGTATGGTATAGTCTTTCTTTGAAAGCTCACCTTCGGCATGGTCTCGTATCATTTGCTTGAGAGTCTACCTTCGACTTAGTCTTTCTTTGAAAGCTCACCCTCGGCTTGGTCTTTCTTTTTCGAGCCCACCTTCGGCATGGTCTCGTATCCTTTGCTTGAGAGTCTACCTTCGGCATAGTCTTTCTTTGAAAGCCCACCTTCGGCTTGGTCTTTCTTTTTCGAGCCCAACTTCGGCATGGTCTCGTATCCTTTGCTTGAAAGTCTACCTTCGGCTTAGTCTTTCTTTGAAAGCTCACCCTCGGCTTGGTATTTCTTTTTCGAGCCCACCTTCGGCATGGTCTCGTACCCTTCATTTGAAAGTCTACCTTCGGCTTAGTCTTTCTTTGAAAGTTCACCCTCGGCTTGGTCTTTCTTTTTCGAGCCCACCTTCGGCATGGTCTCGTATCCTTTGTTTGAGAGTCTACCTTCGACATAGTCTTTCTTTGAAAGTCTACCTTCAGCTTGGTCTTTCTTTTTCGAGCCCACCTTCGGCACGGTCTCGTATCCTTTCTTTGAAAGCTCACCTTCGGCTTGGTCTTTCTTTTTCGAGCCCACCTTCGGCACGGTCTCGTATCCTTTCTTTGAAAGCCCACCTTCGGCTTGGTCTTCCTTTTTCGAGCCCACCTTCGGCATGGTCTCGTATCCTTCATATCTCCCCAGCGTGGTCCGCCTTTGGCCGGCCCACCTTTTCGAGTTCGCCTTTGGCCGTTCTCGTTTGTCCTTATATCCCTAGTTTAGTCCGCCTTCAGCCGGTCTGCCTTTCCGAGTTCGCCTTCAGCCGTTCTCGTATTCACGTTATTTCATCATCCCCGCAGGGTGCAAATTTTCAGGTTATTTTGGTATTCAATCTCCGTGTATCCCGATTGTCTGAAAGCCATTGCTTCCATACCCTCGGATCCAAGAAGTTTGAATAGGGGCAGCTGTAACACCTCAAATTTGCCCTAGTGTTGATAACCTAACTGGTTTATGCTTCCTTTCATTTGCATTATCATTCCTGCGTTTTGCATTTTTCTTTTGGGCATGGGATCAAGGTATTCTTTCAGCAGCTCACAACGTCATCAGTTCCAGTGTGGTTTTTAATAGTGTTCAAAGCCAAGCAGATAGCTCTCCAAGTCTTTTTGAGCATTTATTTTGTTCATTAAGCGACTGGATGATCAGAAATTCCGGCAGTCAATTTTTTATCAGTTATTTAACACCAGACAGTTGTTATCAGCAGTTTAATCCGAGTGCGAAAAAACATTTCGCAGCATATTTCAAGTGTATTCCAGTGGTAATATCATATGGCAAGTTTCAGAGGTTTATCATGGTTCAGAACAGGTGGAACCAGACGAATATCCAAGTTTCCCTCCTTTTGGCGCCAATTTTTGAATTTTTGAATGGAGTAATCGATTACCCAAAGTGAGTAACGGAATTACTCTGGGTGAAATTGCAAAATGTGGCATTTTTCAGCACTGCAGATTTTTTTGAGTATTTGTGATCATGTGCTTGGCTTGTGCATGTGTGGGAAGGATCTATAACTGATCTATTTTCATCATTTTCCATCCAAAAATTCAAATTCTTTCCACTCCAATTCCACTTTTTCTTTCCTAATTCACATTTCATCCCAATTTCCACTCACTTAACCTCACTCCCAACCCAAACTTAACTCCTAACCTAGGGGTTATTTAAACCAATTCATTCCAAACCTCAAGAACCTAGATCATTTTCACTCCCATTTTTCAGAATTTTCCTCTCAATTTTCTCTCACATTTTCACTCTCAATCTCCATTTTCAACCACACTCAAAGCTCTCTTTCAAAGATTAACAAGTTCTTCATTGGAACTTGTTTATTCTTGAGTTAAAGCCTCTCATCATCACTACATTTCAGCTTTTCAATTTGGATTTTCGTTTGGATCTGGTTCTGATTTTTCAGAAGTGATTATTGCAAGTGATTTTGGAGTTTTATTGCTTATTTGCTTGGATCTTTAATTTTTGAGTGCAAGAAGCTTGTGGATCTTGGATTTCTCTACTTGAATTCATCCATTTCTGTTTACAACACTTACCAAAGCAAATCTCAGCTTTGTAGGTTGGTTAATTTCAGATCCATACTTATTTTAGCTTAATTGCAACTTATACAATGTAGATCCAAGAATTTAGATGTGTTTTGATTCATTTGGTTGATCTTGATTGTGGATGTTGATGATTGTTGGATCTAATTGATGTTTGATTGCTGTGATTGAACTTAATTTTCGTGCATTATTGTTTACATGATCGTTTGGATGGTTGGATAAGTGATTGGCTGCTGAAAAGTGCTTTTTAAAGTTGAATTTGTGCCTCTGTTTCAGTGGTAATCGATTACTCTAACAGGGTAACTGATTACTCTGCCTGATTTTCACGTTTCTAGCCAATTTTCAACTGAGTAATCGATTACCCTGTGTGAGTAATTGATTACCACTGAAGCAGATTGTGTTTTTCTTGCATTTTCTTTCTTGTTTGAGGTCTCTTGCATGTCTAAACTTTATGGATTGATATGTTGATGATTTGTGGATCATTCCTGAGCTGTTGCACCTCACATTATTGTATGCACACAATTTTCCGACACGTGATTCTCGGATTTTTATCGTTTATGATCACGTTTGCGATGTTGCGTTCCCGATGCGATGAACACATATCACACACTTCTTGAGCATGTTGATTGTGACTTGTTGATGATGTTGCTGGAATTGTTGTTTGAATACGAATATGATCTTGCTTCACCTTATCATGTGTTGTTTGCATAGATGTTTAGAGTGGATGTTTGCATAATTGTGGAGCATGTTTTGAATGTAATTCTTGTGGCTTTTTCTTGATATTCATGATTTGATATTTGAATTGATATACATGTTCACCTTGCTGCCATTTGTTTTCGTGCCTTGATTTCACTTTGTTTGATCACTTGAAGTTATGTTGTGCATGAGTTATTTGTTGCTAAGTGTTTGAGTGTTGTTGAGATACATACTTGATGCTCTTGATGCCACTTTCTAATGTGTGAATTGATTGACCTTTGGCATGACTTGAATTCTGACTTGGATCCACTTTCATCTTACCTTATTCACGTCCTCTTTGTGTGAGGTTCAATGATGTTTAACTATGCTTCTTATGCAAGTTTGCTTGCATTCTTTCTTGTTTGCTTTCACTTGCTTACTTGAGCTTTCTTGTGTGATCTTTTGAAGCATGATTAATGTTATGATTTGCGTATGATGTGTATGATGTGCTTGCTGTCCCGTCTTATTTCTCATCTTGTACCTCTCTTTCTTCTTCATCTCTTTCACTCCTTCTCTTCCCTTGAGTCTCAAGACTTGTTTAAGTCTTGGATTCACTCCCTTAGAGCTACCTAGTCCAACTTAATTTCCGATTAAGCTTGGAGTAGGATTAGCATTAGGCTTCCCTTTGCATGCTAACTTAGGTAGAAGTTTCCCTTTCAAACTCAACTATAGGGCCACCTTTGCATGACAACATTAGGATAGAATTCCCCTTTGTGTTTTCTTTTCCTTTGAGTATTCTCTTCTCATCTTATAACACTTCTAAGATACTTAATAAAATTAACGTGTATTGCGCATGAGCCTTGCATGTGGGAAGTGAGGAATGAGGGGTTTCCTCTCATTTTTCTAGAGTGTTTGGTGGACGTTCCATCTTGGAACGATTTGCTAAGCATTCGTTCCTACATCATAGACTTCGGTGCAATGCAAGTTATGAACTAACTTTAATCCACTTTTGTCTAAAAAACACAAAAACAAACTCAAACCTTTTTCATCCTTCGGGATCGTTAATCTCAAATCATTTTCAGAAAGGGCACGTTACTTCCGTCTCGTCGCAAACAGGCATCGACCCTAACTGCCGGACGCGAATCTAACGTCGCTCATAAAAAACACTAACCGACCCATAGGTTGAACTACGACTGCTCTGATTTCCTCTTTCTCTTCCGATTGAGGATACGTAGGCATAAGACGGCGATGTCTTGGCGAGCAACCTCCCCCCTTAGTTCGTGTCCGAACTACGTTGACTCTGACTTTCCCATTGCACGAGGGAATACGTAGGCCTAGGACAACGATGATGTCCTAATCGAGTCACTTCTTTTTCTTTTCTTCTTCGTTTCTTCGTCTCTTTCCATTCCCGTTTCTTCTCCTTTCCAGTAGCAGTGGAGCTCCAGACGACGACACCCTTTGATCGAGACAACAAGCGTGGATCCTGTCGAGTACGATGGACGTGTGGGGTGCTAACACCTTCCCTTCGCGTAACCGACTCCCTTACCCATTTCTCTTGGTCGTGAGACCGTGCTCTTTCCCTTCCCTCAGGTTTACGCAGTGTTTTCTTTCCCTCTCTTGGGATAAATACACATTGCTGGCGACTCTGTTTTCCGCGCCACTTTCGCGTTTGTACCATGGATGCAAATCCTCGGGAGCGACACTTTTGAGTTAATCATCTTCTCTCAGTTAATCACTCATTCTCTTTTGTTAATCACAGCCCTTCTGTTAAAACCAATACCCCTGTGAGTTAGTAACCTTCTCTTGGTTCGAGTACTCGTACCCTTGGGTTTGTAACCTTCTTTTGGTTCAAATACCCTTTTTGTTGGTCAAGTACCGCTTGTTCAGTCAGTACCAACATCTCTTTGGGTCACAACCTTTGCTTGGTTCCACACCCGTCCTTTGGGTCGCGACCTTCACTTGGTTCCACACCCGTCCTTTGGGTCACAACCTTCGCTTGGTTCTACACCCGTTATCTTGGTTGATCACAGTCTATCTGTTAAAACCTTTCTCCCTACAGAGTTGCAATCTTTTCTTTCTTCCGGTTAACCACTGTTTATCAGTTAATATACCGAAGTCCCCTTAGAGTCAAACACCTTCTCTTGGTTCAGTACTCTCTCCTTTTGTTTAATCATAACCTGTCTTTTGACACCAATCCTTCTTTCCCCACAGAGCCTTAATCTCTTTCTTCGGTTAACCACTGCTAGTCAATTAACATACTGAATCCTTATTCTCTTGGTTTCAACACTATCCCTTTGTTTGGTCCCCAGTAGGGTTGCTAAACCTCTGATCCCCAACACAATCGCTTTATTCTTTTACTCCCCAGTGGAGTCCCTTATATGCCTTTTGCTTATTTATCTTCTTGGTTTCGACACCATTCTTGCACTTTATTCTCATAGCAGTTACTATCTTTTCCTTTGCACTCCTTTCTTGGTTCTGACACCAATTCTTTCTGCATCCCCAGCAGATCTTTCTCTACTTCTTTCGCTCTTGGTTTTGACACCACTTTCCTTTTCCTTTTCCTTTTCCGTCTTGGTTCCACGAACTACTGATGCTCTGATTCTACATTCATTTGAATGTAAGATACGTAGGCACAAGATCGCAATGATCTTGGCGAGCACACTTCTACCTTCTCCGCTCCTTCCCTTTTCTCCTCCATGGTTCCTTGAACTACGGCGCTCTGATTTCCTCATTGCACTATGAGGGTACGTAGGCACGAGGGCCCTAATCCACCGCGACCACTTTCTTTCTTTCTCTTTCTTTTCTCTTCTCTCTCCTCTTCTATTAGCTAGAAGCCTTTAAATAGATAACCTATCCAAGCCTAGAAGCAAGCAAAATGGTTCCCATCGAGTACGATGAATGCGTAAGGTGTTAGTACCTTCGTTTCACATAACCGACCCCCTGACCCGTTTCTCTTCCCCTTGGGTTTTATCGATATTTTCCATGTCCTCTTGGACTAAATAAAGTTCGGTGGCAACTCTGTTGTATCTTTGAGTGTACGATTCACTCAGGTATAATCCTGCTAGCTTCACCGGTGCCATAGAATTTCAAGTTGCTTTCGTTGGCTAAGTTTGATGGGTGCACCGACCCGTATGAGCATGTTGCCTCCATTAACACGTAGATGGAAATCATTGGAGCTTCTGATTCCTTAAAATGAAAGTTCATCTCTAGCACCTACATAGATGCAGGCCCTAAGGTGGTACATGGGCCTACCTCAGCTATTCGTCACCACCTATCAGAAGTTGGTGAAGAAACTAGTCCACTAGTTAGCACCAAGCAAGCACAGATAGATAGTTGCCACCAACTTTTTCAACATTCCTCAAAACCCCTTTGAATCTCTAAGGAAGTATCCCACTCACTTTAATTAACTAACGATCAATGTCGTCTACCCCAACCAATAAATGTTTGTATGAGCATTTTAAAATGGGCTCTGGGTGGGACATTTTAAAGAATCTCTTGCCCAAAGGCTCGTGGCTTCCTTGGCTAAGGTGATGACATGTGCAAAATCTTATATAAAGGGTGAGGAATGAAATGTAAAAAAAGAAGGCCATATATGTAAAAAAAACTAACCTATAGTAATCCTCACAACTCACAACAATCACAGAACAATCATTATACCTTGCCTATCATAGACGAAACAGAGTTCAAGAAAAGGTAAATACCTATATAAAGTTTCATGTCTTTTAACACTCATCATGAACATATATGGCAAGAAGTCCTCCATATGCACGACATTCCACAACCACCGGCTCCAAGGTCAGATATTATAGGGTCTGAGCCTAATAGATAGTGCAAGTTCCATATAGTCAATGGGCACCACACTAAGGAGTGTTATCAACATAAGAATGAGATAGAGCGCCTGATCCATGAAGGCCATATATGTCAGGGCGGGACATTTTAATGAATCTCTCGCCCAAAGGCTTGTGGCTTCCTTGGCTAAGGTGGTGACATGTGCAAAATCTTATATAAAGGGCGAGGAAAGAAATGTAAAAAAAGAAGGCCATATATGTAAAAAAACTAACCTATAATAATCCTCGCAACTCACAACAATCACAGAACAATCATTATACCTTGCCCATCAAAGACGGAACAGAGTTCAAGAAAAGGTGACTACCTATATAGAGTTTCACGCCTTTGAACACTCATCACGAACATAGATGGCAAGAAGTCTTCCACATGCACGACATTCCATAACTATCGGCTCCAAGGTCAGATATCATAGGGTCTGAGCCTAACAGATGGTGCAAGTTCCACAAAGTTAATGGGCACCACACTAAGGAGTGTTATCAACATAAGAATGAGATAGAGCGCCTGATCCATGAAGGTCGCCTAAAAAAATATGTTAAAGGAGACTTCACACAAAGACTAAACGAATCTAGCTCTCAGGGGTGAGACACTTTTGGGAGTCCCAGGCCAAAAAGGGTAAAGAAGTAGGCAAGGGGGAAAGGACAGAAACATATGCCACGTCTTTAATACCATCAGAGGAGGATTCTCCGAAGGTTGAGAGAAATGTTCTTTGTTAGGTTTGTTTTTCTAAAATAATAAAGTCCCTAGAATAACTAGTCCATTTATTGAAACATTAAATGTGACTTAATCATGATATCCTATTAAACATAAGGAATTTTTTTCTTAAAGTATCTGTAGTCGAGCTTTATTGTGAAATGGGATAACATTAAAGCATTGAGAATATTATATGGATAGACTGATGATCATGTCTAATAGATCATGGATAAATAGTTATCAAGTTTTCACATAAGTATGAATATTAGGAGTAATGTTTATAATGGACTGATCCGCTATGAGAATACTTAATAGAATGTTATGCAAAGTTTCATAAGTTATTCTCATGGTGATAGTTGTGTATACCATCCTTTGACTTGAAACCACTATTGACCCTAGATGTGGATTCGAGTACTTTATTGTCAATCAAGCATTATCGATAACAGGATGACCATAAAGATTGTTGATGGGTACTCCACAAATAATACTTAGGGACATGAGTAACCTATATGGGATTTTTCAATCCTGCATAATAGGAATTTTCCATACTGCATTTTACTCTACAACTTGACTTCATTTAAAGTCTTTTACTATGTTACATTCAATTCAAACACACGTGTGTTTACACAAATCATTTGCACAAATTGCTTTGCATATTTTTCTAGTTAATCTCATACACTTTTAACCTCGTGATTGTTTACCAAAAACACCGGCAAACAAATTGGCACACCTGGTGGGACCCTTTTGTGCAAATATTTTTTGCAGAAAAGTAGTGTCTTATGTTTAGTTTTTCTGTCTTCCGTTTCTGTAGTTTTTGTTTTGTATGCACTTGAGGAGTGGTAAGCATCTTTCCAGTATGTCTCAAAAAAATCAAACCCTTTCCCAAGGTAATACTCCAAACCCAGGAAGACAATCGACAATTACTAGTGTTGGCAGTTCTATGGCTCCAACCTCAGTCGAGGAGATGCCTACTGTCATAAGCCAAAAAGTGGTGTATTCTATACCGCCAGATGTGGGGATTTTATCACCACAAGCGTCAACTGCACCAATCATTTATTTCGAACTACAGAATATTGGAGACCAGAAGCTTCTTATCTAGGCTTTTTGTTGCCTCAAAATGAACAATCGTATGGCATTCCTACTACAATGATGGCAAGCATACACCCTAGTACGTTGATGTATTTGGAGAACGCGATGGCAACGTCATCGCCCTTTAATCTATGTATGGCCTCAGTGTCTATCATGGGAAACTTTGGCAAACTAGGACAACCACCAGGAGGTATGAGGTATTTCCCTCCACAGGGTGCTTTGTCCTTGATAAATAACTCTCTCAAAGTTATAAGGTAGTTGATGGATGAAAGTAACCACAATATGGTTCATACGATTACACAACAAATAGGAAACATGTTTACCCCTTTTTTAGAAAACACCACTAGGAGTTATCAACAGTTAACCCACCAAATGGGTAGGAATGTTGTTTTTTGGGGGCACCACCAGTGCTAGAGACTCGAGTGCCTAACATTACTTAAGGGGATAACCCCCTAGAGAATAGAGTTGTAGAAAATAATCAAAGGTCGAAAGGCCTCAACATGGTCCTAGTGCAAGGTAACCAAGATGCCGACCAAGTCCTGAGACAAGCCCGACAGAACAACATAGGGGTATAGGATAATGTTACCAATGTCGTCGAACGTGTTTTGGTCTAGAACAACCTCAATGTAGGCCTCCATAGAACAACATTTATATCCCTGATATTTTAGTATGCAAGGCAAACCAAATTGCCTAGGGGATGAAAAGTCCCTAAATTCAGCAAGTTCGCTAGTGACACTAATGAGTCTACCGTTGAACATGTTGTCCGATATCAAATCGAGGCTGGTGATTAAGCCAACAATGAGAATTTGAAAATTAAGTATTTTCCAAACTCATTGACAAAGAACGCTTTCACATGGTTCACTACCCTTCCCCCAAATTCTATTTTTACGTGGGCCGAACTAGATAGGGCATTCCATGAGTAATTTTACATTGTGCAATGTAAGATTAGTCTCAAGGAATTAGTCATCGTGAAGAGGAAGGTAGCGGAGAGCATCAATGATTATCTCAATAGGTTTAGAACCTTGAAAGCGAGATGTTTCACGTAGGTGCCAGAACATGAATTAGTGGAACTGGCAGCAGGGGGTCTCGACTACTCCATTAGGAAGAAGTTAAACACCCAATACCTGAGAGACATGGCCCAATTGGCCGATAAAGTTCGACAAGTCGAACAGTTAAATGTTGAAAAATCCAGAGCTTTCAAGTTCAGTAAAAAGAAAGTAGCTTATGTAAATGCCGACAATATAGAAAACTTATCTGACTCAGAGTATAAGCATGTGGAGGAAGATGAGGGCAATGTGGCCGAGCTAAAGCATGGGCCTCCATATACATGAAAGATAGTGAAACCTTCAAACGGGAAGAATCCCGTAGAGCCCAAAAATGAAAAATTGGTGGCGAGGACATGTACCTTTAACGTTACTAAGTGTGACGAAATCTTTGATCTGTTAGCTATTGACAGACAAATTGTTGTTCCTAAAGGGACTAAGGTCCCACCCTTGGAACAGAGAAATAAAAAAAGGCTTTTGTAAATTCCATTATTTTTTTGGTCATAACACTTTTCAATGTGTACTTTTCAGGTACCTAGTACAGAACGCTCTTAAGGATGGAATACTCGAGTTTATTGACAAGCAGAAACTACGCCTAAAAGGGGAGAGTGAAACAAAAGATGAAGCTATTTTTGTCGAGCCGATGGAAATCATGGTTGTTGACACTATCGGCAATGCTGGGGCTAAAGATAGCAATCTAAACCACGAGGATCAAACAACAAAGGCTTATCCCAAAGTTGAAGAGGAGTTGGTCGACTTTTTGAATCATTGCAGGTTGAAGAATTCGGAGGTGATGTTTTGTCCCAGGTGCAGCTCTATGTTGGACAAAGAAACTGCTAAAGAGCTGGAAAGGAGAAGTCCTCACTAAACCAAGAAGTTTGTCCGACAAGACATATCCAAGGAACCCTACTCCAATCAAGGAAAGGATCCAACAAAATTCTAAGGTATGATTTATATTCCTACTACCGACGCACCTCCTAGAGAATGGTTACACCCTGTTCGAAAATCAGAAGTTTGTGGGGACAAATGGAAAGTTGTGAAAAATGATTCTGGTGCCTCATATAGAGATAAATCCTAGGTTTTAAAGAAATATTCATATGCCTCGTAGAATTACATGGGAAATAATCCCATGACTAGGACTTAGTGGTAGAGACACCAGAGGAACAAGAAAACTGCTCGAAAGGATGAAAGCTTCAGCGTGTCTGATAGCATCTGATCAATAGATAAAGGTTGAACTAGTCGGTGACTAGTCAAACAGAGGTTGTTTCCCCATTGGTCACCCATAAAAGAGGAGTAATCAGTAAAAGACAATGCAGTCAAAGATGCTGAAATGTAAATAGATAACTTCGATTCAGGGTCCGAGCTGGAGTTAGATGTCATTTGTAATTGTCATACCACAAATTTGTCCTACCTTTTTATTTCTCTTATCTTAAACATTTGCACTGTGAGTGGTCATTTCTTTAAGATGATCATTTGGCCATTGGCCATGATCTCTTAGATTGAGGCCATGAACATCCTATTTATGCTTACTTTAGTTTTCCTTATGACTCTTGTCTTTTCAATAATTTCCTCTGGAAAAGTTTGGTCCAGGATGAATAAAAGATTTTTACTCAATTGATGTAAAAGAGGCAAAGGAGGATTCCATTTTTTTCTTGGTCATGTGAGATTTTGCTTGAAGGGATCACATTCTAAAGGGTGCACCATTTTGTGCCATGCCATATTCATGTTTACCTTATAGTTTTGTGGACACATAAAAATATTCCAAAAAATAATGCTACAAGAAAGCTCATGGAGGCAATGGAAAATGTGATAAGAATTGAATTCAAGGTAAAAAAATACAAAGGTTCAAGTTGATCCAAGATTGTTACAAGAGTCAAGTTTAAAGAATGATTAATTGATTAAAATTCAATATCATTTGTAAAATATTCAAGTTATTTTCATCACAAGGCACCAAGATTTAAAATCAAGGAGTGCAAAGATTGTTTGAATACTAAAAGTACATTTGGTACAAGTTCTAGATGCAAAGTTCAAATAAGCTTCAAATTGTACAAGATTGGAATTGCAAATTCAAAGTGAAATAACTACATTCAATTGCTTGGATTCAAAGTTACATGAGGTACACAAGTTAATCACAAGGGAATCACATGAAATTACAAGTTATTTATACCAATTATACAAGTTATTGCAAGTCCTAAGCATATACCACAAACTAAAGACCAAACTTTATGCTTATTTCTTTGAGCCAAATGCAAGCAGCCTAAAATTCCTCCGTCTTTGCGCCAATTCTCTAAGGTTTCTCACCAAATGTTAGGGTCCATCACTCCTTCATCTTCGTGCCAATTCCATCAATCCAAGTTATCTTCATCCTTGTGTCAAGCTTTACATGTCAAGAATTGTCAAGTCCTTCAAGCATTACCAAGTTCTTCGTGTCATGACCAATACATACATGGAAAGAAAATGAAACAGATGATTAGTACATTATGCAAGCAAGTAGGACAATGTATAAGTCAAAACAAAACCACGATTTTGAGGCCTTCCTAAAGTACATAACAACAGCAGCCATAATAGAATATTTAGGCATATATGATACAATATTTTTTAGCAAGCACACAATTCATACCAAGTTATGCCAACAACAACAACACGAGGGAAATTTCAAGTTCAATGCACAAAATTCATTCATAACATAAATTCACACCATCATATAGCAAAATAATACACAATCAAATGGGGACCACCGAGCTCCTAAAATGGCAGAAAAGACAAAACTTCACAGAGCAGAGAATAACAAAATTTTTTAGTATCCCATAGAATCAGGGCTCGTACAACACATTCTCTAACAAATTCATTCACACCAAATGCCACCTCACTGATTTACACATTTGGAGCAAAGTTCTTCCACATAATTTCACACAAACCTCATTTTCTCACACGTACCCTAACTCATACTATTTATACCTCATAATTCATCCATCAAAGCACACCTGAGAAAACCCTAAGCAACCTCTCTGCAAAAATTTAATCCCTAACCTATTCACTAAAGTTTCACTCTCCACTCATTCTACCTTGAGTTTCACTTAGAAGAAGCTAAAATCCTATTCACGCACAGCAAGCAACAAAAATCAATGCAAACAGACAAAGGAAGGGAAGAAGAATAAATAGTAGAAAGAGAACGAAAGAGTAGAAGGGCTTACCTCTATGAGTCGCACTGGAGCTTCATCAGACTGGCTCCGATTAGGTAACTTATGAACCTCTTTTCTCCGTTTGAAGCTTGCTATTGCAAAGAGCCTCCTTTATTGTTTCAAATCCCTCTGGTTATTGCTTGATTCCTCCATGATTTTGTAGATCTAGGGTTTATGTGTGGGGTTTATGTTTTAAGGTTTGGATTAAGTTTTTGACATTTTTTATCCCGGATTTGGACTCAAGGGGTTTAGTTTAATGGGTGTAGGGTTGAGTTTTTGCTTCGCCGAAGAAGGTAGTGGCGACCACCGCGCGCCACCATCTTCTTCGGCCATTCTTACAGTTCTTGCGAGGATGAAGTTTCAGAGAGTGAAAGGTATTAGAGAGAGGCGAAAATATAGAGAGAGAAAGAAATGTTGTTAATGAAATCTGGTACTCTATTCCCTCGTTTTAACCATGATGCCATGATTGTTGTGATGTAAGGGCAAGGCGGTGACACTTGTCACTGCCCAGACAAGTGTCACCGATGTGGTGACTCATCTGTAAGGTTCCGTGTGTGTCTCCCTTTGGACCGTACCATGCGTACTCACCTGTTGGCCTTTAGATGACTCAACGTGATGACTCTCTGCTTGATCCTACACGCCAGATTTTTTCTTCAAGTTAGTCGTTGACTTGGTTCATAACATGGACTTTCCCTAGCGTGTGGGCCCTATCCTTGTTGGGCCTGGGGTTTTTAGCTTTCTGCACCCCCTATTTGCTTTTATTTTTCCAAACCCAGTTAGTTTCTATGTTTTTTATTTTATTTTTCTTTTATTTACTTTTCTTTATTTTAATTTCTTATTTATTTTTTTATATTTTATAATATATGTTAAAAACCAAAAAATATTTTAATTAATTATTTAAAACCTTTTTATTTAATATATTTAATCAAATTAATGATTAATTTTTTTAAATAATTATGTTTAACCTAATTAATTTTGTTAATTTCTTTCATGATATAAAAAAACCAAAATATGTGATTATTAGTTATTTTAAATATTTTTATTTAATACTAATTAATTAGATTACTAATTAATTCTATTAAATATTTATATTTAACTTGATTAATAATTTTTTTCCTTTGCTTGATTTATTTTAATTGTGTCATGCTTGATCTTATGTTCTTATTCTTTTGCTCACATATTTTTACCTATGATGCATTTTGATTTCATGTCTCATTTGCATGTTCAAACTCTTTCAAACAAATTCTTGATTTAATATCAAGCCATTTTTAAACACCATTGTAAGTCGATTGTTTTCGTGATCGTCATAAACCTCACATAGCTTCCTCTCGGGCTTTCTTACAATGAGACTTGTTTTACACCATACACTCTCATTTGCATGCATTTGTGTGATGGATTTAAGTTGCAATGGCTTGGTATTATCCCCATTTGAGAAAATGTACCCCCACTTCTATGACGAGTAATAATTTTATCGCTTTCTCTTTGCTTGCCTCCGCTTAGGTAGACTTTAATACAAGAATAAAATCAATTACTTTTTTTTCCAAAGAACACAAATAAGCTTGATCCAACGTCAAGCAATTTTCATAAAATCAATTAAATAGCACTTCCATAACCATCAACCCTTAACCTATTTCATTCCAAAGCATACTTGATCCACATATCAAGTCCCATAACCTCTTTTAAGTCGATTGCTTCATGCTTCGCCATCAACCTTACCCAATACCAATTAGGCCCCCCCTTTTCCATTTAGTTCAAACCATTACAATGTTTCAAATGTAAATTCAAACCTCGATCAACATCGAGTATTTTAAGTCAAATTAAACCACTTTATCATACTTAGACATTACTTCATTAAAAGATGAAAAAGGATATAGTCTCGAGCCTTCGATTATTCTCCTCGATTGTTTGGGTGCTAGTAGCCTTACTTACTATTTAAACAATTGGCTTATCTAAAAAACATTTAATCCGATGCAAATTCAAGTCATTTTCACAACTACTTAGACAAAAAACAAGTGGTCTAAAGCCTTCTATTCCCTTCCCTAATGCTTTGATACAAGGATCCTTCCTTGGCAATTCAAGTGTTCGTTGTTCTTTAAAACACTAAACCTTTACTTGAACATTATTCATTAAAGATGAAAAGGGAGATGGTCTGGAGCCTTCGATTTCTCTCCTCGATTGCTTGGGTACGAGTAGCCTTACTCATTACTTAAATAATTGCCATCTCTAAAACGAACCAACAAACCGTAGTCCCACGTGTCGCGGTGAGAATCGAAGGCCATAGTTATCAAATTAACTAGGCTCACAAATCTTAATTCACCACCGATCTTTAATTTATCCAAGGGAAGGGAAAAAGAACGAATAAACCCATAAGTATGCAATGCAATGCAATGCAAAGCAAAAGAGAATCTAAGGTTCGGGGGTTGGTTATACCTAGGGAATGTGCTAGCATCTTAAGTATCTATAGTACTCTACAGAAACCTCTTGTCTTATCGTGTTATTTGTTAAGTTGTTGTCTGTTTGCTAAGGGTGAAAAGAAAGGGAAGACCTAAGGTGTTATTCCTAAGTATGTTCGCCAAGACATCGTATTTCATGCCTACGTATCTTGACTAAAAGAATCAGAGCATTCGTAGTTCCCCTCACTAAGGGTAAACAAAGTTTGTTGATTGGTTTTAGGAGAAGAGACGAGTTGTTGTCTTAAGGAGAATACTCAACTTAAACCACCACAAACATGTGGAAGATGGATCTTTGCTTCACAATAAGAGAAGGGCTCTGACTCGGATATAGAATCGACGAGTATGCCACATACCTCTCTCAAGTGGAAAAGAAGTCAACATTTTTCTCAACTATGTCATGGGGTAGGAGAATCACATCTTAACTAGTGATGACTTATGTCTAATTCTCTCATGGGAGAAGAAGGGAACCTAATTATAGGTTATCTAAAGTTAAAAACATCCTAAGGGAAACTAGCCTAAGGATACAGACTAAGTGTTAGTCTAAAGGGAATAATCTAAGTGTATTCACTAAGGTAATCAACCTAAAGGGGAATAAGGATCAAGTAAAGAAATGAGAAGAATAAAAGGGAAATGCAAAAGATGTGCAATACACATTGAAGGTGCGAGAAAGACACAAGAATGGGGGGTTTGAATTGTGTATTTGCTCTTTTGACTACTTTTTGTTTCTTTTTGTTGAATCACTTAGGATTACATCAGAGTTCGTTGAGAGACTCTGACTGGCAACGTTACATTCAGACTTGCTAAGCATGAGGCTTCAGAACTAACAACAGTCTAAACATAAGATCCATTTCTCAGAACTTGTAGTGCGGAAGCTTATCAGAGTTAAGCTGCAAGGTTCTGACTTACTTGTGTAGGGTTCTGATACTCTATATAGAAACATAAATAAGAACATTAAGCATAAGAGTAAAGGACACACGATATATCCTGGTTCACCGCAAAGGCTAATCCAGTCCACCCTCCTCAGGTGATTTCGCCTTGAACATAAGGTCTTAATCCACTACAATCAATCTCGATTACAGATGCACGGGCAACAACCGGTGACTAACCACTTGCACAGCCGCACTGTGACTAACATATAATGAACCGTTCATGGATTTAACTTAATGAATATTACGAACATTGACATGCAGGTTCCAATCTTGCAAGATCTACTATTAGGCTTTCACAGCTAGACATTCAGGGATTCATCGCAATGAATATAACACTACTGACCCTATTTCAGGCTTTTCCCACAATGACATCTCGCCGTTGTCTTCTCGAGTCTCCGGTCACACTAACCACTCAAGGAATCCTAATTCACCAAGAATTAGTTATACAGGAGATTACAAAGATGCTTCTTAACAAGCAGATTGCTCATAAGTTTAAGTACAAAGAACACACAAGTGTTAAAGCAAGATGTGAGCAACAACTCCTTGCTATTCTAAGAAACTACAGAGATGTATAATGATTTGACAGTTGTTGACATCTTGTAGATCTTCTTCTTCTTCGTCTTCGGGGTGAGCAAGCTTTGAGCAACAACTCCTTGCTTCAGATCTTCAATGTAGCACTGACGAGAAGATGGTTGATGACTTGACTGATTTGCAATGTTGTCTTCTTCATTAACAGCTTCTATACCAATTCATTGTTGTTGTGTTGAATGATGATCTTTGAGCTTCAACGATAATGGCCATGTGCAAATGGTGATAACTTTGGATATTCTAAGTGTTACAACGAGAACTCACCGTTGTTGTTATCTTTACATAATGACTTGATTAATTCTTCATTCATGGCTAAATTGATCTGTGGACTGTATCGTCAATTAGAAGCAAATACTCTTTCCTTTTAAATAGCCCGGTAGAAATATTTCCGTTTAAAATACTGTTGGCTGTTGGAAAAGAGACGTTGTGTAATAATTAGCTGTACTGACACATCTCTTTTTTGCTGTGGGAGAAGTGACGGGATATATCTTTCTTGGGCGCCGTGTACAGTTACTCACAACGGTAACATGTGACTTCTGAACTTCAGAGGCTTCTGATGGTTAATGGAAGAAGCATGAGTAGAGTCTTCTTAACAGGGTATCTTATATGTCAAGTCTTCAGTTATTTGAAGAAGTCCATTAGGAATCAGTCTTCAAAACTTCAGCACTTGTCTTTGACCACGTTATCCTTTACTTCTTCAAGTCTTCCGAAACTTCAGAACTTGTCCATTAGGAATCTGTCTTCAGAGTCTTCAATACTTGATCTCCAGGACCCTAATCTTCAGAACACATAAGTCTTTAGAGTCTTTCTGTACTTGGTCTTCAGAGTCTTCCGCCTTCAGAACTTCAAGTCATGAGAGTCTTCAACACTTCGGTTCTCTTCTTCAAGAGCTTCGCAATCTTCAGAATCTCGATCACTTTCATAGAGCATCCACAAGAGCATTGCATTAGCAATATCGGCATCCTTGGATCTGACTGATCATGATCAGATACAGAAGCGTTGTTGCTTCTTGCGACTTGTGTCACACATAGTAGCTTCGCATATTATCAATTTCGCTCATCAGGCTGGTGCTTGTTGGATCTGATAATTTCTATGAATATGATCTGCACACAACACATGTTAGAACATAAAATGGTTCTTTCACAAATACGTATTGTTATCATCAAAACATAGATTGACTTGTAGAGACAATTCTTGCTCTCACAATCTCCCCATTTTTTATGATGACAAAACCAAGTATTTTGATTGAACATTTTATACATGGTAATCACCAAAACAAACATATTCAGAGTCTAGAACAACAGCTCCGCCTGAATTTGTTATCCTTAAAGTTTTATCTGTGATCATCTAGAATCTTATCTGATCCAAAGACATACAGAATAACAACTTGAGTTGCCAAAACGAAGAATAGAAAATGACTACTTCTCTATCTTATTTTTAAGAAAACAAAGAGTCTTCAGCATCTGGACTAGATCATCAGAACTTCCATCTTCAGATCTTCAGAACTCAGTTCCTTTGTGGTCGTATCAGAGCTTGTAATCTTCAGAGTCTTCTGAAGCATTTCTACTTTTCAGCAGATTCATTTGAGCACGAACAGATCAGTTCTTATCTGATAACATAGCCTCGCTATTCATCAGAGACAGACACTGTCTTTCAAGAAACTCCCCCTGAGTTTCAGACTTTGTGAAGATTATAGGATTTATCATTTGAATCTTCTGGGTAGTCTCCCCCTAATTTCTATAAGTCAGATATTGGGATCTTTCATAACGTAGTTCAGGAATATTAAGTTTTAATCACCAATAAAGATCATGACTTTTCAGAGTTTGACTTTTGAACACAGGTCTTCATCTCAGAACCTTGTTATTGTCACAACTCAGTGGTTCAGCAAAGCTTGATTTTTTATCAGATACCAATTGAAGGTTAATACTTGTGATCAAT
This sequence comes from Lathyrus tuberosus, assembly GCA_022829125.1. Lineage (NCBI taxonomy): Eukaryota > Viridiplantae > Streptophyta > Magnoliopsida > Fabales > Fabaceae > Lathyrus > Lathyrus tuberosus. Next base: position 11,824,884 of record JALAZF010000101.1, on the reverse strand, counting down.
CAACGCTTGATTCTGAATTTGGTACTCATGATTTGATTCTGGTATGATATCACGTGATGTGTTGAGTCTTATACCAGAGTATGTTGAGTCTGATACCAAGTGAAGAATTTCTTCTCATACCACTTGAGAGGTATTTCCTTAATGTGCTGAATTGATACCAATGAAGGTATTTGATAATAATTCACAGCTTTGCTCTGATTGATGAGTCTGATACTAATCTTTGTGTACTGAGTCTAATTACCAATTATTGATTTAGTCTGATACCAAATCGTTTCCATTTCAATTGGTTCCTGGTAAACATCAGAACTATTTGTTCTTGGATCTTCAATCCGGATCTTCAGACATCTCTTTGTCTTCTGATTTGCACCGTTCTTCTGAGTAAGCATCTTGAGATGTATACTTTGTCTTGACTGCTTTCAGAGTTTTCTTCTTCTGATTCTTGCGTTCTGAATTTCATATTTTTAGATAGCTTACATCTTCTGAACCAAGTGAGACAGAGATCACAATAAACTTTGACTTTCAGACAATTCTCAACTTCTGAACAGTACTGGGTAGATCTGATTCTAAACACATGTTTACGAAGTGTACTTCACTGTTCTTCTTTCTTAACCTGTCTTAGAATGCCTAGTGAACTTGTTTAGAGTTCCTCGGATAGCATCAAACAACAAACATTAGTAGTAACACATTTTTATGTGAGTACTTTGTTTGAGTTTTTTATGTGAGTACTTTGTTTGAGTTCTGCATTCTTTTAGATTTCCTTTTCTCAATCAAAATCATTATATTTCTCCCCCTTTTTGACATCATCAAAAAGTGCTAGAGCATATGGGCATTTAAGAATTTAAGCATATCAAAATCATTATATATTCTGGATATGTTAAACAACATAGAACATAGAGCCAGCATTTGAGCAGTTAATAATAATCTGCGTCATTTAGTGATAACCATCAATAACCATAGCATATTCATTTTAAGGACAATTAGATGGAATTATTTGATTACCAATTGAAGGTTTTAGATCATCTGTAGAGATTAATTATAGCATTTTATTTATGAACAATCAGATAGAAACATCAACATAAAATAGTTTTAAAATGCAGAGCATAGGTTGAGCTTAATCTTGAAAAGTTCAAGATAACCAAAACATAGATATTTCATTTGATAACCTTAACAGGAGCACATATAGTAGGAAACAGCATATCAAGACAGAAACCTTATAACTTAATTCTATTTCTCCTTAGGAACTTCCAGATAGATTTGTAAGATCTATGGGTGAACATTCAGTGGTTGCTCCTAAGTGGTTTAGCCTAGTAATCACATTTTGAATTTCTAGAATTCGAGATACGGCTCTTCCATACGGGATGCAAGGAGAGGGTTTGTTTCAAGACAAAAGAATTTGTTCTTTCAGGTGATTAAACATAGTTAGTGGAAGGTTTAATTTCCTTCTGTAGATCAAGAGGAAGATGAATAGTCTATCTGAATGGGTTAGCACTTGTTTTCCTTCTTCTCTAGGTCGAAGGTTTGTTTCCATTATTCTGTTCCAGACTTTAGCTGAGGGTTTGAGTGTGGAGACACAATTGGAGGCACCATTTCCATTGTGAATTTGGCAGATGAGATCATTGAAGATGGTTCTTTCCTTGTAGTCTTCAATGGTGTCACCGTTTTCATCACACTTGATTGCTTGTGCAATGACAGAGGGTTTAATTACCACTGGAATTCCAGAGACAACTGACTGAATGATGTGCTGGTTATACATATTAGAAAACACATCAGCATTTGCCCAAAATTCTTTAACAAGATCTGTGTAAATAAGACCTGGAAGCATCTCAAGATAACCTTCCCATTTCTGACACTTTAGTTCGGACAGAGTTCTTGTAAAGCCAAATTCTTTGAGAGAATTGGGGTTCATAGAGAATTCATTTAGGATTCTTAACTCAGAGATTTCACTCTTAGTAGGTTTTGGATGAGAGTTGAACATTCTAGAGGGAATACTAAAGGGAGACACAACTGAGATGATTTTGAATAATGGGTCGAGGAGTGAACAAGGTGCCTTAAAATAGACAATGAATATAGATAGTCAAATAAATGCTGGTGACTCCAATCGTCAGATTTGTTATTTCCTAGACATTTTAAGCTAGATGTGACTAGGTTAAGGGGTTGATACTGGCACTGAGTCTGACAGTTAATCATTCTTGGAAAGACCAAGAGATTATGCATGTACTTCGTTAATTAATTCTTGACAATAGTCAAAGCTTCACAATGAGTGCATATGTAAGAGAGTATTACTAGTGGTGAAGCATAGAGACGCGTTTTCTTCTTTCAATAGTATTAATCTTATATGTATAATAAGTGCACATGCATAGGTGTAGGCATAAGGAATTCAAAGTAACACATACTTCATTAACTTAGTTAGAAGTTACACAGTATGAGCATATGAACTTAATGAGTCATTACATGCTAATAACTTAGACAAGTAATCTTCTAATTTTATGAGAACCATCTACTGTCGAAGATTTCACAAAACTTCCTATCCAGAGCAGTGTCTGGTCCACACCGAATTCTACAAATCTCTTGCATAATACCAGCTCTGAAGAGTACTTCAGATAAGACTCTTCCGTAGGGAATGAATGACTTATCCATTGATCTTGACATAAAAATTGATTCCCTTAGATGATCACAGATTATTTGAGATAGATCAATAGGAGTTGGCCTAAGGAGACATATGATGAGGAGCTTATCATCATGATACAGAAGGTCTTTGTTTGAATTGTAAGGCTTTATATTAGTTAAGATGAATTTGAACCATCCTCTGGCAATAGGCGCAAGTTTTTCAGGATTTGTGGGTTCAAATACTGATCCTTTATCAAACATATATTGCATTTCAGCATCAGAGGTGCATCAAATGGATGCATGGTTGGGAGTGACACCTCCTAGTGGAAAGTCAATGGCTTCAGAGATTTTTGTGGCACTGATGGTGATTGGAAGACCATAAACGTCAGAAGAGATAGTCAGACCATTACTGCTAACAGAGGCATTAATCCAATAAGATTTTAAGAGGTTCGAATAAATTGAGCCTCTTAGCATATGAATGTATCCATTCCAATTTTGGAAGTAAATACCAAGATGAAAATCATAATCAGTATCCACTGGATTTGGTCGTTTTTCATTGATGACTTCAAGGAGATCATCATTGCCAAAGAAGGTTATTGGAGTCATTTTGGATTGAGTTTGAATGAAAGGAATATTATGACTAGTGGTGAAATCTTCCGGAAGGGTTATGGTTTTAAATAGACGAGTGGAGGAGTTTGGGCTAGATAGGTCAATAACTGAGAGTGACTTAAGAGGATTGGAATTCTTAGGAGAGGTCCAAGGAAGAGGACATCTAAGCAATTTGTTATCCTAGGGAAGATCCAAGAGATATATATGCACTTATTTCTTAGCCAAAGTTAGGTGGATACACTAACTGCTTTATGAGGTCATTAATTCTAGACGACACACTTTCGAATTTCAAGGTTTTTTTATTTATTTATTAAACATTAGAAGGCACATAGTCGAGAATGCAAGCAAAGAGGTTTTTTTACTATTTCCAACACTTAAAGGGAATCCTAACTTGTCAGAGCATAATTATTCCTGCTTAAAGCCAGTAGCTTAGGTGAAGAGCTATTTTGGTCAAGGTAGCACGTTTCCCTATTCCGAGACTGGACAGATATCATTTAATGTGAGTAAATCAAGGAGATTTTGATGGCTGCGAGGAAATTTAATTGAACATCCTGGTTTCATAGATTAACTAGGTCAGGTAAAAGGGCTCTAAGAGAGAGAGAGAGTTAGGTCTGGAATAGGAGTACTAGTTGAAGTGTACTTATAGGTTATAGGAAGTGATCACGCAGAGTGAATGACATGATGCGGAGAATCTTACATATGTGGCCGTTTATACTTTAACTATTTCAAAAAGGCATAAGCAGACACATACGAAAAAAAAGGAATTTTTTTTTAATTACTTTTTCGAAACCTAACACATCATAAACAATGAGGTTTAATAAAGTGATTTTGGTTGTTATTATGAAAGTAAGTCATAAATGAGGGACGGATGGTACCTAAAAATTTTTACAGACTAATCTGAATACCTTTTCATCTTGACTCTGATCTTTCCTTTTCTGAGTGAACTACTGAGGTTTCTTGGATTCTTCAAGATTTTCTTACATTCTGGTTTCTGAAGAATATGAATATTTTTCGATCATCGTTTTTCATCCTCAACTTCCTTCAGAGAGAGCTATCAGATATTGTTGAATTATGTAAAACTCTGAGTCTGAGCAATGTGGATATCTCCTACATTCTGATCATAAGAATCTAGACTGCTTACGAGGTTATGAGCTAAAGAGAATTGATTGACGTCTTCTGACTATGTTTCTTCAACGATAACAGATTATGTCCAAGTATCATCAGACATGCATGTAGCACAATTTGCATGACACTTCTTGATCTCACAATGCTGTTTTAACCTGACTATAGACTTAGTCCATCAAAGATCAACAACATATCTTCTTTCAAAAGAATGTCAACTGATCAGCAACTTAAATCCTTTTGACTTCAAGAGATGACTTTAGTTAATCCATCAACTTGAACATCTTCTGATTTCGGATTAAAGTGGTTCTGAGGAACTTATCAGATAGAATTTGATCAATAACATTAGTTTTAACTTAGATAGAATCCCAGGTTTATACTTTCCAAGAAAATAATATTCAGTACTTCATTGAGTCTTTCAACATTAAGATTTAAATGTTGAATCATTTTTAAGAGTTTGAATTCTTCAGATTTTCTGACTTCAACAGACTTCACTTTGAAGTTCAACGCCATGGAACAATAATCTTTCTTCTTTACATGAGGAAGTTCTGAATGAGCTTTAACCGAGGAAGTCAAGGGTGGACCTAGTCTGTTTCTTGAAAACATCTTAGGAGCTAATAGAGAGTTATTCTTCAGCAGCCCAGATTTCCTGTCTTCTGATAATTCAACCTTGAGAAAATATGTGGTTCCTCTGCACGTATCTTCCAAGATGAGCATTCAGCAGATACTACTCCTTATCTGATGAGTCCTTCTAATCAGCTGATTCTTCAATCTTCAACAAGGCTTTAGGTGAGAAAAGATTTTGTTGATCAGCAAAGCTTCCAGAATCAGTGATTTGCTTAAGTAGTCAGATTGATTATAATTTTATACACAATCAACTTCTGAACTCTTACAAAAATTGTAAGTGGATTTCAATCTTACCCAGAGTATTTATATGCACCGCATCCGAATCTTTTTCTGACACTGTTAGGTGTTTGATATCCATCAATAACATAACCGGAGCTCTAATACCAATTGAAGGTGCGAGAAAGACACAAGAAATTGGGGTTTAAATTGTGTATTTGCTCTTTTGACTACTTTTTGTTTCTTGTTGTTGAATCACTTAGGATTACATCAGAGTTCGTTGAGAGACTCTGACTGGCAACGTTACATCCAGACTTGCTAAGCATGAGGCTTCAGAACTAACAACAATCTGAACATAAGATCCATTTCTCAGAACTTGCAGTGCGGAAGCTTATCAGAGTTAAGCTGCAAGGTTCTGACTTACTTGTGTAGGGTTTTGATACTCTATATAGAAGCATAAATAAGAACATTAAGCATAAGAGTAAAGGACACACGATATATCCTGGTTCACCGCAAAGGCTAATCCAGTCCACCCTCCTCAGGTGATTTTGCCTTGAACACAAGGTCTTAATCCACTATAATCAATCTCGATTATAGATGCACGGGCAACAGCCGAAGACTAACCACTTATACAGCCGCACTATGACTAACATACAATGAACCGTTCAGGGATTCAACTTAATGAATATAACGAATATTGACCTGTAGGTTCCAATCTCACAAGATCTATTGCTAGGCTTTCACAGCTAGACGTTCAGGGATTCATCGCAATGAATATAATGCTACTGACCCTATTTCAGGATTTTCCCACAATGACATCTCGCCATTGTCTTCTCGAGTCTCCGGTCACACTGACCACTCAAGGAATCCTAATTCACCAAGAATTAGTTATACAAAAGATTACAAAGATGCTTATTAACAAGCAGATTACTCCTAAGTTTAAGTACAAAGAACACACAAGTGTTCAAGCAAGATGTGAGCAACAACTCCTTGCTATTCTAAGAAACTACAGAGATGTATAATGATTTGAGAATTGATGACATCTTGTAGATCTTATTTTTCTTCGTCTCCGGGGTGAGCAAGCTTTGAGAAACAACTCCTTGCTTCAGATCTTCAATGTAGCGCTAACGAGAAGGTGGTTAATGACTTGACTGATTTGCAATGTTGTCTTCTTCATCAACAACTTCTATACCAATTCATTGTTGTTGTGTTGAATGATGATCTTTAAGCTTCAACAATAATGGCCATGTGCAAATCGTGATAGCTTTGGATATTCTAAGTGTTACAATGAGAACTCATCGTTGTTGCTATCTTTACACAATGACTTGATTAATCCCCATTCATGGCTAAATTGATCTGTGGACTGTATCGTCAATTAGAAGCAAATACTATTTCCTTTTAAATAGCCCGATATAAATATATCTTTTTGAAATACTGTTGGCTATTGGAAACATTGTGTAATAATTAGCTGTACTGACACATCTCTTTTTTGCTGTGGGAGAAGTGACGGGATATATCTTTCTTGGGCGCCGTGTACAGTTACTCACAACGGTAACATGTGACTTCTGAACTTCAGAGGCTTCTGATGGTTAATGGAAGAAGCATGAGTAGAGTCTTCTTAATAGGATATCTTATATGTCAAGTCTTCAGTTATTTGAAGAAGTCCATTAGGAATCAGTCTTCAAAACTTCAGCACTTGTCTTTAAGCACGTTATCCTTTACTTCTTCAAGTCTTCCGAAACTTCAGAACTTGTCCATTAGGAATCTGTCTTCTGAGTCTTCAATACTTGATCTTCAGGACCCTAATCTTCATAACACATAAGTCTTCAGAGTCTTTCTGCACTTGGTCTTTAGAGCCTTCCTCCTTCAGAACTTCAAGTCATGAGAGTCTTCAACACTTCGGTTCTCTTCTTCAGGAGTCTCGCAATCTTCAGAATATCGATCACTTTCAGAGAGCATCCACAAGAGCATTACATTGGCAATATCGACATCCTTGGATCTGACTGATCACGATCAGATACAGAAGTGTTCTTGCTTCTTGCGACTTGTGTCACACATAGTAGCTTCGCATATTATCAATTTCGCTCATCAGGCTGGTGCTTGTTGGATATGATAATTTCTATGAATATGATCTGCACACAACACATGTTAGAACATAAAATGGTTCTTTCACAAATACATATTGTTATCATCAAAACATAGATTTCCTTGTAGAGACAATTCTTGCTCTCACACACATGACAATATAGTCAACCCAAAAAGTCCTCCATTTGGACCAACAACAGAGGCAACCAAAACATCAGAAGAATGTAGATGATGGACATCAAAAGTCATAGTCAAAGATAGATGATAAATATCAACATGTGAAATAGGTAATATAACAACCAATCAACTTGTCAAGCAAAGTATCACATCACGGGTCAAGTATGTATCATGTCAAGCACAGATGAGAAACAAGAATGCATAAAGCACATAAGGACATGAAACCCTAATCAGACATTATCAATTAAGGCACCGAAGCACAAAGGGATCAAACAAGATGAAAACCAAAGGAGGTCAGTAACTACATCATCACACATTCAACACCTTTCAGAGATTGAGAAATGAGCACAAAGACATCAAACAATCATCAAAGCATAGCCACATACATGCAAATAACAAGCTCACACAAAACAAGGCCCAACATGGTTCAAACATTGAAGTTAAAGCATACAACCAAGATGGGGCAGTAGCATAAACATCATCATCAACTCAAGATCACACTCAAAATGTCAATAAAGAAATAACAAACTTCATATTAAAAACATGCATCAAAACTAAGCATCCATCAATCCAAATCACCCATCAAAATGAAACAAACATACAAAGCAAGTTAATGAGGTAAATGGTCAAGCAAAAAGTATTGAAACAAGGGAATTCATAAGTTCAAACTTGGTATTTCAAGACATCTAAAAGCACCAAGCATCAAAACATTCATACAAGAAGCATGTCCAAAAGATTAGGTCAAAACAAACCAAAATCATGTTCAAAGTAAACCTAACTTAAGGCATCAATGAAAATTAGTAAAATGACCAAATAAATTCAAATGAGAGGCTCTACCTAATGGCTATATTCTCAAGAATATATGTGGAAAATATCTCTAAAGGAACTGCACAAATGCTCACACAAAATAAATCAACAAGCTTAGGATTTCCTACTAGTCGAGCATGAATCGAGGGTCACAAAAGTCAAATGCAAGTCAATCTAAATAACATCATCAAAGGCCAGAAAGCATACCCAAACATCATCACATCATGTATCCAAACATTACAAAAAATTGGCTCAAGCAAAAGTGTTTAAGGTATCAAAACACAAAACCCTAATCTAAGGGTACTTTAGGAAACACTCTTTTTAAAATAATCAAAATAAAATAAAAAAGATAATTTTTAAAAATAAAAATGTGATAAAATAAATAAGACATCAAAGTATTTGAAATATATTTTTGGGAATTTTTTTAATGAAGGAAATATCAAAATAAATTAAGGAAAGAAAATAGAAGAAAAAATAAATAAATAATAAAAGGGACAAACTTAGGGGTGCAAAAGTAGAAAACAGAATGAACTAGGTTTGTGTTAAAGCACGCTTGGGCCAGAAATTATGGGGGTGTCAATATCAATTTGCTAGGCCCAAGATCAATTGAACCCAGAAATCAAACAAAAAAGGAGCCACGCGTGCAGCTCATTAATGCGTTGGCATCTACTCAGCGCCATGAGGACGGACATGCAGGATGAGACATGGTCGAACACCACCCTAGCAAAAACAAGTGAACCAGACGTCAGAGCCCTAGCTCCGATTGTCTTCTCCGGCGACGGTCGCCGAAGCTGGTTTAAAACCACCATCAAACTTAAAACCAAGAGCTCCCTCCCCCTCATTTTTTCACGCTGGTTCCATTTTTAGCCCTATTTTCCCTTAAAACTCACTCTAACGCATTGAAATCAAGCCACACAATTCAAACACTCATTTTGCAACTCTCACGAACGAGGACAACAAGCAGTAAAAAATGTTCTATATTACCTCAGGACCTCAAATATGCAAAAAGGGAACACATTACACGTGTAGCATGGGAGAAAATGGAAAAGGAAGTATTACCCCAAAAACAGAGATCTGTAGCTTCTGACCTTGCTCTGAACTTCCACTAAACCCTTCCTTTTTCTTCCTTGAACTTGGAGAATGGTGATAGTGAAGAAAAAATGATGAACCAAGCCTTGCAAAAGAGGATTCGAAGAGAGAAAAAGTTGAGTGAGAGAGAGCTTTTAGGGTTCTGATTTTAAGCAAATGAAGTGGTTGCCCTCTTTACTAGGGTTTTTGTGACTTTATACCAATGTATTATTGTGGTTAAAGGAGGTGGTTCATGATTTGTGTACAAAATTGAAAAATAAATGGTGGATAATGGTGTGGTACGCATGACATATGGTGAGGTGGTTTTTTGGTTGTTATTTGTGTGCCAAGAATGGTCAGAGAAAGAGAGTGGATGAAGCACCTTGTTCTGCAAGTCTTTAGGAGGTTTGTCTTTTCCTTCTCTTGGCAATTATGTTCAAAATATGTGCACATGGTACAAGACTTGGTTTAGTCACTTATGGCAATGTTTGGTGAGGTAGGAATGAGGTATCATGCGCATGAAGTAGGATTGGAGTGAGGGATGCATGAAAACTTATAATATGCATGAATATGTTACAATATGGTATGCATGATTCTCCATCCATGTAGCTCACTTTGGTCCATCATAACTTTATGGATTTTGATCCAAATTTCTATATCTTTGGCTCAATGAAAATTAGGGAATTTAGGGAACAAATTTTATGTTTGCATGACCTTGAAACAATGCTTGGATCCATGAGAAAAGTTGAGTTTAAAGTGTGTCCACAAATATGTCAAAGGTAACTTAGAAATTTTTTTAAGTCATGGAACTTTGACAACTTAGAAACCTTGACTTTGGAGCCTCATAACTTGAGTTCTATTGATCCAATGGAAGAGTTCTTGTTATCCATGGAAAGCTTGGAAGAAGAGGAACAAAATTCATGTGGGAAGAAAATTGATTTGAAGCTTGGAAGTCCATTAAAAATGTTCTTGAAGTTTGCCTAAAAAAGTTGGACATCATGATCACCCTAACTTCAAAACATCATAACTTGAGTTATGTTGTTCCATTGGAGGAGTTCTAGGTATGTATGAAAAGCTTGGATGACATACAACAACTTTCATGTGGAAAGGAAAATGAATTGGAGCCTAGAACCATGAGAAAGAAAGCTTTGAAAACTCACCCTCCAAGTTAAAATTCTATACTTAGAAAAATTCTAAGTACAAAATGCCAAAATCTTGTTTTTCCTAACTTTGGGCTCTCATAACTTGAAATCCATGCATTTTTTTAGGATACACCCACATTGACAAAGTTGTAGTATGGAAAGAGCTCTTCAAAGTGGTCTTTGAACCAAGGAAAATGGATGTGTGGATTGTGAGTTATGACCTTGGCAAGTTGGCATGAAATCACTTATCATCCATAACTTAGAAAAATTCAACTTTCTTCTGGTTGCCCTTTTTGGAAGTAACCTCCAAATTCTTGATTTTTCTTGATTGATTATGACCCAAAACACATGTTATCATCATTCATGACTTGAGGGAGCCCTCTTGACCTTCAATGAAACCAAACTCTTGAACCAATTAAATACAATTGATGGACTCCAATGGCACATTTGTATGTCTTGAATCATGTCCTAAGGCTTGAGATCATGTCTTGACCCTTGAAGTCAAAGATTTTAGTTGACTTTGGTTGAAAATCCTAGCTTCATGACTTGATGGACTTGACCTTTGAAGAACTTGATATGAGGCCATTTTGTGCTTGTCATTTAATGGAGATGAGACTCTTGGGAATGTGAGAACCTGCTTGGTTGATGATACACTCAAAATTGACTGACCAATCCTTGAGGCTCTTTGGAGTAAACCTTAATCCATTGATGAACAAAAGCAAATAACATAAAGTTAAAAACATGGGTTAGCTATGCATGTATGATTGACCTAAAATGATGCAAAAAGAGGTGGGATCTTAGGGTAAGAAATTAGGGTGTGACACCAAGAACTACAGACGCTCTGATTCTTCACTTCACAATAAAGATACGTAGGCACAAGGGCCCCAATCCTTGGCGATCACCCTAATAAAAAACCACCCATTTTCCCTTGGCAAACAAAACCTTTTTTCTCTTACATTTTCACATTATTCGCTTAGAAGAAAACAAATAAACATAAGTTAATATTCAATCACAAATCCGACTATGAGGTTCCCGTTGGGTACAACGGACGTGAGGGGTGCTAATACCTTCCCTTTGCGTAACCAACTTCCAAACCCGAATTTAGTTGCGAAGACCATTTTACTTTCCTAAAGGGTTCATCGATATTTTCCTATTCCTCCTTAGAATAAATAAAGTTCGGCGGCGAATCTGTTCGAACTAAATTTTTTCGCGTCCACCGCGAATGATCTTATTTTTTCTAGGTACGACAGATGGCGACTCTGCTGGGGATCATATTGCTCCGTGCAAGAGAGAGTCAAGCCTAACTTATTTTGATTTGTGATGAAAATTAGCTTCGCTTATTTTTTTTTCTTTTCTTGTTTTGTTTCTCTTAATGTTTGTTTGATTGTTTGATTGTTTATTATCTATTTACTTGCTTATCTTTGTTGTTTATGCAATTATTATTTCTTGTGAAACTTTTGGGGCTCTCTGATTATTGGTGATTTGTGAGATAAGCTCTCTACCCGAGTTTGAGAAAAACATAGGATTAAGATGATGGTTGTGTAGTAGAGGCCCGCGAGGAGCCTTCCTCGTTGGGACGATACGAAACCCTGCTGAGAGTAGATTTTCTTAATGATGTTATTGTCTGACGAGCCTTCGTCAAGGTGATAATGTTTTCAAGTTGGATCGATGACTCTAAGGACCTTTTAACCCGTTCAATCCATGGTGGTTGTATAGTGTTAACTCACAAGGAGCCTTCCTTGTTGGGTTAATGCGAAAGCCCCAATCTGATGAGATCCCTTGAACGTATCACTATCCTGACAGTGATATTTTCAACCTCGACCTATGACTCTGAGAACCCTTATTAGAAACCTTGGAATCAATAGTTGTTTAGTAGAAGCTCACGAGGAGCCTTCCTCGGTGGGACGATACAAAAACCTCACATAGAAGAGATCATTTCAAGGATGTTATTGTCTGATGAGCCTTCGTCATGGTGATAATAACTTTGAGGAAGATCCATGACTCTAGGCACCTACCCGTTTTAGAGCCTACCCATGGGGTTCCGATAATCAGAGATACCTGTTGTTACGCTTCAACCTCAGAATTGATTGTATCTGTGGTCCTAAATCCACGCATAAACATTTCATGTTCATAACATAGCATTCATATTTTTTATTTCCAGGGAATCTAAGAATTACGTTACAGGAATTCAGAAATCATGGGATCAAACACTCGAAGCAATTACACATGCGGTTTCAAGAAGCCTAAATTGGATGGTTTGTGTGATTTGGTTTCTCGAATACATGTAGTGTTCATAATTAATTTTGGGAGAGACTATGGAAAACTAATCCGCATTTTGAATCAAGAGGTGGATCACCGAGTGCTCGTCACTTTGGCATAATTTTATGACTCGCCATTGAGATGTTTTACATTTCAAGACTTTCAGCTAGCACAATATTGGAAGAGTCTGAGGGTTTGGTTGGCATTCATATGAAAAACAAGTTGCCGTTTATGGAAGTGGATATGTCTCTAAAGGATGAAGTCATAGCCAGTGCTTTCCATATGCAAAAGAAGGATGTTACTGCTAATTGGAAAGTCAAAGGAGGTGTTAAGGGGTTCCCACTTAAGTTTCTTATGGATAGGGCCAATACTTTTATAGAAGTTCAAAGTTGGGATGCTTGCTACGCTATTTTTGCCTTGGCTATTCATGGAATAGTCTTATTCCCTAATTTAGATGACTTTATAGACATGACTCCCATCAACATCTTCCTAACAAAGAACCTTGTACCAACTCTCTTGGTAGATGTTTTCTATTATCTGAGCTAGAGAAATGAGAAGAGGGGAGGGATAATTGATTGTTGTGCCCCTCTCTTGCACAAATGGTTGTGGATGCGTTTACCAAAAAAAGGGTCGTTTATGGATCGAGTTGATGATAGTTGGGCCCAAAGGATGGGATCCCTTAGATCTGCTGATTTCTCTTAGTATTCTCAAGATTATGATGAGGTTATATCTAGCTGTGGTGAATTCCACAATGTTCCATTATTGGGACCCGGGGTTCTATCAATTCCAACTTTGCTTTATTTGTAAGACAACTTGGGTATCCAATGGTGGGACCTCCTGAAGAGAAAGACTTAGAGGCCTTCCTGATGTACGATTTGGGAACCAAAAATCCCGATTTGTTCAAGAAGATCAAGAAAGCTTGGGGGAGTATCAAGAGAAAAGGAAAAGTCGACTTAGGAAGAAGAAATAGTACCACAAAGGAACCCTACTTTCAATGGGTTAAGGAGAGGGTGAAGGTAATCAAAATTCCTTTTGATATAAAGATGCTTATGCCTCTTCCTAAACCTAACCCTACTCATGTCCCGATTGAGGAAGCTGAAGGGCTAAAAGCTACCATAGCTAAGTTGGTAAAAGAGAATGAAGAGCTGCAAGCAAAACTTCATCATGTCACAGAAGAAAAGAACAAGATGAAGTAGGAGCTTGACCGGAAGAATAATCATCTTGGAGCAATCGAAGAGAAGGTTGAGGAGGTGGAACTTAAAAGGAAAAATACTAAGGTGTGCATTGATCAGGCCGATAGTCGTTTAAGTGACCTTAAGGAAGAGATGAAACATGCTTTGAGGGAATGTCATAAGAACGAGGATTAGTGGCTTCGTGTAACTCAAGAGAATAAGAAGTTAAGAGATGAGCTTGGGGCCGAAGTTAAAGAACTCACCGCTTTTCTCCGCCACTCAAGGGAAAATGAAGCAAGATAACGTCATCTAGGAGGTCTTTTGTAACTTTTTCAGCAGCCTCCGCTTTCTTGGGAGACTGTCTATGCCTACGTTGAACTACGACCCTAGCGGTATGATCTATGGTCAGCTGATGGCGGGCAACATTGGGGTCTAGCCCGAGCATCTCTAAAGCGCTCCATGCGAACAAGTCAGCGTTTTCCCTTAGGCAGGCATTTAGCTGCTTCCTTGCTAAGTCGGGGAGTCCCATGTCGATCTCACGCCTTTGTCTGGGTCATTACCAAGGGGAATAAGCTCAAACTCGCCATCTGGGATGGGGCGCATAGGATGGAGAGGTTCCCCGTTGTTACCCGGTGTTGGAGAAGCATTTGATGCTGCTTCGTTCTGCTTTTACTCATTAGTGAAGCAACTGTCGAGGTCAGTTGAGTTGACGCGAGGCAACTGCTTCTGCTCCTCGGACTGAGCTGGCTTGTTGGCAGTCTTGGGTGTCATATTGACCGAGTTCTGTCCCTTTGTGCCTGCTTCGAAGCATCTTCTCACGGCTTTAATGTCCCCGTGAAGAGTGTCAACGCGACCCCTAGTTGTATAATACTTTATCTTCAAATGGACCGTGGATGAAACGATGGTCAGCTCAGATAGAGTTGGTCTTCCTAGGATGCACTGGTACAGAGATGGGCACTCGATGACCAGGAAATGGACCTTGACTTGTCTGGCGGTTTCCTCTACCCAAAGGTGACAAGCAGCTCGACATAGCCCCATGCTTAGTGATCGTGCCATTGAAGCTGTTGGTTCTTGGATTGGCTAGAATTTTGGTAAAACAAAGTTGTTCAATGTTGAAGTCACATGGGTGATGTCTTAACATTGAGTCTTAACATTGGTTTATGTTAAGAAGTTAAATTGCTGAAGTTGTGATGTCTGATGTCACATGCGATGTTGTGACATCAGGTCTGCAGAAGATTAATAACATCAGGTTTAGTGATGTTGTTAGGGTTTGCGTTTTAGCTGGATTTTGGGAGATCTGTTAGTCTCATTGGTTGCGGATATCTTGGGATAGATATTTTCTGTTACAAACAGATTTGATACAGATTTGTAGGAGGTTTAAAAGCTGAAGATTTAAGAAGATTTTGAGAGAGAAAATCTGTTTTGAAGATTCAGTTTTAAATAACAAATCAGGTCAGATATTGTAGCAGGTCCAAGCCCAATTCAAAGAGCTATATAAAGCGCGTCAGTACTGAAGGAAAAGTAACGAAGAAAGAGAGCTAAAGACTGAGAGTCATTTTGTGTCTTCGTGTATGTGTTGTAAACCATTCTAGTGTGAATTGGTATTGTTGTTTTGAGTTGTTCTTGATCAAAGCTGTGAAGCAGAATCAAGTTGTGTTTTTCAAAGTGTGTGATCTTTGAATTATATCACTGAAGTGATTTAGGGATTGAGTAATGTTCTCATACTTAAGTGGTCTCTTAAGTAGAAGGTTCATTAAGTAGTGATTAAGTTTAGGAGATGTCAACTGGGTTGTTGAGTCTGTAAATTAATACTACTGATAGTGAAATTCATCCTTTGCTTAGTAGCCCCCAGGCGTAGGTAGTTAGACCGAACTGGGTGAACAATTCATTGTGTTGATTTATTGCTTGTTATTGCATTGTCCATTGCAGAGTGTGTTGTTGTGACATCACACGTAACATCACATATCTGGTACCAGAATTTTAATTAGTATCAGAGCCTGGTTTCCTGCTCTGCATCTGGGTGAGATCTAGGGCTGATACTTTCTGGTAAAGATGGACAAGGAAGTTGGTGGATTTGTGAATAGACCACCTATTTTGGATGACTCTAATTATGATTCTTGGAAACCAAGGATGATCACCTTTTTGAAATCCTTGGACAGCAGGGCTTGGAAGGATATCATAAAAGAATGGAAAGCACCTGTTGTGTTTGAAAAAGATGATGTTGGGAAAGATAAAGAGGGCACCTCAAAGCTGAAGCCTGAAGAAGAATGAACCAAGGAAGAAGATGTGTTTGCCCTTGGTAACTCTAAAGCCCTAAATGCTATCTTCAATGGAGTTGATAAGAACATCTTCAGGTTGATCAACTCATGTGAAGTTGCTAAGGAAGCATGGGATATTTTGAAGGCTACACATGAAGGAACATCTAGAGCTAAGATGTCAAGACTTCAGCTTCTAACATCAAAGTTTGAAAGTCTAAAGATGAAGAAAGATGAGACTATCCATGACTTCCACATGAGTATTCTTGAGTTGTCCAATGCATCCAGTGCTCTTGGAGAAAAGATGTCAGAAGAAAAGCTTGTAAGGAAAATCCTTAGGTCCCTTCCTAAGAGGTACAAGATGAAGGTGACTGCAATTGAAGAAGCTCAAGACATCAGCAAAATGAGGGTTGGTGAGCTTATTGGATATCTTCAAACATTTGAGCTAGGGTTAAGTGAAGAAGAACCTGAGAAGAAGTCCAAGAGTATAGCTTTAGTTTCCAGTTCTGATGAAGCCAAGAAAGGGAAAGAGGATGATTCTCAGGAGGAGCTGTCTCAGGCCATTGTTATGCTGGGAAGACAGTTTAACAAGGTTTTCAAGAGGATGAATCAGAACCACAAACCTAATGTCAAGAACATCTCCTCTGACATCAACAAGTCAAAGGAGAAGGATGAAGAGAAGACTGCTCAAGACAAAGGGATTTAATGCTTTGAGTGTGAAGGTTATGGACATGTTAAGAAAGAATGCCCCACATTCCTGAAGAAGCAGAAGAAAGGCATGACAGTATCATGGTCAGACTCTGACAGTGAAAGTGAAGGAGAGTCAGCCAAACATGTCAAAGCTTTAACTGGAACAGTTGTTTCTGATGGTGACTCAAGTGATGAGGAACTGACTTTTGAGGAGTTAGCATTCACTTATCAAGAGCTTTGTCTGAAGAGTGCATAAATCTGTCAAGAAAGTGAAAAACAGAAGAAACAGATTGTTCAGCTTGAGACTGCTAAAGCTGATTTGGAAAATGAAGTCTTATTAGTCAAAGCTCATCTTTATCATATGACCAAATCTGTTAGGATGCTGAACTGTGGTACAGACACACTTGATAAGATCCTTCAGACATAAAAGGTTGCTGGAGATAAGTCAGGCATAGGATTTATGGTTGAGGAAAAGGTATCTGCTGAAGCAAGCACTTCAGGAACCAAGAAGGAGATGTCTCAACCAATGTCTCAACATCACACAAAGAGACAGGATCCTAAACCTAAGCAGGTTGCTCATCCACAACCTCAAAATGTTGGGAAGAGGCATGCTCATGGTCCTCATCAAAGGAAGGCACATGTTTCTGGAGCTAGGCATTATATGCCTCCACAATATCATAAGAGCATGCATGCTTCTAGGTTCAAACAGAACATGTTCCATCAGATATCTCAACATCAGGGAAACGTGTATGGCTATGGATATAATAATGCTGTGCCTTATTATTATGGAAGAAGAAAGCCTCATCACCATAGAAGACAGCCAAAAGGACATCATCCTTACCATAGAAGATAGTCAAACTAAGGGAGAAGAAGACAACATTATGGGTGGCAGCCACAGCAGTATCATCATCAAGGTGGCAGAAGGTTTAACCACTTCAAAGAAGACAGAGTTAGGTGCTTTTACTGTGGCAGATTTGGACACATGCAATTTTCTTGTTTCAAGCTACATGGTTATCCCAAGTCTAACCCTCAACCCAGACAGAAGGTGAACAGGCCTAAAATTGTTAAATAATGGGTTCCAAAGACTGTCACTACTTGTTTGTTAGCTCATATGTCTCTATAAGGTACTACCAAAGAAGAGTGGTATTTTGATAGTGGTTGCTCTAGACACATGACAAGTATGAAGAATGTGTTGGTTGAAGTTGAACCATATTCCAGCTATGTAACATTTGGTGATGGTGGAAAAGGAGAAGTCATAGGCATGGGAAAACTGAATTGTGGAGGTGCTCATAGGTTAAAGGATGTGTTACTGGTCAAAGGTCTGAAAGCCAACTTGATCAGTATTAGTCAACTGTGTGAGCAAGGACTTAAGGTTCATTTTACTAAAGTTGAATGTATTGTTACTACTGAGGATGGTGAAGTTGTCATGAAAGGTGTTAAGTCCAAAGACAACTGCTATTTATGGGTATCTCTAGACTCAAGCTCTTCCAAATGTGAAGAGGTCAACAATGTTGATGGAAGGATCAAAAGGTGTGACCTTAAGAAGTTTTGGAAGCAAGATGATAAGCAGACTGATGACACACATAGTTCAGAAGACAACCATCACAGGTTAGCAATCTCTGTTTTGGAAGATGCAGATGTTGGAGCTAATGTTGAAACATCACCGAGCATTAAAATAAAGAAGAATGATGAAGTGGGTGATGTGGATGATCTGTCTGACAAGAAGTTAATTGCAAAAGTGGTTCCTGGGGTTGCTAAGAGACTGAAATCAAGGAAAGGGAAAGCTATTGAGTCACCTCCAAAGGTGAGAACTGATAGGCAGAAGATCTCTGTGGTTGGGACTACAAAATCCAGGAGTAAAGTGTCCATCTCTTCCAGAAATAGGAAGACCAGAGATGAGTTTGATCCTGATGATAATGTCCAGGACATCACTCATGAGAAGAAAGCCGTGGTGATTAGGACTTCTGAGAAAATTCCTGAGGCTCCACCAGATAACATTTATTCTGTGGAAAGTGTAAAAAGGTGGATGTATGTTTTTCAAAGGAGGCTTGGTTTGGAAAGAGATCTTAGTAAAGATGCTCTAGAAATTAGAGAAGTTATGGAAATGATTCAGTTTGTTGGGCTAATAAAAACTGTTTTTGGTTTTTGCAAATGCTATGAGATACTTGTCAAAGAATTCATTCCTGCTGACAGTGCTGATAGAAGAGGTGGGGATTTTGGAAAAGTGTATATGAGTAGGAAATGTACTGAGTTTTCTCCAGCTGGTATAAATAATTACTTAGGAAGAGGGTGTGCGAGCTTATGGTATTCAGGTGTGTATGTTAACCTGAATAAGCTGCTTTGACTGTGTTTTATTGGGAGCTTCTTGAAGGACTTGTGAGTCCTTTGAATGGTCATGAGAAGCTGAAAGATGTTGTTGAATGTGATGAGAAGAGATGTTGTAACATCTTGATTGTTGATATTTGGAAGATGTTTGAAATTGTGCGTGTAGTGTTTCTGATTATGTGTATTAGATTCTGATCTTGTTTTTAGTGGTATGTTCTGGCAAAGCATGACTACTACTTTTGAAGACCTCACTAGTATCAACAACTACTAGTGGATGTAATAGCAGAGGAATTGTGTCAGAAGAGGAGTGTGAGTACAGTATATGAATGTGCTTATCAAGTGTGTGAAGATGGATATAATGTCAGATAATACGCTATGATATTAGGCTGTTGGATGGTGTTTTGGGTGTGTGAATCATGTGTGCACATGCTTCTGAGGAGGAGTATGAAGGACAATTTTGTTTGTGTCTTAGAGAATCAAGTTGTTTTTCTCTGTAGTGAGTGTCTGGGGAGGTTGTGATGTCAGACAAGGTGTCTTGACATTGTGGTGCCAGTGGTCTTGGAAGTATGATTATGGTTCTGGATGTTCTAGCTTTGTGAGGCTGATGGTTTGAACTAGGATGTGTTTCATACTTCTTAGGATGGATATTGTCTGTGAGAATTTGTGCTGAACCTAGCTGAAATAAGTAAGGAAGAAGGCTTGGATTTTATAGTTCTATAAGAATCCATTGGGTGTATCGCCTGACCAGTCAAAGTTTTTGGAATTTGTGTTCCTTGGGAAGCTTGTGTAGAAGTTGTCCAATTATGGCTAAAAAGGGGGAGAGTTAGCCTAGCCTTTCTGTGTAGAGTGTGACCTATCTCAGCTCTGGTGTGGTGCAGATGTTGAGGGGGAGTGTGCATGTTGAACAACATTTTATGCTGGTTCTAGTTTTGAGGGGGAGGTTGCCCTTTGTTGATAGGTGGTGTGCAGCATTTTGAAGTTGGAGCTGTTTGTTTTAAAAAAATTTGTCCACTGCTGAAGTCTCTGATGTTCCAAAGATTGTTTTAGCCAAAATTAGCCAAAGGAGGAGATTGTTGGTTCTTGGATTGGCTAGAATTTTGGTAAAACAAAGTTGTTCAATGTTGAAGTCACATGGGTGATGTCTTAACATTGAGTCTTAACATTGGTTTATGTTAAGAAGTTAAGTTGCTGAAGTTGTGATGTCTGATGTCACATGCGATGTTGTGACATCAGGTCTGCAGAAGATTAATAACATCAGGTTTAGTGATGTTGTTAGGGTTTGCGTTTTAGCTGGATTTTGGGAGAGCTATTAGTCTCATTGGTTGCGGATATCTTGGGATAGATATTTTATGTTACAAACAGATTTGATGCAGATTTGTAGGAGGTTTAAAGGCTGAAGATTTAAGAAGATTTTGAGAGAGAAAATCTGTTTTGAAGATTCAGTTTTAAATAACAAATCATGTTAGATATTGTAGCAGGTCCAAGCCCAATTCAAAGAGCTATATAAAACGCATCAGTACTAAAGGAAAAGTAACGAAGAAAGAGAGCTAAAGACTGAGAGTCGTTTTGTGTCTTCGTGTATGTGTTGTAAACCATTCTAGTGTGAATTGGTATTGTTGTTTTGAGTTGTTCTTGATCAAAGTTGTGAAGCAGAATCAAGTTGTGTTTTTCAAAGTGTGTGATCTTTGAATTATATCACTGAAGTGATTTAGGGATTGAGTAGTGTTCTCATACTTAAGTGGTCTCTTAAGTAGAAGGTTCATTAAGTAGTGATTAAGTTTAGGAGATGTCAATTGGGTTGTTGAGTCTGTAAATTAATACTACTGATAATGAAATTCATCCCTGGCTTGGTAGCCCCCAGACGTAGGTAGTTAGACCGAACTGGGTGAACAATTCATTGTGTTGATTTATTGCTTGCTATTGCATTGTCCATTGCAGAGTGTGTTGTTGTGACATCACACGTAACATCACATATCTGGTACCAGAATTTCAGAAGCCTTGCAGGTCGGGGCTTATATACAGTGACAAATGCATATCGTCGAGTTGAAGAGTGGTGAATAGACGAGCGTACATAATGTCGACGGAGCTCCCTTGGTCGACCAGGATGCAACGGACGTCGAAGTTCGCCATTTATGCTCTCACGAGCAAAGGAATGCTGGAGTTGGGAGAACCGTATGACAACTCCTAGAGGTAGAAGGTAATGGGATTTGATTTTCCCCATAACCTATCGAGGGTTGCATTCTGGTTCGAGCTAGCGTCGACCATCTCTTCAAATTTTCTTTTCACCGACCCCAAGGTGAGCTTGTTGAATCCTCCATCGGATATGACCATATCAAATGGGAAGTTTTCCCATGTGCTGTGAGCAGACAAGGGCGTGTCGGTTTCGTCGGGAACGTAGAAGTACTCAGGCTGAGAGACGTACAGGCCAACCTGTAAGTCGGCGTCGCTAGAGGGTGGTGTTTCGAGCTCGACCTTCTTCTTCTCACGGACGCCCTGTGGAGGAGGCTCCTTTCTCTTGATGTACTATTTCAGGCGTCCTTCCTTGATGAGAATATCAATTGCATCCTTGAGGTGGATGCAGTCTTCGGTGATGTGCCTGTGGCTTTTTTAAAACCGACAGTATTTGGATTTGTCGATGTTTGGCTTAGGGAGTGTCGTCCTTGGAAAATGAACCCCACTCTGTTTGAATTCCGAGTTTATACACGCGACCAGAAAACTCTCGCAGGGAGCGGTCAATAGCGTGTACTTAGGGATACGGCCTGCTGTCCATCTGTGCTCGCGGGGCTTGTCATCTCTTCTTTTCTTCCCGCCTCGTCGCGGAGCCACATGGTCGTCATACTTTGAGACTTTGGTGTTCTCTTGGTTTCGTGAGTCGCAGGCATTGTTGGCGGCCTCTTTCTCCACGTACTGGATGTAGGTTTGGTCTTTGAGGAGGAGGTCATCCAGCGAACGAGGCGTTTAGATGCCAACTGCTTTGGTGAAGTCACTGTGGGGCCTCGAGTGACACCTTAAATTTCAGATGTCGTCGTGAGGCGGTGAAATGCCTGATAAACTGCGTTTTCAGATCCTTCTAAGAAGTGATGGATTGCGAGGCGAGGCTTTTGTACCATGCCATGACACCCTTCCTCAGAGTTGTGAGAAAGAGTCTCTGCACTTGATGGCGCCTATGAGGTTGCGGTAGTCGAGCATTGCATCGATGTTTTTGATGTGATCCTCTGGGTCCATCGTGCCATTATAGGTTGCCAGGCTTGGCAATTTTTCCATCCCGACCGGGGGGAGTTTCCATAATCGCTCAGGACAGTGGACCGCAAGGGTCGTCATCTTCGCTTCGGACCAGTGAGAGCGAGGGGATGGGTCGTGCCGAGGGTTTTTTTTGTGGGGCGACGAGTTTCTTAGTTGACCCCTTGACTTTTCCAATTGCCCTCCGACTTTGCTCATCTTGAGAACGGGGGAGCGCCGCTCTCTATGGGGAGGAGTACGATCATGCTTGGTAATCGCAGGTTGTGGCCTTTCTAGGAGCGAGAGATGTCTCGGTTGTCGCGAAGATAGGCTTTGAGACTCATTCCGTTGATGTCTCCGCGGGGGAGAGCGTGGACGGGTGTCTCGTCGTTGCGGGGACAGGGTCCGAGATTCATACCATTGATGTCTCTGCGGGGAGAGCATGATCAGCGGTCTTTCTCCACTATTGCAATTCGTTCATTCTGCTGGAAAATCATGAAGTTGGTCTGGTTGATTGCGGCGAACAGGGCTACTGCGGTAGGATCAGCGTTGGGTGGTATGAGGATTGGTTGAAAAACTTTTGGATTCTCGAAGTGTTGGACGATGTTGTAGGCCGTATTTTTAGAGGAGGGAGAGGCGATGAGTCCGTCTGTAGGGTCACCCTCTTTAGCAACGGTCATCCCACTGTTGTTGTGGTCACCGCCGGCAGTGAAGGCGATGAAAGCAGTTTCGCAAACATTATCGTCGGCGTGTTGATTGGCCATGATGATCGGTAGGTTTTTGAAAGTTTGCTTTGGTCTTTAGCTTTTAGAGAAAGAAAAGATGAGGGAGCAAAAGGTTTCCCACAGACAGCGCCACTGATCTTATACCAGGATCAGAGATTCAGTCAGTGGTCAGCAGCACGTTGTGGACTCCAAATTTGACGGTGACGGAGAAGAGGAGGGGGTGTACCTGCAAGGCACTCTGATGCCAAAGTAAGGTTCATAGTGAAAAGAGAAAGAGCGAGTACATGATAGTGAGAATGAATTCAGAATACGCGACCCTCTTATGGATGAGGGTATTTATAGTGCCCCCGACACTGGGCCAAAGGTCACCTGTTATGGGATGGATCGTAAGGCCCACAACAGACAACTGCCAAGATCCTACGTGAAAGTAGGGAAGACCAGTACGTGGTCTTCATCCTGGGTCAACTGCCCTACGAACTTCGGAGTGGATTTGCCTGTTCCTAAGGGCGAAGCTACCCCACAAAAGGCATGGGTTCAGTTGGTGATGTGTCCTCGTGTGAGGAGCACATGGAGAACGTGTGGGGAATGCGCCCTCCCGTGGTTATGATGGATTAAGCCTTTATGTTGGGCCTTCTTCGACGCAGAGCTGGGCTAGGCTGTGCCCAATTGTGGGTCAGCCTCAGGCCCAGTCCAGAACAGTCCTTATAAGTTAGTGAGTTTTTGAATTTAGTCTTTGTATCCTTTTTTTATCTGAGTCCTTATATCTCACTTTTGTGTTGCCTTTAGTCCCTGACATTAGCTTTTTGTTAAAAAAGTTGACTGTACAAACGGTGCAGACGTGGAATTATTTTTCATTTTTATGTGATGCACACGTGGAAATCTAAGTGGAGTGGCCTTGAAAAGGAGGACTAAATAAAAAAAAAATCACCATTTTGCATTTTCAATTCTTCTTCTTCGTCGCCTTTTCCTATCTTCTTCATCTCTTCAGAACTTTAAAAACCTAATCCAGATTCAAGCACGGCAAAATCTTCTGTAGGTAATTTTACTGAGTCTGAAATCCTATTTTGTGGTTGCAATAAAGCTATGGGAATATTCATTTCAAACTCAATTGAAAACCCTAAAAGAAGATTTTGGCAGTGTTCAAAATTGGGATTAGGTTGCAAGCTATTCATCTGGGTTGATGAACTTGAACGCATCATATCAAATGAACATAAAAACTCAATTGGATGCAATTGCTCTGAGGTAGTTCTGGAATTAGGTTGCATCATTAAAGATATTGAAGCCAGAAAAAAAGAGAAGATGAAATTGAAGTTGGAAAATGAAAGGAAGAAGGTCAGAATGTTGAAGCTTTTGTTGACTCTTTCATGGTGTCTCTTCTTTGCCTACCAGAAATGAGAGTGATTCATGGAGTCTGTAATTTTGTTTTTGTTTTAGTCCCTAGTAGAAGAATAGTTGTTAACTTGCGTCCTTGTAATGCTACATAATGAAATGAATCAGAACCAATGTAATTTTTTATTTTCGTCCCTAAATGTTTGTTACTTCTTGTTTTGGATCCCTCTTGCCCAATGAAATGTTTGTATTACATCATTGGTTGTTAATGATATGTTTGTATGTCATCCCTGTTTTGCATTTTTTAGTTAATATTGTAGAACATAAAGGCATAAAAAGTGATCTCAAAATATAGGAAAGACACACCATACATAAACCATAAAGATGTCTCAAAATTACATATAGCCAAAAGACATATAAATTTGTCTCATAGTACAACATATACACACCAAAACATAAACCATAATGATGTGATATGTCTCAAAATTACATAAAGCCAGAGGGCATTTATCTAACAATACACTAAAGACACAACAAACATATGCAAAAGGTATCAAATACACCATGCCAAGATGCTTATGGACCCTTGTCCACATCCATATGATGTAATGGATTACTTCTTTCTCCCTTTAGGGTTTTGCATCTAAGGACCCTTGTTTTGTCATTTCTCCTCAATTGCAGTTTTCTTGCAACTTGTGGTTCATTTGTCATCTCTTTCTTCTGTAAAATATAGAATATTAGAGGTGCAATACATCAATAGAACAATACCAAATAATTAGGAAGTGGTAGAATATACTCAATTATTTTAACAACTTTTAGAGTAGTATACACAGATGCAACAGGTACATTGTCAGATGATGGAACAAATGCACTTAAAATATGGTCAGGTATATCTTCAGTTTGTGAAGTTGCAACAGATGCACCATCAGATGATGTAACATGTGCAATATAACTTGGTTGACTTTGTGCAGATGATGCAACATGTCCAGTAACAACAAGATTTGGTTGAGTTTGAGTTGCCTCAAATGTTGTTGCAAGATTTGCAACTATCATTTCAAACTCAGGGTCAACTTCAATTTGAGTTTCATTTGTTTTTGATTGTTCATGTCCTGATGCAGTTTGAGTTTCATTAGTTTGAGCCTGACTTTGTTCTTGTCCTAATGCAGATTGAGTTTGACTTTGTCCTTGTCATTGCCCTTGCCCTTGTCCTTGTCCTTGTCATTTTCCTTTTCCTTTTCCTTGTCTTGGTGCAGTTTTCTTTGGCTTTCTCTGGACAAACAAATCAGAGTCAAGTAATTGACATTATCATAGACAATAGTAACATATGCAAAGTTACAACAAGTTTAATACCTTTCGTTTTTTAGCTTCAGAGTCAACCACTTAACTGATACAACTTCTTGTATTATGGCCATGTACACCACATCTAGTGCAACAATATTTGGTTTATGTTCTTACTTTATTAGAGTCCTCATCAAGTTCCCTCCTCCTTAACTTCTTTGGTCTACCAGGTCCTCTTTTATATGCTACAGGCAACATCTCTTCCATGTCAACCTCTGGCCACATGCCTTGGCCATTAATAGGACTTACATTATAACTATAGCATTTCTCACAGGTTTCCTTTGAACAATAGTCATCAACATAGTCTTCTGGGCATTGGTTCCTAAAACCTAATACAGATACTGCATGTCTACAAAGAATGGCCACTATAGTTCCCAAAAATTACATGTGCGTGTTTCCTTGAAGTATCCACAATGAAACTATTCCTGGTATGTGTATGTTCTACTTGCCATCTCATTAACCACACCACTAGCTGACCTTACATTATCAACACCAATTGGTACTTTCTTTGGAGTATGTTTGTGCTTCCTTGCTGTAACTTTTATCCTACCTCTTTTACCATTTTCTTCATATTGATTTTCAATAGCATCAAAACAATCATCCAACCAAGAGCCCTCTCATCCTCACAATCATCAAATGATAAACCATCATCTTCAAAGTCACTATCCTCATCGTCCTCACTATCCTCATTTACTTCAACTTATTCAATACCACATACACTATCTTCTTCAACTTGTTCACCACCACCAACATTACCTTCTTCAACTTGTTCCACACCACCAACATTATCTACTTCAACTTGTTCCACACCACCAACATTACCTTCTTCAACTTGTTCCACACCACCAACATCATTACCTACTTCAACTTGTTCCACACCCCCAACATTATCTACTTCAACATTCTCAACACCACCAACATCATTACCTACTTCATCTTGTTCAACACCATCAACACCATCTTCTAGAAAATCACCTACATCAGCTTCTACTGCATTGCATTTACCTTTATGCTATACATATATGTGCACTGCGCATTTCATTTCCATGGCATATTGATATACATTAGAAGCATTTGTGTCACTAACTATTCTATTATACATATCAACATCACTGTTATACCACCATAACCAATACTCGGTCTGCTCAAACTTAGTTAACTCTTTCACGATACGTGTTGCTTTAAATAAGCTCCACCTATCAAGATTTATTTCTACTGCATGCTCGTTTTCCCCTTTGTATTATATTAGACATTCCCTATCAAATCTACTCCCGTAATGAACAATCAAAGAGAACTCCATGAGATGCAAGCTTTAAGAAGACACAATGAAGCAATTTTTGTACCCTTGTTTTGAAATCTACTGCATGCGATACCTGTTGGTTGGTCTTGATATCATCATTTCACCGTCTTCGTACCTTCCTTCGTCTTCCTCCCTCACATAACAACTTCATTGGATTATTTATATTTTCTGATAAAAAACCCTACTTTACAAAGACTAAATGCAAAACATAAATTTTGCACACTATTAGATTTTAGGTGGGAAATTTATGAATTTTCAGGTAGGTATGTTACTAAGTGAAAAACACACATAACACAATTTCATGTGACCATTGTTTATCCAGTCAATTTTTTTAACAGAAATCTAACGTCAGGGACTAAAGGCAACACAAAAGTGAGTTATAAGGAATCAGACAGAAAAGATACAGAGACTAAATTCAAAAACTCATAAACTTACAGGACCAAATGACTATTTAAGGCAATAAATTATATTACTAAATTCTTTCAATTGTCGAGATGAGTGTTGTGAAGATCAAATCGAAGTTGACAGAACTTCACTTACACGTTAAAGAAAAGACACGTGAATTTTGTTCCAAAATATCAAATAACTTGTATAAAAATGTCGTGTGAAATCATATTGAAAGACATATCATTATCACATTTTAAAAATAAATCACACATAAAATAATAATAATATAGAGATAAATTTCATTCAATGAAAAATGATATTTAGCACTCTAATCCATTTTAGGATAAACTTTTCACCCTAGAGAAATTAATTTAGTATCACTTGAATATTAAATAACCTTGAACTACACTTCAAATAACTCATGTTAGACAAGACCTCATGAGTGTTGTAGAGCTGCCATGCGATTCATTCACACACTTCTGATCCACATAAATTTCAAACTTAACTAGTATGATACCCGTGCGTTCGCACGGGTGCATGTCGGTGACGCGCAATTGTTCTCAGAATGTATGTGTTTTCATAATGTATTTATTTATATTTACATTTTGGGAAAAAAACAAAATATAATAAAAATTAGTAAATTTCTTATTTACAAAAAATTAATACGTTACCCGTGCGTTCACACAGGCACCCGTCGGTGACGCGCATTTGTTTTCATTTAAAATTTTGAAAAAAAATAGAATTAATAAAAATCAGTAAATAAAAAAAAATAATTGATATTTAAAAAAAATAGAATCAATACCCACAGACATCGGTTGGTATATTTTATAAAAATATTTACGCAATAATTTAGTTTTATAAATATCAAATAATAACATAGTATTTGTAAATATTATTTTAATTTTATAAATAAATATTATTAATATAAATAAATATATTTTATGTAAGTATTATTACAAATATTTATTTCGTGTGATACCCATGTGATCGCCCAAGTACTGATGTGTTATGCAGATTTGTTTTATATCATGAGAAAATAGAATTTACTAAAATTTTAAATAAATATAATTTTCATGTTTGAATCAATAATTATATATTATTTTTATTTTTGTGATCATAAAATAATTAAAAATATTTCATATTATCATACAATTTTGATACTATTTAATTCATACATTACTTATGTATTTATTCTAGATGACAATATTATACTTTTATAATGTTACCAATTTTTATAATGCATTATCTTTCGTAATCTTAAATTTGAAATGCATTTCACTCCTCTTATTTTATTTCTCATTCAATTAGTATTTCATACATTGTTTTAAAAAGATCTATTTTAATTTTCTTTAATAGCACAAAATAGTAATAATTATTGTGATAATGATCGTATACTACAAACGATGCAAAATAATACTAACAATATATCATAAGTTTAAAATTAAATATCAGTTATTATTTATCTATTTTTGTCAAATTCATATTTATTTATCTTTGATACATAATAAAATATTATGAATCCAAAATTATACAAATGACATTTCAAATTCAAAAATACAAAATATTTAATGTTTCACTAAATGAATCTTTCATTTTAATTTTATTTTACAAATAATTCAATTATTTTATAATCGATATAATACATTACGCTACAAATAATTCAATTATTTTAGGGTTAATAGTCATTTACCCCCTGCAATATAGGCGACTTTTGATTTACCCACTTTAAAAAAATAATTTTGGATTACCCCCTGAAATTTTAAAATTCTAAGTCTTTTGCCCCCCAGGTAGAAAAATTACCCCTGTAAATTTTTTTTTTTATTTACCCCCTAGTTTTTACACGCTTAGGGGTAGAGCTGTCAAAACGGGTAGCCCGGCCCTAAATGGGCCGGCCCTGGCGGGCCTCGGGCTTTTCCGGGCCGGGCTCAAAAAGCCCATTTTGAATACGGGCTCCTTTTTTACTACCCAGGCCCAGCCCTAAACGGGCCCATTTTAAAAAAAAAATTAAAAAATTCATTTTTTAAGTAATATATAATGTAATAGAAATTAATACTCATTTTAATATATAATGTTATAGAAATTAATACTCATTTTAATGATCTTAATGTAATATATTCATTTTAGAATACTGTAATGTAATATAATGTAATAGAAATTAATGTTCTGGTAGTCACTGAAGTGTGTGTGGACCGAACCAAAGAAGCACTAACACATTGTATCCAAATGTTTCTTGGGCCAAATTTATTTTTTAGGTACAATTATATATATTTATTAATTTATATATGGGCCAAATAGTTAAATTAATTCTTTTAAAAAAAGTTGTCGGGCTGGCGGGCTACCCATAGCCCATACGGGCCGGCCCATTTTTTTTCGGGCTTTTTCGGGCCGGGCTCAAAAAGGCCCGGAATAATATGAGCTCCAAAAATAAGGCCCAAGCCCTAACTTTTTTCGGGCTCGGCGGGCCGGCCCATGGGCTTCGGCCCATTTTGACAGCTCTACTTAGGGGTACCCAAAATTTCAGGGGATAATCCAAAATTATTTTTTTAAAGGGGTAAATCAAAACTTGCCAATATTACAGGGATAAATGACTATTAACCCATTATTTTATAATCGATATAATACATTACGCAAAAAAAAAAGAATGAATATAATACAATATTAAAATATGCACTATCACTTTTGAATTTATTTAGATTGTCATAATCAACACTTCACCTCTATTATTTTAAATTTATTTTTATTGAAAATTTATGGTTTTATAAATTGATATATTATTATCATTTTTAGAAAAGTGTTGCATCTTAATTTAAAAATATCGTCAATAAATTTAGAAAACTATTTTAAATGATAATTAATTGTCATTTATAATGAACATAATAAAGAATATATATTTTAGACATATTTAGATAATTAGTACATTTTAGGCGCGTTTATAAAAATAATTTTTTTTTGATTAACAATAAATTTGTTTTTGTATATAAAATCACGTATTTGAACATATTTTGATCAATAATATATTTTTTCATATTTAAATAATAAAAATTACATTTTTTTTCTTCATACTTGATCAACAATAAAAGTATTTAATAAATTGTAACCATAAATTATCAAGCATTTATGCCTTGAATATCATTCATTCAACTTAATTACCATTTAAAATATGCTCATTTTTTTAATTAGAAATTATTGCATATATAAGTTTTTTTATGATAATTAATTTTTTTAATTAATTATTTAATATTTTCCTTATTTTCTATATAAAAATATTAATCATAAATATGTAATAAAAATATAATTTTTGTATAATTTTTATATAATTCGTACATTGTAATAAAAAATAACATTCACAATTATTAATTATACAACTTAATCCATAGTACATATAAAATTAACAAATATTTATGTAGTAATAGATAAAATATAATTTAAATAAAGCAAGGAACATAAAAAAAGACTTTGACCCACCAAAGATACCATTGACTTGCACACCAAAGCTGAAAAATAGAGAGAAAAAAAAAAAAAAACAAAACAAAAACTGTAATGCTAGTAATTATTACTATTTCTTACATAAAAACCGTGTAATAATATTTAAAAAAATAATATAATTTGCACTAAAGTCCGAGGGAAAAGAAAAGTATTACAAGGTGGGAAGAAAAAACAGAAAATGGAATGCAGATACAGATAGTAGTAAATAAAGAAAGGGATTCAATTCCACCACTGTGCTCGCAAGCGAGGGCTTTTTCAATTTCCGTCACTCCGTCTTCTCTCTCTAACCACTGTTTCTCTCTCGCTCTAGATCAACAACCGTTTCAACAAACTCCAACTATTCTCCGTTTTCGTTTTGAATTTCGGAGCTGAAAGATCCATAGCCATTCATTTCGGTGTTGGATCTGTAAACTCTACGATAATCTAATCGAGTTTTTAGGGATCTAAGGTGAAGAATCATTGAATAGAAGGATCTAGAAGAAGAAGGCGATGGCGATGTCGGGGATGAGAGGACTCTCCGTGTTTATTAGCGACATCCGCAATTGCCAGAATAAAGAACAAGAGAGGCTTCGTGTTGATAAAGAACTCGGCAATATTCGTACTCGTTTCAAAAACGAAAAGGTTCGGTTAGGGTTTTTGGTTTTGGTTTTAGCTGTTATTATACTTCAATTGTAGTTTTGTGTTGTGTTTTGTGATTGTTAAGCTTGAAATGAAATGGTTGCGAATTGAAAATTACTGGAGACCTAGAAAATTGAAAATTATGGAACTGGTTGACGTTGTTGTTGAAATTGATTTGTGAAATTTGACGGAGTAGGTTAGATTTTGAGTTTTTTTTGTTGCTTTCCGATTTGTCTTGGTTTTTGAATAATCGTGATAATATGTGTACTGATGATTCTGTGATAGAAGTATCAATGTTATGATGTAGACAGAAATTTCAGGGGGTTTAGAGGAAGTAAAATACATTGCAAGTAGCATAGTTTTACTCTACTAGAAAGCTTATTATGCTTATTAATTTTAACAGATTCGGTAGATTGCGGTATATATTGCAAGTAGTATGGCTTTTGTTCTGGGTTAAATTTAAGTGATCATACTTTTACTGCGGGAAAGAATGCCTTGATGGCTGTACTATTGCATAAAATGTAATGTTTTCTTTGAGGATTGACTTCAAATATATTATAATTTCCTCTACAATCATGTTTAGGGTCAGGCCTCGGCATTAAATCCTAAAAAGCGTGAAAAAAATGTTCAAAATATCATGATAACATGTTAGGCAGTAAGCATGCCATATTGAAGGCACTTGCAATTCAATTTCACTCTTTATTTGTAACTACTATTTTGAACTTTGAATTATCTTAACTGATCAGTTGATCTGGAGATTCTCTTCATTAACTGATGTCCAATTCCTTGCTGCATCAATCCCTTTTAATTCCTAAAACCCAATTAATTTCTTGGCTTTTATTTTAGGGTTAGACATTATTTTATGGTCTCAAGAAGTCCCTCATAGGCCCTAACCGCTATTCTTAGAAAATTAAAGATTATGGTATTATGTAGTTTAAGCTATGCATAAATATTCCTAATTTACTCTCTAGATAGATTCATGAATGGTCAATTCCTAAAAATAAATCAAGAGCATTGATGAACACTCAATTGAATAGAAAGAAACTTACGGTTAAACCAATTGGGATCCAAATAGATCATCATTCAGTCCAAACTACATCTTCACTCTAGTATAATATTTATTTCATCATAATTAATGGAAGTAGAAAATAAAATTTTAGCAATACACCCTCATGTATGTGTCTTATTATCTCTTCATACTTTCTAGCTATCTTGTAATCTAAGCAAAAGCTCCTTTTCTAACGGATTCCTGTCAGACAATATTCGTATCTCAAAACCACCTCTCCTTTTTTCTAAACTAGGTCTAGGAGTCATGTACCCATGTTTCCTGATTTATTTTGGCCTTTATGTCCTTCTAGGCCTTTTACTCCTTCATTTTTTTGCAAGGATAGGTTTGTTTGATTTTCTCCATGGATGTATTTCATTGGATAAGACAGTGGACAGGAGTAAAATGCCCTAATTTCTTACTTTCAGTGTTGTCAAATCTCGCTATGGCGGATTGCGGTGGCAGATTTTTTCAACAACTGCCATGGCGTTTTATGGTGTTTTAAAATGGCGATTTTTTCCCTCCGCAACCAATAACCCTTTTTTCTTTAAAATATCTCCAATATATGAGTTTGGTAGCATAGTTCCAATGCTACTGTTGGTTGTTCTTGTTCTAGAGTGTTTAGTTGGTTAGAATTTGTTGTTATAACTGAAACTGAATACTCTAGAAGAAGGATAGCAAAAGTAGCACGTGCACATGCACTGCATATATAGAATGTACCTAAAATTGATTAGATTAATTTATTCAAAATCTGATAATATCAACTGATAAAATAAATTGAATTGAAAATTCTAGTTATTAGAACCCAAAGATTTGTGTAATTTCACAGCTCACCCTTTCTTATTACCAGTATATCTATAGCTATTGGCATATATAAGATATAAGATGCAACAAATTTGTAATTTTGAATCATGTCGTGACACGCATGTCCGTGTTTTCAAAATTGGCGTGAGTGTGACTTTGAATACCATTTTGTTGTTTTAGAAATTGATGGTCTATGGATTGCCAAGCTACATGAATTTCTTTTGCTTTCTAGTAAAACCAAAATATTTGATATTTGCATTCTACCACTACCTTCAATGGGTTTAACATAGTTTCTATATTCTAGATTGAGGAACTGAGCTAACTATTCAGGGTGAAGAGCACTTCTGTCCCTGGATAGTGGTGTTGGATATAGAAGACTGTCATGTGGTTCTTGCCTTAACTTTACTATGTTTGTTGGGATTTGCCTCCAGTCTTGCCTACTTAATTCTTAATTCGGGCTCTATTGGTGTCTGAAATTTTTACCATTAGCAGACAGTTTTGGCTCTGATGGTTTCTTAAAATGCACCTGAGATTATGAATCATCAATTTGGCAAATAAATGAAGTCTCCCAAAGTAAAAATATATATGGATATAAAGAGTTTCCCCTCTTTTAAAATTTTATTGTCCTTTTTCTTTCTCTGTCACAATTATAACATTTGGTACCCAAGTTAGTTTTATTGTGTCTTCTAGCCTGTTCTATTTGGTTTTTCTTCTATATCTCTGTTTTTTCTAAAATCCTTCCTCATCTTTTGTAGTCTACCCTTTGATTGCAGAATATTGAAATGTTTTTTCACATTGGCTTGTGTTGGACTTCCCGCCTTAATTGCGGTTCACCCCTAGTCGCCTTAATTGCGGCACTTTGGCTTGCCTTCATTGCAGCCCCTAACACCTTCATTGTGTTGGCTTTGAAGGGGTGGATTTAGTCCCACATTGCTTAGAGATATGGCTTGTGTTGCGTTTATAAGTGGGGGCAAACCTCCCCTTACAAGGCAGTTTTGTAGGGATGAGTTAGGCCAAACCCAAATTCTGAGATGGTATCAGAGCCTATCCTAGATTCATTGTTGGGCTTCCCGCATCGTCCACGCTTCGGCTCATTGAGGCCCAAGCGTGAGGGTGTGTGTTGGACTTCCCGCCTTAATTGTGGTTTGCCCCTAGTCGCCTTAATTGCGACACTTTGGCTTGCCTTCATTGCAGCCCCAAACACCTTCATTGTGTTGACTTTGAAGGGGTGGATTTAGTCCCACATTTGTGTTTATAAGTGAGGGCAATCCTCGCCTTACAAGCCAGTTTTGTAGGGATGAGTTAGGCCCAACCCAAATTCTGAGATGGTATCAGAGCCTATCTTAGATTCATTGTTGGGCGTCCCGCATCGTCCGCGCTTCGGGCTAATTGAGGCCCAAGCATGAAGGGGTGTGTTGGACTTTCCGCCTTAATTGCGGTTCGCCCCTAGTCGCCTTAATTGCGGCATTTTGGCTTGCCTTCATTGCAGCCCCTAACACCTTCAATGTGTTGGTTTTGAAGGGATGGATTTAGCCCTACATTGCTTAGAGATATGGCCTGTGTTGTGTTTTTAAGTGGGGGCAATCCTCACCTTACAAGCCGGTTTTGTAGGGATGAGTTATGCCCAACTCAAATTCTGAGAGCTTGTAATGTATTTGTTTTTTTGCCATGAAGAACCAACTATCCCAAAAGCTTTAGTTGTTAAATGAAGACACATGGATGATTTTTATACAATATCTGTATTATGACATCTCATGGGAGAATCTATTGATTGGGAAGCAGAGAGTAGATAATACACACTTGCACACATAGTACTGAAACTCAATTTTTATTAGAATAGATCCATAAAGGAAACAAGATTTGAACCCTAGACCACTGGGTCATAGAGGCTTTGATATCAGGTCATGACCAACTATCCAAAAACTTGAGTTGTTAGTTGAACTTGAAAACACATTTAGGGTTTTTATATTATATTTGTATCATAACATTTATCTTCCTTTTCAGTAGCAAATGAAAAATATATGGTTGTTTAATATAAGTGTCCTAATATTGCCAAGTTATCTTTTACTTTTTTGTTCTATCTTCAGGCTTTGACTCCATATGAGAAAAAGAAATATGTTTGGAAAATGCTTTACATATACATGCTTGGTTATGACGTGGATTTTGGCCACATGGAGGCTGTTTCTCTTATATCTGCCCCAAAGTATCCAGAAAAACAGGTAAATTATTTTCTGTTATTGTACCATTTGATAATGATTTGTTGCTGTGTTGTGTGTGTGATTCTTTTGAATTGTCATTTCAGTTTGTTTACATGCTCACCTAGTAGAGAAAATATTTTGATTGAACAGATGGTATTCTAATACTGCCATAAATATCTGCAGGTTGGGTACATTGTAACATCAAGTTTGCTTAATGAAAATCACGACTTTCTCAGGTTGGCCATAAATACCGTGCGTAATGATATCATTGGTCGGAATGAAACCTTTCAGTGCCTAGCATTGACTATGGTATGCTAATTTGATAACCTGCCAACATATCCATAGTTTGTTCTTAAAGTTAATAATTTTGTAGTTCTTACTGTGTTTCTCATATCTTAATGTCTGGCAAGAAGTTATAGAGAAGGTCTCGTCATTTCTTGAGAACTTCCTCTTCACATTTTGACATCCTCTGCTTATGTGTGTGTTATGGCAATGCTTTTACTTGGAAATATGTATATAGTATTTAAACAAATATCCACACTCGATTTTTGTTTGTCATCATCGTTCTAACACATGTCAATTAAATGTCTCACTACAGAGGCATTATTCTATAACATTTGCAATCAAGAATTTCCAGACATCCTGTTTCTTTCCTTGGAAAATAAATATTAGCTGGTGTAATATTTTTGGGTAAACTGCATGCAAGTTCCTGATTTTATCAAATAAAACATAAACGAATTACTTTTCTAGTAAATTCTCCCTCTTTTCTTCTGTTCTGATTCAATAACACTCAAGGTTGTCAAAGACAATAGACACTGGGGAGCTTAAATATCTTTTGGCAAGAAGGGCTACACAGTTCACTGAAGAAAGATGGTGTATTTGAAAAAGAAGAAACCAATAAAATGTTTGACTGCATCGAAATTCTCGTTTACTTACTGTGTAAATTAACTAGTTGATCTGACCCAAACATTCATAATAAAATAAAGGGCAAGTGTCCAACCTGGAAATGGTGCTGTAGAGTTCCCGCTATAATGGAGTATAAGGAAGGGTCAGATTCATTGTGAATTTTTTGTAGTTAGCCTTTATCCTTGCATTTTCACTGTAAGGCTAATTCCATGACTCAAAGCCGTGGCCTCTAGTCACTCGGAAGCAAAACCAAAAATTGTTCACTGTTCACTGTTAAGAGTCTTTAAGACCCACCATGCAATGCTTAGGGTAGTGACTTAGCATCACAATCCGCAGGTTTTGGTGACTGATTTTAGACTTAATATTTATTGAAGGTTCCAAAGGTAGTGGCTTACCAAAACCAGAAAGGGTTCCTGTGGCACCAAAGGTGTGTGTCTTAACCAGCAAGAGGTACTGACCCATTCTGGACCTCTGGTGCCTTGCATTAACCAACATGGGGGGCAAATTTTTTCCCGGATTATTGAAATTCATTTTTTATCATTTAGTTTTGCCATATAAGCTGGACTATCCATTTTAGTATCTTAGATAAACCGGATTCATTTGAGTCTTTTATTTCATGTTTACCATATTATAATAACATGTACTGTGCATTTAAAACTCTATCGCCTTTATAAACTTAGTCATTGCTACTATATTATGTCTTCTAATTTGTAGGTTGGAAATATTGGTGGCCGAGAATTCGCTGAGTCCTTAGCACCTGATGTACAGAAGTTGCTGGTAAGAAGTTATCCATTATTATTGAATAGGCGGCATGATTAGAATATATCGATCCTAAATGCCTTTTTGTCATCTAGTTATCTAGCAGCTGCAGGCCTCTTGTGAGAAAAAAAGCTGCATTGTGTTTGCTGCGACTGTACAGGAAAAATCCAGATGTTGTCAATGTAGATGGATGGTAAATGTGAATGTAAATTTTGCTGATAATGTACTTCTTTCTTCATCGCTCTCCAAATATATATCTTATTAGTTCCCTCATACATTAATTATAAGGGCGGATCGAATGGCTCAACTTTTGGATGAACGAGACCTTGGTGTTTTAACATCTTCTATGAGTCTTCTTGTTGCATTAGTATCAAACCAACACGAGGCATATTGGAGTTGTCTTCCTAAGTGTGTCAAAACTTTAGAGCGGCTTGCTAGGAACCAGGATATCCCACAAGAATACACTTATTATGGTATCCCATCTCCATGGCTTCAGGTTTGTAAAATTTTCTGTCAAAAAATATACCTTAGGGCGTTGATTACAATGATTTTCAAATGGTATGTTTACCTTTATTGAGAACTAAATGTGTCGAACAAAGTTTTTCATCTCATCTTTAATGCTGACATTTTTTGCTAAATCTAGGTCAAAACAATGAGAGCTCTTCAGTATTTTCCTACCATTGAAGATCCAAATACCAGAAGATCATTGTTTGAGGTTTGTAGTACCTCAATGATGCTTCTAAAACTTTTATAGTTAACAGCTTTTAGCGAGCCTTATGAATTATTTCAGGTCTTACAAAGGATACTGATGGGAACCGATGTTGTGAAAAATGTAAACAAAAACAATGCTTCCCATGCTGTTCTTTTTGAAGCCCTTGCTCTGGTATGTTAATTGCACTGCATTGAAAATAAATACAATTTGCTCATTCTTTATAATATTCTTATAGATGGCATTGACGTGTAAATAGATGCTGATCCTTTGGTTATGAATTTGTCGGTCTAACAAGCTAAATCCCTAACAGAGGAGGGGAGAACTTTATACTATGGTGCTCTGGCACATTTTTTCTCCTGTTGGTTCTATTTATGTTTAGTAAATTTAATTCTGTTAAATGGTTAATGATTCATATTCATTAATTCTGTTATTTATTTATATTCTCACACTTGATTGCTTGCACAGTTGCAGTTATGGACCTAACCAAGTAGATTAAATGATGTATGTAGGACTGTCCCTCATACCATTCTTCACACATAAAAGCATAAGCACACAATGCACCTCAAACCTAAGAGTTGATAAGAGGGGGTGAAATCCCTTCTCTTTCCCTTTTCCATATTTTGCTTGGATATATTTGTTTCTGTACTCTGCTGTGCACAGCCATGTAGGGATGCTTACAGTGTCCATTTTGGTGGTTTTGTTGTTCTTACCTTAGTTACTTGTACATGCTACTGAGGTGATATTGGAGATGTTTTAGTTATACTTTCTGTTGTAATTGCTCTGTTCAGGTAATGCATCTTGATGCTGAAAAGGAGATGATGTCTCAATGTGTGGCTCTTCTTGGAAAATTTATTGCTGTCCGGGAACCAAATATTCGTTATCTTGGCTTGGTATGTTGGGGGAACATTTGATTTATCTAGATTTGTTTTCTGGGTTTTTTTCTTTCCTTTTTTCCATGTTTGTATGGAATAGCAAGGAATATATGATCATTATCAATATTATGCTGTAGATCTCATTGTTTTAGAATTTAGAAGGGTTGGTAGTTGTTATTATCATAACACTGTCCAGTTCGTAATGTATCTTATTGCGGTGCAGGAGAACATGACTAGAATGTTGATGGTTACAGACGTGCAAGATATCATAAAAAGACATCAAGCCCAAATTATTACCTCATTGAAAGATCCTGACATCAGGTTACATGTGTTCATATATAGTTGAAATCATTGATCTTGTATGTGTCATCACTGAATTTCTTGCTTGTCGAATCTAGCCTATTACAGATTCTATCAGTAACATGGTTTTACATGTATGTATAAGCTAGTGGTAATATGAAGGATAAGATGCCCATTCATGAAAGTTCTCACTTTTTATTAAATCTAATATTTCCAATTGCATTGATATACACAGTATTCGGAGGCGTGCTCTAGATTTGCTTTATGGCATGTGTGATGTTACAAACGCAAAGGATATAGTTGAAGAACTACTGCAGGTATGGAACTAGATCCCTGGACTAATTCATGCAATTTAGAGATCTCATTGTAACAAAAGAAATGTAAGACAATAAATGTACTATTTCATGTAAATCCGAAATTGATTACTTTGTAATTCCAACTGCTCTGTAGTATCTCAGCACAGCAGAGTTTGCAATGCGTGAAGAATTGTCACTTAAAGCGGCTATTCTAGCTGAGAAGTTTGCACCA
This sequence comes from Lathyrus tuberosus, assembly GCA_022829125.1. Classification (NCBI taxonomy): domain Eukaryota; kingdom Viridiplantae; phylum Streptophyta; class Magnoliopsida; order Fabales; family Fabaceae; genus Lathyrus; species Lathyrus tuberosus. The sequence continues at coordinate 11,785,197 of JALAZF010000101.1, read as the reverse complement.
GATCTTTCATGGTAATTCATTCGAGCCTATCCCACAAATCCAATAGTCAATTTGTACTGTAGCAAGTAATCATCATTGGGTACTTTTGAGAAATAGTTTTAGACTTTGTGTGTCATTGTCTATTGTGTGTAACTGCTTAACTGCTCATATAGAAGGTTACATTACATACATGTTATATAGCCCTTGATGAATTTTTCATTTAAAAAGTAGGCCTGAAAAAAAACTTAGTATACACCTCAAAATACTAAACAAAATCAATAACTTGTGACTCCTTTAGGGTATGTTTTTCTCAATCGAGAAGTAAGGGGAGGGATTTAATTAGATGTCTTGCTTTGTTGAAATAGGAGGAGGTGAGATAACCTCTTTTTGTTTGGTTTGCAAGGGAAGGAGTGAATTTTAATGGAGGCGATGTACTAATTTATTTTTTGCATCTGTATAATTTATGTTACATTGTTTAAGGAACATTTGATATTTTAATCGATACATTTATAAATTTAAAAGCCATCATCCCTCCCCTCCAAACGCTCTCTATATTAGAGGGGTGTCAAAAATCAAATCAAGTTGTGGAATTTTGTAATTGCTCTATAGCATTTTTGGGATCTGCTGCCATCTGAATCGATAACATCGATATCTATATCATGCCATCCTTTTTTATAGGTATGTTGACGTGATTCTTCAATTAATTGATAAGGCTGGGGATTTTGTTAGTGACGACATCTGGTTTCGAGTGGTACAGTTTGTTACAAACAACGAAGACCTACAGGTGAGTCTGAAACTTGAACTGACAGTTGCTGCTTTCTAGTTGTCATATCACTCACAGGGCATGTTATGTCTTTGATCAGCCTTATGCTGCAGCAAAAGCTCGAGAGTATCTTGACAAACCTGCCATACATGAGACAATGGTTAAGGTTTGTGTTTTCACTAGCATGTTGAAATTCACGAAGTTCTAATAGTGTATATATAATATTCACCTGTTTTACGTGCCACTCACCGACTATGGATTGAAAAATGTAAAATTTGTATGAAATAGCTATCGCGAGATCTTTGTTAAAGGGGACAATTTAATTTTAAACTTTCATATTTTCTTAGGAACTATGAAGTATACATAATGTCAATTTCTGTTTTAATCCATGACTTTTTGTCAAAGCTTTGTTTTAAAATACAATTTTGTATCTGAAAACATTTCAACAGGTCAGTGCATATTTACTTGGGGAATTTGGACACCTTCTGGGGAGACGGCCTGGGTGCAGCCCAAAGGAACTATTTAACATCATACATGAAAAGCTTCCTACTGTATCGTAAGGGGAACAAACCTTATCTCTCGTTTTTCTAGTTCAAATGAATGCCATTGATGCCTTATGACACATACTTTATTTTCAGGATTGCTACTATATCTATACTTCTGTCAACATATGCTAAAATTCTGATGCACTGTCAACCACCAGACCTTGAACTGCAGAATCAGATATGGGCAATATTTAAAAAGTGAGATATATCTATGATGTTCAACTTTCCGTTGTGACTGTTCTGTTGTTTTTATGACGCCATAGGTTTTTCTAAGCCATTCTCATCCTTTTAGATATGAAAGCTCAATTGAAGTTGAAATACAACAACGAGCAGTTGAATACTTTGCTTTGAGTAGAAAAGGTGAAGCCTTAATGGATATATTGGCTGAAATGCCTAAATTCCCTGAGAGACAGGTACTTTTGCAATATTAATTCAGAGGCACTTTATTGAAGTTTCTACAGTCACTTGAGTAACCAATGACATAAAAATCACGAATTTAATCTTTGAATTCAGTCCGCATTAATTAAAAAGGCCGAAGATACTGAAGTTGATACTGCAGAAACAAGTGCCATTAAGTTGCGGGCTCAGCAACAATCTCAAACATCAAATGCTTTGGTTGTAACGGACCAAAGTCAAGCTAACGGAGCTCCTCCACATGTCGGCCAACTCAGTCTTGTAAAGATGCCCATCACAAGCAGTAATGTGGTTAGTTCATACCTCTTATTTTTATGAGTTCATTTTGGTTAGCATTAATTGTTTACAACGTCCTCCGTTTTAACCATAAAAAGCTCCTCCTGTCGCTTCTTAGTTTGATACCGACTTCATCTGTACACAGGATGATACTTCAGCAGATCAAAGATTATCCCAGGATAATGGGACTTCAAATAACTTGGATTCTCAACAACCGTCTGCAGATCTTCTTGGTGATCTGTTGGGTCCTTTGGCTATTGAAGGCCCTCCTAGTAGCAGTGGCCACCCTCAGCCAAGCTCAAATCCAGGAATAGAAGGGACTGCAGTCGATGCCACAGCCATAGTTCCTGCTGGACAAGATGCCAGTTCTGTGCAGGTACTTTACTTGACTATTATCAAAAGTCTTCTGCCTAACCGGACATGCTTACTGAATTCTACCAATGATATTCCATTTAAAGATTATTTACCTTACATTTTTACATTCTATGATTGGTAGTAGACTCCATTTTCCATTTTTCACATTAGAAGAATATTACTGCAAACATTTATGGGCATTGGAGCATAATTTGCACCCTTTGTATGTGCAGCCAATTGGAAATATTGCTGAAAGATTTCAGGCTTTGTGCGTGAAGGATAGTGGTGTTCTATATGAGGATCCTTATATTCAGGTTTTTTCTTCATTTCTTTTTTAATTATGGTTCTCTTGGTTTAAATTTTTATCTGATCTATCTGTAGCTTACTTGTAAAGTCATGTATTTGTGGTAATTCAAGTTTCGTTCATTCTTGTGTTCATAGTTTTTTATTTATATAAATATACAGATTGGCATTAAAGCAGAATGGAGAGCTCATCAAGGTCATCTTGTTCTTTTCTTGGGGAACAAGAATACTTCTCCTCTTATAGCTGTTCAAGCTTTAATATTGCCTCCCATCCATTTGAAGATGGAGCTCTCTCTAGTACCAGATACTATACCACCCCGAGCACAAGTGAGAATAAATTTTTACAATCATCTGTTACTTTCGAATATTGTTAGTTTTGTTTACATTTCTCCTCCTTTGATTGCATAGGTACAATGCCCACTTGAGATCATTAATCTCCACCCAAGCAGGGATGTTGCTGTTATTGACTTCTCGTACAAGTTTGGTAACGATATGGTACTGAATTAAACTCGTATATTATATTGCTAATTTTAAATCCATTCTCCCCGTATGTAGCTCAACTCGTATATTATATTCCTAATTTTAAATCCATTCTTCCCCGTATATAGCTCAGTTTTTAATATTTAGGCAATTAGTTATTGTATATCTATAAGTTCCTCGCCATCAAAGAAATTGAATTGAATAATACCAATTGTATTATTAGTGCTTAAATTTAAATGGTAAGCTTGGGGAAAATGTATAGTATGTGAAGTTACATGGAAGTCTTGACAATAATACCAATTGTATTATTAGTGCTTAAATTTAAATGGTAAGCTTGGGGAAAATGTATAGTATGTGAAGTTACATGGAAGTCTTGACATGCTACAATCATAATTTTAAATAATGTGCATTCATCCGTGTTGTTTTTAATAGGTCAATGTCAAGCTTCGACTACCAGCTGTCCTAAATAAATTTCTTCAGCCTATAACTATATCTCCAGAAGAATTTTTCCCGCAGTGGAGATCGCTTCCTGGACCACCTTTGAAGCTTCAAGAAGTTGTATGTATTCTGCTTTATGTACATGTGATGTTTGGATACTTGCCGATTTGGTTATGGATATCTTGAAAATGTAGATTGTATAGTGGCTTCTCTGCCAGCTTTTTCTTCTGGTCATGCAATGACAGGTTCTTCTTTCCCGTTGGTTTTGCAGGTTAGAGGCGTTAGACCACTTCCACTGCTTGAAATGGCAAACTTATTCAATAGTTTCCACTTGATAGTTTGCCCAGGGCTTGTACGTTATTGAAGTTCCTCTTAAAATTTACTCTTTTTTTTTATTTATTTTTTTTAATATTTTCCCAAATTGTTCAATCTGTACTAACTTGCTTTGGCTTTATATATCTTCTTTAGGATCCCAATCCAAACAATATTGTTGCAAGTACAACATTTTATTCAGAAAGTACAAGGGCAATGCTCTGTTTGGTAAGTTTATATGTCAAAACCATATAATATGGCACGGCTTTCTCCACTACAACTGTATTCATAAATTATCTGATGTGAAAAGAAAGGAAATGGAGGCAGCATCTTTTTAACAAGGAAACATCATTTTTTTTTTACCTTCAATATCACATTACCGTGTATGTATTGGTTTTTCATTAAGAACCTCCATGTGCAACAAAGCCTGCATAGCTGTTTACTTTTCTACCAAGAATAGGAGAAGCATTGGGAGTTCAGGGTTGCTGTTTTATTATAGACTTTTTTTGATCCTGGCTGTGTTAGGCTTTTCTGCCTGTCTTTCATAATTAAATTATGACAACCTTTACTGAAATTTAAGGGAATTGTTGTATTAATAATTACGCAAATGATGTGCAGGTAAGAGTTGAAACAGACCCAGCAGATAGAACCCAGTTGCGAATGACAGTTGCTTCAGGGGACCCAACACTAACATTTGAGTATGTGATTTAAGTTTTCTGCTTACAGGATATGATCAATAGACTCTACATCTTTTACAGATCATTCTGACATTTATTTGCAGGCTGAAGGAGTTCATCAAGGAACAATTAGTGAGTATCCCTCTAGCATCTCGTGTACCACCAATGCAAGTAGCTCCAATGTCTCCAGTGGCTCAACCAGCTAGTGCTCCTCCTCCTGCAGCATCGGACGATCCTGGGGCACTCCTTGCTGCTCTTCTATGACAAAATATAGAGGGTGTTCATTAGTCATCAATTACACACTTGTAAACGTGATCTATGCAGCCTAACTCACCCATGTGTCCTTGAAGTTATAGTGGGGTGGATAATCTAAATCATGAGCAAGGGCTGGCGGAGTTAAGGGTGAGCTTGTTTGCCAGCTGCATGTTCCAACTAGGATTTATGGGTTGGTTGGCATTTTTGAGATTCTTTCTGCACAAAGTGATTGTACTTTAAGCCAGATTTTATATATTTGGGCGAGGGTTTTCGGTTTTCTTATATTTTTTCCCTTCCCAGTTTAACTGGATCGTTTGTGGTGGTGCACCCCGTAGCATGTAAGATATTGCCTTTGATTGAACCAATTGTAATAGTTTGGAATTGTTCTCAAATTATAGTTGCAATAATAACTTGTGGAGTAAGCATTTAATTTCAAATGCTTTGCTTTAGGGAAGTTGTATGAAAATTTTATTACCCTGACCATTTCGAAACAATTTGATCATTTAATGCAATACTACTCTAAATCTCTAATACTCCCTCCGTCTCATAAAAAGTGTCCTATTTGGGCAATGCGCGGTTCTTAAGAAAATGATTAGATGTGTTGGTGGTAGTGAAAAAGTTAATGTCATTTACTAAAATACCCCTATTAAATGTAGTTGATAAAGTAGTTGAATAAAGTGAAATTTAATGAATAGGGGTATAATAGTGAAAAAATAATAATAATTACAACATTAGTAATGTAAATGGACAATTATTTTGAGACAAAAAAAAAATGCAAATGAGACACTTTTTATGAGACGGAGGGAATAGCAAGCAAGCAATTTATTTATCTGATAGGCTGAAGTGAATAGTAGTTTTTATTTGAATCAGTAGTTAATATTGATAAATAAACTACTGTTATTATTGATATATAGTATTAAAATAGCAATTACGAATTTTCTTATCAGTAGTTTAGATATGCTGTCAAAAAAAAATCTCAAATATCTTCTAGAGAAGTGATAGCCGAATTTTACATGTTATTGTAAGTTTATACATACCAGAAATATTCAGAGTAAAATAAATTTCATCACTTTAATATTAGGAGAATAGCATGATCATATGAAATTCTTGCGCAAGTCCAATCACATAAAGTCATTTTATTACTCCCTCCTATGCATAAAAAAAGTGTTAAATGTTTTAAAATAAATGTTTCTTTAAAATATCAATACAATATTTATTATTTTTTTATTCCTATACTCATAATTATTAATTTTTACGTTTTTCAACAACTTCACTTACAATAATAAAATATAAGGGTATTTTAGTTAAAAAATATTAATTTTATCATTAAAATCAACACATCTAATTATTTTCTTAAAAATCGCGCAACGAACTTAAATAAAACATTTATTATGAGATGGAAGTAGTAACATTTTTATTCATAAAGGCATCTATCTATTCCCTAATAACTAAAGATGTTAGGATTAACTTATTTGAATTTAATTTCTATTATATGTTAAAATTGTTTGGGATATTTTATAAAATTTGAATTTAATTTCTATTATATGTTAAAATTGTTTGGGATATTTTATAAAAGTAATTTATAATGTTTTTTTACAAGTTTCTCTCATAATTATCTAAACTCCTTCTCAATGGTGATAGATATCTATCATACCAATATTTGGTTCTAAGATATTCATACGTGTTTTAGTGCGTGTTTGGATTGGCAGTGAACATAATTGATTTTGACAGAATTGAGTTTGGTAGAATTGATTTTAACAGAATTGAGTTTAGCAGAATTGATTTATGTTTGGATACATTTATGTAAAAGTGATTGTTATTAATTTATGTTGTTTGGATGGTTTTTATCAAAATTGATTTTGAATGTATAATTACCAAAATGGACATGGTTAAACACAAATTAAAATGACTAAAATTAATAATATTTAAACATAATAAAAGTTACAAATATATAATAAAATTTAAAATGCAAAATAGCACTAAAATATTATTACAATACTAATTTAAAGTGTAATATAGTACTAACATATTATAACAATATCAATTTTTTAACTTGTACTCTATAATTTTATTGCGAATTGAGTCGCGAACGTGATCCATCTTTAATGAAGAAGCGACATTTAAAACTTGTGATTGATCTAAGTTAGGTGATCTATGATAATTATCATGGTGAATGGTTGTATTTTCATCTTCATAAAGATTAAAATCAATATCAATTTATGCATTCCTTCTAATAAAGTTGTGAATAGTCATTGTTACGACGACTATTTGAACCTGTGTCTGAAATTTGAACTTAGGCATACAACGCAAAATTGCAAATATGTTCTTCCATACTCCAAAAGTTCTTTCTATTGTGCACCTTAAACTTGAGTGGTAATAATTAAATACTTTAGGGGTGGCAAAACGGGCCCGGCCCGTTGGGCATACCCATTTTACCCGCACTTTAGTGCGGGGTGGGCCAAGGGTTTAGGCCCTCACCCTCTAATGTGTCCGCCCCGCCCCGCCCCGTTTTCTTCGCGGGCTTTTGCGGACACAAACATTTACATAAAATTTTGCGTTTTTAAGCTTAAAAGGTACAGTGCCCACGGACTTTCCCCGCCCCGCCTTCACTTTTTTGCAGGGTGGGTCTAGGTTGTAGGCCTGCATCCTCAACTATGACCACCCCGCCCCGCCCCTTTTTTTTTACGGGCATTTGCAGGGCGGGCCAAAACGGGGCGGGCATGCCCGTTTTCCACCCCTAAAATACTTCATTATTATTCGCGAACCCGTTAGAATGCCTAAAATCAGGAAGGTGATAACGTTCACATCTGTAGGGACCAATGTATCCTATTGGTGTTGGATAGCCAGAATCTACCAAATAATACTTACATATAAAAATAAATTAATCATTTAAAAGTGAAGTCAAATATTATAAATATAAAAAATCATTAGTAGTAATAAAAAGAACAAACCAGGAGGAGGGTGTGGAAAATTAAGGTTCACATTTGTGAGAGCTTGGTCAAAAACACATGCGTCATGGGCAGTACCTTCCCAACCGGCTAATACAAAAGTGAAACACATATTTCAATCACATACAACCATTATATTGTGTGTAGGATATCCTTTTCTTCCAATATACCTGGTTTGCTCGTTGGCACTAACTACACATAACACATGAGTACCATCAATTGCTCCTATAGCATTCTTGAAAAAAGGCCAATAACGTTGATCATTTTTTATTTTGGAATGACACACAATATAATGCTTGTCTTAAGTACCCGATGAAAATGTCTACTAACAGTCTCCCCTAAGTGTTGAAACCTTTCTTGAATCATTCTATTACCTACCCCATGTCCAACAACAACTAAAAACATTGCAACCATTTCTTCAGCTCCCATTCTTTTAGAAGACTTTAAACCATGTTCAACTAGTTCAGTGCATATCAAATTAAAAATATGTTTTTCCATTCGAAACATCTCATAACAACGAATGGAGTTACCTTGCAATATTTCTTGAACCCATGCATCACAGCTTAATTCACTAGTTCTACATGGTTCTTTGCATAATTGACTTACTGCATATTCTCCAATTAGTGCAGCCACAAAACTAGCTTGTTGAAAAAATTATCACCATCATCATCATCACCATCTTCTTCTTCTCTATTGTTGTCCAATTGCTCATTCTGATCATTCATTTATCCCTTCATAATTATAAATAATATTACCATTAGAGAAAATATTTAACATAGCAGTATGAAATTACATAACTAGCAGCACAATAATTCCATTTTATAATTCCATAACAGTATGAAATTACACAACATAGCAGTATGAAATTAACTAACTAACAGCATTATTTAACATAGTTCCATTTCATAATGCAAGTATAATTCCATAATGCAACTAGCAACACTAACTAGCAGTATAATTCCATTTCATAATGCAAGTAGCAGCACCCTTCGTAACTGAAACATAATAAAATATAGCAAATTGAAACATAGCATTTATTAATTGAAACATAGCAAATCCATTTCATAATACTTATAATTTCACTTTAGCATAATACATAAACAAGTCTAATTACCATAAACAAGTCTAATTACCATAAGTCATAGTTTAAGATGATTCCTAGTTTAAGATCCTAATACATAAGCAAATCCTAATACATAAACAAGTCTAATTTTTATAAAATTTTAGATCAATTACATCTTCATAAACGACATAGGATTATTTGCTGCGAATTTAAGCCAATGCACCCTTCTATCTTCAAAACCTTTAAAGGAAACAAACATCTCCCTCGCAGGCTTGAACATCATTAGTTGACAACATTTTGTCAACAAGTCTTGATCACTTATAATTTCATCCATGTTATGGAGTGTGGCCATCACCTCACCAATAGATGTACTAGTTATAGCATCATTTCGTGCCTTACATGTTTTCGCAATCACACTAACAGCTTCAGCTATTGTTGATGAGGGAGTTATCTTTTTCTTGGTTTTCTTTTCAACACCACTAGCTCTCTTTCTCTTTTGTCCATTACTTTGGCTAGCAACCCCTTGGGAAGTATTCAAATTAATATTTGAAAATTCTTCCGTTACTCCAATACTTACATCTTCACTATCACCCGATCCTTCTTCCATATCCAAGCCAATATTATTAGGACATGGACCTAAGTCATCAACATCATTGCCACAATCCTCATCGGGAAATATGCCACTTGAAGGTGCCCAAGCATACTCTCCATTAGCCACCACATCCTTGAAAAGTGTGGTTAGTTGATTAGCAAATGAAAGTCCTTTCTCTCTAAATTTTCCATATAGAGGATTTTCCAATTGTTTTTTCTCCCACCACTCGTCTGGTGCATCAAATGTATTCTTCTTATTATCCCACCCCATTCCGGTAACTTTTCCAAATAAATTAAACCATACTCTCCATTCCTTTATCAAGCTATCATACCTATTCTTCAATTTTGTCTTGTCATAATTTCTCCCGGTTGATCCATTAAATTGAGAAACAATGTTTTTCCATCCTGTCTTGGTAAAGCTAGTGCCAATGCGCTCACCCTTCATAACTTGATCCATACATGCTTGAATGAATATTTCGTTAAATTTAAGATCCGTCCAACTAGCTTTATATCTTTGAATTTCATCATTAGTTGAAGGAGAATCAACATGAATTTTTCTCTTTGTAGTCATAATACTATGTACTCAAAGTTACAAACACACATCAACACTAACAATAATGTGTGAGTAGAAAATGATTTTAACATGATATGGCAACAAAATTTCACTTATAATTCCAATTTATAATACAAGTAGGAGTACTATAGGCTGCCATATGAAATTACACAAACTCATGAGCAGTATAGCAACACTAAAGTAGCAACACTAAAGTTGCACTGCAGAAATACATTAACTAGTCGTAAAAAAATAGCTCATGAAAGTATATAAACACTATAGTATATAAACATTAGAATGCATTTGCAGTATATAAACATTATAGTATAACTATTAGAATGCATTTGAACATAAACTAGTATATAAACATTAGCAGTATGAAAACATAAGCAGTATATCAACACTATAGTATAATATTGAACAAAACAAATTCTAAGAGACATTTTATCAAACACTTAGAATGTATTTAGGCGAGAGAAAAATAAAACAATTGTTTCTTCTCATATTCATATCAGTTGCAGAAGAATTACAAAATACAACCATTATAGAATAAAATTATGAGATTACCTTGTTGTTCTTGGAGTAAAATTTTGCCTTGTATTTTTGGTTGTAAGAGATGATGGTGTATATATAAACCTGAAGGTAATAAATTCTAATAAAATTTGGTTTACCAAATTCATTAATACAAAGCAAAGAGAGTAATGAAGGAAATAAATACAAAACAGAAAGTTGTAAAGCAGAGAGTATGGTAGCTTGAAAAGAGAAGAAACAGTTGAAAAGAAATTAAAGAGGGCAATGAAGGAAAATTGTAACAACCAAAGTATCATAAATGCATAATTGATTCTTGCTAACCGCAAAAGCTAGGAATTGTAGCTTCTATTGGAATTGCTTCTAGGAGAGTAGAATTGATTTTGGAGAAAAAAACCAAACAAGAAAATAAGACCACTTTTCATTTTGAAGGGTTAAAACGTACGTTTGGGGCTTCCTCTCGCAACATGAGAGTAGTCCAGTCCTTTTGCTCTTCAAGGGATTTCCATTATAACTAAACTTGATTACAAATGCTCAAGCCCACAAGCAAGAGACTTCTTTTGCTTATACACACAAGTATAAGACTTCCTTGCTCAGACTCACAAGTCTGAGACTTCCTTACTCAAGCACACAAGCTCAAGACTTCCTTTCTCTAGCACACACACTAAAGACTTCCTTTGTTCAAACACACAAGTTTGAGACTTCCTTGATTAATCACACAAGCTTAAGACTTCAAATGCTCAAGCACTAAAGCAAGATACTTCTGACTCTAAAGAAATTGTTAAGAGATTTGAGTAACAACTACACTTGATATACAATCAGAGGTATAAATACAATAAAACTTAGAAAGACTCTAAGACATAGGAACTTCTAAAATATACAAGTGTTAAGATGTTCTAAGTCTAACAAGTTTGATAGAGTAGCTTCTATTGAATGTGAAGTTTTCGAGGCTGCAACAGAGTTGTATAAGCGCTTAGTCATTGGTGATTTTGTTCTTCAACTCTGCAGCTCCTTTTATAGAGAGGGAGAAAAATGACGTTGAAGACTTTCACCAAATAGGTTAGGCTAGCTTTGTACTTGATTAGACACATCAGCAAAGCACATTTCTACAAGAGGAATTATCCGTTGAAGCTCAGGGATCCAAGAAGAGATTTTCCTTAAGTATTCACGTGATAAAAAAGTCTCTGAGTCTGTTAGAGTTTCCTTGGTAGAAGAGCTTCTGCTGTAGAGGCTGAATTTTCATCAGACTTCATTCTTCAGAGGTTGATCACATCAGAATCAACTTCTTGGCTACTGAAGCTTTAGAGTCTGGATCTCTATGAGAGGCAGGGACTTCAGAAGTGATCTTCAGAGCCAGAATCTGATCTTCAGATTAAGAATCCTCAAGCATTTCTTCATCTGTTCTCGGTGATATAATCCTACATACTTGAACAGATGTTAGAATACCAAATTATTCTTTAAATACATTGTCATCATCAAAACCCAAAGGATATAATATTAACCAATTTTGTTCCAACAATCTCCCTTTTTTTGATGATGAGAAACAATAGTATTTATGAACAATGGTTGTTGATTTAATTAACTTGTTGACTTCAAGATCAGAGATTTGTTAGCTCCCCCTAAGTCTTATCCAGGTTAATTAAATCTCTTTAACATAATCTTCATAAATAAAATTAAGCAGCAGTAGAATAATCATCAAATCCAAGAGCTTAAATACTCTCTATCTCTCTCCCTTTTGTCATCAACCAAAAGATAAGGGAAAGAAAAGATACTGAAGCAAAATAATGTATGGGAAAAAATAATTATGAATAAAAATGAGTTGAAAATCAGTCTTTACTTCCCTTTAATTAAAGAATCAATTAAAAGAAAATTGGCTAGTATGGTTGATAAAGGCATTTTTAGTTTTCAAGGTGGTAAAATCTCAATTCTGACAATTGAGCACAAATAAGTAGGGATCAGAACCGGGGAGACGTGCCTGAAGACCAAGACCAGCTTATTTTTCTAGCATTTACTGAGGCACAGAGATCAAAACAAACTATGCATTATACCAAACAGTCTATAAACAACAGATTTGCATTATCGCCAAGATCACATTTCTCTTTTTCTAAATTCCTCACTTTTCAAGCAGTATGGGTAAACCATAGCAAGATAAGAATTTGAGGAAATAATTTTCTAAGGAGCTTAACAAGCTTATGAAGAAGCAAAAGGGGGAAGAGAAAATCAGATTTGCTGAAGTTGCAAAAGTTCAGAAAGTTGTAAAGGCTGATGACCCGTTTAATGCGCAGGATATGATAGAGACATGATAGGATATAAAGTAGGATAAATACATGATATGATATAGACAGAATAAAACTTATCCTATCCTGTGTTTGTTTCACACAAGATACCAAATATAATAAGATTATCTCTCTCTCTCTCTCTCTCTCTATATATATATATATATATATATATATATATATATATATATATATATTGCTAAAAAATTAATAATTTTATATAATTAAAAAAAAAAACTCATTGACACTATTGAGTAAACACTTTCAATTTTTTTAAAAAGATCATGAATTCTATCATACATATTAAATTATATATATATAACATGTAAATGACAAAGCTATCCTTATAAGAAAATATATTTAATTTGATAAAAAAATAAAATTAGTATTTACATTTTTAAAATTATAATAACTCTTTTATTTTTAATACTTTTAATTTATTAGGTTATAATTTTTTATATTATATAAAGTTATAAAATTACCCTTATGAAAAAATCATACATATTTTTTTAAAATTATTTATTGATATTTTTTAATTGAATATCAAATTATTCTTTATTTTTATTTTATCATATTTAGTTTTTTATTTTAAATTATATTTTATAGGGGCAAATTTTTAAATTATTTTCTTATCCTATCCTGCCGGATTCTAACCCAACTCATATTCAGGATAAAATTTAGACTAGTGAGAAAATATATGATAAGTTTCAGAATTAACTTATCATATCATGCCGTTTCATCAAACACTAGATTGAGATAGGATATGATACATATATCTTATCTTGTCTCTTATCCTGCGTACCAAATGAACCCTAAAGGTTCAATCTCATCTGCTTAAGCATCCAAGATAGGGGAAACTTCAAATACAATAATGAGGTACCCTAAAAGGAAGAAGAATCATGCTGAAGAATTTGAGTACATTTCATATGGTGATCATGACTAGGTTAACTACTGCAGAGCTTGTGCTGAGGAAGATGACCATGTCTGAAGATTATAAGTTGTAATGATGCATCAGTGTTAAATGCCAAACTTGCTTTAAATTGACCCTTATTTATTGGCATTTTTCAACTCCTTTGCTATGTTTTGTTGGATTTACTCCATGAAATCCTGCTATTCTTCAATATTGTTGAAAATTTCTTTGGTTGCTTTGATTTGTGTGTTATTATGCAGAAATTAGGCACAAAAACATCAAAGTGTAAGACACAAGCAATTGGACAAGTAAGCCAAAGAAAGAGAAGAATATAAGCGTGTTCGCTGTGCGAACAGTCAGCGAGGATTGACAGCGAATGTTCGCTGGGCGAACTTATGGCGAAGTCCCAGCGAACTTCAGATATTTCTCAAGGGCGGTTTAACTATTCAGAGGCACATCAGGTGCCTAAAAGTGAGTTTGCTGGACGAAAAAATGGTTCGCAGTGCGAACATGACAGATCCCAAAAGTACTATATAAGTACTTTACACAATTTTTGGGGATCATAACCAATATTTAGGCACCAAAACTTCATTTCTCAGCATTTCTTCACCAAAAGGTGATATTTTGCAAATAGAAGCTGAATTCGCATCCGAGTTCGATTCTTCGACGTGGATGATCATTCATCTTCTTCCAAAACTTGTAAAGCAAGCTACTATGGTTATGGGTAGCTAATTTTCTTTGTATCAAAGGTAGAGGTAGTCTACCATTAGGTTGTATGTATTTCTTTTGATTGGCCTTGTACGTGAACAAGTGAGGATTAATATATGATGAATATTTTTGTTTTTAATGATCCATTATTGTTTTGTAAAACTCTAGACATAGATTTTGTGAAACTTGACCTAAAATATTCATCTATCGGTTTATAGATTGGAGAGATTAGTATATGGCTGATAATTGCTTTGTGTTGAACTTAAAGCTTACTATATTGGTTATTATATGGAGAAATCGTGTAGCGATGAATACAGTATTTCTCACAACACCGCTCTAGAGATAGACAGTGTAGAGAGAATGCGCGACGATATTAATTGGACCCGACTTCACATGCAAGATTGAAAGAATACGTACAAGTTAGGGTAGATAAAAACTACTTTTGATATACTTTGTTAATCAAGCTCTTTAGAATGTATAAGCTTTGCTACTAAAAACATGACAATTTTATGAACAAAACTTTGAAAACCCTTACTCTTGAAACGATAAACTGTTGAAAGACAGGCATCAAAATATCTGCAATCCTCATGGAGATGATAACAAAAACCCCCCTTTAACTACGATTTGAACAAAATGGTGTCGTTGGCAGGGATTATTTTATATTAAAAGCATTGCAATAGTTTATTGAATTAAGAACTTTGTATTGTATTCTTACCCCTGTTATTTTTCTTGTGCTGCTTAATTTGTTTGGTTAAGTGTGCAGATTTGGTTTATCCGAGGGAGTGTACATGCGGACCAACTTCTTTTCGATCTTGAGATTCAAAGAACCGCTCGTAGGCTCAATAGCAGAACTAGACGGTGACGAAAACTTGCTAAAGAAAGACAAGAGAGTGGATAAAATTTTTCATCTACACTCATTGTTACACCAATCATGGCTGAACCACCACCACCACAACCTTATGCTTCAACCCTTTGTGTTAACAGTCCAAGACACAACGCTCAGTTTGTGCGCAACACCCACAATGGGAGGAATTCTGAGATGAAAATGGGAATCCTTGCTTTTCTGTATCAGAATCCTTTTACTGGTATAAACCATGAGGATCCGTTCACACATCTCACCGAATTCTATGAAATTGTGGGTGCAACAGGAGCTTCAGAAGCTGAAGAGGAATCCTTGTTTAAGAGTCTATTTCTGTATTCCTTAATCGGGAAGGCAAAGGAATGGTATCTTGATCAATCAACTCTAGTGATGATGGATTGTAATTTATTGGAACAAAAGTTCCTTGAACGGTTTTCCCCTACAACAGATTTATGGAAGCGAAGACGACGATATCGGTGTTTGCTCAAGGTGGAAATGAATATCTCAATGAAGCTTGGGAGAGGTTCAAATTCATGTTACGAAAATGCAAAGGTCACAGTTTTGATGAATTAACTCAAGTACACATCATCCGGAATGGGCTCCAATTGGTTCACAAGACTTTGTTGGATGCTACTTCGGGTGGATCATTAATGTCCAAAAGCGCTGATGATGCGATTGCTATTATTGATAGGATGACACTCAATAATCATCAAGGAAATCAAAACCGTGGCACACCTCGAAGAAAACCGGGCATGATTGATTTGGGAACAAATGATGCTATTCTTGCTCAAAACAAATTACTCTTGCAACAAGTGGAGTTATTGACAAAGCAAATGTCAAAACTTCCACAACAAATCAAAGAGATACAAGAAGTTCCCAACCAAAATCAACATGTAGCAAGTTGTGAACTTTGTAAAGGTGATCATCCTACCGCCTATTGTCCACCGGTCGTTGAAGAAACCAACTATGCAGGAAATCAAAATCAAGGCTTTCAACCAAGACCACCATATCAAAGCAATAACCAAGGCTACCAACCAAGAGGTAATATCCAAGGTTACCAACAAGGGTGGAAGGAAAGAGCCGAGTTCTTCAAACCGCCGACCTTACCAAAATTACAACCAACCGCAACATAACCAAGGAGGAGGCTCTAAGATTGACGAAACTCTCAATCAATTCATGCGATTCTCAATGTCTAACCAAAAAACAATGATTCCTCTATTAGGAATCTTGAGGCACAAATAGGGCAATTGTCTAAGCAACTTGTTGACAAGCAAAAAGAAGCATTTTCGATCAAGCTGCAAGTGGATCCTAATGAGGTATGCAATTCTATCCTTACTAGGAGTGGGAGGAGGATTTATCTGGGCATTGGTGAGAAAGAAGGGGAGAATGAAGTTGTAGTTAAAAAGGAGGATGAAATTGTTGAGGAGGAAGTTGAAAAAAAATGTGAAGGATGATGTAGTTGAAAAGAAATGGAGAGAAGAGAAAAAGAACAATAATAGGAAGGGAAAGGAGAAAGTGAACATCCCCATTCAAAATTTACCTTATCCACATAGTCATACAAAAGGGACAACGCAAGGCAATATGCTCGGTTTATGGATATTTTTAATCAATTGCAAATCAATATTCCATTTGCCGAGGCATTGGAGCAAATGCCTACTTATGCAAAATTTATGAAGGATATCATCACCAAGAAGAAACGGTATACGGACCAAGAAACCGTAGTTGTTGATGCTAGTTGTAGTGCAATTATTCAAAAGACTCTTCCTAGGAAGCAAAGTGACCCGAGAAGAGTTACATTACCAGTTACCATCGGCAATACCTATGTTGGTAATGGGTTGATCGATTTGGGATCTAGCATAAATTTGATACCGTTGTCAATTGTTAAAAGATTGGGACACATGGAGTTGAGGGCTACTAAGATGACTTTGCAATTAGCTGATAAATCAACTACCCGTCCTCACAGTGTAGCTAAAGATGTATTGGTGAAAGTTGATAAGTTTTTGTTTCCCATCGGCTTTTTGGTGATAGACATTGACGAAGATGATGACGCTCCTTTAATTCTTGGAAGGCCTTTCATGAAAACAACAAGAATGACGATTGATATGAAAGATGGTCTAATGAAAGTGCGAGTACAAGATGAAGAAGTTTGCTTTAATCTCTTTGAAGCCATGAAGCATTGGAAAAAAAGGAATGATTGTTTCCGTCTTGATGTAATGGAAGAAGTGATTGAATAGGTGAAAAGAGAAGTTCATGTTGCTACCCCCTTGGAAAAAGTTCTTACTCATGCTTTCCTTAGTCTTAATGAGAGTGAAGAAAATGAGATTGAAACGTGTTTGCGGGAACTTGAAGCTTTAGAAGAAGTTCATCCCTTGGAAGAACTTGAGGAAGAGTTGAAAAAAGAAACGGTCGAGGACACAAAATTGAGTTGAAGATTTTGCCTCCTAATTTAAAGTATGTGTTTCTTGACGATGGGGGGAACAAACCGGTGATCATAAGTAATGAACTAACCATGGAGGAGGAAGAACAATTAATTGTGGTGTTGAAGAAGAATCAAAATGCTATGGGATGGACTCTTTCTGATTTAAAAGGAATATGCCCTTCCTATTACATGCATAGGATCTTAATGGAGGATGATTTTAAGCCGCTCGCTCAACCTCAACGCCGCTTAAATCCTACCATGAAAGAGGTGGTTAGGAAAGAAGCGGTGAAGATGCTTGAGGCCGAAATGATTTATCCTATTTCTAATAGTCAGTGGGTTAGTCCGGTGCAAGTGGTACCGAAGAAAGGCGGGATGACAGTGATTCAGAATGAAAAGAATGAATTAATTCCAACAAGAATCGTGACCGATTGGAGAATGTATATCGATTACCGTAGGCTAAACAAAGTTACGATTTGACATATGGCGGGTTGCCATACTTAAAATAAATCCAATATCTGGTCTAGTGTGTGCCAAATAGATTAATTTTTCCACTAAGCGTCTGTCTATCTCAGTCAGAATGATTTCTTCTTTGTATTTGCTTCCTTTTGTTACTTCTATGTGTGAGTTGACTGCTTTACATCTGAGCATCCCCATTCAGGCTACTTCCATTCACAATAAGTATTTGAGTTTTCTTAAATCTTTGACTTCAAATTATCTAGTAAAGAACCCTTTCAGGTGCTCAATTTGCTCTTTATCATCTCCGATTATCAGAATGTCATCAACATACACAATGAGCAAGGTTACATTTCCTTCTATTGAATGTTAGATAAACATTGTATGATCACTTTGTCATCAAATTAAAAATTGAAAAAGTGACTACCGGAGGAAATTTCATCTTCTGTAGTTTGGTTGGATGCTTGGTGGAGCGTCGAAGAAGTGATTGAATAGGAAATTTCATTTGTTGGTTGGATAGGATTTTTTTAGATTTGAGTGAAGGGTGTCAAATTTGAGAACATGGAAAGGCATACAGATAACGAGGTAGGTGGAAAATAGGAAAACTTCTTCCCAATATTGTTTTAGCACATTTGAGGCCATCATGAGAGGTATTGTCACTTCAAATGGGTGAAAATATTTTCGTTCTGCTATACCGTTATGTCGAGGGATGTCAACATAAGATCTTTGGTGGAAAATTCCATAGGTTTGGAGGTAGGATCTTAGAATGAATTGGTAGTACTCATGACCATTGTCTGATCTAATACCCTTAATTATAGTTTAGAATCAGGTTTTAATTATTTTGCGGAAGGTTTGAAATATTGTTCCCATCTTTGATTTTTCTTTCATGAGATATATCCATGTAACTCTTGTATGGTTATCAACGAGTAACGAACCAAATGTGGCCAAAAACGGTGTTGATCTTAGAGGTTCACATGAATCACTATGTACTAATGAAAATGATTTGGATGGTTTGTAAGAGACTAAAGGGTGAGCTCTACAAGTTATTTAGACAATTGGAAAATTTCATAATGTAGATTTCTTGGATTTTCATTGAATAATGAAGGAAATAATTTTTTCAAGTACACAAAATTGGAGTAACCCAATCGAAAATGCCATAATAAAATCAAATCCTATTTATTTGAGGGAATACAACTACACTTGTTGTTGTTATTGATGTCCCATTTGATATCTCCGGTTTGAAGGAGATAAAGTCCATCCACTTTATTAGCATTGTCAATCATTTGAAGGTGAGAAAAACACAGAAGGAGGGGATTGAATTATGTTAGTTTTTAAAAACTTTTTCTACTAGTGATTCTGATTGATCTTAATTAGATTTTAAACCTAAAGTTCAGAGTCTAACTTTAGAATCACTTAGAGTCTGAATTCTTAAAAGTCTTTATCAGATTCTGCAACAAAATCTTATTCCAAGATAAGTAAATGATAGCGGCGGAATAATGTCTAGAAGCAAGTAAAGTAAAGTAAAAGCACAAGACATAAGCAGTTATCCTGGTTCCTCTCACAACACGAGAGTAGTCCAATCCTCTTACTCTTCAAGGGATTTCCATTATAACCAAATTTGATTACAAATGCTCAAGCCCACAAGCAATAGACTTCCTTTGCTTATACACACAAGTATAAGACTTCCTTGCTCAGACCCACAAGTCTGAGACTTCCTTACTCAAGCATACAAGCTCAAGACTTCATTTCTCTAGCACACACACTAAAGACTTCCTTTGCTCAAACACACACGTTTGAGACTTCCTTGCTTAATCACACAAGCTTAAGACTTCAAATGCTCAAGCACTAAAGCAAGATACTTCTGACTCTAAAGAAATTGTTAAGAGATTTGAGTAACAACTACACTTGATATACAATCAGAGGTATAAATACAATAAAACTTAGAAAGACTCTAAGACTTAGGAACTTCTAAAATATACAAGTGTTAAGATGTTCTAAGTCTAACAAGTTTGACAGAGTAGCTTCTATTGAATGTGAAGTTTTCGAGGCTATAGCAGAGTTGTATAAACGCTTGGTCATTGGTGATTTTGTTATCAACTCTGCAGCTCCTTTTATAGAGAGGGAGAAAAGTGACGTTGAAGACTTTCACCAAATAGGTTAGGCTAGCTTTGTACTTGATTAGACACATCAGCAAAGCATATTTCTACAAGAGGAATTATCCGTTGAAGCTCAGGCATCCAAAAAGATATTTTCCTTAAGTATTCACATGATCAAAAAGTCTCTGAGTCTGTTAGAGTTTCTTTGGTAGAAGAGCTTCAGCTTTAGAGGCTGAATTTTCATCAGACTTCACTCTTCAGAGGTTGATCACATCACAATCAACTTTTTGGCAACTGAAGCTTTAGAGTCTGGATCTCTATCAGAGGCAGGGTCTTCAGAAGTGATCTTCAGAGCCAGAATCTAATCTTCAGATTCACAATCCTCAAGCATTTCTTCATCTGTTCTCAATGATATAATCCTACATACTTGAACAGATGTTAGAATACCCAATTATTCTTTAAATACTTTGTCATCATCAAAACCCAAAGGATATAATATTAACCAATTTTATTCCAACAATCTCCCTTTTTTAGATGATGAGAAACAATAGTATTTATGAACAATGGTTGTTGATTTAATTAACTTGTTGACTTCAAGATCAGAGATTTGTTAGCTCCCCCTAAGTCCTATCCAGGTTAATTAAATCTCTTTAACATAATCTTCATAAATAAAATTAAGCAGCAGTAGAATAAACATCATATTCATGAGCTTAAATACTCTCTATCTCTCTCCGTTTTGTCATCAACAAAAAGATTAGGGAAAGAAAAGATACCGAAGAAAAATAATGTATCGGAAAAAATAATTATGAATAAAAATGAGTTGAAAATCAGTCTTTACTTCCCTTTAATTAAAGAATCGATTAAAAGAAAATTGGCTAGTATGGTTGATAAAGGCATCTTCAATTTCAAGGTGGTAAAATCTCAATTATGATAATTGAGCACAGATAAGTAGGGATCAGAACCGGGGAGACGTGCTTGCAGACTAAGCCCAACTTATTTTTCTAGCATTTACTGAGGCACAGAGATCAAAACAAACTATGCATTATACCAAATGGTCTATAAACAACAGATTTGCAATATTGCCAAGATCACATTCCTCTTCTTCCAAACACCTCACTTTTCAAGCAGTATGGGCAAGCCATAGCAAGATAAGAATTTGAGGAAATAATTTTCTAAGGAGATTAACAAGCTTATGAAGAAGCAAAGGGGGGAAGAGAAAATCAGATTTGCTGAAGTTGCAAAAGTTCAGAAAGTTGTAGAGGCTAATGACCCGTTTGATGCGCAGGATATGATAGGATATAAAGTAGGATAAAGATAGGATATGATATAGAAAGAATAAGACTTATCCTATCCTGTGTTTGTTTCACACAAGATACCAAATATAATAATATTATCACTCTCTCTCTCACTCTCTCTCTCTCTCTCTCTATATATATATATATATATATATATATATATATATATATATATAACATGTAAATGACAAAACTATCCTTATAAAAAAATATATTTAATTTGATAAAAAAACAAACTTAGTATTCCCATTTTTAAAATTATAATAACTCTTTTATTTTTAATACTTTTAATTTATTAGGTTATAATTTTTTATATTATATAAAGTTATAAAATTACCCTTATGAAAAAATCATACATATTTTTTAAAAATTATTTATTGATATTTTTTAATTGAATATCAAAGTATTCTTTATTTTTATTTTATCATATTTAGTTTTTTATTTTAAATTATATTTTATAGGGGCAAATTTGTAAATTATTTTCTTATTATCCTGCCGGATTCTAACTCAACTCATATTCAGGATAAAATTTAGACTAGTGAGACAAGATATGATAAGTTTAAGGATTAACTTATCATATCATGTTGTTTCATCAAACACTAGATTGAGATAAGATATGATACATATATATTATCTTGTCTTTTATCCTGCGCACCAAACGGACCCCGAAGGTTCAATCACATCTGCTTAAGCCTCCAAGATAAGGGAAACTTCAAATACAACAATGAGGTACCCTAAAAGGAAGAAGAATCATGTTGAAGAATTTGAGTACATTTCATATGGTGATTAGGACTAGGTTAACTACTGCAGAGCTTGTGCTGAGGAAGATGACCATGTCAGAAGATTATAAATTGTAATGATGTATCGGTGTTGAATGCCAAACTTGCTTTAAATTGACCCTTTTTTATTGGAATTTTTCAACTCTTTTGTATTGTTTTGTTGCATTTACTCCATGATATCATGTTATTCTGCAATATTGTTGAAAATACATTTGGTTGCTTTGATTTTGTGTTATTGTGCAGAAATTAGGCATAAAAACATCAAAGTGTAAGACATAAGCAATTGGACAAGGAAGCCAAAGGAAGAGAAGAATATCAGCATGTTTGCTGTGCGAACAGATAGCGAGGAGTGGCAGCGAATGTTCATTGGGCGAACTGGTAGCGAATATTCGCTGTAGCGAGGTCTCAGCGAAGGACCAGCAAACCATCCCAGACTAGAGTCAGTAGCTAAAGGACCATAAGTTCTCGGTGTGAACTTATAGCGAGGTAGTTCGCAGTGTGAAGAATTGCTGGCACAACGAACTTCAGATATTTCTCAAGGGAGGTTTAACTGTTCAGAGGCACACCAGGTGCCTAAAAGTGAGTTCGCTGGACGAAGAAATGATTCGCAGTGCAAACATGACAGATCCCAAAAGTACTATATAAGTAATTTTCACAATTTTTGGGGATCATAACCCATTTTTACACACCAAAACTTCATTTCTCATCATTTCTTCACCAAAAGGTGATATTTTGCAAATAGAAGCTAGATTCGCATCCAAGTTCAATTCTTCGACGTGGATGCTCATTCATCTTCTTCCAAAACTTGTATAGCAACCTACCATGGTTATGGGTAGCTAATTTCCTTTGTATCAAAGGTAGAGCTAGTCTACCATTAGGTTGTATGTATTTCTTTTGATTAGCCTTGTATGTGAACAAGTGATGATTAATATATGATGAATATTTTTGTTCTTAATGATCCACTCTTGTTTTGTAAAACTCTAGACATAGATTTTGTGAAACTTGACCTAAAATATTCATCTATCATTTTATAGATTGGAGAGATTGGTCTATGATCGATAGTTGATTTGTGTTGAACTTAAAGCTTACTATATTGGTTGTTATATGGAGAAATCGTGTAGCGAAGAATACGGTATTTCTCACGATGCCGCTCTAGAGATAGACGGTGTTGAGAGAATGCGCGGCGATATTAATCGGATCCGACTTCACATGCAAGATTGAAAGAATACGTACAAGTTAGAGTATATGAAAACTACTTTTGATATACTTTGTTAATCAAACTCTTTAGAATTTATAAGCTTTTCTACTAAAAACTTTACAATTTTATGAACAAAACTTTGAAAACCCATACTCTTGAAACGATAAACTGTTGAAAGGTAAGCATCAAAATATTTGCAATCCCTGTGGTGACGATAACAAAAACCCCATTTAACTACAATTCGAATAATCGACTCTCTTAAGAACCTGATTCTAAATCTTGTACTTCTTTTCTTTGAATAATAAAGCAGATCCTTTTTACAAATCTTCTTATAAAAATGCTTGTTAGCCACTAACAACCTTTGATTTAACCACTGATATTGAGATCTCGTAGCAGTTTCCAACCATTTCAGCCAGAATTTTGAAAAAAAAAACAAATATTTGACTAAGGGAGAATCAAGACATGATTTTATTTTACCATAATTAAAATACTAAGTCCCGGTTAATATACCTTAGAGTATAAGCACAAACTGAAGACTTAACAGATATAAGACCAAGTCAAAATAATTTCCAGATTTGTAATACACAAGTGGACAACAAAAAGAATTAATATAAAAGCCATTTATATGTCATCAGAAACAACTAATCAAGTTATGGCAATCAGAGGCTGAGATGCTTCATAGGCTTCTACTCATCAGAAACTGGTTCGGAGCTTCTGATCATGTCAACCTCTAATTCTCCATTCAGAAGCAAACACTAATCTTCCATAAAATGCATGTTTATATTCTTTTTAATGAAATAAAATCTATTTATTGTAAGAGGTTGGGTAAATATACCAGCTCATTGATGATCTATATCAATGAACTGAATATCTATTACACTTTTCTAAATGGTTTTAAAATGATGTTTTATCTCAATGTGTTTGGTTCTAGAATGTTGAATTGGATTTTTAGTTAAACAAATGACAACAGTATTATCATAGAAGATAAGAATATTTTTCCACAAATTTGATAATCTTCCAACTGATATTTCATTTAGAGGAGTTGTGTGCAACATTTAGCAGCTGAGATGTATTCTGCTTCTGCTGCGGACGAAGCAATAATTGGTTGTCTTTTACTGGCCTATGTTATTAGGTTTTCACCTATGAATTGACAATTTCCACTAGTGGATTTCCTTTCAATTCTGTCCCTAGCATAGTCAGCATCACAGAATCCAACCAGCTTGTAATCTAGGGATTTTTTTTTATAAAGTAACCCTAGATTAGTTGTTCCCTTTAGATACCTAAAGATCCTCTTAACAACATTTAAGTGAGTCTCTCTAGGATTTGTATGGAATCTTGCACACATACACACACAAAACAAAATATTTGGTCTAGAAGCTGTTAAGCAGAGTAAGGTACCAATCATACCTCTATACAGCTTCTGACGGACTTTGGAGCTTTCCTCTTCCTTGTTTAGATTGCATGTTGGATGCATATGAGTGTTCATAAATTTGCAGTCTTCAAGCTTGAACTTCTTCAGAAGTTCCTTAGTATATTTTTAATGATGAATATAGCTCTATCTTTTCTTTGGTTGATATGAATTCCAAGGAAGAACTTAGATTCCCCCATCTTGGTCATCTCAAATCCAGCCTGCATAGTCTCAGAAAATTCTTTGCAGAGAGATGCATTAGTAGAACCAAAAATTATGTAATCAACATAAACTTGGACAAGCAAGATTTCTTTATTCAAAGTCAATCTGAATAGTGTAGTGTCAACTTAACCCTTTTGAAATCCATTTTCTAATAAAAAATTACTTAGTCTCTCATACCAAGCTCCTGGAGCTTGTTTAAGTCTATAAAGTGATTTCTTGAGTTTAAAAACAAAATCTAGGCAGACTGAGTCCTCAAACCCAGGAGGTTGTTTTACATACACTTCTTCAGAAATGACTCCATTTAAGAAGGCACTCTTGACATCCATTAGATATAAAACAATATCATGATTAATAACATAAGAGAGAAGAAGTTTGATTGCCTCTAACCTTACAACTAATGCAAAGGTTTCAGAGAAATCTATATATTCTTGCTATCTGTAGCCTTGAGCTACCAGTCTAAATTTGTTTCTTACCACCTCTCCTTTCTCATTCAGCTTGTTTTTGAACACCCATTATCTTTCAATGATGCTCTTCTAATGAGGTCTGACAATCAGATCCCACACATCATTCCTTTGAAATTAGTTTAGTTCTTCTTGCATTGCTACAATCCATCCATCATCTAATAAGGCTTCATAAATAGAAGATGGTTCTATCATAGAGATAAGTCCCATCATTGACTGCTCTTCTCTGAATGCAGATATTATTCTTAGAGGACTATCTTTATTTCTAATGATCAAATCTTCTGGATGAAAAGACTTGTACTTGAAGGTCTTTTTGGATTGTGCAACTTCTTGAGAGTCACAATGAGCTTCTTCAGAAATTGCTTCCTCTGGATGTGTTTCAAAAGTTGGAATTGGTTCTGAACCACCAGCTTCTGAACATCAAGTTCATGAAGTTATGGCTTCTTGACAGACAACTTTTGAAGGAGCTATAACTTCTGATTCACCAGCTTCTGTAGAGACTTCTGATATATGAAATTCTTAAAAAATTTCAACTAGCTCTGACATTTTACTATCAGGCCCTTTGTCATTAAATTTGATATGTATAGACTCTTCAACCATTATGGTTTAAGAGTATACAATTTGCATGCCTTAAAGCGTTCAGAGTATCCTAAAAAGATACCCTTTTGAGCCTTGGCATCCAATATCTTCAAATATACTTTATTGTTTAGGATGTAACATGTACATCCAAACTGATGAAAATAAGAAGTGTTGGGTCTTCTTCCTTTGAAAAGTTCATATGTTATTTAGTTCATAATAGGTCTGATGTAGATCATCTTCTGAACATAACATGACGTGTTTACAACTTCTTCCCACAAGTACTGTGGCAAATTATTTTCATGAATCATTGTTTTGGCCATTTCTTGTAAGGATTTGTTCTTCCTTTCTATAACTCCATTTTGCTGTGGAGTTCTAGGAGAAGAGAACTCATGGAGAATTCCATATTTTTCACAAATTTTTTTCAAAAGGTTCATTTTCAAATTCTCCTCCATGATCACTCCTTACTTTTAAATTTTTTCACCCCTTTTCATTTTGTACTTGTGTGCAGAAGATACTAAACACATCATATGATTTATCCTTGGTTCTGAGGAATTTAACCCAAGTCCCTCTACTAAAGTCATAAACAATGACAAGTCTATATTTCTTCACCTCAATTAATGTAGTGCTAACAGGACCAAACAAATCAATGTGAAGCAGTTCTAAGGGTCTAGAGGTAGAGACAATGTTCTTTGTTTTAAATGAGTTTTTGTTAATTTTCGCAATTTGGCATGCTCCACAGAGAGCATCTAAATGATAGTTAAGATCTGGTTGCCCCTTAACAAGTTTTAACTTTCTAAGCTTGGAGATTAATCTCCAGTTAGTATGACCTAACCTCCTGTGTCAAACCCACATTTCATCATTTACTAATAGAAGGAAAACTACCTTCTGATCAGCCAGTTCAGAAAAATTGATTTGTAAACACTGCCTTTCCTTTTACCTATGAACACTACAGACTTATCAGATATATTCCTGACTATACATATATTCTTATTAAACATTACTTGATAACCATTATCACAAAATTGAACTATACTAAGTAGGTTATGTTTCAATCCATCTACTAACCAAACATCATTAATAGATAAAAGGGAGTTACTAATGGTACATGTCTCAATGATCTTCCCTATTTGGTTTCCTCCAAATCCCACACTTCCTCCCTCTTTTAGAGTGATGGTTTGGAACATATGCCTTTCTCATGTCATATGTCATGAGCAGCCATTGTCCAGGTACCATGACTGTTGCTTTGCTTCTTCTTTTAAGCATTGTTGTACCCCAAGTTTTGACCCCTTTGATGTCATAACATCTTTTGCATGAGCATCATAGAGCAATCACCTATGCATTGTTAACTAACCATTTTATCAATTTTTGTTTGTTTTGTTTCATTTATGAATCAGGGTTTATTTCAAGAGGTCAGGTAGGGTTTTCAGATCAGTTATGCATGCAGTACTGATTGAAGTTCATCGGGTTGTGACTTGTATTAGTCAGATTATCAGAATATGGCAAATTATCAATGTTTCATGATCAAGGATCGTCAAGATTCAATCAAGGCCATTTATTCTGATTAATCTCAAGGCATGGTCAAGACGTGTCATGTTGATTGCTTTGGTTCACCAAGGCTCAAAAGACCATTTGTTTAGGGCCCGTTCACTTTTGTTTTGGTTCAAGATCAACATAGAGGATTCAAATTTTCTACACATTCCTGGTGGTTCATTTCTTGAATTGATTTATGGTCTAGTTGAAATTCGAAGTTTCAAAGTTCAAGATTCGAAATTTGAAATTCATGATAAAGCTTTAATTTCCACATCTAAGATTCTAAGTCTCGATCAAAATCAAGTCTCTTCTCATGGCCATTTGTCATTTTCTATCCAATTTCAATTCATGTTCCATTTTAAGTAGAATCTTCATTTTAATCCATTTCCAAATTCATTTCAATTTCCAATTTAAGTTTCAATTATATTTGTCATTCAATTCAAGTTATTTCTTTTCAATTCCATTTCAAGTCTCAACCAATTTCAAAATTTCCCAATTCAAGTCAATTTCCATTTTAATTCAATTTCCAAATTCAAGTGTCAATTTCTTCCTAATTCAAATTAATGCTCAAATTCCAAATTTTAATCAAGTTCAATTCCATTCAAAAATCCAAATTCCATCTCCATTCAACTTGAATTCCAAATTCATAACCAAGTTCCCAAACTTCAATTTGAATTCCAATTTCATAACTTCAAATCCCATTGAAAGGTTCAAAGTATGATTTTCTTTCCTAATCCATAATCCCATTTCAAATTCATTCAAGTCTCTAATTCAAAATTCTTTCCAAGTTCTAATTCAAATTCAATTTCTTTTCAAAATTCCACTTTTCAAAGTTCAAGTTCCACGGTCAAAATTCAAACACATTACATGTTCAAGTTCCAAATACATTTCAAGGCCATTCAAAAAAAGAGATCTTCATCAGTAACATTACAAGTTTTCAAGAAAGATGAAGGCACTGTTTTTATATGCTACTAATGCTTGAATTTGTTTACAACCAGAAGTTTGAACCATGACCAATTGTTAATAAGGTGTACTCCAAGTATTCACCAAAATTTCACTTGAAACAAGGACTTGTTATAGAACACAACATCTCCCGCCACCACTTTTTCCTACTACAAGACTTGTACAACAACAAAAGCATGCCAAACCCGTACACAAAAGCCAAAACCGTACTTCCTGCAGACCTGCAAACTAGGACAGCAACAACACATACAAAACAAAGTCCCTGCTCCACCAATTTGCTTTCTCACCCGCGCCTCAATACCTCCATAAACCATCTGCATCCTACTCACTCAGCCTGCAAAACCATTGACCAAAACCCTAAATCAAGCAACCATCCATTTTGGCACTTGGCTCAAGGTTGGTCTGCAAGGAAACCATGCGTGTAGTACCACCAAACCATCTTTATTCGAAAATAAAACCAGCCACAAGGAACTCCCTCATACTAACTTCATATCACCCAAACCTGCAACTTAGTTTCTTTTTCATGCCATAACAAACTGACTGGTTCACCACCATGCCGCTAACCACAAGCCATAAACTCTCTCCCACCATGTTTATGCTCTTGAGAGAGAACGATACCACAACCCTTAATCTTCATTCCCCAAACGCGACTCAACCACCACAACAAAAAAACCTCATTTTCATCCTCTGTTACAACCAAACAACCTCTCTCAATACTTCCCTCTGTCCGCATCTCACTCTCACCTACAACCCAAATCTCCTTCAAATCTTTAACCCTTCATAAACTTCAAAACCCAAATCAACCACCTTCAAACAACTCGTAAACCCAGATTTTGAAACAAAACAAAGAGATGGGAGATGAATAAGAATTCCAGAACAGAGAGATTAGAAGAAAACCGAATCAAAAAATGAAATCATACCCAAAACAAATCAAACCTGAAGCAAATGCGAAACCGTTACGAACCAAACGGAATTGAGACGGAGCCTGAGCGGATTTGTGCAAACGAAGCGGAAGGAATTGATGTGTGCGTAGTTCTCCATTTGGTTTACGTTTCATTTCTTTTTTCCGTGGCCGTTGCGATCGTTTCACTGTGATATTTCCACCGCCTCATGTGCTTTTGTGGGTATTGTTACCCAGAACCTTGCCCTATTCTTTGGTTTTGGTGAATATAAATTTTTATTTATTACTTAATAACAATAATAAGCTGGATGTTATCTGACGGTTTAGGTTTGGGATATTTTATGATCCTTACCCGTGTGGATTTGGTGTGGCTGTGTGGGCTTTCGGTGACCCAAGACATTGGGGTCATTCATATACTCCCTCATCAATCCAACGCACCACCCTTGCATTTGCCTTGTGGGTAGGCTGTGATCGGTTTTGAGCTTTTAGCCCATGTTCAAATAGTTTGCTTTTATTTCACCACTCTTCTTAATCCATTCATTCCTCCCCTCTTCTTTTTTAATTATTAATTTAATTTTAAATAATTTATTTTTTTAGATTTTGTATTTTATTCCAAAAAAGTTTTCTTTTTTAAAGAACATTGATTTATGTTTTTTAGCTAGTTCATATCAATATTTCTTTTAAATACCATTTCTATTTGATTTTCCATCTTTGGCATATGATATAGAAAATCATGATTTTTGTTGAGTTATTTGAATCAATAAAATCGTGATGAATATGAGGCCCATTTCTTTTTTTGTTGGTCTATGAGAGTTTAATTAAAAGATTATCGATTTTACCGATTTAAAATCTTGATTTAGACTAGACCGACTTTATGTTTTATTTCGATCTTAGTTTTATTTTTGTTGGTCAATGAAAATCTAATCTAGAGGTTTTCGATTTATCGATCTAAATCCTTAGTTAGATGAGACCGACTTTATTTCCGCTTTGAGCCCATTCTTCTTTATTTCATGGCTAATGACATAAAAAAAATCTTAACTTCGTTGATTATCTTAAATCAATAAGTTTTGGTTAGTATGAGGCCGTATTTTTCCTTTTAGTTGGTCAATGAAAGTTTAATAAAAAGATTATCGATTTTATCGAGTTAAATCTTGATTTAAGCGAGACCACCTTTATTTCCATTTCTATTCCATTTTCTTTTATTTTGGGCCAATGATCTCACAAAAATCATGTTTTGTTGATTTATCAAAATCAATAAATCTCTTGATTAGTATGAGGCCACCTTTTATTTATTTTTATTGGTCGATGAAAGTTAAATATCGAGATTATCGATTTCCCGATATAAATCTTGATTAAATACGAGACCAACTTTATTTTTCACTTCGAGTCCATTTTCTTTTATTTGGGCCGATGATATCACAAAAATCACGACTTGTCGATCTATTCAAAATCACTAAAGTCGTGATGTATATGAGGCCACCTCTTTTATTTTTTTTATACCGGTCAATGAAAGTTCAACATCATCGGTTATCGATTTCTCGATTACATCATGATTAAAACGAGACTGACTTTATTTTCACTTCCTATCGCATTTTCATGTTTCGATCAATGAAGTCTTTCTGTTCACAAACGTTATTTGTCAAGGCGGTCAACCTTCATTATTTCAAATCTGTAGTGAGTGATCATCAAGATCTCTTTCTATACTTTGGGATCGTGATAGGTTACCTTTGAATAATTAACGAAAGTTTGTGATTAAGACGAGATCTCCACCTTTTCTTTTCGTGCGACACGATTTCTTTGGAGAATGATCCTCAATATCATTTCTCCATCGTGTCTTAACACAAAGATCGAATTGTGCATCCTCCTATAGCATGGTCTTTCTCATAGACCGTGCTACGACGGTTTAGCACCACATTGGACCCGATTCGTCGATCCAATAAATTAATCATTAACCACTGACTTTACTTTCAGTCAATATATCTTGATTTATTTTTGGTCATATTATCTTATTGTTCATATTGTTCACTGTATATTCATACTTGACTCATTTGACCCTCCTTCCAAAGGAAAGTTTTTTCACTATGACTCCTAAGTCACAACCCATTCACATTTCACCTTGGCCTCATAAGAGCCATTTTCCTCTTAGTTTAGTAATAGGATAGAGTTATCGTGAACTCTATGTGATTCTCACCATCGTGAGAACTCACTTTCCCTTTACTTAGACTTATAGAGTTATCGTGAACTCTATGTGATTCTCACTATCATGAGAACTCACTTTCCCCTTTTAACGTAGACTTAGAGAGTTATCGTGGACTCTACTTGAGCTTATGCTCATTCCCTTTGGAACGTTGGTCATAGTCAATGTTTCCTTTTCTTTCACCCTTAGTTAGGTGAACTACGGTTGCTCTGATTCTTTAGTCAGATACGTAGGCACAAGATGCGACGTCTTGGCGAGCAAACTTAGTGTACATACCTTAGGTCATTACCTTAGTACAGATCCTTTTAACAAGCAAACATAACATGACACAAACTAAACAAGAGGTTCCTGTAGAGTACTACAGATATTAAGGGTGATAATACCTTCCCTTAGTATAACCAACCCCCGAACCTTAGATCTCCCCCTTTTAGGTTTTCTACGATCTTGAACCTTTCCTTTGGATAAATCAAAGTCGGTTGTAAAAGAAAATGATGCAAGTTAATTAATAGCTTGTTATCCGATTTTCACTGCAACAGAAATGGCGACTTCACTGGGGATCGCATTTTTTAGGGTTAAGCCCACCTTGTTTTGTTCATGTTATTTATGCTTGTTTGTTATACATGTACATATTTGTATATATATCTATATGCCTGTTGTGCTTGGGTTTTCTGTATGCAGGGTTGCTACTTTTGAGTGGTGAGATAAGTCCTAACCCGGAATTGAGCGCACTTGTTATAGGACGATGGTATATTCAAGGAGGCTTTGAGGGAGTCGATTCCTGAAAAAGTTGACTTGAGACACCATCACTCAGTTGAGGCCCTCTTGAGAGTTTAGTCATGTTGAACGATTCTATTCGTGAAAACGTTACTACTCTCGACCTAGGTGCCCATGATATTGAGAACCGTAGTTACCAAACCCCACTTAAGCCTTTTTAGGATGTAGTGCGGTGACCATGATGGAGTCTATTTCTGAAATAGTTGTCACGCGATACTACACTCAGACGAGATTCTCTTGAGAATATTATTGATTACCAAGTTAATTGGGAAGTCGATAATATCCGAAAGATGGATTGTCGACTCTGGGAACCTTTTTAGAACCCTGTTCTGCAAATGAAAACCCATAGTACATACCTTCTGGGATGGGTAGACCATGGCTCCATGCTCGTGATCTTCAAACCTAGGCCTCTCTTGTTTGTGTGTGCATATCTGTGAATATCTGTATATGTGTGTTTGTGCATACGTTCATCCATGCATGAGACCCCTAAATCTAGGGCTTGTGTGTACATATATCTATGTTTTTGTGTGCCCGTGTTTTGTACATTGCATACATCTCATCGCATCCATTGATGGTTTCAAGGAACTCAGACGTTCTTTTCTTTGCAAAGATCCTTAGAGATCACGGATTTTAAAACAAAACTCTTCAGTTTTTCCACAAATTTTTTTTTGCAACTTGCCTTTGAGTTCCTTGAAACCATTTGGCTTGCATTAGCATTACATTACATTTGCATTTCTCAGCCTTGAGTCTCATACGTCCTCTGTCTGTAACCCAACTTGACTTCCCGAAGCCTTCATTGGACTTGTAGTAGATTTTGGAGGATCATGGACTCCGAAGAGCGGAACCAATTTGTAACTAGAGCAGATTTCGACCTGTTGAGAAACCAGTTGGATCAGATTGTGACAACCTTGCTAAAGAAAGACGACAACATTCAAAAGACTTCTGTGAACGATGCTGCCCAAGCTCAACCTGTGCAGGTTCTTGTTGAGACTAGTTTGGCAAGTCAAGAAAAGAAAGCCTAATTCCCCGAAGCCGGCAAACTGTTGACTGTTTAGCATTTTGTTGCTTTTTCTTTGCATGTTTGAATCTATTTTTGCTTATAAACTTTGTTGCACTTTCAAATTGGCAAGATTAATAAAACGTTTATGCATCTTTTGATTAAGTCCATTCGTTTCACTCATTTACTTTTTATGATTGTGAAAACAAAAAAACAAAAAAGCAAAAAAAAAATTTCTTTCCTTCCACTTCTCAAACTATTTGTTTAAGCAAATATTGGGGAGGATGATGAAAATATTATCCATAATTGTTGTGGTATGCTTTCGATTAAACCTTTCTGAGGATGTAAGGCATTGTTTCAATCCCCAAACACTGGAGAAATAAGGAAGATAATCCCTCATTAACCCTTCGAGCTTAGAAGTAGGAGTTTTCTTTTCTTACACAAAAAAACCCTTAAATCTCAACCTTTGGGTAGGTAGTTCTCAGTTTAACTTGGTTATGCATTCGAATGCAAGCGCTTCATGCAAGACACCAGTCAGCTCTCTCAAATTAAATGAGTTAGTGTTTGTACAAGTTATTCCTCCAAACAGAAACAATAAGGAAGGATAGTTGAAAAATCCTTAATCAAAGAATGAGCCGAGTCCCTTTCAAGGCGAAAGCCAAGAAAGTTGGGAAGCCCAGAACTTTGCCTTATACACAAAGAACTTGTACAACAGCCAAAAAGAAGAGGTATCGTGACCTCAACCAAATAAAAAAGAAGAGGTATCGTGACCTCAACCAAATCAAAAAGAAGAGGTATCGTGACCTCAACCAAATAAAAAAGAAGAGGTATCGTGACCTCAACCAAATAAAAAAGAAGAGGTATTGTGACCTCAACCAAATCAAAAGAAGAGGTATCGTGACCTCAACCAAATCAAAAGAAGAGGTATTGTGACCTCAACCAAAAAAAAAAGGTCATAACCTTAGCAAAGACAACAAAAGACAACCAAATTTTGCAAGGGAGCAGTGACTATAAAGGTGTCCGAATCATCAACTATCATCAATTCATTCCTAGCCTATAAAAACTTGAATGTATAGCTTGAGTTAACTGAGTGTAGGATTGGAGTTCATCACGGAGAATGGGTTGGGACAAATAACTTTGAGCCTTTATCCTTTGTTTCATAAACCGTGAACCAAGCCATGTTACAACCCTTAAAAGACCTAATTGAGGTAAGGTTGTTTTGAAAGCATACTACAGCAAGGTTGATTAACCTGACTCCTAATGATCTTTGCTAATTGTGTGTGTTGACCACTTCATCTGTCATTCTGTAAATGACTAGATCCACTTTGTTTTTGATTATTTAATCATTACACCGTGTGTGTTTCATCAATAAACTTTGTTTTTCAAAAGCTTTCATGAATGTTGCATTGAAATTGCCAATTTTAAATGAACGATACTTGTTTGCAATATAATTCAATATCAAAGGAATCCCAACAAATGCAGCCAGCTGGGAATTTGACTTGATAAAGGAAGCTCAGTCCAGGGCAACCCAGCGGAGGGATTTGCCAATCCACCAGTCCAATAGCCAAGAATCAGGGGCAAAACTCTTCAAAGTTCAGAGTATCGGGGCAAGTGTTCTTGAGGTCATCTTGTGACAAGTTTGGACTCCAGTGACCCATCAACAGGGGCAACTTTATTCCCCAGCTATTTCTACCACAGTCTGAGGACTTTGTATTGCAAATACAGTGGGGCATGGGCAGTTATGTCGAGGTTCATTTTCTACAAAAGTTTGAAGTTATTGAGCATCTGATATGCCAATTCTTCTGTAAAATCCTTTTGATGACTTATCCTCACGAATACCATTAATTAGGGGCAATCAGGTCAAGATTCGGTAAATCTCTAAAGGGTCAATCAGTCTGAGACATCTCTTTCACAGATCAGTCAGTCTGAAGAACAAGTTCAAGAACTTTGTTGTGCAAATGCAGTTAATCTGGGGCAGTCACGCCAAGATCATGAATCTAAGAGTTTGAAGATATTAAGGCATTTCGTATGCCGATTCTTCTGTAAAATACTCTTGGTATCTTCTGCCAACATACCATGTACCCTGGGGCAGATGAGTTATGCAGAACTACTCAGCTTTTATGGCATCTCTGCCAGCTTTCCCAGTAAGCAGTTACTTCAGCTAATCTTGGCACTTCTCAATGGATCTCCTATCTCCAGTGAAGAAATCAAGCTCATGATGACAATCCTAGTGAAGTCATGATGCTATACCAAGTGGAGTACTCTTTCCCCAGAGAAGGTCATAACCTTGAAGTAGAGTTGGTTCTCCTACAAATTCATCCCCAGTAATGGTCCAATCTGATGAGTTCGGCTAGGTATCCTTGTCGAGATGTTTATTTCATCTCCAGTCTCGCTTCTCGTCTGTTTTGTCTGCATAAACATAAGCATGGCATAAGCATAGCATCTTAGCATTTTGCTTTCTCTTCCTGGTGTTTACCGGTCTTTGATTCACTTTGGCGTTTATCTCCCCAAGTGATTGGGTTTGTCTATTCACTCCAATAGAGTTGTCAGCCCTAGGCATAAAATGCCCATTCTTTTCTGAATTCCCCACAGAGTCATATCCTCGTGGATGACGGTTGTTTCAGTTATCTTTTCCACATTTGGATAAGATAAATCCCCATTTGAGTTCATTCCTCAATTGGAGTCTTGTTTGGCCGTTTCTTTCTAGCTTGTTCCTAGATTGAACTTTGGTCCCTGACAGGTGCGGTTTCTGAACCCACTTTCGAAAGTGCATTTATTTTGCACTATTGTCTCGCAGGAAGATTCTTTTTCAAATCCTCATGGGAGACATAATCCTTTCTCCAGCAGTGTTGTAATATCAACATCTCTTTGGAATTTATACCCAACAACAAGTATCTTTCTCTTGGAGAAGCTTGTTCTTTCATGGCAATAAGTGGCAGTCTCTTATGAGAAACTTATCTATCTTTTGTTTTATTCAACCTCTTTGCAACCATAATGGGTATTCCCCAGGAATTCTAATCTTCATTGATGCAACCTCGATACCAATCTAGCTGATGCTCAATCACCTCATTTGGATACCTAAAGTCCAGTAATCGCTGGCATTGTTTAACCAGGTCAAATATGAACCTAAACTTCGAGTCAAATATGAACCCGTTGTTTGAATCTATCGTTTGAAACCAAAACTTCAGGTTATCGTGAACCCGTTGTTTGAACCTTTTTCAAAGTCCAGTCATCAATGACACCTTTTCTTTTTCAGGTCTCATAAGAACCTAAAGTCCAGTCATCACTGGCACCTTTTCTTTTTCAGGTCTCATAAGAACCTAAAGTCCAGTCATCACTTGCACCTTTTCTTTTTTCAGGTCTCATAAGAACCTAAAGTCCAGTCATCACTGGCACCTTTACTTTTTTCAGGTCTCATAAGAACCTAAAGTCCAGTCATCACTGGCACCTTTTCTTTTTCAGGTCTCATAAGAACCTAAAGTCCAGTCATCACTGACACCTTTTCTTTTTTCAGGTCTCATAAGAACCTAAAGTCCAGTCATCACTGGCACCTTTTCTTTTTCAGGTCTCATTTGAACCTAATGTCCAATCATCATTGGCGCCGTTCTTGTTTGAATCGAGTCAAACCTGAACCTAAACTTCGAGTTATCGTGAGCTCGTTGTTTATCCTTTGTTTGCTTCAGATTATCGTGAGTCTGTTGTCAAAACCATCTTTGTTTGAATCGAGTCGAACATTGTTAGCTTCAGATTATCGTGAGTCTGTTGTCTAAAACCGTTCTTGTTTGAATCGAGTCAAACCTAAACCTGAACCTCGAGTTATCGTGAGCTCGTTGTTCACTCTTTTATTTCAGTTTATAACCATTCTTGTTTGAATCGAGTCAAACCTGAACCTGAACCTCGAGTTATCGTGAGCTCGTTGTTCATCTTTTTTATTTCTGTTTATATTTGTTCTTATTTGAATCGAGTCAAACCTGAACCTGAACCTCGAGTTATCGTGAGCTCGTTGTTCACTCTTTTATTTCAGTTTATAACCATTCTTGTTCGAATCGAGTCGAACCTGAACCGAGTCTTTGTTTGAATTGAGTCAAACACTGACCACCTCAGAGTCTTTTGTTTAAACCGTTCTTGTTTGAATCGAGTCAAACCTGAACCGAGTCTTTGTTTGAATCGAGTCAAACACTGACCATCTCTGAGTCTTTTGTTTAAACCGTTCTTGTTTGAATCGAGTCAAACCTGAACCGAGTCTTCTTTTGAATCGAGTCAAACACTGACCATCTCTGAGTCTTTTGTTTAAACCGTTCTTGTTCGAATCGAGTCGAATCTGAACCAAGTCTTTGTTTGAATCGAGTCGAATATTGCCTCTTGTTTTAAAACCGTTCTCGTTTGAATCGAGTCAAACCTGAACCGAGTCGTTGTTTGAATAGAGTCAAACATTGCCTTTTATTTTAAAACTTTCCCTGTTTGAATCGAGTCGAACAGTGGACCTAAACCTCGAGTTATCGTGGGCTCGTTGTTTATCCTTATTTATTTCATTTGCTCTTGTTCGAATCGAGTCGAACATGAACCTTTACCTTTGATTTTTGAAACCTTAAGCTAAGCTTCTTGGAACAATTTACCTTGCCAAGACTCTTATCTGATGTGCAGAGTTTGTATCTTTATTTTTCTGGCTTTTCTTGAAGATCCCGTTTGAACTCTTTAGTATAAGAAATCCCCAGAAACTCTTTTGTAGGATGTCTATCCTTTTATTTTAAACTGATCCCCAGTAGTGATCATGTCTTCTTTCTGGCTTTATGCACAGTAAGAATGTGTCTTTTTCCCCAGCGTCGTCCGGTCACCTATGAACCAGTCGTTCATCTCCCTGGATCTTTCCCCAGTGAAAAAAAAAACCTTTCTGGCTCCTATCTCCAGTGAGGACCTGTAGGGTTTCCCCTCAGTTTCATTTTCTATCCCCAGTGTTGCCTCAGAGTCTCCGTAGTGAGTCTTGTTTTTTATTGGCTAGTCTGTATCCCCAGTGAGTTTTTCGTAGGGATACTAACCTTTATCCTTCCCCAGTAAGCTCATCTGTGGTTGTTTGCTCTTTATCTTTGGTGTCTTGTTTGTCTGCATCTTTCCACTATCATGGCATCATATCATCATACTAGAAGTTCATGGCATGCTAACATCTGCATGTCTGTTGTTTGTCCTTAGCATCTGCATTCCATCTAAGGGAAAAAATTTCGGTTTGCTATATTTAAATACCTTTCACCTTGATGTCTCGAGGATTTTCCCTTCCTCGTGCCATCCGGTAAAGCTATTCAAATAGGGGCAACTGTTGTACCCCAAATTTTGACCCCTTTGATGTCATAACATCTTTTGCATGAGCATCATAGAGCAATCACCTATGCATTGTTAACTAACCATTTTATCAGTTTTTGTTTGTTTTGTTTCATTTATGAATCAGGGTTTA
Organism: Lathyrus tuberosus; assembly: GCA_022829125.1. NCBI lineage: Eukaryota > Viridiplantae > Streptophyta > Magnoliopsida > Fabales > Fabaceae > Lathyrus > Lathyrus tuberosus. The sequence goes on along the minus strand of JALAZF010000101.1, from coordinate 11,746,247 downwards.
TTTCAAGAGGCCAGGCAGGGTTTTCAGATCAGTTATGCATGCAGTACTGATTGAAGTTCATCTGGTTGTGACTTGTATTAGTCAGATTATCAGAATATGGCAAATTATCAATGTTTCATGATCAACGATCATCAAGATTCAATCAAGGCCATTTATTCTGATTAATCTCAAGGCATGGTCAAGACGTGTCATGTTGATTGCTTTGGTTCACCAAGGCTCAAAAGACCATTTGTTTAGGGGCCCGTTCACTTTTGTTTTGGTTCAAGATCAACATAGAGGATTCAAAGTTTCTACACATTCCTGGTGGTTCATTTCTTGAATTGATTTATGGTCTAGTTGAAATTCGAAGTTTCAAAGTTCAAGATTCGAAATTCTAAATTCATGATAAAGCTTTAATTTCCACATCTAAGATTCTAAGTCTCGATCAAAATCAAGTCTCCTCTCATGGCTATTTGTCATTTTCTATCCAATTTCAATTCATGTTCCATTTTAAGTGGAATCTTCATTTTAATCCATTTTCAAATTCATTTCAATTTCCAATTTAAGTTTCAATTTTATTTGTCATTCAATTCAAGTTATTTCTTTTCAATTCCATTTCAAGTCTCAACCAATTTCAAAATTTCCCAATTCAAGTCAATTTCCATTTTAATTCAATTTCCAAATTCAAGTGTCAATTTCTTCCTAATTCAAATTAATGCTCAAATTCCAAATTTTAATCAAGTTCAATTCCATTCAAAAATCCAAATTCCATCTCCATTCAACTTGAATTTCAAATTCATAACCAATTTCCCAAACTTCAATTTGAATTCCAATTTCATAACTGCAAATCCCATTGAAAGGTTCAAAGTATGATTTTCTTTCCTAATCCATAATCCCATTTCAAATTCATTCAAGTCTCTAATTCAAAATTCTTTCCAAGTTCTAATTCAAATTCAATTTCTTTTCAAAATTCCACTTTTCAAAGTTCAAGTTCCACGGTCAAAATTCAAACACATTACATGTTCAAGTTCCAAATACATTTCAAGGCCATTCAAAAAGGGAGATCTTCATCAGTAACATTACAAGTTTTCAAGAAAGATGAAGGCACTATTTTTATATGCTACTAATGCTTGAATTTGTTTACAACCATGACCAATTGTTAATAAGGTGTACTCCAAGTATTCACCAAAATTTCACTTGAAACAAGGACTTGTTATAGAACACAACATCTTCCGCCACCACTTTTTCCTACTACAAGACTTGTACAACAACAAAAGCATGCCAAACCCGTACACAAGCCAAAACCGTACTTCCTGCAGACCTGTGAACTAGGATAGCAATAACACATACAAAACAAAGTCCCTGCTCCACCAATTTGCTTTCTCACCCGCGCCTCAATACCTCCATAAACCATCTGCGTCCTACTCACTCAGCCTGCAAACCACTGACCAAAACCCTAAAGCAAGCAACCATCCATTTTGGCACTTGGCTCAAGGTTGGTCTGCAAGGAAACCATGCGTGTAGTACCACGAAACCATCTTTCTTCGAAAATAAAACCAGCCACAAGGAACTCCCTCATACTAACTTCATATCACCCAAACCTGCAACTTAGTTTCTTTTTAATGCCATAACAAACTGACTGGTTCACCACCATGCCGCTAACCACAAGCCATAAACTCTCTCCCACCATGTTTATGCTCTTGAGAGAGAACGATACCACAACCCTTAATCTTCATTCCCCAAACACGACTCAACCACCACAACAAAAAACCTCATTTTCATCCTCTGTTACAACTAACCAACCTCTCTCAATACTTCCCTCTGTCCGCATCTCACTCTCACCTACAACCCAAATCTCCTTCAAATCTTTAACCCTTCATAAACTTCAAAACCCAAATCAACCACCTTCAAACAACTCGTAAACCCAGATTTTGAAACAAAACAAAGAGATGGGAGATGAATAAGAATTCCAGAACAGAGAGATTAGAAGAAAACCGAATCAAAAAATGAAATCATACCCAAAACAAATCAAACCTGAAGCAAATGCGAAACAGTTACGAACTAAACGGAATTGAGACGGAGTATGAGCGGATTTGTGCAAATGAAGCGGAAGGAATTGATGTGTGCGTAGTTCTCCATTTGGTTTACGTTTCATTTCTTTTTTCCGTGGCCGTTGCGATCGTTTCACTGTGATATTTCCACCGCCTCATGTGCTTTTGTGGGTCTTGTTACCCAGAACATTGCCCTATTCTTTGGTTTTGTTGAATATAAATTTTTATTTATTACTTAATAACAATAATAAGCTGGATGTTATCTGACGGTTTAGGTTTGGGATATTTTATGATCCTTACCCGTGTGGATTTGGTGTGGCTGTGTCGGCTTTCGGTGACCCATGACATTCAGGTCATTCATATACTCCCTCATCAATCCAACGCACCACCCTTGCATTTACCTTGTGGGTAGGCCGTGATCGGTTTTGAGCTTTTAGCCCATGTTCAAATAGTTTGCTTTTATTTCACCACTCTTCTTAATCCATTCATTCCTCCCCTCTTCTTTTTTAATTATTAATTTAATTTTAAATAATTTATTTTTTTAGATTTTGTATTTTATTCCAAAAGAGTTTTCTTTTTTAAAGAACATTGATTTATGTTTTTTAGCTAGTTCATATCAATATTTCTTTTAAATACCATTTCTATTTGATTTTCCATCTTTGGCCTATGATATAGAAAATCATGATTTTTGTTGAGTTATTTGAATCAATAAAATCGTGATGAATATGAGGCCCATTTCTTTTTTTGTTGGTCCATGAGAGTTTAATTAAAAGATTACCGGTTTTACCGATTTAAAATGTTGATTTAGACTAGACCGACTTTATGTTTTATTTCGATCTCAGTTTTATTTTTGTTGGTCAATGAAAATCTAATCTAGAGGTTTTTGATTTATCGATCTAAATCCTTAGTTAGATGAGACCGACTTTATTTCCGCTTTGAGCCCATTCTTCTTTATTTCATGGCCAATGACATAAAAAAAATCTTAACTTCGTTGATTATCTTAAATCAATAAGTTTTGGTTAGTATGAGACCGTATTTTTCCTTTTAGTTGGTCAATGAAAGTTTAATAAAAAGATTATTGATTTTATCGAGTTAAATCTTGATTTAAGCGATACCACCTTTATTTCCATTTCTATTCCATTTTCTTTTATTTTGGGCCAATGATCTCACAAAAATCATGTTTTGTTGATTTATCAAAATCAATAAATCTCTTGATTAGTATGAGGCCACCTTTTATTTATTTTTATTGGTCGATGAAAGTTAAATATCGAGATTATCGATTTACCGATATAAATCTTGATTAAATACGAGACCAACTTTATTTTTCACTTCGAGTCCATTTTCTTTTATTTGGTCCGATGATATCACAAAAATCACGACTTGTCGATCTATTCAAAATCACTAAAGTCGTGATGTATTTGAGGCCACCTCTTTTATTTTTTTTATACCGGTCAATGAAAGTTCAACATCATCGATTATCGATTTCTCGATTAAATCATGATTAAAACGAGACCGACTTTATTTTCACTTCCTATCGCATTTTCATGTTTCGATCAATGAAGTCTTTCTGTTCACAAACGTTATTTGTCAAGGCGATCAACCTTCATTATTTCAAATCTGTAGTGAGTGATCATCAAGATCTCTTTCTATACTTTGGGATCGTGATAGGTTACCTTCGAATAATTAACGAAAGTTTGTGATTAAGACGAGATCTCCACCTTTTCTTTTCGTGCGACACGATTTCTTTGGAGAATGATCCTCAATATCATTTCTCCATCGTGTCTTAACACAAAGATCGAATTGTGCATCCTCTTATAGCATGGTCTTCCTCATAGACCGTGCTACGACGGTTTAGCACCACATTGGACTCGATTCATCGATCCAATAAATTAATCATTAACCACTGACTTTACTTTCAGTCAATATATCTTGATTTATTTTTGTTCATATTATCTTATTGTTCATATTGTTCACTGTATATTCATACTTGACTCATTTGACCCTCCTTCCAAAGGAAAGTTTTTTCACTTTGACTCCTAAGTCACAACCCATTCACACTTCACCTTGGCCTCATAAGAGCCATTTTCCTCTTAGTTTAGTAATAGGATAGAGTTATCGTGAACTCTATGTGATTCTCACCATCATGAGAACTCACTTTCCCTTTACTTAGACTTATAGAGTTATCGTGAACTCTATGTTATTCTCATTATCATGAGAACTCACTTTCCCCTTTTAACGTAGACTTAGAGAGTTATCGTGGACTCTACTTGAGCTTATGCTCGTTCCCTTTGGAACGTTGGTCATAGTCAATGTTTTCTTTTCTTTCACCCTTAGTTAAGTGACCTACGGTTGCTCTGATTCTTTAGTCAGATACGTAGGCCCAAGATGCGACGTCTTGGCGAGCAAACTTAGTGTACATACGTTAGGTCATTACCTTAGTACAGATCCTTTTAACAAGCAAACATAACATGACACAAACTAAACAAGAGGTTCCTGTTGAGTACTACAGATATTAAGGGTGTTAATACCTTCCCTTAGTATAACCAACCCCCGAACCTTAGATCTCCCCCTTTTAGGTTTTCTACGATCTTGAACCTTTCCTTTGGATAAATCAAAGTCGGTTATAAAAGAAAATGATGCAAGTTAATTAATAGCTTGTTATCCGATTTTCACCGTAACAAGCATATATGTAGAAAAATGATTTCAGATTTAGGTACCCATAATCTTTTAGGTCCTTTAGGATTAGTTCTAACAGATTTTCTTTTATTTTGCACCTCTGGTCTCTTATGAAAAGGTTTAGAACCATTTAGTACTTTTGATTTAAAATTTTGTTGTCTTGAATGAGTCTTGACCTTAGGTTCTAAACCATTTAGAACCTTATGACCTAATGTCTTTGGTTTTGGTTTCTTTAGAACCTTTAACTTCAGAGTCTTAGGTTTTGGTGACTTCAGAACCTTTGACTCAACAGTTTTAGATTCTGATTGGTCCAGAACTTTTACATTGTTAGAGCCAGATATAAAATAAAAGTCTAACCCTTTTTGGGTAGATTTAGAAGAAGATGGGTCATATGGTTTAATCAAGGTTTCAGTCCTTAGATTAAGAGACTTTTGACAGTAGCCCAGACTTTCTCCACTGCTTCTGCTTACACCATAAATCATGGATGCAAGTTTGGTTCTTTTAAGACCAGATGATATAAATTCTTGAAGAGCTATCTCATGCTCATCAAGGGTTTTATCAGACACATCTTTAACATGAGCAATATGGTCTCTCTCAAAAGCTTCATTTTTTATTTAAATATATTTTAATTCCTCTTTCAAAATATCATATTGCTTTGTTAATGTTTTCATGTGTTTGGAATTTTCCTAACACCAATTCATAAGGTCTTGAATAAGGGTAATCAAATTAAAACGAGATAATTTAGAAAATACCTCATCTTCCTTCGATTGTGAAATAGAATCTGAGTACAATTCTGCTTCAGGAGATGTAAGAGCCATCAAAGAAAGATTGGCTTGCTTTTCATCTTTCTCAGAGTCTTCTTCTTTGTCAAGTTCTTCCCATGTAGCCATGAAACTCTTCCTGTACTTTTGGAAGCTTCCTTTCTTTGCCTTGTCCTTTTGTAGCTCTGGACATTCAACAATAAAGTAAACAGACTTCTTGCAGTTGAAGCAACCCTTCTGATCATCTTTTCTATCTCTTGAACTTTATCCTCTGAAGCCATTGCTTCTACCAGAGAATATGTTCTTCTTCTTGGCCAAGTATTAAATCTTTTAATGATAAAGGCCATCTCCTTATTATCTGAGTCTTCTTCAGAAGCTTGTGATTGAGAAGCTTCTTCAAATATCCAGATTTTGGGAGCCTTTAAATATTTTGCATAAGATTTCATGGCAAGGGATTTTGACTTCTTGACAGGTTCATCTCCATTGAGCTCCATCTCATAACTTTGGAGATTGCTGATAAGATTTTCAAGACTTAATGTATTTAAGTCTTTAGCCTCTTGGATAGCTATTACCTTGGGTCTGAATTTGACAGGAAAACTTTTGAGAATCTTCTTGACATGGTCAGAGGTAGTATAGCTCTTGTTCAGCACTTGAAGAACAGACATAAGAATTTGAAACCTAGAAAACATGGTTTTAATGTCTTCATCTTCCTTCATCTTGAACATCTCATATTACTTAACCAGAAGGTTAGCCTTGGCTTCATGAACTTGTTGAATCCCTTCATATGTAGCACATAGGGATTTAAAGATGGTATGAGCAATGGATTTATAAATTATTTTGATATACTCGGAATGAGGTAGAGCATCAACCAATATGCCTCTTACTTTATGATGTTTACCGTAAAAATATTTCTGAGCTGGTGTAAGAAAATTTCTGTAAGGCACCATTCCAACACTATTAACTTGAATGTTGATTCCATCTAGTATGTCCCACAACTCATCATTAATACTTATGATGTGAGTGTACATCTTGCCTTTACACCATTCAAATTCAATAGAGTCTCCACTGAATGTTGGAGGTCTAGAAACATAATTCTTCCTATCAAATGTACTTTGATCATGATTGTTATTACCACGAGGAGAACCCCTACTTGAACCAATTATTTTAGATTCACCAGTGTTAAATGTTTAGCACAAACCAGACTCTGATACCAACTGAAGGTGAGAAAAACACAAGAGGGAATAATAATCAAATCCTCTTTATTTGAGGGAATAACACCACACTTGCTTGTTGTTGTTTTCCCATTTGATATCTTCGGTTCGAAGGATATAGAGTCTATCCACTTCTTTAGCATTGTTAATCATATGAAGGTGAGAAAAACACAAGAAGGGGGGTTGAATTGTATTAGATTTTTCAAACTTTTTCTGCTACTATTTCTGATTGATCTTAATCAGAGTATGCACCTACATTTCAGAGTCTGACTTTAGAATCACTCAGAGTTTGAACTCTTAAAAGTCTTTATTAGATTCTACATCAGAATCTGATTCAGAGATAAGTAAATGATAGTAGTGGAATAATATTAAGAAGCAAGTAAAGTAAAATCACAAGCACAACCAGTTATCCTGGTTCCTCTCACAACCTGAGAATAGTACACTCCCCTTGCTCTTCAAGGGATTTCAACTATAACCAAATCTCATTACAAATGCGCAAGCCCATAATCAAGAGACTTCCTTTACTTTTACACACAAGAATAAGACTTCCTTGCTCAGACCCACAAGTTTGAGACTTCCTTTCTCAAGCACACATGCTCAAGACTTCCTTGCTCTAGCATACACGCTAAATACTTCCTTTGCTCAAACACACAAGTTTGATATTTCCTTGCTTAAGCGCACAAACTTAAGACTTCAAATGCTCAAGCACTAAAGCAAAAGACTTATGACTCTAAACAAATTGTTTAGATATTTGAGTAACAACTACACTTGATATACAATCAGAGGTGTAGATACAATATAACTTATAAAGACTCTAAGACTTAGGAACTTCTAAAATATACAAGTGTTAAAATGTTCTATGAAACACCCTTATCTACCTGACAAACATGCGCAAATAAACACAACAATTATATCAGAGTACATCACTCAAGAGTGCCACATTTCGTCATGAAACATCAAAATAACAACCTACTCCGTAACACGGGTTTTATCATCATAAATTTATTTAAACATCACGCAGCAGAAATAAAAATTCATTACAAATATAATTCCAAAACGTCTTAAAACAAAAGCTCATAAACATCATCATGCCAACAAATAAAAGAACGTAAATCGTTCGACTCAAACGTCCCGACCCGATGTTACATATTAGAGCAAGACCCTCTAATCGACAGAAACCAAAATACTTCAAAGGCTAAGTCTTCGAGCACCAAGAGAGCTAATCTTGATCATCTACATGTTACCCACGTAGAGGCAACATTCAAACAGGCAGGGTGAGTAATCACGAATCAATATATAAGATAAAGGCAAAAGATAAAGTAGCAACACATAACATCACTAACTCATTCACAAATGTCATCAACGCATCAAAACTCAATAGAATGCAATGTAACATAGTATAAAAATGCAACTTCATACACTCATGCATGTGGTACCAATTTGTCATAATTGATGGACATTGGGTCATCACCCTCCAAAGATCCCCACCAATAGGATCGATTCTACACAAGAACCGGAGCACGTCACAAAACACTTCAATCCACACAATGGGATTGAAGCCACCACTGGACTGGAGTCCCAAATATGCCATGAATGCATGATGCAAAGCTCTCTTCACATGCAACATCCCACACATAAGCTTGACCCTTTCGAGTCAACTAAGTCAAAGGTAATGCCAATTTAGAAAATCCTTCGATAAACTTGCGGTAATAACCCGCCAACCCAAGAAAACTTCGTATCTCAGTAGCAGACTTCAGAGTCTCCCACTGTGACACATCATCAATCTTAGAAGGATCTACAACAATCCCACCACTTGAAATTACATGGCCAAGAAAACTCATTTCCTTCAACCAAAACTCACACTTCGACAGTTTTGCATACAACTTCTTCTCTTTCAACACTTGCAACACAATTCTCAAATGTTCAACATGCTCTTCTTCAGATTTAGAGTATATGAGAATATCATCAATGAAAACCACAATAAACTTATCCAAATATTCATGAAAAATTCGATTCATATACTCCATGAACACACCAGGTACATTGGACACACTAAACGGCATCACAGTGTATTCATAGTGATCATACCTCGTTCTGAAAGCTGTCTTCGGAATATCATCAGGCTTAACACGAATCTGATGATAACCAGACCTCAAATCAATCTTGCTAAGTACACAAGTGCCTACCAACTGATCCATCAAATCGTCGATTCTCGAAAATGGATATTTGTTCTTGATAGTCACTTTATTCAACTGTCAATAATCAACACACAACCTCATACTACCATCCTTCTTCTTCACTAACAGCACAGGAGCACCCCACGGAGAAACACTCGGTCGAACAAACTTCTTCTTAAGCAATTTTTCTAATTGTTTCTTCAATTCACTCAACTCAGAAGCGGATATCCGATAATGAGCCATTGACACTGGACTCGTACCCGGTATCAAGTCCACTACAAACTCTACTTCACGTTCTGGAGGCAAGTCACTTATGTCATCTGGAAACACATCTAGAAATTCATAGACAACAGGTAATTTGACACTCGCAGCTTCACGATCAACCTGCAACGATGCCAACATTGCAAACACCACGGCTTCGTCTTTCAGAAGTTCGTCTACTTGCTTAGCAGACAAGAACATCAACTCTCCATTATCACCAAACTCAGAAAACTTTACAGTCTTATTATAACAATTGATATTAACATAGTTAAACTCCAACCAGTTCATTCCAAGAATTACATTGATTTGGTGCAAGGGTAAACATACCAAATCCATCACAAAACTCTTCCCAAAAATCGTCAAAGGACATCTCGAACACACAAAAGTAGTAGTAACAGAACCATTAGCAGGAGTTTCTATTACCATACTACCATTCATATCAGACAATTTCAAACCCAATCTAGTAGCACAGTCAAACGAAATAAACGAATGAGTAGCACCAGTATCAATAATAGCGACCAACTCAACATTATTAATAAAACAAGTACCTCGAATCAAGTTATCCTTCTTAGGAACTTCTGAACCACTCAAAGCAAACACTCTGTCATTGGTCTGAGCAGCAGTAGCAGTCTTCTTCAACTTCTGACACTGAGTACTGATGTGACCTTTCACACCACAATTGAAACAAGTTGGACCTTCATCCTTGCAATCAGTAGCTCTATGGCCTTTCTTGCCACATCTGTAACACCTCAGCACATTATTGGTGCAAGCCTCAGCACGGTGGCCTTGCTCACCACACCTGTAACACTTAACAGAAGCGGGAGTTACTCCCCCACTTATCTTTTTCCCATCTGTAGCCTTCTGCTTCCCTTTGTCAGCTTGAGTCACATAAGGCTTTCCTCTATACTGCCCTTTCTCTTTTTTCTTACTAAGATGCTTGTAGTGAGCAGATCGAGCTCGGCTATCCTCGTCGTAGATCCTACTCTTATCCACCAGCTCAGCATACCTACGAATCTGTTGGTACCCAATACCCTACGTGATTTCTGGCCTCAGCTCATTCTCGAACTTAAGACACTTGGACATCTCAGCATCAGCATGATTGTAGTGAGGATAGAACATCACCAGCGCTTCAAACTTTGCAGCATATTCAGCCACAGACATGTTTCCTTGTTTCAATTCAAGGAATTCTACCTCTTTCTTGCCGCGAACATCTTCTGGAAAATACTTTCTCAAAAATTACTACTTGAACACAGCCCAAGTTATTTCAGTACCAACATCTTCCAGTCTCTGACGGGTGTTATCCCACCAGTCCTCAACTTTTTCTGACAGCATATGAGTTCCAAACTGAACTTGTTGAGCGTCAGTACACCCCATCACTCAGAAGATCTTCTCAATCACCTTGAGCCACTTCTGCGCACTCTATGGATCATGAGTACCCACAAAAGTCGACGGATTGTTCTTCTGGAACTTCCCCAAAGCACGAAACTCGTCAGGAGTTCCACCATTCTGATTGTTCTGAGCCATCACTTGAGCAAGTGACTCCAACGCGTCAGCAATAGCACGATCGTTTCTTCTAGCCATACTGCACACCATCAACAATGTTAGAAGAAAAAAAATCATCGACAGTGCACACACACTCATCGACTGACAGGGAACTGACATCATACAAAATCGGCCGGACAGATCGACCTGCTCTGATACCGCTTATGTAACACCCTTATCTACCCGACAAACATGCGCAAATAAATGCAACAATTATATCAGAGTACATCACTCAAGAGTGCCACATTTCGTCATAAAACATCAAAATAACAACCTGCTCCGTAACACGGGTTTTATCATCATAAATTCATTTAAACATCACGCAGCGGAAATCAAAACTCATTACTAATATAATTCCAAAACGTCTTAAAACAAAAGCTCATAAATATCATCATGCCAACAAATAAAAGAACGTAAATCGTTCGACTCAAACATCTCGTCCCGATGTTACATATCAGAGTAAGACCCTCTAATCGACGAAAACCAAAATACTTCAAAGGCTAAGTCTTCGAGCATCAAGAGAGCTAATCATGATCATCTGCACGTTACCCACGTGGAGGCAACATTCAAACAGGCAGGGTGAGTAATCACGAATCAATATATAAGATAAAGGCAAAAGATAAAGTAGCAACACATAACATCACTAACTCATTCACAAATGTCATCAACGCATCAAAACTCAATAGAATGCAATGTCACATAGTATGAAAATGCAACTTCATAGACTCATGCATGTGGTACCAATTCGTCATAATTGATGGACATTGGGCCATCACCCTCCAAAGATCCCCACCGATAGGATCGATTCTACACAAGAACCGGAGCACGTCACAAAACACTTCAATCCACATAATAGGATTGAAGCCACCAGTGGACCAGATTCCCAAATATGCCATGAATGCATGATGCAAAGCGTCATAATAATCATCATCACAAAATCGTCTAATTTGCATCATCATTCACGAATCATCATCAAACATCATGATACAACATCAATTCACACTTGTCACGATTCGTCACTATACTTCACAATTCGTCGTATTATAATCGTCACGTCAAAATTCCCCGATTTTATCCCATTTACCATCATCACTAGTTTACTCATGTTTTATTACCTCATCATAGTCTTACGTTTCAAGGAAACTGCATTACAAGCGAAATCGGGACAGAAATCGCAAAACGGACAAATTTGGCATCAGCTCTGCCCATATGCGTATGGCAATACCCCATACGCGTATGGCCATCTTCCCTCGCCCCCTGGCCTGCGTATCATACGCGTAGGGCCGCCTGCCCAGGCCTCCCTTACGCGTATCACCAGAGAGGTTTTCCTCTCAAAATTCCCTTCAAACTTCCAATACGCGTAATGGATAGCCCATACGCGTAATACCCCTCCCCCAAGCTTCCCTTACGCGTAATGGTCCACCATACGCGTATGGCCACTCTCCCCTTACGCGTACCCTACGCGTACGAGCAGAGGGTCGTACTGGCTTTGGGGACGGGTGCGTACCGTACGCGTACTACCCCGAGGAGTCCCCTTCATACGCGTAAGGCCCCCTCCCTTACGCGTATGGCCAGAAGCACCTCAAAAATCCAGATTTTCGCATCAGGACGAAAATTCCCCCATTACAACACCTTCAAACTCCTAAATCATACCCAAAACCACTTTCGATTCACTACAGATCCAAGTTCTAGTCCTACTTCATTATTCTCATCAATTTCTACCATCAGAATCTAGTTTTCTTCATCCTAATTTCTCAATTTCAGATCTGATTTGTGTTTATTACAGCAACAGCAGAGACTCATACGAATACAAACATCAATGACCACATTCACACGAATTTCATAGCAGACATCAATTACACATACAGATCCACGAAAATTCATCATAAAAAATTCATCACAGATTCATCAATTTACACACCACACAAATCCTACATCTACCTTAAACCCGCATCCCATATAGTAACCCGAATTAACCCCTTATACATTGAATTCTCAGCAAAAAGGTTCTTCTTCGGTGTTCTATGGTTGATTCTCCCTCGTTTTATGTGCCCTAGCCTCCTTTTCTCCGTTCTCTTCACTTTTACGATTGCACAGAATAACTTTCCTACTTCCCACTTTTCTTTTAGTCAAACTTACCCCTTGGACCCCAATTACAACTTCCCCATCTTACCCTCACTTAATCTTCTCAATAATATCGTCTTACCCTTATTGTTCCTCTTAATTATTTAAAATAATAATAATAATAATAATAATCTAAATATGCAAATTATTCTATTATTATTACTAATAAAATAATTCTAATAAATTACTAATTCTAAGTGCCTCAATATTCCCTTAACTCAACACTACCCCCCAACACCACACAAATTCACCATGCGTCACAATATTCATCAAAATTCACTGAAACACCGAGTAATCATAATAAATCATTTAAATAATTATTATAATTATTTTGGGGTGTTACATTCTAAGTCTAACAAATTTGACAAAGTAGCTTATCTTGAATGTCAAGTTTCAGAGTCTGTAACAGAGTTGTATTAGCGCTTGGTCATTGGTGATTTTGTTCTTCAGGTCCACAACTCCTTTTATAAAGAGGGGGGAAGAGACGTTGAAGAATTTCACCAAAATGGTTTGGCTAACTCTGTACTTGATTAGATAGCTCAAGAAAGCACCTTTCTGCAAGAGGAATTATCCATTGAAGCTCAGACATCTAAGAAGATATTTTTCCTTAAGTCTTCACGTGATCAAAAAGTCTTTGAGTCTGTCCGAGTTGCCTTGGTAGAAGAGCTTCTGATTCAAAGTCTGACTTTTCTTCAAACTTCACTCTTCATAAGCTCATCACATCAGAGTCCACTTATTGGCTACTGAAGCTTCAGAGTCTGGGTCACCAGAGGTTGACTTAATTCAAAGTTGACTTGTTCAGATTCTGGATCTCTATCAGAGGCAGAGTCTTCAGAAGTGATCTTCAGAGTTAGATTCTGATCTTCAGATTCAGATTCAGAATCCTCAAGCATTTCTTTATTTGTTCTTAATAATATAATCCTGCATACTTGAACAGATGTTAGAATACCTAATTATTCTTTAAATAATTTGTCATCATCAAAATCCAAGGGATATAGTACTAACGAATTTTGTTCCAACATCATCCTTCATGATTCCAAAATCTGAAATTCACACAATTTTGGATAAAAAATTGTAATACACTTCAAATCTCTTGCCAACTTATTTATGGATAGTAAATTGAAATCAAGTTTTGGTACATGAAGTATAAATTCCAGAATAATATTTTCAGAAATAATGACCAAACCTTTACCCATAACCTTTGAAAGAGTGACATCAACTACTTGAACCTTAAAACTTGTTTGACATAGGGAGTAACTATCAAATACATTTTTATCCTCAGTCGTGTGATTTAAGGCTCCTAAGTCACTAATCCAAGATTTTGATTTTCCTTGACTGATACTTAAAGCATGTAAAAAAATTTACTTGTTTAGACTAAAGTTGTAGTAACATTTTTCTCTGTCCTTAAGGTTTGTTGAAGAAGACGTTGTAATGCATCCATTTGTTCCTTATTATATGGAAAAGAAATTGAACTAGTTTCACATTCTTGAGTGTAGTTGTTGGTCGTGTAACCTCTGGTTTTCTTAGGCCTAAATGACATTTGCTATTGAATAAAATTCTAACCATTCAACATATGGCCATTGATAGGAAGACGAAGAGTAGCAGACTCTCTCAGGCCTTTTATGCATATGATGCAGCTGAACCTAAAGTTTCTGAAGCCCCTGAAGCCTAGGAGGAAGTCGTTGTCGATGCCACTGCCTCATTAGAGACTTATCCAAGAGTCCCATTTGACACTTCCTTATTTCATCTTTAAGCAGTCTGGCATAGAGAGGTATATTTTTTATTTTGCAATACATATATTATCAACTAATTAAATCCATACTTATGGTTATATTTTCTTTTTATAAGAGCATAATTGTTTGAAATCAGTTAACCACATCAGGAAGATTTTGGAGCTGGAACAATCCAGTGCTGCTTGGTTCATTGATGTTATCCACTATTTTGGGCTTATTGGTATGTCTTTCTGCTTACATGACCCTAAACTACGGCATGCAGGTATCTTTTACTGAGATGGCATTCAGAGACATCACTTTTCCACCTACCTATAGGCGAGATAAGCATCACCTTGGATGACGTCTCATGCCTTCTACATCTTTCCGTCAATGGGAGATTACTGGACCATGGAAGGATCGAGCGAGAGGAAAATGTCGACATGATGGTCACCCATTTGAGTGTTGACCCTAGTAAGGCTGCCAAGGAGGCATTTGGCACTAGAGGTGCTCATGCTAGGTTTAGTTTCTTGAAAAATCTTTATAAAGACCATTTGTATAGGGCTTAAAAGCCTAAAGTGATGATATGTTGGTTGAGTACCATCAGCATTGTGCATTGAGGTGTTACCTATTATTCCTAGTTTACAGGTCCATGTTTGTGGACAAAAGTGCAACCGATGTCGATGTGGTCTACCTTAAGTACTTTGTCGACCTCACTTTAATTCACGAGTACTACTGGGGAAAAACCTATTTGGTCTACCTGTACTCTAAGATGGGTGAGAGTTGTCTTTGGAAGACAAAGCAGATGGCAGGAAGCTGCACGCTACTTACGGTAATTTGTTGTTACTAATATTTTCATAATTAATTTGTTACACTTGTTATTAATATTTTATCCGAACCATTTTCAGAGATGGATAATCTCCCACTTCCTTCGCATCACTGGGTGGGAAACTGCGACTGCCTATGATGAGGACTGGCCACGTGCAACCGCATTTGTTCCGTACAGGGGGGAATATTGCATTCGAGCCATTCAAGTCTCTCTCTTAACCGTATGGCACCATATGACGTTTGTTTCTGCCCATACGAGGGTCACCGCCACACGCGTCAGTTTGGCGACATTTCCATATATTCCAGATGGTTGGCATGTGGGTCATCCCTTATGTATCCTTATCTGTCCGAGCGAGTGATGCGCCAGTTTGACTGCTTGCATATTATTCCGAAATACCCTTCAGAGTCTACTCATCCTAGCGTCCGTCGCAGAGATTTTGGTGCAATACTGGATGATTACGATAGTCACTTGATATTAAAGGAGTATCGCAGGGAGCCATCTCTTGTACACTAGGTTTGTTGTTGACGGCTACATGGCCTGGTTCTACAGGGTATCACACTCTATCATGACACCAGACGCTTCTAGAAGACCGTCTAGGCAAGCTAACTAGGAGATCCTTGAGGTTCAGGATGACCAGGCGGAGAGCGTGAGGACGGTCTGTCGGCGTGTTGCGGAGATGGATAAAGCATCCACTAAGACATAACTCTTTGAGGATGACACTCCTCAATTGGTCCTCGTGGAGCACATGACCGTCGAGTTACGGAATATCATGCAGTACAGACGGTGGAGGAGGTAAGGGTAGACATACCCAAAAGTTTATATTTGGATGTATTATTTTTTTATAATTTCAGACAAATGTTATGTATGATCTTGACTTTTTTTATTAATGTATGATTTTTTACTTTTCTTTAACTTTAATATAACTTCATTTTACTTTAATTTTACTTCAATGTTTGGACAATGGTGCTGCTCTGATATTATAAGGGGAATTCCAGAGATGCATTTTCAAAATAATTTTCCTTCATTTCACACATTTCCAAATGTGATTCGACTGCACCCAAAGATGTATCTCCAAAACGGATGAAGGACAATTTTGGATTTTCAAAGATTTAGTATCCACATATACATGGAAAGAGTATTTCACATATTTTAAAGTTCAGCTTCACTTAAAAATCATGTCATAGAAGAAATAGTCCACTATTGAAAGCAATATATAGAAATATCCCATTATTGAAAGCAATATATAGAAATAATACATGTAAAACAAACTTATCAACAAAAAGATGTTTAGATTGATGTATTTGAACTTAACTATCATAAATATGTTTTAAACTGGTTAATAAAAGAATTTGTAAAATTATCAAACATGTTCACAAGTTGTTTTTAAATTACTTTAATACCTATGAGAATCACTCCAAATATAACAGATAATGTTTAGATTTTGATATATCCTGCAATTGCTAGGTTGTTTAGAATACCATGTATTCACCCTAAAACTCTAATACTATAATGTCTTATTTTTGAGAAAATAATAAATCGGAATAATCCAATTATTAACATTATCTGTCAGAAAAATTATAAATGGGAATACAATATATACATTCACCCTAAACAAATTATTTTGAACATTATTAATCTGTGCAAAAAAATACTATCAGATAAGCTCCATAAAACTGCCTATCTCCCAAGGAACAAATTTCTGAAAATCAAACAATGTCGGGCAGGGGGAGGAATCCTAAAAGAAACTAGGGAGTATAGTTCAGTTGATATGCCCTAGAGCATTCAACCCAACTCAAAACTGTTGAAAGTAAAATCACTTACAAAAATTGGGTCTGCTGGGGAAGCTGCTCCGACAAGAAAAATCACAAAACCTTGCATTCTAGTTAACAGTGCAAGCTCGCAATACATTTGGCACAAGTTCCACTGCAACGGATTCAACTCGTCTATACCTGAACTAATTCATACCCATATTCTTGAGACATCTGGATTGTTCGTTGAAATGATGACTAATTCAGCTACGACCAATCCCTGCAATCACCACACTTCCATTCTTCTTCAAGCATATCTGATTCAATCCAGCGTGAACATTTCTTGTGAATCCTCTTCGGACAACCCAAACAATTGAGATCGGGGGCTGGTTCCGTTTGTAAACATTCTACACAACTATGAACATTTTGATTTGATGAAATTGTAGGTCTCTGGTTGTTATTTAAACTAGTAGATGCAAGTTCTTTAGGAACATCTAGTGTACAAGAATCTTTGGTAATTCCTGACAAGTCACCGGGTGCATAAGCTTCCTCAAAGTCTATGTCCATAAATTCAGACTCGGTTTCAAACTCAGTGTATTCATTACCTACAATTTCAGAGTAATTCAGAAATTTGTAGTGAGCAGAGAGAGAGTCCTGTTCTACAAAAGGTGGGAAAACTTCTGCAGGCAGATTATCCATTTCATCCGAAATTTCAGCATGTGGAATTTGACCTCCAAAAGAGCCATTACTGCCCCCTTCAGGTTTAAAATGGCTTCTTGTTGGCATTTTCTGAAGGTCTGACCCAGAGACGAGGTTAGATTCAATTCCTGCATCTACCTCAAAGTTGGGTTCTGCAATCAGTTCGACATTTGAAAGAGAAAATGACAGAGGATTGTTCTTTTGTTTAGAAACCTCCTCTGCAGGAAAGATCGGGGTATCAGGCTCACTTGCTCTTGCGTCAGCTAGTGTTCTGTGTTTAGAAACCTCCTCTGCAGGAAAGATCGGGGTATCGGGCTCACTTGCTCTTGCGTCAGCTAGTGTTCTGCGTTTAGAAACCTCCTCTGCAGGAAAGATCGGTGTATCAGGCTCACTTGCTCTTGTGTCAGCTAGTGTTCTGCGTTTAGAAACCTCTGCAGGAAAGATCGGCGTATCAGGCTCACTTGCTCTTGCGTCAGCTAGTGTTCTGCGTTTAGAAACCTCCTCTGCAGGAAAGATCGGCGTATCAGGCTCACTTGCTCTTGCGTCAGCTAGTGTTCTGCGTTTAGAAACCTCCTCTGCAGGAAAGATCGGCATATCATGCTCACTTGCTCTTGCATCAGCTAGTGTTCTGCGTTTAGAAACCTCCTCTGCTGGAAAGACCGTCATATCAGGCTCACTTGATCTTGTGTCAGCTAGTGTTCCAGAACCAGAATCTGCTCCAGGATCTTTTTTCTTGGAAGCCTGTGAGTAAGGACATGCAGGTGACTTTATCTTGCGACACCTGCAACATTTGAAGCCAAGCACAGAAAATATTTTGGACTCTTCAAGTTCAAGAGCTTCAGCATGATACCACCCTGAAAAGCCCACATACAAAGATTAGATAATAAATTGTAAGCAGTTAAAAGTATTATCACTTACAACCAGAGAAAAATACTTACTGGTACATGTTTCACAGCCGATATACATTAGATCAGGCCTATATGGCATTTGGCACACGAAACAAACAGGTTCCAATTGAGGCAAGCTTGTACGCCGCTTCAGAATTACCTTTTTTAGCCTGAAATCAAGGCCTGTATCTTCACTGTTATTCTTTTTCCATATAATACCCCAAGAAGATTTTCTGCGACTGCTTTTTGCTTCCAGAGAGGAATACGAAGGAACTTTTTCCATGTCAGATCGACAATCCTTTGCCCTTGTAGATAACAGTATTTGATTATCACATTTAGGCTTTAGTCCCTTCAAAATTGTCAAGGAGCTGTGTTCATGTTCTTTTAACAATAAGGGACTGGTTGGAGATTTGTTATTGGTCTCTTTTTGAGTAAGTAATCTGGTATGATAGCATTGTTTGCATGTGGTCAAGAACTCAGCGTCTGTATATGTTGGGAAAGTTGGAATTATTGAACAGCCCTCGTGACAATAACCTGACAATTATACCCATCCATATATATTA
The DNA here is from genome assembly GCA_022829125.1 of Lathyrus tuberosus. NCBI lineage: Eukaryota > Viridiplantae > Streptophyta > Magnoliopsida > Fabales > Fabaceae > Lathyrus > Lathyrus tuberosus. Next base: position 11,727,030 of record JALAZF010000101.1, on the reverse strand, counting down.
GAAATATAAAGGTGATGATTCATTTTATAAGAAACTAAAATATCTCATTTCAAGAATTCCCAAAAGCACTATAACAGAATACTATAGTAAGCGAGAAAATGATGCATGGAGTACCTAGACATGCGCTGCACTTGAGAGCATTCCTGTAAAAAATAAAAAATAAAAAAAGAGGGGGGAAACTGAGGTTTTAGAGTGAAGAGATGTTAAAGGAAAAAAAGGAAGGGATACTGTAGAATCATGTGAAAAACTAGAACCAAGTTAGGGTAATTACCTAAAAAAAACACCCAGCTTACATACAGAACATGATGGCATGTCTAAATTGTCTCTCTTGTGAGTGAGGTAAGAAAATATGTCCATGAAGATAGCATTCAACCGTCTTTTGTGCCATTGAGATGCAATATTCAAGTTATCTTTATAAGATGGCTCTTTTTCATTGCTTACTTCATACTCTTTTATCAAATATAAAGGAATGTGTGTTTCGGAAAACCAGTACTTCTCTCTTTTTGGCCCTTGATCAATTTTAGCATTCTTCAATACCCGAGAAGGAATATGCTTTTGGCTCCCAAAATCTATATCATATGATGTTTTTCCCTCTCCACCCTTTTTGTCACAAATATTTGCATTTCTAAAAGCAGAAACTTCCGTATCTTGAACTTTTCCATCCTGGAGGTTACACTCTGGCCGAATCAGATCAATCCATCTGATATGAAAATCCAGATATCGGACCTGGTGCAAATAATAATATCAAATATCATTGAGATACTGTTGTCAGATCCAATATACTGTGATACATCTTACTATAATCAAAGGGAACCTGAAGTGCAAGTTGTGATGCATTCCTACTCATTTGAACGGCAGCTCTCCAAACCAGCTGCCGGCTTCTCTTAGGAATTTCAGAGACACCAGAATCAGGATAGATAATACTCATAATTTTCTTTGAACCACCTGTTTCCCATACAACAATCAGTGGTTTTATTCCCAAACATGTAACCAAAAAATGGCAAGATTAAATTTGATCAACCAGACATCAATTTATTTCCTACCTCGGTTCCCTTATAATTTATGTTTTAATATTGTTTACACATACCAATAAATAAAATTAAAAAATTTGGTTACTTTTGATAGAATTATTTGGTTTTTCCTATAATAGACTTAACTATTTATCGTCTCACTTCACATATTTCTCCCTCTACAATAAATAGTAAGAGATATATTTGACAAAATAATAAATAATACTACTTCAAACTTTGAAAACAATAAATAAAAGAACAAAAAACTTCTTAAAAAACAATCCTTAAAAAGGCACAGAGGGTAATGAATCAAACTGATGGAATTTTATTGACAATAGATGAATGGGGAAAATACATCATAACAGAACAGAAAAACAAATCTAGTAGAGGGATATTCTCTCCAATAACAGAATTCCAAGGCGATTATTCTCTTACACCATATTATTCACACACTCCAACTAGATCTTAAGACACTTCCTTTGGTATACTCTTCATATTTTGGGCCTGTTCACAACCTCCTCAAGTGTGACTCTGCCCATTAGGTTGTTTTTTAAGAAGTTTTTTGTTTTCTAATGGGCAGAGTCACACTTGAGGAGGTTGTGAACAGGCCCAAAATATGAAGAGTATACCAAAGGAAGTGTCTTAAGATCTAGTTGGAGTGTGTGAATAATATGGTGTAAGAGAATAATCGCCTTGGAATTCTGTTATTGGAGAGAATATCCCTCTACTAGATTTGTTTTTCTGTTCTGTTATGATGTATTTTCCCCATTCATCTATTGTCAATAAAATTCCATCAGTTTGATTCATTATGTTCTGTGCACCCATCAGAGGAGTAGCCAATAATTCATTCCCAGTTAATCATAGTACTAACACATATTTAAAGAAATACCTTGCCGGGCTGCCTTTCTGACCATGAATTTTGGCAATGCAGCTTTCTGAAACACGGATTTGGTAAATTTGCTATTCCGCCAGCTAAAGTTCTCACGGAAAGGGTCAACTGCATATTTGATAGGTTGTTTTCTACATATGTCGCACGATGCACGTGTCTGTGTTGTTCCAAGAATAGATGTAGCACTTTGTATTGTAAGAGATTCAACCAACCACTCATCAGTCAGCTTCAACCATTCGCCACAAAAAGCAATTGAGCGAATGTTCTCTTCAAGCTGAAAATGGAAATTTATAACCCATAGAAAAACATATAATTATACCTTAAATAATTAAAAAATCTCCATGATTTAAAAAAAAACTGAATAAGTAATTACTTACTTTAAGTAAAAGGGGCTTTATGTTATTAACTGATGTGGCCCTTTCCATTTGTTCACGCCATTGCTTTCTATAGTTTCCACTAAGAAAGGGCCCGTCTATTAAACCATGTAAGCTTTCCTCCATATATATGACATATGTTGCAATGGTAGGGCCAATTCCTTCTCCACTCCTTACAGGAGCAAGACCCGAAAAGATTCTCACGGCACTTTTGGTAGCACATATAGCAGCATGATTTAACATGCATCCTTTCTTGCTTGAAGCAGGGGCTTTACAAGAAAGGCACCAGCCGCACCTCTCTCTTGGAACCTCTGCAAGCTTCTTGTCAGAACTTGGCCAAACGAAGCGTGAAACTGTTAATGAGAATGCTTTTGCTATCAAGTTAGTGTTTTCAGGTGTAGCTCTCCTCAAGTCAGTCACATGACCTTCTGATCTAGAATACTCTGAAGAAAGAATGGCCAAGTTAGCAGCAGCAGATGCAGCAAAATCACCATGCATATAGTAATTAATGTATGACTGAGGTTTATAGGAGCAGCCCATATACACAAAATCATTAGTTATATTTCCTTTGCCCTTTCCAAAACCAGTTTGATCACCTTTAGTTTGCAAAGACAAATTCATAGGCAACCCCATGTCATTTGCATGCCCATTATTAATAAATTGGTTGCTTACCGAGGAGCACTTGGCAAGAATAGCCGCAGTTGATCTGTTATCAGGATTTGTCCAACTTGTGTCAGACTGGTGGTTAACAGTAAAAAGACCAGAATTTATCACAGTTTCCTTCTGAAGTTTCATATTCGTGCTGGGGGACTCCTTAGTTATAGTACTGTCACTGGTTTCATGAGTGGGACTAGTGGTAACCAACGAAGCATCAAGAGATGGGACCATATTATCACTGCAAATCCCATTAACAGATGTTAGACCATCTTCTGCTTTACCCAAACTAACACCTTTATGGTCATTTTCAACCACATGATGAAGTAATGTAACAGAGGTGTTTTCATCTATCTTTGAATATTCTGAGTTTATATGTACTCCGTTTGGAACACATGGAAGTATGAAGCTTTCTGAAATATTCCAATATTGTAATATCGCCGTGCAAATACTGGAGTATAGATGTCTATGTTGCATGGAAGAATAAAGCACACGGATAACTTCAGGAATGTCATTCTGATTGTAGTATTTAAGACAAAATTCACTGCTGTTGTCATTGAGCCTGCAATCATAGATGATCATGCGTTAGAACCTGAAATTATAAGTGCAGTTGCAGTTACAGTGACAGTTTGGGCCAAAACTAAAAAGTATAAGAGAACAAAACTAATGCACAAATTTAAGTCTATAAGAAGAAAATATATCTGGAATTTGAATTTCATTAACTTTCAAGTAAAGCACATTTATCCGGCATAACAAATGAAAGAGTTAAAGCAACGAAACAGATTTTGAACATACACAAGTAGGTGGTCGCAAGTACCCATGAAAAGTTGCCCGTACAAATCCATTCCAAATATTTCAGCCCCTTTAAGAGATGTTCCCCGTGCAATTGTTGGCCCAGTCATATTTATTTTGCACTCTGGACAATACCATTCCCCTTCTGGAATATACATCTTCATCACACCAATACACCTTGAATGATAAACAGCAGGACATCCATCACAACAAAGCAAGGTCCCATCCATGCCACAGAGGCGACATTCATCTCCATTATTGTCAACCTCGTCCTCAGAGTTACCAGGTGAGTTCACAGCATCTAATTTTGAAACAGACTTCGGAGATTCTTCATCCTGACAATCAGCAGTTTTGGCATGTTGTCGATGGACTCTTTCCGGTCCATTTTCTGCATGAGGAATGTCCTCAGCATCATAATTCTTTCCGACCTCTGATACTTCACGCATGTTCATTTCAGCTTTTAGCTCCTCGGACTCCAAAACATCTTCGCAGAGAATTTGCAATATCATTAACTTCCTACTTGCAGGCAATGAATAATACTCGCCACATAAAATCTCATTATAAAATCCTTTCCACTCAGACCCCTTAGTGTATCCATAAACTGTTACATATTGAATTAAGAAAACAGGCCAAGTCAATGCATCAAGCAAGCTCCAATCACTGTACCTGGAATAATACATATTCAAATTCAAATTGATATCTTTTTCAATAGAAATAACAATCTCAAAAAGAAAAATTTCAGCACATATACGGTGGTGCACAAAACAAATGGAGACACATTAAACGAATGCTGCAATTATTTAGATGATTTGATGTCTTCTCTGTAAAAACTAGTTAGTGGATACAAACAAAACATTCAGTCGCTTTCAATTTCCTCTACAACAATCATGAAGACCCCCAAAAAAATACGCATAACATGCCTCCAGTGTTTTTGGATTCTAGATAACAAAATACTTTAATCCGTGCACTAGAATAGCAGCAATAGCAGCAAGTCAAATTCTTTAGTGTTCCCAGTTATATTAGGTTGACTAAAGGATGTTTCTTTTAAGATAAAAAACAAAAATGACAATGCTTACGAACTTTATCATAGGTGCTGTGTATGTTATTTTCCACTAAAAGTAACAAAAGCTACTCATAAACTAGTTTTGCATAACTTCCTTCTGAATCTCAACTTTCATGCTGTTTTTATCCAAAACAAAAATTTAGAGCTCTATCAATTTTGCACCTATAGTAACGTAGGTTCCTACCTCTATCAATTTATATTTCTGAAACAATAAATCACTAACAATTTAGAGCTCTGTTATCAAAAGCATGATTGAGTTACAGCATAAATAAGATAGTGCCACAGCATAAAATCAAAATTCTATCCAGAGAAAAATAATTACCTAAGGCATTTCGATGCAATCTTCGAGCCCTCAGCGGAAAGACTTTCCAGATGACGTTTCAAAGCACGCATCAAAGAAACATGAACAGCGTCAAGCAACGCATTCGAGACACAACAGTTAAGAGCACCAACAAATTCATCCAAAGTAAATGGACTCAGAAACAACCGAAAGCTAAATGATCTTAGAAATGCATAAACCGAAAACAAGTGCGAAACATAATTGTCCGGCACACCAATAGTTTTGGAAGACGGTGGTAACTGCAACTTCGGCTGCAAGTCTATCGTTGGCAATTCAAGCAGAGTTTCAGCCTTCAAACCACCTAAATCCATGGAATCGTCCGTTACTTCTCCCATTACATCTTGTTCCTTTTCATCTTCCACACGCAATTCAGACGACTTCTTCTCCTTAGCCTCATCGATCTTACGCGATAGCAATCCATCCAATTTCTTCTTCCTTCGAATCAAATCATCATCGAAATCACAATCCTCCAAAAGAATTTTCCGAATAACACCACTATCCAAATCCTCAGCAACACGGTTTTCAAACTCGACTCTATACAAACCAATCTTGTAGCTTACAACTTTTCCGATTCGAACGCGTTTCGAAAACTGCTTCAAAACGTATCGTCCAATCAACACAATCGGCTTAGGCTTCTTCGAAACATCCGTAACCGTTCCATTCTCTGTTCTTCTCTGTTTCCGCGGTCGACCTCGCCGCTTCGGAACCGGCGGCGGTTCCGTCGCTTTGGTTTTCCGCGGAAGCTTCATTGAATGTGAAGAGTTAGGGTTTGGTTGCTGAGGTTCTAGGGGATCGATGGCTGAAAAGCTAGGGTTTGAAAATTGTGTAACTTCTTAGGATGAAAGGCATGAGCGCGCGCTTTTGACGGACTAGGGCTGGTGGATGATTGGGTCGTCAGCCCGTTTAAACGTAAATTTTAGCGGGTTGGATTAGTTTACTTAATCCACCTGTTCTTTTTTTAAAATTTCGGTACTTTTACTCTTCTACTTTTCGGAATTTGTTATTTTATTCCTTTAACTTCTTTAGTCATTCCTTATATTATTTTTTCTTCTTAATTTAGTGTTAGTTTTTGATAGTTTCGGTAATATTTGTTAAAACAGATATGCTACCTTGACACCACTCTTCTACATTTATACCGTATGCATTATTTATCTGTACATAAACAGTATATGTGAATAGTAAATTCGTACATGTATAGTAACCGTGAACAGTAAACCGTACATGAATAGTGCCGTAAATAGTATTTGTGAATAGTGTCTTTTAATAGTAAATCAAACTTGGTTAATTAAATGTAAAAACTTGATTAATATAGTGATGAAGTTGGTTAATAAAGGTCCAGATATTAAAAATAATCTTTACTAGTAAAATAAAGTTGATTAATACAATGTAAAAAGTTGGTTAATGAAGTTATGAACTTGGTTAATAAACGTCTCGGTGTAAAAATAATTTTTAGTAGTAAAATAAAGTTGGTTAATGCAATGTAAAATGTTCTAAACGTCCAGATGTAAAAAATAATTTTTAGTTGTAAAATTTTTTTTTAAATTAAATAAAAAGGTATTATTATAATATTTCACTGTTCACCATATTAGTGAACAGTGAAATACGGTGTAGGTGTAGGGAAATGGTGTTAAAATAACATTTCGTAATTCGACTAATAGGATGGCTTTTTTAGTGACATACTCAATTCTTACTACTAACATAACATAGTATTACTTTATTTAAAATAAATTAATTAAAATTTTGAACTTCTTAGCATTTTAATTTTTAATATAAAGAATAGGCATGTTAGTTAAAAAGATGAAATGTGTTAAAATCACTTCAAAAAATTGGACAGTACTATAATACATCTCAATGTATTTTAGAGCTAAAAAAATATAAATATTGATCTGACTGAAATCATCGTACAATGTTTTGGTGCAACTAAGACGGTTCGCCGATAAATGGAGAAGTACCTGTAAAAAGATTAGCACTCAGTTGCTAAAGTCAATAAGACATTAAAGTGGAATTTTAGAAGTGTGTAATAATCTATATTTGAGCATGACTCAGAGTTACGCTTATATATATGAGAGATTATTATAACTATCTATATGTTATCTAGCATGAAACACATGTGATCGTTGGATGATGATCTAGTGGCTCTAAGTAAAAGGGGAGATTTGCTTCTATGCAGTGATGTGTGAGGCATGTCCACTTGTGTGGTAGTGCAACAAACTCCTTAAGAAGATAAGTCTAAGTGAATTGGGTCGGTCTTGTGGGCCTTGGGGGCAGTCCAGAATAGTTTCTTGCAAGTCATTATTGTCAACCATGAAGCAAGGATTATTGATATAAGGGTATATAAGGTCCCAATAGTCTGAACTATAGTGATTTATGTACTTGCTAAAAGTATAATATGTGACAACCTCTAGTGATTAAGGGTTGTTAGAGGCTTTAAGGTATGTTGTGGGATTAAGAGCTAGCTCACATAAGGGGTGAGAAGTATTGTCTGTATGGTTTTTTATGTGAGTATGAGATTGTCCTTCTCACCATTAATATTGAGGTATTTATAGCGGTGTTGGACCTGGATCTTAAACTCCTTGAAAATAGCAGCAATCAATGTGAGGATGCAGAAGTGGACGGTCACTCCACTATTATTGTGGAGAATGTAGTTAAATGCCTTCTTCCACACTGTTACAAAATATGGCCACATCATCCTCCATTTTCCCCATTGTGCGACTCCTCCATGAAAAAGGTGATGTATTCAATATAAGGGTGACACGTCTAATAAATGGGTGATTGATCCAGTAGACAAGAAATCGATGGAGCTTTATGGCGAGACAAGGCATCATTTGCCTCACTTGTCGCCTCTCATGGCACCCTACGAACATACCAATATGCAGTCCCTCAAGCACGAGGGCTTGGAAAAGGCGAAGTGATTTATTTTTTTTCTTTCTTGTCTGAATGCCCTTAAGTGTGAGGCGACTCTTTTATGGAAAGGCAAGTCATTCACGTGTAAAGTGAATTCCATATATAAGCGACTCTAACATACGTCTCCAAATGTCACTAAGGTGATATCAGTTAGGGAAATCCCTAAACGGTTATTAGGAGAGAAAAAACGTGTGAGGCATTTAATGTTAACAATTCTTATTTATCCTTGGGACGTCAAAAAGGCCTTACTCTTTCACACGGGTCAATAACGTGCATAGCCCTTTCATGTTTGATGGGAAACTTAGGAAGCTCGTGATTACCCTTCACTTCCCAACTCTATTAAAGGGAGTCACCCTTAAACCTCTCTCATTTTCACATACATTTCTGATGAATCCTTCAAAAGTCCATTCTATCTTCTCCAATAACTCTTGCGAGTTCAAGCTTATCCTTTTTACAGGTACCGGTTGAACTTCTTTTTTCCCCTTTTCCTTTATGGAGATAAAGAGGGATTTATATGAGAAATGGCAACTAGATAGAGCCATCAACTCACGATGAGTGCATAGCCTTATGGAACCATTGTTATGGGAATGATATGTGTCCCGACGGGACAATCGACTATAAATTAGTGGAAATATGCATTTTTGGAAGTTACAAGAGTTACCTTAATTCTGATAGTGATAATAGTGGTGGTAGTAAAGTGATTCCTTTTCCCCTTTTTTTCTCATAAAACAAGAAGATAATGACCACCTTCGATCTCGAACCAATGGATGTCCAAGAAGTTGAGCCTTACTACACCACTGAGGACTAAATAACTTCCCTCCAACAACAATTTCACTTCTCTTTATCAGGAGACATAAAGGAAATCATCCCAGAGGCGTGTTCCTTAGAGGAGAGGGCCAATATGGATGGTTGCTTTGGAAGATTGTTTTACTCCTTCCTTCTATTTTTACATCCCCAACATCCAGAACATTGGGGTTCGTCTCCCCTCCTCTTCCTTTGAGGCAGAGGTTCTGAAGATGCTCAATGTTTCACCTCCCATGTTGCGCCAAATGACAAGCATGTGATCAGGGTGTTCTAAATTATGTGTCGAAGACTAGGGTTCCATCCCACAATATGGATGTTTTTTTTTCTTTGTATGATACCAAAACGTTTGTCCGCTGCGGATGGGTAACCATAGGCGTTATACTTAGAAAATATTTATTCAAACCCTAATCCAAATACCTAAAAGGTTTGAAGGATAAGTTCATAAGAGATGGGGAGAAATGGCCCCACACCAGGGGGGTGTTAAACGATGGCAATGATCTAGAAGTGGGTTGAATAGATCACTAATTTTTAAATAGAGACGACACTTAAAAAAAATTTCAAAAATGTGCGGAAGCGGCGATGGATTTAAATCATCTAAACGAACCGTTATTGGTAAGATCGGATATGTGAAACCGAATGGAATTAAATTCAATGAGAAAACAAATCAATACGTTTCCAATTAATCAATAAATATAATGGTCACTTTGTCTTAACTGGTTTCCAATGAATTATAAGAAGTAAAATTAAATTGGCAATATCACAAACAGTTTGTGTGTGATCAATATGTCGAACACTTGGTGTGCACAACACCCCAAGTTGGATTTCCTATGAAAAGATAGTGCAGAATTTTTCACAGTTACAATCCAAGTGATTGTAATGAGTTTTCAAAACAGAATTTCAGCACTACACAACACTGAAAATTTATCGAACCGTTGATATCACATAAATGTTAACAACACAAATTAAAGAGATAGAGAAATAGAGAACAACACCAAATTTGTTTAGGCAGTTCCTCTTTCGTCCTCGCATCGGGTACGTCTGCCCCCAATTCTAAAACTAGAATTGAGATATATATTATCAAGTTGCAAAGTTTGTACAAGAGAAGTAATAGTCACCACACACTCAAGCCTAATTATTGAAGTTGATATTATTCCCTTCTCTCCCCTTGATTCGAGTCGAATCAAGTGCATCAAACGCTTCAAACAAACCTCCGGTTACCGCTACTTGTTTGAACGAACCCACCTTTCTTCAAACCTTTCACTCGGCTGATTTCGATCGTAAGACGTTTGACCCCAAATCTTTCTACACAATCCTCCGGTTACTGTAACGGCCCAAATTCATATTTTCATTATTTATTGATTATTTATGAATATAAGGCAATTTGATGACATGATGTGCTGTTGCATGGACATTTTTGGGAGAAATTATTTTAGTAAGAATAATCATATTATATTATTCAAATTATTATTTATTAGTTAAAATAAGAGAAGTAGGAGTATTGAGGGTATATTGGTCTTTTAGGAGGAATAAGCGAGGATATAATGGTAAGAGCACAATTAGGGGTATTTAAGAGGAAATAGTGAAAAGGAATTAGTTATTCTACTATTTGGAGGAAATGGCAAAAGTGCTTTGAGGAACAAGTGAGAAGGAGGCTAGGGCATAAGAGAATTCCGGAGAAATTTCAAGAGAAGTCGAAGGAGACAGTATTTTAAGGTATGGGGAGTATTACTTTACAATATTCTTGATATATGGATTTGATTATTGATGGGTGATTGGGGTTTTGGGGGAAAATGTGGGAATTGGAGGTTAGGGATAATGGGATTTGATTATTTGAGATGAGATAATTGTTGTTGTTGACGCATATGTGATAGTTATAGGTTGTGTTGACATAATCTGAGGTAATTGATGGATAAAGCATGTTTTTTGAGTGTGGAATCGCAGGAATGGGAGTGCTGTTATCGCAGGGTTTTTCTGCCAAAATCGCAGAGCCCGCTTAGCGCGGTCTGGAGAATTTTCGCCTCCTCGAGGCAGTGAGTAGCGCGCTCAGCGCGGGCTTAGTCCGCTTAGCGCGACCTGGAAGTTGAAATTATTATTTTTAATTTCTTAAAATTATGGGAAATTGTCCGTGTTATGTTGTATTAATGTTGTAATAATGCCATGACTTGTTACTGCGTGTTGACGTGTTATATGATGATAAATTGATGATTTTCAATATGATGATGCATATGAAGTTTGATGAACTAATGATGATATGATTTACATGACGTTGATGAATTAATGATGACATGATTTATATGATGTTCTGGTGAATGATGATGCACCTTATTACTTTTGTTGATATTGATGAATTTGACGTTGTGCATCATGCATTCATAGCATTTAGGACTTCGGTCCAGTGACGATGTTAGGACTTCGGTCCAGTGGTGGCCTTAATCCCATTGTGCGGATTGAGGTATTTTGTGATGTGCTCCCTCGTGGAGGGTTGATGGCCTGGTGTCCATTATTATGACGAATTTGTACCACATGCATGTTAGGAAGTTGCATTTCATTCTTGGTGGCATTACATGATTGCATGTTTATGATGTTAATGACTTGGTGATTTATATGACGTTTTGGGTGAGTCGCCATGATGTTGTTTGAGATGAATGTTAACTTTTTAATTATCTTTTCCTTATATGAATTATATTGAATTGTGATTACTCACCCTGCCTGTTTAAATGTTACCTCTACATGGATAACGTGCAGATAACCAAGACTAGTTCGCGGTGCGTGAAGAGTTAGCTTGGAGTCATTGTCCTTCCTTTTAGTAGAGTAGAGGGTGTGTCTTGCTCTGGTTATGTAACATCGGGGTTAGGAACGTTTCGGTTTTTGAAGTATTGTGTTATTTTGATTAACTTGTTTTATTGAGAATTTCGAGGATGTTGAGTTGTTTTAAACTCCAAACTTTGATGAAAAGACAATGTGATGAGTTGTTCTTTTTATGATGATAAATCTGCTGCGATGTTTTGTTTTAAAGGAGATGTTAATTAAAAATAAGTGTTGCACCCCAAAATTTGCCCTCCTTACTTTAGTACTAACTGGCTTATGTTTCATTTCATTTTTGCATTATCATGTATGCATATCATTAGCATGGGGTCAGGGTAAGTCCTATCTGGTCTACTACCTCATCAAGAGTTCACGGGTTGCAAGGGATCTCAAGTGGAATCACTCTCCTAACCAGTGCATGAATTAGGGTTTTGAAATTCTTGGGTTTATTGCTCCAATGGGCAGGCTCCTTAGGTTTTTATCATCACCAAATGACATATCTTATCTTTGTTGGAGAGGATACACATCATATTCAGAGGAATTTGGATTTGGAGACTGTGTTATTTCCTCCTAGACTGAGGGTACTAAAACTAGGGTTTGCTATAAAGTCAGTTTATTTCTGATTTTTTGGGCAAGACTTGATTCCATAGTATTCCTTGGGTCCCTAAATACCTAGGGGTGGAAGATTGTCCATCATCTTGGTTCAGGAGAAGTTCAATTAGCCAATGGATTGAAAATCAGTTGAATTTGGGGAAAAGTCAACAGTGAAAGGAGAAAAGTCAACTGCGAAATTTTGAGGTTCTCTTCAGGGATTTTAAGATCTCATATCCTCATATGGTCTCCAGGGGTCAAGTTTCATACATATTTGTCAGGAATCAGGAGTTGGTGCAAAGTTTCTAAATTTGGAAAGTGACCTATAATGAAAAGTTTCCTTTTTGGGCAAGTTCCTGCACTGCATTCAACTTGACTTTTCATCAGCAAGAAAGCTTCAAATGGATTTTTCTCCAACATGAAAGTTAAAGATCTTTTTCTCCTCTTTCCAACAAGTACTAGTGGGTCTCCATATCATTTGTGAAACTCCAGTTATGATCAAAAGAAGGCAAAGTGGTTTTTAGGGTTTCTCATGATCCCATTTTCACAACTTTGGGCATAATGACCTATGATTAATTCCATTGCTTCATGACATGTTCCAACATCCAAAAACAATTCCTAAGAAGAATTTTTGGCTCTTTTATCAAACGATTCCATGGTTTGTTCTTCATTTATTCCCCATTATTCAAAACTCCCAAATTATTTAAAGCTCATGAACCAATTATTTTCAAGGCCCAAGTTCCATAGGGGTGTAATTATCAATCCAAATGCAAGTGATCCATCATGGAATTTTTAAGTGAACATGCATGGAGAGAGGTATATTCCACATAATGCAAAATTCTAAAATAATTAAAAAATCATTAAACAAGTAATTACCCAAGCCCAATTCATATTCAGAGGCAAACCCTAGTCTTTATAAACCCATCCATGCACTGGTTAGGGTTAGACACACATGATATTTTGGAGAACAACAACTTGTACCCTAAAGCTTTCTTTCCTTGGATCTCACGAGTTACAAAGAGTTTCTTCAAGTTTCTTCCACAAAACTTCTCTTGGAGATCTCTAGAACACAACTCAACCACAATTTGCAGCCAAAAGCAAGGATTGGAGCTGTACCATCTCAGGTTGATGAATTTTTCGTGCTCCTAAAACTCTCCTTTTTTATGTCTATATTGAAGTGTGATGTCTGCTGATCATGCTGATATAATTGGTTTTTAATATGGATGTGTATATTGCTTGCTATGTGCATTTGAAGTTTTATGCCCTAACACTAATCCATTCGTTTTTTATTATATGTTGTTCATTTGTGATTTTGGATGAGAGATTTGGAACCCTTGCGAAATTCTGGTTCGAACGGTATATGGTTTGGTATTTTCTGGGCACTTTTCAGGTTGCAGGTGGCGGAGGACGGCGGCCGGAACCCTAGCTCCGGCGGCTGTGAGGGTTCCGGCGAAGGAAGGTTGAAGATGACTCCTAACCGTCCGATCCATGCATCCAACGATACTCATCGTGCCACCTCATTCTCTTTTTTTTTTTCTGAATTAAAATTAATGTTCAGGTGTTATTTACCCACGACAATTACCATGCTCCTCCAATCATTTTTTTTTATTTTTTTTACTTTTTATTCTTGTTGACCAAACATAGGCCGTTTGATGAATCATGCGAACAGCAAGCAGCCAACGCATTAAAACGATCACGCGCATGGCACATGGCATGCCCACGGTAGCTTCCTCCATATTTTGTTTTTTTTCTGATCAATTAGTGGGCTGGGTTGCTATACGCACCCCCCACTCTTCAGCCCAATTCCATTTTCAACGTATTTTTTACTGTTTACACCCCCATCCTATTTTCTATTTTATTTTTATTTAATTCATAATAATTTCTTTTTTTTTATTTTAAAAAATACATTCTTGCATTTAAAAATTACCAAAAAATTCATGCATCATTTTCATCATTTTAATAAATTTTTACAAATTTTATTTTTTATTTTTATTTTACTTTTATCATTTAAATTAATTATTTAATTCAACTTCTTTTTGAATTATCCATATAATGCATACTTAATTTCTTTATTTTATTTCTCTGCATCCGTAAAATATTTTTGATCCGTTCTTTTTGCATTTGTTCACTAACATCCTAAATTGCATAAAAATATTTTTCTTTCATTTTTAAATTTATTTTCATATTGCATTTAGGTCCTTCCCTTTGGCACACTGAGCCCTAATTCTCACCTGAACTCTGCCTAATTATTTGAATGACTAATATCTTGATTTTTTACAGGGACTTTTGATATGTTGTTTGCCTCTGGTTGAGGAACCTTAATGTTTAATTTGGGAATTTTAGGAGTTATTTTTCTAATTATCTGATTTTTTTTCACTTGAGATTTTCTTGCATGCGCATCTTTGACCTTGTATGATTATCTGTTTGAAAAGGCACTTGTGCCATGTGTTTTGGGGTTGCTCCTTTGATTTCTGAATTCATGTTTGGATTATTAACATTTTTGTTTGCCATTGTTTGAGTTTCATTCACCTCATTTCTCTTACTTATGTCTGTTTCTCACTAACCTTTTATGCAGGGTCTAAGATAAGTTCTTTAAGGGTGTGGATAAGCATCCATATTCACCCTTTACTATTCCCTCCTTCTCTCATCTCTTTCCTTTAGGATTTAGGTTGTCGTCAAACCTCACTAACCATAGGTCACCCATGCATGATCACTTTAGGATTCATAGTCTCCCTTAGAGTTACCCTTGTGTCTTCTCTCTTCTCATCTCGAATTTCTTTAAAACACTTAATAAGAATAAGGTGTATTGCGCACGAGCCTTAAGTATGGGGAATGAGAAATGAGGGGCTTCCTCTCATCTTTCTAGAGTGATTAGCGAGCGTCCTGTCTTGGGACGATGCGTTAAGTATTCGCCCCTGTGCCTTAGACTTTGGTGCAATGCAACTTAGGAACTAACTTAAGCCACTTCTGTCCTAAAAAACACAAACCAACTTCAAACCTTTTTGTCCTTCGGGATTTCCAAACTTAAAGGCTATTTTCAAAAAGGGCACGTTACCTTCCGTCTGAGTCGCAAACAGGCATCGATCCTAACTGCCGGACGCGAACTTAACGTCGCTCATAAAAAAACACAAAAAGAACTTGGTCCGAACTACGTTGAATCTGAATTCCCCATTGCACAAAGGGGGTACGTAGGCCTAGGACGACGACGTTCTACCGAGTCTGTCTTTGTTTTCCCCTTCCCTATTTTAGTACAGCCATAGATGATAGGACAACTCACCCTTAGATTAGACAACAAGCGTGGATCCCATCGAGTACGATGAACGCGTGGGGTGCTAGCACCTTTCCCTCGCGTAACCGACTCCCGAACCCAGGCTATAGTTGCGATGACCATTCCTTTCCCTCTTTCTCAGGTTTATGTGGTGTTCCCTTTCCCTCTCTTGGGGTAAATTTACACGGCTGACGACTCTGTTTTTCCGCACCACTCTCGCATTTGTACCTGGATGAAAATCCTGGGAGCGACAGCTGGCGACTCTGCTGGGGACTCTGGTTGACCTATGCTGGTCCATCCCTAAGCGAGTCAATCCTAACGCTTGCTTGTCTCTGTTCTCTTTGGGTGTTTTGTTTTTGTTTTGCTTTATGTTGTTTTTATTTTTACCGCATTTTCTGCATTTCATTTTTTTATTATTGTCATGCTGCTGTGCTGTGCTGGCTGTCTTTGTTTTGCAGGTTGGGTGGGTCTGAGAGATAAGCCCAATACCAAGGCTTGAGAATACCCTAGGGCTAGAGTGGAAAGTAGTGGGACCTACGTGTCCGCTTGGTACGTTTGTGTGTTCACGAAATTCACAACCAGACGAGGCTATCTTGGGATGCATTCTAACGTGTGTGTCTTGCGCATGTTGGGGTGTTGATCTAGAGAGCTGTCGACTCTGGTGACCGATCATTGAGGACCTTAGTGGAAACATCCCTCTTTAGTGGTGACAGTGGCAGACCACACCCTGTGGCAAACCCATTCGCACCCGAGGGCCCGCTTTGGAACTCGCATAGGATGGCCCCTATGTTTTGAAGAGAATCAGTGGAGGCACTCCTCGATTGACTTTAGTACTGTACCCCGAGGGATGAATGTACTATTATTTCTCGACCTCAGTGCCAAAGCTGAGGACCTTCCGCTTTGGAGAATCAGTTGAGGCCTCCTCGATTGATGATGATGCCAAACCAGAAATGGTGAACGTATCATCATTTCTCGACCTGAGAGCCCGGGATACTGAACATCCTAGTACCCACATGTGAGAGGGGATGGGCGTTTGCAGGTTTGCAGGTAACCGAGACTTTCAACCTACCCGGTTTTCTAGATTTCTCATCAACGTCTGATTATTTGGGTTCCTCAGTGGTTCAAGTTCTGGTTTTCTGGTTTCTCGTTCAGCTAACGGCACAGCACATCCAGCAGTGTGCCTTGACCCCATGTTTGCATGAGCATATCATTTTTCTTGCATTCTGACGTGTTTGACATTTTTCAGGGCTTGCATCTTACTCTTGATTCCGGTTTTCTGAGGTTACTTCAGTATGGATGTTCAGAGAAAGAAGACTGTTGCCTATTCGTTCCCAGAACCGACTTTGACACTGATTCACAAACTGATTAATATGGCTGGTTCTGGAGTTCGTACAGAGTTCAGTGGAAGGTATGAGAGAATTCTGAAATTTGTCTATAATATCTCCAAGTATGAGAAGGATGCCATTCACACACTTCTTCAGTTTTACGATCCGTCTCTGCGTTGCTTCACTTTCCCGGACTACATCTTGGCTCCAACGTTGGAGGAGTTCTCATTTATTTTGGGAATTCCTATCAGTCATGATATAGTTTTCTTTTCTGAGGAACACCCCGGTATAAAAGAAATGGTTGTGGCTCTTCATATTAGTGAATCCGTCCTGAACAGTAATATTGAAGAAAAACATGGAGTTAAGGGTTTCCTGCTGAAGTTCTTATTTGATCAAGCCTGTATACATGTCAAAGAGAAGAACTGGACTGCTTTCCAAGTTATCCTAGCTATGTGCATATATGGGATTGTCCTGTTTCCGAATATTCCTGATCTGGTGGATATGCATGCCGTCAGAATCTTTATTTTGAAGAATCCTATACCTACCCTGCTAGGCGATGTGTACCATTCAGTTCACTATAAGAATGAGAATAGGCGTGGGAAAACTGTGAGTTGCTGTGCGCCGCTCTTAGCTACTTGGTTTCTGAGTCGTCTCCCTGAATCTGGCGCTTTCGTTGATACGAAAGATTCTCTGAAGTGGTCTAA
The DNA here is from genome assembly GCA_022829125.1 of Lathyrus tuberosus. Classification (NCBI taxonomy): domain Eukaryota; kingdom Viridiplantae; phylum Streptophyta; class Magnoliopsida; order Fabales; family Fabaceae; genus Lathyrus; species Lathyrus tuberosus. The sequence goes on along the minus strand of JALAZF010000101.1, from coordinate 11,709,507 downwards.
GAGGGTTATGGTCTTGACTGCTGATAACATCGTTTGGATTAATCGTGACTTGCTAGGAATGGAGATTATTTGTAAATGCGGAGAATTCCCTAATGTTCCCTTGATAGGGAGGAAATTTGGAATTAACTATAATCCCTCCCTAGCTATCAGACAGTTTGGCTATCCTTTGAAGAATCCACCCGAAGAGCGAGATGTCTGAGAGTCCTTGTTCTTCAATGGCATTGAGGATCAAGGGTTGATAAGGAAAGTTGTGAACGCTTGGAAACAGGTGACCAAGAAGGGTAAAATTCCATTCGGGAAAAGTAACAATCGGGCTTTCCCTTCCTATAAAGAATGGATTAAGAAGAGAGCAGAAGAGGAGCTTCTTCCATTCCCGGTGGAACCACCTTTGTATCCTTTGGTGATCGAGCCTCCTACCACCGTTGAGTTGGAGAAGTATAACAAATTATGGACTGAAAAGAAGAGGTTGCGGGAAGAGAATAGTGAGCTAAAGAGAGAGATTTATCAGTGGAAGCATGAGCGGGGTAAAGCTGTTCATACCGCCAAGTTGAAGACAGAGCTCCTTGCTAAAGCAGAAAAAGAGCTTGCTGACATGGTTGCATCTAGAGAAAGAATGAAACAAGCTTTGGATGGTATCAGTAACGTTCTCAAGTCTAAAGACGAGGAATTAGGCAAGGCTTTGTTAAAGATTCACAGGTTCAATGATCACCAAGAAACTGCCATGGCTGAGAATAAGAGAAAGGAAGACGACTACATAGCTAAGATTGATCAGTTGAAGTCGACGCTCAAGAAGAAAGACACCGAGATCTTATCAGGGATATTCAAGAGACAAGTAGTCGAGGGTCGACTCAATGAAGCCATAGCCTCCATGGAAGAACTGAAAGTCCAAGCTGAAGTGAAGAAGCCTAGACATGAGGGTCCTAGCATGGACGACGTTTCTGGAGAAGACGCTTGGGAGTTACATTGCCGATACTTGGATGGGATCATACACAGGAGAGACCTTCTCATTCAATGGCTAATTCAGAGGCCGAAGCATCCCGATACCAGAAAGTTGTTCAAGGAGATTCAAGACTGGTGCAAAAAGCATAATGGATGGGGGGGTTGACACTTGTGAACTTTGATGATATGCCATAGTCCTGTTCTCTTTTATTGTATTTGGATCACCACCAGGCTTGTTGGTTGGGACCTAGGGTTTTTATATTCAGACTCGTTATCTCGGATTTATGATTGTTGACATTTGGCTTTTCTCTGGTTTTCTTAATATATGAGCAGAAGTTCCGTTATATCTTGTTATTAAACCGGAATCAAGGGGTGGATCGCCTTGTGAATTTTCAAACATGTCCATTTGCATTTGCATATTCATAATCATTTTGCATAATCATTTTGCATGACAAGTGTTTATCTCCGGTATTCTTATCTTGTTCTCATCTCAGAATTGCAGATCAGCGTATTCATCGGTATCCTACTAAGCAGAATCGGAAGAGACTCATGGATCAGCTACAGAATGAGATCATTGAGATGCGGACCCGCATGAACCAATTCATGGAATTGATGCAAGGGGTTGCTCAGGGACAAGAACAGTTGAGAACTCTCGTTCAGCCACTGATTGCGAGGGTTGATAATGATGGTGTCCTTCATGGAGGACTTCAGACTGGTGTTACTGATAATGGTCAGAATGGTCCTACTGGCGGAGGTGTTCCTGTTTCTAGTGTTGTGATTCCTTCGGGCGGAGCTAAAAATGCTGGGGGAGGTGGTACTGGTACTGGCGCAGTTCAGGGTCGTCAGTATGATGATGTTCAGGATGATGTATTTTCTTTGCCAGGTGGGGATGCTGGTCCCCAGACTGACCAAGATCAGAGGATCCGTTTGATTGAGGAACAACTAAGGGGTGTTGTGAATCAGGATTCTGTGGGAATGAATCTAGAGGATTTGGGGCTGGTTCCAGGCGTTGTTATTCCGCACAAGTTTCAGACTCCCACTTTCGAGAAGAATAATGGTATGACTTGTCTGAGGACCCACGTCAGGGCATATGCAAGCAAGATGGCTGCATATGCGAAGAATGAAAAGCTGATGATGCATTGCTTCCAGGATAGCCTATCTGGGGCATCCCTGGAGTGGTACATGCAACTGGAAAGGAAGGATGTGCGTAGTTGGAGAGATCTGGCAGGGGCATTTATCAGACATTACCAATATAACACTGATATGGCTCCTAACAGAACACAGCTGCAGAATCTGTCACAGAAGAACAATGAGAGTTTCAAGGAGTACGCTCAGAGGTAGCGTGAACTGGCAGCTAGAGTTCAGCCTCCCATGTTGGAGCGTGAAATGATAACTATGTTTATGGCCACCTTGCAGGGTCATTACTATGAAAAGCTGGTACCATGTATGACTGGAAAGTTTGCTGACTTGATCTTAGTGGGGGAAATGGTGGAAAGCGGAATCAAGGCGGGGAAAATATCAGGCAGTGATGGGTCCTCATCTAGAGGAAGCAAGAAGCCTCATGCCAATGGTTATAAAAAGAAGGAGGGAGATACAAACTCTGTGTCATCATATCGTGGTAGAGATGGACCTCGTCAGAACTACAATCAGCAGGTGGCTTCTGTAACTATCCCAGCGACACCTCAGCAGCCAGCAGCGTCTCAACAACAAAATCAGGCTCCTTACCGATCACAACCTCAGAATAGGCGGGATAAACATTTTGACACTCCACCTATGTCCTACTCTCAATTATTCCAGCACTTGTTGAAACTACAGCTAATTCAGACAAGAACATTGGCTCCATCTACTGGCAATCCACCTCCCGGCTATGACGCCAACGCTCACTGTGAGTTTCATTCTGGGGCACCCGAACACCATACTGAGAACTGTAAAGCTTTTAAGCATAAGGTTCAAGATTTGGTGGATTCCAAAGCCATCAACTTCTCCAATGACGTCTCGAATGTGAATCAGAACTCGATGCCGAATCACGGTGGGCCAAAGATCAATGCTATTATTGAAGATTGTGAAAACTTGAGTTTGATTTCAGATGTGAACGAAGTCCAAACTCCCTTGGGTGTGGTGAAGGAAAGACTGTTGAGAGATGGGTATTTCCCGGTTGTGATGAAGGTTGTGTGGGATGTGTGTCACAACCAGGCGGTTGTGAGTTATTGAAAGCAGGTATTCAGAAAATGATCAATGAAAGGGTATTACAGTTTGACAGAGGTTGCAAGCAGAATAATGTTACTGACAGAGAGATTGATGTTGCCACCATAACAATTTCGTTCAAGACAATAACTATATCAGCGTCGGCGAGACCAGTGCCAGTCACTATCACTGTTCCTGGACCAGTCCCGTATGAGACTACCAAGGCCATCTCATGGAACTATGGGGCCGAGGTATTTGTTAATGGTAAGAAGCAGGAACTGGAAGACACATCAGTTGTGAATACAGGGGTTGGAAATCTTGTTGAAGCTGGGGCTATCACTAGGAGTGGTAGGGTCTTTATTCCAGCCGAGAATCAAGCTGGCAGTTCAAGACAGGACAAGGGTAAACAGATGATGGATGAGTCCGTACAGAGGCAGGAAGCTAATAACTCTACGACAAAGCAAGTCCGGGATACTTTCTCTGAAGATGTAGAAGAGTTTATGAGGTTGATCAGAAGAAGTGATTACAAGATTGTTGACCAACTTTACCAAACTCCATCGAAGATTTCCATTCTGTCCTTACTGTTGTGCTCTGAGGCACACCGAAATGCATTGCTGAAGGTTCTGAATATGGCTTATGTACCACAGGAAATATCCGTCAATCAGTTAGAAGGGGTTGTGGCTCATGTGAATGCTGGTAATGGTTTGGGTTTCACCGATTTAGATCTGACTCCGGCTGGGAGGAATCACAACAACGCGCTGCATATTTCAGTGGAATGTCGTGGTTCTTTGATGTCGCATGTGTTAGTTAATACTGGGTCGTCTTTGAATGTGTTACCAAAGAAGGCTTTGATGAAGTTGGATACTCGTGGGTTGATTTGTACACCAAGTGACTTGGTGGTACGTGCTTTTGACGGCTCCAAGAGATCAGTGTTTGGAGAGTTAGTTATGCCGATCAAGGTGGGACCTGAGGTTTTCAACACCACCTTTTACATAATGGATATTCAGCCTGCCTATAGTTGTTTGCTGGGTCACCCCTGGATCCATGGTGCTGGGGCAGTAACTTCTACACTGCACCAGAAGTTGAAGTATATGGTGGATGGCCACGTTGTGACTGTTTGTGGTGAAGAAGATATCATGGTGAGTCACCTGTCGACCTTCAAGTATGTAGAGGTAGATGGTGAGATACAGGAAACTTTGTGCCAAGCCTTTGAGGCTGTGAAGATTCCCCAGGAACCCCCAAAGACAGTTACTCAGCCTGAGGCGGTTGTCCAACCTGAAGTCGTCATACAACCAGAAGTTCCAATGTCCTCTTTCAAAGAGGCGCGTGCTATAGTTGAAGCTGGTGGTTCTCAGAAGTGGGGCAGTGTTATTAATGTTCAAAGGAAGCAAGATACTCATGGACTAGGTTACAAGCCACCTAAGCGTTCTGAAGAGCCTCCCAAGTTCTATGGTCCAGTCCGTTTCACCAGTGCCGGTGTTTTCTTCGACAGAGTCAATGCTATTGAGGATGAAGGAGATAGTGATTGTGACATGGATGAATGGATCTGTCCCTGCATTCTTGGTCAGAGCCTAGGCAACTGGTCCTCCGAGAAAGTTATCCAAGTGACGCGCCCGGAGTAATTTACTTTTGTTTTCTGTTATGTTGAGTCCTACGCTCTGCCCAAGGCGTAGTGATATTTATTTGTAGGGCTTGCATGTTTTATTTGCTATTTTTATCATCAATAAAGGACGTTTTTCATTCAAATATTTTGATCCCTGTCTTTCTATTTTTTACCTTCTGCATCAACTCACATCAAAATGGCAATGTGTTTTCTTGTTTGTTGCACTCATAATGAACATAAAACATCCATCATGCAGGTTCCTTTGTTCAGATTCCACCCATGACTTAGCTATGGCTCGATATGACTTCGACAATCCTGTCTATCAGGCCGAAGAAGAGACTGACGAAGACTGTGACTTACCAGAAGAATTAGCCAGGCTATTGAAACAAGAGGAAAGGGTTATTCTACCTCATTAGGAGGAAGTTGAGACTGTTAATCTGGGAACCGAGGATGTTAAACGAGAAGTAAAGGTTGGGGCTGCCCTGGAAGACACTGTTAAGGAAAGATTGGTTGAGTTACTTCGAGAGTATGTGGATATCTTTGCCTGGTTTTATCAAGACATGCCTGGGCTTGACACGGACATTGTTTCACACCAGCTGCCGCTTAAAGAGGGTTGTACTCCAGTCAAGCAGAAGTTGAGAAGGACGAAACCAGATATGGCTGTCAAGATCAAGGAAGAGGTTCAGAAGCAGTTGGACGCCGGATTTCTTGCCGTAACAAATTATCCTCCGTGGGTTGCTAATATTGTACCTGTACCTAAGAAGGATGGGAAGGTCAGGATGTGTGTTGATTACCGAGATTTGAATAGGGCGAGCCCGAAGGATGATTTCCCGCTCCCCCACATTGACGTGTTAGTGGACAATACCGCTCAATATTCTGTGTTTTCCTTCATGGATGGCTTCTCTGGGTATAACCAAATCAAAATGGCCCCAGAGGACATGGAGAAGACTACTTTCATAACACCGTGGGGAACATTTTGCTACAAGGTAATGCCCTTTGGATTGAAGAATGCTGGGGCAACCTATCAGTGCGCGATGGTGACTCTCTTTCATGATATGATTCACAAGGAGATCGAAGTCTATGTTGATGACATGATTGCGAAGTCACAGACAGAGGAAGAACACTTGGTAAACCTCCAGAAGTTGTTCGAAAGGTTGAGGAAGTTCAGATTGAGATTGAATTCGAACAAGTGCACCTTCGGTGTGAGGTCTGGTAAATTGCTGGGATTCATTGTTAGTGAAAGAGGTATCGAGGTTGATCCTGCAAAGATAAGAGCCATACAGGAGATGCCTGAGCCAAGAACAGAGAAAGAGGTTCGTGGTTTCTTGGGGAGGTTGAATTACATTGCCAGGTTCATCTCTCATCTGACGGCTACATGTGAACCAATTTTCAAGTTATTAAGAAAGGACCAAGAGGTCAGGTGGAATGAAAATTGTCGAGAGGCGTTTGAAAGGATAAAGACGTATTTGCAGGAGCCACCAGTCCTTATGCCACCAGTGTCTGGGAAACCGTTGATTATGTACCTTACGGTTCTTGAGAATTCGATGGGTTGTGTGCTCGGTCAACGTGACGAGACGGGTAAGAAAGAGCACGCCATTTACTACCTGAGTAAGAAGTTCACTGATTGCGAATCAAGATACTCTATGCTGGAAAAGACATGTTGTGCACTCGCTTGGGCAACCAAGTGCCTAAGGCAGTATATGTTAAATCACACAACCTTGTTGATTTCGAAGATGGATCCGATTAAGTACGTGTTTGAGAAGCAGGCGCTTTCTGGAAGGATAGCCCGTTGGCAGATGGTTTTGACAGAGTACGATATTCAGTATGTTTCTCAGAAGGCCATTAAGGGAAGTGTTCTGTCAGAGTATCTTGCTGAACAGCCAGTCGAGGATTATCAGCCTATGAAGTTTGAGTTTCCAGACGAGCATGTTATGTTTCTGAAAATGAAGGATTGTGAAGAGCCTCTGCCTGACGAAGGACCTGAGATTGGATCACAGTGGAAGATGATTTTTGATGGGGCTGTCAACTCATATGGCAATGGAATTGGGGCAATCATTACAACTCCGAAGGGTTCTCATATACCTTTCACTGCCCGGTTAGCATTTGTGTGTACCAACAACGAGGCGGAGTATGAAGCATGCATCATGGGGTTAGAAGAAGCAATTGATTTGAGAATTAAGAACCTCGATGTCTATGGTGATTCCACGTTGGTGGTTAATCAGATTACAGGAGAATGGGAGAATCGTCAGGCAAATTTGGTACCTTATAACAACTATGCCAGAAGGTTGTTACCTTTCTTTGATAGGGTTGATTTTCATCATGTGCCCCGAGCTGAGAATCAGATGGCTGATGCGTTGGCGACATTGGCATCCATGTATAAGGTAAACCGTTGGAATGAAACTCCGTCGATTAGAATCATGCGTCTGAACAGACCAGCTTTTGTGTTTGCAATTGAAGATGCGTCTGATGGTAAACCGTGGTATTATGATATTAAGGTTTTTCTGAAGAGCCAGGAATATCCAGAGGGTGCCTCCACCAAGGATAAGAAGACTCTGAGAAGGTTGGCAGGAAACTTCTTCCTGAACAAGGATGATGTGTTATATAAGAGGAACTTCGATATGGTCTTGCTACGTTGTGTTGATGAACACGAGGCAGGCTCATTGATGGAGGAAGTTCACGAGGGTTCTTTTGGTACTCATTCCAGTGGACACACCATGGCTAGAAAGTTGTTGAGAGCAGGATATTATTGGATGACTATGGAGTCAGATTGTTTCAAGTACGCCCGGAAGTGCCATAAGTTCCAGATCTATGCAGATAAGATGCACGTACCGCCTACGCCTCTAAATGTGTTGTCATCTCCTTGGCCGTTTGCAATGTGGGGGTATAGATGTGATTGGAAAGATCGAGCCTACTGCTTCCAATGGGCATCGTTTCATTTTGGTTGCCATTGACTATTTCACAAAGTGGGTGGAGGCAGCCTCGTACGCCAACGTCACCAAGCAAGTGGTAGCCCGGTTTATAAAGAAGGACATCATCTGTCGTTATGGGGTCCCGGAGAGAATCATTACTGATAATGGCTCAAACTTGAATAATAATATAATGAAGGAACTATGTCAGAGTTTTAAGATCGAGCATCACAATTCTTCTCCATATCGTCCGAAGGTGAATAGGGCTGTTGAGGCGGCAAATAAGAATATCAAGAAGATTGTGCAGAAAATGGTGGTAATGTATAAGGACTGGCATGAGATGTTACCTTACGCCCTACATGGTTACCGTACTTCGGTGCGTACGTCAACTGGGGCAACCCCTTTCTCATTGGTATATGGTATGGAAGCAGTCTTACCCTTAGAGGTCGAGATTCCGTCTTTGAGAGTTATGGCAGATTTGAAGCTTGATGAAGCTGAATGGGTGCGTTCCAGGTTGGATCAGTTGAACCTTATTGAAGAAAAGAGATTGGCAGCCATCGCACATGGTCGTTTGCATTAGAGCAGGATGAAGCACGCCTTTGATCAGAAAGTGCGTCCTCGGAATTTTCAGACAGGTGAATTGGTTTTGAAAAGGATCATTCCTCCTCAGACAGATCATAGGGGCAAATGGACTCCAAACTACGAAGGGCCGTATGTAGTCATAAAGGTTTTCTCTGGTGGAGCCTTACTACTCTCAACTATGGATGGCGAAGATTTTACATCCCCTGTGAACGCAGACGTAGTAAAAAAATACTTCGCATAAAAGAGACCCGCTGGACATAAAAAGAAAGTCCAGGCAAAAAGGGGCATCCCGGCGAACCATAAAAAGGAAAAGGTTCGGGTAAAAGTTAGGGATAAAATGTAAAAAGAAATGTGTAAACCCGCAAAGTTGAAAACCTGAAAAGGCGACTTTGGCAAAAATGGGTATCCCGGTGGATTGAAAACCCGAAAAGGGTGATCCAGGCAAAAGTTAGGGATTTATAAGCGAAAGGCTACGGTCTGCTTTCGATCTGTGAACACTTTCAACACCTGGAAATTCTGAAAGAAAAGGATCAGTACAGTTAGTCTCTTCGAAGGTCAAGACGTTTATGGATAAGCAAGTCGTATGGGTCATAGCTGAGTTGAATCATGGTGGATATCTGTTCCCACATTGCCGACATGTGTATTTTCTTTTTGTTTTTGCGCAATTACCTCTTTCTAGGAATTGCTTCCTATTGTAAATGCTTATTTACAGGCCACTCTTCAATAAAATAATCATTTCATTCAAAGATCTTTCTGTTGCTCATTTTACTTTTACTGTTTTGTTTGCAAAAACATCCGATATTTTTGATAAACATTGCATATAAAACTTTGAGCTTTACGAAGCATAACGAAAAGCAGTAGAAATTACTTAGGCGTTAACAGTGATAGTTATGTTGTGGCATTCTCCTTTTTTTGTTGTTGTTATTTGACTTGCAGAGCAACAACATTGTACTCCCCAGCATCGAGATTGCTCCTTCCCCAGCAGGGCAACCGTTCCTCAGCAGAGCGGATTTCCCCCAGCAGAAAACTTGGAAGGTATTTTCTCCGAATCAAGACGTTATTTCCCCACAGAATCGTGGTCCTCACTTCCCCATCCAGTCAGGAAGCGTACTTTCACCAACAATGTCATATTCTAATCCCCAGCAAGGTGGGGGTAAGGGCATTCTCCCCTTCAGCAGTTCAGAAGTATCCCTAAGCAGGATGGTATTATGGGTTGGTATCCCTCAGCAGGTCCTAAGCCCGTCTGTTGTTGGCAATCTTAGGCAACAAACTTCCGGTTCCGTTATTGGCGTCCATTCTCAACTCCCCCAGCAGAGAGGAAATCTCAGGTTTTGGATGTTACCTTCAGTAGAGGACAGGTATAATCCCCGGTAGTGTGGATATTCTTTTGGGACTTCATCCCCAACAAAAAATTGTTGATCCAAGGAGTCGACCAATGTGATTCTTCTCAGCAGAGTTCCTGGATTCAGAGGACAATTTATTTTTGTCAGCCGCAGCTGAATTGGTCTTTTCTCTCCAGCATTTATTTTTCTGGAGGGACCCGTCTTGCATATCATAAGCATTTGCATTGCATCCTCAAGCGCGTAGCATTTCCATGTTGTATGGAGCATTACGCCATTATTCAAACTTTTGCATTCGGAGCATAAGCCAGGTTTGATACTTTCTTTGCCAATTCTCTTTCTCAGCAGAGATGGCATAACTCAAGAGATTTTGGGGGGATGTATTCCTCATACTCGTGCTCCCCGGCAGAGTCTTTTATTTAGACTTCTCCTTTCCCCAGCGGAGTCATCTTATCTATGGATCATGGCCCATCAGAAGTTTTGTCCGGCTTTTCTCTTTTGTGAAATCCCGTTCTTGCTTGACCAGAGGTTTTGTTTCACATTATCCCCAGTAAAGTCTGCATTGGTATTGCTAGTTTCTCTTTGTCAGCAGAGATAGCAATCTTTCGGATATTTCTTTCGTCAGTTTCCCTTTATCAGCAAGGATGGCTTTTGTGTTGCTAGTTTCTCTTTATCAGCAGAGATAGCGATCTTCTGGATAGTTCTTCATCAGTTTCCCTTTACCAGCAGGGATGACATCTATTTTGCTAAATTTCTTTATCAGCAGAGATGGCAATCTATGGAAGATTTTCTTTCGTCAGTTTCCCTTTATCCGCAGGGATGGCATTTGTTCTGCTAGTTTCCCTTTATCAGCAGGGATGGCATCAGTTTGCTAAATCTCTTTATCAGCAGAGATGGCAATCTTTTGAAGAAGATTTTCTTTCGTCAGCTTCCCTTTATCAGCAGGGATGGCATTTGTTCAGCTAGTTTCCCTTTATCAGCAGGGATGGCATCAGTTTGCTAAATCTCTTTATCAGCAGAGATGGCAATCTTTTGAAGAGGATTTTCTTTCGTCAGTTTCCCTTTATCAGCAGGGATGGCATTTGTTCTGCTAGTTTCCCTTTATCAGCAGGGATGGCATTTGTTCTGCTAGTTTCCCTTTATCAGCAGGGATGGCAACAATTTGCTAAATCTCTTTATCAGCAGGGATGGCAATCTTTTGAAAAAGATTTTCTTTCGTCAGTTTCCCTTTATCAGCAGGGATGGCTTTTGTGTTGCTAGTTTCTCTTTATCAGCAGGGATGTCATTTATATTGCTAAATCTCTTTATCAGCAGGGATGGCATTCATCTTGCTAGTTTCTCTTTATCAGCAGGGATAGCAATATTTCAGATATTTCTTCGTCAATTCCCTTTATCAGCAGGGAAGGCATTGGTATTGCTAGTTTCTCTTTGTCAGCAGAGATAGCAATCTTTCAGATATTTCTCTCGTCAGTTACCCTTTATCAGCAGGGACGACATTCATCTGGCTAGTATCTCTTTATCAACAGAGATAGCAACCTTTTAAAGATTTACTTCGTCAGTTGGGGAAGTTTGTTTCGTTTTATACTCAACATAGCAACATTTATGACTAATTCTTTAGTGGAGGATTGCAAATTTCCGGGTTCTTTGGTATTCAATCTCCGTGCATCCTGATTGTCTGAAAGTCGTCGCTATCATACCCTCAGGACCAAGTTGATTGAATAGGGGCAGTTGTTGCACCCCAAAATTTGCCCTCCTTACTTTAGTACTAACTGGCTTATGTTTCATTTCATTTTTGCATTATCATGTATGCATATCATTAGCATGGGGCCAGGGTAAGTCCTATCTGGTCTACTACCTCATCAAGAGTTCACAGGTTGCAAGGGATCTCAAGTGGAATCACTCTCCTAACCAGTGCATGAATTAGGGTTTTGAAATTCTTGGGTTTATTGCTCCAATGGGCAGGCTCCTTGGGTTTTTATCATCACCAAATGACATATCTTATCTTTGTTGGAGAAGATACACATCATATTCAGAGGAATTTGGATTTGGAGACTGTGCTATTTCCTCCTAGACTGAGGGTACTAAAACTAGGGTTTGCTATAAAGTCAGTTTATTTCTGATTTTTTGGGCAAGACTTGATTCCATGGTATTCCTTGGGTCCCTAAATCCTAGGGGTGGAAGATTGTCCATCATCTTGGTTCAGGAGAAGTTCAATTAGCCAATGGATTGAAAATCAGTTGAATTTGGGGAAAAGTCAACAGTGAAAGGAGAAAAGTCAACTGCAAAATTTTGAGGTTCTCTTCAGGGATTTTAAGATCTCATATCCTCATATGGTCTCCAGGGGTCAAGTTTCATACATATTTGTCAGGAATCAGGAGTTGGTGCAAAGTTTCTAAATTTGGAAAGTGACCTATAATGAAAAGTTTCCTTTTTGGGCAAGTTCCTGCACTGCATTCAACTTGACTTTTCATCAGCAAGAAAGCTTCAAATGGATTTTTCTCCAACATGAAAGTTGAAGATCTTTTTCTTCTCTTTCCAACAAGTACTAGTGGGTCTCTATATCATATGTGAAACTCCAGTTATGATCAAAAGAAGGCAAAGTGGTTTTTAGGGTTTCTCATGATCCCATTTTCACAACTTTGGGCATAATGACCTATGTCGCGGTGAAAATTGGATACCATAGTTATTTGTTAACTAGGATCGCATTTTTAATGTCACCACCCGTCTTTGATTTTATCCAAGGGAAGGGAGAAAAACCGAATTCCCACAATGCAATGCAAATGCACTAAGATTCTAAGTTCGGGGGTTGGTTATACCTAGGGAAGGTGTTAGCATCCTAGATATCTGTAGTACTCTACAGGAACCTCTTGATTTTATTTTATATTATCTGTTATTTGTTTTGCTAAGGGTTTAAGGGTAGGTGATTTATTATTTTTATTCCTAAGTGTGCTCGACAAGATATCGCATCTTGTGCCTACATATCCTGTCAGGAGGGAATCAGAGCACTTGTAGTTCCTTATTAAGGATACTAAATGTTTAAAGGTTTAGGAGAGGAAGATAAGTCATCATCTTAAGAAATACCACCACACTTTTTTAAAATGTTTGTATTTGTGGGGTATGGGATTGTATGTCCCTTTCTTTGAGATGATTAACATCTAATTCTCTTGTGTGGAGAATTAGGTAGGCTAAAATTTGATTAAAAATCAAAGTTGAAGGGGGACTAACCTAGGAAGTCTATCCTAAGTTGTTTAACGAATTGTCTTAAGGGTGTCGATTATGATGCAAATGATATGCACCATGCACAATAATATGATTATCATGCATGGGATTTTCCCTTGGATATTTTATGCGATTAATTAACATTATTGCGAAGGTGCTAGCAAAGTGATGCTAGACTTGTGTCCAGTGATCAATAGGTCGAATGTGATGCCCTAAGGCGATCGACTTACATGGGTAGAAAATGGGCTCGACGTTGGATCGAGAATTTTAATGTTTTGAAAAGGTTTGAATATAAAGGCGTGCATACATATAAGTATAATGGTAAAGCATAAGAATGCATGATAACAAACAAAGACAAGATAAACATACAAGCGTACGCTCAAGTGCAAGGGATGGTTAACGGGAGACGATTTGTTGAGAAAAGAGTTTGAGTTCGAGAATTTTATGTTAAAGTTATTTAGTTGAAAGGTTTATCAAGAAAGGGATTCTTATTACTATTTAATTTTAGAGTTTTAACAAAAGAAAAGGATTATTAAAAGGGTTTTAATTAGAAAAAGGGTTTTAGTGTTAATATATTTTTTATGAAAATTTTTATGAAAGTTTTGTTACTTTCAAGGTTATAAAAGATTAGCAAAATTCCTTATTAATAAAAGATTTTTATTTTTATTTTTTGAGTTTTATTAAAAGGGGTTTATTAATTTAAAAGGGTTTATCAAAAGTTAATTAATGGTTTTTTTTAGTTATATTTTAATAAAAAAGGATGACATTTTAAATATAAGAAAAGTTATTCTTATAAAGGTAAAAAAAAACTATACATTTTTTGGATTAATTATTTTAATTATAAAAGAGGTTTTTTTTGTGATTATAAAAAAAGTTTAATAAAAGGTTTGTAAAGTAAAAAAACAAAGAACTAGGAGCATACCAACGTCACTCTCTCTCCCGTCTCTCAAAACCTCTCTTGCTCTCAAAATCTCTCTCGCTCGCCATTTCTCTCTGCGAAACCCTCACCTCTCTCATATCATCTCTCACTCTGGTCTTCTCTCAATCGCGACGAAATCTCGAAAGCAGAACAAACAAAACCCTAACCCCAAGGATCCCAACCCCGATGTTCTCATTAATAGATCGATTACATATTACAGCGATTTGCAATGGGAAATGAACGAAAAGCGATAAAGAAAACGGGAAAATGATGAACAACGACCAAGGTCCCAAACGTCTTCGTCTACAGATAAGTCCAGGATACTTCTCCTCCTTTTCTTGATTATGCGTTGTTGTGCTTGCTCTGTTGCTATGCAGAACTTTTGAATGACCCTCGCCTTCTCCGCGTGTGTGTATGTATGCTTCTCTTGAAATCTTTGTGAAGGTTCTCTTTTGTATATGTATGAGTGAGTTCTAAATTGCTATGTGTAAGGATGGAGGTTTGGTAGTGATGAATTGATATTGGTTTTTTTTGCTGGTTTTTTGAAATCTTGTATGTTTCTGGGTGTGGTTTTGGCTTGATGAATTTGGCCGTACGAAATGTGTTTTGAGATTTGGTCGTGTGAAGGTTTTTAATTTCTTGTGTAAATTCTTGATCCCCTCTTAAGCAGATGCGTGACACTTTTATAGGCACAGGGCAATTAATCTCCAATTGAATGCTGTTGATTCTTGTGATTTTATGACAATAATTTCTTTAACTTCTTCGTTTTTTCTGACTTTGGAATGGTTTTAAGTTGCTGAGACATATCTTCTCTCTTTTGGAAAGTTTTCGAATCTTGTCTAAAGCATATTTGATATGTGTAAAAACTTTGGATGTCATTTCCACTTTTATTCGAACATGTTGGGAACCGGTTTAGGAAAGAGATCAATGACCATCGTAATACCCGATTCATACTGATAAAAAACTGATTTGGAACATGTCATTCTTGTTTTGGAAATATGTGATGGTGAACTAATGACCATGACAAATGCTCTTGATGAAAGATTCTAAACTTTCCACTTTTACTCACATCTGAAACTAACGCGTATCAGATATCATTTTTGGGAAGGATTGGTCTAGAGTTGAAAGGAGGATCAGAGGTTATTTCTTCCAAATGCGTTGTTCCAATATGTGACGGCATCTCATAGTAGAGAATGTTTTTCCAGCCTTTTCTTCTTGTCGTCCATCACATAGAAGTTTGATAAGGATTGCAGTGATGACAAATTCCCAAGTTCAGCCGGCATCATTCGACTTCACAACACGTCAAATAGAGGAAAGTGAAGGCCATATCATTCCAAGGTAATTGCATCTGGTATTCTAAAGCAAATATTGTAGACCAAATAAGACTGCTCTCTTCTAATTCGGAGGACCCATCCTTTTCACTTCAATGATCCTGCAGGCAAGTTGTTTCCATCTTATTATCTTCACACTTTGTTTTATGTCCATTACTCTTGCTCTTGATTTCATTTGCTAATTTTGATTTTGAAATGTCAATTCCTGTGGCAATTTCATGAATACTTAATGTTTTGTTCTTGTGCAGGATGACGATGGCGGCCTTTTCCACCTCATGATGGTGGTGACGATTCTGTTTCGTTATGGTGGTGATGGGAAATGTTATGGAAAGTGTTAGGTCATCGTAAGTGCATTAACTCATGGTCTTAACGAAAAGTACAACCTAGCTTTGTATTTGCTGCTGTGTAATGCTTTCTCTTGGACTTTATTTTGTGCAGGGATCATATGCAGGGCTGCCATCTGGTTTTGGGAATCTCACGGTGCCCGGCTTTGAGTAAGGTAAAAAGAAGATATTTAGCCTCATTATTAGTTCACAAGTTCCTTGTAGCAGGTTAAACTGAGTTGTGCTAAGAACTAACTGTTTTGGCGTTGATGGCAGGAGGCATGGTCTAAGCATAAAGGATTTGTTCCGAAGATTTCTCGACTCAACAGCCTCGAATGACAACCTTGGCAGGATCCTTGCCACAAGAGTCTGAATCTTCTTTCCCTGGTTTGATAATGGGAAACCTTTCAAGTCGCGAACTTCACCCCTTCGTGTGATTATGTATTTCTCAACTAGAGCAACTGCAGCCGCAACCTAGCCAACATCTGGTAGAAAAGTAATCCCGGCTTCTAATCACGGGCTATGTTGTGAATGTATTTGGAGTTTTGAATTCATTTTGATGCCTTTTTTATTTGCCAGGTTTTACTGCTGTTTGAGAGCTTCCTTTTCAATTCAAACACGCTTGAAAGGTTTTTGAATGAGTTTCCGTGAGATAGCTGCGAAAAAAGCAGCAGGTAAATTATTTGACTTGACAATGTCATCAATTAATTGCTAAGAACTAACTTGGACTTAATTGGGCAGGTTATGGCAGATGTTGTGAAGTATAATCATCACTAGATGTCTCCCCTCCATGTAGCACCATTTTATATCCACTCTTTCAGAACGAAGGTAAATGACCCAGTACCTTGGTTGTTTCGGTAATAGCAAGGAAGTTCCATTTCTTATCATCATCGTATTAATGTTGTGCCCTGACCTTAACTAATGTTTCCAAGTCTTCTAATTGTAGGTAAGCGTAATAGATAAAGGGGATGAGTTAGGTTTGACAGAGCTTGTAACATCCTGGTTGGGAGTACTATCAATTATGTGTTCATTGATAGCTGTGATGCTTCCCATAACCGTTGTCAATGCTTCTGGTCCAATCTCTGATTCGGAAAACCGTTCAGGTAGCAGCCATGTCAATCTATTGGCCAAGGGTTCTAAAGGGTGCACACACTCTTGCTCATGTACCGTTCGATGAGAGGTGATGATTAAGTTTCTGTTTCAATTTGAACATGTCTTGGTTTTGTGTGATTGCCATAACTATGTGTCGATTTGTTGCCGAACTGAGTTTCCATTTTCCTCTACCATGTTTGTACGTGATTTTCCTTGTTGATTGTGTGTTTGGAAACTGATGGCTGTAATAACCGTTCTCTAATGTGTTGTGCTCATTTTCATCTTTGGTTCAGTGTAGCTTTGAAATGGTGATATCTCCGCCTGAGGTGCACGTGTCATTCCCTTACCTTCCAAATCCATCCATTCTAAAAAACTCTTCTGGTGGAGACTTTACAGCCCGCAAAAACAACTGCTACTTCTCTTATTTGAGGTGGAACAAAGCTGATTCCCATGTTTCCAAAACATAGAAAAACAACAGATTTGAGTCGTTGTTAATCTAGCCATTTTAATGTAAGATAATGTTGAGACTGATCAAGTTAAGGTTAGCTTGCAATGGAGCAGTCTTGAGTTTTCTTGTAATGGAATTTGTAATGATTCCTGATATTAAGGTATTTTGAAGTAAGGTTTGAATCTATCATTACCTTTGTAACTTGGAAAACCTTGAATGATTTTGTGATGTAACTTTTTCAATGGTCATGGCATACATTCTTGTAAAAGACTTTTGAGCTTAGTTTCTTTTAAACGGTGTAGAAATTTGAAGCTTGGCATTTGAGTAATAGACTGGCAACTTGGATATGGATTTGTAAGATCATCTCTTTAAATCAGATTTTGACATGGTTGAATTTAGATGATAAATGTGGTGTCTTCTTGAATGCCTTCGTGCAAGTTATGCTCTTGGATTTTTGTATCTTAATAGAGTTTGATCTTCTCTTGGATCTTAATCGCATAGCTTGATTTCCAAGTAACTCAAGTATGAACTTTTAAAACATTGGAAATTAATTGTATTTATTTGGATGCATCTTAAATTGTTTTCAACTCAAAGAAACTTTCGATTTCTAATACTCAACACAAATAGCTCACTCGACAAGTGACCAAAATTTTGAAAGAACAAAGGTGTTTTGAACCTCAAGGATCCATCACTTGCAATCATGGCTCTGAACTTCTAGCAATCCAAACCTTAAGTTCTTGGTAACTTCTTTATTTGATGGCCCGTTATTTAAAACACAAAGCGAACACACTTCTTAGCCTTGAAGAGCTTACAGAGGGGGGGAGAAGATGCCATTTTGTAATATAACTTGACATCTAACCATTGACCAGTCGTCTTCAAGGGACCATTTTCCATATCGGAGGGTACAAGGACTTAGTATTTAGAGAGTTTTCTGCGAAATCTAAGG
Source organism: Lathyrus tuberosus (assembly GCA_022829125.1). Taxonomy (NCBI): domain Eukaryota; kingdom Viridiplantae; phylum Streptophyta; class Magnoliopsida; order Fabales; family Fabaceae; genus Lathyrus; species Lathyrus tuberosus. Next base: position 11,691,675 of record JALAZF010000101.1, on the reverse strand, counting down.
GAAAGAGAGGTTTTGTGGTGGCTCGGGAACTAAAGGGATGATGACACGACCACACAGGAGTCCAACACACATCTTGCAAAGACCAGAGAACCTTCACAAACACACACACAACACCGCCTTCAAGACCTTGAATCTTCCGCAGCAGTACCAGTATTCAAAAGAGAAACAAACAGACAAAGCTAGACAAAGCAGTTAGTTATGCACGAATGATTGACCTAAGATGTTATGCAAAGAGCAAGGCGGGGATCTTAGGGTCAAAAGTTAGGGTGCGACAGATGCCTCTATTTAAGTTTCTCCTATTCGGAGATACGGAGATTGAAATCTTTGTCTCGACGAGGTAGGAGAGACTTAAATACAAACATGCACAAAATTTTTGGCCCTAAGATGCCGCCAAATGCACATGATATGAAATGCAAGACACAGATCCTGTGAGGAATGATGTCACAGGGGATAACCGAGGTTGAAACACAAAGGAAAGAAAGTCCCGACGAGGACGACTCGACTCCACTGGGGGAAAGGGACTACCAACTGACAATCACAAGGTAGCTTAAGCATAAGGCAAGAAACTTACTATCACGCAGGATAGCCTAAGCAGAGGTAATAAACCGGGGAAGAGAGATCACCTACTACCAAACACGGTAGCCCAAGCATAGGTGTCCGACCCAAAAGAAAGGTGTGTTACCTACTATCAAGCATGTGATAGCCTAAGCGAGGTAAACACCGGGGAGGAGAGATCACCTACTACCAAACACGGTAGCCTAAGCATAGGCGTCTGACCAAAACACCTGCGGTATATTACCTACTATCAAACATATGATAGCCTAAGCAAAGGTAATAACCAAATAAGCTTCCAGTGATAATGATTCAGCTTCTCCTTTGAATATTCTGTTTAGAAGGAGTCAATATTGAGGAATCTGCTGAGAAGAAACGACTGTCTGTCGAAGCCTTCTGGAAATCTACTGCCGAAAATAACCAGAGAATATAAAATGAGATACCTATTGTCGAGGTCTTCTGGAAATCTACTGCCGAGGATAACCAGGAAATATAAAATAAGATACCTACTGCCGAGGTCTTCTGGAAATCTACTGCCGAGAATGACCAGGAAAATATAAAATGAGATACCTACTGCCGAGGTCTTCTGGAAATCTACTGCCGAGAATAACCAGGAAAATACCTACTGCCGAGGTCTTCTGGAAATCTACTGCCGAGAATAACCAGGAAAATACCTACTGCCGAGGTCTTCTATCAAGTATTCCACTTGAAAGGGTAGAAAATAAGTCATTGCTGCGAGGTTGTCTGCCTTGAACACGAGTCTTGAAATAAACTACTACGAGGTTGTCTGCCTCGAACCAAAATCTTGAAATCGAATGCTACGAGGTTGTCTGCCTCGAACCAAAGTCTTGAAATAAATGCTATGAGGTTGTCTGCCTCGAACAAAGTCTTGAAATGAATGCGACGAGGTTATCTGCCTCGAACCAAAATCTTGAAATAAATGCTGCGAGATTGTCTGTCTCGAATGAAGTCTTGAAATAAATCCTACGAGGTTGTTTGCCTCGCATGCATCTTGAAATAAACAGCTACGAGGTTGTCTGTCTCGAGCAAAAGTCTTGAACTCCTCCTGGAAAGGTAACTTCACAGGGGTTGGGATTTCACTGGAGATCTCGTGACTTCAGCTAGAATCCATAACTTGTTGGAGATTTGGAAGTTTCACCGGGGATCTTCAAAAGAGATGCGGGTCGGCTGACTTGTAAAATGTCTTCTCAAATAAAGAGAAAGACCAGCTGAATCTTCATCAAACTTCTCGAAGAGATGCCATTTGATAGAAGCACATTGAATTGTGGGCTCACTGGGGAGAATACCACTGAGAAGTAATTACTGTTGTAGTTGAAGTTTGTGTTGAACCTAGTGAAGTTCTTGTAATAGAGATTCTCAAATAAAGAGAATACTTGTAAAGTCCTCAGTAGATGATAACCTTGATAATTTCATCGGGGATAGACAAAATGTCTTGAGGAGACTGCCATTTGCCACCCAGGTAGAGAACTGAGCTCAAATAAAGAGCTACCACTTGTTGTCTAGATTTAAATCCCATAACTTTTGTCTTCTATAGAGATCTTTGAATAAATTCTTCTTGGGGAGATAAAGTGCAAAATAAATGCACGTTCGATTCAGGTTCAACAGCCTAAAGATATCCAAAAATTGTGATTGTCAGGGACCAAAGTTCGATCCAGGAAATAACTGGAAAGAAACGGTCAAACAAGACTCCATCCATTGAGGACTGAGCTCGATGGGGTTTAACTTTATCCACATATGGAAAAGAAAACTGAAGCAACCATCTTCCACGAGGATCGAACTCGGTGGGGAGTTAGAAAAAATTTACTTTTCCTGCCTAGGGCTGACGACTCTACTTGGAGGGAACAGACAAACCCAATCACTTGGAGATGAGCGCAACCAAAGTGAAAGAAATCAAACAAACAAACACAAAGATGCAAGATGCAAAAAAAATGCAACATGCCATGAATCCACATGAAAGAATGCCATGCTATGCTTATGCTTATGCAAAACAAAAACAAGAGGCAAACTGGAGACGAAGACAAGCATCTCGATACAGATACTCGGCCAATCTTTGCAATATAAGAAGCATCACTGGGGATGAATGGAGAGCCATATATGGAATTACAATCCTGCTTCGAAGCTTCAGAACTTCTCTGGGGAAAAGAGTACTCCACTTGGGGATGAACATCGTGACTTCACTTAGGATTGTCAATATGAACCTTGTGATTATGTTGGGGATGAGAAGATTCACTGGGAACGAATCAAACTCATGATCGAAAAGACTCCATGGGGGATAAAATAAATATCCGCTACAAACTGAAATAATCTTGAACGAAAGTTGTAGATGGATAAAATAAATATCCACTTCATCGGGGAAACTTGGATTAATAGTAGTTGAAAACGTCGGAGATAAAACTTTCGAGAGGATGAAATAAACATCCGCCTCCACTGGAGAAGATGGAGGTAGTGAGAAAATACGTTGAGGAGTGAAATAAACACTCGCTTCGTTGGGGAAGGTTAAAAACCAAATACATTTACTGAGGATTCTTAGGTTGCTGACTGGAGAAACCCTGCATCATACGCGCCATAACTTCTTGTAGTAGAGATTTACCGGGGACCGGTCGTGACTACCCGAAGTAAAACTTACTGGGGATTCGTCATGTTACTTGGGATAGAAACAAAGTAATTCTGTTTTGGTGATCTGCATGGTAGTCGCCATTTTGAACAACAGTTGTTGTGAACGAATGAAAAAGTAATCCTCACTTCTCAAATGCCCCAGGGTACATGGTTTATGAGAAGAAGTCATCTCAAGAGGATTTTACAGAAAACTTGGCATCCAACTGTTCCAAAGTTTTCAAACTCTTGGAGAGATTTGCCAAATCTCGACGTAACTGGCTCGGATTAACTGTGTTCTGTACCACTGAATCTTCTAACATGAAGAGATTTATCAAATCTCGACGTAACTGCCCCAGATTGACGGGATTCAGAGTCTTCAAGATTGCCCCTGGGGTCAGAATATGAAAGAAACAACTGGGCAACAGCTTGCCCCTGATTAGTAGAGTCTTCAGGTATCATGCCCCTGGATATAGTCATCTTTTTTAAATGATTCACCATTTTTCCATCAGAGTTTCAAATCTCAAAAGACCTAGCTCATCGTTGATGCTCGTATGCTAGCTTCTATGATGTCAAGCAATGTTAGCAAGTAAAAAATGTTAATTCTGAAACCGACAATGCAACGTATGTTTGTCTTGAAGTTTTATTTAAAATATTTTTGTGATTGAATTACCGATTTTATAATGCCAACAACTTGAGTATAACTCATAGGAGTCAGGAAACGATGTCTCAATGAGTATGCTTTTGAAATAAACCCTGCTTCAACTAGGTCTTTTGAGGGTTGTATCGTGGTTTGGTTTATGGTTTAAGAAACAAAGGATATAAGGCTCAAAGTTTATTTGTGCCCACCCAATCTTCGTGATATTTACTCCTTTTTTTTGAAAATTACCCTGCCCCAGGTTAAGATGAGGTTTTTTTTTGATTTGGAAGAAGAAAACTCCAACTTCAAAGGCTCAAAAAGGTCAACAAGGGTTTATCACCTTATATCTCCGGTGTTTGGGAATTTGAAACAATGCCTTATATCACTAGCAGAGTTTTATTCAAAAGCATACAACAAGAGATCTTGCGTTTGATTTCATCATCCTCCATTCAATTCTCTGCCAAGGCAAGAAATTGGGGTAGTATTGGCATTATAAAATAGAAAGAACGTTTAAAAAAGAGTGAAACGAATGGATTTCTTCAAGACAAACATTATTCGTTGCATTAATTATTCAAAATAACAAGTTCTTACACGCAAAACATGCTTATAATAAAAGAAATAACAACAAATGCGAGCAAATACATAAACAACTTAATGATCCTGAGAGTGAGCTCTACTCTTGATTCCACTGGTTTGGGAAGAACTCTCATAAGTCTTCACGTCCATCAGCACAAAGGTGCTCCATTCACAATTGGGCTTCCTCTCTTGAAGGTCAGCACTTCATCGTCAATCATTTCTTGGACCTTTTCTTGAAAAACTTTACAACCTTCAATCGAATGCCCCACCACTCCGTCATGAAATTCACAACTGGTATCTGGATTGAACCAAGGAGGACGAGATTTCATGGCTCTGGTCTTTCTGGGTGCCATCACTGAGTTTCGGCAAAAGTAAGACCACAATTGACTGTAAGTCATTGGGATTAGGTCAAACCAACGAGTCTTTTCTTCTGGACTATTTAGGGGTCTCTGTTGATCCTGACGCTGATTCCGGTGATTGATGTTTTGAATTCGTAGATTTTGACGTTGGTTCTGAGGAGTCAACCTTCGTCGTTTGTACAAACGTCCATGAGGTAGTGATTGGTGGCACTGAATAGGCAGTGCATACCGACGTTTGTGATAAGGCACTGGAACCAGAGCTTGCAAAGTCTGAGGAGAATCCAAAATTGCATTAACTTCAACGCTTCTTTCCTCTCGATAATCACTAATAGATTTATCTTCATTAGTTTGTCCATTCGAGACATCTTGGATCTTTCCATTTTTGAGTGCATTCTCGATGTTTACTCCGACTTCCAGAATTTTGGAGAACTCTAATGGCACAATGCCTATCATTCTGACATAATAAGAGTCTGACAGTGTTTTTAGAAACATCTTGGCCAGTTCTTTCTCTTGAAGTGGTGGTTGAACTTGGGCTGCCAATTCTTTCCACCGTTGCGCATATTCCCTGAAGGACTCGTTGTCTTTTTGACTCATGTTCATCAATTGGTCACTGTCTGGAGCCATGTCCACATTGTAATCGTATTGTTTCATAAAAGCGCTGGCTAAGTCTTCCCAAGACTGAATACAGTTCCTTTCTAGCTTCATATACCATATCAATGATGCCCCAGATAAACTTTCTTGGAAGCAGTGGATCATCAGCTTGTCATTGTCGACGTAAGTAGTCATCTTTCGACAAAACATTGTCAAATGGTACCTCGGACAACTAACACCCTTGTATACTTCAAAGGTAGGGATTTTGAACTTCGGAGGAAAAACCACGCCTGGAACTAGACACAAGTCAGAAGCCTTAAAACCAGATTCGTTAGGTCCTTTCAACATCTTCAATTGTTCTTGGAGGTCACGAAATCCTTTTTCAATTTCTTCCAATCTAGGATCATTCACAGTTGTCACATGACGGGCGTTCTGAGAATCTGGCATATACCTTAGAAAACGGGAATCTCCTTCATTAACTTGACCAACCAGGTTATCTTGCACAAACTGAGATCGAGTAGGAACGTTCACTTGTGGAAGAAAGTCAAATATGGGATTAGTCATCACTCTGAAGCCTGACATGGGATCCACATTTTGCGTTCTATCCATTATCCCCAGTAACTACTTCAAGTTTGAGTGCCGGGAGATCAGCTGAGCGACAAGAAGATAAGATACCGAATAAGCTGAGGTGGAGAAAAGACATATGCAGATGCAAATGATGCATATGATGCAACAAGATTCAGGGAACTCAGCTATTTATAATCATCAAGGAATATCAAAAGACTCGTTTTTAGTAATCATAAAAAACAATTACAGTCATTAGTATCGGAATACTAAATGATTGATTTATTACAAAAATTGATTAAAACGCGTCTGTACGCCTTACAAGAGTCATAACGTAAAGCTAAATAAAAGTTAATAATGATGGATCTAAGGAGACTCTTCTAATGCTCTCCACTTGAGTCGCTTGAATTCTTCTTCCAATTGAGCTTCTTCTAGAAATGTTGACCGAAGATTAGAATGGGAAAAGACATCTTGGACATTTCCTTTCTTGCAAGCAATAGCTTCAATATATCCTCCTTTTGTAGTTATCTTGGCTTGAATATGAACCTAAAATAGGAAATGAACTTTTGTCCTGAAATAGTAACTTGGTCAGCTAAGAATATTCTTCATAAGGTGTTACCAATTAGTCCTCAGGAATAATGGTGGGCGGCAGTAGAATAACTTTTTATCTTGTCTTGAGTTCTTCTTTGTCTGGCCGCAAGGTCTCCAATCTCCTTAGATCGTCCAAGTTATGATTATTGTAAGAGTACTTCAACATTTTTTTTTCAAGAGTCTATGATATTCTTACGATGTTTACAAATGAGACTAAGTTCCATGAATCTTTATGATATGATGCTAATGAATGCAGGGATGCAAGCACATACAAGCAATCAAACAGACAAAAGTCCTAGGTTCAAAGGAGCATGAATGGAGTCAAGGTCTACCCATCCCATAAGGTAGTATGGTTTCAAATGTACCTGCCGAACGGGTTCTAAAAGTTCCCAGAGTCTACGACCCATCTTTCAAATATTATCGACTTCCCAAATTACTCGGTTAGTCAATAATATTCTCAAGAGAATCTCATCTGAGTGTAGTATCGCGTGACAACTATTTGGAATAGACTCCCGCATAGTCACCGCACTACATTCTAAAAGGCCAAGTGGGGTTAAGGGTGCTACGGTCCTCAGTCTTAAGGGTTCTTGGTCGAAATTAATATCGTTTTCACAAATGGACTTGTTCAAACAATATTAACTTCGAAAGAACCTAAACTGAGCGATGATTTTCTCAATTCGACTTTTCAGGAATCGACTCCGTCAAAGTACCCTTGACCATATCATCTCCTATAATTCACTCAAGTCCGGGTCTAGGACTCTCACCACTCAAGAATCCCTCCAAACAGCAAAATAAATATATAACAGATAACATAAAAAAAGATCAAGTTAGGGGGGAACCCTCTTATGAGAGTCCCCAATGAAGTCGCCATTTCTGTCGCGGTGAAAATTGGATACCATAGTTATTTGTTAACTAGGATCGCATTTTTAATGTCACCACCCGTCTTTGATTTTATCCAAGGGAAGGGAGAAAAACCGAATTCCCACAATGCAATGCAAATGCACTAAGATTCTAAGTTCGGGGGTTGGTTATACCTAGGGAAGGTGTTAGCATCCTAGATATCTGTAGTACTCTACAGGAACCTCTTGATTTTATTTTATATTATCTGTTATTTGTTTTGCTAAGGGTTTAAGGGTAGGTGATTTATTATTTTTATTCCTAAGTGTGCTCGACAAGATATCGCATCTTGTGCCTACATATCCTGTCAGGAGGGAATCAGAGCACTTGTAGTTCCTTATTAAGGATACTAAATGTTTAAAGGTTTAGGAGAGGAAGATGAGTCATCATCTTAAGAAATACCACCACACTTTTTTAAAATGTTTGTATTTGTGGGGTATGGGATTGTATGTCCCTTTCTTTGAGATGATTAACATCTAATTCTCTTGTGTGGAGAATTAGGTAGGCTAAAATTTGATTAAAAATCAAAGTTGAAGGGGGACTAACCTAGGAAGTCTATCCTAAGTTGTTTAACGAATTGTCTTAAGGGTGTCGATTATGATGCAAATGATATGCACCATGCACAATAATATGATTATCATGCATGGGATTTTCCCTTGGATATTTTATGCGATTAATTAACGTTATTGCGAAGGTGCTAGCAAAGTGATGCTAGACTTGTGTCCAGTGATCAATAGGTCGAATGCGATGCCCTAAGGCGATCGACTTACATGGGTAGAAAATGGGCTCGACGTTGGATCGAGAATTTTAATGTTTTGAAAAGGTTTGAATATAAAGGCGTGCATACATATAAGTATAATGGTAAAGCATAAGAATGCATGATAACAAACAAAGACAAGATAAACATACAAGCGTACGCTCAAGTGCAAGGGATGGTTAACGGGAGACGATTTGTTGAGAAAAGAGTTTGAGTTCGAGAATTTTATGTTAAAGTTATTTAGTTGAAAGGTTTATCAAGAAAGGGATTCTTATTACTATTTAATTTTAGAGTTTTAACAAAAGAAAAGGATTATTAAAAGGGTTTTAATTAGAAAAAGGGTTTTAGTGTTAATATATTTTTTATGAAAATTTTTATGAAAGTTTTGTTACTTTCAAGGTTATAAAAGATTAGCAAAATTCCTTATTAATAAAAGATTTTTATTTTTATTTTTTGAGTTTTATTAAAAGGGGTTTATTAATTTAAAAGGGTTTATCAAAAGTTAATTAATGGTTTTTTTTAGTTATATTTTAATAAAAAAGGATGACATTTTAAATATAAGAAAAGTTATTCTTATAAAGGTAAAAAAAAACTATACATTTTTTGGATTAATTATTTTAATTATAAAAGAGGTTTTTTTTGTGATTATAAAAAAAGTTTAATAAAAGGTTTGTAAAGTAAAAAAACAAAGAACTAGGAGCATACCAACGTCACTCTCTCTCCCGTCTCTCAAAACCTCTCTCGCTCTCAAAATCTCTCTCGCTCGCCATTTCTCTCTGCGAAACCCTCACCTCTCTCGTATCATCTCTCACTCTGGTCTTCTCTCAATCGCGACGAAATCTCGAAAGCAGAACAAACAAAACCCTAACCCCAAGGATCCCAACCCCGATGTTCTCATTAATAGATCGATTACATATTACAGCGATTTGCAATGGGAAATGAACGAAAAGCGATAAAGAAAACGGGAAAACGATGAACAACGACCAAGGTCCCAAACGTCTTCGTCTACAGATAAGTCCAGGATACTTCTCCTCCTTTTCTTGATTATGCGTTGTTGTGCTTGCTCTGTTGCTATGCGGAACTTTTGAATGACCCTCGCCTTCTCCGCGTGTGTGTATGTATGCTTCTCTTGAAATCTTTGTGAAGGTTCTCTTTTGTATATGTATGAGTGAGTTCTAAATTGCTATGTGTAAGGATGGAGGTTTGGTAGTGATGAATTGATATTGGTTTTTTTTGCTGGTTTTTTGAAATCTTGTATGTTTCTGGGTGTGGTTTTGGCTTGATGAATTTGGCCGTAGGAAATGTGTTTTGAGATTTGGTCGTGTGAAGGTTTTTAATTTCTTGTGTAAATTCTTGATCCCCTCTTAAGCAGATGCGTGACACTTTTATAGGCACAGGGCAATTAATCTCCAATTGAATGCTGGTGATTCTTGTGATTTTATGACAATAATTTCTTTAACTTCTTCGTGTTTTCTGACTTTGGAATGGTTTTAAGTTGTTGAGACATATCTTCTCTCTTTTGGAAAGTTTTCGAATCTTGTCTAAAGCATATTTGATATGTGTAAAAACTTTGGATGTCATTTCCACTTTTATTCGAACATGTTGGGAACCGGTTTAGGAAAGAGATCAATGACCATCGTAATACCCGATTCATACTGATAAAAAACTGATTTGGAACATGTCATTCTTGTTTTGGAAATATGTGATGGTGAACTAATGACCATGACAAATGCTCTTGATGAAAGATTCTAAACTTTCCACTTTTACTCACATCTGAAACTAACGTGTATCAGATATCATTTTTGGGAAGGATTGGTCTAGAGTTGAAAGGAGGATCAGAGGTTATTTCTTCCAAATGCGTTGTTCCAATATGTGACGGCATCTCATAGTAGAGAATGTTTTTCCAGCCTTTTCTTCTTGTCGTCCATCACATAGAAGTTTGATAAGGATTGCAGTGATGACAAATTCCCAAGTTCAGCCGGCATCATTCGACTTCACAACACGTCAAATAGAGGAAAGTGAAGGCCATATCATTCCAAGGTAATTGCATCTGGTCTTCTAAAGCAAATATTGTAGACCAAATAAGACTGCTCTCTTCTAATTCGGAGGACCCATCCTTTTCACTTCAATGATCCTGCAGGCAAGTTGTTTCCATCTTATTATCTTCACACTTTGTTTTATGTCCATTACTCTTGCTCTTGATTTCATTTGCTAATTTTGATTTTGAAATGTCAATTCCTGTGGCAATTTCATGAATACTTAATGTTTTGTTCTTGTGCAGGATGACGATGGCGGCCTTTTCCACCTCATGATGGTGGTGACGATTCTGTTTCGTTCTGGTGGTGATGGGAAATGTTATGGAAAGTGTTAGGTCATCGTAAGTGCATTAACTCATGGTCTTAACGAAAAGTAAAACCTAGCTTTGTATTTGCTGCTGTGTAATGCTTTCTCTTGGACTTTATTTTGTGCAGGGATCATATGCAGGGCTGCCATCTGGTTTTGGGAATCTCACGGTGCCCGGCTTTGAGTAAGGTAAAAAGAAGATATTTAGCCTCATTATTAGTTCACAAGTTCCTTGTAGCAGGTTAAACTGAGTTGTGCTAAGAACTAACTGTTTTGGCGTTGATGGCAGGAGGCATGGTCTATGCATAAAGGATTTGTTCCGAAGATTTCTCGACTCAACAGCCTCGAATGACAACCTTGGCAGGATCCTTGCCACAAGAGTCTGAATCTTCTTTCCCTGGTTTGATAATGGGAAACCTTTTAAGTCGCGAACTTCACCCCTTCGTGTGATTATGTATTTCTCAACTAGAGCAACTGCAGCCGCAACCTAGCCAACATCTGGTAGAAAAGTAATCCCGGCTTCTAATCACGGGCTATGTTGTGAATGTATTTGGAGTTTTGAATTCATTTTGATGCCTTTTTTATTTGCCAGGTTTTACTGCTGTTTGAGAGCTTCCTTTTCAATTCAAACACGCTTGAAAGGTTTTTGAATGAGTTTCCGTGAGATAGCTGCGAAAAAAGCAGCAGGTAAATTATTTGACTTGACAATGTCATCAATTAATTGCTAAGAACTAACTTGGACTTAATTGGGCAGGTTATGGCAGTCGTTGTGAAGTATAATCATCACTAGATGTCTCCCCTCCATGTAGCACCATTTTATATCCACTCTTTCGGAACGAAGGTAAATGACCCAGTACCTTGGTTGTTTCGGTAATAGCAAGGAAGTTCCATTTCTTATCATCATCGTATTAATGTTGTGCCCTGACCTTAACTAATGTTTCCAAGTCTTCTAATTGTAGGTAAGCGTAATAGATAAAGGGGATGAGTTAGGTTTGACAGAGCTTGTAACATCCTGGTTGGGAGTACTATCAATTATGTGTTCATTGATAGCTGTGATGCTTCCCAGAACCGTTGTCAATGCTTCTGGTCCAATCTCTGATTCGGAAAACCGTTCAGGTAGCAGCCATGTCAATCTATTGGCCAAGGGTTCTAAAGGGTGCACACACTCTTGCTCATGTACCGTTCGATGAGAGGTGATGATTAAGTTTCTGTTTCAATTCGAACATGTCTTGGTTTTGTGTGATTGCCATAACTATGTGTCGATTTGTTGCCGAACTGAGTTTCCATTTTCCTCTACCATGTTTGTACGTGATTTTCCTTGTTGATTGTGTGTTTGGAAACTGATGGCTGTAATAACCGTTCTCTAATGTGTTGTGCTCATTTTCATCTTTGGTTCAGTGTAGCTTTGAAATGGTGATATCTCCTCCTGAGGTGCACGTGTCATTCCCTTACCTTCCAAATCCATCCATTCTAAAAAACTCTTCTGGTGGAGACTTTACAGCCCGCAAAAACAACTGCTACTTCTCTTATTTGAGGTGGAACAAAGCTGATTCCCATGTTTCCAAAACATAGAAAAACAACAGATTTGAGTCGTTGTTAATCTAGCCATTTTAATGTAAGATAATGTTGAGACTGATCAAGTTAAGGTTAGCTTGCAATGGAGCAGTCTTGAGTTTTCTTGTAATGGAATTTGTAATGATTCCTGATATTAAGGTATTTTGAAGTAAGGTTTGAATCTATCATTGCCTTTGTAACTTGGAAAACCTTGAATGATTTTGTGATGTAACTTTTTCAATGGTCATGGCATACATTCTTGTAAAAGACTTTTGAGCTTAGTTTCTTTTAAACGGTGTAGAAATTTGAAGCTTGGCATTTGAGTAATAGACTGGCAACTTGGATATGGATTTGTAAGATCATCTCTTTAAATCAGATTTTGACATGGTTGAATTTAGATGATAAATGTGGTGTCTTCTTGAATGCCTTCGTGCAAGTTATGCTCTTGGATTTTTGTATCTTAATAGAGTTTGATCTTCTCTTGGATCTTAATCGCATAGCTTGATTTCCAAGTAACTCAAGTATGAACTTTTAAAACATTGGAAATTAATTGTATTTATTTGGATGCATCTTAAATTGTTTTCAACTCAAAGAAACTTTCGATTTCTAATACTCAACACAAATAGCTCACTCGACAAGTGACCAAAATTTTGAAAGAACAAAGGTGTTTTGAACCTCAAGGATCCATCACTTGCAATCATGGCTCTGAACTTCTAGCAATCCAAACCTTAAGTTCTTGGTAACTTCTTTATTTGATGGCCCGTTATTTAAAACACAAAGCGAACACACTTCTTAGCCTTGAAGAGCTTACAGAGGGGGGGGGGGGGGGGGGGGAAGATGCCATTTTGTAATATAACTTGACATCTAACCATTGACCAGTCGTCTTCAAGGGACCATTTTCCATATCGGAGGGTACAATGACTTAGTATTTAGAGAGTTTTCTGCGAAATCTAAGGGAAAGAGAGGTTTTGTGGTGGCTCGGGAACTAAAGGGATGATGACACGACCACACAGGAGTCCAACACACATCTTGCAAAGACCAGAGAACCTTCACAAACACACACACAACACCGCCTTCAAGACCTTGAATCTTCCGCAGCAGTACCTGTATTCAAAAGAGAAACAAACAGACAAAGCTAGACAAAGCAGTTAGTTATGCACGAATGATTGACCTAAGATGTTATGCAAAGAGCAAGGCGGGGATCTTAGGGTCAAAAATTAGGGTGCGACAACCTATGATTAATTCCATTGCTTCATGACATGTTCCAACATCCAAAAACAATTCCTAAGAAGCATTTTTGGCTCTTTTATCAAATGATTCCATGGTTTGTTCTTCATTTATTCCCCATTATTCAAAACTCCCAAATTATTTAAAGCTCATGAACCAATTATTTTCAAGGCCCAAGTTCCATAGGGGTGTAATTATCAATCCAAATGCAAGTGATCCATCATGGAATTTTTAAGTGAACATGCATGGAGAGAGGTATATTCCCCATAATGTAAAATTCCAAAATAATTCAAAAATCATTAAACAAGTAATTACCCAAGCCCAATTCATATTCAGAGGCAAACCCTAGTCTTTATAAACCCATCCATGCACTGGTTAGGGTTAGATACACGTGATATTTTGGAGAACAACAACTTGTACCCTAAAGCTTTCTTTCCTTGGATCTCACGAGTTACAAAGAGTTTCTTCAAGTTTCTTCCACAAAACTTCTCTTGGAGATCTCTATAACACAACTCAACCACAATTTGCAGCCAAAAGCAAGGATTGGAGCTGTACCATCTCAGGTTGATGAATTTTTCGTGCTCCTAAAACTCTCCTTTTTTATGTCTATATTGAAGTGTGATGTCTGTTGATCATGCTGATATAATTGGTTTTTAATATGGATGTGTATATTGCTTGCTATGTGCATTTGAAGTTTTATGCCCTAACACTAATCCATTCGTTTTTTATTATATGTTGTTCATTTGTGATTTTGGATGAGAGATTTGGAACCCTTGCGAAATTCTGGTTCGAACGGTATATGGTTTGGTATTTTCTGGGCACTTTTCAGGTTGCAGGTGGCGGAGGACGGCGGCCGGAACCCTAGCTCCGGCGGCTGTGAGGGTTCCGGTGAAGGAAGGTTGAAGATGACTCCCAACCGTCCGATCCATGCATCCAACGATCCTCATCGTGCCACCTCATTCTCTTTTTATTTTTTTTTCTGAATTAAAATTAATGTTCAGGTGTTATTTACCTCATGACAATTACCATGCTCCTCCAATCATTTTTTTTATTTTGTTTACTTTTTATTCTTGTTGACCAAACATGGGCCGTTTGATGAATCATGCGAACAGCAAGCAGCCAACGCATTAAAAGGATCACGCGCATGGCATATGGCATGCCCACGGTAGCTTCCTCCATTTTTTGTTTTTTTTTTATCTATTAGTGGGTTGGGTTGCTATACGCACCCCCCACTCTTCAGCCCAATTCCATTTTCAACGTATTTTTTACTGTTTACACCCTCATCCTATTTTCTATTTTATTTTTATTTAATTCATAATAATTTCTTTTTTTTTTATTTTAAAAAATACATTCTTGCATTTAAAATTACCAAAAAATTCATGCATCATTTTCATCATTTTAATAAATTTTTACAAATTTTATTTTTTATTTTTATTTTACTTTTATCATTTAAATTAATTATTTAATTCAACTTCTTTTTGAATTATCCATATAATGCATACTTAATTTCTTTATTTTATTTCTCTGCATCTGTAAAATATTTTTGATCCGTTCTTTTTGTATTTGTTCACTAACATCCTAAATTGCATAAAAATATTTTTATTTCATTTTTAAATTTATTTTCATATTGCATTTAGGTCCTTCCCTTTGGCACACTGAGCCCTAATTCCCACCTGAACTCTGCCTAATTATTTGAATGACTAATATCTTGATTTTTTGCAAGAACTTTTGATATGTTGTTTGCCTCTGGTTGAGGAACCTTAATGTTTAATTTGGGAATTTTAGGAGTTATTTTTCTAATTATCTGATTTGTTTTCACTTGATATTTTCTTGCAGGCGCATCTTTGACCTTGTATGATTATCTGTTTGAAAAGGCACTTGTGCCATGTGTTTTGGGGTTGCTCCTTTGATTTCTGAATTCATGTTTGGATTATTAACATTTTTGTTTGCCATTGTTTAAGTTTTATTCACCTCATTTCTCTTACTCATGTCTGTTTCTCACTAACCTTTTATGCAGGGTCTAAGGTAAGTTCTTTAAGGGTGTGGATAAGCATCCATATTCACCCTTTACTATTCTCTCCTTCTCTCATCTCTTTCCTTTAGGATTTAGGTTTTCGTCAAACCTCACTAACCGTAGGTCACCCATGTATGATCACTTTAGGATTCATAGTCTCCCTTAGAGTTACCCTTGTGTCTTCTCTCTTCTCATCTCGAATTTCTTTAAAACACTTAATAAGAATAAGGTGTAATGCGCACGAGCCTTAAGTATGGGGAATGAGAAATGAGGGGCTTCCTCTCATCTTTCTAGAGTGCTTAGCAAGCGTCCTGTCTTGGGACGATGCGTTAAGTATTCGCCCCTGTGCCTTAGACTTTGGTGCAATGCAACTTAGGAACTAACTTAAGCCACTTCTGTCCTAAAAAACACAAACCAACTTCAAACCTTTTTGTCCTTCGGGATTTCCAAACTTAAAGGCTATTTTCAAAAAGGGCACGTTACCTTCCGTCTGAGTCGCAAACAGGCATCGACCTTAACTGCCGGACGCGAACTTAACGTCGCTCATAAAAAAACACAAAAAGAACTTGGTCCAAACTACGTTGACTCTGAATTCCCCATTGCACAAAGGGGGTACGTATGCCTAGGACGACGACGTCCTACCGAGTCTGTCTTTGTTTTCCCCTTCCCCGTTTTAGTACAGCCATAGATGATAGGATAACTCACCCTTAGATTAGACAACAAGCGTGGATCCCATCGAGTACGATGGACGCGTGGGGTGCTAGCACCTTCCCCTCGCGTAACCGACTCCCGAACCCAGGCTATGGTTGCGATGACCATTCCTTTCCCTCTTCCTCAGGTTTATGCGGTGTTCCCTTTCCCTCTCTTGGGATAAATTTACACGGCTAGCGACTCTGTTTTTCTGCGCCACTCTCGTGTTTGTACTTGGATGAAAATCCTGGGAGCGACAATAAGTTGTTATTTTCTACGTGTTGAACCCGTGTTACGGAGCATGATGTTTTATGAAGAAATGTGACACCTTATGTGATGTACTCTGATTTATTTTAAGTGTACTATTGCGTTTATTTATGTTGGGTTAGAAGGGTGTTACATTAGTGGTATCAGAGCAGGTCGGTCCGTCCGGCCAGGTTTTTACTTGATGTCTGTCCCTGTCAGCCGACAAGTGTGTGTACACTGTCAATGTTTTAGTTCTTCTAACCTTGTTAGTGGTGTGAAGGATAGCTGGAAGAAATGATCGTGCAATTGCTGATGCGTTGGAATCGGTTGTCAATGTGGTGGCACAGCTGAATCCGAATGGTGGAGCTCCTGATGAGTTTCGTGCATTGGGGAAATTTCAAAGGAACAATCCACCGACTTTTGTGGGCACGCATGATCCAGCAAGTGCACACAAGTGGATGAAGGTAATCGAGAAGATCTTCTGGGTAATGGGGTGTTTTGATGAGCAACAGGTTCAATTCGGAACGCATATGCTGGAAGAAGAGGCTGAGGACTGGTGGGATAACACCCGTCAGAGACTTGCAGATCTTGGCACTGTGATAACTTGGGTTATGTTTAGGCAAGAGTTTATGGGCAAGTATTTTCCAGAGGATGCTCGTGGAAAGAGGGAAGTGGAATTCCTTGAGCTGAAGCAAGGAGATATGACTGTGGCGGAGTATGCCGCGAAGTTCGAAAAGCTAGTGAAGTTTTGTCCACACTACAATCGTGCTGATGGTGAGATGTCTAAATGTCTCAAGTTCGAGAATGCGCTGAGACCAGAGATTAAGCAGGGTATTGGGTATCAGCAGATCTGCAGGTATGATGAGTTAGTTGACAAGAGCAAAATCTATGATGAGGACAACCGAGCTCGATCTGCTCACTACAAGCAGTTGAGTGAGAAGAAAGGGCAGTATAGGGGTAAGCCTTATACGACTTCAGCTGACAAAGAGAAGCAGAAGGCTTCAGATAGGAAGAAGACAAGTGGGGGAGCGGCTCCCGCTTCTGGAAAGTATCATAAGTGTGGTGGGCAAGGTCACCGTGCTGATGCATGCACCAATAATGTGGTGAGGTGCTATCAATGTGGTAAGAAAGCGCATAGGGCTACTGACTGCAAGGATGAAGGTCTGACTTGTTTCAATTATGGTGAAAAAGGTCGTATCAGTACTTAATGTCAGAAGCCGAATAAGACCACGACTGCTGCTCAGACCAGTGCCAGGGTGTTTGCTTTAAGTGGTGCAGAAGTTCCAGAGAAGGACAACCTGATCCGAGGTACTTGTTTTATTAATAATATCGAGTTGGTTGCTATTATTGATACTGGTGTTACTCATTCTTTTATCTCGCTTGAATGTCTAATAGATTGAGTTTGAAGTTATCTGACATGAACAGGAATATGGTAATATAAACTCCAGCTAATGGTTCTGTTACTACTACCCTTGTGTGTTTAAGATGTCCTGTGACGATTTTTTAGAAGAGTTTTGTAATGGATTTGGTGTGCCTACCCTTGCACCAGATTGATGTGATCTTTGGGATGAACTGGTTGGAGGTCAACCGGGTTCATATCAACTGTTATAACAAGACTGTAGAGTTTCCTGAGATTGATGACAGCAGAGATTTGATATTCTTGTCTGCTGAGCAAGTAGGGGAACTTCAAGAAGACGAAGCTTTGGTGTTTGCGATGTTTGCATCGTTGCATATTTATCATGAAGCTGCAAGTGTGGAGTTACCGGTTGTCTGTGAATTCCCAGATGTATTTCCAGATTACATCAGTGATTTGCCTCCTGAGCGTGAATTAGAGTTTGCAGTGGACTTAATACCAGGTACGAGTTCAGTGTCGATGGCTCCTTATCGGATGTCCGCTTCTGAGCTAAGCGAATTGAAGAAACAATTGGAAGAATTGCTTGAGAAGAGGTTTGTTCGACCAAGTGTTTCTCCGTGGGGTGCCCATGTGTTGTTAGTGAAGAAGAAAGATGGAAGTATGAGGTTGTGTGTTGATTATCGGCAGCTGAATAAAGTGACTATCAAGAATAAGTATCCGCTATCGAGAATCGACGATTTGATGGATCAACTAGTAGGTGCTTGTGTGTTCAACAAGATTGATTTGAGGTCTGGTTATCATCAAATTCGAGTTAACCCTGATGATATTCCAAAGACGGCTTTTAGGACGAGGTATGGACACTATGAATACACTATGATGCCGTTTGCTGTATCTAATGCACCTGGTGTATTCATGGAGTACATGAATCGGATTTTCCATGAGTATTTGGATAAATTTGTGGTGGTGTTTATCGATGATATCTTGATATATTCTAGATCCGAAGAAGAACATGCCGAGCATTTGAGGACTGTGTTGCAAGTGTTGAAAGAGAGGAAGTTGTATGCAAAGCTAGCGAAGTGTGAGTTTCCTTGGGCATGTGATTTCGAGTGGTGGTGTTGTTGTTGATCCTTCAAAGATTGATGTCGTATTACAGTGGGAGACTCTGAAGTCTGCTACTGAGATACGAAGTTTTCTGGGATTAGCAGGTTATTACCGCAAGTTTATCGAAGGCTTTTCTAAGTTGGCATTACTGTTGACTCAGTTGACTCGAAAGGGTCAGACTTTTGTGTGGGATGTGACTTGTGAAGAGAGTTTTGTAGAACTGAAGAAGAGGTTGACTACTGCTTCAGTGTTAATTTGCCTAATCTGAGTGAACCCTTTGTAGTATATTGTGATGCGTCGAAGAGGGGTCTTGGTGGATTATTGATGCAAAATGGATAAGTTGTTGCCTACGCTTCTAGACAATTGCGAGTTCATGAGAGGAATTATCCTACACATGACTTGGAATTGGCCGTTGTGGTGTTTGTGTTGAAGATTTGGAGAAATTATTTGTTTGGCTCTAAATTTGAGGTGTTCGGTGATCATAAGAGTCTGAAGTACTTATTTGATCAGAAGGAATTGAATATGAGGCAGAGAAGGTGGTTAGAACTGTTGAAGGATTTTGATTTGAGTTATCATCCGGGCAAAGCAAATGTAGTGGCCGATGCGTTGAGCAGAAAGTCATTGCATATGTCGATGCTTATGGTGAAAGAGTTGGAACTAATTGAGCAATTCAGAGATCTGAGTCTAGTGTGTGAAGCGACTCCTGACAGTGTGAAGTTGGGAATGTTGAAGTTGACTAGTGGCATTCTGGAAGAAATCAGAACGGGTCAGCAATCCGATTTGAAGTTGGTTGACTAATTTACTTTGATTGACCAAGGTAACGGAGGTGACTTCCGAATTGATGAGAATGGTGTGATGAGGTTTCGAGATAGAGTATGTGTTCCAAATGTTCTGGAAATCAAGAAGAATATTCTAGAAGAAGGTCATCGAAGTAGGTTGAGTATTCATCCCGGTGCTACGAAGATGTATCATGATTTGAAGAAGTTGTTTTGGTGGCCGGGTATGAAGAAGGATGTTGCAGAGTTTGTTTATGCATGTTTGAATTGCCAGAAGTCGGAAGTTAAGCATCAGAAGCCTTTAGGTATGATGCAGCCGTTGAGGATTCCAGAATGGAAATGGGATAGTATTTCCATGGATTTTGTGGTGGGATTGCTGAAGACTGCTAAGGGAAATGATTCAATTTGGGTGATCGTGGATAGATCGACTAAGTCGGCACATTTCTTACTGATGAAGATTAATCATTCTATACAGAAGCTATCCGAGATGCATATCGAAGAGATTGTAAAGTTACATCGGGTACCTTCGAGTATTGTGTCGGATAGAGATCTGAGGTTTACATCGAGGTTTTGGAAGAGTTTGCAAGATGCTTTGGGAACTAAGTTGAGGATGAGTTCTGCCTACCATCCATAGACGGACGGTCAGACAGAAAGGACTATCCAATCCTTGGAAGATTTGTTGAGGGCTTGTGTGTTGGATCATGAAAGATCCTGGGATAACCATTTACCGCTGATTGAGTTCACGTACAATAACAGTTTTCATGCTAGTATTGGAATGGCGCCCTATGAGGCTTTGTATGGGAGAAGGTGTAGAACTCCTTTGTGTTAGTATGAGTCAGGCGAGAGTGTTGTACTCGGACCTGAGATTGTGAAAGAGACGACTGAGAAGGTGAGAAAGATCCAAGAGAGGATGAAAGCTTCGTAGAGTCGTCAGAAGAGCTACCATGATAAGAGGAGGAAAGCACTTGAATTCCAAGAGGGAGATCACGTGTTTTTTAGGGTGACGCCAGTGACTGGTGTGGGTCGAGTTTTGAAGTCTAGGAAGCTCACTCCACGTTTTATTGGTCCGTATCAGATATCACAGAGGATAGGTGAGGTAGCCTACTGAATTGCGTTACCGTCGTCACTTGCGAATTTGCATGACGTGTTCCATGTGTCTCAATTGAGGAAGTACATTCCGGATCTGTCGCATGTGATTCAGATGGATGATGTACAAGTGAGGGATAATCTGATTGTGGAAGCATTGCCAGTACGTGTCGATGGTCGAGAAATGAAGCAACTGCGAGGTAAGGAGTCGTATCTGACTTAATTTGCTTCAGGTAAATTTTCGAGGACAAAAATTCCTTAAGTGGGGGAGAGTTGTAATGCCCCAAATTCATATTTTAATTATTTATTGATTATTTGTGAATATAAGGCAATTTGATGACATGATGTTGTGTTGCATGGACATTTTTTGGTGGAAATTATTTTAGTAATAATAATAGTAAGAATAATCATATTATATTATTCAAATTTTTATTTATTAGTTAAAATAAGAGAAGTAGGAGTATTGAGGGTATATTGGTCTTTTAGGAGGAATAAGCGAGGATATAATGGTAAGAGCACAATTAGGGGTATTTAAGAGGGAATAGTGAAAAGGAATTCATTATTCTACTATTTGGAGGAAAAGGCAAAAGTGCTATGAGGAACAAGTGAGAAGGAGGCTAGGGCATAAGAGAATTCTGGAGAAATTTCAAGAGAAGTCGAAGGAGACGGTATTTTAAGGTATGGGGAGTATTACTTTACAATATTCTTGATATATGGATTTGATTGTTGATGGGTGATTGGGGTTTTGTGGAAAAATGTGGGAATTGGAGGTTAGGGATAATGGGATTTGATGATTTGAGATGAGATAATTGTTGTTGTTGACGCATATGTGATAGGTATAGGTTGTGTTGACATAATCTAAGGTAATTGATGGATAAAACATGTTTTTGAAGTGTGGAATCGTAGGAATGAGAGTGCTGTTATCGCAGGGTTTTTCTGCCAAAATCGCAGAGCCCGCTTAGCGCGGTATAGCGCGCTTAGCGCGGCCTAGAGAATTTTTGCCTCCTCGAGGCAGTGAGTAGCGCGCTCAGCGCGGGCTTAGCCCGCTTAGCGCGACCTGGAAGTTGAAATTATTATTTTTAATTTCTTAAAATTGTGGGAAATTGTTCGTGTTATGTTGTATTAATGTTGTAATTATGCCATGACTTGTTACTGCGTGTTGACGTGTTATATGATGATAAATTGATGATTTTCAATATGATGATGCATATGAAGTTTAATGAGCTAATGATGATATGATTTACATGATGTTGATGAATTAATGATGACATGATTTATATGATGTTCTGGTGAATGATGATGCACCTTATTACTTTTGTTGATATTGATGAATTTGACGTTGTGCATCATGCATTCATAGCATTTAAGACTTCGGTCCAGTGATGATGTTAGGACTTCGGTCCAGTGGTGGCCTTAATCCCATTGTGCGGATTAAGGTATTTTGTGACGTGCTCCCTCGTGGAGGGTTGATGGCTTGGTGTCCATTATTATGACGAACATTCTTGGCGGCATTACATGATTGCATGTTTATGATGTTAATGACTTGGTGATTTATATGACGTTTTGGGTGAGTCGCCATGATGTTGTTTGAGATGAATGTTAACTTGTTAATTATCTTTTCCTTATATGAATTATATTGAATTGTGATTACTCACCCTGCCTGTTTAAATGTTACCTCTACATGGGTAACGTGCAGATAACCAAGATTAGTTCGCGGTGCGTGAAGAGTTAGCTTGGAGTCATTGTCCTTCCGTTTAGTAGAGTAGAGGGTGTGTCTTGCTCTGGTTATGTAACATCGGGGTTGGGAACGTTTCTGTTTTTGAAGTATTGTGTTATTTTGGTAACTTGTTTTATTGAGAATTTCGAGGATGTTGAGTTGTTTTAAACTCCAAACTTTGATGAAAAGATAATGTGATGAGCTTTTCTTTTTATAATGATAAATCCGCTGCGATGTTTTGTTTTAAATGAGATGTTAATTAAAAATAAGTTGTTATTTTCTACGTGTTGAACCCGTGTTACGGAGCAGGATGTTTAATTGGATGTTTTATGAAGAAATGTGACACCTTATGTGATGTACTCTGATTTATTTTAAGTGTACTATTGCGTATATTTATGTTGGGTTAGAAGGGTGTTACAGTTACCGCTACTTGTTTGAACGAACCCACCGTTCTTCAAACCTTTCACTCGGCTAAATCTGTGAAGCAAATATTTATGCAAAAACCCCCCAAATCCTCAAGATCTTGGAGGACAAAACCCCAAAGGTTTTATTAAAGAAAAACCCACTGAATTCTTAACCCAAACTAGATACACAATCCCACGTTTGGACGTTATCACCTCGACAATGTAAAAGATCAACAAAAATGATTATGTGTAATTGTTGAAGAATGCAACTGTGAGAATGAAGATGATGACCAAAATCAGTGTATATTTTCACTTTTCTTGTTCTATATTTGTACAATAATGAAACAAATGAATATATATGAGACCAAGACCAAATAACTGAAATAACAGCTTTTTGAAACACAAAATCAGAAAAATCAGCTTAAGTGAGCGAGAGGTCGACCAAAGCAATATATGGGTAGACCTGAGCGCACCCGAATACAAATCTGTGCAAAATTTTAAGCGATGCGTCGACCTGAACCAGGCCATGCGTCGACGCAAGGGCACCTCAAATCAAAGAATTATTTTTCTTACAGTATGCGTCGACTGCTACACAGCAGTGGGTCGACGCATGGACACCCGAGAGCAACAATTTGTTTCATCAACAACATGCGTCGACCTTCACATGTTTGTGAGTCGACGCAAGGACACCAAAATGCTACAAACACCTTTTTGTGAGTATTTTGGTCGTACTAAAACCTTTTTTGAGTTGACCTAAGGTATCCAACATGATCAAATGCATAAAATTCACACACACACACACACACACACACACACACACACATATATATATATATATATATATATATATGATGGTCCTATATGCATAGACATACTTATGTGGATTATTATATACATATTAACGGATGAATGCAATCTAAGACGCGGTGATACCGTCCAAAGTACAAGCACGAGATAATACTAGTTTTGACGTCATTAAAACAAGGACTAAGGAACCTTGCCCTCACATACTCGTCCTTTTTTATGATGGCAAAACCTTTGCAAAATCTTTGACATATCGAGTACTTTGTGAAGCATCCTCCCCGTGATTTTATGCATTTCTCTAGAAAAATTCTGATCTATCTTTATGAAGCACTTGCTTTTGCATTCTCCCCCTTTGACAACATAAAAAAGAGTGAAGCAAGAGGTCAATCGTAATCAAAACATATTAATATGTACACAATCATACTCTTTGCAACAGATAAAATATCAACAACCATTCACATAAAATGATGTTAATGCAAGATATATAAACATAAATAAGACAAGAAACATAGAGAAGGAAACTTAGTGCATTACACAACCAAAGTAGTTCAATACAAGTTTCAAGTCAACCAACAACCAAAACAAATAACAAAGCACACAATAAAATGCTAAATGAAACATGAAATGCACAACATCAACACAACTCAACACTCTATGGTCTCATCCCCCTATGTGGGTGACCCCTCCCTCTGAAAGAGTAATCCGGATGGGGTGCTCTTTGCTCCTCTTAGCATTCACTAAAGTCAAGAACAGTCTTGTTTAGCATATTGAAGCAAACGGAGAGAGATCGATGTTGATTTGCAGCAATTTCAGCCATAATATCAAACCTTTGTAAAACAGTAGAAGCAAACAAATCAAAATTATCACTCTGGGCTTGGATCTGATCCTGCATAGCTATGAACCTTTCCTCTTGAAGAGTAGCAAAATTTTGTTGTTGAAGCTGCATATTCGTCAACATCTCAAGGACTTCAGAATTGTTTGGTTGAGATCGAGGTGGAGACGGATGCATGTAGGATGAACCTTGGTTAGTCTAGCTAGTGGTCGGAGGCATGTAGCATAAGCCTTGGTTAGTCCAGCATGTGTGTTGCCATTCTCCATAGCCTTGATTTGCATAGGTATCCTGCATAGGTGAACTACCCAACCAATCACTGTCATCATTATCATCATCAGGATGGTCAGTCTCCATCTGATGAGCTTCCTCATCCTCCTCTTTGTATTCCTCTTCATCCTCATCTAGGTTCTGAACTCTTGCACTCGAGGCCTTTGTCTTAACCACATACATTTGCCCTTGACGATCCCAAAGGTAACTATTGCCTACTTTTTACCTAATTAACTCTACTCTAATTGTTTTATAATATGTTTCTATTGAATAATAGGGCAAAGGCGTCACATGCAAGTATACATGCTTGGTAATGTAGCAAGTGATAAAATAAAGGTCGAACCCACAGGGAAGTGTAAAGTATTTGAACTACTAATATTAACCTTCTTTGTTTAAGAAAAGTATGAGCAAGGTAACAGAAATATGAGAATAAGGAACAAGAGCACACATAAACAACTAAAATAACTTAAAACTAAAAGGAGTTAAAAATATCAGAGAGAATAGTTGATGAGCTAAATCCATTAGTATATAATGCTTGAAATGTCTTTATGATGTGAAGTGTCGTGCCTCAAAAGGTCAGAACGTGATCTAGGGGTGTATCTCTACAACATCAAAAACATGTATAACTAGGGCAAGGGAACAAATCTCTAAGTCTCACTTGTAACCCTAAAATACGTCTGGTTTTAATTCTGATAAGTCTTTGTGGTCTCAACTTCTTATTTCTAAGCAAGTTGAATTAAGTGAATATCTCTATCCTACTTTACTAACCACTTTTGTTATGAAATCCACTTGTTTATTGGATCTCTCTCAACAACAAGCTTGTACTTTTTCCTAGTTGATCACTCTAAGAACCAAGTTTATAGCATAAAAACACATAACAAAATAAGACACTAGCCAACACATCATATCAACATAAAAAACACTTTTATACTAACTTCATTAGTCTCATCAAACAAAGATTTAGCTCATAGTGAGCTGAGTACAAACTACTGGAATGAAATTAGGATGGAACATCTTCTTACAAGGTGTAGTAAAGAAATGCAACCTACTAATAACTTGGAGATCTCTTGCGTTGGATAAACAGCAACAACTCTATTCAGTCATGACAGTTCTCAGCAGAGTGTACAGGTCTGGAGAGAAAAAGAATACTCTATACTAATACTTAAACTCTAGAAATGAGAATACTAAAAACACTGAAAATAAAATATTGTTGTGTGTGGAATTTCTTGTCTCTCGCTTTCAATGCACAAGCTCTCTTTAAATAGTGATGAGTGGAAGTGGTGGTTCCTCCTTTCTTGGATCGTGGGTCTCTTGAGGAAAATAAGGTTAGGCCCAAATCAAATCCTTCATGTGGGACAGTTGTCCATCAATCCTTCCTTTGCAAGTAATCTGGTACAGATGTTAGTGGGAGACACATTTGCTTTTAGCTGGCGGCTGAAGCAGGTTGGTGGAGCAGAGCAGCCGGCTGGTGCTGCAGAGCAGACGGCTGGTGATGCTGGTGTTGGGCGTCCTCTGCTAAGTGGTCCCCACCGTACTACCTTTTGTCCTCTAGCTTGCTTGATCTTATCCCTTTCTTTTGCTCCATCGCTCTTCATAGTGCTGCCACGTGAGCCCTAGTCATTCATGGTTTTTTTTATCATTAATTCTTCCAATCTCTTAGTGAAATGGCTGATTAAACCATCAGTCATCTAAATAGCTCCTAATGCTGCTCTAGACTCTGGCAACTGGGGTCATGCCTCTTCTCATCATCATCTATCTTCCTTTTAAAGCACAAACACAATGAAAACGTAAAAGAAACACATAAAGTGCTTAAAGCTTTAATAGTGCAAAAACATCTTAAAATCATGCTGTAAAAATGAAATCATGAACTAGAATTGTCATAAAAATTGGTTAAGAGTAACACACTAAAATAGTGTTATCACTCCCCCAAACTTGAATGATCGCCTGTCCTCAGGTGATGTGACAGCGGAAGACATAGGGAAGTGTAATTGGTTCTCAACAGCTTCAGTCAGGCTTTAGCAGAGTAATGAGGGTTCAAGCTTTGGAAAGGTAAAGAAGCGGTATTGGTGCGAGTTACTCAGTTTTGAAATTGTCCCAAAGTTTTGCTATCCCAAAGGGGAACTGACGTCTCATGTCACGACCTTACTCTTCCAGAAAACAAGCCACAATTCCCTCCTTTTGATCCTTCTTTGTGTACTTTCTTGAGTGGAGTCTATTCTTTTGGTTTCACTAGGGAATTCTGTCCTGATTCTCATTTGATATTTTTGACTAACACATCTGGGATCACACTTCTTTCACTTATTTGTTTTATTTTCTTTTTTTCTCTCTCTTTTTTTTGGTAACACATCTCATCTCAGAATCTTCTCATGCGAGTTCAACTGTTTTTTATGATGAGGACGCTTGTTGTTCCTCCAGTTTCGGGCACAGGAACTTTATTGGTGGTCTTAGCCATCTCTTTGAACACTTTTATGTGTCTTTGTGTGAAGTGTGTCCCTTCTGTGGTCATCTCAATCATTGTTTAAATCTTCTTGTCCTTCCCTTTGTGATTCCTAGGATTTCAACCTTTCCCTTGATTTTCACACTTCAGTTTCTTTTGGAAAAAATTTTCAGGCTAGTTTAAGAGACTAGTGTCATCGTGACTGAGAACATCACTCTCCTCTTGTCAAACTCATTTGGTGAAACTCCCACACCTTGCTTCCCTAACACCTAACAACTTCATAACCCTTGCACCCAGAAATTAAAAGTTTTCGCTCCTGACTTAGTTGGATCTCCACATTCCCTGGTTCTTCCTTATTCTAGGCTATGATTCTCACTATTTTCACACCATTTTAACATGAAAGAAATAATCACCAAAAAGTGCCATGCACATCATTCAAACAAAACATCAAACTGCAGGTCAATATGTTCTGGGAGCGTTACAACATTCCCGCAAGAAAATTAAAAACATTTGGCTCAAAACATGGCCAACCAAACACAATATCCAAACTTAGACATAAAACATTAGTCATAGGCAGAAACATTAGTAAAAGATAGAAACAGGGTTAGATTAAGTGAAAATAGGCTAAGTACTGATGCCCTCCCCCAAACTTAGTAAGGACAGTGTCCTCACTGTTTAGCAATGAGAGGAGGCAAGTCAGTACTCGCCTATTTACACTTTTACCAATTTAGGCCCTTAGCCTGGAGCTTTTCCTTGGAGCCTGCAGAGGTTGCTTCTTCTTTTTCTTTTTGCTCCCCTGCACTCCTGGGTCTTTGTCATTTCCCTCTTCAGCTGTAGCAGCAGCAGCCTTCTTCCCAGCAGTCTTCTCAGGACTCTTTACCTTGTGTTGTGGCTGTTCTCCACCTTTCTTTGACTGCTCCGCCGGGACATTGTCTTCTTTAACTGCTTCGGGTTCCACGACAGGGAGAGGTTCTGGCTCAGTTCCTATTTTTTTTGCTTGATCACTTTCAGGTTCGTCGTCTTCTTTTGCAGCTTCCTCTTTCTCAGTTTCTGTAGAGGAGTATTATCTCCTTATTCCTTCCAAGTCCTTCTCCTCAGCCCCCTCCTCCGGATTGCACCTCCTCAACATTTTCCTTTTTCTTACTTCCTTCTTCCTCCTCAGTAGCTTCCCCCTTGTTCAAGTCCTTAGCAACTTTTTCTGCTTCTGATAACATGGTTTCTAATACTTCATCCTTCTCTGTTCCTTCTTCCTTCTGGTCTGATTTATTTAGGTCAAATTTGTTGGTGTTTGTCATATGGCTGGCAGGCGGTGTCATGGCTACAACCGGCTCTTTCTTCTTCCACTCAGCCTTGAACTTCTTCTTTTGTGTTTCCTCCATTTCTGGAGGTGGAGATGGATAAGCCTTTCTCAGCTTTTTCTTCTTCTTTACCTAGCTTTGACTGGTGTCTACTGACACGCCCTTGCTAGTCTCACCAACATCTTTTTTCTTTTCCTCTTTTTCCTTCTTCTTCTTCTTTCCCTTCTCTTTTTTCATAGATATGGTCTGGAAACTCTAGAGCCTTCAACACGTGAGATGGGGTTTGCATAGTCCACATTGCTTTCAACCACTGTGTCTTGGCCTTTTGGTAGGCAAAAAATGCCTGTTGATCCCTACGCATCTGCTTTAACATTTCTAATGCAGGGTCTGGCTGCTCTTCGGTTGCATATGAGGTTTGACTAGTAGCTGCTCTTTTCCTTACTCCTTTAGGCTTCATGAGTGTCATGATGAGTGTCTTGTCCAGCAGTTGTTGAGGGGCTCCAAAATTGTCTGAGTCATACTCAGACACTCCATGTCTTCGGCACAGAGTTGTGATTAAACATGGGAAGAAGAGCATCCCTTCCTTTTTCTTTGAACATGCATGGATTTCCTGCACTATTATTTTTCCTACATTGATGGGTCTTAAGCCGGTGATACAGTGTAGGAGTACCAAGTTAGCCCTAGAAACCGTCTCATTGTGAGCGGTTGGCTTGATGGAATGTTTTAAGAATTGGTACCAAACTTTTATCTCTGGCCTGAGGTCCATCCTCTTCACGGCTTTGTCCACCCATTTTGCTCCCAGTACACACAATGACTCCAGATACACGTCATACTCATCTTCCTGAGATTGCAACACCAAGTTTTGGTAGTCGTCTTCAGCAGCATCCAGTTTGAAGTAATAGTTGATATTAGCTTCGTTGTACACAACCTTTGTACCTCTGATGATCACCTCCAACCGTTTGTGACCGGGATCAGTGAGGTTAGCATAGAACTCCTTTACTAGGTTGGCGTTGTAAGCACCAGGTTGTTTACACAAAAGCTCCTATTTCAACTTCGATATTATGGTTCCAATGCCTCCTGGTAGTCCCAGACCTTCCTCAGTAGAATCCATAACAAAACCACGCTCAGAAAAAAGATTCATCTTGCTAAAATACTCCGTAAAACGTCTATGAGCTTCCACATTCACGAAGGTTTCATCTTTGTCCTGGCTAGAGATATCAATGGTGGGGTTGGTGTTTTTCGTGGCAGTGGTTTTGTAATGGCGGCTGGTTTGGTCACAAGTCATTTTTCTGAAGTGAAAGAAGAGAGAAAGGGTTGAGAAGTTCTTTAGGATTTCAGAGAAAAATGGTTGAATGAAAATGAAGAGGTCTTTGTCGGACTGTTTGGGTATAGGCAAAAGTGGGGGAGTTGTAAGGATGGTTACAAAAAGTTTTAAGAAAATATTAAAAACAAAACGTTTCTTTGAAGTGGAGAGAGAAATTTTTCTATTTTGGTGTTTCGTAGGGCAAGGAGTGAAAACCCTAGGGCTGACACTTGAAAAGACACATTTAATTGGGGTTGCGTGTTTAGGTAGCTGAGGTGTCTGACGTGGCAGACTTGACCATCATAACTCTGCTCCTTCACTTCGTCTAATGTGCTTTCTCCCTATGTTATGCTTTCTTTCTCTCTCTTCCTTCCAAGATGAACGGTTCAAATTCTTTTCTGATTATTCAAGAGAAAATAATCAATGCCAACTCAGCTTGATCATTAATCTCCTTGGACTTAGGAAAATTTTTGCTTCCTTCAGTTTTTGTCATTCCTCCCCTTCCACTGTTCATGCGTCTGTTGCTGGCATGTCTGGTCTTGTCATGTGCTGACACTAGTAGAACATATCATGATCCTGTACAAAGTAAAAAAAAATTGCATGAAGCTGGGCTGCCTCCCAGTAGAGCTATTTTAAGGTCTTATCGTCTGACCAACACAAAAATCCATTAATCAATAAAATGGAGAGCATCCCTTGTGTTACATGAGGACTCTCCAAGGTAAGCCCTGACCTTTTGGCCGTTGACCTTAAATTTCTCCTCATTCTTTTCATTTAACAATTCCACTGCACCATGGGGATAAATCTCCTCTAAGATAAAGGGTCCAGACCATCTAGATTTCAATTTCCCAGGGAATAGCTTCAGCCTTGAGTTAAAAAGTAAAACTCTTTGGCCTTTTACTAATTCCCTCTTCTGGCATTTCTTGTCATGCCACCTCTTGGTCTTTTCCTTATACAATTCAGCATCCTCATATGAGAACAACCTATGCTCATATAACTCATTTAATTGGAGCATTCTAGCTTGGCCAACACTTTGAATATTAAAATATAATTGTTTCACAGCGCAAAATGCCTTGTGTTCCAATTCAATGGGTAGATGACAAGCTTTCCCATAGACAAGTCAATATAGAGACATGTTTAGAGGGGTTTTATAGGCAGTCCTATACGCCCATAGTGCTTCGTCCAAATGATTGGACCAATCCTTCCTTGTTGGATTAACAACCTTTTCCAAGATTCTTTTGATTTCTGTATTGGACAACTCCACTTGTCCACTAGTTTGGGGATGGTAGGTTGTAGCAACTTTGTGCTTAATCCCATATTTTTCCATTAGGCTTTCAAAAAGTTTATTGCAAAAATGAGATCCACCATCGCTGATGATAGCTCTAGGCGTGCCATGTCGTGTCAAGATGTTCTTGAGCAAGAACTTAGTCACAACCTTGGCATCATTGGATGGTGTTGCTACTGCCTCAATCCACTTGGACACGTAGTCCACAGCCACAAGAATGTAAAGATTTACAAAAGAGGGAGGAAATGGTCCCATGAAATCAATGCCCCACACAGAAAAAACTTCTACTTCAAGAATACTAGTTAGTGGCATCTCTTGTCTCATGGATACATTTCCAACCCTTTGGCATCTATCACATCTCTTAGCAAATTCATGAGCATCTTTAAAAATAGAGGGCCAGAAATAACCTGATTGCAGCACCTTGGTTGCAGTTCTTACTCCTCCAAAATGTCCACCATATGGGGCTTTGTGACATGCTGATAAGATATGGCGTGCCTCCTCATAGTCAACACATCTTCTTAGCAACTGATCTGCACACTTCTTGTATAGGTATGGATCATCCCAGAAATAGCTCTTTACAGTGTGAAAGAACCTTTTTCTCTGTTGGTAGTTGAATTCTGGTGGCACAACCCTACTGACTAAGTAATTCACAATGTCAGCGTACCAAGGAGTCATGCCATCAGTAATCACCAACAGCTTCTCATCCGGAAAACTTTCCTTAATCTCTCCACTGTTTTGAGGTTGCACTTCTTCAGGGAGTCTTGAGAGATGATCAGCAACTGAGTTCTCTACTCCCTTTTTGTCTCTTATTTCCAGGTCAAACTCTTGTAGAAGGAGCACCCAACGTATAAGTCGTGGCTTTGTATCTTTTTTGGCAATCAAATATTTAATTGCAGCATGGTCCGTATACATAATGACCTTAGTTCCTACCAAGTAAGGTCTGAACTTATCAAAAGCAAAAACTACTGCCAGCAGCTCTTTCTATGTGGTTGTGTAGTTGATTTGTGCTTCTATCAACGTTCTACTTGCATAGTAAATAGTATGAAACACTTTGCTATGCCTTTGGCCTAAAACAGCGCCAATGGCAAAATCACTAGCATTACACATCAACTCAAATGGCTTGGACCAATCTGGAACTTTGACTACAGGTGCAGAAATGAGGGCCTTCTTCAAAAGATTGAAAGATTCAAGGCACTCTTTACTGAAGACGAAAGGTGTGTCATGCTGCAGCAGCTGGCACAGTGGTTTAGAAATTTTAGAAAAATCTTTTATAAACCTTCTATAAAATCCAACATGCCCCAAGAAACTCCTAATGCCCTTGATATTTACTGGTGGAGGTAGTTTTTCAATTACCTCCACCTTTGCTTGATCTACCTCCAACCCTTATTTAGAAATTCTATGACCAAGAACAATTCCTTCTTTTACCATAAAATGGTATTTTTCCTAATTGAGGACTAAGTTGTTCTCTTCACACCTGATCAGTACCAGTTCCAAATTCTTTAGGCAATCTTGAAATGATTCTCCAAAAACTGAAAAATCATCCATGAACACCTCCATGGAATTTTCTATGATATCCGAGAAAATAGCCATCATGCAACGTTGGAAAGTGGCTGGTGCATTGCACAGTCCAAACGACATTCTTCTGAAAGTAAAGGTGCCATAAGGGCATGTGAATGTCATTTTCTCTTGATCTTCCGGGGCTATGGCAATTTGGTTGTAGCCCGAATATCCATCTAAGAAGCAATAATACTCCTTTCCAACCAGCCTATCCAGCATCTGGTCAATGAAAGGCAAGGGAAAAAGGTCCTTCCTTGTTGCATTGTTCAGCTTCCTATAATCTATGCAAATTCTCCAACCAGAAAATGTTCTAGTAGGAATGAGCTTATTCTTCTCGTTGACTATTACTGTCATGCCTCTCTTCTTCGGTACGCACTGAATTGGACTTACCCACACACTATCAGAGATAGGGTAGATAATTCCTACGTCTAACCACTTGATAACCTCCTTTTTTACAACCTCCTTCATGATGGGGTTCAGCCTTCGTTGGCTCTCAATGCTATTCTTGGCATTTTCTTCCAACAGAATTTTGTGCATGCATATTGCTGGGCTAATTCCCTTAATACCAAAAATCTGCCATGCAATTGCCTTCTTATGTCTTTTCAGTAGTGAAATCAGTTGCTCTTTTTGCTCTTCTTGCAGATCTGTAGCTATGATGACTGGCAGCTTCTGTCCTGCCTCCAGATATGCATATTGTAAATGCTCCGGAAGTTGCTTAAGCTCCAATTCAGGGGGTTCTTCAATGGAAGTTAGCTGCTATTTATGAGCAACAGTGGTGGATTCTATCACTTCCACATACTCTTCCTCTTGCTTTGGCATTGGACCATAGATGACTCCATCTTTTAGTCCTTCGTCTTCCACTTTTCCTAACTCAATTTGCAACACATCATTAGCCTTAAGAAGGTTTTTATGAATTAAACCTTCCCAACTAGATATGATAGAACACTCAGCCATCTCCTCTTCTGGGTATTGCAAAGCATTAAGTATGTTGAACACTACTTTCTTCCCATTCACCCTCATGGTGAGTTCTCCTCTTTCAACATCAATTAAGGTTTTACCCGTTGCTACGAATGACCTTCCCAACAAAATGGGTGTCTCTTCATCAGCTTCAAAATCCATAATGATAAAGTCAGATGGGAAGACAAACTTGTCAACCCTTACCAACACATCCTCAATCTTCCCTTGTGGGTAGCAAATACTCCTATTAGCCAGCTGTAGGGTGATGGTTGTAGGCCTGGCAGCACCTATCCCTAGCTTCTTGAATATGGAGAGAGGCATGAGATTAATGCTGGCCCCTAAGTCACATAGCGCATTTCCACAAAAGGTGTCTCCAATGGTGCATGGGATAGTGAAACTTCCAGGATCTTTCAACTTGGGAGGGAGTTTGCCTTGAACTAATTGACTACATTCTTGTGTAAGTGCAACCGTAGCAAACTCTCCCACCCTTTTACGTTTGGTAAGCACATCCTTCATGAATTTTGAATAATTAGGCGTTTGTTGAATGGCTTCAATCAAGGGTATGTTGATGTGAAGCTATTTCAAGATCTCCATGAACTTTGAAAATTGTTGCTCTTCTTTTGCTTTTTTGATTCTTTGTGGAAAAGGGGGTGGTGGTCTTTCTTGTACAAGTTTTTGATTCTTGTTGGCTTCAGTGATGACTCTTTGATCTTATGGAGGAAGGTATTCTTCAGTGAGTACAATATCTTGGTTCTTTTTTTGTTTGGATGAAGAAGGTTCTCCATCATTGTCTTTTGCTTTAGTACTGTCTGGCTTAGACACAACTGTACTTGACTCATTGTTCTTTGTAATTGTTTCGTCAACTTCCTTGCCACCTCTTAACTTAAGAGCTTGGCAAGTCTCAACATTCTTCACTCCAGTTTGTGTGCTAGGAGTCTCAGTAGAGCTGGGAAGATTTCCTAAGTTTCTTGAACTTAGAGCCGTAGCAATTTGGCCCACTTGGTTCTCCAAGTTCTTGATACTTACTCCTTGTGCTTGAAATTGATTCTTTGCTTCTTGAATAAAGGACTTGAGCACATTCTCCAGATGGTTGTTTCCCTGGTTAACCCCAGCATAGTGAGGGTTAGAAAATCCTGGTGGAACTTGAGGCGTGGTTGCTTGCGGTTTAGGTTGATTTTGATTGTTACTCCAAGAAAAATTAGGATGATTGCGCAATCCTGGGTTGTAAGTGTTGATGTAGGGATTATTGTATCTGTTGTTATTGTTGGGATTTCCAACATAGTTAACTGAAATGGGATTGGCAAAACATTCTTCAAATAGATGTGGTCCTCCACAGTAAACACAGGCGACCTCAGAAGCGTCAGTAACCACCTTAACAGGGTCAGGTTTTGGCACTTCAGGATTCATCAAATTCTTCATCATTTGGTGGATTTGAGCCACTTGAGCAGCAAGAGCTATGGTCTCAGTGACTTCATGAGCTCCAACAGGCTTCTTTTGAGTTGAACTTGAAGTGGCCCTTGTGACTGGCCATTGATAAGTGTTGGCCGTAATGCTTTCAATCAACTTGTAACCATCGTCATAGGATTTAGACAATAGAGCTCCACCACTGGATGCATCTAACATATTTCTTGAGGATGGAATTAATCCATTATAGAAGGTCTCAAGTTGTATGCAGATGGGAATCCCATGATGTGGACATTGTCTCAACAGCTCCTTAAATCTTTCCCATGCGTCAAACAACGTCTCGTTATCTCCTTGCCTAAATGATGTGATTTCATTTCTCATTTTTGCATTTTTGGAAGGAGAAAAATATTTGACCAAAAACTTTTCTGCCAAGGCATTCCATGTAGTAATGGAATTTGGTTCCAAAGAATTAAGCCAGCTCTTGGCTCGATCCCTTAGAGAATATGGAAACAGCCTCAACCTAAAGGTATCCACGAGCACATCAAGGATCTTGAAGTTGTCAGCAACATCCAAAAATTATTTTAAGTGCAAATGAGGATCTTCATGAGGAGAGCCTGAATATTGACCAGCAGCTTGCAACATTTGGAACATCATAGGCTTGAACTCGAACTGTGGTGCTGTGATAGCTGGCCTATCAATGCCCATATTCATAACATTTGGATCAAACACAACATAATCCTTGATGCTACGCGCTCGGTCATTGGCAATGCCAATGATATCTGGATCTGCCATGGTTGTCTCTTGTAATGATTCGTCTGAAGACGATGATAAACTTTCCTTTTCTGTGTCCTCTTCGTACACTACTACTTCAGGCTCAGCCACAACTGAAGTTGAAGAATCTCCAGATATTTGCTGAGTACGCACAAATCTTCTTCGTGCCTTGAGAATTCTTTCAGGCTCAGGATAACCACTGTGAACTGGTTATAACGACCTGCGCATGCGAGAGCTTAAGCCTGTCGTATCACTAAATCACAGCAAACATTAAAAGCTCAAATACAGTCTTAAACAAAAAAAATAAATATAGTTTTTCAAACTTTTTCACTTCCCCGGCAACGGCGCCAAAAACTTGTTGCCTACTTTTTACCTAATCAACTCTACTCTAATTGTTTTATAATATGTTTCTTTTGAATAATAGGGCAAATGTGTCACATGCAAGTATACATGCTTGGTAATGTAGCAAGTGATAAAATAAAGGTCGAACCCACAGGGAAGTGTAAAGTATTTGAACTACTAATATTAACCTTCTTTGTTTAAGAAAAGTATGAGCAAGGTAACAGAAATATGAGAATAAGGAACAAGAGCACACATAAACAACTAAAATAACTTAAAACTAAAAGGAGTTAAAAATATCAGAGAGAATAGTTGATGAGCTAAATCCATTAGTATATAATGCTTGAAATGTCTTTATGATGTGAAGTGTCGTGCCTCAAAAGGTCAGAACGTGATCTAGGGGTGTATCTCTACAACATCAAAAACATGTATAACTAGGGCAAGAGAACAAATCTCTAAGTCTCACTTGTAACCCTAAAATATGTCTGGTTTTAATTCTGATAAGTCTTTGTGGTCTCAACTTCTTATTTCTAAGCAAGTTAAATTAAGTGAATATCTCTATCCTACTTTACTAACCACTTTTGTTATGAAATCCACTTGTTTATATGATCTCTCTCAACAACAAGCTTGTACCTTTTTTCCTAGTTGATCACTCTAAGAACCAAGTTTATAGCATAAAAACACATAACAAAATAAGACACTAGCCAACACATCATATCAACATAAAAAACACTTTTATACTAACTTCATTAGTCTCATCAAACAAAGATTTAGCTCATAGTGAGCTGAGTACAAACTACTGGAATGAAATTAGGAGGGAACATCTTCTTACAAGGTGTAGTAAAGAAATGCAACCTACTAATAACTTGGAGATCTCTTACGTTGGATAAACATCAACAGCTCTCTTCAGTCACGACAGTTCTCAGCAGAGTGTACAGGTCTGGAGAGAAAAAGAATACTCTCTACTAATACTTAAACTCTAGAAATGAGAATACTAAAAACACTGAAAATAAAATATTGTTGTGTGTGGAATTTCTTGTCTCTCGCTTTCAATGCACAAGCTCTCTTTAAATAGTGATGAGTGGAAGTGGTGGTTTCTCCTTTCTTGGATCGTGGGTCTCTTGAGGAAAATAAGGTTAGGCCCAAATCAAATCCTTCATGTGGGACAGTTGTCCATCAATCCTTCCTTTATAAGTAATCTGGTATAGATGTTGGTGGGAGACACATTTGCTTTTAGCAGGTGGCTGGAGCAGGCTGGTGGAGCAGAGCAGACGGCTGGTGCTGCAGAGCAGACGGCTGGTGATGCTGGTGCTGGGCGTCCTCTGCTGAATGGTCCCCACCGTACTACCTTTTGTCCTCTAGCTTGCTTGATCTTATCCCTTCCTTTTGCTCCATCGCTCTTCATAGTGCTGCCACGTGAGCCCTAGTCATTCATAATTTTTGTTTTTATCATTAGTTCTCCCAATCTCTTGGTGAAATGGCAGATTAAACCATCAGTCATCCAAATAGCTCCTAATGCTGCTCCAGACTCTGGCAACTGGGGTCATGCCTCTTCTCATCATCATCTATCTTCCTTTTAAAGCACAAACACAATGAAAACGTAAAAGAAACACATAAAGTGCTTAAAGCTTTAATAGTGCAAAAACATCTTAAAATCATGCTGTAAAAATGAAATCATGAACTAGAATTGTCACAAAAATTGGTTAAGAGTAACACACTAAAATAGTGTTATCAGTAACCCATCAAAGTCATGGTCTTTTGGCTAAATTCTTGATCACTCATAATGGAGATATATGGAATATCTTGAACAATAATTCCAACCCTATCAATAACACTTTGAATGAATGAACCATAGCACAAAGTTTTCCCTCTACTTGATTCCTTTAGAGCAAAAATTCTGCTAGCAATGTAGTATGGCCAGTGAACCCTTTTCTTATTCTTCAGCCTATAGACCAAATGCACCTCAGCTTGGTTAACTCTTGAATAACCTCCCTTCTTAGGACAGAGAATATGAGCCATAATCCACTGTAGAATCCTGTCAATCGGGTTCAACCGACCAGTAGTAACCGATTTAGGGAACAAATCACTAGCAACAATATCTTCAGGATAGGGATCCTTTAACATTGAATTTAGAGCAGATTTGAATTCATAACCCCGAGCCAATTTGGTGTCGGTTATGTTAAAATGAGGATACTCAACTGGATACATACTAGACCATCAACCGTTAAGCTCTTACCACCAATTTTGTAACCAAAATCAAAATCAAGAAATTTTCCGTGTATACCAGTATAAAACAACCTGATCATGTCTTCATTATAATTTGTACCACATTCTAAGAAGTTATAGAACTGTTGAAAATCAAGCAAATCAATAATTTATGGAATGTGCATGCGTTCACCCACTTTCGGATAGTAAACAAATTGCTTGATAACTGACCTCTTCTTAAATTTCTTTTCATAAGTTTCATCCAGTTCATCAGAAATTAAAGACATAGAATTTACCGGAATATTGGATGGAGGTTGTGATGGAAGTTGTGTGGTCCTTTTTCCTGTTGCTCTTGAAGAAGCCTTGAAAGCTATTGATTTTGGGAGTAATGAACAGTACCCGAGTGAAGATTGATGATGAGATACCAACTTGTTCACTAATTTGAACTTGAATTTTCTGATTTGAGAGAGTTTTAGAAATGGGTTTTAGGGTTTGTGGAGAAATTGAGAGAATGTCAGTGAAGAGAAATGAGATAAAAAGATGCAAATGATGATGATAATGTGAAGATGAAATGAAAAGGAACATTGAATGACATTTAGTTCCCAAGAAAAGTAGTTACGCTTCAATTTTCAAGGTGAAATTTTGAGTCACGAAGCGATGCATCGACCTAAAGCCTAGGATGCATCGAGGCATGCAGTTGAAAATTTTAAAATTCAGAAGCGTACAGTATGAGTTGACACATGGGGTCGACGCATACAAACTCGAATCAAACATTGTTAAAATGGGAAGGGCATGAGTCGACCTATGCCTTATTCAGGTTGATGCATGCAGTGCAAACATGGAAAAATGAAAAATCATGTTATATATGCATCACACAAAGATAAATAACAAGCCCACGCATATTTCAAACATAAAAATGGATCTAAATAGTCAAATAAACATCAAGATAACACTAATCATAGTATAATTATATATGTGTGTATATATATATATATATATATATATATATATAGGGTTATGCTAATGCACACCCATGTAGGTGTGCATTAGCAACATACACCTTAGTGTATTTTTGTGTGGGTCCCACTAATTTTGGATGGGACCCACATTAAAAAGATGAAGAAAAAAATAGAAAGAAAATAGATGTAGTGTATTTTTGTGTGGGGCCCACCAATTTTTGGTGTATGTTAGCATTTCCCATATATATATATATATATATATATATATTGGAATACACTGTCAGTGTAAAACTATTTTACACTGACATCCAATTAAAATAATCATTTTGACACATGAGGAGAGAAAAATATGGAAGAATTAGTTATTAAAATAGTTTAATTATAATTTATTTATTTTTATTTTTAATTCCATAATTATGTGTCAAAATGATTCATTTTAATTGGATGTAAGTGTAAAATAGTTTTACACTGACAGTGTATTCCAATTAATCTCATATATATATATATATATATATAAAAGTCAAATAGATAAAAATGATATTACCTCCAATGAAGATGAGTGATGAATGCCCTCACATAGCTTGAGCTTTTCAATGTAATTAATAAAAGTATAGACAAGCACATGTATCGAGCATACAACCATTCAATTTAAACACGATCCGAGATATCGAGAACACCAAGTTCCCTACGGATGTTAAAGAAAGGTTCTGTCGCAAGTGGTTTTGTGAAAATATCGGAAAGTTGATTCTTGCTATCAATATGCTGGAATACGACAACACCTTCTCTACATGATCCCTAAGGAAATGATGGTGAATTTCAATATCTTTCGTGCGTGAATGTAGTACTGGATTTTTGGTTAAGTTAATGGCGCTTGTATTGTCACACAAAATGGGAATACGTTTAAGTTTAACATTGAAGTCGAGTAATTGTTGCTTGAGCCACAAGATTTAGGCACAACAACTACCGACCGCAACGTATTCCGCCTCAGTTGTTGACAAAGCAACGCAAATTTTCTTTTTTCTATGCCAACTCACTAAGGAGTTTGAGAAGAAATGACAAGTGCCACTAGTGCTCTTCCTATCCGATTTGCAACCGGCAAAGTCAGAATCGGAATAGCCAACCAAAGTACAATCACTTCCCTTGGAAAACCAAAGCCCATACTTTGGAGTACCACATAGATATCTAAGTATGCGCTTGACAGATTTTAAATGTGATTCCTTGGGACATGATTAATATCTAGCACACATATATACACTAAACATGATATCCGGTCGAGATGCGATAAGATAGAGAAGAGAACCAATCATACCTCTATACTTCTTTACATCCACGACCTTATCATTCTCATCTCGATCCAAGTTTACACATGTAGGCATTGGAGTGTCAATTGCTTTAGAGTTAGCCATATCAAAGTGCTTGAGTAGCTCTGTAACGCCCTGTATAATATATGTCTAGAATAACACTATACAAGCATTTTTGTTTGGTACTGACACCACCATAAGTGCCTAATGGAATAATTCACATACTTGACCATTTCTAATACATAAATACAACCTATGGTACAAGGCATGGAAATTAGCCAAAACAAGAAAATCTAAGAATAAGGTACAATATTCCTCATTGTACAAGAAAATAATACACAGCGGAATAAGCTCAACTAAGCTTATCTTGAAACATCCAAGCATAGCTCAACTTGTAAATCATACCTGCAAATACCTCATGAAAATAATCAACAATAGTGGGGTGAGATATCAAATCTCAGTGAGTTCCCTATCTTATGGATTCTCTCGGCTTTACAGGGTTCTAGCCAAATCCTAACTCAAGTCAAGGGGAAGGGAAATGACCTTGAGTTCTCGTTCTCACACTAAATGGAAACACGTTTATGAGTTCAACAACTCAAAATTAATTATCACTAATCGGTAACACAAACCAAGGCATCTTTCCCCGGCCAACCCTACAAGAGAGTTCAACACGGGTCACGGATCCTTAAATGTAGACATCCATTCCCGACCAACCCTTCCAAAGAGTTCTCGACACGGGTCCCGAAAGCTAACATAGATAACTTTCCTCGACCATCCTACACAAGAGGATCTTGACACGGGTCACGATTATCTAAACATGGGTACTTTCCCTGGCCATCCTACACAAGAGGATATCAACACAGGTCACTAATACCACCCACTAAGCAACTTTCCCCGACTAGCCTACACAAGAGGCCCTACAACACGGGTCACGACTACTTACTTAATAAATACTTTCCTAGGCCATCCCACACAAGAGGATATCGACACGGGTCACTAATATTTATTAAGGGATAACACGGTTCCGATTACATAATCTCATACACAAACGTGATTGTATTCAACAATCACAAGGCCACAATGCCTTAAGGCCACATTCGCCTTTTTCTCATAATTACAAAAGTTCACACATGTTCCATACTAGTTGTTCACTCTCTCCTGGACCATTACTCGTCAAAGATGCACTTTTCTACATCGAATGCACGAGCATCGCCATCTAGGTTATCAACCTCTGCTGACAACTACTTATCAAAGATACTCTTCGAGCATCGATGCCTAAGCATTGTCATTCAAACCTTTACCAAGACCTAGTTACATCTCTAGGATCATATCATTTGTTTGGGGTAAGGTTTCTCACTTTTCCTAATTCATTTTAAGCATGTTATTCTCTCAATTATATTCAACAACAATATTAGACATGCATATTATAATAGCACAATAGAATTACATGTGATAATTCAAACATAAGTTATACAAAGCATATTACAATTGTATAATAGAATCACATATAATGATTCAATCACAAGTTATATCACCCTTAGGTTCCCTCCGATTTATTTAATCGGGCAATGAAAACAATATTTCTCACTCTTGTCCCGTAGGATATTTTCACAGCTTTGCATTGGCTATAACCATGCCTCGATCGGATTTACGACCCAAAAGATATGGATTTTCAATATATCATATAAACATTAATTCCATTCATTTTCCACTAATTAATTAATCCCACATCATACCCATAATTTTCACTTTTTATTGGGTAGAGGATCGTCATAGCTTTCCAACGATACCAAGAACGCTTAAATCGGGTATACGGATCGAAAGTTATGGATTTTTAAAGAAAAGAGAATTATTTGAAAACTCCCAGGAGCGTCCGGCGGTCCATGCTTCGCACGACGGTGCCCCCCTTCGCCTGCTACTTCGCCCAGTGAAGCAGCGACATAAGTCCCATGTCAAAACCAAAAGTTCCAGAATCAAAACTTGCTGCGCCCCTCAACTTTCTCCCGGCGAAGCAGCGGCGCAAGCCTGTGTCGCCCGACGCTCAAAACGCCGCTCGGCGGTGCGTATCAGAAACATAATTTCTCAGCTGCATTTTTAGGGTTCCAAGGGCTTCAAAACCCACCCTTTCCACACCAGATCATTTCCAAACATCAAAACAAGTATCATCAATTGATCACATGCATATGACGACTACACTACGCATTTTATATTGAATTTCATCCGTTATATTCCATTGATTTATCCGTTTAATCATTTTCTCTCAAATCTAACCTAAGTTCAAATCATGGATTTCTAGAACTTAGAGTTTCTAACTAGAACCCACCTGATAATCGAAGAGGAGGTTGAAGAAGATGATGAATATTGAAGATGATCCATTGGCTTTTCTCTCTTCTTCCTCTTTCTCCACTTTCTCTCTTTCTCTTCTTTTTCCTCTTCTTCTTACTATCTTCTTCTTCTTTCTTTTCTAACAAATATATATATATATATATATATATATATATATATATATATATATATATATATAAAATACTAATATTATATAATATAACCCAATAGAGTAAAATATCTCCAATTGATATTTTATCGTCTAACACCAATTGATCAATTATTAGAGTTATCTTAAAAATACTCTCTTGGTCTAATAAATAGTGATATGTCTCTTTAATAAAATGATTGATCTCTTCAGAGTTTATTAGTTGTTCTATTGATCCCAATTGATAATACTTAAAGCACTTAGAGGATTCCATTAATCCAATTTACCAAAGACAGAGCACATAGATACTCATCTGATTTCATCTGATATCCAATTGAGCATTTAGATAATATGGGGTATTACAAGCTCACAACAATACTTCGTTTGGCTTACAAACGTTCCTTCTTCGAGTTGTTTGATTTGAAGTCCGTGGAAGTAGTTTAGCTCCCCCATCATGCTCATCTCAAACTCACCCTGTATTAACTTAGAAAATTCCTTGACCAAATCCATGTTAGTAGATCCAAATATAATGTCATCTACATATACTTGTACTAAAATGGATTATTTTCCTTGACGCTTAATGGAGAGGGTTGTATCAACCTTCCCTCTTGAGTATCCTTGGTCCAGTAAAAAATTTCTAAGACGCTCATACCAAGCCCTAGGGGCTTATTTGAGACCGTACAAAGCACATTTAAGCTTATAAACATGATTAGGATACTCACGAGATTCAAAACCAGGAGGTTGAGATACATAGACCTCTTCATTAATGTATCCGTTTAGAAAAGCACTCTTTACATCCATTTGAAATGATTTGAAATTTTTAGAACATGCGTAGGCTAGCAAAAAACGTATAGCCTCAAGTCGGGAAACATGAGCATAAGTTTCCTCATAGTCTACGCCCGCCACTAAGCGCGCTTTGTTCCTTGTTATAACTCTATTTTCGTCAAGCTTGTTCCTAAACACCCATTTGGTGTCAATTACTCGATGGCCTCGCAGAGGGGGGACAAGGTCCCAAACCTCATTTCTTTTAAATTGATTTAATTCCTCTTGCATAAAAACCAATGTTCATCGAGTAAGGCCTCTTTGGAGTTTTTAGGCTCAATATGAGAAACGAAAGAAAAGTGATAACAAAAGTTACTTAGCTTGGATCTCGTAGTTACTCCCTTTGATATGTCTCCGAGTATGTTGTCGATGGGATGGTCCTTAGAGGATTTACAAGCTAGAGGAAGGTCATCGTTGCTAATTGGATGATTCTCCCCAATCTTTTAAGGATTGTGATCTTCCTTCTCCTTCACTTTCACCGATTCAGGTTGATCAGTCCCTTTTTCAGTGTCTTTG
The DNA here is from genome assembly GCA_022829125.1 of Lathyrus tuberosus. Classification (NCBI taxonomy): domain Eukaryota; kingdom Viridiplantae; phylum Streptophyta; class Magnoliopsida; order Fabales; family Fabaceae; genus Lathyrus; species Lathyrus tuberosus. Next base: position 11,647,496 of record JALAZF010000101.1, on the reverse strand, counting down.
AGTATGTCTTCTGAAGATACACCTGTACCATGAAAAGAAATACCTTTTCTAACATTTTTCGGATAAGATTCATCAAAAGTAACATGTACGGATTCTTCAACAGTAAATAACCTTTTATTGTATATCCTATATGCCTTACTAGTTTGAGAGTATCCAAGAAAGATACCTTCATCTGCCTTTGAATCAAACTTACCAAGGTTCTCCTTACCATTATTTAACACAAAGCATTTACAACAAAAAACATGAAGATGTGATATGTTAGGCTTCTTTCCTTTCAAAAGCTCATAAGGAGTTTTGTTGAGAATAGGACGGATAAGCACCCTATTCAAAACATAACAAGGCGTACTAATAGCATCGGCCCAAAAGTATTTAGGAAGGCCACTCTTATTGATCATAGTTCTTACTAATTATTCCAAAATTTGATTTTTACGTTCAACTACTCCATTTTGTTGAGGAGTACGTGGTGCAGAAAAATTATGATCAATGTCATGCTTATCACAAAATTCTTCAAAGAGGTGGTTTTCAAATTCACCTCCATGATCGCTTCGGATTGTTACAATGCTTGTATTCAATTTATTTTGAGAGAGCTTGGCAAACTTCTCAAAATATAAAAAAGTATCACTCTTGCTAGCTAAGAAAATAGTCCAACAAAATCTAGAGTAGTCGTCTACAATCACAAAACTATATTAGTTACCACCCAAGCTTTTAATCCTAGATGGTCTAAAAAGGTCCATATAGAGGAGTTCAAGGGGTCTCGTTGTTAAAACAATATTTTTAGATTTAAACGAGATTCTTGTTTGCTTCCCCATTTGGCACGCAACACATAAGTGATCTTTTGAAAATTTAATTTTGGGTAAGCCGACTACTAGATCCTTAGAGACTACTTTATTTAGCAAATTGAAGATGACATGCGCTAAGCGCCTATGCCATGGCCACGGATCTTCACTTATGGTGACAAGACATTTAGTGCTTGTTAACGATACTTCACTCAATTCAAGCATATAGACATTGTTAACCCTTAGGCCTTTAAACACATCCTCCTTCTTATCATTATTTTCAATTATGCAGCAATCTTTTGAAAATTAAACTTTATAACCTTTGTCGCATAATTGACTAATGTTAATAAGGTTGTGTTTAAGACCCTCAACTAATAGCACATCTGAGATAGTAGTAGAAGAAGGATTACCTACACTACCTTTGCCGAGTATTGCCCATTTGTTGTTGTCACCGTAGGTCACAAATCCTTTCTTCGTTGCCACAAAGTCAATGAATAAGGAAATGTCTCCCGTCATGTGTCTTGAGCATCCACTATCGAGAATCCATCTTCTCTTCATAGACTCAAGACATTGTACCTACACAATCAAACAAGGGAAATAGGTACCCAATTTTTATTGGGTCCTTGGGTGTGAGTGAATCTTTGGTTGCATTTGGGCAACCATTGGAAAATGCCTTTAGGAACTAAGAATCTCCTAAAGTGGCATTTGGCAATGGTATGGCCCCTCTTGCAGCAATACAAGCAAGTAAGGTTAACATTGGTGTTACTTTTGCTAACTTGATCTCTAATCACATAAGTGTATTTTTGATAAGGATTATTCATGCTTTTTCTACAATGTGATCGATCAATACCAAAAGCGACTTTATGTTCTAAAGCCTTCTCTAGTTTGGCTTTAAGAGTTCTCACTTCTTTTTGCCAAATGTGACAAGTTTCACAACCCTAATTTAACCAAGTACCCTTGTCATCCTCAAATTTTACTTTTGTTGCTTCCACCATAGAGTTCTTAATAGCCTCTGATTCCTTTTCAAAATCTGAAATCTTTTTCTCTAAATGTGAGAAAATTTGTTTGTTTGAAGCTAAACGTTTAAAGGCTTCTTTAGCCTCATGGTGTAAAGTATCAAAAACATTTTGTAATTCAGAATGAGACATTTTATTAGAGTGTTTATACTTAGCATGTCTTACCTTCTTCTTCTTCTTTTGATGAGCGGAGAGACAAAGGTTGACGGATTCATCTTCATCACTTGAGCTATCTTCACTAGACGACTCACTATCACTTTCCCAAGCAATGTAAACTCTTCTAGGTTTGTCCAGTTTCTTTTGTTGATGATTCTTTTCTTTCCCTTTGTCTTTCTTCATCAATGGACAATCCGGCTTATAATGACCGACTATTCCATAATTGTAGCAAGAACCTTTTGATTTACCATTCTTGTTTCCTTCATTCTTAGAGGACTTTGTTTGTCGTCGAAAGTTGATGAGATTCTTGTCCGAATGTTGAGTTCCGTTTTTCCTTATGTAACGATTATATCGTCTCACAAACAGCCCCATATCTTCATTTGTATCTTCATCGTCATCACTCGATTCACTATCAATTAGCTCTTTTGCGGAGGACTTTGAGCTAGAAGCCTTTAGCGCTATAGACTTCTTGTCCGTATCTTTGGCTTTCTCTTTCTTTTACTTTTTCTCGTGTTGGTCGAGACTAATGAGCACTTGCTCATATTCCTCAAGCTTGCCAAATAAAGTTGTGATGTCCAAAGTCATGAGGTCATTGGCTTCCTTTATGGCCGTGACCTTTGGTTACCACTCCCTAGTAAGACACCTCAAAATTTTATTAGTAGCAACTTCATTAGAAACGGGTCTACCAAGTGAGTTTAACCGATTGATTAAATGAGTAAATTTCTTTTGCATTTCAGTAATGGGTTCACCATGTTTCATGTGAAAGAGATCAAACTCTTATGTCAAAGTGTTGATTCGAGCTAGTTTGACATCATTAGTTCTCTCATGAGCAACTTGCAATGCGTCCCACATAGCTTTAGCAGTAGTACAATGTGAAACTCTATAATATTCATCAACTCCTAAAGAGGATATGAGAATATTTCTAGCTTTCCAATAGTAGTTATACTTTTTCTAATCTTTTTCATTCCATTGTGCTTCCGGCTTAGGCACATCAACATTATCCTCATTGGTTATAGTGATTTCAATAGGACCATTTTGTATAACGTTACATACTTTTCTATAAATAGAATTGATATGCACGCGCATACAATCTTTTCAATAACTATAGTTTTCACCGTTAAAAACCGATGATCTATTGTACACCCCTTTTGGTTCGTTAGTCATTTTCTAAAAAATTATATGCGAAGCACTAGATGAACCGGTGCTCGTGATACCACTTGTTAGACGATGACAATGATCTAAAAGGCGGGTTGAATAGATCACTAATTTTTAAACGGAGATGACGCTTAAAAATGTTTTCAAAAATGTGTGGAAGCGGCTGTGGATTTAAATTGTCTAAACAAACCGTTATTGGTAAGATCAGACATGCGAAACCGAATGGAGTTAAATTCAATGAGAAAACGAATTAATACATTGCCAATTAATCAATACAAATAATGGCCACTTTATCTTAACCAGATTCCAATGAATTATAAAGAGTAAAATTAAATTGGCAATATCACAAACAGTTTGTGTGCGACCAATATGTCGAACACTTGGTGTGCACAACACCCCAAGTTGGATTTCCTATGAAATGATAGTGCAAAATTTTTCACAATTACAATCTAAGTGATTGTAATGAGTTTTCAAAACAGAATTTCAGCACTACACAACAATGGAAATTTATCGCACCGTTGATATCACATAAACATTAACAACGCAAATTAATGAGATAGGGAAAGAGAGAAGAACACCAAATTTGCTTAGGCAGTTCCCCTTTTGTTCTCGTGTCGGGTACATCTGCCCCAAATTCTAAACGTAGAATTGGGATATGTATTATCAATTTGCAAAGTCTGTACAAAAGAAGTAATAGTCACCACACACTCAAGCCTAATTGTTGAAGTTGATATTATTCCCTTCTCTCCCCTTGATTCGAGTCGAATCAAGTGCATTATACACTTCGAACAAACCTCTGGTTACCGCTACTTGTTTGAATGAACCCACCGTTCTTTAAACCTTTCACTCGGCTGATTTTGATTGCAAGACGTTCGACCCTAAATCTTTCTACACAATCCTCCGGTTACCGCTACTTGTTTGAACGAACCCATCGTTCTTCAAACCTTTCACTCGGCTGAATCTGTGAAGAAAAGATTTATGCAAAAACCCTCAAATCCTCAAGATCTTAGAGAACCAAACCCCAAAGGTTTTATTCAAGAAAACCCACTGAATTCTCAACCCAAACTAGATACACACAATCCTACGTTTGGACGTTATCACCTCGATAATGCAAAAGATCAACAAAAATGGTTATGTGTAATTGTTGAAGAATGCAATTGAGAGAATGAAGATGATGAGCAAAATCAGTGTATATTTTCACTTTTCTTGTTCTATATTTGTACAATAATGAAACAAATGAATATATATGAGACCAAGACAAAACAACTGAAATAACATCTTTTTGAAACACAAAGAATCAGAAAAATCAACTTAAGTAAGCGAGAGGTTGACCAAAGTAATATATGGGTCGACCTGAGCACACCCGAATACAAATATACGCAAAATTTTAAGCGATGCGTCAACTAAACCAGGCCAAGCATTGACGCAAGGGAACCACAAATAAAAGGATTATTTTCCTTATAATATGTATCGACCGCTGCACAGCTGTGGGTCGACGCATGGACACCCGATAACAACAATTTATTTCATCAACATCATGCGTCGACCTCCACATGTCTGTGAGTCGACGCAAGGACACCAGAATTCTACAAACACCTTTTTGTGAGTATTTTGGTCGACCTAAAACCCTTTTTGAGTTGACCTAAGGTATCCAACATGATCAAATACACAAATTTTACACACACACACACACACGCACACGCACACGCACACGCACACACACACACATGCACGCACACACACACACACACATATACACGCACACGTACACGCACACACATGCACACACACACATACACACACATATATATATATATATATATATATATATATATATATATATATATATATATATATATATATATATATATATGATCCTATATGCATAAACACACTTATGTGGATTACACCTTTCATTCAAAGCCATTATTGGATGATCGGTTCCTTTGCATTCAATGTCATTCTTGAATTTCATCTTTGTTCACAATCATCTGAAGCCATTATCAGATACTGTGATTATACCCTTCATTCAAAGCCATTATTGGACGTCTGGTTCCTTTACCATATGATGTTGTTCCGGATGGGTCCCTCTTTCTGATGTTCTTCTAGATCGAGTCTTTGTTCACATTCATCTAAAGCCATTATTAGATACTGTGATTATATATTTCATTCAAAGCTATTATTGCATGACTGGTTTCTTTGTGTCACATTCATCTAAAGCCATTATTAGATATTGTGATTGCACCTTTCATTCAAAGCCATTATTGGGGGTCTGGTTTCTTTACCTTGTTCACTTTCATCTGAAGCCATTATCAGATATTGTGAGTGTACCTTTCGTTCAAAGCCATTATTGGGCGACTAGTTTCTTTGTGTCCGATGCCTTCTCGAATTACATTATTTTGTCTCATTCTCATCTATTGCCTTCTCAGACATTGTGAGTTTACCTTTCATCCAAAAGTCGTTATTGGATGTTTGGTGCTTTTTTTCATCCAATGCCATTCTTGGATGATGTTTTCCAGATACTTCGGTTTGTTTCATTTCGTTTCTGACACAATTGTAACATTTTTCCCCTGTGGTACCCTTCCCCACAGGCTTCTCTGTCTTGCATTCATCTCATATCATACCATATCATATCATATCATATCATATCATATGTATTTGTGGCATCTTAGGGCCAAACATTGTGAATGTTTATATTTAAGTCTCTCCTATCTCGTCGAGACGAAGATTTCAATCTCCATATCTCCGGATAGAAGAAACTTAAATATGGGCATCTGTCATACCCTAATTTTTGACCATAAGATCCCACTTCTTTGTGCGTCATCCTGCATAGCATCTTCAGGTCATAGGTCTTGTCTACATGCTTTATCACTAACAGGTTCGTGCAGGAACACTTATTTCAAGTGGAGATGGTCTTGTTTCCACAGTTGAATACTTCAAGACGTGATCAATTGGTTATGATTCAGAGGTCCTGGGTTTTCTACCTCTCATTGCATTCAGAATTTCTCAGAAGTTTTAATATATACCCCAAGGAGAATTAGGGTTTTCTTGGTGTTGAACGTGGTTGCTGGAAATATAGTTGGAGTTTTCGTGGCAAATGATATTACAGGTTGTATCTCCTTGGTTTGTGTATCGGGTTCGTCATCATCCAAATCTTTCGTTGATTGTGCGAGCAATGAAAATTAAGTTTAATGCAAGGAATATTTTGGTCTTATTCATAAGGTGAAACCATGATTTGTTCCTTGGATTTCAAAAAGGGTTGGATTGGTGAATCTTAAGCAATATGCTTTGAAGTGATAACGTTTGAAAGATCTTTGAATGTTTGTACAAACTTCAAGTCCAAAGTTAAGTTATTCAAGTTGCAATATGTTTTCACTTTCAAGTTCAAGTATCCAAAGTGTGCATAATGCAAATTTTTAAAATTTCACTAAGTTACATTTGATGCAAGAGAAAAGCATACAAAGTCAATGCCTTGTTTCATTTACATCTTTGAGCTATGTACAAACTGGATGCAATATTCATGTTCTTTCATACAAATTTCCAAGTGACTCATATCAAGTTCAAAATACAAAATTCAAATTGATTCAAATCTCAAAGGTTACAAAGAGCATTTGAAGTTACAAAAGGTTAAATAAGTTCACTTTCAAATCAATTTTATATGTCTTTTTTCATTACAAACCAAAGTTCCCGAAAGATAAAAGATAAAAAAAAAACTGCCTTGTACTTGCTCCAAGTGATTTTCCGTCCTAGTTCCTAAATGGAAGAGAACTGCGCTGCAAATATCTTCTTCAATTTTTGCTCATGAGGCGGCTCTTTTGTGTGGTTATATTGGTCCTGTTTATGTTTTCAATACCATTTTCTCAATACCATACTAGACATTGTGTCCAAGCTTTCCTCACGACCAAATGTATTGCAAGTTTCAAAAGTTGGCAAATCAAAACCATCAGAATTAATTCATCTTTTTCCAAATGTTCAATCACCCATCTAAAATATAGCAAGCTGTGAAAGAGGAGCTAGAAGAGTTGCGTAAGGAGCATGCTTATTTAGTAATAGATAGAGATGAAGCTATTAAGAAAGCTGAGGAAACAGTTACAACATTTAAGAAAGTAGAAAAGTCAGTGGAAGATGACTATTGAATTAATTGCCACAAAAGAGTCATCAGAGACTACCTATGTCGCACCCTAAAGATGAGCTCCATTCAAGCCATTAGATGGAATTTGCAGGCGGGAATAAATATTGACGGTTGGATATGCTGCATCCACTCAAATAGCATAATACTTCAGAACGTCATATTGTCGTCACAGTCTTGGAAGAAGTTGCTCCGAGGTGAGAAAATGTCTCAATATGACGGCTACGGACAAGAAAGTCAGAAATGCCCAATTAATTTGAAAAGGAAATTGAGATCAGGAGTTATAACCAAATTTGGTATTGTCAAAATGTTTCCAACACAAATTCACATGGCATTCAATCATTTCCATAAAAGTTACAACATGTTCATCACCATCATCAAACACAATTCCACCAAAAATGAAAAAGCATTCATTATAAATGCTTGTCCAGACAAAATTAAGCCGTTTTCATCAATGATATCAGACAAGTTCAGACATGTTCAACCGGAAAAGGAATATTGCTTTAAAAGAAGAGGTTGATGAGAAAGAAAGAAAAATCTATCACACGTTCGCAACAGGTTTCAGTACGCTAGGAAGCATTCATGACATACATTAAAGCTCTAAACATATAATTTGAAAATGGAAGGTTTCATCACAATATTCATGGCAATCACATAGTATCAGACATGTTTGAATGGAAATGGAAGTAACATCATCACCATTAATCGCAGGTCATAATAAGAATATCTCATTTCCAAAACCAAAACCGACAGCTATCTCATGTATTCATTTCGAAATCGAAAATTTGATTTTTGCAAGGCCTATAAGAAGGGCACAAATACACAGTTTCCAGGGGGAAGAAATCCAAAAGAGTTCCATACACAAACATTTCACAGCGAAAATAATCAACAAAAAAAACACGCACCCGAAAATCTCGGAAAAAAAAGCTACGAATCACCAACTCACGGATTGAATCAAAACAACTACCACAAAGCCTCCACTTCGTGGACCTCCCTTCGTCCGTGCGTTGTTCTCGACGAAAAACTATTTCACTTATCTCCACAAGCTGCAAGAATACCTCGCCGTCGCAAACTCGCTTCAGACGTCGCACCGGGACCTTCCATTCTCGTTCAACCACCACCACGCGACAACTGTCTCGCCATCGCCGAAATTCATATCGCGAAGCTTCAAATACATCCGCACTCCTTCCGTTGACGCACTCCAACCTCAATCACACCAGCCTTCATCATCGCACAGCCACCGCGCCACCACGGACGCTTCGCTCCTGGCCGCTAGGTCGTCGTCTTTCAGGTAAGCCTTTCGATTCCTTTCGACTGCTCATGAGATTGTGAACTTTGATATGGTATAATGGTGAAATCGTGGTGAATCTGATTGGATTCCTTTTTTTTTTAGAAATATTGAAGAAGAAAGAACAGGGGAGGAAACGAGAGAGACGAAGTGATGGATTGAGTTTCTCAAACTTCTTCTATCATTGTTTTGTTATTTGGTCTGTTGCTGTTGTTGTTGGGTCCGCGTGGGCTTTAGTCCCACCGGCCCACATGTGTTTTTTTTTTCGTTTTGTTTTTTTATTTATAAATGTTATTGATTTGTGTTTTACTTTAATTTTTAGGTTTAATTATATTTTAAATCTTAATTAATTTAAACGGTTCCAATAAGACTTTTAGGTTAAAAGTTAATTTTTGATTTTAATTAAATATAGTTAGGATTAATCATTTAGTTATTTATTTTCTAGAATTTAATTAATCTTGATTAATTTTAGTTTAATTAGGTCGAGTGGAATGCAACTTAATATCTGGTTAATTCATAATTTAATCTTGATCATCCGGCTGTGATTGAGTCCCGATTTTTGATACCTATTCTCTTGCGCTTTTTGATTTGCCTGTTCATTTCAATTCTAAAGGAAAGTTTTTTTTTTCTCTGTTGACTACCATATCACAGTTTATTCTACATTTACAACCTTATCCATTTATCCAAGCCCTTTTTTTTTTAAAATAAACTCTCGATTCACATCGAGCCATTTTTTCCCTTGTAAGTCGATTGCTTTTTAAGCACCGCCATCAACCTTTAGGTCCTTCCCCTTAACAGATACCTTTGGCAAACAAACAAATAGATAACATAAATATTAACAAGAGGTTCCCGTAGAATACTACGGACGTTTAGGATGCTAATACCTTCCCTAGACGTAACCAACCCCCGAACCTTAGATCTCTTAGGTTTTTTTTCGTTCTTTAAACCTTTCCTTTGGATAAAATAAAGACCGGTGGTGAATTTCAAAAATTGTGATTCAAGTTAATCCAATAGCTTGACATCCAATTTTCACCGCGACAGAAATGGCGACTTCACTAGGGAATTTCGAGGGTTTCCCCTAACTTGTTTATATCCATGTTATTTATTTGCTTATTTGCCTATATATCTTTATATCTGTATATATATACCTGTTTTGCTTGGTTTTTCTGTGTGCAGGGTACTATTTGTGTGGTGAGACAAAGTCCTACACCCGGACTAGAGTAAAATTAAGATAGGAAAACGGTGAGACTTCAATGATACTTTGAGGGAGTCGATTCCTGAAAAAGTAAATTGAGACTTCACCACTCAGTGTAGGCCCTCTCGAATAAAATATTTGTCCAACGAGTTCATTCGTGAAGACGATATGGTTTCGATCTAAAGGCCCTCGGGACTGGGGACCGTAGTTACCTTTAACCCAACTTGGCCTATTAGGATGTAGTGCGGGGACTATGCGGGAGTCTATTTCTGCTATAGTCGCTACGCGATACTACACTCAGACGAGATTCTCTTGAGAATATTATTGATTACCAAGTGATTTGGAAAATCGATAATATCCGAAAGATGGATTGTAGACTCTGGGAACTTTGTAGAACCCGTTCGGCAGGTACAAATAAACCTCTAGTACATACCTTGGGAAGGGTAGACCATGGCTCCATGCTCGTGATCTTCAATCCTAGGCCTTTGTTTGCCTGTATATGTGTATACCTGTGCTTATGCATCCATTCATGCATTCATGCATAACCATTCGGTTTCAAGAAACTCAATTGTTCTTTCCCTTGCAAAATCAATAAAAAATCATGGATTATAAAATGAAACCTTTTTTCTGAAATGTTTGTAACCTACTTTTGAGTTCCTTGGAACCATTGCATCACATGGCGTATCATTTGCATCTTTGCATGCGTCCGTTTGTCCAGCAACTCATTCCCAGTTGTCTCTATCTTCCAGTGTTTCCTGTGAGTTGTCAAGCTGATTCCTCGACATCGATACCAGACTAGAGCTAACTACAGACGCATAATGGCAGAGCAAGAAGCACATAATGCTGAGATGCGAATGGAGATCGACGACCTTAAGTCAAGCATGGCAAAGCTCGCTGAGATGCTCCAAGTTTTGATTGCTAGAGGAGAGTAACCCCAAAGGAATGTCATCCAGGAAGTTTCAAGCGCTGACCCTTCACCGGTTCAAATGCCACCTTCCACTTGGCCAGAGTTTGGTTTACCTCCCAACTACTCTCCACCTCTTACATCTACTGCTATGATTGGTCAGACTTCTAGACCAGTGTTTCAAGCTCCTGTTTTCTCTGAGCCTAGACCTGTGGTTCATACTGTTGCCCAGACTACTCGACCTCCATTTGAGAACCCCCTCTATGAGTACAATGTTGTCAGTGCTCAGGGTGAAGACCATGAAGATTTTGTTGAACCCGCAATTGTCCGTGAACAGTTTCAGACCATAGACAAGAGACTCAAAGTCGTAGAGGGTACTGATTTCTTCAACATTGATGCAAAAAACATGGGTTTGGTTTCTGACCTTGTTATGCCTGCTAAGTTCAAGGCTATCGATTTTGTGAAGTACAAAGGTGATTCTTGTCCAAGAGCTCATTTGGTCATGTATACTCGAAAGATGGCTGCCCATGCCAAGAATCAGAAGTTGCTTATCCACTGTTTTCAAGATAGTCTGAGTGGAGCTTCTCTCAAATGGTATATGAATCTTGAACGGAACAACATTCACTGTTTCTAGGATCTTATTAATGCCTTCATGAAGCAATACAAGTATAACCTCGACATGGCTCCTGACCGCCGTCAGCTGCAAAACATGTCTCAGAAGGATAAAGAGTCTTTCAAGGAATATGCTCAGCGCTGGAGAGAGTTGGCTTCCCAAGTTGAACCTCCTTTGGCAGAGAAAGAATTAACTGGACTATTTATGGACACCTTGTCTCTATTCTACTGGGAGAAGATGATTGGTAGTGTTTCATCCAGCTTCACTGATTTGGTTACTATTGGTCAGAGACTCGAGGAAGGACTTAAGAATGGTAAAGTATCCAAAGCTGCTGAATCTTCTAATGGAGCGAAGAAATCCTATGGGAACTTCCAGAAGAAGAGAGAAGATCAGACCAATGCTATTATGTTTGAAACCAGAAGGTCTCGTCCTCAACCCCAGTATGTTGATCACTCCGCTGTTGCTACTGTTACTCCTGTTGTTGCTGCTCCACGACCAGCTCAAGCTCCTCAACGTCCAGCTGTTGGACAAAATCAGTACCGTAATAGGAATAATTTTGATCCTATTCCAATGACATACACTGAACTTTATCCTGGGCTAGTTCAGAAAGGTTTGATTACTACAAGGCCTTTGCCTCCTCCTCCAAATCCTCTTCCAGCCGGCTATAGGGCTAATCTTCATTGTGAATTCCATCAAGGTGGTGCAGGTCATAATTTAGAAGGTTGCTTTGCGTTGAAGGCTAGAGTACAAGAGCCAATCAGAATTGGTATTCTCTCCTTTCGTGACACCAATCCAAATATCAAGAACAATCCTTCGCCAGAGCACGCTAAGTGAGGCTTCAGCTGACTTCAACAGGCTTCAGTGTTTCAAACAGGACATCTCACTCTTGTTTCTGATTAGTCACTAGACTTTTGTTTCTTATTGTTTGCATTTTTCTTATTTGTATTAGCTGTTTGCTCTTGATTTATGTTTGTACTTTCATAATTAATAAAATGAGCATTGCAACTTTTGGATTCAATTCATTTGTGTTTGCTATTTACATCTTTATGCTTTTCTTTTCAAAAAAATAAAAACAAAAAAAAACACAAAAAAACAAAAAATATATTATCGCTTTTCCGCTTTCTCTTGATTATGCAAAGACTGGAGGGAGGATGATGAAAACATTATACTCATACTTGTTGTTGGTATGCTTTCAAATAAAAACTTTGCTGAAGATGTAAGGCATTGTTTCAATTCCCAAACACTGGAGAAATAAGGAAGATAATCCCTCGTCAACCCCTTTGAGCCTTGAAGTAGGAGTTCCTTTTCTTTACAAATAAAAACCTGCAATCTTAACCTGGGGCAGGGTAGTTCTCAGTTAACTGGATTGTGCATTCAAATACAAGAGTTTCATGCTAGACATCTTTCAACAAAAAGGTTGCATTCTCAATTTTTCCTTCGTACGCAACAAGCGAGTGTCGAAGATGTCTTTCAAGTCAAAAGTCGATGATGGTTCGCCGTAATCATTAAGCCAAGCAGTCACTTTCTTAAAAAAAAAAAAGATAAAAAAATCAAAAAAGGAAAAAGCCCGCTAAGTCGAAACCTGTGAAGGAGGCTTAGGCAAAAATTGGGGCATCCCGCTGACTATAAGATTCACAAAAAACAGTTCAGGCAAAAGTTAGGGTTAATAAAAATGAGACCATGAGAGTCCTCAATGAAAAAAACAACCAATAGTTATAAGGAAGTAGTGACTGTCACCTCAAAAGTCCCTTAACTTCTGAACCATCATCATTATCATCAGTACAATTCCTAACTTATGGGAACCTGAGTGCATATTCTAAATTAACTGAGCATAGGACTGGAGATCATCACGAAGATTGGGTGGGTACAAATAAACTTTGAGCCTTTATCCTTTGTTTCTTAAACCGTGAACCATGCCACGTTATAACCCTCAAAAGACCTAATTGAAGCAAGGTTATTTTGAAAGCATACTACAACGAGGTTGCGTAAACTGACTCCTAAAGATCTTTGCATTTCACTTTTAAAAGTCTTGAACCACCGTGTTATGACCAGTGACCCTATTGTTTTACCTCTTTCCAAAAATGATTTTGATTTCAAAAGTTGCATGAACTTTGCATTTACTATGTTTGTATGAACACTTTTGTTTGCAATCTGGCTTCCGCTTAAGGAATTTTCAAACATTTGAGAAACTTGGTCAGTGATTCAATCAGGGGCAAGTTCCTGCCAGATCCTATTGAGAATTAGTTCAAGATTTGTTGTTCAGGGGCAAGTCCTTCTCAGAATTGGTTTATCCAGAAGATTATTCAAGACTCAGACTGGGCAAGATTTCCAAGAGCACAGTGAAACAGTCATTTCCAACATCAATCCACCTGAAGCAATGATCATTTCATCTACAACAGTCAGCTAATCTGGGGCAGTTTACTTGAAGAATACCCAAGCAGCTCTTCGTCCTTCCTACAAGGATCATCAAATCGATACAATTTACCAGTGTGGCAGAGATTATGCAGTAGCATCTTTAGTTCCAAAGCAGAATGACAGTGATCTCTGTGTTGAGGAATCAGTATTCCAGTTTTGTCTCTCCACAAAAGAGTCGATCTGTGTCATCTACATTACATTTTTCATATACATATGCATAGCAAAAGTGTCACCCCTTTTGCACTCATTTGCATTCTCCATAGGTCGTGTTGTTATTCACGTCTTACCTTGTGGTCAAAGTCCAACTTACTTGGCACCTACCAAACAGATATTGTCACATCTATCCAATGCTTTCTTAAGTACATCTTTATTCATATTCGTTCAATGCTTTCTGGGACGTTGTGGTTTCTTTGTCCAATGCTTTCTTAGATCTCACCTTTTTACCTCACATTCATCTAAAGCCATTATTAGATACTGTGATTATACCTCTCATCCAAATCCATTATTGGATGACTGGTTTCTCTACCTTGTTCACTTTGTCTAAAGCCATTATTAGATATTGTGATTGTACCTTTCATTCAAAGCCATTATTGAATGTCTGGTTTCTTTACATTCAATGCCATTCTTGAATGTAGTCTTTGTTCACATTCATCTAAAGCCATTATTAGATATCGTGATTACACCTTTCATCCAAAGCCATTATTGGATGTCTGGTTTCTTTACCATCTGATGTTTTTCTGGATGTACCCTTCCTTCTGATGTTCTTCCAGATCGAGTCTTTGTTCACTTATCTAAAGCCACTATTAGATACTGTGATTACACCTTTCATTCAAAGCCATTATTGGATGATCGGTTCCTTTGCATTCAATGTCATTCTTGAATGTCATCTTTGTTCACAATCATCTGAAGCCATTATCAGATACTGTGATTATACCCTTCATTCAAAGCCATTATTGGACGTCTGGTTCCTTTACCATCTGATGTTGTTTCGGATGGGTCCCTCTTTCTGATGTTCTTCCAGATCGAGTCTTTGTTCACATTCATCTAAAGCCATTATTAGATACTGTGATTATACATTTCATTCAAAGCTATTATTGGATAACTGGTTTCTTTGTGTCACATTCATCTAAAGCCATTATTAGATATTGTGATTGCACCTTTCATTCAAAGCCATTATTGGATGTCTGGTTTCTTTACCTTGTTCACTTTCATCTGAAGCCATTATCAGATATTGTGAGTGTACCTTTCGTTCAAAGCCATTATTGGGCGACTGGTTTCTTTATGTCCGATGCCTTCTCGAATTACATTATTTTGTCTCATTCTCATCTGTTGCCTTCTCAGACATTGTGAGTTTACCTTTCATCCAAAAGTCGTTATTGGATGTTTGGTGCTTTTTTACATCCAATGCCATTCTTGGATGATGTTTTCCAGATACTTCGGTTTGTTTCATTTCGTTTCTGACACAATTGTAACATTTTTCCCCTGTGGTACCCTTCCCCACAGGCTTCTCTGTCTTGCATTCATCTCATATCATACCATATCATATCATATCATATCATATCATATCATATCATATCATATCATATCATATCATATCATATCATATGTATTTGTGGCATCTTAGGGCAAAAAATTGTGCATGTTTATATTTAAGTCTCTCCTATCTCGTCGAGACGAAGATTTTAATCTCCATATCTCCGGATAGAAGAAACTTAAATAGGGGCATCTGTCATACCCTAATTTTTGACCATAAGATCCCACTTCTTTGTGCGTCATCCTGCATAGCATCTTCAGGTCATAGGTCTTGTCTACATGCTTTATCACTAACGGGTTCGTGCAGGAACACTGATTTCAAGTGGAGATGGTCTTGTTTCCACAGTTGAATACTTCAAGACGTGATCAATTGGTTATGATTCAGAGGTCCTGGGGTTTTCTACCGCTCATTGCATTCAGAATTTCTCAGAAGTTTTAATATATACCCCGAGGAGAATTAGGGTTTTCTTGGTGTTGAACGTGGTTACTGGAAATATAGTTGGAGTTTTCGTGGCAAATGATATTACAGGTTGTATCTCCTTGGTTTGTGTATCGGGTTCGTCATCATCCAAATCTTTCGTTGATTGTGCGAGCAATGAAAATTAAGTTTAATGCAAGGAAGATTTTGGTCTTATTCATAAGGTGAAACCATGATTTGTTCCTTGGATTTCAAAAAGGGTTGGATTGGTGAATCTTAAGCAATATGCTTTGAAGTGATAAAGTTTGAAAGATCTTTGAATGTTTGTACAAACTTCAAGTCCAAAGTTAAGTTATTCAAGTTGCAATATGTTTTCACTTTCAAGTTCAAGTATCCAAAGTGTGCATGATGCAAATTTTTAAAATTTCACTAAGTTACATTTGATGCAAGAGAAAAGTATACAAAGTCAATGCCTTGTTTCATTTACATCTTTGAGCTATGTACAAACTGGATGCAATATTCATGTTCTTTCATACAAATTTCCAAGTGACTCATATCAAGTTCAAAATACAAAATTCAAATTGATTCAAATCTCAAAGGTTACAAAGAGCATTCGAAGTTACAAAAGGTTAAATAAGTTCACTTTCAAATCAATTTTATATGTCTTTTTTCATTACAAACCAAAGTTCCCGAAAGATAAAAGATAAAAAAAAAACTGCCTTGTACTTGCTCCAAGTGATTTTCCGTCCTAGTTCCTAAATGGAAGAGAACTGCGCTGCAAATATCTTCTTCAACTTTTGCTCATGAGGCGCTCTTTTGTGTGGTTATATTGGTCCTGTTTATGTTTTCAATACCATTTTCTCAATACCATACTAGACATTGTCTCCAAGCTTTCCTCACGGCCAAATGTATTACAAGTTTCAAAAGTTGGCAAATCAAAACCATCAGAATTAATTCATCTTTTTCCAAATGTTCAATCACGCATCTAAAATATAGCAAGCTGTGAAAGAGGAGCTAGAAGCGTTGCGTAAGGAGCATGCTTCTTTAGTAATAGATAGAGATGAAGCTATTAAGAAAGCTGGGAAACAGTTACAACATTTAAGAAAGCAGAAAAGTCAGTGGAAGATGACTATTGAATTAATTGCCACAAAAGAGTCATCAGAGACTACCTATGCCGCACCCTAAAGATGAGCTCCATTCAAGCCATTAGATGGAATTTGCAAGCGGGAATAAATATTGAGGGTTGGATATGCTGCATCCACTAAGACAGCATAATACTTCAGAACGTCATCTTGTCGTCACAGTCTTGGAAGAAGTTGCTCCGAGGTGAGAAAATGTCTCAATATGACGGCTACGGACAAGAAAGTCAGAAATGCCCAATTAATCTGAAAAGGAAATTGAGATCAGGAGTTATAACCAAATTCGGTATTGTCAAAATGTTTCCAACACAAATTCACATGGCATTCAATCATTTCCATAAAAGTTACAACATGTTCATCACCATCATCAAACACAATTCCACCAAAAATGAAAAAGCATTCATTATAAATGCTTGTCCAGACAAAATCAAGCCGTTGTCATCAATGATATCAGACAAGTTCAGACATGTTCAACCGGAAAGGGAATATTGCTTTAAAAGAAGAGGTTGATAAGAAAGTAAGAAAAATCTATCACACGTTCGCAGCAAGTTTTAGTATGCTAGGAAGCATTCATGACATACATTAAAGCTCTAAACATATAATTTCAAAATGGCAGGTTTCATCACAATATTCATGGCAATCACATAGTATCAGACATGTTTGAATGGAAATGGAAGTAACATCATCACCATTAATCGCAGGTCATAATAAGAATATCTCCTTTCCAAAACCAAAACCGACAGCTATCTCATGTATTCATTTCGAAATCAGAAATTTGATTTTTGCAAGGCCTATAAGAAGGG
Organism: Lathyrus tuberosus; assembly: GCA_022829125.1. Taxonomy (NCBI): domain Eukaryota; kingdom Viridiplantae; phylum Streptophyta; class Magnoliopsida; order Fabales; family Fabaceae; genus Lathyrus; species Lathyrus tuberosus. The sequence continues at coordinate 11,629,956 of JALAZF010000101.1, read as the reverse complement.
CACAAATACACGGTTTCCAGGGGGAAGAAATCCAAAAGAGTTCCATACACAAACATTTCACAGCGAAAATAATCAACAAAAAAAACACGCACCCGAAAATCTCAGAAAAAAAAGCTACGAATCACCAACTCACGGATTGAATCAAAACAACTACCACAAAGCCTCCACTTCGCGGACCTCCCTTCGTCCGTGCGTTGTTCTCGACGAAAAACTATTTCACTTATCTCCACAAGCTGCAAGAATACCTCGCCGTCGCAAACTCGCTTCAGACGTCGCACCGGGACCTTCCATTCTCGTTCAACCACCACCACGCGACAACTGTCTCGCCATCGCCGAAATTCATATCGCGAAGCTTCAAATACATCTGCACTCCTTCCATTGACGCACTCCAACCTCAATTGTACCAGCCTTCATCATCGCACAGCCATCGCGCCACCACGGACGCTTCGCTCCTGGCCGCTAGGTCGTCGTCTTTCAGGTAAGCCTTTCGATTCCTTTCGACTGCTCATGAGATTGTGAACTTTGATATGGTATAATGGTGAAATCGTGGTGAATCTGATTGGATTCCTTTTTTTTTTAGAAATATTGAAGAAGAAAGAACAGGGGAGGAAACGAGAGAGACGAAGTGATGGATTGAGTTTCTCAAACTTCTTCTATCATTGTTTTGTTATTTGGTCTGTTGTTGTTGTTGTTGGGTCCGCGTGGGCTTTAGTCCCACCGGCCCACATGTGTTTTTTTTTTTTCGTTTTGTTTTTTTATTTATAAATGTTATTGATTTGTGTTTTACTTTAATTTTTAGTTTTAATTATATTTTAAATCTTAATTAATTTAAGCGGTTCCAATAAGACTTTTAGGTTAAAAGTTAATTTTTTATTTTAATTAAATATAGTTAGGATTAATCATTTAGTTATTTATTTTCTAGAATTTAATTAATCTTGATTAATTTTAGTTTAATTAGGTCGAGTGGAATGAAACTTAATATCGGGTTAATTCATAATTTAATCTTGATCATCCGGCTGTGATTGAGTCTCGATTTTTGATACCTATTCTCTTGCGCTTTTTGATTTGCCTGTTCATTTCAATTCCAAAGGAAAGTTTTTTTTTTCTCTGTTGACTACCATTTCACAGTTTATTCTACATTTACAACCTTATCCATTTATCCAAGCCCTTTTTTTTTTAAATAAACTCTCGATTCACATCGAGCCATTTTTTCCCCTTGTAAGTCGATTGCTTTTTAAGCACCGCCATCAACCTTTAGGTCCTTCCCCTTAACAGATACCTTTGGCAAACAAACAAATAGATAACATAAATATTAACAAGAGGTTCCCGTAGAATACTACAGACGTTTAGGATGCTAATACCTTCCCTAGACGTAACCAACCCCCGAACCTTAGATCTCTTAGGTTTTTTTCGTTCTTTAAACCTTTCCTATGGATAAAATAAAGATCGGTGGTGAATTTCAAAAATTGTGATTCAAGTTAATCCAATAGCTTGACATCCGATTCTCACCGCGACAGTATGTAACTATATACTTATTTAGCCAAGGGATTATTTACTTATTTTTACCAATTTTCTTCTGCAAGAAAGATGTTCAAAGCGCCCTAGATAAAAGAAAGGAGTGTCTAGCCAAGAGGAAGGTTGAACGCTCAAGGCTGGCAAGACAATCCTCAGTGTCGCCCATATAACTTGCTTGTCAAAACTGCCAAACGAAAACTTGTAGGCGAAATTCCTCCTTAGCCTCAAACCTATAAGGCCTAAAAATCCCAGAAGTGGGGGAATTGATTCCTCCCATGCACCCAATGGTAAAGGGGTTCAAACCAGTGTTGCTAACAGGGCGGGTACCCCTACATCATCTCCGAGGAGGAACTCACCCACTAAGTCCTCTATGTGGAATGATCTTAAATTTAACGCCATTTATTTTACTTGCTCCTGCCTCCCATTCCTTGAAAATTTTCCTGGTGATTATAAGGCAATCTATAATAAGCATTCCCTTAAGTTATCTGATCTTAATGAGAACCATCTGCTAATGGTTCTTTTGATGAAGCGTGTTGATAGTTAAAAGCACGCTCATTCTAAAACTGAGCTAAAGACAAATCTCACAGTCTATCAAGGTGAATTGGCCAAAGACCAGAAGATTTCAGAGGGCTTGCAGAAGAAGAAATAGACCCTGATAAACAAATTTTAGGAAGTGTAGGCCAAGGCTAAGGAGTTTGACGCCACAGAACAAAGTCTTCGAGAATATTTGGATCAAGCGCTCAGCTCTCTGAGGAAACTAAAGAAGGATGGTTATGTAGTCAAATATGATCTTATAGAGACCTCTGACATCTATTTCGAGAGGTCAATAAGCAAATGATTTTTTTTCATCTTAGGCTAGATTTGAGTGGTTTGGATGTGTTCAAAGTTATTCATGGCTGCCAATTAGTGGACGATACAGATGACTTTTCTCCAATTGAGCATGTCGCATCTCATGTTAAGGATACCTAAATGAGCATGAGGGAGATATGGCGAAGGAAGACACTAATCCGGAGGCGACTCACTGAGGAGACGTCCCAAAGGAAAAGTAGGCTCCCTAAGAAGGTCAATGAGTTGGAGACTCTTTCTTATTTCTTTATGGTTTTGCAATCATTGAAGGTTCAAGAAACACAAGAAATGAGGGGTATGAATTAGGTTTCAAGTATGATAGATTTTTCGCGACCCAAAACAAAAGCTTAAAATAATGAAATCAATGATAAAAAAACTCAAGGATTTTCATCCTAGTTCACCATTAACTAGGCTACCTCCAATCCACTCATCAAAGTGATTTCGCCTTAGAAAAGGACATTATCCACTAATCAACTAATTACAACATCAATGACAACCTATCACTGATTTCTTCAGTATTCTGACCTAAGTGGTCACCTAAGAAATCTAATTGTCATTGACTCCATAAGATCTTGACCAACCTGGTTTCTTAAGGAGATTTAATCCTTAATAACAATGTGTTACTGACTTCTCAAGAGCCTAACTAACCTGGTGTTACACTTGGATTTTCAGCTACTTGAAAGTCAACAAAGAATGTCAATGAAAAGACATTTACTATGAGCATTAATGAAGTATCTTTAAAGAAGAATTAATGGTAAGGCATCAATAGACCAACGACAAGGGGTCGACCGATCCGTCGACGCAACGAGACATGGTTTGGAAGACTCTCAGGGACAAATCCCCAAGACCTAACTCATTGGGAGACGTGTCTAAAATATCGAAAATGGCAGTCGATAAAAACATGTATAGAATCTCAAGAAGGACAATTGACAGAAGCCCTCATTCCAAAAAGGGCCATTCGGCTGAACAAAAATTTACAAGTCTTGGGGGCCTTGATAGAAACAGTTGAGCGAGAAATATGTAGTGTTTGCGTCCACCCTTTTTTCTTAGTCTTTTCGCTTTCTTAAACTGAACATTGTACTTTTTCTTTTGCTTTGTGTAATGTTATTTATTGCATTTTACCTTATTATTTATCACAACTTGACTTCATTTAAAGTTTTTTGCTACACTGCATTCAATTCACACGCACGTGTGTTCGTACAAATTATTTTCAAAAATTGCTTTGGATATTTTTCGAGTTAATCTCATAAACTTCCAAACTCGAGATTGTTTACCAAAAACATCGCTAAACAAATTGGCACGCCTAGTGGGACCCTTTTGTGCGAATATTTTTGCAGAAAAGTAATGTCTTACGTTTTATTTTTCATGTCTCCTGTTTCTGTTGTCTTTTGTGTTGTATGCACTTGAGAAGTGTTAAGTCTTTCCAATATGTCTTGAAAAACCTAAACCCTTTCCCAAAGTAATACTCTAAACTCATGAGGACAATCGGCGGTTATAAGTGCCGGCAGTTATATGGCTCTAACCTCAATCGAGGAGATGCCTACTGTCATAAGCCAAGAAGTGGCGTATTCTATACTGCCAGGTATGGGGATTTCATCACCACAAGCGTCAACCGCACCAATATTTTCTAGGGAATTACGGAATTTAAGAGACTAGGGGCCTTCATATATTGACTTCTCGTTGCCTCAAAAGGAACAATTGTATGACATGCCAACTGCAATGATGGCAAGCCTACACCCTAGTACGATAATGTATTCAAAGAACATGATGGAAATGGCATCACCATTTTATCTATATTTGGCCTCAGCGTCCACTATTGGTAACTTTGGCCGACTAAGACAACTTCTAGGGAGTATGGGGTATTTCCCTTCACAAGATGCTTTGTCCTTAACCAATAACTCTCTCCAAATTATGAGACAGATAATGGATGAAAGTAACCAAGATATGGTTCACACGATCATACAACCGATAAGAAATATGTTTACCCCACTTATAGAGAACACAACTAGGAGTTATCAACAGTTAACCCACCAAATGGGTAGGATTGCTGATTTTTTTAGGGCACCACCAACGCCACCAAATGTAGTGCCTAACATTCCTCAGGTGGATAATCCCCTAGAAAATAGGATTGTCGAAAATAATCGAAGGCCATAAAGCCTCGACATGGTCCTAGTTCAATGTAACCAAGATGCTGACCAAATCCTGAGGCAATCCCGACAAGACAACATAAGGGTATACGATAATATCACCAACGCCGTCAAACGTGTTTTGGTCCAGAATGGCCTTAATGCAAGTCTCCATAGACCAAACTATATATCCTCGTTGTCTGAGTATGTAAGGGAAACCAAATTTACTAGGGGCTGGAAAGTCCCAAAATTCACCAAGTTCACTGGCGACATTAGTGAGTCCATCGTCGAACACGTCGCCCAGTATCAGACAGAGGCTGGTGATTTAGCCAATAATGAGAACCTTAAAATCAAGTATTTTCCAAACTCATTGACAAAGAACGCTTTAACATGGTTCACCACCCTTCCCCGAAATTCCATTTTTACGTGGGCCTAACTAGAGAGGACAATTCACGAGCAATTATACACTGGGCAATGTAAGATTAGCCTCAAGGAATTAGCTAGCATGAAGAAGAAGGTGGCTTAAAGCATTGACGATTACCTCAATAGGTTTAGAACCTTGAAAGCTAGATGTTTCACGCAAGTGCCAGAACATGAGTTAGTTGAACTGGCAGTAAGGGGTCTCGACTACTCCATTAGGAAGAAGTTAGACACAGAATACTTGAGAGATGTGGCCCAGTTAACCAATAGAGTTTGATAAGTCGAGCGGTTAAAGGCTGAAAAAGCTAGAACTTCCAAGTTCAGTAAAAAGAAAGTAGCTTATGTTGAAGTCGACAACATAGAATACTCATCTGACTTAAAGTAAGAGTATTTGGACAGAATGAGGTCAATGTGGCTGAACTAAAGCCTGAGCCTCCCTATATATGCAAGCAGCTAAAACGCTCAAACGGGAAGAATCTCGTAGATCACAAAAAAGAAAAAATTGTTGCTAGAACATATACCTTCGACGTTACTACGTGTGATGAAATCTTTGATATGTTAGTTGCTGACAGACAAATCGTTTTTCCTAAAGGGACTAAATTCCCACCATTGGAACAAAGAAAGAAAAAATGTTTTTGTAAATTTCATAACTTTTGGATCATAACACTTCTCAATGTGTAATTTTTTTGGACTTGGTGCAAAATGCTCTCAAGGATAGCAGACTCAAGTTTACTGACAAGAAGAAACCATGCCCAGAAGGGGAAACTGAAACAAAAGGTGAAGTGAGGGGGATTAAGTCTTCGATCTTTCTCCTCAATTGCTTGGCGCGAGTTCTCTTACTCGTGTGTGAATAATTGTCACCACTAAAACATCTAATGCATCAAACTCTCTTTTTTCTCGCCCCGTGTGATCGAAACCCTTAAAAACACTCTCAAATCAAATTCTCTTTTCTCAATCAAAATCTTTAACACACTTAATATATATTCAAACACTATTTTCATTAAAGGTGAAGTGAGGGGGATTGAGTCTTCGATCTTTCTCCTCAATTGTTTGGGTGCGAGTTCTCTTACTCGTGTGTGGATAATTGTCACCTCTAAAAAACACAAACCAACCAACCTTAGTCCAATGAACTACGGATGCTCTGATTCTTCATTCTTTCGAATGAAAATACGTAGGCACAAAGGCCCCAATCCTTGGCGAGCACCCTAGTAAAAATTCACCCATTTCCCCTTAGAAAACTAAATCCTTTTACCTTTACATTTTCACTTTATTCCCTTAGAAGAAAACAAACAGTCTTAGCTAACATTCCTCACGAATCGAATTAAGAGGTTCCCGTTGAGTACAACAGATGTTAGGGGGTGCTAATACCTCTCCCTTGCATAATCGACTCCCGAACCTAGAACTTGATTGTGATGACCATGTTCTTTCCCTAAAGATTTTCTCGATATTTTCCTACTCCTTCTTGGAGTGAATAAAGTTTGGTGGCGACTCTGTTTTCCGCGACCATTCGTGAAAGATCGTGCTTTTTTTTAGGTACGACACATAATATATAAGGAACAAATGCAGTGTAGAAGTACCTCTCTAGCGGCCGGATTTAGATTGGAAGAGGTAGACTCACGATCGAGAGTAGGGTTGTTCCTGCTTCTTCTTTTCCCCTACAATAGGGTGCCTTCAAACTTTATCCCGTCGTTCAAGTCTAAGGTAAGCACAGGCTCAATCCTGAACCTCACCTCAGCATTCTCCTCCATACAGTCAGGGTTCTCGGGTGGCACAACCTCAAAACCCGCTGAACATCGCCCCACTTCAGGATGTGTAAAATGTGTTTCCTTAGGGATCCCGAACCTAGGAGGTAAAGCGTGAGGCAAACCAGAGACTTCATCCTCATTGAAAATCTCATATTCTCCCTGATCAGACATACCTATGATAAAAAAAAAAGTAGAGTTTAAAAAATTGACTAATGTTAGAGAAAAACACAATAAAACCATACACATGAGTCCTGACGAAAAACAAAGGCGTACGAGATGCATAGCGCTATAAGCGTTGGTTCTGCTGCTGACTCATAGTAAGATCGCCACCAGTTCTCGAATCTTTTCGTACAGTAGAAAGAGAGCGAAAACTTAAAATATGGCGAGTATAATGGTTTATTCTTGAAAGTGTTGAGGCATTTGGCCAAACTCTCCTTAGAAGCGTCATCCTTGGAGATGAACATGCAGTCTTATGAAGGAACAATAGACTTAGGAAGGAGATTACTCAGGCCAAATTGCTTGGATACCAGGTTGGGCTGATACGTAACCAGTCTTGTACTGCTTGCCCCAATGGTAAGTCTCGTCCATAGAGGAGCAGGCCGAAAACACTCCATCAAGACACTGCAGATGTCTTTTTCCCCCCTCAGTATTTGAACTGAGAAAAGGTTCATGAAACCACGTCGGACCACATTGTCGAGCAGAAAATGGTGCCATGGTTGAGACAAATGCTTTACTTTTGTAAAACATAGAGACATACTTCTCAAGTGTTTCTTGCAACACAACCTTGCCATCCTCAGGAGTGATGAAGTTGGTTAATAAAGGTCCAGATATTAAAAATAATCTTTACTAGTAAAATAAAGTTGGTTAATACAATGTAAAAAGTTGGTTAATGAAGTTATGAACTTGGTTAATAAACGTCCAGGTGTAAAAATAATTTTTAGTAGTAAAATAAAGTTGGTTAATGCAATGTAAAAAGTTCTAAACGTCCAGATGTAAAAAATAATTTTTAGTCGAAATTTTTTTTTTGAATTAAAAAAAAAGTATTATTATAATATTTCACTGTTCACCGTATTAGTGAACAATGAAATACAGTGTAGGTGTAGGGGAATGGTGTCAAAATAACATTTCGTAATTCGACTAATAGGATGGCTTTTTTAGTGACATACTCAATTCTTACTACTAACATAACATAGTATTACTTTATTTAAAATAAATTAATTAAAATTTTGAACTTTTTAGCATTTTAATTTTTAATATAAAGAATAGGCATGTTAGTTAAAAAGATGAAATGTGTTAAAATCACTTCAAAAAATTGGACAGTAATATAATACATCACAATGTATTTTAGAGCTAAAAAAATATAAATATTGATCTAACTGAAATCATCGTACAATGTTTTGGTGCAACTAAGACGGTTCGCCGATAAATGGAGAAGTACCCGTAAAAAGATTAGCACTCAGTTGCTAAAGTCAATAAGACATTGAAGTGGAATTTTAGAAGTGTGTAATAATCTATATTTGAGCATGACTCAGAGTTACGCTTATATATATGAGAGATTATTATAACTATCTATATGTTATCTAGCATGAAACACATGTGATCGTTGGATGATGATCTAGTGGCTCTAAGTAAAAGGGGAGATTTGCTTCTACGCAGTGATGTGTGAGGCATGTCCACTTGTGTGGTAGTGCAACAAACTCCTTAAGAAGATAAGTCTAAGTGAATTGGGACGGTCTTGTGGGCCTTGGGGGCAGTCCAGAATAGTTTCTTGCAAGTCATTATTGTCAACCATGAAGCAAGGGTTATTGATATAAGGGTATATAAGGTCCCAATAGTCTGAACTATAGTGATTTATGTACTTGTTAAAAGTATAATATGTGACAACCTCTAGTGATTAAGGGTTGTTAAAGGCTTTAAGGTATGTTGTGGGATTAAGAGCTAGCTCACATAAGGGGTGAGAAGTATTGTGTGTATGGTTTTTTATGTGAGTATGAGATTATCCTTCTCACCATTAATATTGAGGTATTTATAGCAGTGTTGGACCTGGATCTTAAACTCCTTGAAAATAGCAGCAATCAATGTGAGGATGCAGAAGTGGACGGTCACTCCACTATTATTGTGGAGAATGTAGTTAAATGCCTTCTTCCACACTGTTACAAAATATGGCCACATCATTCTCCATTTTCCCCCATTGTGCGACTCCTCCATGAGAAAGGTGATGTATTCAATATAAGGGTGACACGTCTAATAAATGGGTGATTGATCCAGTAGACAAGAAATCGATGGAGCTTTATGGCGAGACAAGGCATCATTTGCCTCACTTGTCGCCTCTCATGGCCCCCTACGAACATACCAATACGCAGTCCCTCAAGCACGAGGGCTTGGAAAAGGCGAAGTGATTTATTTTTTTCTTTCTTGTCTGAATGCCCTTAAGTGTGAGGCGACTCCTTTATGGAAAGGCAAGTCATTCACGTGTAAAGTGAATTCCATATATAAGCGACTCTAGCATACGTCTCCAAATGTCACTAAGGTGATATCAGTTAGGGAAATCCCTAAACGGTTATTAGGAGAGAAAAAACGTGTGAGGCATTTAATGTTAACAATTCTTATTTATCCTTGGGACGTCAAAAAGGACTTACTCTTTCACACTGGTCAATAACGTGCTTAGCCCTTTCATGTTTGATGGGAAACTTAGGAAGCTCGTGATTACCCTTCACTTCCCAACTCTATTAAAGGGAGTCACCCTTAAACCTCTCTCATTTTCACATACATTTTTGATGAATCCTTCAAAAGTTCATTCTATCTTCTCCAACAACTCTTGCGAGTTCAAGCTTATCCTTTTTACAGGTACCGGTTGAACTTCTTTTTTCCCCTTTTCCTTTATGGAGATAAAGAGGGATTTATATGAGAAATGGCAACTAGATAGAGCCCTCAACTCACGATGAGTGCATAGCCTTATGAAACCATTGTTATGGGAATGATATGCGTCCCGACGGGACAATCGACTATAAATTAGTGGAAATAGGCATTTTTGGAAGTTACAAGAGTTACCTTAATTCTGATAGTGATAATAGTGGTGGTAGTAAAGTGATTCCTTTCCCCCTTTTTTTCTCATAAAACAAGAAAATAATGACCACCTTCGATCTCGAACCAATGGATGTCCAAGAAGTTGAGCCTTACTACACCACTGAGGACTAAATAACTTCCCTCCAACAACAATTTCACTTCTCTTTATCAGGAGACATAAAGGAAATCATCCCAGAGGCGTGTTCTTTAGAGGAGAGGGCCAATATTGATGGTTGCTTTGGAAGATTGTTTTACTCCTTCCTTCTATTTTTACATCCCCAACATCCAGAACATTGGGGTTCGTCTCCCCTCCTCTTCCTTTGAGGCAAAGGTTCTGAAGATGCTCAATGTTTCACCTCCCATGTTGCGCCAAATGACAAGCATGTGATCAGGGTGTTCTAAATTATGTGTCGAAGACTAGGGTTCCATCCCACAATAGGGATGTTTTTTTTTCTTTCTATGGTACCAAAATGTTTGTCCGCTGCGGATGGGTAACCATAGGCGTTATAATTAGGAAATATTTATTCAAACCCTAATCCAAATACCTAAAAGGTTTGAAGGATAAGTTCATGAGAGATGGGGAGAAATGGCCCCACACCAATCACTATGGGGGGGGGGGTGTTAGACGATGGCAATGATCTAGAAGTGGGTTGAATAGATCACTAATTTTTAAATAGAGATGATACTTAAATTTTTTTTCAAAAATGTGCGGAAGCGGCCGTGGATTTAAATCGTCTAAACGAACTGTTATTGGTAAGATCGGATATGCGAAACCGAATGGAATTAAATTCAATGAGAAAACAAATCAATACGTTTCCAATTAATCAATAAATATAATGGTCACTTTGTCTTAACTGGTTTCCAATGAATTATAAGAAGTAAAATTAAATTGGCAATATCACAAACAGTTTGTGTGTGATCAATATGTCGAACACTTGGTGTGCACAACACCCCAAGTTGGATTTCCTATGAAAAGATAGTGCAGAATTTTTCATAGTTACAATCCAAGTGATTGTAATGAGTTTTCAAAACAGGATTTCAGCACTACACAACACTGGAAATTTATCGAACCGTTGATATCACATAAATGTTAACAACACAAATTAAAGAGATAGAGAAAGAGAGAATAACACCAGATTTATTTAGTCAGTTCCTCTTTCGTCCTCGCATCGGGTACGTCTGCCCCCAATTCTAAAACTAGAATTGAGATATATATTATCAAGTTGCAAAGTTTGTACAAGAGAAGTAATAGTCACCACACACTCAAGCCTAATTATTGAAGTTGATATTATTCCCTTCTCTCCCCTTGATTCGAGTCGAATCAAGTGCATCAAACGCTTCAAACAAACCTCCGGTTACCGCTACTTGTTTGAACGAACCCACCGTTCTTCAAACCTTTCACTCGACTGATTTTGATCGTAAGACGTTTGACCCCAAATCTTTCTACACAATCCTTCGGTTACTGTAACGCCCCAAGTTCATATTTTAATTATTTATTGATTATTTATGAATATAAGGCAATTTGATGACATGATGTTGTGTTGCATGGACATTTTTGGGAGAAATTATTTTAGTAATAATAATAGTAAGAATAATCAAATTATATTATTCAAATTATTATTTATTAGTTAAAATAAGAGAAGTAGGAGTATTGAGGGTATATTGGTCTTTTAGGAGGAATAAGCGAGGATATAATGGTAAGAGCACAATTAGGGGTATTTAAGAGGAAATAGTGAAAAGGAATTAATTATTCTACTATTTGGAGGAAATGGCAAAAGTGCTTTGAGGAACAAGTGAGAAGAAGGCTAGGGCATAAGAGAATTCTGGAGAAATTTCAAGAGAAGTCGAAGGAGACGGTATTTTAAGGTATAGGGAGTAATACTTTACAATATTCTTGATATATGGATTTGATTGTTGATGGGTGATTGGGGTTTTGGGGGAAAATGTGGGAATTGGAGGTTAGGGATAATGGGATTTTATTATTTGAGATGAGATAATTGTTGTTGTTGACGCATATGTGATAGTTATAGGTTGTGTTGACATAATCTGAGGTAATTGATGGATAAAACGTGTTTTTTGAGTGTGGAATCGCAGGAATGGGAGTGCTGTTATCGCAGGGTTTTTCTGCCAAAATCGCAGAGCCCGCTTAGCGTGGTATAGCGTGCTTAGCGCGGTCTGGAGAATTTTCGCCTCCTCGAGGCAGTGAGTAGGGCGCTCAGCGCGGGCTTAGTCCGCTTAGCGCGACCTGGAAGTTGAAATTATTATTTTTAATTTCTTAAAATTATGGGAAATTGTCCGTGTTATGTTGTATTAATGCTGTAATGATGTCATGACTTGTTACTGCGTGTTGACGTGTTATATGATGATAAATTGATGATTTTCAATATGATGATGCATATGAAGTTTGATGAACTAATGATGATATGATTTACATGACGTTGATGAATTAATGATGACATGATTTATATGATGTTCTGGTGAATGATGATGCACCTTATTACTTTTGTTGATATTGATGAATTTGACGTTGTGCATCATGCATTCATAGCATTTAGGACTTTGGTCCAGTGACGATGTTAGGACTTCGGTCCAGTGGTGGCTTTAATCCCATTGTGCGGATTGAGGTATTTTGTGTCGTGCTCCCTCGTGGAGGGTTGATGGCCTGGTGTCCATTATTATGATGAATTTGTACCACATGCATGTTAGGAAGTTGCATTTCATTCTTGGTGGCATTACATGATTGCATGTTTATGATGTTAATGACTTGGTGATTTATATGACGTTTTGGGTGAGTCGCCATGATGTTGTTTGAGATGAATGTTAACTTTTTAATTATCTTTTCCTTATACAAATTATATTGAATTGTGATTACTCACCCTGCCTGTTTAAATGTTACCTCTACACGGATAACATGCAGATAACCAAGACTAGTTCGCGGTGCGTGAAGAGTTAGCTTGGAGTCATTGTCCTTCCTTTTAGTAGAGTAGAGTGTGTGTCTTGCTCTGGTTATGTAACATCGGGGTTAGGAACGTTTCTGTTTTTGAAGTATTGTGTTATTTTGATTAACTTGTTTTATTAAGAATTTCGAGGATGTTGAGTTGTTTTAAACTCCAAACTTTGATGAAAAGACAATGTGATGAGTTGTTCTTTTTATGATGATAAATCTACTGCGATGTTTTGTTTTAAAGGAGATGTTAATTAAAAATAAGTTGTTATTTTCTACGTGTTGAACCCGTGTTACGGAGCAGGATGTTTTATGAAGAAATGTGACACCTTATGTGATGTACTCTGATTTATTTTAAGTGTACTATTGCGTTTATTTATGTTGGGTTAGAAGGGTGTTACATTAGTGGTATCAGAGCAGGTCGGTCCGTCCGGCCAGGTTTTTACTTGATGTTTGTCCCTGTCAGCCGACAAGTGTGTGTACACTGTCGATGTTTTAGTTCTTCTAACCTTGTTGGTGGTGTGAAGGATGGCTGGAAGAAATGTTCGTGCAATTGCTTATGCATTGGAATCGGTTGTCAATGTGGTGGCACAGCTGAATCCGAATGGTGGAGCTCCTGATGAGTTTCGTGCATTGGGGAAATTTCAAAGGAACAATCCACCAACTTTTGTGGGCACGCATGATCCAGCAAGTGCACACAAGTGGATGAAGGTGATCGAGAAGATCTTCCGGGTAATGGGGTGTTTTGATGAACAACAGGTTCAGTTCGGAACGCATATGCCGGAAGAAGAGGCAGAGGACTGGTGGGATAACACCCGTCAGAGACTTGCAGATCTTGGCACTGTGATAACTTGGGCTGTGTTTAGGCAAGAGTTTATGGGCAAGTATTTTCCAAAGGATGCTCGTGGCAAGAGGGAAGTGGAATTCCTTGAGCTGAAGCAAGGAGATATGACTGTGGCGGAGTATGCCGCGAAGTTCGAGAAGCTAGTGAAGTTTTGTCCGCACTACAATCGTGCTGATGCTGAGATGTCTAAATGTCTCAAGTTCTAGAATACGCTGAGACCAGAGATTAAGCAGGGTATTGGGTATCAGCAGATCTACAGGTATGCGGAGTTAGTTGACAAGAGCAGAATCTACGATGAGGACAGCCGAGCTCGATCTGCTCACTACAAGCAGTTGAGTGAGAAGAAGGGGCAGTATAGGGGTAAGCCTTATACGACTTCAGCTGAAAAAGAGAAGCAGAAGGCTTCAGATAGGAAGAAGACAAGTGGGGGAGCGGCTCCCGCTTCTGGAAAGTATCATAAGTGTGGTGGGCAAGGTCACCGTGCTGATGCATGCACCAATAATGTGGTGAGGTGCTATCGATGTGGTAAGAAAGGGCATAGGGCTACTGACTGCAAGGATGAAGGTCTGACTTGTTTCAATTGTGGTGAAAAAGGTCATATCAGTACTCAATGTCAGAAGCCGAAGAAGACCGCGACTGCTGCTCAGACCAGTGGCAGAGTGTTTGCTTTAAGTGGTGCAGAAGTTCCAGAGAAGGACAACCTGATCCGAGGTACTTGTTTTATTAATAATATCAAGTTGGTTGCTATTATTGATACTGGTGCTACTCATTCTTTTATCTCACTTGAATGTCTAATGTAAGACCCTAATTTTTACCCCTAAGATTTCGCTCTTTTCATTTGCATCTCATACCACAAGCAAGATCACAATTTGTGTTTCTTCTGAGCACCTGTGTGATTCTCACTTTCCTACTTGTTCCTGTTTATCTAACCTCTAACCAAAATACGCTGCCGTTTGCTTGTTTCTCTCTGTGTGTTGTGCAGGTTTGTCAAAGACAATGAAGTGATTTCAAGTCACAGGTGTTTGTTCAAAAGCAAGATGTCTTGTGCTTAGATTCTTCAATTTATCAGGCAGTGGTTCATACGAGTTTTGGGCTCCATTGTTTTGGTTGTGGTTTGTTGTGTGGCATATGTTTATCAGAGGCTTGTGGAAACAAAGTCAAGATTTGGTTTTGGGCTGAAAATAAAGATTTGATATCCATGATCCATTATCAACCTATACCCATTTTTCATTATAAACCATTATCCACATCATGAACCATTTCTTTTTGTTTTAACCCAATTTTTTTTAAAAACCCATTTTTTATAGATATCCATTTTTTCTTATCCACTTTCTAATATCACTTCCTTCTTTCAACATTATTATTCAATATCCAAATTCACTTATCCATTTCTCAAATCCAATTACCCATATCTAAACCAAATCCTCTAAATCAAATTCACAAATTTCCAATTATCCACTTTTATCTCATTTTTAACCATTATCCATATTCAATTTTCAAAATCCATTTCCAATTTAAAATTCAATATCCTTTTCACTTCCATAATTCTTTTTTGGTTATCCTTTTTAAATCACATTACCCAAAAATCTATTGTCCATTTTTTTTTTCCAAAAAAACATAAGCCCGTTACCTTTTCTTTCTATTTACCCATTACCTTTTTTTTTATACAAACCCATTTCATTTTTCATCCATAAATCACAAAAAGCCCAAACTCATGATACATTTAATTGCAAAAGAAAAAAAAAAGGAAAAAAAGCTATGAACAAACAACAATTGCCACGACCCATTTTTTTCATTTTTCTTCAGCCAACACCAAGCGCATGAAAAGCTGCTTCAACGCAAGCCACACGAGCTGAATCATTCCCAGTCGGTCAGTAACCAAAAGCTATATCATCCTCACGCCCATCGAGCATCACGCAAGCCGTCCAAATTTCCAGCCATTCCATTCATCAAACCGAGCCAAACTTCATCACGCAACACGCTGCAGTTGCAAATCAAAACGACTGCGCAAAATAACTTACACCAAAACGCTGCAATTCTAGAGGCAAAACGCAGCCAGAGTATCACGCGTACAAACCATTTCAAAACGACTCCACAAAATCAAAACGCGGGTACAAGGAGCGAAAACGGAAGCAAAGTTTTCACAATTCAAATCACAAATCTCTCTCCAATTTCCTCTATAAATAACACCCTCCATTCACTCCAATTCCCAAGCTTGGAAAGCCTTCAAACCTCTGTCAAAATCCATACTCAACCTCCATCAAATTCAAGCTTCAACAACCTTCCAACTCCATCTTCTTTCATCTTCATCAAAGTTTCAACTCCAAAATCTAAACCGTAACAAATTCTCACAATTCCAATTCAACATCAACAACAACAATTCATTCTCCATTTTAAAGAAATTCAAGCTATATTCAGAGGAAGAAAAATTGAAGAACATTTCTCACCACTTTGAAGGTAGTTTGAAGCTTTTTTCGGTAATTTCGAGTCGTATCCGTCGGTAACGATTCTTGAAACCGGTTATACCGTTGTGTAGAGCATTTCTTCCCGATTGAAACCGTCACAAATTTTCTTCCCGTCGCTTCCGATTTGGTGGAGTTTCGAAGTGTTGGCATGGTGGTGGTGAATAGTGTCGTGGCAAAATGAAGAAGAAGAAGTAGCTACTAGTTGGTTTTCTTTTTCTTTTTCTGATTCTTTTTTCCATTCACTTTTGTATTCTTCTTTTTATTTAAAAAAAAAAAAAACAAACTATGTAGTATTGGGCTTAGAAATTCATGCGCCTACTTTCCACACTACCACCATTCATTTTCTCACCTCCCTTCTTTTCTTTCATTTTCTTAAAAATATTTCCATTTTGGTTTCTATTTTTTTTAGTAACTTTTGATTTTAGATTTTATTTTAAAATTCTGTTTTAGAAAAATTTATTGAAAAAAAAGTCATAAAAAAATTTATATCATGATTTACCTTTTAATTCTTGCTTTCTTTTATTTTATCTTGATTTTCTCACTTTATTTCATTTTTAATTGGTTGTGTGGATCATAACTTTTAGATCCACTTTTCTTCATCTATTTTCTTTTTTGATCGATGAAAGTCGAAGTGATCGTGAAATTTCTTTATGGAATTTCGATTGAGACGAGATCATTTCCACCTTTTCTTTTCGTGTGGCACCGCTTTAGGATAACGATCCCTATATCGTTTATCTCGCGTGCATTAACACATACATTTCATGGCCGGCCTCATTCGTAGGGTAATTGCTCGAACAAATTAATCGGCGTGCGCTTAACATAGACCAAAATTTGTCCCGCCTCGGAATAAAATATCAAAAATAGTTGATATTTGTCTTTTGGTTCAAAACTTATGAAACTTGTTGTTAGGAGGCTTTGGTCTTATCAATCCTCTAATGAGTTCTCATTAATCTTGACCTAAGTGCAAGTATCCAATTATAATTGATCACTAACTTTAACTACTAATCACTAACTTACTAACATTACTCTTGTACTAACTTCTTTACAATTACTTCTCGCACCCTATCTCTTTTACTTTTATGCTTCATTTTATCATTTCATTTCATGTTTATGCTTCCGCAATTTTTCCTTTGTCCGTTGGACACATGTTTATGCTTCCGCAATTTTTCCTTTGTCCGTTGGACACATGTTTATGCTTATGCCTTTTTCTC
The DNA here is from genome assembly GCA_022829125.1 of Lathyrus tuberosus. Lineage (NCBI taxonomy): Eukaryota > Viridiplantae > Streptophyta > Magnoliopsida > Fabales > Fabaceae > Lathyrus > Lathyrus tuberosus. Next base: position 11,612,774 of record JALAZF010000101.1, on the reverse strand, counting down.
TTTGTCCACTTGGACCAAAAACATTAATAAAGGCTAAAACCTCTAAAAAACTTGTGCTTCTAATCTTGGACTATGGTTACTATCCCTTGCAATTGACATGGAGTTTTGCACTTAGACCTTGGACATCCAATGCAATTCTTGGAACCTTGGACTTAGACTTAGGACCTTTCTCCCTTTGCTTTGGAATTATGGTTCGAAGACTATGGAGCTTACTTGTGTGGTTAGCCTATTCTTATCCTTAGCTTTTACTTTATGCTTTAGGATAGTCACTTCTTCTCCTCCCCATTCTTCAATTTTCAAAACTCTCTCTCTTTTTCAAAACTTTCTTGATTTCAAACTTTCACCGCTTTCATAAACAAACCTTGACTTTGTCAAGTGACTTTACTCTTTTCCTTTCATTTCTTAATCAAATGCTAAACTATATAAGCATATTGACATCTTTTTCAAAATACTTAAAAAACATCAAACTCATCACTCTTTTTTTGTGCCCTCGTGCACTTTTTCCTTTAACTTTTTCATAAGTTTAGACATGATTCATTTCTTTAAGCGGAATTATTCGCTTGGGAATGACGACTTGTCTTTACATTTAAAATCAACCAAAACAAACAATTTTCACTCTTTGTACCACGAACTACGGGGTTTTGATCCTACATTGCACATCGTGGGTACGTAGGCATGAGACGACAAGTCTCTCCAAACACAAAAATATCATAAAAACAATTTCTCTTCTCATCTCCTCAATCTCTTTTCAAGCAAACTTTTTTCAGACCAAAAGCGGTAGATATTTCAAAGGGCTCCTATAGAGTACTATAGACGTTTTGGGTGCTAACACCTTCCCATTGCGTAACCAACCCCCCGAACCCGGACTCTCCTCACTTGTTCTCATTGTAGAGCTTGTGTAGGTTTTGTTCGCTCTTTTTTCCTTTCCTTTTTGGATAAAATAAAAGTGCGGTGGAGACTCTTGCTTCTCGAGTTAAGTTAATCAATAGCTTACACTCACGATTTTGCCGCTACATCTAATAGATTGAGTTTGAAGTTATCTGACATGAACAGGAATATGGTAATAGAAACTCCAGCTAATGGTTCTGTTACTACTACCCTTGTGTGTTTAAGATGTCCTGTGACAATTTTTTAGAAGAGTTTTGTAATGGATTTGGTGTGCCTACCCTTGCACCAGATTTACGTGATCTTTGGGATGAGCTGGTTGAAGGTCAATCGGGTTCATATCAACTGTTATAACAAGACTGTAGAGTTTCTTGAGATTGATGACAGCGGAGATTTGATATTCTTGTCTGCTGAGCAAGTAGGGGAACTTCAAGAAGACGAAGCTTTGGTGTTTGCGATGTTTGTATCATTGCACATTGATCATGAAGCTACAAGTGTGGAGTTGCCGGTTGTCTGTGAATTCCCAGATGTATTTCCATATTACATCAGTGATTTGCCTCCTGAGCGTGAATTAGAGTTTGCAGTGGACTTAATACCAGGTACGAGTCCAGTGTCGATGGCTCCTTATCGGATGTCCGCTTCTGAGCTAAGCGAATTGAAGAAACAATTGGAAGAATTGCTTGAGAAGAGGTTTGTTCGACCAAGTGTTTCTCCGTGGGGTGCCCCTGTGTTGTTAGTGAAGAAGAAAGATGGAAGTATGAGGTTGTGTGTTGATTATCGGCAGCTGAATAAAGTGACTATCAAGAATAAGTATCCGCTACCGAGAATCGACGATTTGATGGATCAACAAGTAGGTGCTTGTGTGTTCAGCAAGATTGATTTGAGGTCTGGTTATCATCAAATTCGAGTTAACCCTGATGATATTCCAAAGACGACTTTTTGGACGAGGTATGGACACTATGAATACACTGTGATGCCGTTTGCTGTATCTAATGCACCTGGTGTATTCATGGAGTACATGAATCGGATTTTCCATGAGTATTTGGATAAATTTGTGGTGGTTTTTATCGATGATATCTTGATATATTCTAGATCCGAAGAAGAACATGCCGAGCATTTGAGGACTGTGTTGCAAGTGTTGAAAGAGAGGAAGTTGTATGCAAAGCTAGCGAAGTGTGAGTTTCCTTGGGCATGTGATTTCGAGTGGTGGTGTTGATGTTGATCCTTCAAAGATTGATGTTGTATTACAGTGGGAGACTCTGAAGTCTGCTACTGAGATACGAAGTTTTCTGGGATTAGCAGGTTATTACCGCAAGTTTATCAAAGGCTTTTCTAAGTTGGCATTACTGTTGACTCAGTTGACTCGAAAGGGTCAGACTTTTGTGTGGGATGTGACTTATGAAGAGAGTTTTGTAGAACTGAAGAAGAGGTTGACTACTGCTCCAGTGTTAATTTTTCCTAATCTGAGTGAACCCTTTGTAGTATATTGTGATGCGTCGAAGAGGGGTCTTGGTGGATTATTGATGCAAAATGGACAAGTTGTTGCCTACGCTTCAAGACAATTGCGAGTTCATGAGAGGAATTATCCTACACATGACTTGGAATTGGCCGCTGTGGTGTTTGTGTTGAAGATTTGGAGACATTATTTGTTTGGCTCTAAATTTGAGGTGTTCGGTGATCATAAGAGTCTGAAGTACTTATTTGATCAGAAGGAATTGAATATGAGGCAGAGAAGGTGGTTAGAACTGTTGAAGGATTTCGATTTCGATTTGAGTTATCATCCGGGCAAAGCAAATGTAGTGGTCGATGCATTGAGCAGAAAGTCATTGCATATGTCGATGCTTATGGTGAAAGAGTTAGAACTAATTGAGCAATTCAGAGATCTGAGTCTAGTGTGTGAAGCGAGTCCTGACAGTGTGAAGTTGGGAATGTTGAAGTTGACTAGTGGCATTCTGGAAGAAATCAGAACGGGTCAGCAATCCGATTTGAAGTTGGTTGACTAATTTACTTTGATTGACCAAGGTAACAGAGGTGACTTCCAAATTGATGAGAATCGTGTGATGAGGTTTCGAGATAAAGTATGTGTTCCAGATGTTCCGGAAATTAAGAAGAGTATTCTAGAAGAAGGTCATCGAAGTAGGTTGAGTATTCATCCCAATGCTACGAAGATGTATCATGATTTGAAGAAGTTGTTTTGGTGGCCGGGTATGAAGAAGGATGTTGCAGAGTTTGTTTATGCGTGTTTGAATTGCCAGAAGTCGAAAGTTGAGCATCAGAAGCCTTTAGGTATGATGCAGCCGTTGAGGATTCCAGAATGGAAATGGGATAGTATTTCCATGGATTTTGTGGAGGGATTGCCGAAGACTGCTAAGGGAAATGATTCAATTTGGGTGGTCGTGGATAGATTGACTAAGTCGACACATTTCTTATCGATGAAGATTAATCATTCTATGCAGAAGCTATCCGAGATGTATATTGAAGAGATTGTAAAGTTACATGGGGTACCTTCGAGTATTGTGTCAGATAGAGATTTGAGGTTTACATCGAGGTTTTGGAAGAGTTTGCAAGATGCTTTGGGAACTAAGTTGATGATGAGTTCTGCCTACCATCCATAGACGGACGGTCAGACAGAAAGGACTATCCAATCTTTGGAAGATTTGTTGAGGGCTTGTGTGTTAGATCATGAAGGATCCTGGGATAACCATTTACCGCTGATTGAGTTCACGTACAATAACAGTTTTCATGCTAGTATTGGAATGGCGCCCTATGAGGCTTTATATGGGAGAAGGTGTAGAACTCCTTTGTGTTGGTATGAGTCAGGCGAGAGTGTTGTACTCGGACCTGAGATTGTGCAAGAGACGACTGAGAAGGTGAGGAAGATCCAAGAGAGGATGAAAGCTTCGCAGAGTCGTCAGAAGAGCTACCATGATAAGAGGAGGAAAGCACTTGAATTCCAAGAGGGAGATCACGTGTTTTTTAGGGTGACGCCAGTGACTGGTGTGGGTCGAGCTTTGAAGTCTAGGAAGCTCACTCCACGTTTTATTGGTCTGTATCAGATATCGCAGAGGATAGGTGAGGTAGCCTACCAAATTGCGTTACCGTCGTCACTTACGAATTTGCATGACGTGTTCCATGTGTCTCAATTAAGGAAGTACATTCCGGATCCGTCGCATGTGATTCAGATGGATGATGTACAAGTGAGGGATAATCTGACTGTGGAAGCATTGCCAGTGCGTGTCGATGGTCGAGAAATGAAGCAACTGCGAGGTAAGGAGATTGCTTTGGTGAAAGCTTTGTGGGGAGGATCAGCTGGCGAGAGTTGGACTTGGGAGCGTGAAGATCAGATGAGGGAGTTGTATCCGACTTAATTTGCTTCAGGTAAATTTTCGAGGACAAAAATTCCTTAAGTGGGGGAGAGTTGTAACGCCCCAAATTCATATTTTAATTATTTATTGATTATTTGTGAATATAAGGCAATTTGATGACATGATATTGTGTTGCATGGACATTTTTTGGTGGAAATTATTTTAGTAATAATAATAGTAAGAATAATCATATTATATTATTCAAATTTTTATTTATTAGTTAAAATAAGAGAAGTAGGAGTATTGAGGGTATATTGGTCTTTTAGGAGGAATAAGCGAGGATATAATGGTAAGAGCACAATTAGGGGTATTTAAGAGGGAATAGTGAAAAGGAATTCATTATTCTACTATTTGGAGGAAAAGGCAAAAGTGCTCTGAGGAACAAGTGAGAAGGAGGCTAGGGCATAAGAGAATTCTGGAGAAATTTCAAGAGAAGTCGAAGGAGATGGTATTTTAAGGTATGGGGAGTATTACTTTACAATATTCTTGATATATGGATTTGATTGTTGATGGGTGATTGGGTTTTGGGGGAAAATGTGGGAATTGGAGGTTAGGGATAATGGGATTTGATGATTTGAGATGAGATAATTGTTGTTGTTGACGCATATGTGATAGGTATAGGTTGTGTTGACATAATCTAAGGTAATTGATGGATAAAATGTGTTTTTGAAGTGTGGAATCGCAGGAATGAGAGTGCTGTTATCGCAGGGTTTTTCTGCCAAAATCGCAGAGTCCGCTTAGCGCGGTATAGCGCGCTTAGCGCGGTCTGGAGAATTTTCGCCTCCTCGAGGCAGTGAGTAGCGCGCTCAGCGTGGGCTTAGCCCACTTAGCGCGACCTGGAAGTTGAAATTATTATTTTTAATTTCTTAAAATTGTGGGAAATTGTTCGTGTTATGTTGTATTAATGTTGTAATTATGCCATGACTTGTTACTGCGTGTTGACGTGTTATATGATGATAAATTGATGATTTTCAATATGATGATGCATATGAAGTTTGATGAACTAATGATGATATGATTTACATGACGTTGATGAATTAATGATGACATGATTTATATGATGTTCTGGTGAATGATGATACACCTTATTACTTTTGTTGATATTGATGAATTTGACGTTGTGCATCATGCATTCATAGCATTTAGGACTTCGGTCCAGTGACGATGTTAGGACTTCGGTCCAGTGGTGGCCTTAATCCCATTGTGCGGATTAAGGTATTTTGTGACGTGCTCCCTCGTGGAGGGTTGATGGCTTGGTGTCCATTATTATAACGAATTGGTACCACATGCATGTTAGGAAGTTGCATTTCATTCTTGGTGGCATTACATGATTGCATGTTTATGATGTTAATGACTTGGTGATTTATATGACGTTTTGGGTGAGTCGCCATGATGTTGTTTGAGATGAATGTTAACTTGTTAATTATCTTTTCCTTATATGAATTATATTGAATTGTGATTACTCACCCTGCCTGTTTAAATGTTACCTCTACATGGGTAACGTGCAGATAACCAAGATTAGTTCGCGGTGCGTGAAGAGTTAGCTTGGAGTCATTGTCCTTCCGTTTAGTAGAGTAGAGGGTGTGTCTTGCTCTGGTTATGTAACATCGGGGTTGGGAATGTTTCTGTTTTTGAAGTATTGTGTTATTTTGGTAACTTGTTTTATTAAGAATTTCGAGGATGTTGAGTTGTTTTAAACTCCAAACTTTGATGAAAAGATAATGTGATGAGCTTTTCTTTTTATGATGATAAATCCGCTGCGAAGTTTTGTTTTAAATGAGATGTTAATTAAAAATAAGTTGTTATTTTCTACGTGTTGAACCCGTGTTACGGAGCAGGATGTTTAATTGGATGTTTTATAAAGAAATGTGACACCTTATGTGATGTACTCTGATTTATTTTAAGTGTACTATTGCGTATATTTATGTTGGGTTAGAAGGGTGTTACAGTTACCGCTACTTGTTTGAACGAACCCACCGTTCTTCAAACCTTTCACTCGGCTAAATCTGTGAAGCAAATATTTGTGCAAAAACCCCCTAAATCCTCAAGATCTTGGAGGACAAAACCCCAAAGGTTTTATTAAAGAAAAACCCACTGAATTCTTAACCCAAACTAGATACACAATCCCACGTTTGGACGTTATCACCTCGACAATGTAAAAAATCAACAAAAATGATTATGTGTAATTGTTGAAGAATGCAACTGTGAGAATGAAGATGATGAGCAAAATCAGTGTATATTTTCACTTTTCTTGTTCTATATTTGTACAATAATGAAACAAATGAATATATATGAGACTAAGACCAAATAACTGAAATAACAGCTTTTTGAAACACAAAATCAGAAAAATCAGCTTAAGTGAGCGAGAGGTCGACCAAAGCAATATATGGGTCGACCTGAGCGCACCCGAATACAAATCTGTGCAAAATTTTAAGCGATGCGTCGACATGAACTAGGCCATGCGTCGATGCAAGGGCACCTCAAGTCAAAGAATTATTTTTCTTATAGTATGCGTCGACTGCTACACAGCAGTGGGTCGACGCATGGACACCCGAGAGCAACAATTTGTTTCATCAACAACATGCGTCGACCTTCACATGTTTGTGAGTCGACGCAAGGACACCAAAATGCCACAAACACATTTTTGTGAGTATTTTGGTCGTACTAAAACCTTTTTTGAGTTGACCTAAGGTATCCAACATGATCAAATGCATAAAATTCACACACATACACACACACACACACATATATATATATATATATATATATATGATGGTCCTATATGCATAGACACACTTATGTGGATTATTATATACATATTAACGGATGAATGCAATCTAAGACGCGGTGATACTGTCCAAAGTACAAGCACGAGATAATACTAGTTTTGACGTCATTAAAACAAGGACTAAGGAACCTTGCCCTCACATACTCCTCATTTTTTATGATGGCAAAACCTTTGCAAAATCTTCGACATATCGAGTACTTTGTGAAGCATCCTCCCCGTGATTTTATGCATTTCTCTGGAAAAAATTCTGATCTATCTTTATGAAGCACTTGCTTTTGCATTCTCCCCCTTTGACAACATAAAAAAGAGTGAAGTAAGAGGTCAATCGTAATCAAAACATATTAATATGTACACAATCATACTCTTTGCAACAGATAAAACATCAACAACCATTCACATAAATGATGTTAATGCAAGATATATAAACATAAATAAGACAAGAAACATAGAGAAGGAAACTTGGTGCATTACACAACCAAAGTAGTTCAATACAAGTTTCAAGTCAACCAACAACCAAAACAAATAACAAAGCACACAATAAAATGCTAAATGAAACAAGAAATGCACAACATCAACACAACTCAACACTCTATGGTCTCATCCCCCTATGTGGGTGACCCCTCCCTCTGAAAGAGTAATCCGGATGTGGTGCTCTTTGCTCCTCTTAGCATTCACTAAAGTCATGAACAGTCTTGTTTAGCGTATTGAAGTAAACGGAGAGAGATCGATGTTGATTTGCAGCAATTTCAGCCATAATATCAAACCTTTGTAAAATAGTAGAATCAAACAAATCAAAATTATCACTCTGGGCTTGGATCTGATCCTGCATAGCTATGAACCTTTCCTCTTGAAGAGTAGCAAAATTTTGTTGTTGAAGATGCATATTCGTCAACATCTCAAGGACTTCAGAATTGTTTGGTTGAGATCGAGGTGGAGACGGATGCATGTAGGATGAACCTTGGTTAGTCTAGCTAGTGGTCGGAGGCATGTAGAATAAGCCTTGGTTAGTCCAGCATGTGTGTTGCCATTCTCCATAGCCTTGATTTGCATAGGGATCCTGCATAGGTGAACCACCCAACCAATCACTGTCATCATTATCATCATCAGGATGGTCAGTCTCCATCTGATGAGCTTCCTCATCCTCCTCTTCGTATTCCTTTTCATCCTCATCTAGGTTCTGAACTCTTGCACTCGAGGCCTTTGTCTTAACCACATACATTTTCCCTTGACGATCCCAAAGGTAACTGCTGCCTACTTTTTACCTAATCAACTCTACTCTAATTGTTTTATAATATGTTTCTTTTGAATAATAGGGCAAAGGCGTCACATGCAAGTATACATGCTTGGTAATGTAGCAAGTGATAAAATAAAGGTCGAACCCACAAGGAAGTGTAAAGTATTTGAACTACTAATATTAACTTTCTTTGTTTAAGAAAAGTATGAGCAAGGTAACATAAATATGAGAATAAGAAACAAGAGCACACACAAACAACTAAAATAACTTAAAACTAAAAGGAGTTAAAAATATCAGAGAGAATAGTTGATGAGCTAAATCCATTAGTATATAATGCTTGAAATGTCTTTATGATGTGAAGTGTCGTGCCTCAAAAGGTCAGAACGTGATCTAGGGGTGTATCTCTACAACATCAAAAACATGTATAACTAGGGCAAGGGAACAAATCTCTAAGTCTCACTTGTAACCCTAAAATACGTCTGGTTTTAATTCTGATAAGTCTTTGTGGTCTCAACTTCTTATTTCTAAGCAAGTTGAATTAAGTGAATATCTCTATCCTACTTTACTAACCACTTTTGTTATGAAATCCACTTGTTTATTGGATCTCTCTCAACAACAAGCTTGTACTTTTTTCCTACTTGATCACTCTAAGAACCAAGTTTATAGCATAAAAACACATAACAAAATAAGACACTAGCCAACACATCATATCAACATAAAAAACACTTTTATACTAACTTCATTAGTCTCTTCAAACAAAGATTTAGCTCATAGTGAGCTGAGTACAAGCTACTGGAATGAAATTAGGAGGGAACATCTTCTTACAAGGTGTAGTAAAGAAATGCAACCTACTAATAACTTGGAGATCTCTTGCGTTGGATAAATAGCAACAGCTCTATTCAGTCATGACAGTTCTCAGCAGAGTGTACAGGTCTGGAGAGAAAAAGAATACTCTCTACTAATACTTAAACTCTAGAAATGAGAATAATAAAAACACTGAAAATAAAATATTGTTGTGTGTGGAATTTCTTGTCTCTCGCTTTCAATGCACAAGCTCTCTTTAAATAGTGATGAGTGGAAGTGGTGGTTCCTCCTTTCTTGGATCGTGGGTCTCTTAAGGAAAATAAGGTTAGGCCCAAATCAAATCCTTCATATGGGACAGTTGTCCATCAATCCTTCCTTTGCAAGTAATCTGGTACAGATGTTAGTGGGAGACACATTTGCTTTTAGCTGGCGGCTGAAGCAGGTTGGTGGAGCAGAGCAGACGGCTGGTGCTGCAGAGCAGACGGCTGGTGATGCTGGTGTTGGGCGTCCTCTGCTGAGTGGTCCCCACCGTACTACCTTTTGTCCTCTAGCTTGCTTGATCTTATCCCTTCCTTTTGCTCAATCGCTCTTCATAGTTCTGCCACGTGAGCCCTAGTCATTCATGGTTTTTTTTTATCATTAATTCTCCCAATCTCTTAGTGAAATGGCTGATTAAACCATCAGTCATCCAAATAGCTCCTAATGCTGCTCTAGACTCTGGCAACTGGGGTCATGCCTCTTCTCATCACCATCTATCTTCCTTTTAAAGCACAAACACAATGAAAACGTAAAAGAAACACATAAAGTGCTTAAAGCTTTAATAGTGCAAAAACATCTTAAAATCATGCTGTAAAAATGAAATCATGAACTAGAATTGTCACAAAAATTGGTTAAGAGTAACACACTAAAATAGTGTTATCACTCCCCCAAACTTGAATGATCGCCTGTCCTCAGGTGATGTGACAGCGGAAGACATAGGAAAGTGTAATTGGTTCTCAATAGCTTCAGTCAGGCTTTAGCAGAGTAATGAGGGTTCAAGCTTTGGAAAGGTAAAAAAGCGGTATTGGTGCGAGTTACTCAGTTTTAAAATTTTCCCAAAGTTTTGCTATCCCAAAGGGGAACTGACGTCTCATGTCACGACCTTACTTTTCCAGAAAACAAACCACAATTCCCTCCTTTTGATCCTTCTTTGTGTACTTTCTTGAGTGGGGTCTATTCTTTTGGTTTCACTAGGGAATTCTGTCCTGATTCTCATTTGATATTTTTGACTAACACATATGGGATCACACTTCTTTCACTTATTTGTTTTATTTTCTTTTTTTCTCTCTTTTTTTTTTTGGCAACACATCTCATCTCAGAATCTTCTCATGCGAGTTCAACTGTTTTTTATGATGAGGACGCTTGTTGTTCCTCCAGTTTCGGGCACAAGAACTTTATTGGTGGTCTTAGCCATCTCTTTGAACACTTTTATGTGTCTTTGTGTGAAGTGTGTCCCTTCTGTGGTCATCTCAATCATTGTTTAAATCTTCTTGTCATTCCCTTTGTGATTCCTAGGATTTCAACCTTTCCCTTGATTTTCACACTTCAGTTTCTTTTGGAAAAAATTTTCAGGCTGGTTTAAGAGACTAGTGTCGTCGTGACTGAGAACATCACTCTCCTCTTGTCAAACTCATTTGGTGAAACTCCCACACCTTGCTTCCCTAACACCTAACAACTTCATAACCCTTGCACCCAGAAATTAAAAGTTTTCGCTCCTGACTTAGTTGGATCTCCACATTCCCTGGTTCTTCCTTATTCTAGGCTATGATTCTCACTATTTTCACACCATTTTATCATGAAAGAAATAATCACCAAAAAGTGCCATGCACATCATTCAAACAAAACATCAAACTGCAGGTCATATGTTCTGGGAGCGTTACAGCATTCCCGCAAGAAAATTAAAAACATTTGGCTCAAAACATGGCCAACCAAACACAATATCCAAACTTAGACATAAAACATCAGTCATAGGCAGAAACATTAGTAAAAGATAGAAACAGGGTTAGATTAAGTGAAAATAGGCTGAGCACTGATGCCCTTCCCCAAACTTAGTAAGGACAGTGTCCTCACTATTTAGCAATGAGAGGAGGCATGTCAGTACTCGCCTATTTACACTTTTACCAATTTAGACCCTTAGCCTGGAGCTTTTCCTTGGAGCCTGCAGAGGTTGCTTCTTCTTTTTCTTCTTGCTCCCCTGCACTCCTGGGTCTTTGTCATTTCCCTCTTCAGCTGTAGCAGCAACAACCTTCTTCCCAGCAGTCTTCTCAGGACTCTTTGCCTTGTGTTGTGGCTGTTCTCTACCTTCCTTTGACTGCTCCGCCGGGACATTGTCTTCTTTAACTGCTTCGGGTTCCACGACAGGGAGAGGTTCTGGCTCAGTTCCTGTTTTTTCTGCTTGATCACTATCAGCTTCGTCGTCTTCTTTTGCAGCTTCCTCTTTCTCAGTTTCTGTAGAGGAGTAATATCTCCTTATTCCTTCCAAATCCTTCTCCTCAGCCCCTCCTTCGGATTGCACCTCCTCAACATTCTCCTTTTTCTTACTTCCTTCTTCCTCCTCAGTAGCTTCCCCCTTGTTCAAGTCCTTAGCATCTTTTTCTGCTTCTGATAACATGGTTTCTAATGCTTCATCCTTCTCTGTTCCTTCTTCCTCCTGGTCTGATTTATTTAGGTCAAATTTATTGGTGTTTGTCATATGGCTGGCAGGCGGTGTCATGGCTACAACCGGCTCCTTCTTCTTCCACTCAGCCTTGAGCTTCTTCTTTGGTGTTTCCTCCATTTCTGGAGGTGGAGACGGATAAGCCTTTCTCAGCTTTTTCTTCTTCTTCACCTGGCTTTGACTGGTGTCTACTGACACGCCCTTGCTAGTCTCACCAACATCTTTTTTCTTTTCCTCTTTTTCCTTCTTCTTCTTCTTTCCCTTCTCTTTTTTCATAGATTTCTTTTCTCCTTCAGCAGCAACCATTGGTTCCATTTTTCCCAAGATATGGTCTGGAAACTCTGGAGCCTTCAACACATGAGATGGGATTTGCATAGTCCACATTGCTTCCAACCACTGTGTCTTGGCCTTTTGGTAGGCGAAAAATGCCTGTTGATCCCTACACATCTGCTTCAATATTTCTAATGCAGGGTCTGGCTGCTCTTCGGTTGCATATGAGGTTTGACTAGTAGCTGCTCTTTTCCTTACTCCTTTAGGCTTCATGAGTGTCATGATGAGTGTCTTGTCCAGCAGCTGTTGAGGGGCTCCAAAATTGTCTGAGTCATACTCAGACACACCATGTCTTTGGCACAGAGTTGTGATTAAACATGGGAAGAAGAGCATCCCTTCCTTTTTCTTTGAACATGCGTGGATTTCCTGCACTATTATTTTTCCTACATTTATGGGTCTTAAGCCGGTGATACAGTGTAAGAGTACCAAGTTAGCCCTAGAAACCGTCTCATTGTGAGCGGCTGGCTTGATGGAATGTTTTAAGAATTGGTACCAAACTTTTATCTCCGGCCTGAGGTCCATCCTCTTCACGGCTTTGTCCACCCATTTTGCTCCCGGTACACACAATGACTCCAGATACACGTCATACTCATCTTCCTGAGATTGTAACACCAAGTTTTGGTAGTCGTCTTCAGCAGCATCCAGTTTGAAGTAATAGTTGATATTTGCTTCGTTGTACACAACCTTTGTACCTCTGATGATCACCTCCAACCGTTTGTGACCTGGATCGGTGAGGTTAGCATAGAACTCCTTTACTAGGTTGGCGTTGTAAGCACCAAGTTGTTTACACAAAAGCTCCCATTTCAACTTCGATATTGTGGTTCCAATGCCTCCTGGTAGTCCCAGACCTTCCTTAGTAGAATCCATAACAAAACCACGCTCAGAAAAAAGATTCATCTTGCTAAAATACTCCGTAAAACATCTATGAGCTTCCACATTCACGAAGGTTTCATCTTTGTCCTGGCTAGAGATATCAATGGTGGGGTTGGTGTTTTTCGTGGCAGTGGTTTTGTAATGGCGGCCGGTTTGGTCATGAGTCATTTTTCTGAAGTGAAAGAAGAGAGAAAGGGTTGAGAAGTTCTTTAGGGTTTCAGAGAAAAATGGTTGAATGAAAATGAAGAGGTCTTTGTCGGACTGTTTGGGTATAGGAAAAAGTGGGGGAGTTGTAAGGATGGTTGTAAAAAGTTTTAAGAAAATATTAAAAACAAAACGTTTCTTTGAAGTGGAGAGAGAAATTTTTCTATTTTGGTGTTTCGTAGGGCAAGGAGTGAAAACCCTAGGGCTGACACTTGAAAAGACACATTTAATTGGGGTTGCATGATTAGGTGGCTGAGGTGTCTGACGTGGCAGACTTGGCCATCATAACTCTGCTCCTTCACTCCGTCTAATGTGCTTTCTCCCTATGTTATGCTTTCTTTCTCTCTCTTCCTTCCAAGATGAACGGTTCAAATTCTTTTCTGATTATTCAAGAGAAAATAATCAATGCCAACTCAGCTTGATCATTAATCTCCTTGGACTTAGGAAAATTTTTGCTTCCTTCAGTTTTTGTCATTCCTCCCCTTCCACTGTTCATGCGTCTGTTGCTGGCATGTCTGGTCTTGTCATGTGCTGACACTAGTAGAACATATCATGATCCTGTACAAAGTAAAAAAAAAATTGTATGAAGCTGGGCTGCCTCCCAGTAGCGCTATTTTAAGGTCTTATCGTCTGACCAACACAAAAATCCATTAATCAATAAAATGGAGAGCATCCCTTGTGTTACATGAGGACTCTCCAAGGTAAGCCCGGACCCTTTGGCCGTTGACCTTAAATTTCTCCCCATTCTTTTCATTTAACAATTCCACTGCACCATGGGGATAAATCTCCTCTAAGATAAAGGGTCCAGACCATCTAGATTTCAATTTCCCAGGGAATAGCTTCAGCCTTGAGTTAAAAAGTAAAACTTTTTGGCCTTTTACTAATTCCCTCTTCTGGTATTTCTTGTCATGCCACCTCTTGGTCTTTTCCTTATACAATTCAGCATTCTCGTATGAGAACAGCCTATGCTCATCTAACTAATTTAATTGGAGCATTCTAGCTTGGCCAGCACTTTGAATATTAAAATTTAATTGTTTCACAGCCCAAAATGCCTTGTGTTCCAATTCAATCGGTAGATGACAAGCTTTCCCATAGACAAGTCTATATGGAGACATGTCTAGAGGGGTTTTATAGGCAGTCCTATACGCCCATAGTGCTTCGTCCAAATGATTGGACCAATCCTTCCTTGTTGGATTAACAACCTTTTCCAAGATTCTTTTGATTTCTCTATTGGACAACTCCACTTGTCCACTAGTTTGGGGATGGTAGGCTGTAGCAACTTTGTGCTTAATCCCATATTTTTCCATTAGGTTTTCAAAAAGTTTATTGCAAAAATGAGATCCACCATCGCTGATGATAGCTCTAGGCGTGCTATGTCGTGTCAAGATGTTCTTGAGCAAGAACTTAGTCACAACCTTGGCATCATTGGATGGTGTTGCTACTGCCTCAATCCACTTGGACACGTAGTCCACAACCACAAGAATGTAAAGATTTCCAAAAGAGGGAGGAAATGGTCCCATGAAATCAATGCCACACACATAAAAAACTTCTACTTCAAGAATACTAGTTAGTGGCATCTCTTGTCTCATGGACACATTTCCAACCCTTTGGCATCTATCACATCTCTTAGCAAATTCATGAGCATCTTTAAAAATAGAGGGCCAGAAATAACCCGATTGCAGCACCTTGGTTGCAGTTCTTACTCCTCCAAAATGTCCACCATATGGGGCTTTGTGACATGCTGATAAGATATGGCGTGCCTCCTCATAGTCAACACATATTCTTAGCAACTGATTTGCACACTTCTTGTATAGGTATGGATCATCCCATAAATAGCTCTTTACAGTGTGAAAGAACCTCTTTCTCTGTTGGTAGTTGAATTCTGGTGGCACAACCCTACTGACTAAGTAATTCACAATGTCAGCGTACCAAGGAGTCATGCCATCAGTAATCACCAACAACTTCTCATCCGGAAAACTTTCCTTAATCTCTCCACTGTTTTGAGGTTGCACTTCTTCAGGGAGTCTTGAGAGATGATCAGCAACTGAGTTCTCTACTCCCTTTTTGTCTCTTATTTCCAGGTCAAACTCTTGTAGAAGGAGCACCCAACGTATAAGCCGTGGCTTTGCATCTTTTTTGGCAATCAAATATTTAATTGCAGCATGGTCCGTATACACAATGACCTTAGTTCCTACCAAGTAAGGTCTGAACTTATCAAAAGCAAAAACTACTTCCAGCAACTCTTTCTCCGTGGTTGTGTAGTTGATTTGTGCTTCTATCAACGTTCTACTTGCATAGTAAATAGTATGAAACACTTTGCTATGCCTTTGGCCTAAAACAGCGCCAATGGCAAAATCACTAGCATTACACATCAACTCAAATGGCTTGGACCAATCTGGAACTTTGATTACAGGTGCAGAAATGAGGGCCTTCTTCAAAAGATTGAAAGATTCAAGGCACTCTTTACTGAAGATGAAAGGCGTGTCATGCTGCAGCAGCTGACACAGTGGTTTAGAAATTTTTGAAAAATCTTTTATAAACCTTATATAAAATCCAACATGCCCCAAGAAACTCCTAATACCCTTGATATTTACTGGTGGAGGTAGTTTTTCAATTACCTCCACCTTTGCTTGATCTACCTCCAACCCTTATTTAGAAATTCTATGACCAAGAACAATTCCTTCTTTTACCATAAAATGGTATTTTTCCTAATTGAGGACTAAGTTGTTCTCTTCACACCTGATCAGTACTAGTTCCAAATTCTTTAGGCAATCTTGAAATGATTCTCCAAAAACTGAAAAATCATCCATGAACACCTCCATGGAATTTTCTATGATATCCGAGAAAATAGCCATCATGCAACGTTGGAAAGTGGCTGGTGCATTGCACAGTCCAAACAGCATTCTTCTGAAAGCAAAGGTGTCATAAGGGCATGTGAATGTCGTTTTCTCTTGATCTTCTGGGGCTATGGCAATTTGGTTGTAGCCCAAATATCCATCTAAGAAGCAATAATACTCCTTTCCAGCCAGCCTATCCAGCATCTGGTCATTGAAAGGCAAGGGAAAAAGGTCCTTCCTTGTTGCATTGTTCAGCTTCCTATAATCCATGCAAATTCTCCAACCAGAAAATGTTCTAGTAGAAATGAGCTCATTCTTCTCGTTGACTATTACTGTCATGCCTCCCTTCTTCGATACGCACTGAATTGGACTTACCCACACACTATCGGAGATAGGGTAGATAATTCCTACGTCTAACCACTTGATAACCTCCTTTTTTACAACCTCCTTCATGATGGGGTTCAGCCTTCGTTGGCTCTCAATGCTATTCTTGGCATTTTCTTCCAACAGAATTTTGTGCATGCATATTGCTGGGCTAATTCCCTTAATACCATAAATCTGCCATGTAATTGCCTTCTTATGTTTTTTCAGTAGTGAAATCAGTTGCTCTTTTTGCTCTTCTTGCAGATCTGTAGCTATGATGACTGGCATCTTCTGTCCTACCTCCAGATATGCATATTATAAATGCTCCAGAAGTTGCTTAAGCTCCAATTCAGGGGGTTCTTCAATGGAAGTTAGCTGCTGTTTATGAGCAACAGTGGTGGATTCTATCACTTCCACATACTCTTCCTCTTGCTTTGGCATTGGACCATAGATGACTCCATCTTTTAGTCCTTCGTCTTCCACTTTTCCTAACTCAATTTTCAACACATCATTAGCCTTAAGAAGGTTTTTATGAATTAAACCTTCCCAACTAGATATGATAGAACACTCAGCCATCTCCTCTTCTGGGTATTGCAAAGCATTAAGTATGTTGAACACTACTTTCTGCCCATTCACCCTCATGGTGAGTTCTCCTCTTTCAACATCAATTAAGGTTTTACCCGTTGCTAGGAATGGCCTTCCCAACAAAATGGGTGTCTCTTCATCAGCTTCAAAATCCATAATGATAAAGTCAGATGGGAAGACAAACTTGTCAACCCTTACCAACACATCCTCAATCTTCCCTTGTGGGTAGCAAATACTCCTATCAGCCAGCTGCAGGATGATGGTTGTAGGCCTGGCAGTACCTATCCCTAGGTTCTTGAATATGGAGAGAGGCATGAGATTAATGCTGGCCCCTAAGTCACATATCGCTTTTCCACAAAAGGTGTCTCCAATGGTGCATAGGATAGTGAAACTTCTAGGATCTTTCAACTTGGGAGGGATTTTGCCTTGAACTAATTGACTACATTCTTGTGTAAGTGCAACCGTAGCAAACTTTCCCACCCTTTTACGTTTGGTAAGCACATCCTTCATGAATTTTGAATAATTAGGCATTTGTTGAATGGCTTCAATCAAGGGTATGCTGATGTGAAGCTGCTTCAAGATCTCCATGAACTTTGAAAATTGTTGCTCTTCTTTTTCTTTTTTGATTCTTTGTGGAAAAGGGGGTGGTGGTCTTTCTTGTACAAGTTTTTGATTCTTGTTGGCTTCAGTGATGACTCTTTGATCTTCTGGAGGAAGGTATTCTTCAGTGAGTACAGTATCTTGGTTCTTTTTCTGTTTGGATGAAGAAGGTTCTCCATCATTGTCTTTTGCTTCAGTACTGTCTGGCTTAGACACAACTGTACTTGACTCCTTGTTCTTTGTAATTGTTTCGTCAACTTCCTTGCCACTTCTTAACTTAAGAGCTTGGCAAGTCTCAACATTCTTCACTCCAGTTTGTGTGCTAGGAGTCTCAGTAGAGTTAGGAAGATTTCCCAAGTTTCTTGAACTTAGAGCCGTAGCAATTTGGCCCACTTGGTTCTCCAAGTTCTTGATACTTACTCCTTGTGCTTGAAATTGATTCTTTGCGTCTTAAATAAAGGACTTGAGCACATTCTCCAGATGGTTGTTTCCCTGGTTAACCCCAACATAGTGAGGGTTAGAAAATCCTGGTGGAACTTGAGGCGTGGTTGCTAGCGGTTTAGGTTGATTTTGATTGTTACTCCAAGAAAAATTAGGATGATTGCGCAATCCTGGGTTGTAAGTGTTGCTGTAGGGATTATTGTATCTGTTGTTATTGTTGGGATTGCCAACATAGTTAACTGAAACGGGATTGGCAGAACATTCCTCAAATAGATGTGGTCCTCCACAGTAAACACAGGCGACCTCAAAAGCGTCAGTAACCACCTTAACAGGGTCAGGTTTTGGCACTTCAGTATTCATCAAATTCTTCATCATTTGGTGGATTTGAGCCACTTGAGCAGCAATAGCTGTGGTCTCAGTGACTTCATGAACTCCAACAGGCTTCTTTTGAGTTGAACTTGAAGTGGCCCTTGTGACTGGCCATTGATAAGTGTTGGCCGTAATGCTTTCAATCAACTTGTAACCATCATCATAGGATTTAGACAATAGAGCTCCACCACTGGATGCATCTAACATATTTCTTGAGGATGGAATTAATCCATTATAGAAGGTCTCAAGTTGTATGCAGATGGGAATCCCATTATGTGGACATTGTCTCAACAGCTCCTTAAATCTTTCCCATGCGTCAAACAACGTCTCGTCATCTCCTTGCCTAAATGATGTGATTTCATTTCTCATTTTTGCATTTTTGGAAGGAGAAAAATATTTGACCAGAAACTTTTCTGCCAAGGCATTCCATGTAGTAATGGAATTTGGTTCCAAAGAATTAAGCCAGCTCTTGGCTCGATCCCTTAGAGAATACGGAAACAGCCTCAACCTAAAGGTATCCACGAGCACATCAAGGAACTTGAAGTTGTCAGCAACATCCAGAAATTGTTTTAAGTGCAAATGAGGATCTTCATGAGGAGAGCCTGAATATTGACCAGCAACTTGCAACATTTGGAACATCATAGGCTTGAACTCGAACTGTGGTGCTATGATAGCTGGCCTAGCAATGCCCGTATTCATAACATTTGGATCAAACACAGCATAATCCCTGATGCTACGCGCTCGGTCATTGGCAATGCCAATGATATCTGGCTCTACCATGGTTGTCTCTTGTAATGATTTGTCTGAAGACGATGATAAACTTTCCTCTTCTGTGTCCTCTTCGTACACTACTACTTCAGGCTCAGCCACAGCTGAAGTTGAAGAATCTCCAGATATTTGCTGAGTACGCACAAATCTTCTTCGTGCCTTGAGAATTCTTTCAGGTTCAGGATAACCACTGTGAACTGGTTGTAACGACCTGCGCATGCGAGAGCTTAAGCCTGTCGTATCACCAAATCACAGCAAACATTAAAAGCTCAAATACAGTCTTAAACAAAAAAAATAAATATAGTTTTTCAAACTTTTTCACTTCCCCGGCAATGGCGCCAAAAACTTGTTGCCTACTTTTTACCTAATCAACTATACTCTAATTGTTTTATAATATGTTTCTTTTGAATAATAGGGCAAAGGTGTCACATGCAAGTATACATGCTTGGTAATGTAGCAAGTGATAAAATAAAGGTCAAACCCATAGGGAAGTGTAAAGTATTTGAACTACTAATATTAACTTTCTTTGTTTAAGAAAAGTATGAGCAAGGTAACAGAAATATGAGAATAAGGAACAAGAGCACACACAAACAACTAAAATAACTTAAAACTAAAAGGAGTTAAAAATATCAGAGAGAATAGTTGATGAGCTAAATCCATTAGTATATAATGCTTGAAATGTCTTTATGATGTGAAGTGTCATGCCTCAAAAGGTCAGAACGTGATCTAGGGGTGTATCTCTACAACATCAAAAACATGTATAACTAGGGCAAGGGAACAAATCTCTAAGTCTCACTTGTAACCCTAAAATACGTTTGGTTTTAATTCTGATAAGTCTTTGTGGTCTCAACTTCTTATTTCTAAGCAAGTTAAATTAAGTGAATATCTCTATCCTACTTTACTAACCACTTTTGTTATGAAATCCACTTGTTTATTGGATCTCTCTCAACAACAAGCTTGTATTTTTTTCCTAGTTGATCACTCTAAGAACCAAGTTTATAGCATAAAAACACATAACAAAATAAGACACTAGCCAACACATCATATCAACATAAAAAACACTTTTATACTAACTTCATTAGTCTCATCAAACAAAGATTTAGCTCATAGTGAGTTTAGTACAAATTACTGGAATGAAATTAGGAGGGAACATCTTCTTACAAGGTGTAGTAAAGAACAACAACTCTCTTCAGTCACGACAGTTCTCAGCAGAGTGTACAGGTCTGGAGAGAAAAAGAATACTCTCTACTAATACTTAAACTCTAGAAATGAGAATACTAAAAACACTGAAAATAAAATATTGTTGTGTGTGGAATTTCTTATCTCTCGCTTTCAATGCACAAGCTCTCTTTAAATAGTGATGAGTGGAAGTGGTGGTTCCTCCTTTCTTGGATCGTGGGTCTCTTGAGGAAAATAAGGTTAGGCCCAAATCAAATCCTTCATGTGGGACAGTTGTCCATCAATCCTTCCTTTGCAAGTAATCTGGTACAGATGTTGGTGGGAGACACATTTGCTTTTAGCAGGTGGCTGGAGCAGGCTGGTGGAGCAGAGCAGACGGCTGGTGCTGCAGAGCAGATAGCTGGTGATGCTGGTGCTGGGCGTCCTCTGCTGAGTGGTCCCCACCGTACTACCTTTTGTCATCTAGCTTGCTTGATCTTATTCCTTTCTTTTGCTCCATCGCTCTTCATAGTGCTTCCACGTGAGCCCTAGTCATTCATGGTTTTTTTTAATCATTAATTCTCCCAATCTCTTGGTGAAATGGCTGATTAAACCATCAGTCATCCAAATAGCTCCTAATGCTGCTCCAGACTCTGGCAACTGGGGTCATGCCTCTTCTCATCATCATCTATCTTCCTTTTAAAGCACAAACACAATGAAAACGTAAAAGAAACACATAAAGTGCTTAAAGCTTTAATAGTGCAAAAACATCTTAAAATCATGCTGTAAAAATGAAATCATGAACTAGAATTGTCACAAAAATTGGTTAAGAGTAACACACTAAAATAGTGTTATCAGTAACCCATCAAAGTCATGGTCTTTTGGCTAAATTCTTGATCACTCATAATGGAGATATATGGAATATCTTGAACAATAATCCCAACCCTATCAATAACACTTTGAATGAATGAACCATAGCACAAAGCTGTCCCTCTACTTGATTCCTTTAGAGCAAAAATTCTACTAGCAATGTAGTATGGCCAGTGAACTCTTTTCTTATTCTTCAGCCTATAGACCAAATGCACCTCAACTTGGTTAACTCTTGAATAACCTCCCTTCTTAGGACAGAGAATATGAGCCATAATCCACTGTAGAATCCTGTCAATCGGCTTCAACCGACCGGTAGTAACCGATTTAGGGAACAAATCACTAGCAACAATATCTTCAGGATATGGATCCTTCAACATTGAATTCAGAGCAGATTTGAATTCATAACCCGGAGCCAATTTGGTGTCGGTTATGTTAAAATGAGGATACTCAACTGGATACATACTAGACCATCAACCGTTAAGCTCTTACCACCAATTTTGTAACCAAAATCAAAATCAAGAAATTTTCCGTGTATACCAGTATAAAACAACCTGATCATGTCTTCATTATAATTTGTACCACATTCTAAGAAGTTATAGAACTGTTGAAAATCAAGCAAATCAATAATTTATGGAATGTGCATGCGTTCAGCCACTTTCGGATAGTAAACAAATTGCTTGATAACTGACCTCTTCTTAAATTTCTTTTCATAAGTTTCATCCAGTTCATCAGAAATTAAAGACATAGAATTTACCGGAATATTGGATGGAGGTTGTGATGGAAGTTGTACGGTCCTCTTTCCTGTTGCTCTTGAAGAAGCCTTGGAAGCTATTGATTTTGGGAGTAACGAACAGTACCCGAGTGAAGATTGATGATGAGATACCAACTTGTTCACTAATTTGAACTTGAATTTTCTGATTTGAGAGAGTTTTAGAAATGGGTTTTAGGGTTTGTGGAGAAATTGAGAGAATGTCAGTGAAGAGAAATGAGATAAAAAGATGCAAATGATGATGATAATGTGAAGATGAAATGAAAAGGAACATTGAATGACATTTAGTTCCCAAGAAAAGTAGTTACGCTTCAATTTTCAAGGTGAAATTCGGAGTCACGAAGCGATGCATCGACCTAAAGCCTAGGATGCATCGAGGCATGCAGTTGAAATTTTAAAATTCAGAAGCGTACAGTATGAGTTGACACATGGGGTCGACGCATACAAACTCGAATCAAACATTGTTAAAATGGGAAGGGCATGAGTCGACCTATGCCTTATTCAGGTTGATGCATGCAGTGCAAACATGGAAAAATGAAAAATCATGTTATATATGCATGACACAAAGATAAATAACAAGCCCACGCATATTTCAAACATAAAAATGGATCTAAATAGTCAAATAAACATCAAGATAACACTAATCATAGTATAATTATATATGTGTATATATATATATATATATATATATATATATATATATATATATAGGGTTATGCTAATGCACACCCATGTAGGTGTGCATTAGCAACATACACCTTAGTGTATTTTTGTGTGGGTCCCACCAATTTTGGGTGGGACCCACATTAAAAGATGAAGAAAAAAAATAGAAAGAAAATAGATGTAGTGTATTTCTGTGTGGGGCCTACCAATTTTTGGTGTATGTTAGCATTTCCCATATATATATATATATATATATATTGGAATACACTGTCAGTGTAAAACTACTTTACACTGACATCCAATTAAAATGAATCATTTTGACACACGAGGAGAGAAAAATATGGAAGAATTAGTTATTAAAATAGTTTAATTATAATTTATTTATTTTTATTTTTAATTCCATAATTATGTGTCAAAATGATTCATTTTAATTGGATGTCAGTGTAAAATAGTTTTACACTGACAGTGTATTCCAATTAATCTCATATATATATATATATATATATATATATATATGATCAAGATAAGTCAAATAGATAAAACCGATATTACCTCCAATGAAGATGAGTGATGAATGCCCTCACATAGCTTGAGCTTTTCAATGTAATTAATCAAAGTATAGACAAGCATATGTATCGAGCATATAACCATTTAATTTAAACACGATCCGAGATATCGAGAACACCAAGTTCCCTACGGATGTTAAAGAAAGGTTCCGTCGCAAGTGGTTTTGTGAAAATATCGGAAAGTTGATTCTTGCTATCAACATGCTCGAATACGACAACACCTTCTCTACATGATCCCTAAGGAAATGATGGTGAATTTCAATATGTTTCGTGCGTGAATGTAGTACTGGATTTTTGGTTAAGTTAATGGCGCTTGTATTGTCACACAAAATGGGAATACGTTTAAGTTTAACATTGAAGTTGAGTAATTGTTGCTTGAGCCACAAGATTTAGGCACAACAACTACCGGCCGCAACGTATTCCGCCTCAGTTGTTGACAAAGCAACGGAAATTTTCTTTTTTCTATGCCAACTCACTAAGGAGTTTGAGAAGAAATGACAAGTGCCACTAGTGCTCTTCCTATCCGATTTGCAACCGGCAAAGTCAGAATCGGAATAGCCAACCAAAGTATAATCACTTCCCTTGGAAAACCAAAGCCCATACTTTGGAGTACCACATAGATATCTAAGTATACGCTTGACGAATTTTAAATGTGATTCCTTGGGACATGATTAATATCTAGCACACATACATACACTAAACATGATATCCGGTCGAGATGTGGTAAGATAGAGAAGAGAACCAATCATACCTCTATACTTCTTTACATCCACGACCTTATCATTCTCATTTCGATCCAAGTTTACACATGTAGGCATTGGAGTGTCAATTGCTTTAGAGTTAGCCATATCGAAATACTTGAGTAGCTCTGTAACGCCCTGTATAATATATGTCTAGAATAACACTATACAAGCATTTTTGTTTGGTACTGACACCACCATAAGTGCCTAATGGAATAATTCACATACTTGACCATTTCTAATACATAAATACAACCTATGGTACAAGGCATGGAAATTAGCCAAAACAAGAAAATCTAAGAATAAGGTACAATATTCCTCATTGTACAAGAAAATAATACACAGCGGAATAAGCTCAACTAAGTTTCTCTTGAAACATCCAAGCATAGCTCAACTTGTAAATCATACCTGCAAATATCTCCTGAAAATAATCAACAATAGTGGGGTGAGATATCAAATCTCAGTGAGTTCCCTATCTTATGGATTCTCTCGGCTTTACAGGGTTCTAGCCAAATCCTAACTCAAGTCAAGGGGAAGGGAAATGACCTTGAGTTCTCGTTCTCACACTAAATGAAAACATGTTTATGAGTTCAACAACTCAAAATTAATTATCACTAATCGGTAACACAAACCAAGGCATCTTTCCCCGGCCAACCCTACAAGAGAGTTCAACACGGGTCACGGATCCTTAAATGTAGACATCCATTCCCGACCAACCCTTCCAAAGAGTTCTCGACACGGGTCCCGGAAGGTAACATAGATAACTTTCCCCGACCATCCTACACAAGAGGATCTCGACACGGGTCACGATTATCTAAACACGGGTACTTTCCCTGGCCATCCTACACAAGAGGATATCAACACGGGTCACTAATACCACCCACTAAGCAACTTTCCCCGGCTAGCCTACACAAGAGGCCCTACAACACGGGTCACGACTACTTACTTAATAAATACTTTCCCCGGCCATCCCACACAAGAGGATATCGACACGGGTCACTAATATATATTAAGGGATAACACGGTTCCGATTACATGATCTCATACACAAACGTGATTGTATTCGACAATCACAAGGCCACAATGCCTTAAGGCCACATTCGCCTTTTTCTCATAATTACAAAAGTTCACACATGTTCCATACTAGTTGTTCACTCTCTCCTAGACCATTACTCGTCAAAGATGCACTTTTCTACATCGAATGCACGAGCATCGCCATCTAGGTTATCAACCTCTGCTGACAACTACTTATCAAAGATACTCTTCTAGCATCGATGCCTAAGCATTTTCATTCAAACCTTTACCAAGACCTAGTTACATCTCTAGGATCATATCATTTGTTTGGGGTAAGGTTTCTCACTTTTCCTAATTCATTTTAAGCATGTTATTCTCTCAATTATGTTCAACAACAATATTAGACATGCATATTATAATAGCACAATAGAATTACATGTGATAATTCAAACATAAGTTATACAAAGCATATTACAATTGTATAATAGAATCACATATAATGATTCAATCACAAGTTATACACCCTTAGTTCCCTCCAATTTATTTAATTGGGCAATGAAAACAATATTTCTCACTCTTGTCCCGTAGGATATTTTCACACCTTTGCATTGGCTATAACCGTGCCTCGATCGAATTTACGACCCAAAAGATATGGATTTTCAATATATCATATAAACATTAATTCCATTCATTTTCCACTAATTAATTAATCCCACATCATACCCATAATTTTCACTTTTTATTGGGTAGAGGATCGTCATAGCTTTCCAACGATACCAAGAACGCTTAAATCGGGTATACGGATCGAAAGTTATGGATTTTTAAAGAAAAGATAATTATTTGAAAACTCCCAGGAGCGTCCGGCGGTCCATGCTTCGCACGACGGTGCCCCCCTGCACCTGCTACTTCGCCCAGTGAAGCAGCGACATAAGTCCCATGTCAAAACCAAAAGTTCCAGAATCAAAACTTACTGCGCCCCTCAACTTTCGCCCGGCGAAGCAGCGACGCAAGCTTGCGTCGCCCGACGCTCAAAATGCCGCCCGGCGGTGCGTATCAGAAACATAATTTCTCAGCTGCATTTTTAGGGTTTCAAGGGCTTCAAAACCCACCCTTTCCACACCAGATCATTTCCAAACATCAAAATAAGCATCATCAATTGATCACATGCATATGACGACTACACTACGCAGTTTATATTGAATTTCATCTGTTATATTCCATTGATTTATCCGTTTGATCATTTTCTCTCAAATCTAACCTAAGTTCAAATCATGGATTTCTAGAACTTAGAATTTCTAACTAGAACCCACCTGATAATCGAAGAGGAGGTTGAAGAAGATGATGAATATTGAAGATGATCCATGGGCTTTTCTCTCTTCTTCCTCTTTCTCCACTTTCTCTCTTTCTCTTCTTTTTCCTCTTCTTCTTACTATCTTCTTCTTCTTTCTTTTCTAACAAATATATATATATATATATATATATATATATATATATATATATATATATATATATAATACTAATATTATATAATATAACCCAATAGAGTAAAATATCTCCAATTGATATTTTATCGTCTAACACCAATTGATCAATTATTAGAGTTATCTTAAAAATACTCTCTTGGTCTAATAAATAGTGATATGTCTCTTTAATAAAATGATTGATCTCTTCAGAGTTTATTAGTTGTTCTATTGATCCCAATTGATAATACTTAAAGCACTTAGAGGATTCCATTAATCCAATTTACCAAAGACAGAGCACATAGATACTCATCTGATTTCATCTGATATCCAATTGAGCATTTAGATAATATGGGGTATTACAAGCTCACAACAATACTTCGTTTGGCTTACAAACGTTCATTCTTCGAGTTGTTTGATTTGAAGTCCGTGGAAGTAGTTTAGCTCCCCCATCATGCTCATCTCAAACTCACCCTGCATTAACTTAGAAAATTCCTTGACCAAATCCATGTTAGTAGATCCAAATATAATGCCATCTACATATACTTGTACTAAAATGGATTATTTTCCTTGACGCTTAATGGAGAGGGTTGTATCAACCTTCCCTCTTGAGTATCCTTGGTCCAGTAAAAAATTTCTAAGACGCTCATACCAAGCCCTAGGGGCTTATTTGAGACCGTACAAAGCACATTTAAGCTTATAAACATGATTAGGATACTCACGAGATTCAAAACCAGGAGGTTGAGATACATAGACCTCTTCATTAATGTATCCGTTTAGAAAAGCACTCTTTACATCCATTTGAAATGATTTGAAATTTTTAGAACATGCGTAGGCTAGCAAAAAAGTATAGCCTCAAGTCAGGCAACATGAGCATAAGTTTCCTCATAGTCTACGCCCGCCACTAAGCGCACTTTGTTCCTTGTTATAACTCTATTTTCGTCAAGCTTGTTCCTAAACACCCATTTGGTGTCAATTACTCGATGGCCTCGCAGAGGGGGGACAAGGTCCCAAACCTCATTTCTTTTAAATTGATTTAATTCCTCTTGCATTGATAAAAACTAATGTTCATCGAGTAAGGCCTCTTTGGAGTTTTTAGGCTCAATCTGAGAAACGAAAGAAAAGTGATAACAAAAGTTACTTAGCTTGGATCTCGTAGTTACTCCCTTTGATATGTCTCCGAGTATGTTGTCGATGGGATGGTCCTTAGAGGATTTACAAGCTAGAGGAAGGTCATCATTGCTAATTGGATGATTCTCCCCAATCTTTTAAGGATTGTGATCTTCCTTCTCCTTCACTTTCACCGATTCAGGTTGATCAGTCCCTTTTTCAGTGTCTTTGAGTATGTCTTCTGAAGATACACCTGTACCATGAAAAGAAATACCTTTTCTAACATTTTTCGGATAAGATTCATCAAAAGTAACATGTACGGATTCTTCAACAGTAAATAACCTTTTATTGTATATCCTATATGCCTTACTAGTTTGAGAGTATCCAAGAAAGATACCTTCATCTGCCTTTGAATCAAACTTACCAAGGTTCTCCTTACCATTATTTAACATAAAGCATTTACAACAAAAAAACATGAAGATGTGATATGTTAGGCTTCTTTCCTTTCAAAAGCTCATAAGGAGTTTTGTTGAGAATATGACGGATAAGCACCCTATTCAAAACATAACAAGGCGTACTAATAGCATCGGCCCAAAAGTATTTAGGAAGGCCACTCTAATTGATCATAGTTCCTACTAATTATTCCAAAATTTGATTTTTACGTTCCATTACTCCATTTTGTTGAGGAGTACGTGGTGCAGAAAAATTATGATGAATGTCATGCTTATCACAAAATTCTTCAAAGAGGTGGTTTTCAAATTCACCTCCATGATCGCTTCGGATTGTTACAATGCTTGTATTCAATTTGTTTTGAGAGAGCATGGCAAACTTCTCAAAAGCTAAAAAAGTATCACTCTTGCTAGCTAAGAAAATAGTCCAACAAAATCTAGAGTAGTCGTCTACAATCACAAAACTATATTAGTTACCACCCAAGCTTTTAATCCTAGATGGTCTAAAAAGGTCCATATAGAGGAGTTCAAGGGGTCTCGTTGTTAAAACAATATTTTTAGATTTAAACGAGATTCTTGTTTGCTTCCCCATTTGGCACGCAACACATAAGTGATCTTTTGAAAATTTGATTTTGGGTAAGCCGACTACTAGATCCTTAGAGACTACTTTATTTAGCAAATTGAAGATGACACGCGCTAAGCGCCTATGCCATGACCACGAATCTTCACTTATGGTGACAAGACATTTAGTGCTTGTCAACGATACTTCACTCAAGTCAAGCATATAGACATTGTTAACCCTTAGGCCTTTAAACACATCCTCCTTCTTATCATTATTTTCAATTATGCAGCAATCTTTTGAAAATTAAACTTTATAACCTTTGTCGCATAATTGACTAATGCTAATAAGGTTGTGTTTAAGACCCTCAACTAATAGCACATCTGAGATAGCAGTAGAAGAGGGATTACCTACACTACCTTTGCCGAGTATTGCCCATTTGTTGTTGTCACCATAGGTCACAAATCCTTTCTTCGTTGCCACAAAGTCAATGAATAAGGAAATGTCTCCCGTCATGTGTCTTGGGCATCCACTATCGAGAATCCATCTTCTCTTCATAGACTCAAGACATTGTACTTACACAATCAAACAAGGGAAATAGGTACCCAATTTTTATTGGGTCCTTGGGTGTGAGTGAATCTTTGGTTGCATTTGGGCAACCATTGGAAAATGCCTTTAGGAACTAAGAATCTCCTAAAGCGGCATTTGGCAATGGTATGGCCCCTCTTGCAGCAATACAAGCAAGTAAGGTTAACATTGGTGTTACTTTTGCTAACTTGATCTCTAATCACATAAGTGTATTTTTGATAAGGATTATTCATGCTTTTTCTACAATGTGATCGATCAATACCAAAAGTGACTTTATGTTCTAAAGCCTTCTCTAGTTTGGCTTTAAAAGTTCTCACTTCTTTTTGCCAAATGTGACAAGTTTCACAACCCTAATTTAACCAAGTACCCTTGTCATCCTCAAATTTTACTTTTGTTGCTTCCACCATAGAGTTCTTAATAGCCTCTGATTCCTTTTCAAAATCTGAAATCTTTTTCTCTAAATGTGAGAAAATTTGTTTGTTTGAAGCTAAACGTTTAAAGGCTTCTTTAGCCTCATGGTGTAAAGTATCAAAAACATTTTGTAATTCAGAATGAGACATTTTATTAGAGTGTTTATACTTAGCATGTCTTACCTTCTTCTTCTTCTTTTGATGAGCGGAGAGACAAAGGTTGACGGATTCGTCTTCATCACTTGAGCTATCTTCACTAGACGACTCACTATCACTTTCCCAAGCAATGTAAACTCTTCTAGGTTTGCCCAGTTTCTTTTGTTGATGATTCTTTTCTTTCCCTTTGTCTTTCTTCATCAATGGACAATCCAACTTATAATGACCGACTGTTCCATAATTGTAGCAAGAACCTTTTGATTTACCATTCTTGTTTCCTTCATTCTTAGAGGACTTTGTTTGTCGTCGAAAATTGATGAGATTCTTGTCCGAATGTTGAGTTCCGTTTTTCCTTATGTAACGATTATATCGTCTCACAAACAGCCCCATATCTTCATTTGTATCTTCATTGTCATCACTCGATTCACTATCAATTAGCTCTTTTGCGGAGGACTTTGAGCTAGAAGCCTTTAGCGCTATAGACTTCTTGTCCGTATCTTTGGCTTTCTCTTTCTTTTACTTTTTCTCGTGTTGGTCGAGACTAATGAGCACTTGCTCATATTCCTCAAGCTTGCCAAATAAAGTTGTGATGTCCAAAGTCATGAGGTCATTGGCTTCCTTTATGGCCGTGACCTTTGGTTACCACTCCCTAGTAAGACACCTCAAAATTTTATTAGTAGCAACTTCATTAGAAACGGGTCTACCAAGTGAGTTTAGCCGATTGATTAAATGAGTAAATTTCTTTTGCATTTCAGTAATGGGTTCACCATGTTTCATGTGAAAGATATCAAACTCTTATGTCAAAGTGTTGATTCGAGCTAGTTTGACATCATTAGTTCTCTCATGAGCAACTTGCAATGCGTCCCACATAGCTTTAGCAGTAGTACAATGTGAAACTCTATAATATTCATCAACTCCTAAAGAGGATATGGGAATATTTCTAGCTTTCCAATAGTAGTTATACTTTTTCTAATCTTTTTCATTCCATTGTGCTTCTGGCTTAGGCACATCAACGTTATCCTCATTGGTTATAGTGATTTCAATAGGACCATTTTGTATAACGTTACATACTTTTCTATAAATAGAATTGATATGCACGCGCATACAATCTTTCCAATAACTATAGTTTTCACCGTTAAAAACCGATGCTCTATTGTACACCCCTTTTGGTTCGTTAGTCATTTTCTAAAAAATTATATACGAAGCACTAGATGAATCGGTGCTCGTGATACCACTTGTTAGACGATGACAATGATCTAAAAGGGGGGTTGAATATATCACTAATTTTTAAACGGAGACGGCGCTTAAAAATGTTTTCAAAAATGTGCGGAAGCGGCTGTGGATTTAAATTGTCTAAACAAACCGTTATTGGTAAGATCAGATATGCGAAACCGAATGGAATTAAATTCAACGGGAAAACGAATTAATACATTGCCAATTAATCAATACAAATAATGGCCACTTTATCTTAACCAGATTCCAATGAATTATAAAGAGTAAAATTAAATTGGCAATATCACAAACAGTTTGTGTGCGACCAATATGTCGAACACTTAGTGTGCACAACACCCCAAGTTGGATTTCCTATGAAATGATAGTGCAAAATTTTTCACAATTACAATCTAAGTGATTGTAATGAGTTTTCAAAACAGAATTTCAGCACTACACAACAATGGAAATTTATCGAACCGTTGATATCACACAAACGTTAACAACACAAATTAATGAGATAGAGAAAGAGAGAAGAACACAAGATTTGTTTAGGCAGTTCCCCTTTTGTCCTCGTGTCGGGTACATCTGCCCCCAATTCTAAAGCTAGAATTGGGATATGTATTATCAATTTGTAAAGTTTGTACAAAAGAAGTAATAGTCACCACACACTCAAGCCTAATTGTTGAAGTTGATATTATTCCCTTCTCTCCCCTTGATTCGAGTCGAATCAAGTGCATTAAACACTTCGAACAAACCTCTGGTTACCGCTACTTGTTTAAATGAACCCACCGTTCTTCAAACCTTTCACTCGGATGATTTTGATTGCAAGAGGTTTGACCCCAAATCTTTCTACACAATCCTCCGGTTACCGCTACTTATTTGAACGAACCCATCGTTCTTCAAACCTTTCACTCGGCTGAATCTGTGAAGAAAAGATTTTTGCAAAAATCCCTAAATCCTCAAGATCTTAGAGAACCAAACCCCAAAGGTTTTATTCAAGAAAACCCATTGAATTCTCAACCCACACTAGATACACACAATCCTACGTTTGGACGTTATCACCTCGATAATGCAAAAGATCAACAAAAATGGTTATGTGTAATTGTTGAAGAATGCAATTGTGAGAATGAAGATGATGAGCAAAATCAGTGTATATTTTCACTTTTCTTGTTCTATATTTGTACAATAATGAAACAAATGAATATATATGAGACCAAGACAAAATAACTGAAATAACATCTTTTTGAAACACAAAGAATCAGAAAAATTAACTTAAGAGAGGTTGACCAAAGCAATATATGGGTCGACCTGAGCGCACCCGAATACTAATATACGCAAAATTTTAACCGATCCGTCAACCAAACCAGGCCAAGCATTGATGCAAGGGCACCTCAAATCAAAGGATTATTTTCCTTATAGTATGTGTCGACC
Source organism: Lathyrus tuberosus (assembly GCA_022829125.1). Classification (NCBI taxonomy): domain Eukaryota; kingdom Viridiplantae; phylum Streptophyta; class Magnoliopsida; order Fabales; family Fabaceae; genus Lathyrus; species Lathyrus tuberosus. Next base: position 11,580,478 of record JALAZF010000101.1, on the reverse strand, counting down.
GCTGCACAACTGTGGGTCGACGCATGGACACCCGATAACAACAATTTATTTCATCAACATCATGCGTCGACCTCCACATGTCTGTGAGTCGACGCAAGGACACCAGAATTCTACAAACACCTTTTTGTGAGTATTTTGGTCGACCTAAAACCCTTTTTGAGTTGACCTAAGGTATCCAACATGATCAAATGCATAAATTTTACACACACACACACACACACACGCACACACACACACACACACACACGCACACACACACACACACACACACACACACACACATATATATATATATATATATGATCCTATATGCATAAACACACTTATGTGGATTATTATATGCATATTAACGGATGAATGCAATCTAAGACGCGATGATACCGTCCAAAATACAAGTACGAGATAATACTAGTTTTGACATCATTAAAATAAAGACTAAGGAACCTTGCCCTCACATATGGCGCACCTATGTCTCTCCTTGTCTAGATGGATAATCATGTGGTAATCACTGGGTATAACTTTGATTACCTTACTATAGATGAGATCAAGACGGTCTGGACCTTGGATGAGTCTAAGATTATGGAGTCCCAAACCATGATCAATTTTGATCAGGGGGACGATGAGACTTTGGACAAATACACGTGTAAGTTTCGCTAATAGTGTCCCATGCTTGGGTTTTTTTGTATGTAACTATATACTTATTTAGCCAAGGGATTATTTACTTATTTTTACCAATTTTCTTCTGCAAGAAAGATGTTCAAAGCGCCCTAGATAAAAGAAAGGAGTGTCTAGCCAAGAGGAAGGTTGAACGCTCAAGGCTGGCAAGACAATCCTCAGTGTCGCCCATATAACTTGCTTGTCAAAACTGCCAAACGAAAACTTGTAGGCGAAATTCCTCCTTAGCCTCAAACCTATAAGGCCTAAAAATCCCAGAAGTGGGGGAATTGATTCCTCCCATGCACCCAATGGTAAAGGGGTTCAAACCAGTGTTGCTAACAGGGCAGGTACCCCTACATCATCTCCGAGGAGGAACTCACCCACTAAGTCCTCTATGTGGAATGATCTTAAATTTAACGCCATTTATTTTACTTGCTCCTGCCTCCCCTTCCTTGAAAATTTTCCTGGTGATTATAAGGCAATCTAGAATAAGCATTCCCTTAAGTTATCTGATCTTAATGAGAACCATCTGCTAATGGTTCTTTTGATGAAGCGTGTTGATAGTTAAAAGCACGCTTATTCTAAAACTGAGCTAAAGACAAATCTCACAGTCTATCAAGGTGAATTGGCCAAAGACCAGAAGATTTCAGAGGGCTTGTAGAAGAAGAAACAGACCCTGATAAACAAATTTTAGGAAGCGTAGGCCAAGGCTAAGGAGTTTGACGCCACAGAACAAAGTCTTCGAGAATATTTGGATCAAGCGCTCAGCTCTCTGAGGAAACTAAAGAAGGATGGTTATGTACTCAAATATGATCTTATAGAGACCTCTGACATCTATTTCAAGAGGTCAATAAGCAAATGATTTTTTTTCATCTTAGGCTAGATTTGAGTGGTTTGGATGTGTTCAAAGTTATTCATGGCTGCCAATTAGTGGACGATACAGATGACTTTTCTCCAATTGAGCATGTCGCATCTCATGTTAAGGACACCTAAATGAGCATGAGGGAGATATGGCGAAGGAAGACACTAATCCGGAGGCGACTCACTGAGGAGACGTCCCAAAGGAAAAGTAGGCTCCCTAAGAAGGTCAATGAGTTGGAGACTCTTTCTTATTTCTTTATCGTTTTGCAATCATTGAAGGTTCAAGAAACACAAGAAATGAGGGGTATGAATTAGGTTTCAAGTATGATAGATTTTTCGTGACCCAAAACAAAAGCTTAAAATAATGAAATCAATGATAAAAAAAGTCAAGGATTTTCATCCTAGTTCACCATTAACTAGGCTACCTCCAATCCACTCATCAAAGTGATTTCGCCTTAGAAAAGGACATTATCCACTAATCAAACTAATTACAACATCAATGACAACCTATCACTGATTTCTTCAGTATTCTGACCTAAGTGGTCACCTAAGAAATCTAATTGTCACTGACTCCTTAAGATCTTGACCAACCTGGTTTCTTAAGGAGATTTAATCCTTAATAACAATGTGTTACTGACTTCTCAAGAGCCTAACCAACCCGGTGTTACACTTGGATTTTCAGCTACTTGAAAGTCAACAAAGAATGTCAATGAAAAGACATTTACTATGAGCATTAATGAAGTATCTTTAAAGAAGAATTAATGGTAAGGCATCGATAGACCAACGACAAGGGGTCGACCGAGCCGTCGACGCAACGAGACATGGTTTGGAAGACTCTCAGGGACAAATCCCCAAGACCTAACTCATTGGGAGACGTGTCTAAAATATTGAAAATGGCAGTCGATAAAAACATGTATAGAATCTCGAGAAGGACAATTGACAGAAGCCCTCATTCCAAAAAGGGCCATTCGGCTGAACAAAAATTTACAAGTCTTGGGGGCCTTGATAGAAACAGTTGAGCGAGAAATATGTAGTGTTTGCGTCCACCCTTTTTTCTTAGTCTTTTCGCTTTCTTAAACTGAACATTGTACTTTTTCTTTTGCTTTGTGTAATCTTATTTATTGCATTTTACCTTATTATTTATCACAACTTGACTTCATTTAAAGTTTTTTGCTACACTGCATTCAATTCACACGCACGTGTGTTCGTACAAATTATTTTCACAAATTGCTTTGGATATTTTTCGAGTTAATCTCATAAACTTCCAAACTCGAGATTGTTTACCAAAAACATCGCTAAACAAATTGGCACGCCTAGTGGGACCCTTTTGTGCGAATATTTTTGTAGAAAAGTAATGTCTTACGTTTTATTTTTCATGTCTCCTGTTTCTGTTGTCTTTTGTGTTGTATGCACTTGAGTAGTGTTAAGTCTTTCCAGTATGTCTTGAAAAACCTAAACCCTTTCCCAAAGTAATACTCTAAACTCATGAGGACAATCGGCGGTTATAAGTGCCGACAGTTATATGGCTCTAACCTCAATCGAGGAGATGCCTACTGTCATAAGCCAAGAAGTGGCATCTTCTATACTGCCAGGTATGGGGATTTCATCACCACAAGCGTCAACCACACCAATATTTTCTAGGGAATTACGGAATTCAAGAGACTAGGGGCCTTCATATATTGACTTCTCGTTGCCTCAAAAGGAACAATTGCATGACATGCCAACTGCAATGATGGCAAGCCTACACCCTAGTACGATAATGTATTCAAAGAACATGATGGCAACGTCATCACCATTTTATCTATATTTGGCCTCAGCGTCCACTATTGGTAACTTTGGCCGACTAAGACAACTTCTAGGGGGTATGGGGTATTTCCCTTCACAAGATGCTTTGTCCTTAACCAATAACTCTCTCCAAATTATGAGACAGATAATGGATGAAAGTAACCAAGATATGGTTCACACGATCATACAACCGATAAGAAATATGTTTACCCCACTTTTAGAGAACACAACTAGGAGTTATCAACAGTTAACCCACCAAATGGGTAGGATTGCTGATTTTTTTAGGGCACTACCAACGCCACCAAATGTAGTGCCTAACATTCCTCAGGCGGATAATCCCCTAGAAAATAGGATTGTCGAAAATAATCGAAGGCCATAAGGCCTCGACATGGTCCTAGTTTAATGTAACCAAGATGCTGACCAAATCCTGAGGCAATCCCGACAAGACAACATAAGGGTATACGATAATATCACCAACGCCGTCAAACATGTTTTGATCCAGAATGGCCTTAATGCAAGCCTCCATAGACTAAACTATATATCCTCGTGTCTGAGTATGTAAGGGAAACCAAATTTACTAGGGGCTGAAAAGTCCCAAAATTCACCAAGTTCACTGGCGACATTAGTGAGTCCATCGTCGAACACGTCGCCCAGTATCAGACAGAGGCTGGTGATTTAGCCAATAATGAGAACCTTAAAATCAAGTATTTTCCAAACTCATTGACAAAGAACGCTTTAACATGGTTCACCACCCTTCCCCGAAATTCCATTTTTACGTGGGCCCAACTAGAGAGGACAACTCACGAGCAATTATACACTGGGCAATGTAAGATTAGCCTCAAGGAATTAGCTAGCATGAAGAAGAAGGTGGCTTAAAGCATTGACGATTACCTCAATAGGTTTAGAACCTTGAAAGCTAGATGTTTCACGCAAGTGCCAGAACATGAGTTAGTTGAACTGGCAGTAAGGGGTCTCGACTACTCCATTAGGAAGAAGTTAGACACAGAATACTTGAGAGATATGGCCTAGTTAACCAATAGAGTTTGATAAGTCGAGCGGTTAAAGGCTGAAAAAGCTAGAACTTCCAAGTTTAGTAAAAAGAAAGTAGCTTATGTTGAGGTCGAAAACATAGAAAACTCATCCGACTCAAAGTAAGAGTATTTGGACAAAATGAGGTCAATGTGGCTGAACTAAAGCCTGAGCCTCCCTATATATGCAAGCTGCTAAAACCCTCAAACGGGAAGAATCTCATAGATCACAAAAAAGAAAAATTTGTTGCTAGAACATATACCTTCGACGTTACTACGTGTGATGAAATCTTTGATATGTTAGTTGCTGACAGACAAATCGTTTTTCCTAAAGGGACTAAATTCCCACCATTGAAACAAAGAAAGAAAAAATGTTTTTGTAAATTTCATAACTTTTGGATCATAACACTTCTCAATGTGTAATTTTTTGGGACTTGGTGCAAAATGCTCTCAAGGATAGCAGACTCAAGTTTACTGACAAGAAGAAACCATGCCCAGAAGGGGAAACTGAAACAAAAGGTGAAGTGAGGGGGATTGAGTCTTCGATCTTTCTCCTCAATTGCTTGGCGCGAGTTCTCTTACTCGTGTGTGAACAATTGTCACCACTAAAACATCTAATGCATCAAACTCTCTTTTTTCTCACCCCGTGCGATCGAAACCCTTAAAAACACTCTCAAATCAAATTCTCTTTTCTCAATCAAAATCCTTAACACACTTAATATATATTCAAACACTATTTTCATTAAAGGTGAAGTGAGGGGGATTGAGTCTTCGATCTTTCTCCTCAATTGTTTGGGTGCGAGTTCTCTTACTCGTGTATGGATAATTGTCACCTCTAAAAAACACAAACCAACCAACCTTAGTCCAATGAACTACAGACGCTCTGATTCTTCATTCTTTCAAATGAAAATACTAGGCACAAAGGCCCCAATCCTTGGCGAGCACCCTAGTAAAAATCCACCCATTCCCCTTAGAAAACTAAATCCTTTTACCTTTACATTTTCACTTTATTCCCTTAGAAGAAAACAAACAGTCTTAGCTAACATTCCTCACGAATCGAATTAAGAGGTTCCCGTTGAGTACAACCGATGTTAGGGGGTGCTAATACCTCCCCCTTGCATAATCGACTCCCGAACCTAGAACTTGATTGCGATGACCATGTTCTTTCCCTAAAGATTTTCTCGATATTTTCCTACTCCTTCTTGGAGTGAATAAAGTTTGGTGGCGACTCTGTTTTCCGCGACCATTCGTGAAAGATCGTGCTTTTTTTAGGTACGACACATAATATATAAGGAACAAATGCAGTGTCGAAGTACCTCTCTAGCGGCCAGATTTAGATTGGAAGAGGCAGACTCACGATCGAGAGTAGGGTTGTTCCTGCTTCTTCTTTTCCCCTACAATAGGGTGCCTTCAAACTTTATCCCATCGTTCAAGTCTAAGGTAAGCACAGGCTCAATCCTGAACCTCACCTCAGCATTCTCCTCCATACAGTCAGGGTTCTCGGGTGGCACAACCTCAAAACCCGCTGAACATCGCCCCACTTCAGGATGTGTAAAATGTGTTTCCTTAGGGATCCCGAACCTAGGAGGTAAAGCGTGAGGTAAACCAGAGACTTCATCCTCATTGAAAATCTCATATTCTCCCTGATCAGACATACCTACGATAAAAAAAAGAGTAGAGTTTAAAAAATTGACTAATGTTAGAGAAAAACACATGTAAACCATACACATGAGTCCTGACGAAAAACAAAGGCGTACGAGATGCATAGCGCTATAAGCGTTGGTTCTGCTGCTGACTCATAGTAAGATCGCCACCAGTTCTCAAATCCTTTCGTACAGTAGAAAGAGAGCGAAAACTTAAAATATGGCGAGTATAATGGTTTATTCTTGAAAGTGTTGAGGCATTTGGCCAAACTCTCCTCAGAAGCGTCATCCGTGGAGATGAACATGCAGTCTTATGAAGGAACAATAGACTTAGGAAGGAGATGACTCAGGCCAAATTGCTTGGATACCAGGTTGGGCTGGTACATAACCAGTCATGTACTGCTTGCCCCAATGGTAAGTCTCGTCCATAGAGGAGCAGGCCGAAAACACTCCATCAGGACACTGCAAATGTCTTTTTTCCCCCTCAGTATTAGAACTGAGAAAAGGTTCATGAAACCACGTCGGACCACATTGTCGAGCAGAAAATGGTGCCATGGTTGAGACAAATGCTTTACTTTTGTAAAACATAGAGACATACTTCTCAAGTGTTTCTTGCAACTGTCGCACCCTAATTTTTGACCCTAAGATCCCGTTCTTTTTTTTTTTTTTTTGCATAGCATCTTTAGGTCTTTGTATGCGTGTTTATTGCGACTAACCAGTTTGTGCAGGTGTATTAATTTTCATCCCCTAAGTCAAGTACCTCAAGACATGACCTCTGGATTCTAATTCACAATATCCAAAATACCATCCCAAACTTAAAGGAGGTCAAGCTTCATCAAGAATGCATGTCATGCCAAGATCCGAACTGCAAAAGTTCTTGCTTCAAAAAGGTTTCAATATTGGGTTCTAAAAATATACTCAAGAGATTTATTCAAAGAGGGTCCATGCCAGTGTATAGATTTAATATAAAACTCAAGATCTCCTTACAAGTACAAGTACGACGAAATCATGTTCGTATTACCTCGGGGTCGCGAGCTGAATTCATAAGTTCATTATAAGGAAGTACAACTGAGAGATTCATACATTAAAATTTCAAGATCACAAGACAAATTCAATGTTAAGTGCCAAGACTAAAAAAAAAAAATTGTTTCACAAGGGTGTATACTAGGATTGATGCAAGTGCTTAAAGCCCAAAATCCCGTTTCCTTCCTTAATGTCAAGATACAAATTCAAGCTATCATTCCATATTCAAATACAAATATTCAATTAAAAAAATTCATTCAAGGAAATTTCGCACCAAGATACCAATAACAAGGCAGCTGGTATTATGATGTTATCGACTCATTTGATGCGTGGAATGATTTTACTGATTCAGCCATTTTCACAAAATCCTGCCAGTAATGTTTCACACTCTGAGACAAAAGACCAAATCGTGACATCTAAATCCACAGCTGATCTTCATGATACCTATATAATAAAGGGTGATAATGCTTCTAAAGTTAAAAGTTTTGACTGGATAATTCCAATGTAGTAAAAAGATGACTAAGGGAGCAATAACAAAATAACCGACATAATACATGCCCAAAGGACAATTTCCAAGATCAACCACATTCATCATGTACAGGATATTTCAAATGGATCCGTGAAAACCTAAAGCCTAGAAATCGTGTTCTGAAACCTCAAACCTATGGAGAAATAGGCTAGCTTACAAACACCAACAGAAATGTGGCATCATCAAACAAACCAAACATTAGAAAATTACAACAGGTCCGATTGCTAAAAGTGGAGAAAGCTCGCAAAACTGAATCGGTTTATTATGTTGAAGTCTTCATATTCATGATAGAGATGTGTTGGGCGCTAATGCAGTTGCTTTTAGTGTAGCTCTTGACCAAAGTGATGATGAGGTTTTAATTTGTCTCTACCTTAAGGGATTTCGCTATACTATCGACATTACCGCTGTAATGCGTATAAAGACTCGTAAGGATACTTTTGTGACGTCGTTAGAAAAGTTCACCTCCTGCAGACATTAAACATAAAGGAAATCATTATTATTGATGATGAGAATGGAAAGGATCACTGTATGGAGTTTTTTATCAATGGAAGCTCTAACTGAGGTCTCTACAATTTTGGAGTAAAAAAAAAGAAGTCGTACCTTTCAAATATAAATCCTTCTGGGATGTAGCAGTGCCGTCTTATTCAGAAATTCACATCAAGGAAGACAAGTTAAAGCTCGATGGCAAAAGAGAGGGTTCCAGTATTAGATTCCTCGTCATATCCAAGAACCCTTCAGGTAAAAATGCGACCAAATAAGAAAAAGGATAATACCAATCTAACATAGACATGTCACGTACACTGCCACTTAAAAAAGGTTACACGAGCGTCATACCTGTTCAGTATTTAGTTTGCGGCTGTATGAATATGAGATGGGTTCACGGCGGATTGCTGGCTAGACTTTCTCCTTTCACTACCATCCTCGCAGTGTAAACTTCCAAATGCGAAAATTCTGAAATTAATAATAGTAAGATGGATCAGATTGAAATCGAAGCAAGAAAGAAGAACAAGTGTACATTGAGGAGGACATATACAGTCTTACCGTTCAATCCAAGATTACAGAATACGAAAGCATGTCGCACAGGAGCTTCAAGCTTGCCACGTGCAAAACGGCGTCGAAGTTCGTTATTCCGAGGATAAAGCTATTAAGAAGCGCAAGTGAAGTAACTCCATAGAGAATTGGCTAAGGTACTTGAGAATAGTCAAGATCGGACTGCTAGAATTGGGGTCGAACATGTTGTCAAAAAAAACCAGAACAACATACGAACTTGTTGAAACATAATGCGGACTTATGGCAGCTCGTTTACCTATGTCGCCACCCACATTTCAGAGGATAATAGCTTATTCCCTACTTTCTCCTGCAAACAACAGCAACAAATCATACATGATTATTAGGTATATGTTCAAACAACAATGAATGAATAAGAAAGGAAAGACCTTGGATTTGTTAAGTTCAAAACTCCTCCACAATTCTTCCAGGAGCTGCAAATAAATTTCCAAAACACGCTCAAGTTTCTCGCAGCAAATCAAAAAACGTTTTCCAGGATTATTAGAAAGGCAAAAAAAAAAAAAGAAAAAACAAAGATCTGAGGTTGTAGCAGAAATATTGTTTTGGAAGAGAGATCAAAATAATGGTAAAAATTAAGAATACAATCAAGTTCATTCTTAACAGTAGAACTCATTCATGTTTTTTAAAAGTTTCAAGATCGTGGTCCAAAGCATATTTCATTTGTCCAGCAAATCCTCAAAATCGTACACAACAGTTCGAACTGAAAAGGAAAGTTATCATCCTGCAAATTAATGTCAGCAGATTATCACACTAGAGAGCCTAATTAACAAAATCAGACAGGTGAAGGAAAATGGAAGCTCATTCAAAATATTCCAATCATGTCTGAATTGAAAAGGAAGGTTTTGAACCCCACAGTTATGACGGTAATCACATTGAGATAGTAAGAAATCAAGACAAAATCAACATCATCAATTACAGCAAAATCCGACAATAATCGTTAGCTGATCCATATTCTAATACAATCAATTTTCATCAAAGTTAATGGCAGGATCAAATCTCCAAATAAAGGCGGATATTCCCAGAAAGTTTTTGCAAGAATTAAGTATGTCGTGAACTTGTCTCAGACGACAATTAAAAGGAAATGGAAGGAATAATTACGATCATGTTCAGTGGAAACGAAAACGGAAAGTTTTGAATCCTTTCAATACAGGATCAAATATGTCGTTTTGAAAAACGGAAAATGTGTATATCAGAATTTTCAAAATGGTTCCAATATGTCCAAACGGGATCAAACAGAAAAGGAAATACATTGGTAAGAATTTATCACAAGATCAACCATATGATTTTTGCCAAGACAAGAAACATTAAACATGATCAGACATCCTAACTTATTTCTAAAACCACATCAGACACAATTCGAATTCTTTCCAAACGAGATTCAGACATGTTCAAACAAATATGGAATCCTCATCATCACACAATCACTAGCAGCATTTCCTTCACATTTAATTCAAAATGGAATATCACCTATAAAGGGAGAGGCATACCGGAACAAGAGACATCACATATACACGCACAAACTTCCATCCCAAACAATACTCATACACAAACCAATTCACACGATTTCGCAGAGACCAAAAATCACCAAAGTTCCCACACACATACACAGTATTAATCATCACGCACAAGTTCAACACCATCTGAAACATACAACAAATTTCACAGAGAAATATTCACGCCCAGTTTTCGAATCAAGTAACAACAACACGAAGTCATTCATAAACATTGCAGAACAGAAATCGCGCATACACACAAAGAAGAAGGAGACTTATCTGGAGAGGAGACCTTGGGGTTGCAACCACCACTCATCGCCTTCAACCGCCGGCATCTCCTTTATTTTCAGTTCGCTCTATTTTTGTAATTGTAACAAAATCATAGTAAAAATGGGGTATAGGTCTGTGGGGGTTAGGGTGTATGTTTGTTGATTGTTCGATTTAGAGAGATGAGAGGAATCGCGGCGGTGAGCGGCGGCTAGGGTTTCGTAACTTTTCCTTTTGTTTTCATTCCGACGAGAGAAATGGGAGAGACGACTGGAAGAGAGAGTTTCGTCAGTTTTTTTTTAATTAAAACCTTTTGATAATCAAAAACTTTTTATAATTAAAATTAAAAATCTTTCTTTCAATTAAGATTAAAACCTTTTATTTAATTTAAGACTTTTATAATTATAATTTAATTTAAAACCTTTTTTGATAATAATTAATTTAAACTCTTTTATAATAATAATTAATCTAATTTACTTTTATAATAAAATTAAAACTTCCTTTTAATAATTAATCTAAAACCTTTTCTTTTATGATAATGTTAAAATCAAAACTTTTCTTAATAATTAAAATTAAAACTTTTATTAGTAATTAATTTTAAGTTTTTATAATAATAATAATCTCTAGCATAATTTCCTAATTAAAACAAATAAGTTTAAAACTCAACCTTTAGATCGCCCTCGTTTAGAAATCTCATCATGCTTAGTCTTAAGTTCGTGAGCGTCCGTTTGCTTTGCCTTATTTGTTTGTTTATGTTTTTACTTGGTTTATGTTTCTCTCAAAACCCTTTTCAAAAATACTAAAAATCCTCGATCCAACATCGAGCCAATTTTCCACCCATATAAGTCGATCGCCTTCGGGCATCGCATTCGACCTACCGATCACTGGACACAAGTCTAGCATCACTTTGCTAGCACACTCGCCTAAATAACAATAATTAACCGCATTAATATCCAAGGGAAAATCCCATGCATGATAACCACGTTATCGTGCATGGTGCATATCATTTGCATCATAATCGACAACTTAAGATAAGTCAATTAGACAACTCTAGGATAGACTTCCTAAGTTAGTCCCCCCCTCAATTTTGATTATTTAATCAAACTTTAGCCTACCTAATTCTCCACACAAGAGAATTAGATGTTAATCATCTCAAAGAAAGGGACATACAATCCCATACCCCACAAATACAAACATTTTCAAAGAACTGTGGTGGTTTTCTTAAGATGATGACTCATCTTCCTCTCCTAAACCTTTAAACATTTAGTACCCTTAATAATAAGGAACTACAAGTGCTCTGATTCCCTCCTGACAGGATATGTAGGCACAAGATGCGATATCTTGTCGAGCACACTTAGAAATAAAATAATAAATTACTTACCCTAAAACCTTAGCAAAATAAATAACAGATAATATAAATTAATCAAGAGGTTCCTGTAGAGTACTACAGATATCTAGGATGCTAACACCTTTCCTAGGTATAACCAACCCCCGAACTTAGAATCTTAAGTGCATTTGCATTGCATTGTGGGAATTCGGTCTTTCTCCCTTCCCTTGGATAAAATCAAAGACCGGTGGTGACATTAAAAAATGCGATCCTAGTTAACAAATAACTATGGTATCCAATTTTCACCGCGACAGCAACACAACCTCGCCATCCTTAGGAGTGATACTAGCAAGACGGGCACCTTCAGCACCCGCGTCCACACCAAGGGGACTGTTAGAACACAAGGCCGACATGAAAGTGACGTTGAGCCATAACTGCAAAATAGGGTCTCCTATTGGTAAATTGTTGAAGCAAGGTCGCTCGAGGATCTGCCTAGACGATATCTACAGCGACTCGTGAAGGATGCACATGATCAATTTACTAAGGCAAACCTTGCGTTATTCGTGGAGTTGAGTGACCAAAGGTACAAACATTCTCAGGATTTGGTCCCCATGGGGAAAAAGACACAGTAGTTCACCCAGTAAGTCAGGAGTGCTATATGCTCGTGATCGTCAACGTCTTCAGTCGAACAACTGTGATCCCTGATAAAAAGCATCAAAATGACCATCGAAAAAATCAAAAGCGGGAATGGCCCCTGTAGGCCGGGACGCTTCGTAAACTTCCATAGTGGGTCGAAGAACAACATTGGAAGCAAGGTCGAAGAGAGTAGGAGTCAGCATCCCGCAAAGAAGGTGCAGAGTGTTGGTGTTCAACTCCAAAAACATGTCGCGGCGAGTAGCATAACCGAGTTATATTTGAGATGAACCTTTGAGAAGTGAATGAGGTCGAAAATGCCCAAATACCTTCACTGAGCCTTTTCTTCTTTTCCACCCTATTTAACCAGCTTATGTAGGCTGAGCCAAGTGCCTCAAGTGGAGGAGGGAAGTATACCTGGTTTTCCAAAAAATGAAAATCAAAAGGCTGATCACTAAGAACCACGGGTGCCCACCTATGGTAGCTTGGGAAAATCCATTCCAAGGAGTCGGAGCTTTTGACAAACTTAGGGAGAGGACCCATAAAGGCCAAAGTGATACCCAAGATGGAATAAGGAATCAAGGCGCCAGAGTACCACAATCTTCGAGTGTCTTACGTTAGAGGACACTCAAGGATGTAAGTTCGTATGGAAACCACAACTGGTTCGTCAATTTGAGCGGCAAAGGAAGGGCGACGCGAGCCAGAAAGATGGGACGCCATTGATCGTGTAAACCAAATGAGGAAAAGTAAGTGAAAATGGCGGAAGGGAAATTGGAGGTAACGCCCCCTGTGTGTTTATTGGATTCGTCATGAAAAAGAAGAAGTACGGAAGAAGAATAGTTTAAATAGGAAGGTGACGAAAAATTCCTCCTAGCAACATGGATAGATGGAAGATTCAGGGCCAATAAGCAGCCTTGAAGCGGGGAAACTTATAATTAATAAAATCAAAAACAAAATCTCAAATTCCGGTTTAGTGGCTAGTTAATGACATTGGAATTCAGGGTAATGATGTACTGACATTTGCACGTTTTAAGGACGTAGTGTTTGGTAAGAAAGTTAGTCATAATGACTCATAACAAGCATGATTCAGGTGACATGGCACTAAATATGAACAATGTTAAAATAGTTACAAACAATGCCATTTTTCTCCCTCAGATATTGGTCGACAGTGACATTGGGGGGGGGGGGGGGTATCTGTTATACTTGGATTTTCAGCTACTAGAAAGTCAACAAAGAATTTCAATGAAAAGACATTTACTATAAGCATTAATGAAGTATCTTTAAAGAAGAATTATTAGTAAGGCATTGACGAACCAACAACGAGGGGTTGACCGAGCCATCGACGCAACAAGACATGGTTTGGAAGTCTGCTAGGGATAAATCCCCAAGACCCAGCTCACTAGGAAATGTGTCCAAAATTTCAAAAAGGGCAGTAAATATAAACATGTCCAGAATCTCGAGAAGGACAGTTGACATTAGCCGTCATTCAAAAGAGGACCAGTCGACTGAACGACTTGGTATAAAAGACTTAGTAAATTTTTAAGTCGTGGGGCTTTGATAGGCGTTGTCGGCAGCACGTTGTAGCAGTTATCATTGAGGGTTCGTGAAGAAGTGGAAAGCAGTTACTCCTCAACGTGTATTGCAAGCAGATAGCATCTTGGAAGACACGTAAGCGCTCTAGTGGGAACTTGAAAGATTGAACGTGGAGAAAACACAGTCGTCCCTCAGTGGTCATAACCGTCGTCGATGATTACTTTGTAAATAGAATAAATAGCAGACTCATACATGGGATCAGGGGTCACAAAATTTCATACATACTCTCCATACCACTGGAGTACTTGAGTCCAAGAGCGAAACAGTTGAGCGAGAAACATGTATGCATCTGCATCCACCTTTTTTTCTTAGTCTTTTCGCTTCCTTAAACGGAACATTGTACTTTTTCTTTTGCTTTGTTTAATGTTATTTACTGCATTTTACCTTATAATTTATCACAACTTGACTTCATTCAAAGTTTTTTACTACGCTGCATTCAATTCACACGCATGTGTGTTCATACAAATTATTTGCACAAATTATTTTGGAGATTAATCTCATAGACTTTCACACTCGTGTTTGTTTACCAAAAACATCGGTAAACACCTGGTTGCTTGAGGGATACAATCAGAGTTATTATAACAAGTTTTGTATTTTACAGAGTTTGCTTCTTAATAAGCAGAGTACACAAAGTTACAATCAGAGTTTCACACTTAAACAAGATATGAAATGAATAGCTCTAAGTGTTTGAGAATAAATTTTCTCTTTTCTCTTTTTCTCTTTTCTTTTCTGCATTGATGATTTTTCCTTACTCTTGTGCTTTGTTGTTTTTTTCTTTGTTATTCATTACTTGCTTTATTTGATCGTTTTGTCAATCATTTTTCTCTTGCCAAAATCTTATTATCTTCAACTTTCAAGTCTTTTTTATATAGATGATAGAAATCATACCGTTGGAGGATGACATCGACAAATATTTATAAATAAGCAAGATTCTGAAAATCGAGAACTCGCAATACCATATTAGAAAACATCATTGATGTATTACAAGTTGTGAATCAAATACAAGCATTGATACATTTAAATAAGCTATTTTAAATAGGCCGTATACAACTATTACTAATAATTACAAAGTGCAAATACACATTATTTACAACACTCTTATTAAGACTATCAATTTGTTTTAGAATATATATAATAAGTTATATACATTACTTACACACACTGTAAATGCAAGTAAAGTTAACTAAAGTTGCATAATTTTACTACTTCAATGCAAGTAGCAACCAATCCAATTCACTGTATATTAGTATTATCTCCTATCAGAACATGTATCAATGACTCTATATACAAATCCTTCCTTCCAAAAAGAAAACCATTGAAAAAAGAAAAGGAAACAATAATAGATTTTGAAATATCATTTCTTGAGTCTATGTAGTACAATCTATACACCACAACTAGACACTTAATTTCAAGTGTCCTCAACAGAAGGAGACATCGTGTCCTGATCATTTGAAGCACTGGTTACTTCAAGAGGAGTGGCTGCTATGGGATTGTTGTCATCAATTCGAGCACCAGCAGTAGCAATCCCCGAAATTCTTGCACCTGTTTTCTTAGCAGTGTCTGTGTTGAATAATGTCGCAGTAATCTAATTAACCAAACAAAAAGATAAAGATTGTTAATTCAAAGTTACAACGAACGAGTGCAGCCATTTTGAATATAAGAATTTATTATCTGCTTACTTTAACACGGCCAGCCGCTATGAGGGAATTGACAGAAGTCTTTGCCAACAGATTTCCCTTAGCATCTTTGTATCCAACCATAAAAGTTGCCTTTTCACGGCAATGACGACCATCATCATCAACGACACATTTTATAGCCATAAAATATATCTCATATTCTCCCTGCATGCACATAGAAAATTGGAATAAACGGCACGCACGCACGTACACAACACAAATTAAAAGATATGACAGAAAATTAAGATGCAAAATTTAACCTTGCAGTGCATGAGTCCGTTCGGAGTTAGATCGACAATGTCTGATACAGAACCGGAAGCCGAAAGTATGGTAACAGTTTTACGAGGATTTGCTTGGGATATATTGTATAGAACATCTACCACATCCTGAAAATCATATGTTTAGTAAATGTAATATAAAATTGCATCTGAAATATGAACATTGGTTAGTTCATGTTATACCTGGCCAGCATTCAACTCTATAATATGAGAGGCGAGTCTTCCACCCGAAGGGCGGCCGCGTCTTCTCTTGGTTGGAGTTTCTGCAGAAGTTGTTTCTGAAGTTGGTCGAGAACGTCCTTCTTTTCTATTCTTTGATCTGGAACCAGAAGGCCGTCCTCTTCTCCTCTTGGTTGGAGTTTCAGAAGAAGTTGTAAGAGAAGGTCCCTCTTTTCTCTTCTTTGGTGTTAGGTTGGGAGAAGAATCCAATGGCAATGGCAGTGAAAATGTTGAAGAATTATTCATTGCTGCATCACCACCTCCTCGTTTTCTTTTCTTGGAAGAAGTTTCAGTTTCAGTTAGAGAAGGTTCTTCATTGATGTGAAGTTGATTGAAGAATGAAGAATCCAATGGTGATTGCGGATGTATATTATCATCCTCTTCCATTATTGTGCCACAAGAACAACAAATTTTGAGACTATGGAATGTGAACAAGAGAGAGAGAGAGAGAGATGGATTTGTAGTATAAAGATTATATTTTTATAGTATGAATGAAGAGGTTGAGCTAACTAAGAAGGAAATGTAACTAACTGCTTCTAACTAACCAACTGTCATAACAGAAAACTAAGATGGAAATGTAACTAATTTGTTGGATTTGTTTATAAACTCGAGGTGGATAAGTTGCTATCTTGTAGGATATGTGCTAATCATCTTGAATCAAGATTCTTGGTGATGCAAATGTTGATCCATTTTACATTACTAGAGCAAGCAGTTCATGCTCTCTTCTACATATATAAAGGACTTTTGTTGGTGTAATCTAGAAAAGCTTTATATGTTTACATCTACACATAAAATTGAAATATAAAAAACCTCTAATTAAGGACTAGTTTGTTTTAGCTTTAAAAAAATAATTTTTTTTATTTGTATTTTTGAAAATGGATTCTACCAAAACGTTTTTAAAATATTACAAATTTTTTTAAATTTATTTTTTATAAATTAAAAGACTAATTTTGATATTCTATAACATTAATATACATTATTGAAATTCAAAACATAGTCAAAATCACAATTCTTTCAAAAAGTCATATTTAAAAAATGATTTTTATAAAAAAACTATTTGAAATAGCTTCAAAATTAAGTGATTTTTTGAAATTTTGATATCTAAAAAAAGGTTTGATAAAATGATGAAATACCTAAAATAACATTTTAAAAATAACTATTCAAACCAAATTTTCATTTGAAGCTTTTATAAAAGGTTTTTTTATAAAATTTTTTTTCACAAAATTATGTTACACTATAAAAATCATTTTTAAAAAAAGCCAAAACAAACGGGCCCTAAAACTTGGACGAAAATCAATTGTGTTTTTCAGGTTTCCTCAAACCCATAAAATTGAAATCTCAATGTTTCTTCCTCTCCAAACCCAATTTGAGCATTTTTCGGTTTTGTTTTAGCATGACTTATCAGAGATAAAACCATAACCATAAATTCCAAATCATCATCTTCTCAAGCATTTTTATAGTCATTTCTTAAGCTTTGCATTAATATCATTATGAAATAGATGCAAATAGAGAACAAGTGAATATATTGTTGCCTTACAAGTGTGACATACAAGTGTGATTTCATATTGCTTGGAAAAGCGAAGTTGAACACTTTAATAGAATCGCCTAGTGCTGCATACGGGTAATTGTCTGGATGAACATAAGAAACCAAAATGGCCGCCACAAGTGGCATGCTCATCTTTAACATTCATGTTATGTAATATGATGGATGTATGTATTATACGTTTCAGTACATTCAAGTGCCAAGACCAACCCTGATTATGTATGATCACACATTGAGATTGGAGAACTCCAAATGCTCGTTCAATTTTATTTCTTGAACCTTCTTGATGTTGGGAAAACAATTTTCTCTTATTCTTTTGTAACATTGAGATGTTTTTCAAGAGTGTGACTCATTCAGGATAAATGTCATCTGCTTCAAGCATAACAATGGATGTACCATGATCACCTCGACCATATTTCCCTTTCAATACAATAGGTCAATTTTTCTATTCCTGATGCATACAATTAATGCTCCCCAACATACATGCCTCCCCATCTACAACAGGCGTTCAATGTCTTCAGCAGTTTGTTATCACAAATATTGTGACTCAAATATACTAATCACACCCCTTGTAAACTTATCAGCACAATTTAGTTTATGGTTTCACCAATTCTCAAATAGTTATCGATGCTATCAGCAAATGTTCCATATGTCAACATATGAATAACTATAGTGCATTTTTGTAGGCGGTGAAATACTTGATCTACCATTTGCATCAACCCTTAATGGAAAATACTAATCATTTTGACCAAAAGCACCGACAATCCGAAAGAAGACATGTTTATGCATTCGATAACTTCGACGAAATTCCTCATCCATGTATACTAGAATTTCTAAAAAATAATCATTGAATTGGTTTATGCTTTATAATATATATCCATTTGCATCCAACTAGCTTCTTGCCTCCCCACCTCTCAACAATTTTTGTATATACTTTTTTTTCTCAAGAGATTTCATTTCCTCACTCATAGCTTAGGCCTCATTTTTACATTTCGATGCTTCTTCAATAGATGATGAGATTTGTGATAAATATTTAATAGAATCAAATAGATACAAATTATAGCATATTGTTATATTAAAGAATACTCGACAATGATAAGAACGGTGTATCTTGTAGGATTTGATAGACGGCTGTCAGAAGAGTGAGTATGAGAGAATTACTACCCTCATTGCCGTTTAACTATTTAAGTGTCTTCCCATTTGACAATTAACATACTCTGAAAAATCCTAAACGGCAATGAGGGTAATAATTCTCTCATACTCACTCTTCCGGCAGCCGTCTCTCAAATCCTACAAGGTACACCGTTCTTATCATTGTCGATTATTCTTTAATATAACAATATGCTATAATTTGTATCTATTTGATTCTGTTAAATTTATCAAGGTAAAATACCTTTTTTGGTCCCTTAAGTTTGCCTCAGGGTCCATTTTGGTCCCTTATCTTTAAAAAGTTCCAAAGTGGTCCTTTAAATGTTTAAAAAGATCCACGTTAGTCCTTTTCGTCTATTTTTTCAAACGGCGTCAACTTTTGCTTGTGTGGCATCTGACGTGGCACTTGGTTATACGCGTGGCACGTGACTTGGCATAGATTCATCTTCAAGGTCATTAAATTCCCAAAAAAATTCTAAAAACTTTTGTTGAACCTAAGATTCAAACACAGGTTCACTTGGTTGGTACAAAGTATATCAAACCACTACACCACTTCACACTTGTTTGTATGTCTTACACAATGATTCACTTTTATTGTCTAAATTCTTTCTCTCACTACACTATAATAATAATAATAATAATAATAATAATAATAATAATAATAATAATAATAATAATAATTATTATTATTATAATTATTATTACTATTATTATTATTAATAATAATAATAATATTATTATTATTACTGTTATTATTATTATTATTATTATTATTATTATTATTATTATTATTATTATTATTATCATTACTATTATTATTATTATATTGCAGTGAGAGAAAGAATTTAGAGAATAAAAGAAAATCATTGTGTAAAACAAACAAACAAGTGTGAAGTGGTATAGTGGTTTGATATGTTTTGAAGCAACCAAATGAATCTGTGTTCAAATCTTAGGTTTTACAAATGTTTTTTAGAATTTTTCTGGGAATTTAATGACTTTGAAGATGACTGTATGCCAAGTCACATGCCACACGTATAACCAAGTGTCACGTCAGATGCCACCCAAGCAAAAGTTGATGCCGTTTGAAAAAATATACGAAAAGGACTAATGTGGACTTTTTTAAACAATTAAAGGACCACTTTGAAACTTTTTAAAGATAAGGGACCAAAATGGACCCCGAGGTAAACTTAGGAGACCAAAAAGGATATTTTGCTATTTATCAATTAGTATCAGAGTCTCGTAGATACGTTTTATATATATTATTTGAATTATATCATTTGAATTGGTGTATGGTTTCTGATCGGAGATGACCAGGAGGAGATCGTCACGGCCTTCGTGTAGGACAAGAGTTGATGCTCGTAGGAGAGGAAAAGGGGGTGGAGGTACCTGCAAGGTACTCCGATGCCAAAGTAAGTATTTGGTCCAAAGAAAAGGGGAAAACAAGTAAGAAAAGTCAAGTATATGATTTGTGATACCTGCCCCTCTCAAGCGAGGGGGTATTTATAGATGGAATTCAGGCGGGCAAAGTGCCTGATCGTCCAATTAGGAATTGCCAAATGGAGAGCAAAGCGCGTGGTCTTTCTAACTGTTCCCGCGATATCCGGGGAGGCAGTTGGTCGCGTGAACTACTCTGTACGTGAGGGGAACACGCCCAACGGCTATATTGTGCCCAACGACTATATTGTGCCTATTGGGCCTGTTCGCCAATTACGATGGATTGGGCCTAGTCCTTAAGGGCAGGAAGCCTTGCCCGGTCCAGAACAGGAGCCCCCCAAGTCGTTGCTCTATTGGAGAGTAATGACTTTAGACAGCTGTGACTTCGACCGTATTGTCGGGGAAGTGGTTGTTCGCGTGCAATGTTCTATTCGTGCCCGACCAGATGTGGTCGTTAGCTGCTGGCGCAAAATGTCGATCAAGATTTGTAACTTCCTCGGAGAAAATGGGAGTTTTTGGCGAGCAGCCCTGCACGGACGTGTTCCTTTTCACGAGGAGACCAGCTCGTGGGAGCCAAGGACTAGTGTATTTTCTGCGCTGAACCAGGCGAAGAGTTCTTGTGACACGTGGTGAGCATTTATGGCCTTTGTCAGTCCTAGGGGCGCATAGGCTATGACGACCTTCGCGATTCCCCACGATCAAATGGTTATAAAAAGGTGGGGGAAGGTTTCATTTTCATAATTTCACAAGTTTTTTACTCTTTGCTCTTACTTGCTCTGCAATTAGTCCTTCGCCGGAGCTTCTCTTCGCCACCGTCAACTTCTTCTTTTACTTGTAAGTTCGTGTTTCCCTTTCTGCATATTTTTATGGGTTTTCCGTTTGAGCTTCATGTTTTCCGGTTGAACTTCATGTGTTCTTTGATGAACACATGAATTCCTGGAAATTTTATGAAGAACATGATGAATTTCAGGAATTTCTAGGATTTTGTAGAAATTGTTAGAGTAGATCCTTGTAGAATCTGGTTAGGTGTAGAATTTAGTTTGTAGTCGGGCACTAGGCCTGTTCGGAACTTTAACGTGATTTTGAGACGAACATGCGTCCTCGTATGGATATCTGCGAGTTCTGGTCACAGAGACCTCTCATAGCGATTTGTAGGTAATTTATACGGGCACGCGGCTGTCCTCAGATTCGTAACGCCCCTTCACTTGATTAGTGGTGGAAGGGTGGATTTGATCGCGGATGTCGAATTCACTTCTCTTCCTCTGCTTTTCAGGTGAAAATGGCTTAACCTCAGGATGAAGTTGTGCCCGACACACAGGAAGCACAAGAGGGGCCCAGTGTGTCCGCCGATTACTCAAATATCAAGGTTGCAGGAGGGGACCTTGACTGGCTCGCACATGAGCCTTTGTCGTTTCGATCAACTTTCTCCGCCGAGGAGATACGGGACTTCGACTTGTTGGAGAGACGCAACGAAGATGCTCCACGGGCATGGAAAGCATTTCGCCCCGGGGAGTATGATAGAATATATTCCTCGTATCCGGGGTTGCGCTTTCCCATGTACGAGTTCGCGTTTACGGAGGCCAAGGTGCTTCTCCCTTTCACTGACTTCCAATCTTCCCTGTTCACCCATCTGGCCTTATGCCCGTCCCAGCTTCATCCCAATGCCTTGACTTTTATCCGGGCTTTTGAGTTAGTGTGTCGTTACCTCAATATCGGGGCGACCACGAATCTCTTCTTCTGCCTCTTCCAGATCCAAAGGAGTACAGCGGGGATGAAGCATAGTTGGGTTTCGTTTAAGCAGCAGAGTAGGCTATTCTGGCCGTATTCTGATTCAATACGCAATTTCAAGGATAGGTTTCTGATCGTGAAACCTATTACCTAGGAAGCAAGGAGGAGCATCTCGACTATTGAGAAGGTGGTGGTAGATGGTCGGGAGAGGGATGGTGTGGTCTCCATCTTTCCTTTGGAGTGGGTCTATACCCACTTCAAACGCAGAACGGATCAGTTCCTGGTAAAGCACGAGCAGCTTTGCCCAACGGACAAGGAATCGTACAGGATCCTTCACGCTTACGTGGAGAGGTTCTCCTCGGCCTTCGTAGTTGATCGGGACGGGAAAGAGCTGGTTGGGGATGATGGCCCCTTCCGAGCAGCTAGATATATCAATGTCAAAGCTCTCCTCGAGTGTGACAATGATGATGATGCGATGACCTTGCTCGGTATGCTCCACTGTTTAGTTTTATTTCTTTGAATTCTTAGTCCTGACTTGATATGTGTGTTCGCAGGTATAATGGCTGACATGCGAGAGCGTCTGATGAGGTCGCAGGCGGCGAAGGTTCACAAGAAAGCGACCACAGGTGCCAAGACCGGGGTGCCTAAGCAGACAGTGATGGAGAGTTTTGCTACTGGACCTACCTCCGGCTCGGAGAGAGCCTCAACGCCGCTGACCCCGGAGGGTTCCCTTAAAAGGAAGAGAGATGCCGCAGGGGCTTCTGTGGCCGCAGGTCCGGGGGGGTCCGGTGCTGGTCATCTTGTCCTGCCCACATGCTACACGTGCCGAGATTTGTTCGCTGAAGGGGATTCGATAGAGGTCCATGATTCTGAAGCTGTGGCTATTCTGAATGCCAACTCTAAGGTGAGGAGAAAATAGCTATGCCAGGATGCGGCGGGCATGTTTAGGGTCCTCGAAGCTGCCTTTGTCCTTGCCGACGATGAAGCAGCTACTTGGGCGAGCCTCGTGACGTCCAAAAATAGAATTGCCGAGCTGGAGACTGAAAACAACAAGTTGTTCAACGATTTAAAACAGTTTGAAGGTCACCAGGAGGCCAGAGTGTTCCTTCAGGCGGAGGTGACTCAGCTTAAGCTAGACGCGCTCAAGGCCGACGAGGAGAGGAAGAAGCTGCAGGCGAGGATCGCCGAATTAGAAGGCTTGACTTCAGTTGTCCAGGATGAAAATGATGACGAGAAGTCTCTAAATTCGCGGACAGACTTGATCGGGAGGATTAGAATCCTTGGCGAGGATAACCTGTAAGCAGCTGAGTTCGGTTTTAATGCGGCAAAAGAGCATATGGTGGCCCTCAACTTCGATGTGCAGCTCCTGACGGACGGAATGGGTTTGTTCAACAAGGTGGTGGACGGTCAAGTTGTCCCTGCCGAAGAGGAGAGTGAAGTCGCAGAATAGGACTTTGTTGTTTTTAGCATGTTTTATGGGCCTGCGTGCCCTTATCAATTTGTATGGGCGTTGCCCCTTTTTTGTATTTATGACATTACTCGGTTGTGCCCGGTATTTTAATATACTTGGATTTTGTGAATGTTTTATCATGGACTTTTGCTCTTTTTGTTTATATGTATGTGTGTGTCCTCGGCGAGGCGTGAGACCTATCGAGGAGGGCGAAGTGGTTCTGCCCATGATGAGGCTAGAACTTCGTTTGAGGTACTAATCTCATAGGCTTGGACTGGTCCCATCACGAGCTGGGTGTCCTGCCTGAATGGTGCGGCAACGACGGAGCTCAGTTGAGGTATCCCCGTTGTGCGCAGGATCTGCTCGTACAATGAGCAGAAGTTGGCCGGCGTTGTAATGCGTGTCATGCTTCACTAGGGCAGATACGATGGTCGCGCAGCTCTCCCCGTTTTGGGTGATTATGTCGGCGACTTGTCTATCCTCATGGTTAAGGACTTAGCTATAGTACTGCTTGAGTTTTTTAACATTCCATGGTCGAGCAAATTGTTTTTCGTCCAGTGTTTCCAAGTAATATGCTCCCGTGCCCGTTTTGGACTTGACCCTATAAGGTCCTTCCCAGTTTGCTGCCAGTTTCCCTTCGCGGGAATCCTTCTGGTTTCTGCGCAAGACCAGACTGCCTACGGGGAAGTCGCGCTTTATGACTTTGGCGTCATGTCGCAACGTTATTTATTGCTTTAATGTGGCCTCGCGGAGGGCAGCCCCTAATCTTATTTATTCGACCAGATCGAGCTCCTCGCATAGAGCCTCATCGTTCATTTCTTCGTCGAGGGGAGCTTTTGTCCTTCTGGAGGGCTCCCTTATCTCCACTGGTATCACCGCCTCTGTTCCATATGCTAGTCGAAAAGGGGTTTCCCCGGTGGTGGAGTGGGGTGTTGTCCTGTACGCCCAGAGGACGCTGTGGAGCTCCTCGACCCACCTTTTCTTGGCCTCTCCTAGCCTTCGTTTTAATCCGCGTAGGATTACTCTGTTCGCGGCCTCCGTTTGCCCGTTGGTTTGGGGATGCTCGACCGATGTAAAGTGTTGTTTCGTTCCCAATTTGGCGACGAAGTCTTGGAATTTTCTGTCCGTGAATTGGGTTCCGTTGTCGGTTACGAGGGCCTGGGGTACCCCGAATCTGGCGAGGACGTTTCTTTTGTAGAAACGCATTATGTTGAAGGCTGTGATCTTGGCGAGCGCTTCGGCTTCAATCCATTTTGTGAAATAGTCAACGGCCACGATTAGGAATTTATTTTGATAAGATCCCATTGTAAAGGGGCATAGGATGTCCATCCCCCACCAGGCGAAGGGCCATGGCGAGGAGAGGGTCTTCAACTCGTTGGGTGGTGCCAAATGCATGTCCCCGTGGCGCTGGCAACGATCACATTTTTGCACATGTTCTTTGGCGTCGTGCTGCATGGTGGACCAGTAATATCCTGCGCGCAAAGCTTTTCGAGCCAGGGATCTTCCCCCTAGGTGTTGTGCGTTGATGCCCTCATGGATTTCTTGTAAGATTTCGGGGACCTGGGCCTCGTCGACACATTTCAACAGGGGAATGGAAAATCCTCGTCTATATAACCTGTCCTCGACTAGTACGTATGAGCAGGCTCGTCGCTTACTTATACTGGCCTTCTTACTGTCTTCGAGAAGTTCCCTTTTGGTGAGATAATTGTATACCGGGGTCATCCAACAATGGGGCTCTCCGATGACGTTAACATCTAGCAGGTCGGGCTTTGTAATGCTCGGGCTAGCTAGTATTTCTTGTATGACGGATTTGTTTCCACCTTTTTTCCTGGTGCTGGCTAATTTAGAGAGGATGTCTGCTCGGGTATTCTGTTCGCGCGGGACGTGCTGAACTTCCCATGCTTCGAACTCCGTCATTTTTTCTTTCACCATGGCCAAGTATTCGGCTAGTTGGTCATTCTTTGCTTGGTACTCTCCTCGTAATTGGGATGCCACGAGCTGGGAATCAGTGCAGATTTTTATTTTCCTCGCGCCGACGTCTTTGGCCAGTCGTAATCCTGCGAGGAAGGCTTCATACTCGGCTTGATTGTTGGATGTTTTGAAGGAAAGGATCAGGGACACTTCGATCAGGGTCCCTTCCTCGTTTTCGAGGATAATTCCTGCTCCGCTGCCCGATGGACTTGACGCGCCATCCACGTAGATGATCCATTCCTGTGTCCCTCCTGGAGGGAACGATTCTGGAGTCATCTCTGCCACGAAGTCGGCCAGGACCTGTGCCTTGAGGGTTTTCCTCCCTTCATAGTGAATGTCGAACTCGGCCAATTCAAGGGACCATTTTAGCATCCCGCCCGCCATATCTGGTCGACTTAACAGCTACCTGATTGGCTGGTTGGTCCTGACGACGATAGTGTGTGCTAGGAAGTAATACCTGAGTCTCCTCGCGGCAATTATGAGAGCAATGGCCACTCGTTCTATTTGCGTGTACCTAACTTCGGGTCCTTGTAGGCCTTTACTGGTGAAATAGATGGGTTTCTGCCCGTCAGTAGTCTCGCGAATAAGTGCTGCACTTACTGCTTTGTTGGCCACAGAGAGATACATGTATATGGTTTCCCCGTGGTCTGGTCGGGACAATACTGGTGGCTCAGACAGAGCTTGTTTGAAATGGGCCAGGGCCTGCTCGCACTCTTCCATCCACTCGAAATTTGCCTCCTTCCTGAGCAATTTGAAAAAGGGCAGGGCGTGCTAGGAGGACTTGCTTACGAAGCGGGCAAGGGACGTGAGCATCCCGTTGAGGGATTGTATCGCCTTCTTTGACCGCGGCGTGGGGAATTCCACGTGTGCTCGACATTTGTCTGGGTTTGCTTCTATTCCTCTTTCGGTGAGGTAAAATCCGAGGAATTTTCCTGCTCGCACACCGAACGTGCATTTTTCTGGATTAAAACGCATTTTGCATTTTCGAGCTTGGTCGAACACCTTGCGCAAGTGGGTGGTGTGGTCGGATTCCTCTTGGGATTTCATGATCATATCATCCATATATACTTCGAGCATGTCACCGATTTCTGATCAGAAGACTTTGTTCATCATGCGTTGGTATGTGGCCCCGACATTCTTTAGTCCAAAGGGCATTACGTTATAGTAATAATTCCCCGAGGAGGTCATGAATGCCGTGTATCTCTTGTCCTCGTATGCCATTGGGATTTGGTTGTATCCCGAATAAGCGTCCATGAAAGATAAGAGCTTGAAACCTGCGGAATTATCTACGAGTTTATCTATGCTCGGCAGTGGATAAGCGTCTTTCGGGCAAGCCCGATTGAGATCAGTGTAGTCAATGCACATGCGCCACTTTCCATTACTTTTCTTTACAATTACAATATTTGAGAGCCAGGTCGTATACTTGGCCTTGGAAATAAATTTTGCCTCTAAGAGGTCTTGTACAAGTTTTTCGGCAGCCTGTGCCTTTTCCTCGGATTGTTTCCTTCTTCGTTGGGCAATGGCGCGGGCAGCTGGATTGATTGTTAAGTGGTGACATACAGTTTTTAGATCAAGGCCGGGCATATCCGCTGCACTCCAGGCAAACATATCGGCGTTGTTGTCAAGGCATATCTTCAACTCCTTCTTTACCTTTTCGGGGAGACCAACACCTATCTTCACTCCCCTGTTGGGGTTATTGCTGAAGGTGATGATCTCGAATTCCCCATCTGGAACTGGTCGCAGAAGTGTGGGAGACGGGGAGCTTGTCACACCTAATTTTTTGTTCTCGTCCCGATCTTCTTTTCCATCTTTAGTAAGCCTGCTGTCGAGGTCGATGGTGTGCACGGGAAGTGTGGGCTTTTTCTCTGGCTGGCCATCTTCGTTTGGAATCTCATCCTCTCTGGTGCGTTTTGCCGACTTTGCTATTGTCGCGATCTGGTTCTGCCCTTTTGTTGCAGCCTCGAAGCATCTGCGAGCAGCCTCGATGTCACCGTACAGAGTTGCGACGCGTTCTTTCTCAGTATAGTACTTGAGCTTGAGGTGGACCGTAGAGGGGACAACAACGAGTTCAGCAAGAGTTGGTCTTCCGAGGATGCACTGATATAGCGACTGGCAATCAATGACTAAGAACTGCGTTTTGATTGTCCGAGATGCCTCTTCTTCGCCAAACGTGACTGGTATCTCCACGTAACCCCAAGGTCGGGCCGTTGCTCCGTTGAATCCTTGGAGATCAGATCCCACGTACGGGGAGAGATTAGACTTTGTTCAGTTTCAGTGCGCGGAACAGGCTGGAGTACATGATGTCCACGGAACTTCCCTAGTCGACCAGGATTCTCCGCACATCGGTAGATGATAATTTGGCCCTGATCAGCAGAGGAATGTGGGAATTCGGCGATCCTCCAGGGAGTTCTTCTCTGTAGAACGTGATCGGCAGTGAACGCCCTTTACCCTTGCCGATCGTGTACAACTGGTCGAGGCTGCTGTCTATCAGCTGTTCAAACTTTCGTTTGATGGATCCTATCGTGTGCTCATGGTACCCCCCACATGAGATAACCATGGCAGTAGGAAAGGCTTCCCAGGTGCTGTGTATGAAAGTCTGGGAAGTCGGGTCGATGTGGTCAGGAACAGAGAAGTCCTCTGGTCGACTGATGGACATTGCGACCTGCGGGGGAGGACTGGAGGGGGTTGATTCTGCTTCTTTCTTCGGATCAGACGTGTCTCGTTGGGAGGACTCTCCTTTCTTCACGTAATGCTTCAGGTGACCCTCTTTGATGAGGATCTCTATAGCGTCCTTAAGGTGCACGCAATCTTCGGTCACGTGCCCATGACTACGGTGGAAACGACAGTATTTGCTTTTGTCGACGTTTCCTTTGGATGTGGTCGGTTTAGGGATCCTGACACCCCCTTGTTTGAATTCGGTGTTGATACAGTCGGAGAGAATACGCTCGCGTGAGGTTGTGAGCATAGTGTATTCATTGAATTGGACAGCTGGCCCTTTGCCTTCACGGGGACGCTCTTCCCGTCGCTTCTCCTTCCCCTTAAGGGATGGTTCTGGCTCCTCCTTTTTGGGTGCCTGGGGTGCTTCACGATCTCTTGCGTCCCGGGCACGGTATGCGGCTTCTTTTTCCTCGTATCGGATGTAATCTTTGGCCATGTGAAGAAGCTCTGTCAGTGTTCGAGGAGCTTTGATCCCTACAGCTTTGCGGAAGTCGCTCTTTGGTCGGAGTCCTTTCTTGAGGAGGTACTTCTTCATGTGATCGGAAGTTCTGACTTCCACTGCCTCTTTATTAAATCTCTCGATGTAATCCCGCAGAGGTTCTTCCCTGCCTTGTATGATCGCTTCTAACATTGCCTCCGACTTTGGATGTCGTCGGGAGGCTGTTAAATGGCGGGTGAATTGGCCTTTGAGCTCGCGCCAGGAGGAGATGGGTCCTCGAGGGAGTCTTTTGAACCATGTCATCGCACCCTTCCTCAAGGTGATGGGAAATATTTTGCACCTGATGGCTCTGGAGACACCATGGTACTGAAGCATAGCTTCGATGTTCTCCAGGTGCTCGTGAGGGTCTGACGTGCCATCGTACGTAGCCAGTGTGGGAGGTTTCTCTAACCCGCGGGGGATCTGAGTGTCCACAATGTTTCTCGCGAATGGGCCTTGAGCTTCGTCGTCACTGCTAGAGCTGTGAGAGAATGACGGAGAAAAACTGTGGTCGCGGCTTTGACTGCGGTGAGGAGAGTGTCGGCGGGTACGCCTATGCTCGTACTTGTCCGAATGTCGGTGTCTTTTGGAAACATGGGAGTGCCTCGTTTTCCTAGGAGAACGACGATGTCGGCGAGCGAGATCGGGTGTTGGGCTCCCTGATCTTGAACGTTCTTTGACCGGGGAAGGACTATCACGTCTCCGCTTTGAGTGAATTCGCAGAGGCGGGGAGAGGTTTAGCGTCTCCGGGGTGTGATGCTCTTGAAGGGCGTTCTCGAGGGCACTGATTTTTTCTCCCTGCTGGAGGATGAAACGATTGGAATTGTTCAAAGAGGCGATGATCGCCGTGGTGGTCGGATCAGCGCCTTGAGGAACCGGAATAGGTTTGAAGAGAAGTTCCGCGGCTGGCGCTCGTGGTCTTTGTTCGTCAGGCTTTGGGGAAGTCGACCCACCGTTGCGCTGGACGTTTTCGGACGGGATGTGCCCGACGATAGCATCATTGTCGATATTGGCTGCGGCGGTCACAGGTTCTTGGTGGATGTCACTCTTGATGAAAGCCATGATGATCTGGGATTTCGGAGAGAGATGAAAGCTTTGGTCTTTTGGGTGAAAAGATGAGGGATCTTGATTCGAAAAGACGGGGAAGCGAGTTTCCCACAGACGGCGCCACTGATCGGAGATGACCAGGAGGAGATCGTCACAGCCTTCGTGTATGACAAGAGTTGATGCTCGTAGGAGAGGAAAAGGGGGTGGAGGTACCTGCAAGGTACTCCGATGCCAAAGTAAGTATTTGGTCCAAAGAAAAGGGGAAAGCAAGTAAGAAAAGTCAAGTATATGATTTGTGATACCTGCCCCTCTCAAGCGAGGGGGTATTTATAGATGGAATTCTGGCGGGCAAAGCGCCTGATCGTCCAATTAGGAATTGCCAAATGGAGGGCAAAGCGCGTGGTCTTTCTAACTGTTCCCGCGATATCTGGGGAGGCAGTTGGTCGCGTGAACTACTCTGTGCGTGAGGGGGACACGCCCAACGGCTATATTTTGCCCAATGGCTATATTGTGCCTATTGGGCCTGTTCACCAATTACGATGGATTGGGCCTGGTCCTTAAAGGCAGGAAGCCTTGCCCGGTCCAGAACAGTTTCTATATGTTTTGAGTTAGGCAAGTTAAATAATTAAATCTGATACACTAATTTTATATGATTCATGTAAATGGTGGATTTTCTTAAAATTGGAGAAATTTTAGATCTAATATTTAAATATTTTGGTCTAATGATTTTAGAAATTTATTAACGTGTAAATTTCATATTTAGAATCAAGGTATATTATACTTTAGGTCTATATTGGTAAAAGGTTGTTATGTCTCACCTATTTTTAGGATTGGATTGCTAAACAATTACATTTTATGGTGTGTGTAATGAAAATTAATTGGAAGAGTTTGGGAGCGTGATCTGGTATTTTAGCTAAATAATTAGCATTAAATATTTTTTCTTGTTTTGCCATTGAATTTTGACCAATTTTTTTTTTTGTTCTATATGGTTTTATTTGTAAACAAATTTTAATTATCACATTCTTAATTTATTGACCTAAAATATTTTGTGAGTATTTTTTATTTTCTTTGAGACACCTTAGTATATCTTATTCCCTCCATTAATATAGTATAATGTGTCATTAAGAAATTAATTTTATTCTATGATAAATTTATTTAAAATTTTATTATATATCATTTTTTATTAATTATTATTAGAGTTTGTTTTATTATATGATTTATGAATCATTTGAGACGACATTAGTTCTAAAGTCATCAATGTTTACCAACTCCATTTACAAGGGTGAATGCCGCATTCTCTTCGAGCTTAGTCGTAATTTTTTTTAAATCTCTTGTGACTAATTATATAATTGCATATAAGAATAAATTATTTCTTATATTATCTACTCCTTTTGAAAAAAAAATACAAAATATGCATTTATATAAAATTATTAATTTTTCAGAATATTCTTAATTAAATTTTTTTATTTAATGTCGTAAATTGATTTTTAGTTATATACTCAAATAAAAAAATAAAAATATAGTTTTCTGAATACATTAGAAATCTTATTATTTTATGACTTTTATTATGGAAAATTAAGTAATCATTATTAATTTGTATAATTGTAATCTCACCTATCATGGATACAATTATATAAATTTTTATTTTTTTGATAAAATATAATCATTCTTAATTCGCATAGTTATAACTAGGGGTGGAAATAGGCTGGGCCGAGCTAGGCTTTGTCAAGCCTGAGCCTGACCTGCTAAAAAAATAAAAGCCTAAGTCTGGCCTATGACCTATCAGAGGCTCATTTTTCGGCCTGAGCCTGGCATTTTCGAATGCCTGATTAGCCTACTTAAAAAGCCTATATCATTTGATCATATGTAAATAAGCAATTCAACTAACGTTTAAATATACTAGAGAATCAAAAGTAGAATGCGATTAAATATATGTTTACAGAGACTTATTTGAGCTTACATAGAAGCATAAGTTTTGTGAGATTATTTGTTTATGAGAACTTGTGAAAACAACTTATGACATTATTCATAAAGTTTTTTCAACTTATATTCACAAGTTCTTCAAGATAACTAAACTGTACTTTTGTATTTTAATGTAAAATACAAAATAAAATATAAAAAATAATATATTTATTTATATTTATTAAAATAGGTCGGCCTAATAGGCTTAAAAGGCTTTTTTAAGGCCTATGGCCAGACCTATTTAACTAAATAGGGTTATAAAAAAGCCTAGACCTTTTCTACTTGAAAAAAAAGACTGGCCTAGCCTTGGCCTGTGTAGGCTAGGCCGTAGGCCCCTGTTAGTCGGCCTGACCTATTCCCACCCCTAGTTATAACTCACCTATCGTGGGTATAATTATACAAATTTTGTTTAATAAAATAATTAAATTTATTTTAATTATAATAAATATTATATTGATAATAATTATACCCTATCGGTATGTTATTATTAGTATAATTTATTCTGTTCAACGTACTTATGATTTATGATTATGTAAATTATTGTTCGAGTATCTTATCGATATTAAAATTTTCTGTGACCTAATATTCGTACATTGCTTTATTTCTTATTTAAATTTGTTAAAAGTATTATTTGAGAAATAATTATTTTAAAGACATGTAATACTTTATTAAATTAAATAATTTTTATTCAGTTTTTTTTTTAAAATGGATTTCAATTCTCTTTATACTATGTAAGTGATGGACATACCTTATCGGTGTGACATTACTTGACATGATTATTGTGTGATATAGAAAATAGTTGAATATTTGTTTAAAATTTTTTCAAAACTCTTAATCTTAGTTCAATTATTATTCTCTATCAAGTGGGAGAATTTAACATATCAATTGTATAAAATTGAGAAACAAATATTATTCATTTATTATTTTATAAAGACTTATGCTGAGAATATTATATTCTTATGTTAGTAATAAAGTTTATGACTATTTGTGTTATATCTTAAATAATAGTTAAATTTAACGTCTCATATTTTTCCGCTGCGTATAACATAATATGTTTCTCAAATGTGTGTAGTTATATTTGTAGCATTTGTATTTTGAGTGAGTTATTAAGATGTTATGTATAATCATATATTATGGGTTTGATCTCACTCAGTTGATGGTAAATCTTTTATATGACCATCATATTCTTTCATGTGAAATTATCTAAATAATGATATATTCCATTTACGTGCAAAATATGTGGCTGAAATGATGTTATATTATACAATCACTTATCTGTATAGTTTTGCTTTAAATAGTATCCCATTGTGCAATCAGAGTATTTAATATTAGTGGACTCTGATAAATTTTTGTCCTATTGGATCAGTGGGAGTGCATGTGTACACAATCATATAATCTAAAAAAATTTAGATTATTATTCTCGTAGTGTCATATATTCTTGCGAGCACGGTAAATATGCCATATTCTAAAAGGACTTCAAAATATGAAATAATTATAAGGAGTCTTATTATGTTATATTGAGATATATATTATTCTCTTAATCTCAGGAAACATCATAATTTGATGTTTAGGTCGATATTAAAAAGACACAATAATTCTTTAGCATGCAATAATATTGTGTTATTCTATCTTCAATAGTGCATATTTGTCAGATCATAATATGAAAGTACAAGTAAATATCAATACTCTCCTATCGAGTATGATATTGTGTTATGAATGTACTTATGATTAAATGTAATTACTCTCGTAATAGGATATCCCTATGTGTAATTACTATTCTTAGACCTATGTGGATATTCTATGACCTATAATTTAAAACTCATTAGTATAATCACTAACCATAGACTTATACACATGAGTAAGTCTTATGATACTTTGGATTAGTGAGAGTTTATCAATAGCATTTTCATATGTCTGGGCCATTCTTTATAACATATTACTCTAAAGTTAAATATGTTACTCTAAAGTCATTATTCTTTATATAAAGTTGTGAGTTTTAACATGTATGATTTGTCTTCCCTATCGGATACAATTTCTGCAGCGTTGAAATTTACTTCTTTTTTGATTGATTAATGTTTTGACCATTATTGATATTATAATATTAAAATCAATATTTTTAATAATTAATTATTGTCACCCAAGTGGGAGATTGTTAGATTAATTATTTAATTAATCAAATATGGACTGACATAATTAATTATTAATTAATTATATTATGGTCTATTATTATTAAACACTAAATAGATGAATTGTTTGATTGAGTTTTGTGCCTGAATGGACCATGATGAGTTTGACCATTCAGTTAAGCCTAATGAGAGGTCCATACCCTCAGTCGTTTAGCTATTTAAGTGTCTCCCCATTAGACAATTAACATACTCTGAAAATCCTAAACGACAATGAGGGTAGTAATTCTCTCATACTTACTCTTCCGACAGCCGTCTCTCAAATCCTACAAGGTACACAGTTCTTATCATTGTCGATTATTCTTTAATATAACAATATGCTATAATTTGTATCTATTCGATTCTATTAAATTTATCAATTTGTGGATCTATTGTCTTGCAGATATAATTGTTAGTTGGTTTTGATGATGACAACTATTGAAGAAGCTTTAAAGTTGAAAACTCCATAATTCAAACGACTTTTGGACGTTGAGAATCCTTTTTGATTGGGGTAATTGATATCAACTGTCAAGTAAAGCCCCCAATGATGGCATATGATTAAAACAATATCTCAAGCTTCATTAGTCAAATAATTCAAGGATCTAGTTAAAGTGTTAGTCGAATTGTTGAATCAAGAAGTGTATTTTGAAGTCTCAAAAAGAGAAAATGTGAAATCTCGCTTGGTCTCACGCTTAACGTCTTATAGTGATCCGTTTAATTGTAAAAGGTCAAGAATAAGTCTTGAAGTACCATGGCAATCACACAGACACACACACAAGTCTTTTCCAAACCCTCTATGATTTCTTAAAACTTCTCAAAAACCTATTAAAGCTTGTATGAAATTGACTAAGAAGTGTTCTCTAATCAGTTATGAAAGTTTACACATGTTCTAATTGATTAAGGACTTGGTCCAATTGATTAGAGTAGGTGAAAAACCTCTTAATAGATTATGAAACCTTTAATCGATTAATCAATATAGACATTTTAGGGGTTCCTTTTATGGATTAGGGTTTCCATTTTTAAGGTCTTTTAATCGATTACCAACTAGGATTAATCGATTAAATTAATTAATTAGTCCATGGATAATTTCATTTTTCAAGCAAAATGTTTTTCTATATAAAAGAGGATTATCCTCACTTCGTTTAACGCCGAAATGCCCAAAAAGTCTTATAAGGATTCAATGATGGGGAATTCTAATGGAGACGAGCAACATAATGGTAATATGAATGTTATATTGACTGATGAAGAAATAGAGAATCTCACAAGGTATGATAAGGAAAAGTATATGTTGGTATGTCATACCCCAAATTTTGACCACTAAGATTTCCCATCATTGTGCAAATCATCATCACAATATGGATGAACTATCATGCCTCATCAAATGCCTCAAGGGTTGTTGAGCATTCACTACAATCAAGCTTAGGGTTTCAAACCCTCTCAGAGCCTTTAGACAAATGATCAATCAAGGAATGACATGATCTTCAACTTGTCTAAACCTCTCAAACATTCACAAAGGATCAAGAGGACTCCCACATCAAGAATTAAGCACAAGAGTGCAACATTTCAAGTGGATCAAGCCTCAAGTTCATCTAATACAAAGTCAGCTGACGCAGAAAGTCAAAGTTTGACTTTTTGGTCAACTATGAGCTTCACAAGCCATTACTCAAGAAAATATGATGGATGATTTAATTTGATTAAATTTAAATCAAGAAATCATGCAAAATTGCAAAATTGATCAAATTGAAAGAAACTTTGAAATTGTTTCTAAGTTAAAATCATGTTCAAGTGCACAACTTTTCAAGGTTGTAACTATTGATCCAAGCATCCATTGATTTTGAGTAAGAGCTACTTTTAAAGAGGGTATTTGATACTTCAACATTGTAGAAGGAATCAACTCAAAATATCATAAGGATTGAAAGATATAAGTGATCAAAGTTTGGAATTCTTAATGTCTGATGTTCTGACATTGCATAGGACATCATTAATATTTTTTCAGCAAGAATGTCCCAACTTCAAGGATGTTTTTCTCCATGATCCAAGTTTATTCAAGCCAAACCTTGAACATCAAAGTTGAAGTACGTTATCTCAGCTTTCCAGAAAGTTGTAGAACGTCCTTGTAGCATACTCGAGCAAGGAGATATGATTTTTGCAAAAAGCATTGATAAAGCAGAATTTTCATGACAGCTTTTAAGACAGATTTGACTACACAAGTTCAAGACCATTTTTGATGACTTTGCAAGCTGAACCGAGACCAAAGTCAAACATCAAAGTTAAAGTATGTCATTAGGGATTTCCAAAATGTATAAGAACTCCCATTAATTCAACATGAGCAAGGAGTTATGAACCTCACAACAGGTCTTGCTCGAGCTGATTTTTTAGGACAGATTTTGTGCACTTTTCTTGTGCCACCCAATTTTCAAACTTTGTCACCATGCAAGACAAGCATCAAAGAGGCAATTCACTTCAACTCAAAATATCATAGTGGATTAAAAGATACAAGTGATTGAAGTTTGGAATTATTAATGTTCTTAATGTCTGATGTTCCAACATTGCACAGGACATCACTAATATTTTTTCCAGCAAGAATGTCCCAACTTCAAGGATGTTTTTCTCCATGATCCAAGTTGATTCAAGCTAAACCTTGAACATCAAAGTTGAAGTACATCATCTTAGCTTTCCAGAAAGTCCTAGAATGTCCATGTAGCATACTCAAGCAGGGAGTTATGGATTTTATAAAAAGGCTTGCTGCAGCTAAATTTTTCATGGGATAGATTTGCACATTTCTTGTGCCACACAAATTTCCAAGCCTTGTCATCACTTTGGACACCTCTGAGGATCAAATCTAAAGGGGAAAATCACTGAGCCAAGCCTCCAAAGTCTTTGGAACAAGAAGTAGCATGCTATTCCTAAAAATCCCTAAAAGAGGGACAAGACTCCAATTTTGGATTTGAGCATCCAATGGAAGCACCAAGGTGTCATGGACTGACACATTTGCAACTGAATTCAGTCAAGATTCCTCCAACAAGTAGGAAACCAGCAGCTTGTGCCCTAACCTCTAGTCAATGGCTAGAGGAGACTTAGATTTTCATTGGACAACATTGGCCAAACCTCTGTTGCAGCCACCATTCACTATTGCTGTGGAAACAAACTTGCTCTACTATAAATAGAGCTCATTTGTGCTAAGTTTGAGTACACCAAAGCCATCAAACAGATGCTTTCCTCAAAATCTCTTCTTTCACCTCAAATTTGCCTTCCAAAGCAAGTAATTCTGAGTTTTTGAGCTTGAGAGCTTTTCCATCACAATCAATTACACACACACCTCATATATATCATATGTAAGCTGTGCAAACTATCACAAGTGACCTGTAATCACAAAATCACAAAGTCACCTCTCAAAACCTCAAAATGGCACTTTTTGCATTTTTCAAGCCATGTCTTGATTCAGTCACTTTCCAAACCAGATAAAACCTCAAATACACTCCAAATATCATCCTTGAACTATCCCAAATGGTTCCCAATGTCTGGAACACCATTTGAGGGAGTTGCTATTTTGGTCACTTTTAACCCCTTTTGCAAGAAAGGGACAGTTTGTGTTTTTGCAGGTACCAGCTGATTCCAACCATCCTAAAAGCTTCTAAGAGGCCATTTGAGGGTGTCCAAAGCATCAAATCATTTCTGGAACAAAGCACTTGGCAGGTTGCACAAAATCTCCAAAAAAAGAGGTAAAATTCATAACTTGAATTCTTTGAATCATGCTTTCCTTTGATGTCCACATACATGCATCATATTGAACAATTCTTGAAGCAAAAATGTAGTCCTTAATGTGTGTGTTATGATCCTCTTACTGTTTGCACTTTAACATGTTTATATATGGAGTTTATGTTATTTTAAACTTAAGGTGCAAATCTGGTTTTTTG
This sequence comes from Lathyrus tuberosus, assembly GCA_022829125.1. Classification (NCBI taxonomy): domain Eukaryota; kingdom Viridiplantae; phylum Streptophyta; class Magnoliopsida; order Fabales; family Fabaceae; genus Lathyrus; species Lathyrus tuberosus. The sequence continues at coordinate 11,542,839 of JALAZF010000101.1, read as the reverse complement.
CCTTGTGTGTGTTGTACATTTAGTTTCAGTATGTATGAGTAATACCATTGGATTCCTTGCAAAAAAATTGGTCAAGATAGGTTCTTACGGATTTCAATTTTGTTAAAAATTGAGAGAGTTATGAATGTTTGAAAATTTGATAAGCAAAAATGTTTAAACTTAAGGCGCAGATCTGTTTTTTGCCTTGTGTGTGCTGTACATTAAGTTTCAGTATGTATGAGTGATACCATTGGATTCCTTGCGAAAAATTGGTGAAGATAGGCTCTTCTGGATCTTAATTCCGTTAAAAATTGAGAGAGTTATGAGTGTTTGAAGTTTGATAAAAAAGATGTTGAAAACTCATGAAAGATGTCGAATGTGATGTTGTGACATCTTTCCTCTTTTTCTTAGTTTATCTTCAAAACTCAACCAATTATTTCACATAGAAAAAATCATCATTTTCAAAATCTGTTTTACACACTTCTTATTCATACTCCATAATATTTTAATCCACCAAAAAATCACAAAAAATATTGTTATTTGATATATTTTTAATATATTCAAAAATATTGTTTTAAATGGTTTTAAAATGATTTTTTTTCTTGATTTTTAAAACCAAAATGATTTTAAATATTCATGTGGATAAAATACTTTTTCATAAACCTTTATCACTGTTTATAACATGATTAATGATTTTATTTGATATTTTTTATCATTTTTTACTTGATTTTTCTTTGAAAAATGCCCTTTAAAAAATGAAATTAGGGTTTTTGGTTAATTCAACCCTCATCAAACTTTTTCAAACAAACTTTTGGGCCTCTCCTCGAGCTATAAGACCCATTCAAAACTCATGGGCCTCTAATAGAGTGTAAGACCCAATCCTTTTTTTGACCAAATCATTTTTGGGCCTCAGTGTATTGTATAAGTCCCGATACCGTCAAAAACAAACGACGCGATCATCGCCTTTTGAAAAATAACAATTGGGCCTCTCCTTGAGCTATAAGACCCATTCAAAACTTTTAGGCCTCTATTAGAGTGTAAGACCCAATCCCCTTTTAACCAAAACATTTTGGGCCTCAGATATTGTATAAGCCCCTTCGCGTTAAAAGAAAATCTCGACGCGATCGCCATTTCAAACGGAAAAACAAACTTTGGGCCTACCCTCGTGTTATAAGCCCCACTCTTTTTCTTTAAAACTTTTGGGCCTCTTGAGAGAGTGTAAGACCCATCCCTTTGTACAGAAAACCTTTTTTGGGCCTCAGTCACTTGTATAAGTCCCTCTGTACAAATTCAACAGTGCGCTCACTGATAAAACCCTGGGCCTCTCGTTGAGCCGTAAGCCCCAAATCTTTCTTTTTCAAAGCACTTTCTCCTTTGATTTTGAAATATACTGTTGTTTTCAATCTGTCTTTGTTGAACAACTAACCAAATAACATGGAAGCTCTACAACCGAGTAAGTGGTTATTACTTTCATTTACCACTTTCATATACATATAACTGTATTGTGGGGCTGTTTCACTGTAAGTCTTCTTTCATAAACTCATATCAACTGTGTAATAATAGTATAGATATTTAGAGTTTCCCCGGCAACTACGTCTAGAACTAGGTGACGCCGTTTCGTTTATTCGTAGAAATAGACAACTAGATCCCCAATAGGATCACCAGATACAGTCTTCTCTTCGGCTGTCCTCATTAGGAATTGTCAAGAAACTCTACTCCCAAAGATGAATGTATTCTCCGTGAATGGCATCTTTGAGTTTCTTCCAAATTCTTGGACTTTCCTGACTTGATATATTGCTTGTGAATAGCATTGCCTTGAATTTCTCGGGGTTTGGGGACCCACGGGCTTCTTAAAAGCATCGGCCTCCTCTTAGGCATCGTACAAGGACCCACAGGCTTCCTAAAAGCAACCCCGCATCCTCTTGGACTTAGTACAAGGACCCGTCAGCTTCTTAGAAGTATTCACAGCCTCCTCTTAGGCTCCTTATAATGATCTCTTCCTCCGGGAATGATAACCTTCTCTTGGGCTTCGTACAAGGACCCGTCGGCTTCTTAAAAGTTTCCAGCCTCCTCTTGGGCTTTGTACAAATTGTCCCGACGACCTCCTAGAGGTATAGGAACAGAACTTAGTCATCATCATAGAACAGTCCTTTCGAAGAGTCTACTACTGTTTCTCAAAGCATAGTACAAAAGATAAAACTCTAGACACGGACAATCTAATCTCCTTGAGTCTCAAAGACATTCTCGAGTGACCCCTTCATTAAATAGGAAGGAAACCCGTAGACACGGACAATCTCAATACCCTTTGGATTTCCCGTTTCCTCAAAGAAAAGGAAATATCCCTGGCCCTCGAATCAAATGCCTGAGTACAGTGTCACTAATATAAGAACTGCTTTTCTCTTTAAAATCAGTATACTGGATCTGTCACTTAATTGAAACAGTTACCATAGCCTCATCTTGGGCTTTGTACAATGATTCTTTCCAGCGAAGCAAACGTTTAGCCTCTCTCTCAGGCTTCGTACGAGATACAAAAGACTCCCTCGTTGAGTCAAACAATGTTTAGCCTCTCTCTCGGGCTTTGTACGAGACACATAAGATACTCCCTCGTTGAGTCAATCACCCTTTCGCCTCCATCTCGGGCTTTATACGAGATACAAAAAGGTTCTTATTGAGATAAAAAATTTTTAGCCTCCATCTCGGGCTTTGTATAAGATACAAAAACACTCTCTTGTTGAGTATAAAAGATCCTCTTGTAGGATCAACCCCTTTTAGCCTCCCTCTCGGGCTTTGTACGAGATACACAAAAACCCTCTTGTTGGGCCCATAGCCTCCTCTTAGGCTTTGTATAAGAAAACCACTAGTTGATCCAATCAACCTTTTAGCATCAAAGATGTGCCTTATTCAGAGTACACAAACATCAACAACTCCTCCCCTTTCATCTAATTGCTGTAAGCGGCAAGCCTCTGGATCATCTACATCCATGCCACTGTCCCTCTTTTAGCATGAGAAATTCCTAAGGAAAGATAGCAATGCTCTACACTGAGTTAAAGTCTTCTCCTTCAGGTTGGAAATCCCCTATAAAGGAAATTATGGCATTGCCGGATTCACACATCCCGGTTAAAGTAATTCTCCTTTATAAACAGTTGTGACATACAACCCCCTCTTTAGAGATGACAAATTCTCTCTAAAGTCAAACCCTTTCAGCTTCACATCTTGGGCTTTGAACAAGATACAAATAGACTCTTCAGCTTCACATCTTGGGCTTTGAACAAGATACAAACTACCTTTCGCTTCACGTCTTGGGCTTTGAACAAGACACCAAAACAACCAATTTCCTCCCATAGAATAGGAGGAACTACGAACGCTCTGATTTCCCTGTTTCGGTAAACGGGAATACGTAGGCATAAGATTGAAAGAAAAATCTTAGCGAGCGCGATCAACAAAAAACCCAAAATCCCATATATCCTAATCTGAAGCAGTATCCTAACAAAAAGAGAGAAATCAGTATTGGCGAAAATACAAATAACCAGTACAAAGGCCCCCTACATTGATAGCACCCGTAACCTAACAGGCCGCTGTTTAAACTCAGTATGCAAAGCAGGGTTAATTGGAGACATCTATTTCCCTTCCTTCATCATCTTTAATAGGATAAAAAATGAATCGACCTGTAGTAAGTTCAACCGCAGAGAGCGACAATGCTTAAGAACCACGTCCAAAATCGCTCGCTACAGAAAAATGGCGCCCACCGCTGGGCTTTGTCTCTTCAGTTTCTTTTTTCTTCTCTTCTCTTATGTGAAAACCACAGATTGGGGCTTCCGCCGGGGAACCCATTTTCTGTCAGGAACTTAGGATTCATAGCTTTAAAGGTCTAGGATGATTAGGACAAATATATATACTGCTTTTCCTAATTGCTATACGTGTTTATTTTTCTGCTAATGGGAATCTGTGTGATGCCGCATGTGGAAAGATTGAGTATACACTTAAGATAAGTGATGGCGACGAGGTCGACCATCAACCTCAGTGGAGGCTGACCAATGCAACCCATTCTCTCACCTATACATTGGGCCGATTGTTAAGTCTGAGAAGCTGAGGAGCCAAACCCTTTCGTAGTGCGGCAACTATCGGGAATAGTTGTTACGCGATACTACCCTCATTTGAGGCTGGTGATCTATTCTCGGTGAATGGCACTTACTCTAAGATTGCTCTACAACTCGTTGGCGATCCGCTTGTTGTTTTGCTTTCCTGGGAGGAGCTGATGATAATGAGTACAAGTACAAAAATCACCCTAGTATAAACCTTTGGGGATGGGTAGAGCCTTGACTTCATGACAACGGCCCTTTGACCCCATGTTTTTTCTATGTTTTTGTGTGCTGCATTCATGCATTCATTTAAAAAACATTAAAATATTCAAAAGATTTTCTCTTCTAGTCTCTCTGTTTTTCAAAATTAAACTAAGATTGTGATTGTAAATATCAGAGAAAAGGATTACGCTAATGGATTTCGGTAGAAGGAGAACTCATACGTACACTTTCAAGGTTCCAAAACTAGAGGATTTGAGAAGGTTAGCAAGGATGATCACTAACCCTGAGGATTTCAGAGCCAAGCATGGAGGTTTGCTACCACTGTTAAGAGTCCATGTGATTGAGGGAATCATGGATGCGCTCATTCAATTCTACGATCTGGTTTATCACTGTTTCACATTCCCGGATTACCAGCTAGCACCAACGCTGGAGGAATATTCTCATTTGACTAATCTACACATTACAGATCGAGCTCCATTTTCTGGACTGGAAGAAATTCCAAAGAATCAGACCATTGCAAGAGCAATTTATTTGGACGAGTCTAAGGTCAGGACTCACATGACCACTAAGGGTGGCATACAAGGTTTGCCAGCCTAGTTCTTAACAAAGAAAGCTCTGTACTTTGCTAGTATAGGGAACATGACTGCTTTTGAAAGCATCTTTGTTTTACTCACCTACGGGTTATTTCTGTTTCCCAACATTGATAACTTCGTCGATATTAACTCCATTAAGGTTTTTCTCATTGGAAACCCTGTACCGACTTTGCTCGTAGATGCGTATCATTCTGTACACTTGGGGAATTTGTACAGCGGAGGGGAGATCACGTGCTGTGTACCTCTGCTTTACAAATGGTTCATCTCCCACTTGCCCAAGTCTGCTGTTTTTTGGGATTGCAAGAGTGCCTTACGTTGGTCGCAGAAAATCATGTCCCTCACCAACTCTGATATAGATTGGTGTAATAGGATCTATGATGAAATCAGGATCATTGACCATTGTGGAAACTTCCCCAACGTACCCCTTATAGGAACTAAGGGAGGAATCAACTATCATCCGATATTGGTTCGCCGTCAGTTTGGATACCCAGTGAGGCATGTGCCCCGGAATGCTCATCTGGAAGGTCTTTTCTTCAAGGAAGGAGAAAGTGACAGAGCACTAAAGACGGAAATAGTGCACGCTTGGAAACACGTTCATAAGAAAGGACGGGAGTCTCTAGGAAAACTGGACGGTGTCTTGGTGGAGCCTTATCTCCACTGGGTACAAACTATAGCTCTCAAGCTAAAGATGCCTTATCCTCGTTACATAATTCTTCCACCGAGGGAATCTGTCATGTACTTCATGACGGAAACTGAAAAGCTTCAGGTTACTCTCAACAAAGTTCAACGGGAGAGGTGGTCTTCGAAGAACAAGTACCGCACCCTCAACATAGAGTGCATCAAAATACAACAACTACTAAAAGATAAGGATGCTCTGATTGAGATTTTAGAGCAACATGTTGTGGATAATCAGGATGACCAAAGGAATTTGCTCGCTCCTTTCACTTGGCAAAGGAATGACAACCCAACAACGGCTCAAGAGCCCCGGTCAAAGAAAAGGAAGATACCAGAATCAGCACCCGATTTCTCTTCAGAGAGGACTCGGGACCCATTAGCTTAGGTTTCTGTTTCTGCACTTTGTAATCTACTGTATTTCCATTTCTGTAATCCTTTGAATTTTAATAAAAAGGGGTTTCCCCACTGTTTGATATTTGCAATCTAATTGTCGAAGTTTATTTTGATTAAACAACCAGAAAACAATTAATATAATCATTGCATTCATCATTCTCATATCGCGTATTCTGCTTCCCCATGAATATCACGTTTGCGTCTCGATTCTAGAGTCAAACTGTCTCATTCGTACAATACTCGGGCCAATCATCAGAAAAAGATGGATGATCTTGAGGAAGAGAACAGAGAGTTAAAAGAAGAGATCGACGCTCTGAGAGAGGATATGAGAAAGCTTCATAACGACATGCAAGCCATGGCAGAAGCTCAGCTACAAAGGACTGTGATCTCAGAGATCACCTCAACGCCCATAGTGGAAAAGTATGATCCTAGGTATCAAATGCCGAAAGATCGCCCCTGGGGCATGCCTGTTAACTATATCCCGGAAGGATATGTTCCGCCGATCGCTGAAGATCAGGGAATTATAACAGATGCCGCTGGTCCTGAAGGTTACAAACTTCGGGGAAGCAAAGATGCCAAAGGCATATTGAAGACTCCTGAAGGTTACAAACTTCGAGAAACGCCAAGACTCACTGCCGTAGTCACGGTACCACCCCCTGTGGTGTACACTGTCCCGGAAGGACAGATTCCGCCAATACCTGCTGGTAAAAAGGAAACTTTTTTTGACAGAATGGATGAATTCCAAGAGCAGTTCCTGGAAATGCAGAAGGAACTACAAGCCATTCGCGGTCAGGATCTATTTGGAAAGGACGCCGCAGACCTCTTCTTGGTCCCCAATGTGAAAGTCCCGCACAAGTTCCAAGTGCCCGACTTTGAAAAGTACAAGGGTAACTCTTGCCCTCAGAGCCATCTGGTGGTGTACGCTCGGCGAATGTCAGCTCAGACGGAGAATCAGGACCTACTGATTCACTACTTTCAGGATAGTTTAACCGGTGTCGCATTAAAATGGTACATGGGTTTAAACCGTGCTACGATTAACACATTCAGAGATCTTGGTACTGCGTTCGCCCAACAATACAAATACAATTTGGACATGGCACCCGACAGAGATTAACTCAGATCAATGTCGCAAAAGGACAAGGAAACCTTTAAGGAGTATGCTCAAAGGTGGCATGAAATTACCGCTCAAATTTGTCCACCTCTTGAGGAAAAAGAGATGACAAAGATCTTCTTAAAGACCTTAAGCTCATTTTACTATGACCGAATGGTTGCCAGTGCACCCAGTGATTTCACCGAGATGGTGGGCATGGACGTTCGTCTTGAGGAAGCCGTCCAAGAAGGACGTTTGGTAAAAGACACTGGATCGACGAGCGGTACTAAAAAATACGGTAGTGCTCTCCCTAAGAAAAAAGAGCAAGATATTGGGAATATCTCTCTCGGAAAGCAAAGGTGACGTTATCAGCCGGTAGCAGTTGTAATTCCTGCTATCAAACCTGCGCCTATTCCTACGTATCAACCTCAGGTTGCGCAGAGCCAACCTGATCAGCAAAGGACACAACAGCCTCTTCAGCAGGCTCGTCCTCCATATAACAGCAACCGTACAACACGACCATCAGGGTTTGATCCTATACCCATGTTGTACGCAGAACTATTTCCGTTACTACTGGCTAAGGGGCACATTCAGACTAAGTCTCCTCTTACAGTACCAGAAAATCTGCCTTTTTGGTTTAAGGTGGATCAGACATGCCCTTATCATCAAGGAGGATCAGGGCATAACATTGAGAATTGTCTCAATTTTAAATCTGATGTGCAAAAGCTTGTTAGGAGCGGGCTCTTATCTTTCAAAGATACGAATCCCAATGTTCTCACGAACCCGCTGCCTCAACACGAGAAAGCTGCAGTCAATCTGATTGAGAGAGAGTCTAACAACGTCTATCAAATTTAAGATGTAATCTTATTGAGGACCAATTTGGTCAAGATGAATTGTAGACAGAATGGATATGGCCATGTGCCACCTCATAATTATCATCAATGTGATGTTTGCTCTAAAAACAATCAAGGATGTTCGGTAGTGCAAGCAGCTCTACAGGAACAGATGGATCTCAGATGGATCCAAGAGCACCGAGTTCGTGGAGTTAACATGGTCTATATGAACTCCAATATCATTCAGAACCACGACATCTGTGCAATGAATGTCAACTTGGTGGCAATGCACTCAAGGCAAAGCCAGTATCATAATCTGCTGCGGCACGATTACAATTCCTGTTTGACTTGCTCGGTAAACAAACAGGGATGCTCTTTCATACAGGAGGCCCTCCAGCGTCAGATGGATCTTGGATGGATCCAAGACTACCATGATAGGAACCCTTATTAGATCAACATGGTTCAGATCTTCGATATTCGCGTGATGAATACCAACCTGGTAGAGTTACATGCTGAGCAGGTCCGACTCGGATTCTTAATATCACATGACTATCAAAGCTGTAAAGCGGGTTGCGAAAATGATCGAGGTTGTACCCTTGTCCAGGAAGCACTACAACACTTGTTAAATCACTGGTGGATGCCAATCTATATGGATGAAGATACTCAGCAAATTAGTATCAATAACAGGAATCCTACTAGGCGTCAAAGTCAGGATGTCTGATCTGTGGAAGCTAACCTAGTGAGGTTACATTGTATTCAAAGTGGGCGTGGCCAGGTGCCACCACACAATTATGAACGTTGTGGTGTCTGTTCGGAAAGTAACCAAGGGTGTTACCTTGTGAGAGCAGCTCTTCAGGGTCAGTTGGATCGTGGAGAGATTCTCCCATATCCAGGTTCTGGACCCGTCAACAGGACGCCGAACTTCCTTGCCAATCAAGTCGAGGATGTTGTCACAATCTCTGGTCATCATAGGACCAGGGATGTTTTTGCCATTATCCCTCTACTTGACGAATCTAAAGTTCCCAACCGGGAACGGATCGAGATTACTTATGATGGTCTGAAAAATCAGAAGGTTCCCATAGTCATCTATCTACCGGGACCATTACCGTATGAATCAACTAAGGCTATCCCTTACAAATACAGTGCGACAATAATTGAAAATGGAAAGGAAATTCCATTACCCTCCGTCGTGAATATTGCAGACATCAGTCGTGTAACACGGAGCGGTCAAATCTTCAACCGAGGAGTTGGAGAACCTAACAAGGAAAAGGAACTTCAGACAGAAGCTCCCAATCCATCAGTCGGTCAATCAGTAATCCCGACCTTTCGAAAAATAATGATGAGATGCTGAAGCTCATCTAAAGGAGTGAATATAACATTGTTGATCAGCTGTTACACACTCCTTCAAAGATCTCGGTATTATCACTGTTACTCAGTTCAGAAGCACACAGAGAGGCTCTACAGAAAGTCTTGGAGTAAGCCTTTGTGGAACAGGATGTAACAATCAGACAGTTCGATAGTATTGTCTCTAACATCACTTCCTGCAATCACTTGGGATTTAGTGATGAAGAATTACCCGAAGAGGGTCGCCGTCATAACATGGCGCTCACATTACAGTTAACTGCCAGGACGATGCTTTAGCCAGCGTACTGGTAGACACAGGGTCAACCCTGAATATTATGCCGAAGTCCACTTTGATGCAATTATCATTCAAAGGCCCTCCGATGAGAATCAGCGAGGTCGTCGTCAAAGCGTTCGACGGATCCAGAAAAATGGTTATCGGCGAAGTTGATCTTCCCATAACTATCGGTCCTCACACTTTCCAGGTCATGGACATCCGAGAAACATACAGTTGTTTATTAGGAAGACCATGGATACATCAGGCTGGAGTGGTCACTTCGACCCTTCACCAAAAGCTAAAGTTCGTTCAGAACGATCAACTTATCACAATCTGTGGAGAACAGGCCTTGCTCGCGAGTAACTTATCGTCATCTAATTGTGTAGAACCCGAGGAGGTTATTGGAACACAGTTCCAAGCACTGACAGTGAGAAAGGACAATCAATCCCAAGGAGGAACCTCGATTTCCTCATACAAAGATGCTATCAAAGCGGTCGAGAGTACCGATACAACTGGATGGGGACAGCTTGTCATTCCTATTGACAATAAAACAAAGAAGGGTCTTGGTTTTTCTGCAACCTGTACCCAGACAACTGCCAGCGATGGAAGTCTTCATCCCATTTAGAACTTCTTCCACAGTGGAGGTTTTCTTCTCCCAGTCCCTCAAGCAGTCTATGCTATCAATGAGGAAGATCCCTCTGACACAGAGGAAGAGTGTAAGTCCTATCTTAACAAGGACGGTTATATGTCTCAGGACGAAACACAAACTCCTTTTTGCTTTCCTACAGAGAGTCCGAGATTTATACCCAGGTCAGACATCGAAATGATATACGAGGATTCTGATCCGGAAGGATGCCGTTCTCCGCCAAATTCATTAGAGGAAGACACTCCGATGAAAGACAATTTTGACTACACCTACTATGGCACAATGGATGGTCTGCCAATGTGGCAACCTTACCCAGGAGACTTGGGGCAAGAGAGTCAGCCGAACAATGAAAATCAGCTGACCGTCATTGAACAAAATACTTGTATCCCCACCATGTCATGGGATCAACACTCAGGTCATTTAGAAACTACTCAACATGACGATGAATTTGCAACATTTGCAGGACTTGAATTCATCAACTATGCTTTTCCCGAGGTCAACGTCATCGAGAGGGATGACTCCTCCAGTTCGAAAGAAGTGTGGGACACCTTGGGACACCCGAGTGGAAAATTTGACTATATGGTCAAGTACACCGCTCCCAAAAGCTCTCGTATCAGGCTCGAAGACATCCAGCCAACTAGATGGGGAGATACAGTTGAGAGCACAAATGCTATGCAAAATACAACAGAGGAATCCTCCTACGACAACTCTGCCTGGGAGACAGATTCCAATGATCCTGCTCCACCAGAAATCAGCGCCATTTCTGAAGACAAATCAAGGAAGGTGCCAGACTTTGTGATTCACCGAGGAGTTCGCCGCCAATGGGTTGCCGTCGAGAATCCGAAGGTCGTTCATCAGTCAAAGTAATTGCCATCTTTAACCTTTCACCCTGCCCAGGTGAAACGGACGTTTTGATAGGGCTCGCTTTCTGTAAATTTTCCCTCTTCGCTTTGCCCAAAGCGACAGAGTTTTGTTTTATAGGGCTGTAGTTTCAAGGACCGACTTGTTCATTAATAAAATAACGTCGTTCTGTAATTTTCGCATTAATTATTGTTTTCTCTTTTTGCTTTTTTAGAAAATGGTAATCCTAAAAAACAATTCAAATAAAAACAAGCAGTAAAATAAAACACTTCACACACTTGCATTTTCTTTATCTCTTCTAAACACGAATCATCACGTCATGCAGATTGCTTGTTTTAAACCCCGTTGAAACATACGATCCGACGCCTTCTCCCAACTTTGAGTTCCCGGTATTTGGGGCTGAAGAAGAAGTTGACAACGAAATTCCAGAAGAGATCTCCCGACTACTCAGACAAGAGTAAAGGTCCATTGAACCTCACAAAGAACAGTTGGAAACGGTAAACTTGGGTTCAGAAAAAGAGAGAAAAGAAATCAGGATTGGGGCACTGCTCAGTCCACCTGCCAGAGAGGGTTTAATAAAGCTTCTCAGAGAATTTCCCGATGTATTCGCTTGGTCCTATCAGGATATGCCAGGGTTGGATACCAGCATCGTGGAACATCATTTACCGTTGAGATCGGAATGTCCGCCAGTAAAGCAAAGGTTGACACGGACTCACTCGGACATGGCCATCAAAATCAAAGAGGAGGTACAGAAACAGATTGACGCGGGTTTCCTCGCTACATCTGAATATCCTCAATGGTTAGCCAACATCGTACCCGTTCCCAAAAAGGATGGAAAGGTCAGAATGTGTGTTGATTGCAGGGATCTGAACAAGGCAAGTCCAAAGGACGACTTTCCTTTACCACACATTGACATGCTGGTTGACAGTACAACAAAGTTCAATGTTTTCTCCTTCATGGATGGATTCTCGGGCTATAACCAGATTAAAATGGCGCCGAAATACATGGAGAAAACTTTGTTCATTACCCCATGGGGTACCTTTTGTTACAAGGTGATGCCATTCGGCTTGAAGAACGCCGGGGCAACCTATCAAAGGGCCATGACTACTCTGTTTCATGACATGATACACAAAGAAATCGAGGTATATGTCGATGATATGATTGCAAAATAAAAAACAGAGAGTGAGCACGTTGAACATCTGCCAAAATTGTTCGAACATTTAAGAAAATTCAAGCTCCGCTTGAATCCCAACAAGTACACCTTCAGTGTCCGTTCAGGGAAACTCTTAGGGTTCATCGTCAGCCAGAAAGGAATTGAGGTTGATCCTGACAAGGTCAAGGCCATTCAAGAAATGCCTTCTCCAAAAACTGAAAAACAAGTCATAGGATTCCTGGGACGTTTGAACTACATTTCTAGATTTAGATTCCTCATGGCCGCGACATGCGCGCCAATCTTCAAACTGCTCAAGAAGATACAATCATTCCTCACTGATTCCCGGGGCAAACAAACTCCAAATTATGATGGCCCCTATGTGGTCAAGAAAGCTTTCTCAGGTGGCGCCTTGAGACTTGCAACCATGGACGGAGAGGAATTTTCCTACCCCACAAACGTTGATGTAGTCAAGAAATACTTCGCCTAAACTAAAAAAAAAAAACGTCTCGGTGGATTGAAAACCCGAAAGGGCGGTCCAGGCAAAAGTTAGAGACATGAAAAAATTCATCCCGATGGATTGGAAATCTCATAGTACAATCCAGACAAAAATTAGGGATAATGGCAAGTAACTATGTTCAACAGAGGCAAGTCCCTCAGCAGCAGCAGCAGTTACATCATCCATTGGAGGAAAACTCCAGTCAAGGTCATCTTTGACAGAAGCTCAGGATGTCCCGAATTCAAAGTTGGTAGAAGGATAGTGGTCGTTATGTTTCAATGTAGCCCTTTTCCCTGTAAATTACCATTTTCAAACTTTGTATATACTCTTTGGAATCACGCATTTGGCTGATCTCTTCTTATCAATAAAATTTGAGCCCTTGTGCTTTTGTTTGTAATTCTCATTTGTTTTAGCTTTATAGAACGACATTTTAATATGATTAACGATTCTTGAAATAAAACAAAAATGAATTTACTTGTTAAAACTTTTTCTACTTTTAATAAAGACGGCAATTTCTTTTGACTGTTGAACATCAAAAGAGCATCAACCGCTTCTCCAGAAGTAATCGAACTTCAAAGTGCAGAATCAAAGTACTCCTTCTATGCCAGTACGCCTGAATGAAGGGATCAACTGTGTCAGAGACCTTGTTTCGTCTGACACGCCTCGGCCGAGTTCTCCTAAGCCCGATCAACGGTATTCCCCGTAGGGACTATCTCTCCTAAGCAAGGTAGAATTGCTACTTTTTTGACCAACGGTACTTCTTTGCCCCGCGATGGCCGAATATCCAGTCGTGTTCACTCGTCAGTCTGTATGTCGCGTCAGTGTTGTCAGCATATACATACATACATCATGCATTATTGATTTACATTTGCATTCATATTGCATCACTATCACTCTAGTCGGTCTTATCCCCTAGTGATAATAATCCTCTCAATTGAGTTGTCAGTTCTTGCCTCGTCAGGAAATGGTGCGTTTGAACAACCTCGCCTCCAGTTTATTTCTGGAAGGAAGTTGGCCCTTGACCACTTTGATAACTTGAACCTCTGAAAAACCAGAGGAACGTTCAACAAACATCACTCTTCGCCATTAAAGATGATACCCTTGATTTCCTGGATTAAGGAAAATCCACAGAGAAATCCTCGTAATCAGAGATTCAGCAGCACGTCAGTTTCGCTCCAAAAAAACCGCTGACGAAAAGGTCATCGACACCTCAAAATTAGACCCCATCATATGGCATTTCTCTGGGAAGATCCCGAGAAAAGTATGATGTAAGATCCCAAGTGACAGCAGTCTCTCAAGAGACCTGCTTTCCCCCCAGTAGAAACAAATGGCGTCTCCAACAGAGAAGTTTGTGCAACTCATACGACTGGGTTCCCCAGCGAGTATGACATCAGAGTTTTTCCGTCAAATGGCATCTCCCTAGGAAAATTCGGCGAGAAGTTTGAGGAAAACCGCTACGAATAGCGTCCCTTGTCAATAAAGTTTATTGACAAAAGAAACTTAGACCAGTTCCTCGGTAGGAAACCAGGATCGAGGGGAAGTTTATTTCAGAAGAAACTGAGACCGGCTCCTTGGCTGAAAACCAGGATCGAGGGGAAGTTTACATCAAAAACTAAGACCAGTTCCTTGGTAGGAATCCAGGATCGAGGGGAAGTTCATCTCAAAAGAAATCTGAGACCAGTTCCTTGGTAGAAAACTAGGATCGAGGGGAAGTTTACCTTTTCTAAGCATCATTGCTTAGCAAAAGAAGATGAATGCGCAAGCTGCCATTCATATCCATCAAAATTTCGGGTATTCCGATATTTAATCCTCTTGCACCCCGAATGCCCGAATACCTTCGTCATTCACACCTTCGGGTCCAAGAAGATTAAATAGGGGCATCTATCATACCCCAAATTTTGACCACTAAGATTTCCCATCATTGTGCAAATCATCATCACAATATGGATGAACTATCATGCCTCATCAAATGCCTCAAGGGTTATTGAGCATTCACTACAATCAAGCTTAGGGTTTCAAACCCTCTCAGAGCCTTTAGACAAATGATCAATCAAGGAATGACATGATCTTCAACTTGTCTAAACCTCTCAAACATTCACAAAGGATCAAGAGGACTCCCACATCAAGAATTAAGCACAAGAGTGCAACATTTAAGTGGATCAAGCCTCAAGTTCATCTAATACAAAGTCAACTGACGCAGAAAGTCAAAGTTTGACTTTTTGGTCAACTATGAACTTCACAAGCCATTACTCAAGAAAATATGATGGATGATTTAATTTGATTAAATTTACATCAAGAAATCATGCAAAATTGCAAAATTGATCAAATTGAAAGAAACTTAGAAATTTTTTCTAAGTTAAAATCATGTTCAAGTGCACAACTTTTCAAGGTTGTAACTATTGATCCAAGCATCCATTGATTTTGAGTAAGAGCTACTTTTAAAGAGGGTATTTGATACTTCAACATTGTAGAAGGAATCAACTCAAAATATCATAAGGATTGAAAGATACAAGTGATCAAAGTTTGGAATTCTTAATGTCTGATGTTTTGACATTGCATAGGACATCATTAATATTTTTTTAGCAAGAATGTCCCAACTTTAAGGATGTTTTTCTCCATGATCCAAGTTGATTCCAGCCAAACCTTGAACATCAAAGTTAAAGTACGTTATCTCAGCTTTCCAGAAAGTTGTAAAACGTCCTTGTAGCATACTCGAGCAAGGAGATATAATTTTTGCAAAAAGCATTGATAAAGCAGAATTTTCATGACAGCTTTTAGGACAGATTTGACTACACAAGTTCAAGACCATTTTTGATGACTTTGCAAGCTGAACCGAGACCAAAGTCAAACATCAAAGTTAAATTATGTCATTAGGGCTTTCCAAAATGTATAAGAACTCCCATTAATTCAACTTGAGCAAGGAGTTATGAACCTCACAACAGGCCTTGCTCGAGCTGATTTTTTAGGACAGATTTTGTGCACTTTTCTTGTGCCACCCAATTTTCAAACTTTGTCACCATGCAAGACAAGCATCAAAGAGGCAATTTACTTCAACTCAAAATATCATAGTGGATTAAAAGATACAAGTGATTGAAGTTTGGAATTATTAATGTTCTTAATGTCTGATGTTCCAACATTGCATAGGACATCACTAATATTTTTTCCAGCAAGAATGTCCCAACTTCAAGGATGTTTTTCTCCATGATCCAAGTTGATTCAAGCCAAACCTTGAACATCAAAGTTGAAGTACATCATCTCAGCTTTCCAGAAAGTCCTAGAACGTCCATGTAGCATACTCGAGCAGGGAGTTATGGATTTTACAAAAAGGCTTGCTGCAACTGAATTTTTCATGGGACAGATTTGCACATTTCTTGTTCCACACGAATTTCCAAGCCTTGTCATCACTTTGGACACCTCTGAGGATCAAATCTAAAGGGGACAATCACTGAGCCAAGCCTCCAAAGTCTTTGGAACAAGAAGTAGCATGCTATTCCTAAAAATCCCTAAAAGAGGGACAAGACTCCAATTTTGGATTGGAGCATTCAATGGAAGCACCAAGGTGTCATGGACTGACACATTTACAACTGAATTCAGTCAAGATTCCTCCAACAAGTAGGGAACTAGCAGCCTGTGCCCTAACCTCTAGTCAATGGCTAGAGGAGACTTGGGTTTTCATTGGACAATATTGGCCAAACCTCTGCTGCAGCCACCATTCACTATTGCTGCGAAAACAAACTTGCTCTACTATAAATAGAGCTCATTTGTGCTAAGTTTGAGTACACCAAAGCCATCAAACATATGCTTTCCTCAAAATCTCTTCTTTCACCTCAAATTTGCCTTCCAAAGCAAGTAATTCTGAGTTTTTGAGCTTGAGAGCTTTTCCATCACAATCACACACACACACCTCATATATATCATATGTAAGTTGTGCAAACTATCACAAGTGACCTGTAATCACAAAATCACAAAGTCACCTCTCAAAACCTCAAAATGGTACTTTTTTGCATTTTTCAAGCCATGTCTTGATTCAGTCACTTTCCAAACCAGATAAAACCTCAAATACACTCCAAATATCATCCTTGAACTATCCCAAATGGTTCCCAATGTCTGGAACACCATTTGAGGGAGTTGCTATTTTGGTCACTTTTAACCCCTTTTGCAAGAAAGGGACAATTTGTGTTTTTGCAGGTACCAGCTGATTCCAACCATCCTAAAAGCTTCTAAGAGGTGATTTGAGGGTGTCCAAGACATCAAATCATTTCTGGAACAAAGCACTTGGTAGGTTGCACAAAATCTCCAAAAAAAGAGGTAAAATTCATAACTTGAATTCTTTGAATCATGCTTTCCTTTGATGTCTACATACATGCATCATATTGAACAATTCTTGAAGCAAAAATGTAGTCCTTAATGTGTATGTTATGATCCTCTTACTGTTTGCACTTTAACATGTTTATATGTGGAGTTTATGTTGTTTTAAACTTAAGGTGCAGATCTGTTTTTTTTGCCTTGTGAGTGCTGTACATTAAGTTTCAGTATGTATGAGTAATACCATTGGATTCCTTGCGAAAAATTGGTCAAGATAGGTTCTTACAGATTTCAATTTCGTTAAAAATTGAGAGAGTTATGAATGTTTGAAAATTTGATAAGCAAAGATGTTTAAACTTAAGGTGCAGATCTGGTTTTTTGCCTTGTGTGTGTTGTACATTAAGTTTCAGTATGTATGAGTGATACCATTGGATTCCTTGCGAAAAATTGGTCAAGATAGGCTCTTCCGGATCTTAATTCCGTTAAAAATTGAGAGAGTTATGAGTGTTTGAAGTTTGATAAAAAAGATGTTGAAAACTCATGAAAGATGTCGAATGTGATATTGTGACATCTTTCCTCTTTTTCTTAGTTTATCTTCAAAACTCAACCAATTATTTCACATAGCAAAAATCATCATTTTCAAAATCTGTTTTACACACTTCTTATTCATACTCCATAATATTTTAATCCACCAAAAAACCACAAAAAATATTGTTATTTGATATATTTTTAATATATTCAAAAATATTGTTTTAAATTGTTTTAAATGCTTTTAAAATGAATTCTTTTTCTTGATTTTTAAAACCAAAATGATTTTAAATATTCATGTGGATAAAATACTTTTTCATAAACCTTAATCACTGTTTATAACATGATAAATTAATTTATTTGATATTTTTTATCATTTTTTACTTGATTTTTCTTTGAAAAATGCTCTTTAAAAAATGAAAGGGTTTTTGATTAATTCAACCCTCATCAAACTTGAAATTCTGGTATCAGACGTGTGATGCTAAGGTGCGATGTCACAACAACACACTCTGCACAATGGACAGCAATAACAGTAACAAAGCAACACAAAGAATTGTTCACCCAGTTCGGTCTAACTACCTACGTCTGGGGGCTACCAAGCCAGGGATGAAATTCACTACTTGTAGAATTAATTTACAGACTCAACAACCCAGTTGACAATCTCCTAAACTTAATTCCTACTAGTGACTTTCTACCTAAGAACCCACTTAGATATGAGAACACTACTCAATCCCTAAAACACTCAAAGAACAACCTCTTTGAGAAACCTTGATCCTGCTTCACAACTTTGATCAAGTAACAACTCTCTATTACTTCACAGCTTCTAAGAGAGGACAGAAACACAACACCTATTCAAACCCTAGAATAGTGTAAATACAAGCACTCTAAACAAACTCTAGACACTAAGCCTCCAGCTCCTGATCTTCTGAATGTTTTATGTCACTTTTTCCTTTGGTCTTGTGCGCTTTATATAGCTCCTGAATTGGGCTTGGACTTGTCACAATATTTGATCAGATTGTTAATTAAAACTGAATCTTCAAAACAGATTTTATTCCCAAAATCTTTTTAAATCTTCAACCTTTTAATTCTCCAACAGACCTGCAATCAAATCTCCCATGTAACAGAAAATATCTATCCCAAGATATTCTCATCCAATGAGTCAACCACTCTCCACAATTCCAGCTAATACGCGTGCCCTAATAACATATCCCGTTGTTATTAATTCTGCAGGTCTGATGTTACAACATCACCTGTGTGACATCAGACATCCAACTTCAGCATTTAACAACTTAACACAACCCAGTGTTAAGACTTCAATGTTACAACATCAACACCTTGACATCAACATTGAATAACCTTTGTTTTACCAAAATTCCAGCCAATCCAGGAACTATCAATCTCCCCCTTTGGCTAATTTTGGCTAAAACAATTTTTGTACTCTGCAATCAACTTCTGCACTCTGCACCTTCAGAGACTTCAGCATCGGAAAACTTAAATAAATTTCCAACACTTTGCAGCAGCAGCAATTCTTCACAATAGCTTCACCTCACAAGGACATTAGCATGCTGCACAAACACTCCATCAGCAACACTGGCTTCAACACCTTCTTCAAACAGTTGTTCAACACAACCCAGCAGCATGGGGTAAATCTCCCCCTCAAGACAAGAACCAGTATACAGCTTTTCAACAACTTCTCCCCCCTGTTCAACAACTTCTCCCCCTCAATATCTGCACTTCAGAACCACACTAGCAGCACTCCTTCAAAACTGACATTGCAGCTTGACTAACTCTTGGCTACCTCTCCCCCTTTTTAGCCATAATTGGCTACCTCAACATGTACATCTTCTGTCAGCTCCTCTACCATTAGTCATAGTCTTCATCCATCCAGTCAAGAAGGCTTCACACAATCATCCACACAATGCCTTCCACTGAACTCTAAGTCAACTCCTCACACTTAGAATAACACACACCAAGACAAGTGTATAATCTATTCAAGGCCATGATTCAATCTTGTCTTCAGACATCTCCTCAGAAGCATGTGCGCACAAGATTCAAACAATTTGCTTCATATGACTAGAACCATTCAAGGCCACACCAAAACACCAATCAACAGCCTAATGTCATAACATGTTATCTGACATTATATCCTCATAAGAGGCAACCAATCTCCACAAGCTTGATCAGCATGCAGTCTTCACAATAAATGCACCTTTGCTGCAAAATCCATAGACAAGTACTCCCCCTGTCCTAATTAACAAATGCTCTAGATGGAGATGAACATTTGAGCACATTTTCTGAGTCCATGCATTTTGGTACCACTGTCCCTTTCTCCAAAGGCTATCATACAATTCATCTTCATCATCCAAGGCAAACCTTCTACTTCATCATTTTCCCGTATGACTATGTAGATGCTCCTTAGATATAATGTAAGCACTAAGCTTTAGATCCAGAACAAAGACATCCTTCACCAAGGATACTCTTGACACTCTTGACACCAGGGTATTACATATGCTCCACTACTGGATTTACTATCTGCAAAATAATCCAATCTCAACACTGTGTCACAAACTCCACAAATTCTCAGTTTACTTATAAGCTTTACTGAGATCCAGTCTCTTCAAGAGATCACAATTGCTCCATCCTTATATCCACCAGTAGTTGTTGAAATTGGCGAAGTCTTCAAAGACAGTAGTCATGTTTTGCCAGAACAAACTAATAAACACATGACCATAATCTCCACCTCTTCTGACCAAAAAAGCTAGAGCATCCAACTCCACATGTCCAATCTTAATCATCTTCCAGATATAACCACCAGCAAACATGATGTTATAACATCTTTTGGGACATCAGCTTCTCATCACCATTCAAATGACTCATTGCACAAAGAAGTCCTTCAGGAAGCTCCCAATAAAACACAGTCAGAGCAACTTATTCATACACACCTGAATACCATAAGTTTCCACACCCTCTCTGAACCATATCCTAGCAAACTCAACCATATCCAGAGTATCTATACCAAATTCTTTTTCCAGAACATACTTCCACCATTTTATGAAAAGTACAGGAATGCTATCTAGTATTTTCTCAGAAGTTATAACAACAACGGCTTCCTTCATGTGAGAGATATCCTGGACATTATCATCAGACTTATCTCTGATCTTCCTATTTCTGGAAGAGATGAACACTTTACTCCTGGATTTTGTAGTACCATCCACATAGATCTTCAGCTTATCAGTTCTCATATTTGGAGGTAACTCAATAGCTTTCCTCTTCCTTGATTTCAGTCGTTTAGCAACCCCAGGAACCACTGTTGCAATTAGTTCATCATCACTCTTCTTTATTTTAAGGCTAGAAGTACCTTTCTTGACTTGAGATGTTTTAACATCAGCTCTAACATCTGCATCTTCCAACCTAAGGATTGTCAACTTGCGAAATTTTTCTTCTAAACTATAGGAGTCATTAGTCAGGTTGTCATCTTTCTTGGCCTTGCAAGTATTCAGCTCCCAACACTTCTTAAGGTCACAGCTTTTGATCCTTCCATCAGCATTGTTGACTCCTTCATCTTGCTCACATAACTGACTACTCAAGTTGGCTTTTAACACATCATCCAACTTAGGAGTAACAACACCATAAGTCATTAACCCAGATTGACTTTTTACCATACTTTCACACTTGATGTCACCATCTGATGTTACAGCATCAACCTTGACATCACTAGATAAGCTGTCCACTTGAGGTATCCACTGATAACAGTTATCTTTGGATCTTACTCCCTTCATCACTACCTCATTCTGCTCATCAGCTACCACACATTCATCTTTGGTGTAGCTTACCTTGTAACCTTCATCACAAAGCTGACTTATGCTAATTAAATTAGCACTCAACCCTTGAACAAGGAGCACATTATCAAGAGTAAGACCATCATGATTCTTCACTCTTCCACCTCCTTCTACTACTCCTTTTTCACCATTGCCAAAAATAACATCATTTTCATGGCAAGGATTGAACTCTACCAAATGCTTCTTGGATCCAGTCATGTGCTTTGAACATCCACTGTCAAAGTACCATGCATCCATAGCAAAATGTTCATCTGATGTGTGAGCCAATAGACATGTGACCTGAACTTTAGGAACCCATTGTTTTACTACTTTGGGCTTGACCTCCTTCTGTCTGGGTTGAGGAGCAGAATTTGGATAACCATGAAGCTTGAAGCAAGAGAACTGCATATGTCCAAATTTGCCACAGTAGAAGCATCTAACTCTGTCATCTCTAAAGTGGTTAGGCCTTCTGCCACCATGATGATGATGTTGCTGGTGCTGCCATCCATAGTGTTGATTTCTTCTTCTATGATAATGTTGTTGTCTTCTACTACCATAGTTTGACTGTCTTCTATGGTAAGGATACTGTCTTTTGAACTGTCTCCTATGGTGATGAGGCTTCCTTCTTCCATAGTAAAGAGGCACAGCATTGTTGTATCCATATTCATACATGTTCCCCTGATGTTGATGAACCATGTTCTGATTGAACCTAGCAGCCTTCATGCTCTTGTGATATTGAGGTGGCATATACTGACTAGCTCCCTGAGACTGCATCTTCCTCTGATGAGGGCCATTCTTCTTCTCAACATTCTGAGGCTGTGAATGAGCACCCTTCTCAAGTATAGGATTCTGTCTCTTTGTTTAATGATGAGACATTGGTTGGGACACCTCCTTCTTTGTTCCTGAAGTGCTTGCTTCAGCAGAATCCTTTTTCTTAGCCACAAATCCTATACCTGACTTATCACCAGCAACCTTTTCTGTCTGAATGATCTTATCAAGTGTGTCTGTACCACAGCTCAGCATCCTAACAGATTTGGTCATATTATCAAGATGAGCTTTGACCAGTGAGACTTCATTTTCCAAATCAGCTTTAGCAGTCTCAAGCTGAGCAATCTGTTCTTTTTTACTCTTGTTTTCTTGACAGATTTCAGCACTCTTCAGACAAAGCTCTTGATAAGTAGAAGCTAGCTCCTCAAAGTTTATTTCCCCATCACTAGAATCATCATCAGAAACAATAGTTCCTGTCAAAGCTCTAACATGCTTTGCTGACTCACCTTCACTGTCACTATCAGAGTCAGACCAGGAAACTGTCATGCCCTTCTTCTGCTTCTTCAAGAATGTGGGACATTCTTTCTTGACATGTCCATACCCTTCACATTCAAAGCACTGAACACCTTTATCCTGGGCAGTCTTCTCTTCATCTTTCTTTTTTGACTTGCTGATGTCAGAAGATATGTTCTTGACATTAGGTCTGGAGTTATTGTTCATCCTCTTGAACACTTTGTTGAACTGCCTTCCCAACATAGCTATGGCCTGAGATAAGTCCTCCTGGGATTCAGTACTCTTCCCTTCCTCTTCTTGAGCATTTGAAGTTAAGGCTATACTTTTTGGCTTCTTTTCAGGCTCTTCTTCATTTAACCCAAGCTCAAACGTTTGAAGAGATCCAATGAGCTCATCAACCCTCATCTTGCTGATGTCTTGAGCTTCTTCAATAGCAGTCACCTTCATCTTGTAACTCTTAGGAAGGGACCTAAGGATTTTCCTTACAAGCTTTTCTTCTGACATCTTTTCTCCAAGAGCACTGGATGCATTAGCCAGCTCAAGAACACTCATGTGGAAGTCATGGATAGTCTCATCTTTCTTCATCTTCAGACTTTCAAACTTCGATGTTAGAAGCTGAAGTCTTGACATCTTAACTCTAGATGTTCCTTCATGTGTAGCCTTCAAAATATCCCATGCATCCTTAGCAGATTCACATGAGTTGATCAACCTGAATATGTTCTTGTCAACTCCATTGAAGATAGCATTTAGGGCTTTTGAATTTCCAAGGGCAAGCTCATCTTCTTCCTTGGTCCATTCTTCTTCAGCCTTCAGCTTAGAGGTGCCCTCTTTATCTTTCCCAGCATCATCCTTTTCAAACACAGCAGGTGCTTTCCATTCTTTAATTATAGCCTTCCAAGCCCTGCTGTCCAAGGATTTCAAGAAGGTGGTCATCCTAGGCTTCCAATAATCATAATTGGAAACATCCAATATAGGGGGTCTGTTGACAAATCCTCCAACCTCTTTGTCCATCTTTACACCAGAAAGTAACTTCCCTAGATCTCACCCAGAGACAGACTGGATGCCTGCTCTGATACCAATTGAAATTCTGGTATCATACGTGTGATGTTAAGGTGCGATGTCACAACAGCACACTCTGCACAATGGACATCAATAACAGTAACAAAGCAACACAAAGAATTGTTCACCCAGTTCAGTCTAACTACCTACGTCTGGGGGCTACCAAGCCAGGGATGAAATTCACTACTTGTAGAATTAATTTACAGACTCAACAACCCAGTTGACAATCTCCTAAACTTAATTCCTACTAGTGACTTTCTACCTAAGAACCCACTTAGATATGAGAACACTACTCAATCCCTAAAACACTCAAAGAACAACCTCTTTGAGAAACCTTGATCCTGCTTCACAACTTTGATCAAGTAACAACTCTCTATTGCTTCACAACTTCTAAGAGAGGACAGAAACACAACACCTATTCAAACCCTAGAATAGTGTAAATACAAGCACTCTAAACAAACTCTAGACACTAAGCCTCCAGCTCCTGATCTTCTGAATGTTTTCTGTCACTTTTTCCTTTGGTCTTGTGCGCTTTATATAGCTCCTGAATTAGGCTTGGACTTGTCACAATATTTGATCAGATTTGTTAATTAAAACTGAATCTTCAAAACAGATTTTATTCCCAAAATCTTTTTAAATCTTCAACCTTTTAATTCTCCAACAGACCTGCAATCAAATCTCCCATGTAACAGAAAATATCTATCCCAAGATATTCTCATCCAATGAGTCAACCACTCTCCACAATTCCAGCTAATACGCGTGCCCTAATAACATATCCTTCTGTTATTAATTCTGTAGGTCTGATGTTACAACATCACCTGTGTGACATCAGACATCCAACTTCAACATTTAAAAACTTAACACAGCCCAGTGTTAAGACTTCAATGTTACAACATCAGCACCTTGACATCAACATTGAATAACCTTTGTTTTACCAAAATTCCAGCCAATCCAGGAACTATCAAAACTTTTTCAAACAAACTTTTGGGCCTCTCCTCGAGCTATAAGACCCATTCAAAACTCATGGGCCTCTAATAGAGTGTAAGACCCAATCCTTTTTTTGACCAAATCATTTTTGGGCCTCAGTGTATTGTATAAGTCCCGATACCATAAAAAACAAACGGCGCGATCATCGCCTTTTGAAAAATAACAACTGGGCCTCTCCTTGAGCTATAAAACCCATTCAAAACTTTTGGGCCTCTATTAGAGTGTAAGACCCAATCCCCTTTTAACCAAAACATTTTGGGCCTCATATATTGTATAATCCCCTTCGCGTTAAAAGAAAATCTCAACGCGATCGCCATTTCAAATGGAAAAACAAACTTTGGGCCTACCCTCGTGTTATAAGCCCCACTCTTTTTCTTTAAAACTTTTGGGCCTCTTGAGAGAGTGTAAGACCCATCCCTTTGTACAGAAAACCTTTTTTGGGCCTCAGTCACTTGTATAAGTCCCTCTGTACAAATTCAACAGCGAGCTCACTGATAAAACCCTGGGCCTCTCCTTGAGCTGTAAGCCCCAAATCTTTCTTTTTCAAAGCACTTTCTCCTTTGATTTTGAAATATACAGTTGTTTTCAATCTGTCTTTGTTGAACAACTAACCAAATAGCATGGAAGCTCTACAACCGAGTAAGTGGTTATTGCTTTCATTTACCGCTTTCATATACATATAACTGTATTGTGGGGCTGTTTCGCTGTAAGTCTTCTTTCATAAACTCATATCAACTGTGTAATAATAGTATAGATATTTAGAGTTTCCCCGGCAACTACGTCTAGAACTAGGTGACGCCGTTTCGTTTATTCGTAGAAATAGACAACTAGATCCCCAATAGGATCACCAGATACAGTCTTCTCTTCGGCTGTCCTCATTAGGAATTGTCAAGAAACTCTACTCCCAAAGATGAATGTATTCTCCGTGAATGGCATCTTTGAGTTTCTTCCAAATTCTCGGACTTTCCTGACTTGATCTATTCCTTGTGAATAGCATTGCCTTGAATTTCTTGGGGTTTGGGGACCCACGGGATTCTTAAAAGCATCGGCCTCCTCTTAGGCATCGTACAAGGACCCACAGGCTTCCTAAAAGCAACCCCGCCTCCTCTTGGGATTAGTATAAGGGCCCGTCGGCTTCTTAGAAGTATTCACAGCCTCCTCTTAGGCTTCGTATAATGATCTCTTCCTCGAGGAATGATAGCCTCCTCTTGGGCTTCGTACAAGGACCCGTCGGCTTCTTAAAAGTATCCAGCCTCCTCTTGGGCTTTGTGCAAATTGTCCCGACGACCTCCTAGAGGTATAGGAACAGAACTTAGTCATCGTCATAGAATAATCCTTTCGAAGAGTCTACTACTATTTCTCAAAGCATAGTACAAAAGATAAAACTATAGACACGGACAGTCTAATCTCCTTGAGTCTCAAAGACATTCTCGAGTGACCCCTTCGTTAAATAGGAAGGAAACCCGTAGACTCGGACAGTCTCAATACCCTTTGGATTTCCCGTTTCCTCAAAGAAAAGGAAATATCCCTGGCCCTCGAATCAAATGCCTGAGTACAGTGTCACTCATATAAAAACTGATTTTCTCTTTAAAATCAGTATACTGGATCTGTCACTTAACTGAAACATTTACCATAGCCTCCTCTTGGGCTTTGTACAATGATTCTTCCCAGTGAAGCAAACGTTTAGCCTCTTTCTCGGGCTTCGTACGAGATACAAAAGACTCCCTCATTGAGTCAAACAACGTTTAGCCTCTCTCTCGGGCTTTGTACGAGACACATAAGATACTCCCTTGTTGAGTCAATCACCCTTTCGCCTCCATCTCGGGCTTTATACGAGATACAAAAAGGTTCTTATTGAGCCAAACAAAATTTAGCCTCCATCTCGGGCTTTGTACGAGATACAAAAACACTCTCTTGTTGAGTATAAAAGATCCTCTTGTAGGATCAACCCCTTTTAGCCTCCCTCTCGGGCTTTGTACGAGATACACAAAAACCCTCTTGTTGGGCCCATAGCCTCATCTTAGGCTTTGTATAAGAAAACCACTGGTTGATCCAATCAACCTTTTAGCATCAAAGCTGTGCCTCGTTCAGAGTACACAAACATCAACAACTCTTCCCCTTTCATCTAATTGCTGTAAGCGGCAAGCCTCTGGATCATCTACATCCATGCCACTGTCCCTCTTTTAGCATGAGAAATTCCTAAGGAAAGATAGCATTGCTCTACACTGAGTTAAAGTCTTCTCCTTCAGGTTGGAAATCCCCTATAAAGGAAATTATGGCATTGCCGGATTCACACATCCCGGTTAAAGTAATTCTCCTTTATAAACAGTTGTGACATACAACCCCCTCTTTAGAGATGACAAATTCTCTCTAAAATCAAACCCTTTCAGCTTCACATCTTGGGCTTTGAACAAGATACAAATAGACTCTTCAGCTTCACATCTTGGGCTTTGAACAAGATACAAACTACCTTTCGCTTCACGTCTTGGGCTTTGAACAAGACACCAAAACAACCAATTTCCTCCCATAGAATAGGAGGAACTACGAACGCTCTGATTTCCCTGTTTCGGTAAACGGGAATACGTAGGCATAAGATTGAAAGAAAAATCTTAGTGAGCGCGATCAACAAAAAACCCAAAATCCCATATATCCTAATCTGAAGCAGTATCCTAACAAAAAGAGAGAAATCAGTATTGGCGAAAATTCAAATAACCAGTACAAAGGCCCCCCACATTGATAGCATCCGTAACCTAACAGGCCGTTGTTTAAACTCAGTATGCAAAGCAGGGTTAATTGGAGACATCTATTTCCCTTCCTTCATCAGCTTTAATAGGATAAAAAATGAATCGATCTGTAGTAAGCTCAACCGCAGAGAGCGACAATGCTTAAGAACCACGTCCAAAATCGCTCGCTACATGGTAGAAAAAAGGAAGGTGAGTCAATATGATTGTCCAACTTTCATAATTTTGGAAAAAAGAGGAAAGAATATCCAAACCATGGAAATTGGGAGTTATTGTTAAACTTCTTGGTAGGAAGATTGGATACAAAACTTTGAAACTAGTTAAATAAAGATTTGGGGTGAGGAATGACATTATCAATATTATAAATATGAGTAACGACTATTTTATTGTGATTTTTTTCCAATAAAGATGATCAATATCATGCTTTAATAGATGGTCCTTGGTTAATATATGAGACCTTGTGTTGGTGTTGTTTGGGTGTATAAAAGGATTAAAAAAGGTGTCTATAAGCGAATAAATGTTGATTTGAGAGATGTTGACTTAACCTATAAACAGAGGAACAAATGTTAGGCCGTGTGTGTTAGATACATCAATTTTCCAATCAAGCTTCTATAAACAAAAGGATAAGAAAAAGGGAGGTCGGTGGAAAAATCAAATTTATGTGAAGCCCGTAAGTGTATTTACGGGTTTAGGTACAAGAAGGTCGTTTTCTTATAGAAGATCGAGGCTATATTTGAATTGGCATACTGAAATGCCTTGGGAGGACCTTGCTACTTCAAATTCGAGAAAATACTTTAAATTTCCAAGATCTTTGATATTGAATTTTCTATGTAGAATAGTTTTAAAGTTGGTTATGCCAACCATATTATTCCCTGCTACTGTACCCTAAAATTTGACCAATAGTTAGCAGTCATCTGGTTACCCCAATGACCTAAAAAGTCAAAAGGAGACCATTTTGCCTTTTTACCTTAGTTACTTTCTTTGGGCATGATAAATTAGGGTTTTCTATTTGTTAAGGGTTAAGGATTAGTCCCCGTCAACTTCTTTACCCGATTATTAGATTTTTAGGGGACATAATAATTGGGCTCATTCTAAAAAAGGGAGTAATCTATTCTTATATACGAGGGGGTGTTAATAATATTATTTTAATTTAGTTATTTTAGGGATTTTAATATTTTTTTATTTATTATTAGACTAATTATTAGGATAATTTTACTTTAGTTATTATTACTAATTATTCTATATTAGGGTTATTGATAATTCTAGGAGGAGTTTGTTATTCTAATTTAATTAACCAATGAATTTGAACTAATTTAGGTTTTTTATACAATTAGATTATTATTTAATATATTAGGGGAAGGGTCGATTTAAAAATAACCATGTTTTCATCATTATATTTTTATTATATGGGTGTATTAAGTTTAACTTAGGTATTAAGTATTATATTGGGATTTTTATATTATTTAAATTAGGGAGGGCGACTCTTATCTTTTAAAAAATTTGTCAGAATTTATTATTAAGATTATTATCAGCTTAAATGGGGTAATTATTTTATTATTATTGTTATTCAGTTTTATTATTTTTATTGTTTTATTTTGTGGTCAAAATCGTTGACCAAAGTAAGAATTCTAATTTGTTTCTTTAGAAACCCTAAAACGGCGCACAGTGAAAGTGGATTTGATCTGGAATTAAACTTAATTATAGAAACAAATATTTCCATAATTTGATATAAGTTGAATACAAAGTCATTTCAATACAACAAAACCCTATTTCTAATTCTGAACCCAAATCTAAAAATTACAAGGATCAATCAATTACAAAAACTTCCTAAAATACAAATCTAACAATTAAAATTCTAACCTAAATTTTAACTATAAAAGAAAAGAATCCAGAAGTAAAGAGGGAGAACCCTAAGACTAGAAATCTTTGTTGCTGCGATTTCCCCAAAAAAACTTCACTAAAGCTCCCAACACTTGAAGGATTAGGGTTCATCATTATAACCCTAATTCCTTAATGTAGCGAGCGATTTTGGACGCGGTTCTTAAGCGCTGGTCGCTCTCTGCGGTTTGAGCTTAAAAATACAGGTCGATTCATTTTTTATCCTATTGAAGCTGATGAAGGAAGGGAAATAGATGTCTCCAATTAACCCTGCTTGCATACTGAGTTTAAACAGCGGTCTGTTAGGTTACGGATGCTATCAATGTGGGGGGGGCCTTTGTACTGGTTATTTGTATTTTCGCCAATACTGATTTCTTTCTTTTTAGACAGAAGGTTTCTGGCGGGGAACTAGGATTAGGATGTCAGGAAGGATGTTTTTGAATTACTGCTTTTGATTGATGGAGATATGGGATTTAGGTTTTTGTTTAGCGTGCTCGCTAAGATCTTTTCTTTCGATCTTATGCCTACGTATTCCCGTTTACCAAAACAGGGAAATCAGAGCATTCGTAGTTCCTCCTATTCTATGGGAGGAAATGGGTTTTTTGGTGTCTTGTTCAAAGCCCAAGACGTGAAGCGAAAGGTGATTTGTATCTTATTCAAAGCCCAAGATGTGAAGCTAAAAGGTCTCAACTTTAGAGAGAATTTGTCATCTCTAAAGAGGGGGTTGTATGTCACAACTATTTATAAAGGAGAATTACTTTAACCGGGATATGTGAATCTGGCAATGCCATAATTTCCTGAGAAGGGGTTTTTAACCTGAAGGAGAAGACTTTAACTCAGTGCAGAGCAATGCTATCTTTCCCTAGGAATTTCTCATGCTAAAAGAGGGACAGTGGCATGGATGTAGATGATCCAGAGGCTTGCCGCTTACAGCGATTAGATGAAGGGAGTTGTTGATGTTTGTTTACTATGAACGAGGCACATTTTTGATGCTAAAAGGTTAATTGGATTAACCAGTGGTTTTCTTATATAAAGCCTAAGAGGAAGCTAAAAGGGAGTTGACTCAACAAGGGAGTCTTTTATGGAACCTCGTATAAAGCCCGAGATGGAGGCTATTTGACTCAATAAGAGAGTTTTTGTATCTCGTACGAAGCCCGAGATGGAGGCGAAAAGGGTGATCGACTCAACTAGGGAGTTTCTTATGTGTCTCGTATAAAGCCCGAGAAAGAGGCTAAAAGTTGTTTGATTCTGCTGGGGGAGAATCATTGTACAAAGCCCAAGAGGAGGCTAGGGTGACTGTTCCAGTTGAGTGACAGGTCCAGTATACTGATCAGTTCTTATATGAGCAACACTGTACTCAGGGATTTGATTCAAGGATCAGGGATATTTCCTTCTCTTTGTGGGAAATCTGAAGGGTATTGAGACTGTCCAAGTCTACGGGCTTCCTTCCTATTTAACAAAGGGGTCACTTGAGAATGTCTTTGAGACTCAAGTAAGTTAGACTGTCCAAGTCTAGAGTTTCATCTTTTGTACTATGCTTTGAGAAACAGTAGTAGACTCTTTGAAAGGACTGTTCTATGCAGATGACTAGGTTCTGTTCCTATACCTTTAGGAGGTCGTCGGGACAATTTGTACGAAGCCCAAGAGTAGGCTGGAAACTTTTAAGAAGCCGATGGGTCCTTGTACGAAGCCCAAGAGGAGGCTATCATTCCCGGAGGAAGAGATCATTATACGAAGCCTAAGAGGAGGCTGTGAATACTTCTAAGAAGCCGTATGGTCCTTGTACTAAGCCCAAGAGGAGGCGGGGTTGCTTTTAGGAAGCCTGTGGGTCCTTGTACGATGCCCAAGAGGAGGCCGATGCTTTTAAGAAGCCCGTGGGTCCCCAAACCCCGAGAAATTCAAGGCAATGCTATTCACCGAGAATAGATCAAAGTCAGGAAAGTTCGAGAATTTGGAAGAAACTCAAAGATGCCATTCACGGAGAAGACATTCATCTTGGGGAGTAGAGTCTCTTGACAATTCCTAATGGGGACAGCCGAAGAGAAGACTGTATCTGGTGATCCTATTGGGGATCTAGTTGTCTATTTCTACAAATAAACGAAACGGCGTCACCTAGTTCTAGACGTAGTTGTCGGGGAAACTCTAAATATCTCTACTATTATTACACAGTTGATATGAGTTTATGAAAGAAGACTTACAGTGAAACAGCCCCACAATACAGTTATATGTATATGAAAGCGGTAAATGAAAGCAATAACCACTTACTCGGTTGTAGAGCTTCCATGTTGTTTGGTTAGTTGTTCAACAAAGAAAGATTAAAAACAACAATATATTCAAAATCAAAGGAGAAAGTGCTTTGAAAAAGAAAGTTTTGGGGCTTACAGCTCAAGGAGAGGCCCAGGGTTTCATCAGTGAGCGCACTGTTTGAATTTGTACAGAGGGACTTATAGAAGTGACTGAGGCCCAAAAAGTTTTCTGTACAAAGGGATGGGTCTTACACTCTCTCAAGAGGCCCAAAAAGTTTTAAGGAAAAAAGAGTGGGGCTTACAACAAGAGGGTAGGCCCAGATGACTTTTCCGTTTGAAATGGCGATCGCGCCGAGGTTTTCTTTTAACGCAGGGGGACTTATACAATAAGTGCGGCCCAAATGATTTTGGTTAAAAGGGGATTGGGTCTTACACTCTATTAGAGGCCCAAAAGTTTTGAATGGGTCTTATAGCTCGAGGAGAGGCCCAAGGGTTATTTTGAAAAGGCGACGATCGCGCCGTTTATTTTTGACGGTATCGGGACTTATACAATGCACTGAGACCCAAAATGTTTTGGTCAAGAAAAGATTGGGTCTTACACTCTATTAGAGGCCCAAGTGAGTTTTGAAAATGACTTATGAGGGTTGAATTAATCCAAAAACCCTAATTTGTTTTCAAAAATGTATTTAATTGAATAAAAATTCAATTAAAATGATCAAAATTGTTTAACATGTGAAAAACAAATTGTGATCTTGGATTAATGCTTCAAAAATTAAGTATTGACCTACAAAATAATTAGAAAGCATTAAAAGTTGCAAAATCAATGTAGAAAAAATATTTAAAATGTCAAAAACAATTAAAATATTAATTCTTTGCAAAAATATCAATTATATGAAATAAATAATATTTTTGGGATTTTTTGATAAAATAAAATATTTTAACATTTTTGTGAATTATTAAAAAAAAGAATCAACTCAAAATCATTAAAACTCAGAGAGAAATTAATTTTTGAATCAATTAAACAAAATCACAAAATTCAAATATTTGAATTTGTGAAAAAGGCGCCAAGAACACAAGCAAGAACACGCGCGTTTTTCTGGGTTTGGCTGATTTGTGTTTTCCATCCAATCTCACTGAATACGTAATCATATCATGCAATCCACATATCATTATGCTCGTCTCAACCTCACGATCATGTCTATAACACTTAATTTCATTTAAATTAAACACAAAACATGAAATCACGAAGAAACCTCAAGAACCCTAATTTCTGCATGAAGGCTAGGATTTTTGATACACGATTCAAACAATGTAATTAATTGAGGGAAAACATTCCATGCATGATTATGAACATATGGCCAAATTATTGTGCGAGGAAATATGCATAGATTGAGAGATGACCAAGTATGTGCTTACCTCTAGGCCGTGACAGCAAGTGCAATGTGATTTTTGATTTGGAGGTGTTACAGATGAGTGGTGATGATCTGAACAGCTTCCCTACACCCTATGGAGTGTGTTTGAATGGTTGGACTTGATTGAAATTGGCTGGATCACTTTGTGGTACCTCAGCTGTAACTTGGTTAAAACCTTGAGCAACCAGCTGGTGATTTTGTGAAATTGGTGTTTCAGAAGTGATCTAAGTGTTTGATCAGCTCATATGTGATGTATGTGAGGTGTGTGAGTGATTGGTTTGATTGGAAGAGCTCTCAAACTCAAAACTCGATAGTGACTTGCCTTAGAAGGCAAAATTGGAGTGAAAGAAGAGATTTTGAGGAAAGCATCTGTTTGATGGCTTTGGTGTACTCAAACTGATCACAATTGAGCTCTATTTATAGTAGCGAAAGTTTGTTTTGCAAGGAATAGTGCATGGCAGCTGGTAAGTAGGTTTGGCAAATGTTGGCAAATGAAAATCCAAGTCTCCTCTAGCCATTGACTAGAGGTTAGGGCACAGAGATTTGGTTCCCTTGGTCTTGGATAAGTCTTGACTGATTTCAGATGAGAATGGCTCAGTCCATGCCACCTTGATGCTTCCATTGAATGCTTCAATCTAAATTTGGAGTCTTGTCCCTATTTTGGCCATTCTAGGTTCAACATGCTATTTCTTGTTCCATGGACTTTGGAGGCTTGGCTCAGTGATTGTCCCCTTTAGATTCAATCCTCAGATGTGTCCAAGTGGATAGGAGCATTTGAATTTGGCTGATTTTGGCAAATCGAGCAAAATTGCAAATTCTGCCTTGCCTTGACAGATTTCAGCAAGGCAACTTGCCAATGTCATATCTCATGGTGTAAGTTGAATTTGGTAATGCTCTTGACCATTTTGGAAAGCCCTTACATGATACAACAACTGTTTGAACAAGTTTGGTTTTGATCTCTTTTGATTCCAAGTGAAAAATCCCTCTACATTTGGTAAAAAGTGAAGCAAAATCTGACTTAGTGAAATTTTCACTAAGTGTTGGAACAAAGTGTGATTTCTTGATTTTGATCACTCCATAACTCAAAATCCTTAATGAATTGGACTTAGGTCTAGTTGAAGTTTTTGTAGAGGGTAATGAGGGCTACAAATCCATCTTTGGATGAGAAAAATGGCCATGTGGTTTAGGAGTTATGATCCTCCAAAGTTAGGGTATTAGTGGTACTTTTTCCATAACTTAGAAAAATTTCTAAGTTTTATGGTTACCCCTTTTACAAGTTATCCAACTTTCTTTGATTTTTCTTGATGAATGATGATTAAAATCATACATTAACATCATTTTAGGGTTAAAAATCCATTTTGGTGAAAAATCTCAAAAAGTCAAAGTTGACTTTTGTGCACAGTTGACTTTCTATCAGATGAATTCCAAACTGTCCAATTCTTCATGAAATCATGTCCTTGACCTAAATCAAACTTGATGGACATGTTCCAAGGGAGTCATAGGGTACATTAAGGCATGTTCTAGGGTTTGGGAGCATGTCCTGGTCAAAAGTCAAAGTTACAGTTGACTTTTCTCGCGAAACCCTAATTGTGGTGCAGATGAACTTGAGACTTGTTGCTCAAGCTTCTTGGATTAATCCATTGTTCGAAATGGATCAATATACTTCATTAGAAACCCCCAAATCATGTCTTGAGGTCTTGGCTCTTGATTTGTCCCAAAAGTCAACTTAGGGGTGAATTAGGTCAAGAAACCCTAATTCCTGATTTTTGATGTATGTATCCCCTGAGGTCAAATTGACTTGATGCTTGGGTCCATGAGGTTCCATGGAGTATATTAGGTTATGTTTTGGATCATTGCCTTGTGCCCAGATGAAGATTTCCATCTGGAGACCCTGGTCGACCAAAACCCTAATTTGGTGACACTGTCGATCTTGAGACTTAATCCACCTAGAAGGGAGCAACCTTGTGCTTAATCCTTGAAGTGGGAGTCCTTTTTGATCCATTGTGGATGTTTGAGAGGTTAGACAAGTTGAAGATCATGTCATTCCTTGATTGATCCTTTGCCTAAGGTTCTGAGAGGGCTTAAAACCCTAATTCTGATTGTAGTGGATGCTCACCCATCTTTGGGGAGACTGACAAGGTATGATGGTTCCTCCATATTGTGATGATGATTTGCACAATGATGGGAAATTTTAGTGGTCAAAATTTGGGGTATGACAGATGCCCCTATTTAATCTTCTTGGACCCGAAAGTGTGAATGGCGAAGGTATTCGGGCATTCGGGGTGCAAGAGGATTAAATATCGGAATACCCAAAATTTTGATGGTGGTTATGAATGGTAGCTTGCGCATTCATCTTCTTTTGCTAAGCGATGATGCTTAGAAAAGGTAAACTTCCCCTCGATCCTGGTCTTCAGCCAAGGAACTGGTCTTAGTTGTGGAAGCAAACTTCCCCTCGATCCTGGTTTCCTACCAAGGAACTGGTCTTAGTTTCTTATGTAAACTTCCCCTCGATCCTGGTTTCCTACCAAGGAACTGGTCTTAGTTTTTGATTTAAACTTCCCCTCGATCCTGGTTTCCTACCAAGGAACTGGTCTTAGTTTCTTTTGTCAATAAACTTTATTGATAAGGGACGCTATGTGTAGCGGTTTTCCTTCAAACTTCTCGCCGAATTTTCCTGGGGAGATGCCATTTGAGTGGAAAAAGTTTTGATGTCAGACTTACTGGGGAAACCCAGTCGTCTGAGTTGTAGAGGTGCACAAACTTCTCTGTTGGAGATGCCATTTGTCGATTCTACTGGGGAAAGCGAGTCTCTTGAGAGACTGTTTCCACTTGGGATCTTACATCATACTTTTCTCGGGATCTCCCCGGAGAAATGCCATATGATGGGGTCCAATTTTGAGGTGCCGATGACCTTTTCATCAGCGGATTTTCGGAGCGAAACTGATGTACTGCCGAACCTTTGCTTAAGAGGCTTTCTCAGGGGATTTTCCTTAATCCGGGAAAGCAAGGATATCATCTTCAATGGCGAAGAGTGACATCTGTTAAAGGTTCTCTGGTTCTTCAGAGGTTCAAGTTATCAAAGTGGTCAAGTGCCGACTTTGACTTAAGGATACACTGTGGTGAGGTTGTTCAGATACAACGTTTCCTGACAAGGAAATAACTGACAACTCGATTGAGAGGACTTTTATCACTAGGGGACACGACCGACTAGAGTGATAACGATGCAATATGAAATGTAAATGCAAATCAATAATGCATGATGCATGTATGTTTATGCTGACAAAACTGACCCGACACACAAACTACAAGATGAACATGACTGGATACTCGGCCATCGCGGGGCGTATAGAGATATCGCTGGTTCAAGATAGCAATTCCACCTTGCTTATGAGAGATAATCCCTGCGGGGAATACCGTTGATCGGGCTTAGGAGATGAGAACTCGGCCGAGGATGTCAGACGACTCATGGTCTCTGACATTATTGATCCTTCATTCAGGCGTACTGGGTAAGAAGGAGTACTTTAATTCTGCACTTTGAAGTTCGCTTACTTCTGGAGAAGCGGTTGATGTTCTTCTGATGTTCCACAGTCAAAAGAAATACCATCTTTATTTTTAAAAGCAGAAAAAGTTTAACAAGTAAATTCATTTTGTTTTATTTCAAGAATCGTTGACCATATTAAAATGTCGTTCTATAAAGCTAAAACAAATAAGAATTGCAAACAAAAGCACAAAGGCTCAAATTGTATTGATAGGATGGAAATCAGCCAAGCGCGTGATTCCAAAGAGTATTTACAAAGTTTGAAAAATGGTAATTTACAGGGAAAAGGGCTATGTTGAAACATAACGACCAATATCCTTCTACCAACTTTGAATTCTGGGCATCCTGAGCTTCTGTCGAAGATGACCTTGACTGGAGTTTTCTTCCGATGATGTAACTGCTGCTGCTGAGGGATTTGCCTCTGTTGAACATACTTACTTGCCATTATCCCTAATTTTTGCCTGGATTGTACTATGATATTTCCAATCCACCGGGATGATTTTTTTCATGTCTCTAACTTTTGCCTGGACCGCCCTTTCGGGTTTTCAATCCACCGAGACGTTTTTTCTCTTTTTTTTTTTAGTTTAGGCGAAGTATTTCTTGACTACATCAATATTCGTGGGGTAGGAAAATTCCTCTCCGTCCATGGTTGCAAGTCTCAAGGCGCCGCCTGAGAAAGTTTTTGTGACCACATAAGGGCCATCATAATTCGGGGTCCATTTGCCCCGAGAATCAGTGAGAAAATATTGAATCTTTTTGAGCACGAGGTCTCCTTTTCGGAAGACATGAGGTCGGACCTTTTTGTCGAACGCCCTCTTCATTCTCTGTTGATACAAATGACCGTGGCATAGTGCCGTTATTTGCTTTTCCTCGATCAGATTTAGTTCGTCATGTCGACTTTGACACCATTCAGCTTCGGTGAGCTTAGCTTCCATCAATACCCTGATTGACGGGATCTCTACTTCTATGGGGAGAACTGCCTCCATGCCATATACCAGAGAGAAAGGGGTTGCCCCTGTTGAAGTACGGACAGATGTACGATAACCATGAAGAGCAAAGGGTAGCATCTCTTGCCAGTCTTTATAGGTTACAACCATCTTCTGAACAATCTTCTTGATGTTCTTGTTAGCCGCTTCTACCGCCCCGTTCATCTTGGGTCGGTAGGGAGATGAGTTATGGTGTTCAATTCTGAACTCTGCGCACAACTCCTTCATCATCTTATTGTTCAAGTTAGATCCATTATCAGTAATGATCTCGCTTGGAACACCATAACGGCAGATGATATTGTTTTTGATAAATCGGACCACCACTTGTCGGGTTACATTGGCGTATGACGCTGCTTCGACCCACTTGGTGAAGTAGTCAATGGCTACAAGGATGAACCGATGTCCGTTCGAAGCCTTGGGTTCAATCATGCCAATCATGTCGATTCCCCATATGGAAAAAGGCCACGGGGAAGAGAGAACTTTGAGATGTGATGGCGGTACATGAATTTTGTCAGAGTATATCTGACACTTGTGACACCTCCTCATGTACTTGTAGCAGTCGGATTCTAGGGTCAACCAGTAATACCCTGCTCTCAGAATTTTTCTCGCCATTGTGTGTCCGTTGGCATGAGTGCCAAAGGATCCTTTATGAATTTCTTTCATAAGCATGTCTGCTTCTGGTCTGTCTACGCATCGGAGCAAGATCATGTCAAAATTTCTCTTATAGAGAGTGTCACCGCTCAGGAAGAAGTTTCCAGCCAATCTTCTGAGGGTTTTCCTGTCTTTTCTGAGTGCCCCAGATGGGTACTCTTGTTTATGAAGGAAGCATTTGATATCGTGATACCAAGGTTTGTCATCTATGACTGCTTCAATTGTGAAAACGTAAACGGGCCGTTCAAGGCGCATTATGTCGATCTTAGGTATGTCATTCCAATGACCTACACTAATCATGGAAGAGATAGTGGCTAATGCATCAGCCATGTGATTCTCATCACGAGGGATGTGATGAAACTCAACTCTATTAAAGAAGGGTAGCAACCTTCTTGCATAATCTTTGTAAGGAATCAATCCTGATTGGTATGTGTTCCAATCTCCTTTTATCTGATTGATAACCAGGGCCGAATCGCCGTATACATCCAAGTTTTTGATCCTTAAATCAATTGCTTCCTCGAGACCCATAATACAAGCTTCGTATTCGGCCTCGTTGTTCGTACACCTGAACGTAAGTCGAGCGGTGAAAGGAATGTGGGTACCCTGAGGGGTAACAATGATTACCCCAATTCTGTTTCCATAATGATTAACTGCTCCGTCAAAGATAAGTCCCCATTGCGAACCTGGTTCTGGCCCTTCACTGGGTAGCGGTTCATCACAGTCTTTCATTTTTAGATACATGACATCTTCGTCTGGGAAGTCAAACCCGATTGATTCTTGATCGTCAATCGGTTGATGAGCCAAATGATCGCCTAAAATACTTCCTTTAATGGCTTTCTGAGCGTGGTACTCTATGTCATATTCTGATAATAGCATTTGCCAACGGGCAATCCTTCCCGTAAGAGCAGGTTTTTCGAAGACATACTTGATTGGATCCATTTCTGAGATCAACCAAGTAGTGTGACGAATCATGTACTGGCGAAGACGTTTGGCTGCCCAAGCCAAAGCACAACAAGTTTTCTCAAGCATCGTGTACCGAGTTTCACAGTCGGTGAATTTCTTGCTTAGATAGTAGATGGCAGACTCTTTCCTTTTGGTTTTGTCTTGTTGGCCAAGTACACACCCCATTGAGTCCTCTAGGACTGTGAGGTAAATGATCAGTGGTCTTCCTTCCACTGGAGGTGATAGAATCGGAGGATTCAACAGATATTCCTTGATACTGTCGAAGGCGGTTTGGCAATCTTTTGACCAAACGCAATCCTGGTTCTTTTTGAGTAACTTGAAAATTGGTGCACACGTGGCAGTCATAAGGAATATGAATCTGGAGATGTAGTTCAAACGTCCCAAGAATCCTCTGACTTGTTTTTCAGTTTTCAGAGAAGGCATTTCTTGAATGGCCTTGACCTTGTCAGGATCAACCTCAATTCCTTTCTGGCTGACGATGAACCCTAGTAGTTTCCCTGAACGGACACCGAAGGTGCACTTGTTGGGATTCAAGCGGAGCTTGAATTTTCTTAGACGTTCGAACAATTTTGACAGATGTTCAACGTGCTCACTCTCTGTTTTTGATTTTGCAATCATATCATCGACATATACCTCGATTTCCTTATGTATCATGTCATGAAACAGAGTAGTCATGGCCCTTTGATAGGTTGCCCCGACATTCTTCAAACCGAACGGCATTACCTTGTAGCAAAAGGTGCCCCATGGGGTAATGAACGAAGTTTTCTCCATGTCTTTCGGCGCCATTTTGATCTGGTTATAGCCCGAGAATCCATCCATGAAGGAGAAAATCTTGAACTTTGCTGTGCTGTCTACCAGCATGTCAATGTGTGGTAAAGGAAAGTCGTCCTTTGGACTTGCCTTGTTCAGATCTCGGTAGTCGACACACATTCTGACCTTTCCATCCTTTTTGGGAACGGGTACGATGTTGGCTAACCATTGAGGATATTCAGATGTAGCGAGGAAACCTGCGTCAATCTGTTTCTGCACCTCCTCTTTGATTTTGATGGCCATGTCCGGGTGAGTGCGTCTCAACCTTTGCTTTACTGGCAGACATTCCGATCTTAATGGTAAGTGATGTTCCATGATACTGGTATCCAACCCTGGCATATCCTGATAGGACCAAGCGAATACATCGGGAAATTCTTTGAGAAGCTTTATCAAACCTTCTCTGGCAGTTGGACTGAGCAGTGCCCCAATCCTGATTTCTTTTCTCTCTTTTTCGGAACCCAAGTTTACCGTTTCCAACGGTTCTTTGTGAGGCCCAATGGACCTTTCCTCTTGTCTGAGTAGTCGAGAGATCTCTTCTGGAATTTCTTCGTCATTTTCTTCTTCAGCCCCGAATAGCGGGAACTCAAAGTTGGGAGAAGGCATCAGATCGTATGTTTCAACGGGGTGTAAAACAAGCAATCTGCATGACGTAATGATCCGCGTTTAGAAGAGATAGAGAAAATGCAAGTGTGTGCAGTGTTTTTATTTTACTGCTTGTTTTTATTTTTAATTATTTTTTAGGATTACCATTTTCTTTGAAAAAGCAAAAAGAGAAAACAGCAATTAATGCGGAAATTACAGAACGACGTTATTTTATTAATGAACAAGTCGATCCTTGAAACTACAGCCCTATAAAACAAAACTCTGTCGCTTCGGGCAAAGCGAAGAGGGAAATTTACAGAAAACGAGCCCTATCAAAACATCTGTTTCACCTGGGCAGGATGAAAGGTTAAAGATGGTGTTTACTTTGACTGATGAATGACCTTCGGAATCTCGACAGCAACCCATTGGCGACGAACTCCTCGGTGAATCACAAAGTCTGGCACCTTCCTTAATTTCTCTTCAGAAATAACGTTGATTTCTGGTGGAGTAGGATCATTGGAATCTGTCTCCCAGGCAGAGTTGTCGTAGGAGGATTCCTCTGTTGTATTTTGCATAGCATTTGTGCTCTCAGCTGTATCTCCCCATCCAGTTGGCTGGATATCTTCGAGCTTGATACGAGAGCTTTCGGGAGCGGTGTACTTGACCATATAGTCGTATTTTCCACTTGGTTCTCCCAGAGTGTCCCAAACTTCTTTGGAACTGGAGGAGTCATCTCTCTCGATGACGTTGACCTCGGGAAAAGCATAGTTGATGAACTCAAGTCCCGCGAACGTTGCGAATTCATCTTCCTGTTGAGTAGTTTCTGAATGACCCGAGTGTTGATCCCATGACATGGTGGGGACATAAGTATTCTGTTCAATGACGGTCAGCTGATTTTCATTGCTCGACTGACTTTCTTTCCCCAAGTTTCCTGGATAAGGTTGCCACATTGGCAGACCATCCATTGGGCCATAGTAGGTGTAGTTAAAATTGTCTTTCATCGGAGTGTCTTCCTCTAATGAATTTGGCAGAGCGCGGCATCCTTCCGGATCACAATCCCCGTAGATCATTTCGACATCTGATCTTGGTATAAATCTCAGACTTTCTGTAGGAAAGCGAAAAGGCATAGGCACCTCTTCCTGGGACATATAACCGTCCTCATTCAAATAGGACTTCCACTCTTCATCCGTGTCAGAGGGATCTTCTTCATTGATAGCATGAACTGTTTGAGACACTGGGTGAAGGAAACCTCCACTATGGAAGAAGTTTTGAAGGGGATGAAAACTTTCATCGTTGGCAGCTGTCCGGGTACAGGTTGCAGAAAAACCAAGACCCTTCTTTGTTTTATTGTCAATAGGAATGACAAGCTGTCCCCATCCTGTCGTATCGGTACTCTCGACCGCTTTAAAAGCATCTTTGTATGAGGAAATCGAGGTTCCTCCTTGGGATTGATTGTCCTTGCCCACCGACAGTGCTTGGAACTGAGTTCCAATAACCTCCTCGGGTTCTATTCCAGTAGATGATGACAAGTTACTCACAAGCAAGGCTTGTTCTCCACAGACTATGACAAGTTGATCGTTCTGAACGAACTTTAGTTTTTGGTGGAGGGTTGAAGTAACCGCTCCAGCCAAATGTATCCAAGGTCTTCCTAATAAACAACTATACGTTGCCCGGATATCCATGACCTGGAAAGTGACTTGGAAAGTGTGAGGACCAATAGTTATGGGAAGATCAACTTCGCCGATAACCGTTTTTCTGGATCCGTTGAATGCTTTGACGACAATCTCGCTGACTCTCATCGGAGGGCCCTTGAATGATAATTGCATCAAAGTGGACTTCGGCATAACATTCAGGGCTGACCCTGTGTCTACCAGTACGCTGGCTAAAGCATCGTCCTGGCAGTTAACTGTAATGTTGAGCGCCATGTTATGACGGCGACCCTCTTCGGGTAATTCCTCATCACTAAATCCCAAATTGTTACAGGAAGTGATGTTAGAGGCAATGCTATCGAACTGTCTGATTGTTACATCCTGTTCCACAAAGGCTTGCTCCAAGATTTTCTGTAGAGCCTCCCTGTGGGCTTCTGAACTGAGTAACAGTGATAACACCGAGATCTTTGAAGGAGTTTGTAACAGTTGATCGACAATGTTATATTCACTCATTTGGATGAGCTTCAGTATCTCATCATTATTTTTCGAAAGGTCGGGATTACTGGACTGACCGACTGATAGATCGGGAGCTTCTGTCTGAAGTTCCTTTTCCTTGTTAACTTCCCCAACCCCTCGGTTGAAGATTCTACCACTCCGTGTTACTCGACTGATGTCTGCAATGTTCACAACGGAGGGTAATGGAATTTCCTTTCCATTTTCAATTATTGTTGCACCGTATTTGTAAGGGATTGCCTTAGCTGATTCATACGGTAGCGGTCCTGGTAGATAGATGACTACTGGAGCCTTTTGATTTTTCTGACCATCATAAGGAATCTCGATTCGTTCTCGGTTGGGAACTTTAGATTCGTCAAGTAGAGGGATAATGGCAAAAACATCCCTGGTATGGTGATGACCAGAGATTGTGACAACATCCTCAACTTGCTCGGCAAGGTAGTTCGGCGACCAGTTGGTGGGTCCAGAACCCGGATATGGACGAATTTCTCCACGATCGACCTGGCCCTGAAGAGCTGCTCTCACAAGGTAACACCCTTGGTTAATTTCCGAACAGACACCACAACTGTCATAGTTATGTGGTGGCACCTGGCCACGCCCACTTTGAATACAATGTAACCTCACTAGGTTAGCTTCGACTGATCGGACATCCTGACTTTGACGCCGAGTGGGGTTTCTGTTACTGATACTAATTTGCTGAGTATCTTCATCCATGTAGATTGGCATCCACCAATGATTTAACAAGTGCTGAAGTGCCTCCTGGACAAGGGTACAACCTCGATCGTTTTCGCAACCCGCTTTATAGCTTTGATAGTCATGTGATATTAAGAATCCAAGTCGGACCTGCTCAGCATGTAACTCTACCAGGTTGGTATTCATTACACGAATATCGAAGATCTGAACCATGTTGATTTGATAGGAGTTCCTATCATGGTAGTCTTGGATCCATCCAAGATCCATCTGACGCTGGAGGGCCTCCTGTATGAAAGAGCATCCCTGTTTGTTTACCGAGCAAATCAGACAAGAACTGTAATCGTGTCGCGGCAGATTATGATACTGGCTTTACCTTGAGTGCATCGCCACCAAGTTGACATTCATTACACGGATGTCGTGGTTCTGAATGACGTTAGAATTCGTGTAGACCATGTTAACTCCACGAACTCGGTGCTCTTGGATCCATCCGAGATCCATTTGTTCCTGTAGAGCTGCTTGCACTACCGAACATCCTTGATTGTCTTTAGAGCAGATATTACACTGATGATAGTTATGAGGTGGGACATGGCCATATCCGCTCTGTCTGCAATGCATCTTAACCAGATTGGTTTTCAACAAGAGTACATCGTGAATTTGATAGACATCGTTAGTCTCTCCTTCTATCAAATTGACTGCAGCCTTCTCATGTTGAGGCAGCGGGTTCGTGAGAACATTAGGATTCGTATCTTTGAAAGATAAGAGCCCGCTCCTAACAAGTTTTTGCACGTCATACTTGAAATTGAGACAAGTCTCTATGTTATGCCCTGGACTTCCTTGATGATAAGGGCAAGTTTGATCCACCTTAAACCAAAAAGGCGGATTTTTCGGTACTGTAAGAGGAGATTTAGTCTGAATGTGCCCCTTAGCCAGTAGTAATGGAAACAGTTCTGCATACGTTATGGGT
The DNA here is from genome assembly GCA_022829125.1 of Lathyrus tuberosus. Taxonomy (NCBI): domain Eukaryota; kingdom Viridiplantae; phylum Streptophyta; class Magnoliopsida; order Fabales; family Fabaceae; genus Lathyrus; species Lathyrus tuberosus. Next base: position 11,498,597 of record JALAZF010000101.1, on the reverse strand, counting down.
ATAGGATCAAATCCTGGTGGTCGTGTTGTACGGTTGTTATTATATGGGGGACGAACCTGCTGAAGAGGCTGTTGTGTCCTTTGCTGGTCAGGTTGGCTCTACGCAACCTAAGGTTGATACGTAGGAATAGACGCAGGGTTGATAGCAGGAGTCACAGCTGCTACCGGTTGATAACGTCGTCTTTGCTTTCCAAGAGAGATATTCTCGATATCTTGTTCTTTTTTCTTAGGGAGAGCACTACCATATTTTTTAGTACCGCTCGTCGATCCAGTGTCTTTTACCAAACGTCCTTCTCGGACGGCTTCCTCAAGACGTACGCCCATGCCGACCATTTCGGTGAAATCACTGGGCGCACTGGCAACCATTCGGTCATAGTAAAATGAGCTTAAGGTCTTTAAGAAGATCTTTGTCATCTCTTTTTCCTCAAGAGGCGGACAAATTTGAGCGGCAATTTCACGCCACCTTTGAGCATACTCCTTAAAGGTTTCCTTGTCCTTTTGCGACATCGATCTGAGTTTATCTCTGTCGGGTGCCATGTCCAAATTGTATTTGTATTGTTGGACGAAGGCAGTACCAAGATCTCTGAATGTGCTAATCGTAGCACGGTTTAAACCCATGTACCATTTGAGTGCGGCACCGGTTAAACTATCCTGGAAGTAGTGAATCAGTAGGTCCTGATTCTCCGTCTAAGCTGACATCCGCCGAGCGTACATCACCAGATGGCTTTGAGGGCAAGAGTTACCCTTATATTTTTCAAAGTCGGGCACTTGAAACTTGTGTGGAACTTTCACATTTGGGACCAAGCAGAGATCTGCGGCGTCTTTTCCAAATAGATCCTGACCGCGAATGGCTTGCAGCTCCTTCTGCATTTCCAAGAATTGTTCCTGGAATTCATCCATTCTATCGAACATAGTTTCCTTCTTACCAGAAGGTGTTTGTGGAATCTGTCCTTTCGGGACAGTGTGCACCATAGGGGGTGGGACTGTGACTACGGCAGTGAGTCTTGGCGTTTCCTAAAGTTTGTAACCTTCAGGAGTCTTCAGTATGCCCCTGGCATCTTCGCTTTCCCGAAGTTTGTAACCTTCAGGACCAGCGGCATCTGTTGTGATTCCCTGATCTTCAGTGATTGGCGGAACATATCCTTCTGGGATATAGTTAACAGGCATGCCCCAAGGACGATCTTTCGGTATCTGATATCTAGGATCATACCTTTCCACTATGGGCGTTGAGGTGATCTCTGAGATCACAGTTCTTTGGAGCTGAGCTTCTGCCATGGCTTGCATGTCGTTACGAAGCTTTCTCATATCCCCTCTTAGAGCATCAATCTCTTTTTTCAACTCTCTGTTTTCTTCCTCAAGATCATCCATCTTTTTCTGACAATTGGCCCGAGTATTATACGAATGAGACAGTTTGACTCTAAAATCGAGACACAAACATGAGATTCGTAGGGAAGAAGAATACGTGATGTGAGAATGATGAATGCAATGATTATATTAATTGTTTAAGGTTTAATCAAAATAAACTTCGACAATTAGATTGCAAATACCAAACGATGGGGAAACCCCTTTTTATTGGAATTCAAAGGATTACAGAAACGGAAATACAGTAGATTACAAAGTACAGAAACAGAAACCTAAACTAATGGGTCCCGAGTCCTCTCTGAAGAGAAATCAGGTGCTGATTCCGGTATCTTCCTTTTCTTTGACCGGGGCTCTTGGGCCGTTGTCAGGTTGTCATTCCTTTGCCAGGTGAAAGGAGTGAGCAAATTCCTTTGGTCATCTTGATTCTCTACAGCATGTTGCTCCAAAATTTCAATCAGAGCATCTTTCTCTTTCAGTAATTGCTGTATTTTGATGCACTCTATGTCGAGGGTGCGGTACTTGTTCTTCCAAGACCTTCTCTCCTTTTGAATTTTGTTGAGAGTAACCTGAAGCTTTTCAGTTTCCGTCATGAAGCACATGACAGATTCCCTCGGCGGAAGAATTCCGTAACGAGGATAAAGCATTTTTAGCTTGAGAGCTCTAATTTGTACCCAATGGAGATAAGGCTCCACCGAGACACATTTTGGTTTTCCCAGAGACTCTCGTCCTTTCTTATGAACATGCTTCCAAGCGTGCACTATTTCCATCTTTAGTGCTCTGTCATTTTCTCCTTCCTTGAAGAAAAGACCTTCCAGATGAACACCCAGTGGGATGTGTCTCATCGGGTATCCAAATTGACGGCGAACCAATACCGGATGGTAGTTGATTCCTCCTTTAGTTCCTATGAGGGGTACGTTGGGGAATTTTCCACAACGGTCAATGATCCTGATTCCCTCATAGATCCTACTACACCAATCTATATCAGAGTTGGTAAGAGACATGATCTTTTGCGACCAACGTAAGGCACTCTTGCAGTCCCAAAAAGCAGCAGACTTGGGCAAGTGAGAGATGAACCATTTGTAAAGCAGAGGTACACAGCATGTGATCTCCCCTCCGTTGTACAAATTCCCCAAGTGTACAAAATGATACGCATCTGCGTGCAGAGTCGGCAAAGGATTTCCAATGAGAAAAACCTTAATAGCGTTAATATCGACGAAGTTATTGATGTAGGGAAACAAAAATAATCCGTAGGTGAGCAAGACGAAGATGCTTTCAAAAGAACTCACGTTTCCTATACTGGCAAAATATAGGGCCTTCTTTGTTAAGAACTGGGCTGGCAAACCTTGGATGCCACCCTTAGTGGTTAGGTGAGTCCTAACTTCAGACTCGTCCAAATGAATTGCTCTTGCAATAGTCTGATTCTTTGGAATTTCTTCCAGTCCAGAAAATGGAGCTCGATCTGTAATGTGCAGATCGATCAGGTGAGAATACTCCTCCAGCGTTGGTGCAAGCTGGTAATCCGGGAATGTGAAACAGTGATAAATCGGATCATAAAACTGAACGAGCGCATCCATGATTCCCTCAATCACATGGACTCTTAATAGTGGTAGCAAACCTCCGTGCTTGGCTCTGAAAGCCTCTGGGTTAGTGATCATCCTTGCTAACCTTCTCAAATCCTCTAGTTTTGGAACCTTGAAGGTATACTGGTGAGTTCTCCTTCTATCGAAATCCATTAATGCAATCCTTTTCTCTGATATTTGCAATCACAGTCTTAGTTTAATTTGAAAAACAGAGAGACTAGAGGAGAAATTTTTTTGAATGTTTTAATGTTTTTTAGATGAATGCATGAATGCAGCACACAAAAACATAGAAAAAACATGGGGTCAAAGGGTCGTTGTCATGAAGTCAAGGCTCTACCCATCCCCAAAGGTTTATACTAGGGTGATTTTTGTACCTGTACTCATTATCATTAGCTCCTCCCAGGAAAGCAAAACAACAAGCGGATCGCCAGCGAGTTGTAGTGCAATCTTAGAGTAAGTGCCATTCACCGAGAATAGATCACCAGCCTCAAATGAGGGTAGTATCGCGTAACAACTATTTCCGATAGTTTCCGCACTACGAAAGGGTTTGGCTCCTCAGCTTCTCAGACTTAACAACCGGCCCATTAGCTAAGAGAGTGAATGGGTTGCGTTGGTCAGCCTCCACTGAGGTTGATGGTCGACCCCGTCGCCATCACTTATCTTAAGTGTATACTCATTCTTTCCACATACGGCATCACCTACATTCCCATTAGCAGAAAAATAAACACATATTCAATTTAGGAAAAGTAGTATATATATTTGTCCTAAACATCCTAGACCTTTAAAGCTATGAATCCTAAGTTCCTGATAGAAAATGGGTTCCCCGGCGGAAGCCCCAATCTGTGGTATTCATACAAGAGGTGAAAAAGGAAATCAGAGTTTGGCCCCACGGTGGGCGCCATTTTTTCTGTAGCGAGCGATTTTGGACGCGGTTCTTAAGCGTTGGTCGCTCTCTGCGGTTTGAGCTTAAAACTACAGGTCGGTTCATTTTTTATCCTATTGAAGCTGATGAAGGAAGGGAAATAGATGTCTCCAATTAACCCTGCTTGCATACTGAGTTTAAACAGCGGTCTGTTAGGTTACGGATGCTATCAATGTGGGGGGGGGGGGCGCTTTGTACTGGTTATTTGTATTTTCGCCAATACTGATTTCTTTCTTTTTAGACAAAAGGTTTCTGGTGGGGAACTAGGATTAGGATGTCAGGACGGATGTTTTTGAATTACTGCTTTTGATTGATGGAGATATGGGATTTGGGTTTTTATTTAGTGTGCTCGCTAAGATCTTTTCTTTCGATCTTATGCCTACGTATTCCCGTTTACCGAAACAGGGAAATCAGAGCGTTCGTAGTTCCTCCTATTCTATGGGAGGAAATGGGTTTTTTGGTGTTTTGTTCAAAGCCCAAGACGTGAAGCGAAAGGTGATTTGTATCTTGTTCAAAGCCCAAGATGTGAAGCTAAAAGGTCTCAACTTTAGAGAGAATTTGTCATCTCTAAAGAGGGGGTTGTATGTCACAACTGTTTATAAAGGAGAATTACTTTAACCGGGAGATGTGAATCTGACAATGCCATAATTTCCTGAGAAGGGGTTTTTAACCTGAAGTAGAAGACTTTAACTCAGTGTAGAGCAATGCTATCTTTACCTAGGAATTTCTCATGCTAAAAGAGGGACAGTGGCATGGATGTAGATGATCCAGAGGCTTGCTGCTTACAGCGATTAGATGAAGGGAGTTGTTGATGTTTGTTTACTGTGAACGAGGCACAGTTTTGATGCTAAAAGGTTAATTGGATTAACCAGTGGTTTTCTTATATAAAGCCTAAGAGGAGGCTAAAAGGGAGTTGACTCAACAAGAGAGTCATTTATGGTACCTCGTATAAAGCCCGAGATGGAGGCTATTTGACTCAACAAGAGAGTTTTTGTATCTCGTACGAAGCCCGAGATGGAGGCGAAAAGGGTGATCGACTCAACGAGGGAGTTTCTTATGTGTCTCGTACAAAGCCCGAGAAAGAGGCTAAAAGTTGTTTGATTCCGCTGGGGGAGAATCATTGTACAAAGCCCAAGAGGAGGCTAGGGTGACTGTTCCAGTTGAGTGACAGGTCCAGTATACTGATCAGTTCTTATATGAGCAACACTGTACTCAGGGATTTGATTCAAGGATCAGGGATATTTCCTTCTCTTTGTGGGAAATCCAAAGGGTATTGAGACTGTCCAAGTCTACGGGTTTCCTTCCTATTTAACGAAGGGGTCACTTGAGAATGTCTTTGAGACTCAAGTAAGTTAGACTGTCCAAGTCTAGAGTTTCATCTTTTGTACTATGCTTTGAGAAACAGTAGTAGACTCTTTGAAAGGACTGTTCTATGAAGATGACTAGGTTCTGTTCCTATACCTCTAGGAGGTCGTCGGGACAATTTGTACGAAGCCCAAGAGTAGGCTGGAAACTTTTAAGAAGCCGACGGGTCCTTGTACGAAGCCCAAGAGGAGGCTATCATTCCCGGAGGAAGAGATCATTATACGAAGCCTAAGAGGAGGCTGTGAATACTTGTAAGAAGCCATAGGGTCCTTGTACTAAGCCCAAGAGGAGGCGGGGTTGCTTTTAGGAAGCCTGTGGGTCCTTGTACGATGCCCAAGAGGAGGCCGATGCTTTTAAGAAGCCCGTGGGTCCCCAAACCCCGAGAAATTCAAGGCAATGCTATTCACCGAGAATAGATCAAAGTCAGGAAAGTTTGAGAATTTGGAAGAAACTCAAAGATGCCATTCTTGGAGAAGACATTCATCTTGGGGAGTAGAGTCTCTTGACAATTCCTAATGGGGACAACCGAAGAGAAGACTGTATCTGGTGATCCTATTGGGGATCTAGTTGTCTATTTCTACAAATAAACGAAACGGCATCAGCTAGTTCTAGACGTAGTTGTCGGGGAAACTCTAAATATCTATACTATTATTACACAGTTGATATGAGTTTATGAAAGAAGACTTACAGTGAAACAGCCCCACAATACAGTTATATGTATATGAAAGCGGTAAATGAAAGCAATAACCACTCACTCGGTTGTAGAGCTTCCATGCTGTTTGGTTAGTTGTTCAACAAAGAAAGATTAAAAACAACAATATATTCAAAATCAAAGGAGAAAGTGCTTTGAAAAAGAAAGTTTTGGGGCTTACAGCTCAAGGAGAGGCCCAGGGTTTCATCAGTGAGCGCACTGTTTGAATTTGTACAGAGGGACTTATACAAGTGACTGAGGCCCAAAAAGTTTTCTGTACAAAGGGATGGGTCTTACACTCTCTCAAGAGGCCCAAAAAGTTTTAAGGAAAAAAGAGTGAGGCTTACAACACGAGGGTAGGCCCAGATGACTTTTCAGTTTGAAATGGCGATCGCGCCGAGGTTTTCTTTTAACGCAGGGGGACTTATACAATAAGTGCGGCCCAAATGATTTTGGTTAAAAGGGGATTGGGTCTTACACTTTAATAGAGGCCCAAAAGTTTTGAATGGGTCTTATAGCTCGAGGAGAGGCCCAAGGGTTATTTTGAAAAGGCGACGATCGCGCCGTTTGTTTTTGACGGTATCGGGACTTATACAATGCACTGAGGCCCAAAATGTTTTGGTCAAGAAAGGATTGGGTCTTACACTCTATTAGAGGCCCAAGTGAGTTTTGAAAATGACTTATGAGGGTTGAATTAATCCAAAAACCCTAATTTGTTTTCAAAAATGTATTTAATTGAATAAAAATTCAATTAAAATGATCAAAATTGTTTAACATGTGAAAAACAAATTGTGATCTTGGATTAATGCTTCAAAAATTAAGTATTGACCTACAAAATAATTAGAAAGCATTAAAAGTTGCAAAACCAATGTAGAAAAAATATTTAAAATGTCAAAAACAATTAAAATATTAATTCTTTGCAAAAATATCAATTATATGAAATAAATAATATTTTTGGGATATTTTGATAAAATAAAATATTTTAACATTTTTGTGAATTATTAAAAAAAAGAATCAACTCAAAATCATTAAAACTCAGAGAGAAATTAATTTTTGAATCAATTAAACAAAATCACAAAATTCAGATATTTGAATTTGTGAAAAAGGCGCCAAGAACACAAGCAAGAACACGCGCGTTTTTCTGGGTTTGGCTAATTTGCGTTTTCCATCCAATCTCACTGATTACGTAATCATATCATGCAATCCACATATCATTATGCTCGTCTCAACCTCACGATCATGTCTATAACACTTAATTTCATTTAAATTAAACACAAAACATGAAATCACGAAGAAACCTCAAGAACCCTAATTTCTGCATGAAGGCTAGGATTTTTGATAGACGATTCAAACAATGCAATTAATTGAGGGAAAACATTCCATGCATGATTATGAACATATGGCCAAATTATTGTGCGAGGAAATATGCATAGATTGAGAGATGACCAAGTATGTTCTTACCTCTAGGCCGTGACAGCAAGTACAATGTGATTTTTGATTTGGAGGTGTTACAGGTGAGTGGTGATGATCTGAACAGCTTCCCTACACCCTATAGAGTGTGTTTGAATGGTTGGACTTGATTGAAATTGGCTGGATCACTTTGTGGTACCTCAGCTGCAACTTGGTTAAAACCTTGAGCAACCAGCTGGTGATTTTGTGAAATTGGTGTTTCAGAAGTGATCTAAGTGTTTGATCAGCTCATATGTGATGTATGTGAGGTGTGTGAGTGATTGGTTTGATTGGAAGAGCTCTCAAACTCAAAACCCGATAGTGACTTGCCTTAGAAGGAAAAATTGGAGTGAAAGAAGAGATTTTGAGGAAAGCATCTATTTGATGGCTTTGGTGTACTCAAACTGATCACAATTGAGCTCTATTTATAGTAGAGTAAGTTTGTTTTGCAAGGAATAGTGCATGGCAGCTGGTAAGTAGGTTTGGCAAATGTTGGCAAATGAAAATCCAAGTCTCCTCTAGCCATTGACTAGAGGTTAGGGCACAGAGCTTTGGTTCCCTTGGTCTTGGATAAGTCTTGACTGATTTCAGATGAGAATGGCTCAGTCTATGCCACCTTGATGCTTCCATTGAATGCTTCAATCCAAATTTGGAGTCTTGTCCCTATTTTGGCCATTCTAGGTTCAACATGCTATTTCTTGTTCCATGGACTTTGGAGGCTTGGCTCAGTGATTGTCCCCTTTAGATTCAATCCTCAGATGTGTCCAAGTGGGTAGGAGCATTTGAATTTGGCTGATTTTGGCAAATCGAGCAGAATTGCAAATTCTGCCTTGCCTTGACAGATTTCAGCAAGACAACTTGCCAATGTCATATCTCATGGTGTAAGTTGAATTTGGTAATGATCTTGACCATTTTGGAAAGCCCTTACATGATACAACAACTGTTTGAACAAGTTTGGTTTTGATATCTTTTGATTCCAAGTGAAAAATCCCTCTACATTTGGTAAAAAGTGAAGCAAAATCTGACTTAGTGAAATTTTCACTAAGTGTTGGAACAAAGTGTGATTTCTTGATTTTGATCACTCCATAACTCAAAATCCTTAATGAATTGGACTTAGGTCTAGTTGAAGTTTTTGTAGAGGGTAATGAGGGCTACAAATCCATCTTTGGATGAGAAAAAATGGCCATGTGGTTTAGGAGTTATGATCCTCCAAAGTTAGGGTATTAGTGGTACTTTTTCCATAACTTAGAAAACTTTCTAAGTTTTATGGTTACCCCTTTTACAAGTTATCCAACTTTCTTTGATTTTTCTTGATGAATGATGATTCAAATCATACATTATCATTTTAGGGTTAAAAATCCATTTTGGTGAAAAATCTCAAAAAGTCAAAGTTGACTTTTGTGCACAGTTGACTTTTTATCAGATGAATTCCAAACTGTGCAATTCTTCATGAAATCATGTCCTTGACCTAAATCAAACTTGATGGACATATTCCAAGGATGTCATAGGGTACATTAAGGCATGTTCTAGGGTTTGGGAGCATGTCCTGGTCAAAAGTCAAAGTTACAGTTGACTTTTCTCGCGAAACCCTAATTGTGGTGCAGATGAACTTGAGACTTGTTGTTCAAGCTTCTTGGATTAATCCATTGTTCCAAATGGATCAATATACTTCATTAGAGACCCTCAAATCATGTCTTGAGGTCTTGGCTCTTGATTTGTCCCAAAAGTCAACTTAGGGGTGAATTAGGTCAAGAAACCCTAATTCCTGATTTTTAATGTATGCATCCCTTGAGGTCAAATTGACTTGATGCTTGGGTCCATGAGGTTCCATGGAGTATATTAGGTTGTGTTTTGGATCATTGCCTTGTGCCCAGATGAAGATTTCCATCTGGAGACCCTGGTCGACCAAAACCCTAATTTGGTGACACTCTCGATCTTGAGACTTAATCCACCTAGAAGGGAGCAACCTTGTGCTTAATCCTTGAAGTGGGAGTCCTTTTTGATCCATTGTGGATGTTTGCGAGGTTAGACAAGTTGAAGATCATGTCATTCCTTGATTGATCCTTTGCCTAAGGTTCTGAGAGGGCTTAAAACCCTAATTCTGATTGTAGTGGATGCTCACCCATCTTTGGGGAGACTGACAAGGTATGATGGTTCCTCCATATTGTGATGATGATTTGCACAATGATGGGAAATCTTAGTGGTCAAAATTTGGGGTATGACACTTAAGCTTAAGCCACATGCAAAGAAAAAGAAAGAGATTAGTAGAGGATTAGAGAATCAACAACCAAGCAAAATACCAAAATGAGAAAGAAAGGAAGGATACACAACTTAAGAGGGTCACGATAGAGAAGGTAAATGGAATTAGATTTTTGATTTAAGATCTTTGTGTGTTTTTTGTGAATCTGGTTTGTCTGCTTTGTTTGATTTTGGTTGTTTAGATTGTTTCTGGGCACGAATTAGGGTTCTTCGCGAACCCTATGGTTCATAGTTAGGGTTAGGGTTCTTGGGTATTAGGGTTAGAGCTCTTAGGTTAAACCCTAGGGTTCATCATAGAGGGGTTAGGTTTCATTGTTTGGGGGTTAGAGTTTATTGGATTGATGAGTTTATGGGTGGGTGTATGAAGTTTTCGGTTGAACTTCAACCGGAAACTGGAGTTTGAGGGGAGGGGGGTTAGGGCGGTCGTAGGCCATATCATGGTGGCCAGAGGGTGAGAATTGTAGAGAGAAGGGAGAGAATTGAAGAGAGAGGAGAGAGCGTGGAAAGGCTAGAGAGAGAAAACAGAAAGAAGAAATGGGGGCGAGTCTGAAGAGGGGTGTGTTATATGCGCCTTCAGGTGGCGCTGGATGCCCCTCACGTGGCCTTCCTTGTGGCCTTCATATGAGTCAATCGTTGGCTCTTCTGACATGGCCAAGCACACCGTGCTCTTTAATAGACAGCGCAATCTGGTCCCTCAATTTAGATGACTTATCCAGGTCGTCAAATCCAATGACTATCATCTGATCAAGTTGACTGATCAGTCAACTGATCCGATGCCTCAGGATTAGGATACTGCACCATGACCCTCCGCAGACTTGGTCTTCATAATTAGTCCTATTTGATCAATGGGCCCCTTATTTTTATTGCTAATCACGCCCCCAGCCATAACCCATTTACTTCCTTTAACTTAATTTGCACCCCCTCTGATTTACCTAATTAATTTATTTAATTATTTAACTTAATTTATAATTAGGCATAAACAATAATTAAGTTTAGGGGTGAATCAATTAATTAAAACACTAATTTCAATTTTGATTTAGGAGTAGGGTTTAGGGTAATTAAAATAATTAGGGTTTAATTTAATTAATTATGATGTTAATTTTAGGGATGGATTTAATAATTAAGAATCAAGGTTAATGTGTATTAGAACTTAATAAACCATTAGTAATAAAATAATTAAGAAATAAATTAATTTTAAGTATGGTCTTAATAATTTAAATATTAATATGTTAATTAGTATTTAAGGATTAAAATTACTAACTTAAGGTTAGTAAAATATCTAACTAAAATATTTAGGTTTAACTTAATAATATTGAGTTATAGTTTTGGGGTTTATTATAATAAATGTGAGTTTATTATTATTTTTTTTTTATAAATGTGGTTTATTTATTTTCTATAATTAATAAATTTGGGTTTATTATGATTTATTTATTTCTATAATTAATAAATTTGGGTTACCTAATTTATCTAATTTATTTTTTTAATAAATGTCGGTTTATTATAATTTACTTATTTGAATGATTAAATATTTGCGGATTTGTTTTCTTAAATCATTTACTTTGATTATTAAATAATGGGGGTTTATTTAAGATGCAGGGATAAGGGATATATGATATTTTGTTAGGGTTGTAGGGATTAATTTACAATACTTTGTTAAATAAATTGATAATTGTTTGTTTTCAAATATTAGGGATAAGTGGAATCACATGGGATAATTAGGGATAAAACTTAGGGATTTTGGGGATAACTTTTGGGGATAGAAACTTAAGGTTTTGAGATAAATAAAATTGGAATAAGGGATAAGGGTTAGGGGTATATATAATATAATAATAATATTATATTATTTTCACAATAAAATTAAATGAGATATTTTTACAAATTAAATAGGCTAAAATACAGTTTTGGTCCCTCTGTTTTGTCAAACTCACGAAAATAGTCCCCCAGTTTATTTTTTAAACAATTTTGGTCTCCTTAGCTCACTTATCCCAAAAAACACGTTGATGTGGCAATTTTTTTAAATACATGGTTGATCAATGCTTACATGTGGATTTAATTTCAGGCCATGTCATTATTTAATTAAAAAACAAATTAAAAAATAATGTTATTTTTTAAATGTTTATTTAAAAAGGAAATTTAAATTGCATATTCATCATCGTTGTAGCTTCGTTATAACATCTTCTCATCATCGTTGTAGCTTCGTTACAACATCTTCACCATCGTTGTAGCTTCGTTTCATCTCGTCTTCATCTCATTCTATCACTTCACCATCGTTGTCATTCGTTTCATCTCGTCTGGTGTAATGAGTTCTGAGTTTGTGGAAATTTCAAGTTCTTCATCTCATTCTAGGAGGAGAAGGATCCAATGCTATTGTGGGTTGGATTCACCACTTGCTACCGCGTGGACATCTGAGAATCCAGGTAGGAGGTTCTATAGCTGTGGTTGTTCAAGGTGCGTATAAAACCCTAATTTTTAGTTAATTCATCTTCTGAACGTTTTTTGGTAACTGCAACCCTAATTTCTCATCTGTTTCATTCAGTTACAAGGGAGGAAAGGTTATTCTTTTTTGATTGGTACTATGACAAGATTCCGGAACGGTCAAAGGAAGTGATTAACTCGCTTTTGAAGAAGGTTAATGAGTTGAAGAAGAAAGATAGTTTAACAAAGAAGAGCGATGATGACATGAAGAAGAAGAACAATTTATTGATTATATTGTTGATTCTATCTTGGTTTTTTATCATCATGTTGATCACAAAAGGATTTGTTTAAGTTTAGATGTCATTGTTGTAAGGATGAGGTTACTCTTGTAAGGTTATTGTAGTAAGGTTTGAGTTCAATTGGTGTTACTTTGATGTTCTTTGACAATGTAACTTTGACAATGTATCAATGTTTTAACAATGTTTTGACAATGTAACTTTGGCTCTTCTGTCAATGTGACAATGTGACAATGTATCAATGTCTTAATGTAACTTTGGTTCTTCTGTCAATGTGACAATGTGACAATGTACCTATGTTGTTAACATAATACAATTCTTTTGTCCATTCATAATTCTGCTATTGTGATACAATGTTGTGATACAATGTATCAATGTTGTGAATATAGCTTTGCATGCCTCAAGACACACATATATTCGCTCGAAAACAGGTCCAGTATCAGACACACCACACCTAATAATCACTATACTATTAGGACACTACGCCAAAGAAAGGAAAAGACAGCGCTTTTTTTGGCCTTTAACAGCGCTTAAAAGCGCTGCCGTAGGTAAAGACAACGTTTTTTTTTATGAGAAAGCGCTGCTAAAGGCCTACTTTAGGCAACGCTTTACCTTTAAAAGCGTTTTCTAAAGTAGGCCTTTAGCAGCGCTTTTAACTGAAAAAGCGCTTTCTAAAGTGGCCCTTTAGCAGCGCTTTTTCTATCATTTTATGCTTTCTTTTGGCATCTTTAGGCAGCGCTTTCGTAGGAAAAAACGTTTTCTATTTTCCCCCTTTAGACAACGCTTTTGAAAGCGCTGTCTAATTTATTTTTTATTTTCACCTTTAGGCAGCGCTTTCTCAGGAAAAGCGCTTTCTATTTCCCCCCTTTAGACAACGCTTTTGAAAGCGCTGTCTAAATTTTTTTTTATTTTCACTATAGGCAGCGCTTTTTATTAAAAGCGTTGTCTTTTCTTCACGTTTTTTTAATGATTTTTAAAAAAAATCAAATTTTCCTTCTTTTTTATGCAGAAACCTGTATATATTTTCCTTCACATTTTAGGCCATTTCCAATCTTTCACATTTTAGGCCATTTCTAATCTTTATAAATCACATAAACCATTCTAATCCATGATTCACATTTTAGGCGATTTCCATTAACCATTTCCACAATTAAACCATTCAAATCCATAAACCATTCACATAATTAAACATAAACCATTCACATAATTAAACTATTCTAATCCATAAGCCATTCACATAAATCATTCACATAATTAAACCATTCCAATCCTTTAACTTCTAAAGATCTCCTAACAACAACTTCCAAAACTATACAATTACACTCCATAACTACACATCAACTTCCATACCTTATATGATTCTGTTTTATGTGAATAGGACACGCACATTGACCTTTTATGCTGTAGCGAGAAAGACATTCTTATGACCAAACTCCAATCGCGTCGAATCTGTTTTATCTTCACAAATAGGACACGCACATTGACCTTTTATGCTGCACCCTTACAGATTTTCGTATGCTGGAAAATCATTAATTGGGCCAAACAACATCGCCCTCAAGTTGAAACTTTCTTTCCTATACCCATCATAAACCTCCAAACCGTTCTCCCACAAAAACTTTAAATCTTCGATTAAGGGTGCCAAGTATACATCTATGTCATTCCCTGGTTGTCTAGGCCCAGAAATTAACATAGATAACATCATGTACTTACGCTTAATACATAGGCATGGAGGTAGGTTATAAATCATAATGATCACAGGCCAAGTGCTATGTGAGATACTTTGAAGACCGTGTGGGTTCATTCCATCAGTAGATAATGCCAAGCGAAGGTTTCTTGCTTCTTTTCCAAATTCAGGATAATCATCATCAATTTTCATCCACTGTGGTGAATCTGCCGGATGTCGAAACTTTCCATCAATAATTCTTTCATCTGCATGCCAAGTCAAGTGTCTTGAATCGGTCTCACTACGAAACATGCGTCTAAATCTCAGAATTATAGGAAAATACCATAAGACTTTTGCTGGAGACAACTTTTTCTTATATCGAGAGACACCGGATTTAGGACACTCATTTAACGATGCATACTCATTTTGAAACAAAACGCAATCGTTTGGACATGCATGTATCTTATCATAGCTCATGCCAATAGAGCACAACATCTTTTTGGCCTCATATGTTCGATTGGGAAGAACATTATCCTCTGGAAGCAAATCTTTCGTAAGGGCCAATAATTCTGTGAAACTTTTATCCGACCATCCATTGCCGACCTTTAAGTTGTACAACTTTAATACCGCAGAGAATCTTGTGAATTTAGTGCAACCATTATACAATGGTTTCTCTGCATCGCTAACCAACCTCTCAAACATTTTGGGACAATCCTTAACATCTTCTTCAAGAGCTTCTGCAATCTCTTCAACTCGATCATAATCGTATGTATCTGTGCCATTGTCCATTGAAGAATAGGTCGTAGTATCCCCCGGTTCAACATTCCCGTTAATTTTCTCACCATGCAAATTCCAACATGTATAACTTCTATCAATTCCACGCCTCTTTAAATGCGATGCCAACTGAACCGCGTCAACCCGCCTCCCAAAACAGCAACCCAAGCAAGGACATATCATTTGACTGGAGTCATCGGCGTGCGCAACAACAAACTTAACGAATTCTGATACCCTATTCTCGTACTCTTTCGACAATCGACTTGAAGACATCTATTTCTTATCCATAGTTATACTAATTAAGCTAAACAAAAACAAAATAAAAAATATTTACATGTAGGGAAACGATCCGACTTTCACACTTTGATCACAAGTAACCCCTATATATAGCAAATTCAATAAGTTAGTTCTCAATCATTGCAAGCAATGCTCATCTATCATAGCAGTTCATTCAAATGGTTTTACTAATTAAGCTAAACAAAACTGTTAATTATTCACGCAACTATATCAAAAGAACAACTAATTACCTGTAGAGAAGTAATCAAGTTCTGGACCCACACAATGTAAGATTCTTCCAACGATCAGACTTTCACTCTGCACCTGTAAAACAATCATACTATCAATATCAATCTAACTTTTCACTTTTCAATGTCTCTTCAACAAGATATATCCTATGCCAAATTCTAATAGTAATTTATTCATGAGAAGTCCAACATCACACCATAAAACAAGATGAAGATACAAAATCAAAGAGGGTTTGAAGCATTTTGTGATTATGATGTCCTCTTTGTAAGAGAGATTTTTTGTAGTCTGGCAGATATAAAACGTGATTCTTTATATGAATTCATATTATTTCATTGTAACTTAAAAAACCAGACACATATATTATGCCAAGGATTAGTCCTTTATTCCAACAAGTAATCAAACACATATATTCTGCCAAGAATGAAGCATTTAGAGTAATTCTTTACAACTTCTTCCAACAAAAACCAAGAAAGCTGATAAAACAATAAAAAGTATGTCAAGAATTTAAAAATATATAGACGGGTTAAAAATGACAAAATAAATTCAGTTCTACTATCATAAAACAGATGCAACATATTCTTGAATCGAAATATTATGAATACATAATGGCAAACCAACTCTTTCAGAGCAATACACGCGTTACATGAACTATCATCTTATGCAAAACGCTTCTCAGGTAATTAGCTTATTCTCTGAGGTAACTTATAACTTATGAAAACAACTTATAGCTTAAATGCTTATTTATTGTCTGTTTATATTGTAGCCGATGAATATGTACCGATACGGACCCCAAACTGTACAAAATAGTCAAACAATGATTCCAACCAGCAATAACAGTGGATCAATGAGTGGAGCAGCAAACATTAATGATAATGTGAATGGAAAAATTGGTAGGCCAGTACATAGCTCTCTATTTTCATATCATCAAACAGTTTTTTCTACAAAAATTATTCTTATACTAAATGCCAGATATAGACACATCATTATGTATTCATAATATTTTTGTCATAGCCTCAAACAATGATTTTCTGCAAAAATTTATTTCATCTTGTGATGTCATCTTCTTCATTCTTGAATCGAAATAGATAACAAATGGCAAACCAGAAAAAGACAGTCATAGAAAATGGTAAACCAAATGCATGCACACAATATATTTACACTAAAATAGCCATTTACAATACCTTGACACAAAATGTATCAAGAACAACGTAAAAGACAACAACATTGTATCAACAACAACGTACCTCTTCTTACTTCACGCGAGAGAGAGATGAGGGAGCAGTCGCGAGAACAGACGCGAACAGAACAACGATGGTGGGAGAACGAATAGAATAATGGCGGTGGGAGAACGAACAAAACAGTAGTGGTCGGAGAACATAATGATGGTGATCAGAGAAATCGCGAGAGAGAAAGGAGGTAGAAGTCTTGAGTGAAAATGAATAAGGTTCTGAAAATTTAGTGTTATTTTATTTTTTAATAATAATTGACCTAAGACAGTGCTTTTTTCTAATAAAGCACTTTCTTTGAATTGGCCTATAGCAGCGCTTATTAAAAGCGCTTTCTAAGGTTATCTTTTAATTGGCCTATAGGAGCGCTTTTTAAAAGCGCTTTCTAAGGCTATCATTTAGCAGCGCTTTTTAAAAGCGCTTTCTAAGGTTATACCTTTAGCAGCGCTTTTTAAAAAGCGCTTTCTAAGGTGGGGACTATTTACGGCCTTTAGCAGGGCTTTTAGAAAATGCTTTCTAAAGGTATCCTTTACCAGCGTTTTTTTTAGAGAATTTTTTTTATTCCTTTTAGCAGCGCTTTGTGATAAAAGCGCTGTCTTTTTAGTGTTGCCTAAGGCTATTTTTGGCGTTGTGGGATTATATCTCCTCAATTCCTCAACATAATTCCTCAAGTTAGAATACTGCTTAGTCTCAGCACCTTGAATTAGCGCCATTGCTCTTGTCTTAGCCCTATATGCCTGAGCTGATGAGAGCTTCACACCCCATTTCTCAAGTGACTCTGCAATCAATCCTTTTGGTCTCATTTCAGGTGTATGTCTAAGGAGTGGTATAAACTTCTTAGCTAACCACTCAGTTTTAGCTTGCCTATTCTTGGCAGTCCTATGACAAGTATGATCATCGATCAGACTCACCAACTTCCAGAATTGGTTGGCTACCCTTTTACTAAATCTCATGTGAAAAGTGAATTCTTTATCACACTTGACAACTATTCTTTTACTATCATTTTTCATGAATTGTAAGTTTTTTTCCTCTCCATTGCATATGGTTTGACAGCATCTTTAACAAGTTGCTTTGTCGCAAATGTCATTTCAAGCTCAAGCCTCAACACCTCACCATGACCAGGTGTTTTAAATTTGGGAAACCTATGTTCATCTGATTCTTCTTCACTTCCTTGTAGAGTTTCTAGTTCATCCGAGTCAACCTCATTGCCTTCATCAAAATCAGATGCTTTTGTTGGTTCTTGTGTTTGAGAGACATTGTTTGCATCACTAACTTCAGCTTCTTGCATGAATGTATGGATAGGCACTTCATGTGTCCAATCCCAATAATCTTTCTCTAGCTCATTGAATTTACTATCATCTGGATCATCACTATCATCTTAAACAAAATCTTCATCTTCCTCACTTTGCTCACCCTCAACTTCATCTCTCTACTCAGTATGGATTTCATCCATCTCCTCAACATTCTCTTCGTCCTTATCCTCAAGATGTACTTCATCATCTGAGTCAACATCTATTGTTTCTTGTTGAGCTTCAACATACTCCCTTACTTCATCTTCTGTTACAACATCAGGTTCATCGACTGTATGCTCAACATAGATATTAGCATAATCATAACCTTCCAAATCTTCCCCAAATTTGAGTACATCTTTATCATTGTTCATAGGCCTAAGTCCACGCTCAAGTGAAAACTATGGATCGTGGTACCACATGCATTTGACTCTTACATAACCCAGTGACTTAATTACTTCAAAAATCTCTATATAAGACATCAAATCGACATCCCATTTCTAGTTCAGTTCATCTACCTTTCCATCTACATATAACTTGCAAGGATAATGAAGTAAATTCCCTCCATGATTAATTCTAAGTTTAACTGCGTTTATCTTAGCTGGCCTACACAAAAACAAAAGGAACAAACAACAACACAAGTTACATAGCATAGCAGAACATATATTGTGGCAGAAATTACATAGAAAGAACATATACAAAACATACTACACAGTTAAAATCAGAAGTTACAGTTAACATCATACTTTACAGTAAACATCAGAAATTACATATACACTCCTTGAATAAAATTTCGGATCTTCCTTTGTCCAAGTTAAGGGTTTAGCTTTGAAGTTAGGGATTGATATTCCAAAGCTGATCCAGAATAAAATCAGAGAACAGCAACAACAGAGTTAGGGATTTGAAGTTAGGGTTAAGGAACAACAAAATCAACAATCGCTAAGCTAAACAAATCAGAGAATACCTAGTGATTCTTCAACCATCTTGTGACACTTCGTTTTCCTGGAAATGGTTGTCAAACTCAATGAAAATGGTTGTCAAACTTTTGTTCTTCGTTCACTTCTGTTCTTTGTTTCGTTCCCAACTTCTGTTCTTCGTTCCCAACTTCTGTTCTTCGTTGTTGTCAAACTCAATGAAAATGGTTTTCATTTAATTTAGAAAATAGTACAATTTAATTAAAAGTAAAGTTTCATTTTATAAAAATATTCATTAATGAAAATTTTACACATGGATATTGCCACGTAAGCATTGATCAGCCACGTATTTAAAAAAATTGCCACGTCAGCGTTTTTTGGTGATAAGTGAGCTAAGGGGCCAAAACTGTTTAAAAAATAAACAGGGGGACTATTTTCGTGAGTTTGACAAAACAGGGGGACCAAAACTGTATTTTAGCCAATTAAATAAGGGTTAAAGGATAAAAGACTTTCAACTCACCTAAAAATCTAAGTCCTCTGCCTTTGTGCATTGAGGCATTTTTCAAAAATCAAACATTTTTCCGCCCTCGATGCGTGAAAACATTTCAAGGGATAAAAACAAACAACCAACAAAATAAGGTATACGAACTACGGAACTTTGATCCTTCAAACTTGAGGGTACATAGGCATGGGTTGTAAACCCTAGCGAGTACAATTATAGTTCTTTTTTAGGTTTTTTTTGTCTTTTTTAAATAAAATCAATTCTTGTAAATAAATATAAATAATAAAACATTCTAGTAGCAAGCAAACATACCCTAAAACTTAAGGAGGATCCTACGGGATACAATATAGGTGAGCGGTACCTAACACCTTCCTCCCATTTAACCGACTCCCGAACCTTTGTGTCTCACCCTTAGTTTTTAGGTTTCATCATTATTTCCCTGTCTTTTAGGACGAATAAAGGATGATGGCGACTTTGAAATTTTTCTGACCGCGACACCTGCATTCATTAAATCATTGCCATAAACCATGAAAATAGTAAAAGAATTATAAGTAGTTTTGGTAAATAAAAAATACTTGGACTTTAATTGAATGTATCTTAAGTTGGTAAAAGTAGAAGTGAATTTTTGATTCCACTGTCTACTAGCTTGTTTTAGGCCATAGATGCATCTATTTAAACTACAAACTAAATATCTACTAGAAAGTTTGAGACCATGAGGGGTTTCATATACACATATTATTCCAAATATCCGTGTAAAAAACTGTGTTAACATCTAATTGGTGGAGATACCAATTGTAGGATGTTGCTAATGAAAGAAGAATATTTACAGTAGTTATTTTAACTACTAGACTAAAAGATTTTAGATAATTAATTCCTTCAATTTGATTAAATCCCTTAGCTACTAAACGAGCTTTATAACTTTCAACAGTCCCATTGGTAAAAAAATTATTTTGATAACCCATTTACAACCAACAGGTATTTTTTTAGGTGGTAAAGGGACTAAGTTTCAAGTGTTACTAGTAGTAAGAGATTCAAGTTCGTTATTAATAGCTAGTTTCCAACTGTAAGACCCTAATTTTTGACTCCTAAGATTCCACATATCATTCACATCTCATTTGCATCTTATACCACAAACAAGATCATGTTTTGGTTCCTTTATCCCTTTCTTCTTTAGGTTTATGCTTTACAGGGATCACCTAGCGTCCGTGTATTTCTTATTTGCCTTTATTTGCTTATGTTTACTAACCTTTAATAAAAATCCAAAAAATATATTTGTTTCCCCTTTACTAACTTTTTCAGGAAGAGAATCAAGGATATCAAACAGTCCCTCAGCTCGAATGAATTTCATCTGATAAAGTCAAAGTTGAGCTGCACATAATTCAAAAATTCATTTGATCAAGAGTTCTCAAGTTTTTGATTGATTATTATTCAAGAGACTCCAAGGTTCATGTGTTTAATTCCATGCCTTCTTTGACAAGCAAAAAAAATCGAGCCGGAGCCAAGTCAGTGCAACGAAAAGACAATTTTCTCATTTTTTCACTGAAGTAACTAATTACCACTATATGGGTAATCGATTACCACGTGGAAAATTTAAAAAAATCAGCAAATTCAAATTCAGCAATTTTGGCACCAATTTTCAAAAATGATCACATGTGGAATATTCTAGACCACCTCCTTTTAGTTCCCCTACATAATCAAAATTAATTCGCACCATACACCTTCACTAATCACCACTTGATCTTGATTTTCCCTCCAAATTCAAATTTCAAGCCTAATTTTGGTTCCAAACCAAACTCCAAGCCACCAAAATTCCCAAGCCTAAACTCTATAAATAGAACCCTCATTTCATTCATTCTTCAAGCTTTTGATAGTCAAATTCACCTTGCTAAAATTTCTCTTGAAGCTTTTGATAGCCAAGAAACCTCTTGCAAATTCTCTCCCTAACTACCAAATTCACTCAAAGCTTACTTTTCTTCTTTTGAAAGTTAACAAGTTTTCACATTGAATCTTGTTCAACTTTGAGCTAAACCTTCATCCATTCACTTTTTCATCATCAATTTCAGTAGATCAAGACTTTGGAGTTTGGATCTTGCAGCAATTTGAAGGAATTTTCAGATTTGGAGTGGTAATCTCATTTTCCACCTTTGTTGATCTTGATTCCTCTTCCACAATGTAGATTTTTGGTGATTCTTGTTACTCGATCCATTGGATCTTGTAATTGTGTTTAATTGCTGGTTTTTACTGTTGTTTTACTAAAAATTTCATGCAATTTCAGTTCCATGATCATAAGGTGTGTGAAAAAAGTTTTGAAAGATGATCATGCTGAATTTTGCACTATTTTTGACTCTGCGTGCAGAGTAATCTGTTACCCTAATTAGAGTAACCGGTTACTCTGAGTCAGAATGCAATTTTTGGTCCATTTTTGGGACTGTTTTGGTTGCTTTGCCATTTTCTTCCCTTTTCTTTTGTTCTTAGCCTTAGATCACATAATGTTGTGGTTTAATTTGGCTTTCTCTTCATCTATTTCTTTTTATTTTGATCGATGAAAGTCTTATGGATCTTAGAATTTCTTTGTTGAATTCTTGATCAAGACTAGACCATTACCTTTTCTCTTTTCATGCGGTATTGCTTTCGGATGACTATTTACATATCGCTCATCTAGCATGCATTAGCATAAAGATCACTATTGACCGACCTCGAGTAGGGTAATTTCTTTATAAGTCACTTGGTGATTGCTTAACATAGCGCTACATTTGTCCCTCTCCAAATCGGAACATGAACTTTCGGAGCCCAAACTTATGATTGTAAGCCCAAGGATAGTTGATCTTTTGTATTAGGTTCAAAATCTATGACGCTTATTGTTGTAGAGGCTTTGATTCTATCAATCTTCTAACAAGTCTTCATTAAAATTATCCTAAGTACATTGTTCATTCATTATAGTTCATGACGCGAGGCGGAATAATCGGTGTTACCTTTTGAAGGCTTATGGCACTAGGGCCTTAGTGCTACTAATCACTAACTTCTAACCTTACCTTTATGCTTCCTTCTTGCTCCCTATCTCTCTTTACCTTTTTATGCTTTATGTCATTATATCATATCATATCTTATTTATGCTTCCACATTTTTTCCTTTGTCCGTTGGACACATGTTTATGCTTATGCCTTTTTCTCTTTGTCCACTTGGACCAAAAACATTAATAAAGGCCTAAACCTCTAAAAGAATTATGCTTCTAATCTTGGACTATGGTTACTATCCTTTGCATTGGACATAGAATTTTGAGCCTAGACCTTGGACTTCAATGTTATTCTTGGATCCTTGGACTTAGAACTAGGACCTTTTCCCTTTGCTTTAGAATTATGGTTTGAAGACTTTGGAGCTTTGCGCTTTTGCTTGGTTTATGGTGAAGATAGCTAAATTTGTGGTTAGATCTTTCTTATCCTTAGATTTTACTTTATGCTTTAGGATAGCCTCTTCTTCTCCACCCATTCTTCAATTTTCAAAACCTTCTCCCTTTTTCAAAACTTTCTTGATTTCAAACTATCACCTCTTTCATAATCAAACATTGACTTTGTCAAGTGATTTTACTCTTTTCTTTTCATTTCTTAACAAATGCTAAACTACATAATCATATTGACACCTTTTTCAAAAGACTTTAAAAAACACTCAAACTCATTCAAACTCTTTTTGTGCCTTATGCACTTTCTCTTTCAAAACTTTTTCATAAGTTTAGACATGATTCATCTCTCTAAGCGGAACTATTCACTTGGAAATGACGACATGTCTTTACATTTAAAATCAACCAAAACCAACAAATTTCATTCTTTGTACCACGAACTACGAGGTTTTAATCCTATATTGCACTTTGTGGGTACGTAGGCATGAGGCGACAAGTCTCACCAAACACAAAATCTTAAAAAATACTTCTCTTCTCATCTCCTCAATCTCTTTTCAAACAAACCTTTTCAAACTAAAAAGCGTAGATATTTCAAAGGGTTCCTATAGAGTACTATAGACGTTTTGTGTGCTAACACCTTCCCTTAGCGTAACCAACCCCCTTACCCAATCTCTGTTTACTTGTTCTTGTTTTAGAACTTGTTTAGGTTTTGTTCGCTCTTTTTCCTTTCCTTTTGGATAAAATAAAAGTGCGGTGGCGACTCTTGCTTTATGAGTTAAGTTAATCAATAGCTTACACTCACGATTTTTGCCTCTACACCAACTAGGGTCAGTTATGGCTTAAGTTTAAGATGAAGGTTTGGTGAAAGTAGAAAGTTTTAAATTAAAACATTTATGAGAGTCAGATACGTTATCATTGGATATAACTTGTTGAATAGGGTAATGAGATTTACCTTAGTCATTATAATCATGCAAATGAGGAACACCTTTTAGTAAGGAACAATGATATTCCTAAAGATATAAGGGTGGTTGACTGATCCAGATGGATTTTATGATGGGGAAGGGGTGTGGTAGATAGTGTAGTATGATTTGCGTTTGGTGTTTTGGAAGGTTAGTACGGAAGGGTGACTATGTTAGAAGAAGAGAGATGTGGAGATGATGTGCGGGTGTGGTAGTCATATAATGAATAAGGGAGGTAGATTCGATGGGTTGGTTATGAATTGTAGGTAATATGGAATGAATGTAATCACTATGATAATCATAAGGAGGCTATTGTCTGGAAAAAGGGTGGGTGAAAGGGAATAAATGAGGGGATGCATGGTAGGGAAATATGTGTTCAAAGAAGGTAGAGTCTCTAGATACAAAAAAATTCTATTTTGTAAATCAAATAATATATAACCTTTTATCCCATATATTTATTGCTTAATATATGCATTTTCTACTAAGAGAATAAAACTTGATACGACCAAGTTTAGAAGAGACACCATAGACAAGACAACCAAAAACATTTAAATCAGAATAATCAAAAAGTTTATTATGCATGACAATCTTTGAGTGCCACTATACCATTGTCATCAAGCTTCCACTTATTTGACAAGATTTCCTTCAAGATTTGGCATATGAGGGGATCTAAGTTATAACTTTAATGAATGGTATGTTGGTGTGGAGATTTTTTAGTAGCTCAACAAACATCCTAAATTATTCCTCAATCTTCGCTTTTGGGAACCTTTGTAGGTATGGGATTGAGGGCTTATATGGAGGTTGAGCTACATATGGCTATTCTTTTGCTTCCTTTGCTATATCTTTCATAAGCGATGAATGTTCACTCTCCTTTTTAGGTGGTACAAACTCACTCTCATTATATTTTCCTTTACCAATCTTGTCAACAACCTTTATCACTCTTTTCGGGTGGTAGACATTTACTGTTGGGCTACTTGAGAAATTTGGGTTTCCATTATCTTGTTGTGAGTAGCCATGGTGTCAACTTTAGACGTGAGCTGCCTTAATACTTCATTAGTGTCAATATTTGAAGTCCTCATTTTTCTGAGTTTGGTTATTAATAATAAAATTTTCCATCAGCATCTCGAGGTTTGACTTTTGGGAAGCTTAGGAGCACCATTATGTCCTTAAATCTGGGTGGTGCGCCAGGCGGTGCTGAATCTGCAGCAAATTGAAGGTTATTCTTTTTGTACAAGAAGTTGGAATGGTTTCTCCAACCACGATTATAAGTATTAATGTACTGATTTCCCTAATGGGCATGATTCGTTTGGTCGGAAATGGGTTCTATTAGAACCATCAATTGACATGCAACACCAATATGATGAGCTATTATACAAATTTTTCAATTGGAAGTTACAGCGGCTGCAATAGCAGCAAGTGTGAGGCTTAAGTTATCTAACTTTTGGTATAAAGCGTCCACCTTTGCGGTCATGTGGTCGAGGGTGAAAACTCCGTACAGTCTGCCTTTTTAGGGGCTTTTTCTGCAAGATCTTGTTCATTTCGCCACTAATAGTGGTTTGAGGCCATGTCCTCGATAAGAGCATAAGCCTCATTGTAGGGATTATTCTTAAGGGCTTCTCCCATAACAGTTTCTAGAGTCATTCTCGTATTATAGAGAAGACCATTGTAGAATGTTGTAAATGTGCCTTAAAACCTTTGTTGATGAAGAGAAAGAAAACATATTTTAAAGATTGCATTTACCGTGAAAATCAGAAGTTGTAGAAAGTCGGACGAAAAGTAAAAAAAAAAAATAATAATTGGGTCGGTGAATAGTATCGCCCGTACGGTGAATAGTGATATCAGTAGTATGAATAGTGATGTCCGTACGGTGACTAGTGTTGTCCGTACGGTGAATAATGTTTTTTATTTTTCGGGATTTTTCGATTCGGTCCAAGGATCCATGTGATTTTGGGCTTTGTTTGTTGGGTATTTGCTATTATAAATATGTATCTCTTATATGTTTGGTGTGTGACAATCTTAGAGTTTACACCAACAAGGGAGAGCAAGGGTTTAAAGGCATAATATAGGGTTTCAGCTATTCACAAGGAAAACCTTAGAAAATCAAAGGTTTAGGGGAACCTTTGGAGTTGTTTAAGGTTATTGTGAAACACTGTTACACCTTGGGTTTGAGTGATTCATATATTGAGAGTTTGAGAGGTTAGGAAACACTTGGGTAGAAAATAGGGTTGTTCTTGGTAACCTGAAGGCGAAGGCTATTTTCTTATAACTCATCTGTAATCTCTTGTAACAACCTTCTAAGTATAGTGAATTGGAGAGCTGCTCTCTCCCCCAGAGTAGATCGTTTGATCGAACTGGGTAAACAAACCTTCTGTTTTTCCTTGCCGTATTCTGTTATATTATCTGTGTACGGATTATTATTGTTGAAGACCATTTATTTTGGTTGCTATTGTTATTTGCCTCACAAATTGATATTGAATTTTGTCGTAATTCATAACAAGATTCACAACAAGTGGTGCGGTGAGCGTGGAGCAAAGAGATATTGTTGACAAGTGAGCACCATGGTTAATAGATGGAAAATTGAGAAAATTTTCTGGTAACAATGACTCCGGGTTATGGAAATTAAGATGCAAGAATTTTAATTCAAGAGAAGTGTATCAATGCTTTGAAGAGCGAAACATTGATGCCTGCAGGGCTTACACAGGTACAGAAGACCGAAATGGTGGATAAGGCCAGAAGTGCCATTATCTTGTGCCTTGAGGATAAAGTTCTAAGAGAAGTCTCCAGGGAGCAAACAGCGGTTGCTATGTGGGCAAAACTTGAATCATTGTATATGAAAAAGTCTTTAGCTCACAGGTTGTATCTGAAACAACAACTCTATTCATTCCGAATGGTGGAGAACAAATCCACATTTGAGCAGCTCATAGAATTTCACAAAACTATTGATGATCTTGAGAATATTGAAGTGAAGATTGATGATGAGGACAAGGCTTTTCTCCTGTTGAGTTCATTACCCATATCCTTTGAGCACTTTAAGGATGCCCTTCTTTATGGTAAAGAAGGTACTATTACTTTGGATGAAGTCCAGACGACGGTGAAATCCAAAGAATTTTCAAAGTCGAAAGATTTAAAGATTGAAGATAGTGGTGAAGGCTTAAATGTGTCAAGAGGAGGAGGTGAGCGTAAAGGGATCTTCAAATCAAAGAGGTCTGACAAGTCAAAGGTAAAATGTTTTAATTGTCAGAAAATCGGTCACTTTAAAAGGGATTGTCTTGAAAGAAAGGTTAGTGAAGATTATGTTCAAGCTGTAGTTGCATTGGGTGAGGAAAGTTATGAGGATGCCGAAGCGCTAGTAGTATCGAGTTTGGAAACTGAAGATAGTTAGGTCATTGACTCAGGTTGCTCTTATCACATGTGTCCAAGAATATAATACTTTGAAACTTTGAAGATGGTGCAAGGTGGAGTAGTTCACCTTGGTAATAATAAGGCATGCAAGGTTCATGGTATTGGTACGGTCAAATTTAAAATGTTTAATGATCGTGAACTTCTTATTCACAATGTGAGGTATGTTCCAGAACTCAAGCAAAATTTGTTATCTATAAGTATGTTTGATGATCTAGGCTATTGTACTAGAGTTGAACATGGACATGGAGAGTTGAAGATTTCGCGCGATGGATTGATTATTGCTAAAAGGTCTAAAATATGTGGTCTATATATTTTAGAAGGTTCAAATGTTATTATTCATTCATCGTTAACTAGTGGAGGCTTTCATGACAAGGAAGAGCTATGAGATTTGAGTTTAAGGCGTTATGAATGCCTTAAGAAAGTTTCAGAGGAGTACAATGAATTTTGTAGAAATCAAGGGATAAAAATGCATGTTACCGCTGATTTGTTATTAAGTTTTTGGGGAAGAGTTGAGATTAAAACAACTTACTTGGTTGGTAGAGAATTTCTTCATAAGAAGAATAGTGAAAACCAAGGGAGAAACTATAACGGAGAAAAATCAGTTTGAGGTGGAGTTTCCTACTATGGATGCTAGCAGTAGTGAGGGAACGGTTACAGAGATCTCTGATTATCATTTGACTCATGATAAGGTAAGGAGGGTTATTGTAACATCTCAAAGGGACGGTTATGCTAGCCTTGGATATTATGTTTTTAATGTGGCTGAAGGACTATAAAATAAAAGAAGAAAAACCTTCAGGGAGGCATTTGAAAACAGGTGGAGTCAAGGGTGGTTGAAAAATCATACTTGTAGGCTTGTTAAATTACCTAGGAAGAAAAAGGTAATTGGGAACAAGTGGATTCAAGTTGCAAGATCAAGATTCAAGGGTTGCTTGAATTTGATCAAAGTTATTGATTAAAGTTTCAACTTGGTAGAGAGAAGCAATGTTGTTGATTGTTAAATTGGTATCAACACGGTTTAAAGTCAAGGTGGAGATTATTGTAAATGTGCCTTAAAACCTCTGTTGATGAAGAGAAAGAAAACATATTTTTCAGATTGCATTTACCGTGAAAATCAGAAGTTTTAGAAAGTCGGACGAAAAGTCGAAAAAATAATAATTCGGTCGGTGAATAGTGTCGTTCGTATGGTGAATAGTACTATCTGTGCGGACGAATAGTGACGTCCGTACGGTGAATAGTGTTGTCCGTACAGTAAATAGTGTTTTCGAGTTTTCGGGTTTTTTCGATTCGGCCCATAGATCCATGTGATTTTGGGATTTGTTTGTTGGGTATTTGCTATTATAAATATATATCTCTTATATGTTTGGTGTATGACAATCTTAGAGTTTACACCAACAAGGGAGAACAAAGGTTTAAATAGTATAGGGTTTCAGCTATTCACAAGAAAAACCTTAGAAAAGCAAAGGTTTAGGGAAACCTTTGGAGTTGTTTAAGGTTATTGTGAAACATTGTTAATCTGAAGTTTAGGGAAACCTTTGAGTGATTCATATATTGAGAGTTGGAGAGGTTGAGAAACACTTGGGTAGAAAATAGGGTTGTTCTTGGAAATCTGAAGGCGAAGGCTATTTTCTTGTAACTCATCTGTAATCTCTTGTAACAACTTTCTGAGTATAGTGAATTGGAGAGCTGCTCTCTCCCCCAGTGTAGATAATTTGATTGAATTGGGTAAACAAACCTTCTATTTTTCCTTGCCTTATTCTGTTATATTATCTGTGTACAGATTAATATTGCTGAAGACCATTTATTTTGGTTGCTATTGTTCTTTGCCTGAAAAATTGATATTGAATTTTGTAATTCACAACAAGATTCAAAACATAGAAGGTATGGACTACATGCCACTTTTTGAGTCTGTGCTATGGGAATTTTTGCATCATCTCATTGAATCGCTCTCATGCTTCAAAAAGTGATTCTTTATCTATCTGTCTAAAGAAAGCGATTTGGTTCCTAAGGTGCGCTATTTTATTTGGTGGGAAGTATCTGGCAAGGAATGACAGAATACCGATATTGAACAACGGTGTCAAAAACTTGATCAACCTCAAGTATACGGCTGTACCGAAGTAATAAAAAGATTTACCCTCTTTAGAGACCGATTATCAAGTACATCGTTTCTATGTGTATCTAAAGTTCATGAAAACTAATTTGTTTGCGTGAAAATATAAGATATTTGACTTTATTAATATTAAAAACAAAATTCAAAGACTATGATTCTTTTTCCCCAACCTCACTCATACTAATTTCCATATCGATCGTAACAAAAAAAAATTATTTTTGCAGAAAATACTAAAACTAATAGCGGTACCCACGTTTGTTGGCAAGTCACCAGACCTTAAACCTGCAAAGCATCTACTTTCGCATCATGAATTGCAAATTAAAAAATCTTTTATAAAGTAAAAGCACACTCTCAATCAATTCTGAAATGCTTTTTCAATCTCAAAATCAATCGCTCGAATTTCTAAATCGGATACCGTTTAAGCCCTTTCGACGTTTAAATGGTATATATGTGCCCCTAATTTCGTAGCAAACATCTTTCCTTTTAAAAATATAAATTACAAAACAAAATGTTATTCTTGTTATGGCTGGTACTTATGTAACTCGCATGAGGTCTGTCGATACGACAATCCTCATGTCTAAAAGCCTAAACGAAATCTTCTTAGACATTGTTAATGAAAAGACAACATCAACATACAAAACATTCAATATAAAATATGTAAAATAAGAACCTGGAATGTGACAAATAACTTCGATATTAATAATTATTTGAAGGAAGACTTTTGATCCAACAATACAACAACAAAAATAAAATGCAGCAGAGAAAATGATAGTAGGTGAAATAAAAGAAGAACTTCAAACTTGCATACACGTGAATAGAAATTTAGAGTAAATATTTGGCACAATATAGCTTGGATCCCCGTTATATTTGCGTTTGCTTGGAAAATTTGCAAACAAATTGGCACGCCCAGTGGGATCTTGTGCTATTAACATTCAAAAACCTTTATTTTACACTTTACTCATACGAAATTTTCTTCGTTTTTGTTGCATGAGACTAAGAAGTGGTAAGATAGCCATAAATAACGAAGAAAGACCCAAAAGGAGATGAGTACGCAGAATGGCGAATCCAAATCTGCCTAACAATCAGAATCCTACGAATAATGAAGTACCACCCCCTAATCCTTCGACTGGGGGCAATACGGCCTCAATATCAGTATCAGAGGCTATTCCATCAACAGCGGGTTTGACACATGCGCATTCAATTCCCCAGAGTGTGTCTAGTTTTTCAACTATGGGACCCCAAATGCCTCAAATGACTCCTCCCTCTTCAGGGAGTATGTACAGACCCTTTATATCTAGTTTTTCGATGCCTTTAAATCGAGAACAACCATATAGAATGCCAACTTCAGTAATGACAAGTTTACAAAATGCGCCATCAGCATTTACGGATCCAACAATGAACATAACTTCGCCTTTGAAAGGGTCCGGTTCTGGTGTGAACCATATGGGTAGAATTAGCCAGCCTTTAGGAACAGGATATCAAACTTATATACCGAACATTACCAATAATTCTGCACAAGCGATTAGGCAACAAATGAATGAGAGTAACCATGATATGGTCTAGATGTTAGCCCAACTGATGGGGGTTATATTTAACCCTTTCATCCAAAACACGACGCAAACAAATCAACAATTGGCAACACAGATGACGCACATTGCTGATTTTTCTTTGGTGTCCCCCAACCTCCCCTAAGGGAATAGGTAGTTCAGAACCCAAGGGTAGCCGTCGAAGAAGAACTTACCATAAACCAAAGGCAACCAAACATCCCTTAGGCGGAAGTTTTGAACCAAGGAGTGGCAGTCGAACCACCTGGGGTCGAAATCCCTTAAAATTCTAGTACAGATGTGTGATGTCAAGTGCAATGTCATAACATCGCAATCTGCTGTATGAACAAGGCAATAATAGAAATAGTAAATCAACACACGGATTGTTCACCCAGTTCGGTTCAACAACCTACATCTGGGGGCATACTAAGCCAGGAAGGAAGTCCACTATTAGTAGTATCAAATTACAGACTCAACAGACCAGTTGACAATCTACCTAATTCAATCACTACCCAATGACCCTTCTATCTAAGTCCTCCCTAGATAAGAGACTCCATCTCACTCCTAATCATCGCAATGATGTCTAGCAGTCAACTTCACCGTCACTGCATCAACAGCTTGATTACAAACACGGAAACTAGAAGTCACACTTCCATGACACACATTGGAGTTGCTTCCATGCTTCCTCCAAGAACAATACAATACTCATTACCTACAGGTTTCTGAGTAATACCACAGTGACCACCTCACAACCCGAGTGGTTCACTTAGACTAAGCCCTAATGATCTACATCTTGGACCCGTACCATATTCTAGGTTACAAACATTCTATTTATAATATAATCCCAACTGGATTTGGGCCTTCAAATCTTCTTAACAAATCTGCAATAGATCCTGCTCCTAAATAGATCTTCAATCAAATCTTTAATTAAACCTTCAATAATTAACTCTAAATATTCTCCATATCTTTATGCTTTAAATTCGCAACAAACTAATCTGCAATAGAATATATCTCCCATGATATTCGCCTGCAATCTCTGATTTTCTTCAGCAGAATATCTCATTAAACCAAAACCATGTGCAGCCCTAAAAACATCACAGCCTGATGTTTTAATGTTCTGGTATAGTGATGTTAAGACATCGCATGTAACATCACTCTTCAGCACTTTAACTCTTCAACAATGTTCACAAACCAGAATGTTAGCCAAACATATCAATAATGGTAGAAGCTCATGTTGCAACATCAACCATGATATCAACATTGTTTTAACAAAATTTCAGCCAATTACAAGAACTTACAATCTCGCCCTTTGGCTAATTTTGGCTAAAACACATGTATAAACATTACAACTCAAAATACAGCAGCAATATCAACCCTAAATACAGCAGCAATTTAAACCCTATACTACTGTTAGAAGTCATCTGATGAACATTCAGTAGTTACTGTGTACTGCATCCATGGAGAAACATCTTCTTGGATAATGATGTTAGGACATCATGTTGGACATAACATCACC
Source organism: Lathyrus tuberosus (assembly GCA_022829125.1). Lineage (NCBI taxonomy): Eukaryota > Viridiplantae > Streptophyta > Magnoliopsida > Fabales > Fabaceae > Lathyrus > Lathyrus tuberosus. The sequence continues at coordinate 11,466,444 of JALAZF010000101.1, read as the reverse complement.
ATATAACAGCAACTCCAGGCAGCACATCAGGACCTAAGAACAAGACAGTTCTGAAGTATTGGTGCACATGAGGAAGAAGATGTCTGACACTCCCCCTCAACACAACACATTTCTTTTTCCTTCGAGGGCAGACCCAGAACAATTGTAGAAGACTCCTCCAGAAAAGAAATGTTTGTCTAGACATCAAAGACCAATGGTGGCATAAGATAATTCTGCACACCTTCGTTGATCAGACACTGGGTTTAATCTGTGGCATAAGATGAAACTTAAGAAATGCCATTCTGCCACCCCAGGTAACACAGAACACAAGTCACAACTGTGTTCATAACTCAGGACACAAGTCACAAAGACTCAACACCAACTTGAGGATAGGACATCCTTCTGCAACAGCTGGAACTGCAGACTCCAGACATAACATCTGCACAAACCAATTAGCCAAACCATTTCCTTTCTCCCCCTTTTTAGCCACAAATTGGCAAAGGAAGCCCTCACAGAACCAGACCCAAGAAGTGCACACCCAAACACGAATAAACGCCATAAGACTTATGAGACAAGAACACTCACTGGCTGAAGGAGAACAGAATAACCCCTATAAATAGCTGACCAGTAACTTTGGAATTAACGAGCCTTGAATATTTCTTGGTCAAAGAAACGCTATTTTAGGTATCAAAAACTGCATTCAAATTCAATGCCTACCTTCCAAAACTTCCTTGACTGCCTTAAATGTTTCTCAACTGAATCTTACCATAAATTAGGCCAATAACGCTCCATGCATAGGCAGAGACACGTGTTTCGCCTTATCCTTGCACTACCGACCAGAAAAATTCCTTGTCTGGCTCAAGAGAAGCATGTCCTGTATCATGTTCTGACATCTTACCAAAACAGTTTGTCTGCTTGCTCATAAAATTATCAACCCAAGACTCCACATAAACTTATACAAACACATCTTCTTCTCTAATGGATACTGAGACGACTTCTCACAATCCCTTCTAGATTCCTTCAAAACAGCAGAGAAAAATAAAGTCACCCAGATACACCAATTTCGCTTTTCAGACCTCTCCTGCATAAGCACTATCTTCACACAACTATGATATGTCCCATCAAGATGTTTGTCATCACACTGAACAAACTTGAACAGCCCACAGGCTACTTGCAGCAATAGGCTCATAGACAACAACCTTAACAGTCAATGCTCTTTATGTTATCACAAAGATATTGCCATAATCTGGTATATGTTGAGCAAGACCTCACCATGTTGATTTTGGATACATGGTCTGCCAATTCCACTGAACAAAAGCCCACTTGATTTGAAGTTTCTCACAAATTCCATAACAAATGTCTTTAGATTACTTGCAACACAAGATAAGGACTGTCACCACCTTTTACTTGTATTAGAAGGAACCTCCTTATCTTCAGCCATTCTGATCAGATTGCACCACTGGCAACAACCTTCTGTCCTTACATTCATAACACCCTAATTGAGTCTTCAACATGAGAGTAGTAATGTATTACCAAAACTACTTACCATCAAGATCAGAATCTGCCCATTCTAATCCACATTATGTCAAAACTGCCACTTCAGACAATAATGCTGCTTCTTCCAACTCTACGATGTTGCAACAGTATGTAGGACATCAACATAAGACAAAGGAACACACCACTTGCTCACAACCAGCACCAGCAGCTGTCCCGAAAGAAAACTAAAGGGAATCACATCAGACAACTAGACAGGACATAGTCTCATCCTTTTAGTTACAAAAAGACAACCTCTACCAAGGCACCAAACACGAAGTTCTGACATCTAATGTGACATAGTTAAAAACAGATTCCCAAGAAAACAAGTTTCCAACCTAAAGACCACTTTGACTGGTCAGGCGATATAAACAAGGACTCTTATGCAGTATAAAAACCAAGCCTCCTCGCTCCTAACTGCACATCACAGATAGAACCATGAGTCAATCTAACAAGGATGCAAAAAGGAGTCACATGCAAGACGTCAGGAAGCCAGATCCACAGAGGTTGAAGGACCAAACATTGTCCACAACTGGTACAACTTCAGGAGCAAAGAGAACAAGAAAGACATCAGAGACAAGGATGAAGACCATCAAGAAAAACCAAGTGCAACTTCAAGCTTCTGATGATGAATGGGATGAGGATTGGAAAACTTTTCTTGATTCGGGGGGTTGGGATAATCTTTAGACTCTTTGTTTGTTGTTTTTACTAATCTTGTAAGCTTTCAAAAATGCAATAAATTTCTGTTTTAATTCTATCCTATTTATACTAAACAAATGCAATAAGGATCACAACTGCACTAGACACTTAATCCTCATGTATGCAACTTCCTAATTTGCTTCAAAATAAGTGCCAACACCAAAAGCTGCAGTAATATCAATCTCCCCCTTAACATCACACGTCCAGCTGCATAAAATTGTAACACTCTCCCCCTATCAAGGATAATATGTGCTTCTTTGTACCTTGAAGAACGGAAAACATAAGACGCATCTTCATGTCTTCAAGAGCTCACTCTTTGTTCAACTCACAAGTTGAACACAATCATCACTTGTACCAATACTCACATGATCCCAAGCTGATCAACTTTTCTCTATCTAAGACCACCAGTACTCCTTTGCAAGAAGAATACCTTAAATGAATGGAGAACATGAGACTCATCTTCATGTCTTCAAGAGCGTACTCTCTGTTCAACACACCTGCTGAATACATTCACCTACTGCTTGACCCTTACATTAGTACATAAATCAGGTAGAGGCTTGTGATCTCAGGAGACAAACACCATAACAATCTGAACAGAATGTTCTGTCAACAGATGTTAAGACATCAGTCTAGACATCATGAACATATTCCAGCTGCACTAAGAAAAACACCACATTCCAAAACCGAATCTCCAGACTTCCCCCTTTAAGCCTCGGGACCAGAAACAGCCATCATAACCCATCACATCACAGAAGATCACAAGAATAGTATTCTTTCATCCAAATCTCCAAAGGCAATCATTCCCTCCCATATGATAATTTGGAATACTCCTGATCAGTTAATGAGTATCTTTACCTTCATGTCCAAGATGTCTGCTAGAGATAATACTTCTTGAATCTCAGGATCTCCACTCCACCCAGATGCCTCCTCTTCCAGATCAGGAGTAGGTTCCAAACTCATGTGATCAAACCACATTAGTTCAGCACCCAGAGCATTTGCAATGCCATTCCTTCAGACAACAGAATTCAGCACAATTCTGACGTGATGTTCGAACACAAGATAGGACATCATTCCAATGAACACATCAAGAGATCAAAGACTAGAGATTAACCCTTTTAGGAATAGATGCAAAGGTAAATTACTTCTCTTCCTTACAACTTCACTTATTAATGCCTTTATAAGTGGACTTGAACAATAATCTTCAAGTATCGTTGACAAGGTAAGTTGAAGCAGTCTTGCATATATCCCATCGCCAAAGTATATACATTTAGAGAAGAACAACCTTCTCAATTGCAATCTCAGGAGTTTTCAGATAGATACGCAGCTGATCAAAACACAAACTCTTCAACACCTTCAGGCACTACTCAATAAACCTTGTAAACTGCCACCAATGCTCTACCATGGACAGTCCAACCTTCACTCCAAGGGATCATCCAAACAACTCTCTTTCTTGCTCATGAACCAGAAAGAATCTTCCCAAGATCTCATCCAGAAACAGATAGGATGCCTGCTCTGATACCAATTGAAATTCTGGTACAGATGTGTGATGTCAAGTGCAATGTCACAACATCGCAATCTGCTGTATGAACAAAGCAATAATAGAAACAGTAAATCAACACACGGATTGTTCACCCAGTTCGGTTCAACAACCTACATCTGGGGGCATACCAAGCCAGGAAGGAAGTCCACTATTAGTAGTATCAAATTACAGACTCAACAGACCAGTTGACAATCTACCTAATTCAATCACTACCCAATGACCCTTCTGTTGTACCCCAAAATTTGTCCGCCCTATTTTCTAACATTTAAATTATTTTTTGTTTTTAACTTTGATTTTATAAGTTTTTGGTTCGATTTTTACTAACATTTAAACAGTAAGTTTTACTCAAAAAATAGGTAACAGTTTACTTTAAATTGTTTAAATAACAAATAGTTGTTTGGCCTTCATATGCTTTCAAGTGCATTTCTGTTTCGAATAAATGAATTGGCACAATTGGAAAGGAGATAAGGCTTGCAAGTATGAGGTCGCGGGTTCGAATCTCACATGTTACATTTTGAATTTGTTTCTGTTATTTGTTACTAACTTTCTTTCCATTTTAAATTATTTTCAAAAAAATCACAAAAGTTGAATTTTTTTAATATTTGTTTTTAATTTTCGTTTTTTATTTTAAGGCATTTTTGAAAAATAGTTATTTATTTGATTTTATGCACTTTTTTACCAAAAAGGAGTGCAAAAATCATAATAGATACAAAAAAAAATATTTTCTTTTTGTGTACTCATAAAAATCAGATACTATTTGATTTTTATTCAGATATTATTTGATCAATAGGATTATTACTGTTTTTAATTTAATTTAATTTTAATCATTTTTATTGTTTAATTTTTATTTAGTATTATTTAATTTGGGCCTAAAATGATCCATTAAGGACTTTTTTGGATTTTAGAAAATAGTTAACCCTAATTTGTTTCATTGTATATATATATGTGCGTACGGAGTGGAGGAAGAAAAAAAAACCTAAGAGAAACACGCGGCCGGAATTGTCAAATAGTAAGTAACGTAGCAATCTTTTTTCATTCCGATCCTCACTGATTTTTCCATCGGCATACCATCACCTAAACTCATTCATATTACTGACAAGTATATATAAACTAGTTTGCTATTGATACAATATAATTTTGCATTGATACATTCTAGTATTGCATAACACATTCCTATAATTCGGTTTTGATTTGAAATATATTATTCAAAATTTGGTTATGCTAACTTTTTTTCATAATATATAATAATTTTTTTTATAATCCTATTGTTAATACATATTGCTTTCTACTATATAGTTTTATTTGTTCATCTTTTTATTTTTTTTTATTTTATTATTTATTTATTATGTTATTATTTTTAGATTGAACCGTGTCGATACGCTATTTGCATATTGATGTGTATAATGCGTGACATTTGTATTGGTTCGATCTGGTTGCGATGATCCAATTTCCGCGGTAGCAACTCTATTGTTTTTTTTACACCTTTTAAAAGTCCTTTCGCTTTTCTATTTTTATAAATTCAGATCCGCAGAATTTGGATCCGGTTGCGATGATCGCGCTTTCGCGTTAGCAACTTTGTTGGTTTTTTATCAAATCTTAAAAATTCTTTTACTTTATTTTTCTTTTTATTTAGATCGGTACAATTCGGATCCGGTTGCGATGATCGCATTTCGCGTTAGCAACATTATTGAGTTTTTATTACATTTAAAATTCCTTTTTATTTGTACATCTTTTTTTTTTAAATTCATATCTGCCCGATTTGGATCCGGTTGCGATGATCGCGCTTTCGCGTTAGCAACTTTGTTGGTTTTTATCAAATCTTAAAAATTCTTTTACTTTATTTTTCTTTTTATTTAGATCGGTACAATTCGGATCCGGTTGCGATGATCGCATTTCGCGTTAGCAACATTATTGAATTTTTATTACATTTAAAATTCCTTTTTATTTGTGCTTCTTTTCTTTTTTTGTAAATTCATATCTGCCCGATTTGGATCCGGTTGCGATGACCGCGCTTTCGCGTTAGCAACTTTGTTGGTTTTTATCAAATCTTAAAAATTCTTTTACTTTATTTTTCTTTTTATTTAGATCAGTACAATTCGGATCCATGATTGCGATGATCGCATTTGTGCGTTATCAACATTATTGTTTAAGACGTTTAAAATTTTAATTTTTCTATGCATTTTTATTTTATAATTTTAGATCCGCCTCGTCTCTCCGTTTTTTAACTAATAAGGGTTTGTATCAAGTTTTTTCTCTGACATTTTTTTTCTTTTCACTTATTTATTTATTTGCTATTTAAATTCCTAGAAAAATTGTATAGGTCGCATGGCTTTTCTTTTTGTAATAGCCGTAGTTTTATTTCTCGCAAGGTTTGTTATACTTATGTATCTCTCCCAAAGCCTTGTAATAGCGTAGGGATTTTACTTTCCGCACTTTACTTTCCGCACTTTACATTCCGCTATTTTATTTTACAACTGTGTAGTAATTAAGGTTTGTATGGCAAAACTAAAAAACAATCTAGAAAACCCTAATTCAAGATAAATAATTGAAACTAATCCACTCAATCACACTTGCACCTCTAGGGTAGCCTCTCTCAGTTGTCTTACGAAATAATGGTCATGTCCCTCGAACGTAGGGATACTTTAGCAAAAGACGCTTACGAATAATATCATCATAGTCTCTTCGATATAAAGATCATAGTCCCTCGATGACCCTTCGGGTTGCCTACGAAAAGATGATCTTGTCCCTCGATGACCCTACGGAAAAATGATGATAGTCCCTTCAAATTGCTAAGGTATCCTCACATGTTGCCTCCTATGACCATTCGATGACCCTTCGCTGTCCCTTCACATCCAATAGATAGGACTACCTACCCACTAATGGTATGGATAGTACTATCTCTCAAGGAAAATGATAAGTACAAGAAAGACCTTATAAATTAAGGGTAAGTAACTTTTAAATGCTTGCTCACAACTCAAAAAAAAAAACAAATACTTTTCATACCTCACACTTTCAAAGATATTTTCAAAAACAAACACTTTGTATACATTCTTACACGAATTATTACAAAGTCAACTTTTAAAAAATATTTTCTAAACACACCACATTTCAAAAAAAAGCAAGTTAAAGTGAGCAAGCAATTAAGAGCCCGTAGATAACTACGGATGAAAAGGGGTGCTAACACCTTCCTTTTTCATAACTTACCCCTCGAACTCAAAATCTTTTCAAAAAGGTCTTTCCTGTTCTTTTCACCTTTCCTAAATAAATTGGATAAAAGAAAAGTCGATGGCGACTCTTGCTAACCGCAACATGTTTTGCAAAAACAAAATTAAAAAGTCAGTTCTCCACCATATTACAGAACTGGCGACTCCATTATTTTTTGTAACATTTTCTTTTGAGGGTTTGTAGTAACCTCTTTTTGACTTTGTTATCCCTAACTTTTGCCTGAACTGTTTATTTTGAGATCACAGTCAGCGGGATGTCTTAATTTTTACTAAGTCTCCTTCATAGGTTTTGACTTAGCGGGCTTTTCTTTTGATAGATATTGACTGCCTGACTTAATGATTACAGGGAACCATCACTAATTGTGTACAAAAGATCAACTGGCATAATTGAGTTAACTGAGGAACTACCCTGCCCCAGGTTATGATTAAGGGTTTTAATTTGCATGAGAAGGAAAACTCCTACTTCTTAGGCTCAAAGGGGTTGACTAGGGATTAACTTCCTTATAACTCCACTGTTTAGGATTTGAAACAATGCCTGTACATCGTCAGCACGGTCTGTTCAAAAGCATACCGTATGAAATTATGGTACCGTTTTCGTCATCCTCCCTCTAAAGGCTTACAGCTTTAACGAGAGTTAAATATCACAAAAGAGAAGTAAGAAGCATAGTTTAAATATAGTGAAACGAATGGATAAATTTAAGACGAACACACGCAATGCAGTAATGTGAAAAAACCAAAGTTTGACATAATAGTAAGTACTTAAGCCAACAAAAGAAATTACAAATGAAAATTTAAATGATTTCAAAGCTTCCCTTCCTGAACCTGTCACTTCAGACGATGTGTCTTGCAGCTTCGATATTAGATGGGCGATAGAAGAACTCAACCTGACCATCTGGTGTGAACTCGAGGACTCCTTCGTCAATCAGGTCTTGGATCCTATGTTTCAATGGACCACAATCTTCTGTATCACGACCAGGACTATTTGAATGATAAGCACATCTTACGTTAGGTTTGTAACCAGGAGCAGGGTTGGCTGGAGCTGAGTATGAAGGCAACAGAGTTATCAAGTTTTGATTAAGCAATTGTTGCAAAGCCTGAGACAGCGGTATGAAGGCCACTTAAGTGCCCAAAAATTTGCACTCACGGGTGCACAAAGTAGCGCTTGTTGGTTGATTGTATTGCTTGAATGGGCTTAAAGATGCCATTCAGAAAGATGACAGGATGAAGATGGTCTTATAGATGTCATCCAAAGTAACTGCTGATAGGAGTATCAGAATGAGTCTAGGTTTGACTGTATCTGAGGAATATACTAGAATGAGTCTGTGTCCAACTGTATCTAGCAGACGTGCTGGGGAGTGCCAGAATGATTCTTATGCCTTGATTGTATCTGTATGATGTTCTAGAATGAGTCTACGTCTTGACTGTATCTATAAGGAGATCAGAATGAGTCTTTGCCTAACTGTATCTGAGTGCCGTATTAGAATGAGTCTACATCTGACTGTATCTGAAAAATTAGTATTAGAATGAGTCTTCGACCGACTGTATCTAAAAGATGTACTGGAATAAGTATCAGAATGAATCTGTGTACGATGGAGAACTGACTTTTTAATTTTGTTTTCGCAAAACATGTTGCGGTTAGCAAGAGTCGCCACCGACTTTTCTTTTATCCAATTTATTTAGGAAAGGTGAAAAGAACAGGAAATACCTTTTTGAAAAGATTTTGAGTTCGGGGGGTAAGTTATGAAAAGGGAAGGTGTTAGCACCCCTTTTCATCCGTAGTTATCTACGGGCTCTTAATTGCTTGCTCACTTTAACTTGCTTTTTTTTGAAATGTGGTGTATGTTTAGAAAATATTTTGTAAAAGTTGACTTTGTAATAATTCGTGTAAGAATGTATACAAAGTGTTTGTTTTTGAAAATATCTTTGAAAGTGTGAGGTGTGAAAAGTATTTGTTTTTTTTTTTAGTTGTGAGCAAGCATTTAAACGTTACTTATCCTTAATTTATAAGGTCTTTCTTGTACTTATCATTTTCCTTGAGAGATAGTACTATCCATACCATTAGTGGGTAGGTAGTCCTATCTATTGGATGTGAAGGGACAGCGAAGGGTCATCGAATGGTCATAGGAGGCAACATGTGAGGATACCTTAGCAATTCGAAGGGACTATCATCATTTTTCGGTAGGGTCATCGAGGGACAAGATCATCTTTTCGTAGGCAACTCGAAGGGTCGTCGAGGGACCATGATCTTTATATCGAAGGGACTATGATGATATTATTCGTAAGTGTCTTTTGCTAAAGTATCCCTACGTTCGAGGGACATGACCATTATTTTGTAAGGCAACTGAGAGAGGCTACCCTAGAGGTGCATGTGTGATTGAGTGGATTAGTTTCAATTATTTATCTTGAATTAGGGTTTTCTAGATTGTTTTTTAGTTTTGCCATACAAACCTTAATTACTACACAGTTGTAAAATAAAATAGCGGAATGTAAAGTGCGGAAAGTAAAATCCCTACGCTATTACAAGGCTTTGGGAGAGATACATAAGTATAACAAACCTTGCGGTAAAATAAAACTACGGCTATTACAAAAAGAAAAGCCATGCGACCTATACAATTTTTCTAGGAATTTAAATAGCAATTAAATAAATAAGTGAAAAGAAAAAAAATGTCAGAGAAAAAACTTGATACGAACCGTTATTAGTTAAAAAACAGAGAGAGGAGGCGGATCTAAAATTATAAAATAAAAATGCATAGAAAAATTAAAATTTTAAACGTCTTAAACAATACTGTTGCTAACGCACAAATGCGATCATCGCAATCATGGATCTGAATTGTACTGATCTAAATAAAAAGAAAAATAAAGTAAAAGAATTTTTAAGATTTGATAAAAACCAACAAAGTTGTTAACGCGAAAGCGCGATCATCGCAACCGGATCCAAATCGGGCAGATATGAATTTACAAAAAAAGAAAAGAAGCACAAATAAAAAGGAATTTTAAATGTAATAAAAATTCAATAATGTTGCTAACGCGAAATGCGATCATCGCAACCGGATCCGAATTGTACCGATCTAAATAAAAAGAAAAATAAAGTAAAAGAATTTTTAAGATTTGATAAAAACCAACAAAGTTGCTAACGCGAAAGCGCGATCATCGCAACCGGATCCAAATCGGGCAGATATGAATTTAAAAAAAAAGATGCACAAATAAAAAGGAATTTTAAATGTAATAAAAACTCAATAATGTTGCTAACGCGAAATGCGATCATCGCAACCGGATCCGAATTGTACCGATCTAAATAAAAAGAAAAATAAAGTAAAAGAATTTTTAAGATTTGATAAAAAACCAACAAAGTTGCTAACGCGAAAGCGCGATCATCGCAACCGGATCCAAATTCTGCGGATCTGAATTTATAAAAATAGAAAAACGAAAGGACTTTTAAAAGGTGTAAAAAAAAACAATAGAGTTGCTACCGCGGAAATTGGATCATCGCAACCAGATCGAACCAATACAAATGTCACGCATTATGCACATCAATATGCAAATAGCGTATCGACACGGTTCAATCTAAAAATAATAATATAATAAATAAATAATAAAATAAAAAAAATAAAAAGATGAACAAATAAAACTATATATTAGAAAGCAATATGTATTAACAATAGGATTATAAAAAAAATTATTATATATTATGAAAAAACGTTAGCATAACCAAATTTTGAATAATTTATTTCAAATCAAAACCGAATTATAGGAATGTGTTATGCAATACTAGAATGTATCAATGCAAAATTATATTGTATCAATAGCAAACTAGTTTATATATACTTGTCAGTAATATGAATGAGTTTACGTGATGGTATGCCGATGAAAAAATCAGTGAGGATCGGAATGAGAAAAGATTGCTACGTTACTTACTATTTGACAATTCCGGCCGCGTGTTTCTCTTAGTTTTTTTTTTCTTCCTCCACTCCGTACACACATATATATATATATACAATGAAACAAATTAGGGTTAACTATTTTCTAAAATCCAAAAAAGTCCTTAATGGATCATTTTAGGCCCAAATTAAATAATACTAAATAAAAATTAAACAATAAAAATGATTAAAATTAAATTAAATTAAAAACAGTAATAATCCTATTGATCAAATAATATCTGAATAAAAATCAAATAGTATCTGATTTTTATGAGTACACAAAAAGAAAATATTTTTTTTTGTATCTATTATGATTTTTGCACTCCTTTTTGGTAAAAAGTGCATAAAATCAAATAAATAACTATTTTTCAAAAATGCCTTAAAATAAAAAAACGAAAATTAAAAACAAATATTAAAAAAATACAACTTTTGTGATTTTTTTGAAAATAATTTAAAATGGAAAGAAAGTTAGTAACAAATAACAGAAACAAATTCAAAATGTAACATGTGAGATTCGAACCCGCGACCTCATACTTGCAAGCCTTATCTCCTTTCCAATTGTGCCAATTCATTTATTCGAAGCAGAAATGCACTTGAAAGCATATGAAGGTCAAACAACTATTTGTTATTTAAACAATTTAAAGTAAAATGTTATCTATTTTTTGAGTAAAACTTACTGTTTAAATGTTAGTAAAAATCGAACCAAAAACTTATAAAATCAAAGTTAAAAACAAAAAATAATTTAAATGTTAGAAAATAGAGCAGACAAATTTTGGGGTACAACAACTGCCCCTGTTCAATCTTCTTAAACCTGAAGAGTTAGATTGGCATGTCTGCCATTCGTGATCTGAAGGTGGAAGAGGATTGAACACTTAAGTGCCCAAAAATTTGCACTCACGGGTGCACGAAGTAGCGCTTGTTGGTTGATTGTATTACTTGAATGGGCTTAAAGATGCCATTCGGAAAGATGACAGGATGAAGATGGTCTTATAGATGTCATCCAAAGTAACTGCTGATAGGAGTATCAGAATGAGTCTAGGTTTGACTGTATCTGAGGAATATACTAGAATGAGTCTGTGTCCAACTGTATCTAGCAGATGTGCTGGGGAGTGCCAGAATGATTCTTATGCCTTGATTGTATCTGTATGATGTTCTAGAATGAGTCTACGTCTTGACTGTATCTATAAGGAGATCAGAATGAGTCTTTGCCTAACTGTATCTGAGTGCCGTATTAGAATGAGTCTACGTCTGACTGTATCTGAAAAATTAGTATTAGAATGAGTCTTCGACCGACTGTATCTAAAAGATGTACTGGAATAAGTATCAGCATGAATCTGTGTCTTGATTGTATCTGAACTGTGTCTAGAATATGTACTGGAATGAGTATCAGAATGAATCTGTGTCTTGATTGTATCTGAACTGTGTCTAGAATATGTACTGGAATGAGTATCAGAATGAATCTGTGTCTTGATTATATCTGAAAGATGATAAACTGTTGACAATATTTGTCCGTTTGAGAACTAACCTAAAAAAACCAAGTTAGTTTTATGCAATGTCATGATATATGTAATGCATTGCGTAATGATTCTCTTAAACTAAATGAGAATGTTATATGCGTTATGTATGTGTATGTTATGATGTATTGCAAATGATGTATGGGTATGAAATGTCGCTGAAGGTAGCGGTGGCGTTGAATAGTAAAGTCTGATTGGGGAAAATAAATCCCTGACTGTTGTTGGGGATGGAGAAAATAAATCTTCATATCCTGTTTGGAATGAATCTAATGGGGATTCATACTTTTCGTTTGGGAATATTCCGCTGGGGATCTTTGACTTTCGCTTGTGGATAGAAGTATTCTGCCAGGAGAGACGGTAGTCCGTGGTTCTTTTACTGTGGAAATTTATTGTATGCATTCTGACTGGGAATAAAAGAGATGGATAATTCTCTGATGCACTATCTGACCAGGTTTCAGACACGAGTGTCAAATCTTCTGGGGATAGCATCCTTGAATAAATTTTGCTGTTAGAGAAATAAACTCAGCTGGGGAATTGACTTCTGTATACTACATAGAGGGAATAACCTCCGATGGGGATTAGAATTTCATAGGTTGCGTTGAGGAAATTTCTGCTATATGTTGGGGATGGAGAAAATAAATCTTCAGATCTTGTTTGGAATGACTCTACTGGAGATTCATACTTTTCGTTTGGGAATATTTCGATGGGGATCTTTGACTTCCGCTTGGGGATAAAAGTATTATGTCAGGAGAGTTGGTAGTTCGTCGTGTTTTTTATTGAAGGATTTGATTCTTATGTACCCTGACTGGGGATAAAAGAGATGGATAATCCTCCGATGCACTATCTGACCAAGTTTCGGACATGGGTGACCACTCTTCTGGGAGTAGCAACCATGAACGAAATCCTGCTGGAGAAGAGAACTCTGTCGGGTAATTTGTAGTGTTGGAGAAGCAAACTCCGCTGGGGAATTGAATTCTGTATACTTCCAAGAGGGAATATTATCTGATGGGAATCAAAATTCCATAAGCTATGCTGAGGACATATCTGCAATAGGTTAGGGAATGATCAAATTCCTTTATCTGTTAGGGGATCTATTGGGGAAGATGATTATGTCAAGCCGTCCGTTGGGGAGGTTTCTTTATGTACTCTACTGGGGACGCAATCTCGAATAGACCTGGCTGAAGAGAGAAATTCTGTCATGAAGGAGATGTTGGGGAAATAAACTCCGTTGGGGAACTCTCTGGAGCGTGCTGTGGAAAGAATCAAACTTCTGTCTTGTTGGGCAATCCTTTGGGGATATGGGAGTGAATTGCTGGAAAGTATCCCAACTGTTGCTTGAGAGTATGTTAGTTCTGCTGGGGAGTATATCTCTGTTGAGGATGATCTCCACTGGGGAAGCAATGCTGCTGAGGAATAAACTCTACTGGGGACGAGCTTGTGAAAATAGCTCTGTAGAGATAGTTCCGTGGAGATTGCTCTATCGGGATATTACCATGACACCGGCTCCGTGGGGGTGATTCTGTTAAGATCTGTTGGATACAGGACTTGCTGGGGATTCCAACCTCCAAGAGTCTTTAGTAAATGCTGATTATGTGACAGCAAACTGGATGGAAAAGATCACTTCGGGCTTCAATTCTGCTATTGCCCCTATGTCTTCAAGTATTTCATCACTTGCTGTTGGTAGAAAATGATAAGATTGATATATGTTGTTTGAACGGAGTTGGCAATGAAAATTGGTACTGACTCGTAAGTGGATGATCCAACGGGACATGGTCGTACGCTTTAATCCCTAACTTCTGTCTGGACCGCCTTTTTAGGTTTTTAGTCCACCGGATACCCTTTCTTGCCCAAGCCGCCTTTTCAGGTTTTCGACTTGCAGGGTGTACAATTTTTTTATATATGTCCCTAATTTTTCCCTGAACCTTTTTGGTTCGCCGGGATGCCCTTATTTTTTCCTAGGCTTGTCAACCTAGCGGGTCTTTTTCATACGTAGTATTTTTTTTTACTATGTCCGCGTTCACAGGGTGCGAGAAATCTTCGCTGTCCATGGTAGTAATCCTCGCAGCCTCGTCAAAAAATATCTTCTTGATTACGAATGGCTCTTCGTACGTAAGAGTTCGTTTGCCCCCGAGATCACCTGTATTTAGACCTTTCGATAGTCTCGACTTCCCCAAACAATTTCTAGGAATTATCATGACTGGATCCAAAGACATGATACTGACATCATCTGATACTATTGGCACAGACAAGTAACTCCCATGATGGCTCTTACTGAAACTCGGGATCAATGCCATATAACAGGAGGAATGTGCTTCCCGACTGCGGTGGATCGTGTATTCCCTGGTTAATGGTTGAGGAGCTTGCAACTGAATTTGATCTGATCAGATTTGAAAAGAAAGCGTTGCCCTTAGCGGAGGATGATTTGCCCCATAATGGAAATATTTGAAAAGAGCTGCCTCAAGAGAAATAACCGGGATGCCCCATGATAATATGCCCCTTGATTAGAAGATAGTGACCATGCCCCTTGTATACATTGGCTTTTAACCAACTGAGTCAGCACATGAAATATTTATGCTTTTCGATGCACCTCTGAAGCAACTTTGTCTGTCGGGAGGACTTTTGTTCATTGAATGTTCATCATGTGAACTTCTCTGCTGTCAAACACTTAGTTATATGCAAATAATGATATTCAAAATGCAACGCTTATGTCTGTCTTGAAGTTTTGAAAAAGAATTATTTAGCAAAACCATGTTTGTAAAAAATGTGATGTCAACTCAAGATTTATAATAAGCCCTAAAGGAGTCAGGATACCTTTTGGTAACAGTATGCCTTCGAACTAACCATGCTTCAGCTAGGACTTTTAAAGGGTTGTAACGTGGCCTGGTTCACGGTTTAAGAAAAAAAGGATAAAGGCTCAAAGTTTATTTGTACCCAACCCATTCTCCGTGATGTTCTTCAGTCCTATACTCAATTAACTATGCATTCAGATTCCTAGAGATTTTGGAATTTTAACACTGATGTTTGGTGATGGTTCAAAAACCGAAAGTTTATTTGAAAAGGCAGCCATTATTTTTTGTAACATTTTCTTTTGAGGGTTTGTAGTGACCTCTTTTTGACTTTGTTATCCCTAACTTTTGCCTGAACTGTTTATTTTGAGATCACAGTCAGCGGGATGTCTCAATTTTTACTAAGTCTCCTTCATAGATTTTGACTTAGCGGGCTTTTCTTTTGATAGATATTGACTGCCTGACTTAATGATTATAGGGAACCATCACTAATTGTGTACAAAAAATCAACTGGCATAATTGAGTTAACTAAGAACTACCCTGCCCCAGGTTATGATTAAGGGTTTTAATTTGCATGAGAAGGAAAACTCCTACTTCTTAGGCTCAAAGGGGTTGACTAGGAATTAACTTCCTTATAACTCCACTATTTAGGATTTGAAACAATGCCTGTACATCGTCAGCACGGTCTGTTCAAAAGCATACCGTATGAAATTATGGTACCGTTTTCGTCATCCTCCCTCTAAAGGCTTACAGCTTTAACAAGAGTTAAATATCACAAAAGAGAAGTAAGAAGCATAGTTTAAATATAGTGAAACGAATGGATAAATTCAAGACGAACATACGCAATGCATCAATGTGAAAAAACCAAAGTTTGACATAATAGTAAGTGCTTAAGCCAACAAAAGAAATTACAAATGAAAATTCAAATGATTTCAAAGCTTCCCTTCCTGAACCTGTCACTTCAGACGATGTGTCTTGCAGCTTCGATATTAGATGGGCGATAGAAGAACTCAATCTGACCATCTGGTGTGAACTCGAGGACTTCTTCGTTAATCAGGTCTTGGATCCTATGTTTCGATGGACCACAATCTTCAGTATCATGACCAGGACTATTCGAATGATAAGCACATCTTGCGTTAGGTTCGTAACCAGGAGCAGGGTTGGCTGGAGCTGAGTATGAAGGCAACAGAGTTATCAAGTTTTGATTGAGAAATTGTTCCAAAGCCTAAGACAGCGGCATGTGCAACGGGGTAAATGGTCGTTTAGGTTTGGATTTCCAAGTACGTTGACCACCATGCTGCCTACGCTGATCTTTCTGTTGTTGAACTGGTGGTGCGACAACCCTATAAGGCCTTCTTCCTTCAATTGAAAGGCTATCAGTAGTAACATGTCTCTTTCCTTCTTTTATCCTCATTTTTTTCTCAAAAAATCAGCTTGTTTCCTTGGAGGACGACTGATGATCTGATCCCCGACTCTGTTGTCTTGAAGTTTATTGACGAGGACTCTCAGCTCTTCTTGCCCCCGAACTAAGTTTTGGATAAGAGCCATCTGACCATACATCTGGATTCTCATCTCTGCCATCTCAGCTTGCAGTTGTTCCAATTGATCATCCTTGTTGTCTTCAGGATTTTTCTTTTTCATGTCCTTAGTGAGGAGGGCTTTCAACTCTTCTTGCCCCTTGAATAGGCTCAGGATCATCTCTTGGAATTGGGTGTTCTGAGTCTGGAGATCCTTGACAGCTTGTTCTAATGTCATTTTCTGCTGAAATAAACAGCGAAGAGATGAGAAACCCGTTGTGGAAACCTGTTATGATATGTATGTAAATGCATATGCAATGTTTTCAAGGATCTTTATGGAATCTGGTTTGCAACATTAGAAATTGAATTTGGTTGCAGCTTTGTCTGAAGAACTTTGACTTTTCATCTTTGAACGTCCTTCTATAAGAATCAAGCTCGCCATATCAAGTGGGTCATAGCCTCTAATTCAGGATATTGTTCTTTTGAGTTTGAAGGCATCTGGCTAGAGGAAAATAAATCCTCTTGCCCCTTGATAGAAATCTGGCTTTTGATAATCCTTCCATAATAGCACCTGCAAATTGTGCGCCATAAATCCCTAAGATCCTTGAAAAAGGTTAGTTAACATGCTATATTATGATGGTATGTGGATGCTATGCATTAAGTAAAAGCACGAGGACAAGTAAGTCCCGCAAAGAGTTCAAGTTGTTAGAGTACAAACAAATCCTGCAAGGAATTCAAGTTGTTAGATAGTGAATACAAACAAGTCACACAAGTAGCCTTAGGTTTAAAGGCTTGCATGAAGTCCAAATGCAAGTACCCTTCCCATACCAAGGTTTAGTTGGTTCAACCTGTCCTAAAATAGTAACTGGGTTTTAGGAATCTCATATCACGGATCTTTCTCGCAGGCTTTATTTTGGTGCGACACTCGAGCGGCCGACCAAAACATCCCGAAAGTTCAATCTCAATGAGCGTAGTCTCGAGTATCAACCAACTTTGGAACATGCCAAACCGGCTATCTCACTACCTTCTAATGGCCAAGGCTAAGTTCAACTAGGGTTCTAAGGGCAAATTAGTGCTTAATGACACCACGCGGCAGCCTAATGTTATCCCCAATCCAAGCCTCGAGGAACATCAGTACAAACCAAAGTGTTACACTAACGATGGCTACCATATCAACCGTAGCGGTACATGCCGTACAGTCTCCTTGGTCTCTTGCCACTTACCTAAGGTCCTAGATCCATGTGTAGGATCATTTACCCAAGTAATACCCCCCAAAACAAAACCCTTAAAAGTAAAGCACACAAAACAGATAGTTAAAGTGATCTAAACCCTAAGGTAACCCCTCTTTTAAGTGAATCCCCAGTGGAGTCGCCAGTTCTGTAATACGGTGGAGAACTGACTTTTTAATTTTGTTTTCACAAAACATGTTGCGGTTAGCAAGAGTCGCCACCAACTTTTCTTTTATCCAATTTATTTAGGAAAGGTGAAAAGAACAGGAAAGACCTTTTTGAAAAGATTTTGAGTTCGGGGGGTAAGTTATGAAAAGGGGAGGTGTTAGCACCCCTTTTCATCCGTAGTTATCTACGGGCTCTTAATTGCTTGTTCACTTTAACTTGCTTTTTTTTTTAAATGTGGTGTGTGTTTAGAAAATATTTTCAAAAACAAACACTTTGTATACATTCTTACACGAATTATTACAAAGTCAACTTTTACAAAATATTTTCTAAACACACACCACATTTCAAAAAAAAGCAAGTTAAAGTGAGCAAGCAATTAAGAGCCCGTAGATAACTACGGATGAAAAGGGGTGCTAACACCTTCCCTTTTCATAACTTACCCCCCGAACTCAAAATCTTTTCAAAAAGGTCTTTCCTGTTCTTTTCACCTTTCCTAAATAAATTGGATAAAAGAAAAGTCGGTGGCGATTCTTGCTAACCGCAACATGTTTTGCGAAAACAAAATTAAAAAGTCAGTTCTCCACCATATTACACCTTCTATCTAAGTCCTCCCTAGATAAGAGACTCCATCTCACTCCCAATCATCGCAATGATGTCTAGCAGTCAACTTCACCGTCACTGCATCAACAGCTTGATTACAAACACAGAAAACTAGAAGTCACACTTCCATGACACACATTGGAGTTACTTCCATGCTTCCTCCAAGAACAATACAATACTCATTACCTACAGGTTTCTGAGTAATACCACAGTGACCATCTCACAACCCGAGTGATTCACTTAGACTAAGCCCTAATGATCTACATCTTGGACCCGTACCCTATTCTAGGTTACAAACATTCTATTTATAATATAATCCCAACTGGATTTGGGCCTTCAAATCTTCTATAACAAATCTGCAACAGATCCTGCTCCTAAATAGATCTTCAATCAAATCTTTAATTAAACCTTCAATAATTAACTCTAAATATTCTCCATATCTTTATGCTTTAAATTCTCAACAAACTAATCTGCAACAGAATATATCTCCCATGATATTCGCCTGCAATCTATGATTTTCTTCAGCAGAATATCTCATTAAACCAAAACCATGTGCAGCCCTAAAAACATCACAGCCTGATGTTTTAATGTTCTGGTATAGTGATGTTAAGACATCGCATGTAACATCACTCTTCAGCACTTTAACTCTTCAACAATGTTCACAAACCAGAATGTTAGCCAAACATATCAATAATGGTAGAAGCTCATGTTTCAACATCAACCATGATATCAACATTGTTTTACCAAAATTTCAGCCAATTACAAGAACTTACATCCCTATTCAACAAGAACCAAGAGTGTTGCTAGTAAACCGAAACCAAAGTGCTGACAATATTATACAACAAATGCGTTGTAATGATATGCCGACAGAGAACAATTTGGCTGTCATGGTCGAAAGAATTATGGCGCGAAATGGTATGAATGTGGGATTACAAAGGCCCAGTTATACCTCCCATTTGTCGGAATATATTTTGCAGCAAGAATTACCCCATAGATGGAAAGTTCCCAAGTTCACGAAATTTTCAGGGGATATCAGTGAATCGACGGTCGAACATGTGGCGCGATACTTAATTGAAGCAGGAGAAATAGCGCACAATGAGAATTTGAGAATAAAATATTTCCCTAGTTCCTTAATGAAGAATGCTTTCACTTGGTTCACCACATTGGCCGCAAATTCGATACATACCTGGACCCAGTTGGAGAGATTATTCCATGAACAATTCTACATGGGACAGACGAAGATAAGTCTGAAAGAATTGGCTAGCGTCAAGAGAAAGTTCTCAGAGCCAATTGATGATTATTTGAATAGGTTTAGATTGCTCAAGTCAAGGTGTTTCACACAAGTGCCTGAGCATGAGTTAGTCAAAATGGCTGCTGGTGGCCTTGACTATTCAATCAGAAAGAAATTAGATACCCAATACCTAAGAGATATGGCCCAATTGGCTGATAGGGTTAGACAGGTCGAACGATTAAAAGCTAAAAAAGTTAGGGCTAATAAAAATAAGAAAGAAAGGGTAGCATATGTCGGAGTTCGTGAGGTTGATGACGAAGATGGATCATCAAATTTCAATGAACAAGAGGTTGATTTGGTAGAACTAAAACAGGGGCCACCATATGCGTGTAAAGTCTTAACTCCATCGAATGGGAAAAACCCAGTCGAATCAGAAAAGAATGATAAATTCCCCAAAAGAACTTATACGTTCGACGTCACAAAGTGTGACGAAATATTTGATTTATTAGTTAAAGATGGCCAAATGATAGTTCCTCCTGGTACTAAAGTGCCTCCTTTAGAACAATATAAAAAGAGAGGTTTTTGCAAGTACCATAATTTTTTGGGTCATAAAACGTTTCAATGTTTCATTTTCAGGGATCTCGTGCAGAATGCAATCAGAGATGGAAGACTCAAATTCGACGACAAGTCAAAATCCCAGGAGAAGGTGGATTCAAACTCTTTGCAAGTGGTAGAGGCCCGCTATGCTGAGCCATCCACAGTGAACATGGTTGATATTACTGAAGGCTTCGACAACAATGTGAACATGATTGAGGCTACTGATGGCTTCGACAACGACGTGAATATGGTGGAGATTGTTGAGGATTCTGCCAATAAAGGTGACATGGTCGAAGTTACAACTGACTTCGTGAACCAGGCTGTGATGGTTAGGGTTACTAAAGACCTTGATGCAAAGATCATTGAGAAGTATATTGTTGAGGCCACTGAGGGCGTCAACAACGAAACTACTGACGATTTCGTCCAAACCAACAACGAAACTACCGACGGTTTCGTCAAATCAACAACGAAACTACGGACGGTTTTGTCCAAATCAGCAATGAAACTATTGAAGGTTTAGCCAAAGTCAACAATGAGACCACTGATGGTTTTGCCCAAATTAACAAAGGAACTACTGCAGGTTCTTACAAACAGGCTGCTGTTGGTATTCTCCGAAGGACCATGGAGGATCCAAAAGGCAAAGCTGTCGGATTCGTCAGCCCACAGGTTACCAGGAGTCCACTCCCAAAGGTACTAACGAAGAAGATCTCTAAGGACTTCAATCGAATGAAGAAGGAACATGAGGTCAATGAAGGCCTCAGTTTGAAGTTGAATAAATTAAGCATGGACACAGAGACACCTGCCAATGTAAACATGGTCGAAGTGGCTCAGAATATGTCAATGCAAGTCAACGAAGAGCGTCGATGTGAAGAGTACCATAAAATAGCGTATCCCAAGGAGGAAGAGAATTTGGCAGATTTCATACATAGGTGCCAGAGGAAAAGATCTGAGGTAATGCTTTGCCCTTCTTGCAGTGCCATCTTCGACAAAAAGGCTGCCCAAAACTTAGAGGGAGTGGAGAGAGCAAAAAGAAGGGGAAATTGGAGACCTTCTGGAGAAAGATTCGACCCCAGAATAGGGGACCACAGCAGGGAGAGGTTAGGGGGAAGATTCCCTAACACATTCAAACCTACAAATAAAGCGCCAGATGACAGGTGGGTGAATCCAATCCGACAAGCCGAAGGACGAGGAAAATGGAAGGATTTCGAAGTGCAGCGAGGATCTTCCATATCATACATGAAAGAATTCCAAAAATCAAAAAAGGTGACTTACCCTTCTGAGAATTATAAGGGAAAGAATCCTATGACGAAGTGACAATGGAGGAGGTACCAACGTCGAAAGAAGGCTGAGAAGGAGGCTGCAGGAAAAGACAAGCCAGAAACCAGCAACAATGTTCAAACTTCGACTCAGAAGGAATAAGTGAAGGTTGAGAAGCCACCTATTACTCCAGTACAAGCAGCGTCAAAGGAGGAAGTAACCAAGGATGATGAAATGACAGACGATTTTAACTCAGAGTCAGAGGCATCGTTCGACGTAACATGTAACGTCGTTTCAGTGCTCCCTAGGGAGTATGATCAAATAATGGAAGTTGAAGAGGAAGAGGAAGCTTTGGAGGTCGAAACGGCCAGACACATGCTCGTTTGCTACTATATCATGAACAATGGATGCGTTGAAGAATAGAACGCATTTTTCGAAAGGCCAGATGACTCAATGAGGAACCACTTGAAATCCCTATTTATAAAAGGAAAAGTGGGTAACATAGGGATGAATAAAATTTTGGTCGATGGAGGAGCGGCTGTCAACTTGATGCCACATTATATGCTTAAGAAAATTGGAAAAAATGATTCCGACACCAAACCTCATAACATGGTGTTGTCAAATTATGAGGGGAAAGTAGGAACCACTATGGGTGTAATACAGGTAGATCTAACTATCGGAACCATCACGAGGCCGACAATGTTTATGGTGATTGCGTCGAAAGAAAATTATAACCTTCTCTTAGGCAGGGAGTGGATACACGGAATTGGTGTTGTCCCTTCGTCAATGCATCAACGAATAACGATTTGGCGCGTAGACAGGATTGTTGAAAATATAGAGGCTGACCAGAGTTATTTTTTGGATGAAGTAAACCAGGTGGATAGGAGAAGCTTCGACAGGAATCTAGCTCACATAGCTCCTTGTAGCCCAGCCACCTTCGACATGACACTAACGGACAACGCTTTCTGCTCACTATACCTTCATCCCACCCACGGGTTTCAGTGGAATAGAGAGGTAGTTGGCGAAGAAGACTACATTTTTGGAACCTCACACATCCGGCCGACTGGCTGGGGCAGCGAATTCAGTGACAATGACTGAGTCACTAGTTCTCGAAAAGATCGCGACTTATATAGCCGAGAATAAACTCAAAGTGGCCTTAGAGGCCGAAGTAAAGTATATGGCTATTGAAGCTAACCAGATCGAAGTAGATCAACAAGGTCTTGAAAAGGATTCTAATATGGATCCACCAAATAAAGATCTAGGAGATTTGAAAAACCAGAGGCTCGACGCAATTTATGACGATGAGCCATTGGGCTTTGAGAAGGATCCATTAGCAGCAAACATCAAGATGATGGCACAGGATCCACTAGAAGAAATCGACTTGGGATCAGGGACAGAGAAAAGACCAACCTATATCAGTACGAAAGTGAGCCCTCAACTCAAGGTCGAAATAGTCCAGTTGCTGAAGGAATTCAAGGATTGTTTTGCATGGGACTACAACGAATTGCCCGGGCTGGATAGGAGTCTGGTCGAATTAAGGTTGCCAATAAAACCTGGGAGGAAACCTGTTAAGCAAAATCCAAGGAGATTCGCCCCAGAAATCCTCTCGAAGATTAAAGAAGAAATCGAAAGACTCCTCAGATGCAAGTTCACCCGTCCAACCAGGTATGTCGAATGGATCACTAACATAGTTCCTGTAATAAAGAAAAATGGCAAATTGAGGGTATGTATTGATTTTCAAGATTTGAATTCTGCTACCCCAAAGGATGAATATCCTATGCCAGTGGTAGAAATGCTCGTCGATTCTGCCGCAGGCCATGAGTACCTCAGTATGCTTGATGGGTACTCTGGTTATAACCAAATTTTTATTGCTGAGGAAGATGTTCCTAAAACGACATTTCGATGCCCCGGAGCCTTAGGCACCTACCAATTGGTGGTAATGCCTTTTGGCTTAAAGAATGCTGGGGCAACGTACCAGCGAGCAATGAATTCGATTTTTCACGACTTCATTGAGGATTTTATGCAGATTTATATTTACGATATTGTTATTAAGTCTGTTTCAGGAAAAAGTCATAAAGACCACCTTCGACAGTCCTTTGAACGGATGAGGAAGTTTAGTCTGAAGATGAATTCTCTCAAATGTGCATTTTGTGTGCAGGCGGAAGACTTCCTAGGCTTTGTGGTCCACAAGAAAGGGATCGAAATTAACCAAAACAAGGCCAAGGCAATAATGGAGGAGAAAACGCCATCTACAAAGAAGGAATTGTAGTCTCTACTTGGCAAGATCAACTTTCTTAGAAGGTTCATCTCCAACCTCAGTGGAAAGACGCAAGCCTTTTCCCCTCTACTTCGACTGAATAAGGAAAACTTTGAATGGGGGCAAGAGCAGCAGGATGCCTTCGACAAGATCAAGGAATACCTGACGCATCCTCCAATTTTAATGTCACCTTGTAGAAGTAGGAGTATGAGGCTGTACATATCCGCGTCGGACAAGACATTAGGGAGCATGTTGGCTCAAGAGGATGAGAATGGTGTCGAAAAAGCCATTTACTACCTCAGTAGGGTCTTGAACGATGCGGAAACTAGATATAGTGTAATTGAAAAGTTGTGTTTATGTTTATACTTTTCATGTATGAAATTGAAGCACTATATAAAACCAGTTGATGTTTACATTTCTTCTCATTTCGATGTTATCAAATACATGTTATCTAAACCAATCTTGCACAGTTGAATTGGAAAGTGGGAATTAGCATTAACTGAGTATTCTTTGACATATCTACCTTTAAAGGCTGTCAAAGGACAAGTTTCTGGAAGCAAATGATTTAGCGGAGATAGCTTCTGGGTACAAAGTGTCAAAGGAAAAGTTGCAGAAAGCCATTGAAGTTAGAGGAAGAGTCGTGTCAGCTAGATTATCCCCATCAAATTTGGAGACGATAAAGCTTGGATACGCTGACGAAGAAATTTTTGAAATTTTTAACATAGATGATTCAATAACTGGAGATTGGAGAAAGCCTATAATAGAGTACCTGCAAAATCCATCAGGACCAGTCGAACAAAAAATCAGGTATCGAGCTTTAAGTTATGTGATTTTGGGGAATTAACTATTTAAGAAAACTCCGGAAGGGATATTACTTAAGTGTTTAGGCGAATCTGAGGCATACATAGCTTTGTCGAATGTACACAGCGGGACATGTGGTGCGCATCAAGCAGGCCATAAGATGAAGTGGCTATTATTTCGACAGGGAATGTATTGGCCATCTATGCTAAAAGATTGCGACGAATTTGCGAAAGGATGCCAAGAATGAGAGATACATGTAGGGATACCACATGTTCCTGCAAATGAGTTACATTCTATAATAAAGCCTTGGCCCTTTAGAGGTTGGGCTTTGGATTTGATTGGAGAAATTCGACCGGTCTCTTCAAAAAGCCAAAAGTTTATTTTGGTTGGGATCGATTATTTTACGAAATGGATCGAAGCCATACCCTTAGTAAATGTGGATCAAGAAGCAGTAATTGAATTCATTCGAAAGCACATCATTTATAGGTTTGGCATCCCAGAGACAATAACAACGGATCAAGGATCTGTTTTCACTGGTAAAAATATGCAAGCAACCGTGAAGGAAATGGGTTTCAAACTTCTCACATCAACGCCTTACTACACTCAAGCCAACGGTCAGGTCGAAGCAGCCAACAAGGTGATAATTGGTTTAATAAAGAAGCACATGGGAAGAAAGCCAAAGAATTGGCACAAAACTTTGGACCAAATTTTATGGGATTTTCGAACCTCTCCTAAGGAAGCTACAAATGCTACACCCTTTCGACTAACGTATGGCCATGATGCGGTCTTACCGGTCGAGATATACTTGCAGTCAACAAGAGTTCAAAGACATCATGAAATTCCATCAGATGCATATTGGAATATGATGATAGATGAACTAGTTGATTTAGACAAAGAGAGATTAAACACGTTAGATTTATTGAAAATGCAAAAGGAAAGGGTGGAGAAATTCTACAATAAAAGAGTAAAAGGTAAAGCCTTTTCGATTGGAGACCTTGTGTGGAAAGTGATTCTTCCCATGGATCGAAAAGATAGACTTATGGGAAAATGGTCCCCTAAGTGGGAAGGACCTTTTCAAATCACCAACGTGTTTTCCAATGACGTGTATGAAGTCGAAGAATTAGATAAAGATAAGAGAATACTGAAAATAAATGGGAAGTATTTGAAAAAAATATAAACTCATATTGCAGGAAGTCAAAATAGAAATCGAATAATCTTATAAAAGAAATAACTAAATTGGTAAAAATTTGCCAAACAAATGGCTTAAATATCATTACAAAAGAAACAGGCCTCAAAGGACCAAGCAACATTACAAAATCAAACAGGGAAAGATTTCTTCAACTTGTCAAACTTGGATCGTTGAATTTGAAGTCGACGCTCGCAGAGGGCCTAGCTGGTCGAAATCTCTTCAATCTCCTTGCCTAACTTCTGAGCCCGTTCAACATGATGCACTCCAACTTCAATCTATTTGGCTATTTCATTTTGATTGACTTGTTGGAGTTCTTCTTTGCGTTTCTTGGCTTAAGAAATTTTGTTTTGAAGAGCAGCAATCTGTTTCTCCCATTTGAGGATGTTTTCATCACAGCTGGAAACCTCTTTTTGATTTTGTTCAGAAGCCTTTTCCAGTTCAGTCACCTTGTTGGTAGAACTTGTAGCAGCGTCCCATTCAACAAGTTGTGTTTCCGACTTGTTCTCAAACTTTTTCGAATAGTCTCTTAGACGGTTAAAATCTGCCACTACAAGGTCAACAAGAGTAGTTAAGTCCACGACAACATCAGTCACTTCAGGGGGAGCCTCCAGGACGTTGATTTGTTTCAAGAGTTTTTTCAGGTCAAAGTGGGCAGATGAATCTTTCTCTAGAAGTTGAAACAAATCGATATTGAGGATTTTCTTCCGAATCTGGGCCATCACTTCGTCCACGATTTTGCGCCAGAAATGGTCGCTGAAGTATTCGAACTACTGGTGGTGGTGTCAACAAAGTTATAACGGGTACTGAACATGGCCTTCAGGTATTCCAGTGGTTTTTGCACCTTCAGATTCTCAAGTTCTTCATGAGAAAGGCTGGTCGAAGTTGTGTTGGCTGAACCAGCTCTGGGATGATCAGCAGGATTTTGCTTGTCGTTTTCTTTCTCTTCGTCAGCAGCAGTCTTTGGGGTGGTTTCCTTTTCACCTTCACTCCTTTCTCCCTCTTCGTCATTCGTTTCGACCTCCCCATCTTTATCTTTGTTAGCATCCTTCAAGTTGATGGGGGAATTATCTTCAAGATCACTTGCTGTTATGAGCACTGCAGTAGGCATCACAGTATCTCCACCACCATCAACTAAGTTATCATCCTCAGGACCAGTTTCTTCTGCAATTACGTCTTGAAGTTTTTTAGAGACGGCGGTGGGCTGATTCACTTCAGTGGCTGATTCCTTAGTCGAATCTTTAGGGGAAGGTTTTGAGGCACTTGTGGGCTTATAAGTGGGATCACTGCTAGTTTTTGGAAGAACTTGAACAATAGGATGTCCATGGGTGTCGACAAGGACCTGGAAGATAAACAAGTCAGCCAATTTATCATGAGAAAAAATGACTTTAACTGTCGAATGTGAATAGAAAACCTACCTTGGGAATTTCAGTCTTAAGACTAGAACTCTCACTTTCTGCTGGAGCTGTGGTCACTTGCTCAACAGGAGTTTTGCGAGGAGTTATCTCTAATATCTTGGAAGAAGAGGTTTTTTGTTGTTGAGGCTTCGTTGGTTTCTTCTTTTTTCTTGAAGATTTGACTTGATCAGGAGATTCGTCACCAGATTCAATGACAGAAGCTTCAGGTACTTTTTCCTTTCTTTTCTTTGGCGTTGAAGGAGGTCTCCGACTTCCTTGAAAAATAGTAAAAGATTTCATTAATATTTCGACAATATAATAGTAAAGAAATATTGAAAAAAAAACAAGGCAAAATCATACCTTCGCCAAAGGTTTCTGGGTAGTATTTTGTGGGGCTTCCGCGTCCTTTGCAGTTGACGTTTCGACGGCAGCTGGCTTCTTGGCAGGAATTTTTGTGGCTAAGAAAAAAAGAAAAATGTTAAATACAAGTCGAAAGATACATATATGTGCAAATGAAAAGAAGTGGTGTCGAGTATCTTCCCATTCCACACCTTCATATATAGGAGTTTCCACACGAACGTGTTCTATGCCAATATGAAGGTGGCCTTTGAAATTGTCCAAGGTATACTTAGTCGGAACCACTCGCTTAGTACGTTTTTGATATTCATGACGAAGAAGTTTCATGGAATCCCCACAAGTGAACCAATCTGGAAATGGAGGACTAAAAGCCACACCAAATTCAGGAGATGGTAGAGGAGGAAATTTTGGTGGATAGAGGTTAAAATCTATCTCATAACGTTGTTCTGGTCGAACGTATGAAGGTAGTTTTAACTCATCCAATTTTCTGGTAAATTTTTCTTTCAAAGTAACAGCTGCTTCGCTTATGGTTCGACTAAGTTCGTTGGGCCTGTA
Organism: Lathyrus tuberosus; assembly: GCA_022829125.1. Lineage (NCBI taxonomy): Eukaryota > Viridiplantae > Streptophyta > Magnoliopsida > Fabales > Fabaceae > Lathyrus > Lathyrus tuberosus. The sequence continues at coordinate 11,438,100 of JALAZF010000101.1, read as the reverse complement.
GGCAGTTTCAAAGTATTTCTGGAATGCTTGGATTTCTTTGACGTGTCTTAAAGTACCTTTCTTCGTTTTATCCTGCACAAGGGTGAAAGCTCTGGTCAGTTGGATTGTGAAAGAAGGCACGTTGAAAAATTGAGAGTCATAATAAGCCCTCCACCATTCTTCAAACTCTTGAGTACAGAGGAAACTGGGTTTAAAGGGCACTGGTTGAATTTCGACCAGGTTTGAATACTTCACCAGCAACCCAGAATTCTCATCTTCGGTGTGGGTCATGTTGTAGTGAATCAAAGAACATTTCCTTGAGAAGAGGGGTTTTGGTTTTATTTGTATTAACCCAAACAGTCGAGAGACCAGATTGGGTTGGTAGTTAACAAGGGAGACCTTCAGCTTTGAGGGAGCGAGTCTGGAAACTAAAATTCTAGGGGTGAGAAAAGATTCCTAGACATTAAGGAATTCATCTTCTAGAGCTTTTGACTCTAATGGAAGTTTCCTGGTGAGCCACTCTGGTCCAATTTTTCTATCAGCGAAAGGAGCCATATTGGGAGTGAAGTTATAACGTTTAGCAAACATCATAACATAACTGGTAAAAGTTTGTTGAAGGCTCAAACCTTCATCATTGGGTGTTAACTGCGTCAGTCTGGTTCCTTCGACTCTTCTGTCCTTCAGAGCAGTTTCGTCCACGGTTTGTTTGTTGGGTAAAGAAGCTTTAAAGATGGCATTGATCCACAGTTGTAAGAGCCAAAATGGTCCTGACAACAGTAGACTCCCTTTGTCCTTGATATTCTTTATAAAAGTAACCCCTTCGCCAAGAGATTCGTATAGATTCGCCAAGATCATCTCACTGAGGCACAGTTGATGTCCAGCATGAAGTTGATTTGCTATGGTAATATAACGTTTCGCCACTTGAAGGGATCTAGAGCAGAAAACACATCTCGACAGCCAGAGGGCTAGGAATGCTACATGCTCTTAATCAGAAACTTATTTAGTTTCTTTGTCATGATAATTGGCAATATAGGCTGTGAAGGTGGCCTTATTTGTGTCGAAGCCTATGGAGTCATCAGACAGTAGGGTAGGATCATAATCTACTCCTAGTGGGCTAAAGCCAGTTATGGCAGCTACGTCGAAAAGAGTGGGGGTGATCATTCCATAAGGAAGGTGGAAATTGTTATAAGTACTGTCCCAAAAGTAAAGGGAAGCTAGAAGCATGGAGGGCAATATCCTGGTCCTACTTTCGACAACTGGACGAGGTCGAAAATGCCCATAGTTTTTCAAACATCAGCTTTGACCTTCTCTATTTTCTTCTGCCAAGCTAGATAATCAGAGGGGTCTTTCGACAAAGGACAAGACCTAAAGATTCTAAAGTTGTTCATGTACTTTAAATTTATGACTTCCTCAGAAGGAGATCCTTGGTCGTCTACCTTGGATTTTTCGTCTATGATTTTCTCCTTATCAGTTCTAGGCCTAACCCCGTTAGCTATGGGTTTGTAACGGTGGTAAGCTGGAAAAAATTCTCTCACTTTTACGGGATCTAAGGATAAATCAGGTAAAGGCCCTAGTATTGCGTGAGATTTACCAGAAATTAAAATAGGAATTAGTACCTGAGACTGGTAAGTACGTCGTTTCTCCTCTTCATTTGGAGGCTCTGGTACATACTGTTGGTTCCCCACCACCTTTGGCCCAAGGATCTTGTGGACAGGTGGTAAGTTTTTGGATTTTTTAGAATCTTTACTTGTGATTTGGAGAGCAGCGGAAGATGCCATGGTTGATTGCAGAAGAAAATGCAGAGAAATGAAGAAGATGAAGTTGAAGAAAGTTCGTGCTTAAAGAAAAGGAGAGTGAAAAGTTGAGAAATAAATTTTTTCAACTTATTTATAGGAGGAAAAAGGACTGAAGCGGTTGGAATTCAAAAAATCTTTCCATTTAATAGAAAGATAGTGGAAACAATTGTGGGACACGTGGCAGTTACGAGTAGATGCTTCAGACGGTGGCAGTTAATTTTTTGACCCATGATCCGCTAGGGACTAGGGTAGTTATGATGGAAAATCTTAAAAACGTGGGCTGAAGAGACGTTTCGGAAATGTGCAATGATGACTTTGACGTCACAAACGTCTAATCATATGAACAGTCGCCTGTCGAATTATTGACGGTGTCGAATTGTATTGGCAAAAAATGTTTTTCTCCATTTGTCGAAAATGCATTTTCTGGGGGGCAATTTGTAGGCTGCTAATTTCGACGTCTGGATATTGTTCAGAAAATAAGTTTAAAGATCTGCCAGGATATCTTTTCGACAGGAATATGTTTTTTGAAAGAGGTCAGTCGAAGGCCAATATTAATTGGAGGAGCATATTTGGAGATTTTTCAAAGTATTAGAAATGTTTCGACGGATTGGTGATGAGGCTGCTTTCGACAGACGTTTTGAAATTCGAATTTAGGAGGGAGTTCCGTTTTGAAAAAGGACGCGTGGAATATATCTACTTGACGAATGCATGCAGATTGCCATTTGTCACGATTAGGAGAAATAGCTGTTGGTGACAGTTATTTCGATTGTATATAAATAGGGAGTCATAGTGATTAGATTTCCGTGTGTGTTCAAAATTTGTACAAGTCACTCAAGAAATACTCAAAGTAACCATGTGAGAGAAAAGAGTAATTACTGAGAAAATGTACGTTTGAGAAACACCAGTTTTATTCCTTGCATTTTAATGAAATCTTAAGTTATTCATTTACAATTCCCTTTTCATTTCCGTACTTTTATTCTTGCAATTTACTCACATTTCGCCATTTCTTTCAAGAACCAAAGTCTTTATTTTAGTCGAAAAATACTAGTTGATGAAAATAATGATGAATTCAATAAACAAAAGGTTTTTTAACACAAATTGTCAAGATTGTTAAAGCACATTGTCCTAGGATTTGTTTGATCGGTCCTGTAAGCAAACTAATTTTTTCATAAATTAGGAGATCAACCGTTGTTTGCAAATTTTCCAAACAAACAATTTGTTACAGTCTAGTTTTTATACTTCTAATGGCATTAAAATGGGTAAGGAGGAAGGCTGGAATTCAGTCCAATCCTATCTCTTTGAAAGACTGGTTTCAGATTTGCAATTCTAATTTTTCAAATCAATCAGTGTTTGAATTGAAAGTTGCAATAATTTTTACAATCAACCAAATTTGGGCTGCTAGGAATAAGTTCAAGCATGACAACCTAAGGCCTAACAGAAGATACTCCATCAATCTTATTCAGAATCAGACAATGTTATCCGGTAACAATGCTATAAATCTTTCTTCCATCTCGATCACAGACTTTGCTTTGATCAAAGCCTTTGAGGTTAAAATTCGTCCGCATCGTGCTGATAACATCACAGAAGTGCTTTGGTCTCCTCCAAATCATGGTTGGCCCGATCACATCCTCAATTTTAGCAGAGTTTTGGTTGAAAACACACTTATTTCTCACCTTCCAGATATTTCACAAAATAGTACAAAATAGCTGAACCCCAAATTGTTCTTTCCATTTCAGGCCTTGCTCCAGCCACACCAAAGGATCAATGTCTGGCGTTATGCGCAGACCAAGAGGACAAGAAAACCAGACACTTTTTTGCAAAAGGACAGTTCAAGAACACATGATCTAAAGACGGTCAAGTGATAAAAATATTAAGTACATAGATTAGCTAAACAAATAATTCATTCAGATAAACAATGTGGGATAAAAATACATAAATTTTTGCAATTTTTATACTTATCCCTAACAATTAAAAAATTGACTACTGATACAAATGATAGAGAATTCAATGAATTAGACATAAAAATTGTTGTTTAGAAGCTTCAACTCTAGTATCTTAGGTTGAACCACAACTTCTCATAACTTAATAAAGTGTACTCTCAATTTTTGTGTTAAATTATCCATTTTCTCCCTCCAAGTTGAGGGGGATACTGGAAATCATTATGTAGTTATTAGTTTGTTAAGTCTATTAGGAAGTTTAGTCCTTTCAATTTCTTTGCAATACCAGTCTGCCACACCAGCACTATGTATGTGCAGCCTGTGTACAAATTGTAGCTTAAGCTTATTAAAGATTTCTTTCATTAATGGATAAATGCCAGTATGAATATTGATGATCTACACACACAAAATAAACAAACTGCCAAGACATGAAGGAGGGATAAATGAAGCAGGAATTGTGACGTCCACTAGATATATGCGAATCACATACAAGCATTAATACGTTTAACTAAAGTTGCATAAGCTTACTACTTCAATGCAAGTAACAATCGATTCAATTCACTGTATATCAGTCTTTGCTATCCATTCACATAGATCTTCATTTCCTTCAATAAGGAATTAATACATGACATCAAAAAGCATCACTGACTCTATACTGATATCATTCTTACTTCCTAAAAGAAAACCACTAAAATAAGAAAAGGAAACAATAATGGTTTTTGGAATACCATTTCCTGAGTCTATACACCAAAATGAATCAAGAACTTTTCGGATTTATACAAGATTAGACACTTTGTTTCAAGTGTCCCGACTTCATGTCCTGATCATTTGAAGTACTAGTTGTTTGTCCTTTTACCAACATTCTAGAAGCTGCTTCTGTCCTGATAACCTTTGCACAATATTCTTTAGCTGGATTAGAAAAGGCCGCAATCATCTGATAAACCAAAACATAAAGACTGTTAATTCCAAGTTACTAACTTCAAAAATTTATGCAGATTCAAAAATGTATTTGCATCAATAGTAAAGAAAATTATAGAAATATGATTTGCTTACTTGAAGAGGAGTGGCCTCTACGGGAAATATTTTTCGATCAACCACTCGTCGAATTGGCAAAATTCCAAGTGTTGGCGAATGGTAACTTGCTTGTCCTTCTATTAACATTTTAGAATCAGAATCACCATTTCGAGCACCAGCAGTAGATACCGAAAATCTCGCACCTGCTTTTTCAGCGGGTTCTGTGTTGAAATAGGCGGTAATGACCTAATAATCCATAAGATAAAGATTGTTAATTTAAACAAATAAGCACGGCCATTTCGATTGAAATTTATGATCTGCTTACTTTAACAGGGCCGGCCGCTATGAGGGAGTTGACAGAAGTACTTGCATACATAACTCCCTTATCATCGATCCATGAAACGGAACACTTTGCCTTTGCACGAGAGTGATGGCCATCATCACCAACGAAACTTCTTACAGATAACGAAAGTATCTCAAATTCTCCCTACACGCGCAATACAAATTAAAAGATACGAGCGAAAAAATTAAGAGGTTAACATATATATTATTATAAGATAAGATGCAGAATTTAACCTTCTGGTGCGCAAGACCATTGGGAGTAAGAAGGCCAACGTCTGATATAGCACCAATGACAGAGATTATGCCAAACGTTCGATGAGGAAATGCCTGAGACATAGTGTATATGATATCTACCATATCCTGCAAATCATATGTTTAGTAAATGTAATGTAAAATTGCATGAGAAATGAAAATTTTTGTTGATTAGTGTTATACCTGGCCAGCAGTCAAATCTATGAAATAGGAGCGTGGGGTTCTTTTCTTGGTTGGAGTTTCTTCAGAAGTTGTTTCAGAAGATCCTCCAGTTTGTGAAGAAGTTGTTGGAGAAGGTTCTTCTTTTGTCTTCTTTGATCTTTTCATCTTGGTTGGAGTTTCTGCAGAAGATGTTTCAGTTTCAGGTCCCTCTTTTCTCTTCTTTGGCGTTATGTTGGGAGAAGAATCCACTAGCAGTGCCCTTTGAAATGTTGAAGAATCCTTCATTGTTCCATCACCACCTACTTGTTTCTTTGGTGTTAGTTTGGGAGAAGAATCCACTGGAAATGTTGAAGAATTATTCATTGCTGCATCACGACCTAGTCGTTTTCTTTTCTTGGAACAAGTTTCAGTTTCAGTCTGAGGATGAGTAGTGGAAGTAGTGATCATCTTTGCTGCTTCTGTGTTCTTTTGATCATCCTCCATTTTAGTGTTGTGCCACAAGAACAAGGAAAGTAATTGTTGATTTTCTGTAATTGATGTGAAGAAACTATGGAATGTGAACAAGAGAGAGATGGATTTGATTTACATGTATACATAATATATATTTATAGTATGAATGAAGAGCTTCAACTAACTAAGGAACTGTAACTAACTGTTTATAACTGCTTCTACTAACTAATCAACTGTCATAACAGAACTAAGAAGGAAATGTAACAAACTGTTTATAACTGCTTCTAACTGATTAACTACCATAACTAATTTGTTAAATCATTAGCATAAAGCATATTTCACATAACTAATTAGCTTAGAATTTTATTAGTTACAACATGGAAATAAGTTAAGTCAATTTATTTATGGAAATTGGCTTAATCGTAAAGGAGAATACGAAGACCATTTACGATTACAATCCCTAAATCAAGAGCTATCATCTTCCTCTTTGTTTCCTATTCATTCTGTTTTGGAGATGCCTTTTGACAGGTATTACATAAATTGATAATATAATATTTTATTTGAATGCTATTAATTTTGATTACAGTTCAAATAATGATTTACATATAGGATTTTTGGTAATAGGATGATAATACATGTAACCTATTTATATGGGATGAACATATGGAACAGGTACAAGATAATGTAGTTGTTGATAATGAAGATGAAGATGAGAGCAAGAAAAAGAATAAGAAATATAATTAAGAAAAAGAATAAGAAATGTTTTAAGGGATGTTTTAAGGGAGATGTTTGAAGATTCCAAGAAAAAGAATAAGAAATATAATTTGGGTATAATTTGATAAATATTTGCTATATTTTGGTATATTTTGAACATTGTTTAACCTATAATTCAGACATGTAAAACTTATATCAATTTAGCTTTATATTATTACTTTAAAATAGATATGTGTAATTGATTTATGAATTGCTGCTACCACCAAAACATTACCGTAACATAACTAATACTAGGGTTAGGGTTGGCAAAATGGATGGATCGGATGGATATGGATTGGATGATTAATGGATGGATCAAAACAATTCATTAGTCCATTAACAATCTACTAAAATTTTCTTAAAATTATTCAATCCGATCCATCCGTTAAGAATAAAATTCATCAAATCCATCCATTAACATATTTTTAATGGATGGATATCCATCCATCCAATTTCTTTTATATTTTTAAAAAAATCAGTTTTTTTATTTGGAAAAAAAAATCGGTTTTTTTGAAAAAAAATCGATTTTTTTTCGGAAAAAAAAGTCAGTTTTTTTCCGAAAAAAAAGTCGATTTTTTTTTTTAAAAAAAGTCGGTTTTTTTCCGGGGAAAAAAGTCGGTTTTTGTTTTCGGAAAATAAAGTCGGTTTTTTTTCGGAAAAAAAGTCGATTTTTTTTTTCAGAAAAAAATCAGTTTTTTTTCGGAAAAAAAGTTGGTTTTTTTTTTTGAAAAAATTTGGTTTTTTTTTCGAAAAAAATTAATTTTTTTTTAAAAAAAATCCATTTTTAATTATTTTTTTAAAAATAAATCTAACGGAGATAAAAATAATTCATTGATTTTTAAAATATGTTGGATGGATTGAACCAATCCATGCATATAAATGGATGAATTTAATCCAATCCATTAACTTATTTTTTATGTGGTGGATGGATTGGATGGATTTTTTGGTGGATGAATTGGATGGATTCTGCCTTAATAGATCCAATTGCCATCTCTAACTAATACATTCTAAATATTGTTTTATATCATGAACATTGCTTAGCTAAGGTATTATAAAAAAATAAAAATAAAACTAATTGTTTTACATAGACAATACAAAATAAAATCAAAAATATGTTCCGACCACATCAAACTTTAAGCAAATTATTACAACTCTTCATTTACCTATCAGAGCTTCCAATTTTGGACTCATGATCTTGGATTGGACTATCTGCATCAACATCCTCGTATTCTTCCGCAATTAAAACAATACTTAAAACATTTTTTCTAGGATAAACACTTTTGCAAGTTTTAAATGCGACTAGTCTTTTCACTATGTTGAGAATCGGTTAAAAATCAATTAATATTGATTTGCATTCAATTAGTCATAAATGTAAATTATATTAATATCTATTGTGTATATCTATTTTGCATATAAATATACAGCATGTGTGATCATATTCGACATACAGAAATACAATCACAACATGGTATTTAGAGCTGGTTGACCCATTGTCTTCCAGAATATTTTTTCGTTTCCGCAAAATATCTGCCCATTCACAGTAGTGCACGAGCGCACCACCGCTCCCAACGACTTTTTCGACGAAGTAACCATATCGCTGGCATCGTCTCCTTTCGATTGACCGGTACCCAAAATCGTCGCTGCGATCCGCCTTACGACGTGCCCTGTCGCCGCCTGCGCGTAGATCTCATGTGTCGCCCTTCTTCCGCGCGTGACAGCGCGTTCCGCCGCCTCTGTCGCCGTCGTTTTTGTCGTCGACACCATCTTCCTGTGCTCTTTCCAAACCTGTTATCGGTTTTCCATCCAAACAATCAAACATCATGAGAGATATCGATTCCGCCACTTTTACAAAGGTTCCACTTATCCCGTGTGAGAAACTCACCGGAACAGCCAACTATAATATATGGGTTGGTGCTGTCAAAATGTGGTTTCATGGTCAAGGACATGAAGATCATTTAACTGCAAAATTAGAAAATATTACCGCCGCCGAACGCGATAAGGGGAAACAAACAGATGCTTCTCTATGCACTGTGTTATGGTTTGCCATAGCAACTAATATCCAAGCACAGTACCAAGCCTTTACCACTTGCTATGAGGTTTGAGAAAAGGCTAAGAAAGTGTTCTCCAATGATGTCCACAATCTTTACAGTGTCATCACCAAACTCAACTCTTTAAAATTGGAGAATATGGATATGTAAGCCTATCTGAGTAAGTTTGATGCGTCAAAGGCAAATTTCACAACCCTAATGCCATTTACCAAAGACCCAACAACTTATGTTAAACAACAAAGTAAGTATTTCATGATCGTGGCACTTGCCAGACTACCATCAGGGCTTGATTTCGTCCAGAACCAGATTTTATCAGGATCCAATATTCCTAACTATGAAGCGGATAGTGAACAACTGTTGCGTTTGGTTACACCTCACGCCTTTGGATTAGTCTCCACTCCATCTCCCATTGAATCATCTGCTCTTGCTTCCCACTATCATGGTTGTGGTGTACGAACCGGAGGACGGGGTGGACAACGTCACGATATTCATTGTAACTATTGCAATCGTTACAGTCACATTGAAGTTGATTGTCGTACAAAGGCAAGAGAACAACGACAACCACGGGTCACTGCCGCCACTCAACCGGACAACACTGAATACATTATTATTCTCACCGCTGATTACAATGATCTTATCCAATTCAAAGCATCCCATCAACCATCATCATTTGTCATTGTTGCTCAGTCGGGTAATCCTGTAGCCTTTGTATCTACATCTTCTCTTGGTCCTTGGGTCATTGACACTGGTGCCTCTAATCATATGACTAGTAATAAATCCCTTTTATCTCACTGAAGTGGGAAAATTTGAGATTAATCTATTGATTAATTTAACTTGCAAAACAAGAGTCGCCACCACACTTTTATTTTTCCAAAGGAAAGGGAAAATAGCGAACAAAACCTAAAGAAGTTTTAAAACAAAACTAATAAAAACAGAGACAGGGTAAGGGGGTTGGTTACGCAAAGGGAAGGTGTTAGAACCCAAAACATCTATAGTACTCTATAGGAACCTCTTGAAAATCTAGCATTTGGCTTAAAAAGGTGTTGTTTGCAAAAGATTGATGAGGTGGGAAGAGAAGTATTTGTTTAATAATTTTGTGTTTGACAAGACTTCTTGAGCCTCGTGTCTACATGCCCACAAAATGCAATGGAGGATCAAAACCTCGTAGTCCGTGGTACAAATAAAAAAATGGTTTATTATGATTCAATTTAAATGAAAATATAACTTGTCATTTTAAGGAGAAAACTTCAACTAATCACTCACAAGTATGTGAAAATGGACCTTTGTATCACCATGAGAAGGGCTCCAACTTGGATAAAATCAATAAGTATGCCACTAACTCTCTAAGGTGGAAAAGAATCAACTCATTTCAAACAATACTATGGGGATAAGAGGATTATATCTCAACTATGGAAATGACTCATGTCTAAACTTTATGAAAAGTTTTAAAAGCAAAAAGTGCACAAAAGGCACAAAATGGTTTGAATGGGTTTTGTCTTTTTTAAGTCTTTTGAAAATGGTCTTGATATGCTTAAGATTAATTAGCATTTATTAAGAAAATGAGTTTGAAAATGCACTTGACAAAGTCAAAGTTTATTAAGAAAGAGGTTCTAGTTTGAGAAAAGAAGGTTTTGAAAAAAAGGGAGAAGATTTTGAAAATTTAAGAAGGGGAAGAGATGAAGAGGCTACCCTAAAGCAATAAAATAAAAGTTAAGGAAGGAAGATCTAACCAAGATAATCCTTTGGCATAAACAAGCCAAAACTCCTATCCTTTGGATTCAAGCAACCATATAAGCAATAATAATCAAGCATCAGATGAAAGCCAAGAATCCAAGCCAAGTCTTCATAAGAGGTCAACTCAAGGTCAAAGTACTAAATAAGATCCAAGGTCTCAAGTCACAACTCCAAAGCATAGGGTAAAGAACCTAATTCTAAGTCCAAAATTCTAAATCCATGCAAGGGATAATAACCAATAGTCCAAGGAACATTAAGTCTTTTAGGGTTTAGCCTTTATTAATGTCTTAAAAAGAAAAAGAAAGTCCAAGTGGACAAAGAGAAAAATGCATAAACATAAACAAGATGAAAATATGATATGAAATGATAAGCATAAAATAAAGTGCATAAAATAAAGCGCATAAAGATAAAAAGAGCATAAAAATAAATGACATAAAGTAAAAGTTAGTACAATTAAAGTTAGTATTAGTATTAAAGTTAATGAAGAAGACATTTTGTCATTTAAAGTAGATTACTCAACTAATCAACCCAACAAGTGTGAGAACTTTGCATCATCCTTTGAGAAGGGCTCCAACTTGGATAAAATCAACAAGTATGCCACTAGCTCTCTTAGGTGGAAAAGAATCTACACACTATGAAGATAGGAGAATTACATCTAAACTACAAATGACTCATATCTAAAATTGGATCAAATAATCATTTTCTGATTAGGGACAAATTTAGCGCTATGTTAAGCAATCGTAGAACAATCTATAAGGAAGATCATACTATGGGAGGTTGGTCAATAACAATTTATGTACCATACATGTTAGAGATATAATATAAAGATCATACTCCTAAAACATGTTGCACAAGTCAAAACAATGTGGATCAAGACCTAAGTCAAGGAAAGATGGATCCATTACATCAATCAACCCCTCATAATACTTTGGACAAACTTATGCATCAATCCAAAGTACCTTAATTAATTGATCAATCAAATGGTAGATTTGAAATGGTGAAAGTTCATCAAGCACCATTCAAGATCTCATGAACAAGATGACCTACACATCATCCAATTGATCAAAAGAAAGGTAAAAAAGTAAAAGAAATGAATGAAGAAGATAAGATCAACCAAAATAGAAAAATAAATTGGATCCAAGTGATGATCAAGCTATCATCAAAATCAATCATCCATTTTGGTGGATTAGGGTTTTCACCCCATCAACACCCAATATCCATTGAGTTTGATGAAACTTGTGACCAAATCAACCAAGATCCAAGGTCAAGAGCAGTCAACACCAGTCGAACAAATATAAAATGCAATAATATGAATTAAAATGCATCAAAATGATTTTTAAAATTAATTTTAAAATGAAAATAAAGATGAATATACAAATGATGCATCAAATCAAATCACAAATGGTCAAGAAAATTCCTGCAAGTTAGAAACAAGTCAAGAATGATATATAAATTTTTGAGAATTTTAAAAAGCATAAAACTATTTTTAAACTATTTAAAATGCTTCAAAAATGAGAAAAATTATGAAAAATAGAAAATGATGAAAACAAAATATGAAAAATATAAAATCAGAAAGAGAAAAATAAAAGAGAATATTAGATATTATTTTGGGATTTTTGGGAGTTAAAATGAATTTTCTATGAATTTTTTAATGAAAATGCAATTTAAAAATAAAAATCAGAAAAAGAAAAAAAAGAAAAAAAAGGAGGAGCATAGAATCTGACTTCATTAATTGACGTGGCAGATCCCACGCTCCTCAGATGATGATGCACGATGAAAATTAACAAAGAATGCACACAAGATCACATTTGAATTGCACCAATCAAAATAAAACAAACTACCAACATGGATGACACTCAGGTCATCTTCCTCACCTCTCTGACCATCTTCTCTGGTGAGATGCTCACCGGAGATGGCTAAGTGGTAACATTAAGGCACGAGACCACCATCATTGCAACTGTCTCATCAAGGCAAACTGAACCTCACACTCCATTTTCATTTATTGAAAGAGAGTGGAGAGAATTTCATGAAAATGCAAAAGAATAAACAAACACGAAAACAAAAATTAAATGATGAATACAAGCTATCAACACCAGCTAGGTTAGGGGAAACAATCATCAAGCAAAGAACTACATTGTGATAACTTGTTTGATTGAAAATGGAGTCTCAAACTACCTTGTCCAAAAACGATTGGAGGAGCTCTAAAACTGGATTTGGTTGGAGTGATTAAGGGACTCTTAGAGCTTGATTTTTGTTGCAAAAGCTTCAGAGGAACACGATGGAGCTAACTGAATCAAGAAATTGGATTGAAATTGGTTGGAAATCAAAACACGATAGCTCACTTTTTGAAGAAAATTTGAGAGTGGAGAGAGGTTTTCTGGCTATCAAAAGCTTGGTTTTCAGTGTGGAATGATCCTCTATTTATAGCTGAAGATGGTGGAATGCTAAGAAGGGTGAAATGATTAATAATTGAGTGAATTCATGTGCACCCTCATCATGAAGAAATTGTGACTTGAAATTGCTCAAAACTCAGCCAAATCATGCATTTTATGAGTCAATTAACTTCTGAAAACTTGATTAAATATTCTTAGGTCCAAAACATGTGGTAATTTGGCTTGTAAACAAGTTTTGGTTGAGGTAAAAATCTGATCATGGTGCAAATCTTCAGTTCCAAGTGACCATGTTTGCATCAATGAGGCATCTTGTACAAGAGGCTTTTTTATTCCATTCTTTTTGCAATTTGTTAACATCATGGCAAAGATCACAATGTGCCAAGAAATGTTTCATTTAGATGCTTGAGAAAAAATTTATGTCATGTTGAAGTTGGCACAAAAATCTGACAAACAAAACTTCAAATATTCTAAGTCCAAATGGCTGAAAATGACATATAATGTATCAATGAATTACATGGCATTCCAAGCACAATTTGACTCTGACCTTTGAAGCAATCTTATAGAGGATATCACAAATGATATTGTGCAAAAATAATGAGCTCCATATGTTGAAAATTGAAGAAGTTGTGATTCTTGAAAGTTGAGAAAAAGTCACTTGAAAATAGGCAAAATTTCACTAAGTCCACAAATGACCTATAATGTCTCCAAACTTTTGATGATTCTCCAAGAATAATTAGCTCTTGTAATGTAAAGGGAAGGTTAATAGGATGTTGAGAAGAGTTATATACAAAAGGAAGCATTCAAAAATATTGAGAATTGAAGGAGTTGTGATCTTTTGAACTTTGACTTGAAATGTTGAGTTTTTAGGTCAAACTTCCTTGAATCAACTTGTAAACTTGGATTTTCCTTGCACCTCAAAGCACATGGATAATCATATGAGATCAAAATAATGTGTCCTTGAATGTACTTTGATTAAATTGACCAAAGCTTAAGGTAACTTGTTGATGAAGGCATGAAAATAAACACATAAGCCTTTGACTTTTCTTGAGAGACAAGCTACTAAACCTTGAGATATATTTGATCAAAATGAAATTGAATGATGCTTGAAACCTTGTACTTTGATATTAGAAGCCATGGTTTGATGAGATAGCCCTTGGAAATTAATGGTTGACCACACTTTAACCTTGAGGGAGCATAAACCCTAGTTGATGCATCATGCTTGGTGTTCTTGATATAGCACCCTACCTTGCAAAGAAACAAAAGGATACAAGACATATTTTTGGTATTTTTATTAGTGGTTAGTGAAACTTAAAGCATATAAACATAAAGGAAAAAGATATACAAAGAGGTACTTGATTATCCCTGCAAAAGAAAACACAAAGATGAGAGGGTAAGAAGGCAACCAAGCTTGTGATCTTGTTTCTATGCAAAAATGCAAAAAGAGGATGAGATCTTAGGGTTAAAAATTAGGGTATCATAGCAGCCCCTATTTAAGTTTCTTCAATTCAGAGATATGAAGATTGAAATCTCCGTCTCGACGGGATTGAAGATGCTTAAATACAACAACAAACCCAAATTTTGCCCCTAAATGCATATGATATGATATGAAAATGAATGCAAAGGATTCTGTGGGGAAAAGTATGCCACAGAAGACAAACAAAATGTTGGCGAGCAAAAGAAAGGAAAAGGGACTTCGCAGGGGAAAAATAAAATAGTAAGATTCTACTGAGGGAAACTTACCAACGCAAGCAACAAAAGATACCAACTAGGGAAGACCCGCTATTACTGAACAAAGCAAGACTTCGCCAGGGAAAATGAAACAACAAAGGGGGATAACCAATTCCACTAAGGGAAAGTAATCCAACTCAACTAGGAAAGAGATTACCTACTACCAGACATATGGTGGCTTAAACAAAGGTAACTATTCCATGAAGAAAAAGATTACCAACTACCGCTTACTGGGTAGGGTAAGCAAAAAGGTATATTACCTACTACCAAATGAGTGATAGCTTAAAAGAGAGTAATAAACTCAGGAGGAAACAAATATCAACTACTTGTTATTGGGTAGGAAGAGAAATATACCTACTACCGTTTACTGGGTAGCTTAAAAGAAGGTAATAAACTCAGGAAAAAGGATAATCAACTACCTGTTACTGGGTAGAAAGAGAAATATTACCTACTACCGGTTACTTGGTAGCTTAACAAAGGTAATAAACTTGAATGAAGGATAATCAACTACCTGTTACTAGGTAGGAAAATAAATATTACCAACTACCAGTTTCTGGGTAGCTTAACAAAAATAATAAAACTTGGAAGGAAGGACTACCAACTACCTATTACTGGGTAACTTAAACAATGGTAACCAACCACAAAAGCAAAAGAGGTATATTACCTACTACCAAACAAGTGATAGCTTAAAAGAAGGTAATAAATTCAAGAGACCAAAGTTCAATCCAAGAGCAAACTAGAGAGAAACAGTCAAACAAGACTTAACCCAATGAGGATATCTCAATCGGGGGCTCCTCGCTGGGCGACCATGGCAGGGTGCATATTTTTCTGTTTCTTATTTTCCTTGTAACTTGAGAACCGTAACTCGGATTGAGGTGCAGTCGGAAGTGTTGGAAAGTTATTCTAATACTCTACGCTATAGAAAGTATAAATATGAATATATGTTATTGATTGATATAATAGTAATGAATTAAAGTGACTGTGGAATAATATGTGAACGGGTGAATATGAACACCTAGCATTTTTATGAACACCGTGTGAATTGGTTTGATATTTGGTGAGGAACCTTTGTTCCAAAAGTCCTATTTGGTGAGGAATTTGACTTCGAAAGTCCTATTTATTGTGAGACTATGAATTAACCAAGGATTCTTGGTGGAGAATAGCAATGTGCATGTTTATGAATTATATGTTAATATATGATGTATATTGTTGTTTTGTTTATGTGATGCATTTCATTGTCTATACTTGGACCATTGTTGTATCTTGTGATTGTATTGCTTGTGAATAACATGCTTAAAACATTATGAAGATGAGTGAGGAAACCTAGAGCTATAACTAGGTAAATAGATTAGAAAGATAACTAGGTTACAAGTATGATTTAGATAACATTTGAAAGTGACATTCATGCAATATGATACCTAGGGGTGTGTCATAGATGGATGGTTACCATAGTTGTGAGTGAGATGCATTGTATGGAAAATGTGATGTTTTGTGTGATTAAGGTGAATGTGATCACCTTGTGATTGTCGAATACGATCGCATTATGTTGGATTTTATCACGAAATCATAAACAACCCCCTATTTGTGTCGTCCCAAGAGCGATGCTTATGTAGGACTCTTTTGGGATGTACGCACCAATACTTTGACAGGCTTGAGTCCTCGTAAGCATTGAATCTCCAAGTGGGTTAGAGTCCCATACGGGTAGAGACTTAAAATGAGTTTGGAGTCCCATAAGAAGTGACTTCGTAAGGACAATGTTTCCTTAGAATCCGAAGTCCATGCGTATGTCGAAGTATGATACAAGGATCTGTGACCCGTGCTGATAGTTCTAGAGTATGATCGGACGGAGAAAGATGCCTTGATATGGTTTTCGAGCTAGTGATTGTTTGAGTTGATGAACTCAAGAGATATGTTTCCATACACTGCAAGTTTTGTGAAGTTAAGTCTTATCCCCTTTCCCCCTTGACGTGAGTTGAAATTTGATTAGAACTCCGTAGAGTAGGATAGGGGAACTCACTGAGATTATTATCACACTCCAATATTGTTATTTTTCAGGTATAGTTTGCAAGTTTAATTTACAAGTGGGGCTATGCATGAATGTTTCAAGGGAAGTTTATATTATGTTTTTTTGTTGTGTATATTGTACAATGACGGATATTGTACTTGGATCTTAAATTTCTATTTTGTCACTTTCTATATCTTGTACCATGTGTTGTTTCTTTTATGTTTTGTAAATGATCAAGTATGTAAATGATGACAATAGGCACTTATGATTGTGTCACTACCAAATAATAACACTTATAAGATATTATTCTAAATGTATATTATACGGGGTTTTATAATGCAACAATTTTAATCATGGAACATGTTGTTCTCTCTCTCTCTCTCTCTCTCTCTCTCTCTCTCTCTCTCTCTCTCTCTCTCTCTCTCTCTCTCTCTCTCTCTCTCTCTCTCTCTCTCTCTCTCTCTCTCTCTCTCTCTCTCTCTCTCTCTCTCTCTCTCTCTCTCTCTCTCTCTCTCTCTCTCTCTCCTCTCTCTCTCTCTCTCTCTCTCTCTCTATTCTTCTGAGATTTTGACAACCATGTCATCAATGTATACTTCTTAATTCCGACCTATCTATTCGAAAATAAAAAAAATTGATTTTTTTTCGAAAATAAAAAAAAATTGATTTTTTTTTCCGAAAATAAAAAAAACGATTTTTTCCAAAAATAAATAAAAAATGATTTTAAAAAAATTGATTGAAAAAATCTATTTAAAAAAAAAAGTCAAGTTTTAAAAATGTTGGGGCTTTGAGACCCTACTTGAATCTTAGGGGCCCTTAGTTTAGGGGGCCTATATATTTTGGGGCTCATTTATTTTTAAAATTTTGGACCTTTTTATTTTTAAGGGTCTTGAAATTTAGGCCTCAACCCCTTAAATTGACACCTCTATATGTTATCTTTTTCAACTAAATCAAAAGGCATCTATTTTTTGACCGACTGGAGCAAACACTAATCTACAATGGGTAAAAATCTGCCTCTCTGAGATAATTCCCATGAATAGAAGGATCGAGTAGAAAATGATAGAGTTTTGAGCTTTGATTACAGGTTCAACTTGCTGACCCCATAACAAATAATTTTCTATATCAAGCTTTTCAGAGATTGCAGAAAACGAGTGTTTATTCATCGAAAAAGATGAATCAATGCACATGATTGGTGATGGAGGATCAGTGGCCTCACGAACGAGTGTTAGAATTTTAGAAATCTCTGAATTTCATAATTGTTGAGATCTCAACTGAATATTTTCTGTTAATGTTTTGAACTTCAATGAATGAATGAATTGCAAAGGGTGTAGTCTATTTATAGATTCACATCACTAACTAACTACTGTAGTCATCTTTTCTATGATGCATTTTTTCTGTTATATTGTTAATTGATGGTGTAAGTAAGTGTAAGATCTTATTCAAGATGAGCTCAGAATTGTAAGACATATTATAGTGAATGTGAAACTTCTTACATTGGGATATTGCCAATCAAATCTCATGGATTTTCTTACAATTTATAGTTCTGTAAGCATATATACAGTGAATGTATAGTATATCCTTAGAAAACACAGTAGTGAAATGGAAGTTGAGCCTAAAAATATGGTTCAGATAAAATTCAAACCTTAGCCATAAAAGTTTGGACTCATGTTTCAAGTGTTGTAATGTCTGTAGAGATTTGTTAAAAGAACTTATTGGTTGAGACTTGAGATTAGGAAGAGTTGTTTATGTCCAAAACAGTCTAAAGACTTGCTGCAGAGTTTAAGATTTGGCAATATAGTAGTAATTCATGCCATTGCCAAGGAAATTATAGGCTTGGATTAGAAACCTATGACTTTTTTTAACAAAAGGCAGATATGTGTTTTTTGAATTTATTTAATCAAAATAAAAAGAAACCAAATTACAAAGTTGGAAAATTAAGCAAAATTCAAAATAAACAAGAGGGCATATACAACAACATATCATATCATATGACAGTCTGAGTAATGATGATCTAAAGACACGAAGGAAGAATAAAAGAAACTGCAATTGTGACGTCCGCTAAGATTTAAGCATCACTGAAATCATTTCCTGATCAGTCTATATACAATCTATACACCACAATTAGACACTTAATTTCAAACAGAAGGAGATTTCATGTCTTGACCATTGTCCCCTACAGAAGGAGACTTCATGTCCTGATCATTTGAAGCACTAGTTGTTGCTGATGTCGGATTGTTTATGTTTCCATCTCCCACCGTTGGAGTTGTTGGCAAAAATCCAGACGTAGAAGGTTCTTCTTTGATATTGGCCGCAAACATCTGATGAACCAAAACATAAAGATTGTTAATTCCAAGTTACTAACTTTTTAACACTACTCGTCGAAATATGATATGCTTACTTGAAGAGGGATGGCTGGTATGGGGCTGTTTTCATCATTTTGAGCAGCAGCAGCAAAATCCCGAATTCTTGCACCTGATTTCTTAGCAGTCTCAGTGTTGAATAAGCCCGCAGTTATCTAATTGAACAACAGACAAACATTATTAATTGAATGAGTGCAGCCATTTTGAATATATATAAGAATTTATTATCTACTTACTCTAACACGGCCAGCCGCTATGAGGGAATTGACAGAAGTATTTGCAAACAGATCTCCATTAGCATCTATGCATACAACCTTACACGTTGCCTTTTCACGACAGTGACGGCCATCGTCATCAACCAGACGATTTATCGACAATAAATGTAGCTCAAATGGTCCCTACATGCATATAGGAAATTGGAATAAACGCCACACACACTCACACACAACACAAATTAATAGATATGACACAAAATTTAACCTTGCGGCAGATTGGACCGTCTGGAGTAAGATTCACAATGTCCTTTACTGAACCGGACGCAGAAAGTATGGTAACAGTTTTTTTGACGATTTGCCACAGATACATTGTATAGAGCCTCTACCACATCCTGCAAATCATACGTTTAATAAATGTAATACAAAATTGCATCTGAAATTTGAACATTAGTCGGTACATGTTATACCTGGCCAGCACTCAACGGAATCACACAAGGGGTGAGTTTTCCACCACGAGTACCAGAAGGGCGGCCGCGTCTTCTCTTGGTTGGAGTTTCTGCAGAAGTTGTTTCTGAAGTTGGTCGAGAAGGTCCTTCTTTTCTATCCTTTGATCCGGAACCAGGAGGGCGTCCTCTTCTCCTCTTGGTTGGAGTGTCAGAAGAAGTTGTTAGAGAAGGTCCCTCTTTTCTCTTCTTTGGTGTTAGGTTGGGAGAAGAATCCAATGGCAATGGCACTGGAAATGTTGAAGAAGTATCCATTGCTACATCACCACCTCCTCGTTTTCTTTTCTTGGAAGAAGTTTCAGTTTCAGATTCAGTTTGATAAGGTTCCTCTTTGATTCGAAGTTGATTGAAGAATGAAGAATCCAATGGCAATTGCGGCAGTCTATTATCACCATCTTCTTCTTGATAATCAGTAGCGGAAGTACCGATCGCCTTTGCTGCTGCCGCCTTCTTATCATCCTCTTCCATTATTGTGCCACAAGAACAATAAGTTTTGAAACTATTGAATGTGTACAAGAGAGAGTGAGAGAGAGAAAGAGAGAGAGATGGATTTGATTTGCATGCACACACGGAATATGTATTTATAGTATGAATGAAGAGCTTCTACTAACTAATCAACTGTCATAACAGAACTAAGAAGGAAATGTAACTAACTGTTCATAACTGCTTCTAACTAATTAACTGTCATAACAGAACTAAGAAGGAAATGTAACTAACTGTTTATAACTGCTTCTAACTAATTAACTGTCATAACAGAACTAATAAGTAAATGTAACTAATTTGTTGGATTTGTTTATAAAACTTGAGGTGGATAAAGTTGCTCTCTTGTGGGATTTGTGCTAATAATCTTGAATCAAGATTCTTGATGATCCTAATGTTGATCCATTTAACATTACTAGAACAAATAGTTCATGCTCTCTTCTACATATATATAAAGGACTTTTTCTGGTATAATCTAGAAAAATGTTGATATGTTTATCAATACATAAAATTGAAATATAAAAAAACTCAAAATAAAACTTGGACAAAAAATCAATTGAGTTTTTTTAGGTTTCCTCAAGGCTTAAACCCATAAAATTGAAATCTCAACGTTTCTTCCTTTACAAATCCAATTTGAGGATTTTTGTGTTTTGTTTAAGCATGACTCATTAGAGATAAAAACATAACCCTAGAATCCAAATCATCATCTTCCCAAGCATTTTTATAGTCATTTCTTATACTTGGCATTAATAGCATCATGAAATAGTTGTAAATGGAGAACAAGTGTATATATTATTGTGATATACGGGTGAGTTAGAAATTTTATATTACTTTAAAAAGTAGAGGTTGAATATTTTATAAATGATAAACTATATACTTAATATCTTAAAGTTTTGGATGAATACATAGTATCTGTCAAAATTTACGAGTACAAAGAGATTGGGTCTCAATAAGACTGTGATACATGACACTTCGAGATCCTTGGAATGGAGGGTGAAGCCACCTAAGCAATGTTGGTATAGGTTAGATAAGGTTGGATATCACCCATCATCATATACTTAATGAATGAACAGTTACCATAGGACAAAGCAGAAGCCCATAAGATAAGATAAGAAGAATTTCAGTTTGAAATGTCATGGTGGAACACAAGCACTATAGAATGGAGTGATCAATGCCTATGTTGGATCATAGTCACAGAGTGCACAATTCGTTTCGATACGTGGTACGAATTCGGATACGCGGTTCACAACTCTCTAAGAATTAGGTACGTGAGAGGTATACATAGTCGGTATGATATTTGAATTCATGGTACGTTCAAATATAATAATCGGTACGTTATTATTAAAAAAATTGTTTACTTATAATAAAATTTGGTTGAGAGAAAGACTTCATAGTCCCTTCATAGCCCCACATCAACTATTTTATTAACATTGCTTTGAAAAATCAGTTATAAATAGCTAGTGTATACTCAATACTCTTACATCAACTCACCACATTTTTAGCTTTAATTGGTAATGGTCGTAATATTTCTTTTTGTCAAAGTACAAGCATTATCATAATTAAAAAATTAGTTAAAAAGTGTTTTTAGTTTTTATTTTATTTGACTTGTTTTATTTAAACTTAAAAGGCTTAAATGCACTTTTAATCCCTTTATTTTATTATTTTTTAATTTTTAGTCCCTCCATTTTAAAAAAGCTATTTTTTAACTTTTAGTCCTTCCATTTTAAAAATCAGTTTTTTGGTCCCTAAATTTTACATCACTTAAGATTTTGATGGTCCCCCTCCAATTTTACATATGTGGCAATGATGATTGTGATTAAAAAATTGCTTTTGATGAGTTGCCAATGATGACTAAATTATTATTTATTTAATGTTTTTTAATTAATTAATTAATCATTTTATTTACTTTGTTTAGAAATATTATTTATTATTTAATATTTTTTTAATTTAATATTTAATTAATTAATTAATTAATAATTTTAATATTTAAAAGAATAGTTTTGGCAATTATCCAAACCGCAAATGTATACCGTTATATGTTTGTTTCCAATATATAAACAATAATGTTTTCTGTGAATAAAACGATGTGGGATCTAAATACAGCAGGTGGAAAATTTTTGTGATAATGTCTTTGTTAGGTTATGTTTTATTGATGCCATCATCTATTACTATAACTATCAGCACTCATAATCATAATCTCCTACAGCATCTTTCATTCCTCCAATAATGTCTAAAGAGAAGTTGCTTTGAACTGGCAAAACTAACAGACTAATTGTAAATCTGCACTTGATTCAACAGATGTATAAAATATCAATTAATTTATTAGTCATATATTATAAATTTATTTGATAGTTTATCATATATACACTATTATTACAAAATAAAGTCTTGGTTTTTTTCATTGCCGGGTTATCTATTTCACTGTATAAAGTTATGCATAAACTAACTGGACTTGAGGTACACTATCTTAGATCATGTAATTACATTGTTAGTTTTGATTATACTTTCTAATTGTGGAATTAATTGCCTAAAGTAGATTTAGAAAACAAGTCGCCCCTACGTAATTGCAAACACTTTTTCACTGTCAATTTTGAAACTTTATGACAGTGTTGGTTGAAATGCACAACTTGAATTAGACTTCTTTTGTCAATATATTATGAAAGCAAGTAGTCATGCGGTGTATATAGTGTTCATTGATTTTTTCCTTTTGTGACTGTTATCATAATATTATTTTCCCTCTTTTGTATTCATTCATGGAACTGTGTTATTACTTTCCCCTTTTGTATTCATTCATGTATATAGTGTATATTTTGTTATCATTTTTGAACAACATTTTCAAGATACAAAATTGGAAAGAAAGGATAGTGACAATGAGTAATGGTTGGAGGTTTTTAAGAGAACAAGCAAAGATGTCCCACATTGTTTCCTTTAGAAAAAAGTTTAGTGAAAAAGTAGGAAATCAGTTTCACCAACAACTTTAATCCCACATCGTTTTCCTTGGATAAAAGTAAGGTGTTTATAATGCTTTATCATGCAATATGGTTCAAATTAAAAAATTATTGTGTGAACCAACTGGTTAGGCCCAATACCTTTATGAGAAGAATTTTGACTAATTAATATAAAAACATAATTAAAATGAATAATTAATTTATTAGCTAATAAAAATATTAATTTATTAGTTAAAAAATATTAAATAATAAATTATCCTAGTCAATATTGCCACCTCATTAAAAATATTTTTTTTGTCCCAATCATCATTGTTACGTCAGCAAAATTGGAGGGAACCATCAAAATCCCAAGTGACGTAAAGTTCACGGACCAAAAAATTGATTTTTAAAATGGGGGGACTAAAAGTTAAAAATCATCAAAATAGGGGAACTAAAAGTACATTTAAGCCAACTTAAAAATTATATTTGGTTTGCAATTTATATTTAGTTCGCGGATACTTCATTTTACATGAATTACACACAAATTTGTGTGAACGTAAAAGTACAGTGAATTTGTACGTGCGAACCAATTTGCTGTGACTATGGTTGAGATGCTTGAAATAATAAGAGGTGGATGTAGTATTATAAGAGGTACATGAAGGCTTTTGTTGTATTCATATTGGAGGGAGAGCATTGGCAAGCAAGCTTCTAAGGCTCGGGTACTAGGGATGCTTAGAGATAGTGCCAAGTTCGTCAATCGATGCGAAAATTATCAAAGATTTTTTCATCCACGCCCCCGCCGAAATACTACAGTCAGTGATTTGACTGTGGCATTTCTATTAGTGGAGGATAGATATACTCGAGCCCTTCCTATTGGTCTGTTTACTGTGAATTTTGGTAAACAACCTCTGGTCTATCAATCTTAAACAAAAACTGACTAACTTGCAGGATCGATCACACAAATCCTAGGACATGTGCTAAATTTGAGAGACAAGTGTGAATGACAAATGAAAAATAAAGAGAATGTAAATTGAACTCCACGTTCGACAATGCTGAAATAAAAATCTAACTGAACTCCACGCTCGACTACTTGCAATAAGGTAAAGTAAAGGCTTGAAATTTAAAGGGCTGTAAATAAAGGATGCAGAAATTAAAGGCGTCGAAAGGAAATGACAATAAGTAAAAAGCTTTGAAAGTAAAGGCTTGAATTGATAAAAAATGCATGAAGGTAAATTGCAACAAAGTAAAAGTGCTTGAACTCCACGTTCTTGAATGTAAATAGCAAGGAAATAAATGGCTTCAAAGATAAAATGCAGAAATGTAAAGACTTTTGAAAGTAAAATGCGACGAACTCCAGTTCTTGAAAAGTAAAGGCTGTAATGATAAAAGTGCTGTCGAAGGTAAAGTGCAGGAAAAATAAAGGACTTTGAAAATAAATGCAATGAATTAAAGGTGAACTCCACGTTCTTGAAAATAAAAGACTTTGAAAAGTAAATGCTTGAAGATTAAATGCTTGAATGTAGAAGTGCAGTCGAAGGTAAATGCATAAAGTTTAAACGACTTTGAAAATAGTTCAAGAAATTGTAAAGGCATGAAAATTAAATGGCTGAATCTTAAACATGATGAAGATAAATTGCATTAATGAAGAAAGTGGTGTTACATTACGTACATTCTCACGAACTCGTTTCTCTACACGCGGGTACTTTGAGTTTCTTTGAGTAACTTGTACAAAAATATGAACACCCCTATTACATAGAACTAACTCCTATTTATAGTGCTAAAAAATAACTACTAAGTGGTGGTTATGGCTTCAAACGTGTCCTCTTGGCGTCTTCTCCTTGGCTTCAACTGTTCCCACGTTCAGTAACTGATCCTTTTGAAATTCAAACATTTGAGATTTTCCCTCCAGCCTTAATGTGATAACTGCAACGCGCGTTTCAACATTCTCACGGTCGAAGCATCTCCCAACACTTAGCCATTTTTTGAGGTTCCTAAAACCTCTATTCGACTCAGGCTTCACCAAAACTGGGTCGAAGCCTTCTTTACGTTGAAAATAGTTTTTTAACTTAAAATAGCTTTGATTTTCCTAGCGTCGAAAATGAGGGTTAACAAATTGCCCCCAAGGAATGTCCTTTCGCCAGAATTGGTAGGAAGGCCATTTCTTGATATAATGACCATTTCGACGCTTGTTTGTGTAACGCCCCAATTTGTTTAATTATATTTATTTATTTCATTTATGTGAATTTTGTGAAATGTGTGAATTTATTGTATTTTACCTGCTAATTGAGTTAATTGGTTAATTTCTCTGATAGATAAAATAATTGTATTAAATCATAATTTCTTTTCAACTTTTATTTCCCAAAATATATTTCATCGGTATGTTTATGTTTTATCGCATTTTGAGAGCGTTTGGAGATATTTGAGCTGAGGGGTATTTTGGTCATTTGGGTAGTAGATATTTTATAAGTAGAAAGGGGAGAGAAAAAGAGAGGAAAGAAAAAGAAAAGAAAGAGAAGGGAAGAGAAAGGAGAAGAAAGAAAGAGAGAAGAGGAGAAAGAGGAAAAAAGTGAAGATTCATCCGTTTCAAGCGCGAATAATCGGGTAAGGGTGAGAAGTTTCAATTATATCTTGCTTGTGTATGTATATGTGTATGTTTTCTTGGATTGTTTTGGATATTCTCTTATGTTTTCATTTTAGGTCGAAATGGTAGAAATGAATAAAAATCGATGTTTTCACGGTCGAAAGTCGGAATAAGTCGCGTGGTTTAGTCGAGTGATGTTAAGCCGTGATTGGTTAAGTTCGTTGATTGAATTTTGATTGATTTCATAACTTTTGCATATTTGATAAAATGGTGATTTTGTGTGAATTAATGTTTGGACGGTTGAAATGTGGAATAAATTGTGTAGTATAGTCGGGTGATGATATGAATTACTCGGGTAAACTTGTTGGTATGTTTCCATAGGCGTTGATTGAGTTTTGGGGTGTGAATGTATTGATAAAATTATGTTTCAAAAGATTTCAAAAATGGAAAATGTGTTGGATGGATTTTTAATGGTGAAAATATTGTAGTATTTCGAATTCTGAGACCGGAGCTTTTTACGGAATCGAAATCGGAGGTCCGGAAGGCTTCCGACAATAAAAATGCAATTTTCTAGGCCCTGACACGGCCCGTGTCACACAACACGGGGGGCCGTGTCAGCCTACTGCCCCTGGAGGGAGGAAACGCAAAAAAAATGAAATTTGGAATTTTGGGTGACACTGGCCGTGTCACACAACACGGGTGGCCGTGTCAGCCCTGCTGTAGGTTTTTCGTTCAAAGTTGTTTTGATCGTAACTTTTGAACCGTAAGTCCGTTTTGACCCCGTTCGAAGCGTTGGAAAGCTTATAAAATATTCTTTCTATTAAAAATGGTTTGGAGGGTAAAATATGATTTAATTAATTCGTGTTTTTGAAAAATAATCGGGTTGTCGGGTTTTTATTGCGTTAAATGCGTGCGGTTGATGTTTTACCGTGTGTTGTGTTATTGTTGTATAACATTGAGCTTTTATGTGGTTTATATGATGTTGATGCATGTTGTTATGATGTGTTGTGGGTATCCTTTGTGGTGTGAATCCCTTGTGGAAGTAATTGTGATTGTATGATTGTTGTGGTTTGTGATGAAATGCATTACTTATGTGAAATTCAATGTATGTTGTGTGGTGGCCTTAGGGCAAGTAAATGCATTGTTTGAATTGGTTTCCAATGCATGAATAATGATGATGAGATAATTCATATTGTTTAATTGTGAATGTATGGAATTGATGAGTTGAAATATATGCATGATTATGGTTGCATATATGTGTGCATTTGAATGCCATGAGTCATTATATACCAAGCATCATGATATGCATTCTTGTGACGTCCTGAGTGACGGATTGGTTCCAGAGGGAATCTGCTATAACATCGTGAGCCTTAAAAATAAGAGGTATGAATCGCCTTAAAAATAAGAGGATCGAAAGCGATGGTTATAGACGATCGTGTGCCCATGTGGGGTGTGACCGATCGGATCGTGAGCCTTAAAAATAAGAGGTATGAATCGCCTTAAAAATAAGAGGACTGAAAGCGATCCATAAACGTCGTGAGCCTTATACAAAGAGGACCGAAAGCGACGGGGAACATCGTATGCCCGACGGGGAGTTACAGTGATGTAACGAGCGATGGTTCCAGCAGAGTTCCTGAGTGAACTAGTATTGAGAAATGTTGGAAGTCGGTACCGCATGGCATTTGCATAGAGTCGTTGTGTCGGTCTCTGTTCATTTGCATAAATCATGGATTGATTATGTGTGAGAATTGTGAATGGATGCATTATGTGTGGAAAATCATGATTTGATTAATTATGTGTGGAAATTGTGCATTGATTTGTGATGTGTTGAGATTGTGATAGCATTGGTAATTTGATGTGCATACGTGATAAATGCATTGGTTGTGGGTAATATGTTTATACGTAGACATATGTTATGTGATGTGGTGATGTGATTCTTTATGTCATAACTTTGGTGGGCATTATGTGTGAATATGTGATTATGTCGGTATAATTGATATATGCTATATTTTGTGGTGATGTGGTGGTGTGGTTCCATATGTCATAATTGTGGTTGGATTATGTGTGATATGTTTTGTATTTGTGGCATGCTATAGGTGTTAGTATGTGATGGTATGGGTGAGATGATTTATACATGTGTTTGAATGTGTGTTTGCATATTATTATGCAATCTTGGTTTAGTTGTTATTTCTCACTCTTCTGCTGTTTTATAATGCTCTATGAGGCATTGCAGATTAGAGTTGCTGGAGGTCTTTTTGTGAAGATTAGCCCTCTGTTCTGTTGTCGGTCTTGGTGTCTGCTCTGATACGTAGCACGGGAGTCGGGGAACGATTATATACATATATATATATATATATATATATATATATATATATATATATATATATATATATATATATATATATATATATATATATGTATGTATACATTTGTTGAATGTATTTTGTAGCACCTTTGTATATATAGTTGATGTTCTAAAATGATTTATTTTGTAAAACAAGTCGGTTATGGATCTTTCCGCTTTATTCCATAATTGACCTTTCCCTTTAGATGGATAAAGTTTCCCGTTAATGATTTTCTCTATTATGTGTTATGTATCAAATAATTGAGCAGGGATTGTGTTTTCTTTCTTTAAGTGTGACATCCCTGTTTCCTGTCGGAAAAATAAATTTTTAATTACTCTAATTTATATTTGTATTACTTATTCGCGAAGGGAATTGGGGTGTTACATTAGTGGTATCAGAGCAGGTCGGTCCGTCCGGCCAAGTTGTTGAGTCAGTTTGTGTGACAGTTGAATACTGTCGTTGTTGTTTGTCTCTTAGTACGTGATATGTGTGTGGAACACTGTCATTACTTTCTGGTTTTCTAATCCTTTGTCTTCAGGATTGAGAATGAGATAAGTGGGGGAGAAGCTGGTACTTCTCCATGTTGCTTCAGGTGTGGAGCGCTGGCTCAGTGTGTTGTGAATTTCAAGATTGTAAGTGTTGTTTGGAGAGTGTTGTTCCCGATTCCGGAGGGAATGAGGAGGTAAGGTTTATGTCAACTAAGGATTTGTGCCTTAGGTAGTTTTGTGCATAAGATGCAAGAAATGCTATTATAGTTTGGTAAAGATAGTTTATGCCCCATCATGATTGTCGGCTGTCTATTGACAAATTGAGGAACTGATCACCCTTAATCTCTTGTTGATAGTAGACGGAATTATGTTGGATGGAATAGACGTGTCTTTCTGGTTTTGATAGTGTGTGAATGACTTGTTTGGAATTAAGGAAGTGATTACGGATTGTTTCGATGAGTCGATGAAGGTTCTAATGTCGGAAGAAGAGACGGAATAGAGGTTTTGGTATGTTGGTCAAGTTGGGAAGTCATTGAGAGAGAACGATTGGGTATCATTAATGGTTGTTCTTAGAGAGTATAGTGTGAACTCAAATTTGACGAAGGTAAGGATTTGAGGTTTGGATCTGCTAAGTAAGTAGGAAAACTCTTAGGAGATGAAACTAAGATGTTTGTTATGTTGGTGATGATAGTGTTCTGGAAATTGGCAGAAAGGACACAGTGATGAGCTACCGGTTGTGCGTAATTTTCAGATGTATTCCCGGATGGAATATTGGATGTTAGTATTAGAAGTACCCGGACTGATAGAGCAGTTGGAAGATTTACTGGAAAGGAGAATTGTGAGGCCAAGTGTGTCGTCTTGGAGAGCTCAAGTATGGTTAGTAACAAAAAGGAGGGATGATTGAATGGAATAACAAGCATTATGATGGTATTGGTATTGAGACTATGGAAAGCAAAACTTAAAGTTCTGGAGAGGTTTGGAGTCTTCGGAATTATAGAGCATTAATGGGAATCTTGAGAAAACCCTTAGACGTGGATGTAATATTTGAGAGTTCTTTTGGTTGGTGGTTACTACATGTTGGGATTTATGAGAATTTGGACTGTCAAGAGAAGAAATTGTGTATGGATTACTGGCAGTTGAATAAGGTAACAATTGAGAACAAGTGTCCACTTTCATGAACGGATGACTGGAATGGTTTGGTTGAGTTTGAGTGAAATTGCAATTGTTTGGAATGTTTAATAAGAGTTGTGAATGGTGTGAGTCAAGGCTTTGATCAATTTAATGTGACTGTTTATGTTTGTTATCGTCGGGATAGGCTGTTATTTACTCGGTTAAGTTTGTATGTGAGTAACCAGTTACCCAGTGAAAAGTTTTGCAAAAGCTTTAAGAATTTTTATCTTTTGGAGTTTGGTTGGGCATTACAACGTGCAGTGATGTTATTTGGTGTTAGTAATGCGTCTGTAATGTTTGTGGAGTAGGGGAATTGTATCTTCCATATTTATTTGGATAAGTTCGTAGTGGTTTTAATTGAGGATATTCGAATCTGTTATGAACTTGGAGGAAGAACAAGTAGAGTGTTTGAGATTTGAATTACAAGTGTTGAACAGAGACGACGTTTTTTTGCTAAGTTATTCGAGTGAGAATTTGGGTTAAAAAAGGTTAGTTTTCTTGGATATGTTATTTCAGATGAGAGTATGGTTATGGATCCATCGGAAGTAGATGCAGTTCTACATTGAGAGGCTCTGAAGTTGGTTAAGGAGATTAGAAACTTTTGAGCTCAGTTGGTTGTTACTGCAGGCTATGGAAAACTTTGTAAGTTCGTACTTCGGTTATCTCAGTTGACTTGCAAAAGGTAAGTCATTTGTTTGGGATGTTCGTTGTAAGGAAAGTTTTAGGAAGCTGAAGTAGAAGTTGTCTACGGTTTCAGTTTCGATTCTGTGTGATCCTAATAAACCGGTTGTGAGGTATTGTGAAGTGTCTTTGATGAGTTTAGTCAGTGTGCTAATGCAAGAGGGTAAAGTCGTGGCTTATGCTTTACGACAATTGAGGATTCATAAAAGGATCTATACTATTCTGGATTTGGAATTAGTCGCGGTTGTATTGTGTTGGAAAATTTGGAGGTATTATTTTTATGGTTCTCGGCTCGAAGTGTTTGGTAATCGCAAGAGTTTAAAGTACTTGGTTGGTTTGAAGGAATAGAGTATGAGACAATGAGGATGGTTAGAATTCGTGACGATTTATGAATTTGGCTTGGATTATCCTTTGGGAAAAGCTGAGGTTGTGCCGGATGAGTTAAGTCAAAAGTTTCTATGTATGTCTGTTTTGATGGTCCGAGACTTGTGTCTGGTGTGTGAGGTAACACAGTAGAGTGTGAGGTTGAGTATATTGAAAGTGAACAGTGATTTTTGGTGAATAAGAGAAAAAGTTAGACTTTGGACGTGAAATTGGTAGTTTTGATGGTTACTAGTAATCAGAGTGTGCAACGGAAGCGTGAAGTGGCATGATTCGTATATGCGTGTGGGACTGGTAAGAGTTCATAGGTTGAACACTGGAAACGTGTAGGAATGGTGAGACCATTGGACGTTCCGGAATGGAAGTGATAGGTGAAAGGTTTAAACATTATTCATGCCTACTATGTAGATGGAGGTTTTGGTTGTATGTTCGATTGGCGAATCGTAGCATTGTTGTAATAAGGTTGTGTGACAAGGATGTTGGTATTCTGGTTTTGTTGTGTCGTGGGACTTTAGGTTCTTGTCTTTGTTGTTGCCTCGTTTCCATGGTGCTGGTTCGAGTGTGTGTAGCTAATTCCTGTGATGGGGAATTAGGGGAGTGTTACCTACGGTGATGGTAACGATCTTGTTATGTTTCGGTTCAAGAGTGAACCTGTGTGTTCGTAACTTGGGTATTCTTTGAGTCGTGAGTTAGTCGTCAAGTGCATTGTATGGGCTTTGCACCTTGTCGTTGTTGTTGTCGTCGTTGTCGTGTCGTTGTTGTAGCTGTTGTTAGCAAGGTGGTTTGTCAGTTGTGTTATTCGTGGTGTGCCTATGGTTGGCATGTTGGTTGGGTAGTCGGATGCGAGAGTCGTATCCGGAGTCGTTCGTCTCAGTTGGATTTTCGAGGACGAAAATGTCTCAGTGAAGGAGAGTTGTAACGCCCCAATTTGTTTAATTGTATTTATTTATTTCATTTATGTGAATTTTGTGAAATGTGTGAATTTATTGTATTTTACCTGCTAATTGAGTTAATTGGTTAATTTCTCTGATAGATAAAATAATTGTATTAAATTATAATTTCTTTTCAACTTTTATTTCCCGAAATATATTTCATTGGTATGTTTATGTTTTATCGCATTTTGAGAGCGTTTGGGAGATATTTGAGCTGAGGGGTATTTTGGTCATTTGGGTAGTAGATATTTTATAAGTAGAAAGGGGAGAGAAAAAGAGAGGAAAGAAAAAGAAAAGAAAGAGAAGGGAAGAGAAAGGAGAAGAAAGAAAGAGAGAAGAGGAGAAAGAGGAAAAAAGTGAAGATTCATCCGTTTCAAGCGCGAATAATCGGGTAAGGGTGAGAAGTTTCAATTATATCTTGCTTGTGTATGTATATGTGTATGTTTTCTTGGATTGTTTTAAATATTCTCTTATAGTTTTCATTTTAGGTCGAAATGGTAGAAATGAATAGAAATCGATGTTTTCACGGTCGAAAGTCGGAATAAGTCGCGTGGTTTAGTCGAGTGATGTTAAGCCGTGATTGGTTAAGTTCGTTGATTGAATTTTGATTGATTTCATAACTTTTGCATATTTGATAAAATGGTGATTTTGTGTGAATTAATGTTTGGACGGTTGAAATGTGGAATAAATTGCGTAGTATAGTTGGGTGATGATATGAATTACTCGGGTAAACTTGTTGGTATGTTTCCATAGGCGTTGATTGAGTTTTGGGGTGTGAATGTATTGATAAAATTATGTTTCAAAATATTTCAAAAATGGAAAATTTGTTGGATGGATTTTTTAATGGTGAAAATATTGTAGTATTTCGAATTCTGAGACCGGGGCTTTTTACGGAATCGAAATCGGAGGTCCGGAAGGCCTCCGACGATAAAAATGCAATTTTCTGGGCCCTGACACGGCCCGTGTCACACAACACGGGGGGCCGTGTCAGCCTACTGCCCCTGGAGGGAGGAAACACGAAAAAAATGAAATTTGGAATATTGGGTGACACTGGCTGTGTCACACAACACGGGTGGCCGTGTCAGCCCTGCTGTAGGTTTTTCGTTCAAAATTGTTTCGATCGTAATTTTTGAACCGTAAGTCCGTTTTGACCCCCGTTCGAAGCGTTGGAAAGCTTATAAAATATTATTTCTATTAAAAATGGTTTTGAGGGTAAAATATGATTTAATTAATTAGTTTTTTTGAAAAATAGTCGGGTTGTCGGGTTTTTATCGCGTTAAATGCGTGCGGTTGATGTTTTACCGTGTGTTGTGTTATTGTTGTATAACATTGAACTTTTATGTGGTTTATATGATGTTGATGCATGTTGTTATGATGTGTTATGGGTAGCCTTTGTGGTGTGAATCCCTTGTGGAAGTAATTGTGATTGTATGATTGTTGTGGTTTGTGATGAAATGCATTACTTATGTGAAATACAATGTATGTTGTGTGGTGGCCTTAGGGCAAGTAAATGCATTGTTTGAATTGGTTTCCAATGCATGAATAATGATGATGAGATAATTCATATTGTTGAATTGTGAATGTATGGAATTGATGAGTTGAAATATATGCATGATTATGGTTGCATATATGTGTGCATTTGAATGCCATGAGTCATTGTATGCCAAGCATCATGATATGCATTCTTGTGACGTCCTGAGTGACGGATTGGTTCCAGAGGGAATCTGCTATAACATCGTGAGCCTTAAAAATAAGAGGTATGAATCGCCTTAAAAATAAGAGGACCGAAAGCGATGGTTATAGATGATCGTGTGCCCATGTGGGGTGTGAGCGATCGGATCGTGAGCCTTAAAAATAAGAGGTATGAATCGCCTTAAAAATAAGAGGACCGAAAGCATTCCATAAACATCGTGAGCCTTATACAAAGAGGACCGAAAGCGACGGGGAACATCGTATGCCCGACGGGGAGTTACAGTGATGTAACGAGCGATGGTTCCAGCAGAGTTCCTGAGTGAACTAGTATTGAGAAATGTTGGAAGTCGGTACCGCATGGCATTTGCATAGAGTCGTTGTGTCGGTCTCTGTGCATTTGCATAAATCATGGATTGATTGTGTGAGAATTGTGAATGGATGCATTATGTGTGGAAAATCATGATTTGATTGATTATGTGTGGAAATTGTGCATTGATTTGTGATGTGTTGAGATTGTGATAGC
The DNA here is from genome assembly GCA_022829125.1 of Lathyrus tuberosus. NCBI lineage: Eukaryota > Viridiplantae > Streptophyta > Magnoliopsida > Fabales > Fabaceae > Lathyrus > Lathyrus tuberosus. The sequence continues at coordinate 11,404,232 of JALAZF010000101.1, read as the reverse complement.
ATTGGTAATTTGATGTGCATACGTGATAAATGCATTGGTTGTGGGTAATATGTTTATACGTAGACATATGTTATGTGATGTGGTGATGTGATTCTTTATGTCATAACTTTGGTGGGCATTATGTGTGAATATGTGATTATGTCGGTATAATTGATATATGCTATATTTTGTGGTGATGTGGTGGTGTGGTTCCATATGTCATAATTGTGGTTGGATTATGTGTGATATGTTTTGTATTTATGGCATGCTATAGGTGTTAGTATGTGATGGTATGGGTGTGATAATTTATACATGTGTTTGAATGTGTGTTTGCATATTATTATGCAATCTTGGTTTAGTTGTTATTTCTCACCCTTCTGCTGTTTTATAATGCTCTATGAGGCATTGCAGATTAGAGTTGTTGGAGGTCTTTTTGTGAAGATTAGCCCTCCGTTCTGTTGTCGGTCTTGGTGTCTGCTCTGATACGTAGCACGGGAGTCGAGGAACGATTATATATATATATATATATATATATATATATATATATATATATATATATATATATATATATATACATTTGTTGAATGTATTTTGTAGCACCTTTATATATATAGTTGATGTTCTAAAATGATTTATTTTGTAAAACAAGTCGGTTATGGATCTTTCCGCTTTATTCCATAATTGACCTTTCCCTTTAGATGGAAAAAGTTTCCCGTTAATAATTTTCTCTATTATGTGTTATGTATCAAATAATTGAGCAGGGATTGTGTTTTCTTTCTTTAAGTGTGACATCCCTGTTTCCTGTCGGAAAAATAAATTTTTAATTACTCTGATTTATATTTGTATTACTTATTCGCGAAGGGAATTGGGGTGTTACAGTTTGCATGGCCTCAACTGAATATCCCACTAATTACTTAGTGGCTGAATTGTTCAGTTTCCCTAACCCACGCTTATGACGTCATACCATCATGACAAATCCTTAAACGTCTCTTCAGCCGTATTCATCATAACACTTTTCTTGAAAACAGACGTTTGCAGTCTGAACATAACTGCTATTACTCATCACGTTTTCAAGAGAAGGACACGCGTCCCACTAACTCCTCAGCTTGAACGGTAGATCCAAGGCTCTTGGGATTTTCAAATGTCTATATATACCCATTTCCGCCACTTTGTGAACTTTCCACACTCTCCTATCCTCAAACGAACATTTTCTTCTCTTCAGTTTCTCTTACGCAAAACCCAGAAAAAACACCATTTTTCGTCTTCTTCAAAAATGGCGTCTTCCCACACCAATCCTCAAGCAAAGAAAACTCAAAGAGGCAAGGCCACTCCATTTAAACAAACCATTCCTCCGTTCGCTAATATCCCAGGCCCCCAACTAGTAGGTAACCGTCGTTGCATGCCGGAACCCACCTCTGAAGAAACGAGAGCCATATACAAATCTCAGGTAATGATTCGTATAGCTGTTTCTGATAAACCATATGCGTTATCTGGTCCTTTAGCTGATGTGGACATTTCTAACGAGAGACTAAGTGAGTTTCTCCCCTCTTACCGGAAAACAAGGCCGTTAGGGCAAAAGAGTTTTCCCAAAACCAACGCTGCTGCTGGAACTTCTCCTGAAGAAATCCCCTTGCCCAAAATCAACGTTGGCTATCTCACTGATGGCACCAGGCTGGTGAGAGTTGTCAATCCCTTGAAAGAGTTTGACCAATGGATGGCAAAAATGGAGAAGGTCAAAGCTGAACATTGGAAGGATATAGGGATTTATGACCTTCTTATGCTGTCGAAGACCAACATACCATATTGTCTGAACATGTTGGCAGCATCCTTATACTTTTGGGACAGTACCCATTATACCTTCCATCTGCCATGTGGAATGGTTACCCCAACCTTGTTTGATGTAGCTGCCATCACAGGGCTTCGCCCAGATGGCCTTACTTATAACCCTGATGTTGATGCTGAAGACACCATCAATATTTCAGGCTCTAAACTTACATACACTCTCTTCATCAAACACCACTTTAAACAAGAAGATGACAAAGTGTCTGATGAAGAACATATTGCTTTTCTCACAGTCTGGTTGTCGAGATATGTTTTTTGTACCAAATCTTTGCAGGTAGCTAAGAAGTACCTGCCCCTGGCGAATCAGCTTCACCACAACAGAGGAACCTGCTTGAGTGAACTCATTCTGGCGAACCTTTATGAGTCTATCAGTGAATGGGCTTCTCAACTTAGAAATATGGAGGCCCAAGGTCCTATGCACTTGAGTGGTCCTCTTTGTGGCTTAATGCTACATTTGAGGCTAGCCTCCCCAGAAAAGGCCTAGTTGATGAAGCCTCTGCTGAAATAAGGGAAAGGAGTGTCGAAGGGACGCGTCTGGCTAAACTCACTCCCAATGATGATGGTGAAACCCTTCAAAGGGCTTTTACCAGTTATATTATGATGTTTGCCAAGCGCTATGAGTTCACTCCTAGCATGGCACCTTTTGCTCGACGAACCTACGGCCCTGTGTGGTTTAAAAGGCCAAAATCCTCATCAAACTCTTGATCAAGAATCTGTTGCTATCTGGGAAGCCTTTTTTATTCCCAGATTCTTTATCCACAGGCTGAACTTAGGGAGAGGTTTATCAGCATTGATTGCCTATCAACCAAACCTTGTCTCTCGACAGTTTAGGATGGCCCAGAGCTTTCCTCAGTGCTTGTATGAGAGAAAGGGCCAAGTAATTCTTCACACTGTCTGCTTCGACGAGGAAAATGTTTCCCTTACACTCGACAGCCGGAATGAGAAAAGAAGAGTCATATCTCCTGTGTTTTTTGTAACGCCCCAGTTTTAGTATTTTTATTTTATTGAGTCGTTTTTTATTATTTTATTATTATTTTATTTTATTTCTGACTTTTATGTGAAAATATGTTATTTTTCAATGTTGTGATATTTTATCGGGTTTTGGGAACGATTGCGAGATATTTGAGTGTAGGGGTATTTTGGGCATTTTAATTTGATTGTTAAGTTAAGAGTTGAAATAGAAAGAAAAAGAGAGAAAAACATAGTAAGAAGAAAAAAGAAGAAAGGAGAAGAAAAGAAAAGAGAGATTTTGGGGAAAAACTTGGAAACCAATCAACCGACTTTTCTACGCGTTATTTAATCGGGTAAGGGTGCGAAACTCGATTATCTTATCGTTGTGTATGATTATGTATGTGTGTTTGCATGTTGTATTGTCCTGTTCAATAGTTTTTAGGGTATAGGTCGAAAACGCGTAAACGAGTAGAAATCGATGTTTTCACGGACGAAAATTGATACGAATCTTGTAGTATGATCCCGTGATATGTATGAATAATTGCTGAGGTTTGTGTGGCTGTTGGAAATGGTGTGGTTGGATTAAAATGGAAATTTTGGGTTATGGAACAGTGCATCACGAAGCAGAAATTCTGCTTCTGGTGTGAAGCGTCGGGCGATGTGCTTGTTTCGCCGGGCGGTTCGTCCTTTCGCCGGGCGGTTTTGAGAGGCGAAGAGGTTCCAAGTTTCTGACTCTTTTGAGTCATTTGGGTGGGTTTAGTGTCGCCTGTGCTTCGTCGAGTGAAGCAGAGGCGAAGAGCGTTTCGCCGGGCGGTTGGCATGTTTCGCCGGGCGGTTGTGAGTTTTTTCCAAATAATACTTTTCCTTAAAAAATTCATAACTCTCGAACCGTATTTCTGATTTAAGTGTTATTTATATCGTTGGAAAGCTTATAAAATGTACTTTCTTATGATGATGATTTTGAGATTATTAGCTGATTAAATTTTGTCAGGAAATTGGAATAGTGTCAGTTTGTCGACTTTTGTCGTTGTAAGTGTGCGTAATTAAGGTGTATCGTGTAAAGTGCTGTTGTAGGATGTAAATGCATGTGTTTAAATGGCGTTGTGATAATTTGTGGCCGTATGATAATTAAATTCATTGTTTTGGGCATAAGTGCAAAGTGTGATTTTGTTGATGGAAATGAATGTATTTATGCGTGTACATATTAAATGTCATGAGTCATTGTATGCCAAGCATCATGATACGCATTGTTGTGACGTCCTGAGTGACGGTTTGGTTCCAGAGGGAATCTGCTATAGCATCGTGTGCCTATGTGAGGACCTAAAGCGATGGTTATAGACGATCGTGTGCCTATGTGAGGACCTAAAGCGATCGGATTGTGTGCCCATGTGGGGATCTAAAGCAATCCATAAACGTCGTGTGCCCATGTGGGGACCTAAAGCGACGGGTGAACATCGTATGCCCGACGGGGAGTTACACTAAGTAACGAGCGATGGTTCCAATAGTTCCTGAGTGAACTGGTGATGAAACATGAGAAACATTGGAAGTCGGTACCGCATGGCATGTGCATAGAGTCGTTGTGTCGGTCTCTGTGCATTTGCATCAATCATGGATTAATTGTGTATGTTAATTGTGAATGTGATTAATGAGATGGTGTGTGGATAAATGTGTTGAGGATGGGTGTGCATTGGTGACGAATACCTGATATTTGTACTGTGTTGTGTTATATTGATTGTGGTGCATTTGTGGTGAGAATATTATACTTGTGCATTTTTGTGTTAATATATAATTTTATGCAACTGTATTATAATTGTTTTTCTCACCCTTCTGCTGTTTTATTATGCTCTATGAGGCATTGCAGATTAGAGTTGCTGGAGGTCTTTTTGTGAAGCTTTGCGTCTTCATTCTTTTGTCGGTCGGCTGTGATATGTGACACCGGGTAGTTAGGGAGGCCGTTTGTGATTATTGTGTATTATGTATATATATCTTTTGGCTGGTGCATGTCTAACTGAATGTATGATAGATACACTTTTTATGGTATATATATATATATGTTATTCAGTTTTAGATTTTCTGCTTTTATTCTAAAATCTGAAATGTGGGTGTAAGGAACTGAGTTCCTCTGTTGATTGCTACCCCACTGTTGCATATCTTTATGAGCAGGTGTTGTATGTATGTTTTGTTTCAAATTGATGTGATGCCCCCTGTCTATGCCATGATAATTTAAATATACTCTGATGAAATTTTGAATTTTTATTTACCGTTTTAATAGCTTGGGGGTATAGATTAGGGGTGTTACATTAAGTGGTATCAGAGCTAGTCCGTGTCAGTTCGTGCCAGTCCGTGTTGGTCTTTGTGGGTTGGTGAGCTGTTTGTTTAACCGTAAGTTCTGTTATTGGAAATGAACAGAATATGGCTGGAAGGAACGATGCTGCTTTAGCTGCTGCTATGCAGGCTATGGCTCGTGTTGTGCAGGGTGCACCGAATGCTGGAGTGAATGATGAGTTTAGAAAGAATAGACCGCCTGTCTTCAAGGGGGGACATAATCCTGATGGAGCACAGATTTGGCTGAAAGAGATTGAAAGGATTTTCAGAGTGATGGATTGTGATGAGGACAGTAAGGTGAGATTGGGAACTCATATGTTACAGGAAGAAGCAGATGACTGGTGGGTTAGTACACGTCCTGTGTTAGAAGCTGATGATGAAGAAGTAACTTGGGAATTGTTTAGCCAGGAGTTTTTGAGGAAGTATTTTCCCGAGGATGTTAGGGGAAAGAAGGAAATTGAGTTTTTGGAACTAAAGCAAGGTAATATGTCTGTAATTGATTATACAGCTAAGTTTGTGGAACTTGTGCAGTTTTATCCTCATTATGCTTAGGCGACCGCGGAATTCTCTAAGTGTGTGAAGTATGAAAGTGGATTGCGTCCTGAGATTAAACAGACGATTGGTTATCAGAGAATAAGGAGGTTTTCTGATCTGGTGGAATGTTGTAGGATTTATGAAGAGGATAGTAAGGCTCGATCTACTCATTACAAAAGTGTAAGTGACAGGAAAGGGAAGCAGCAGTTTCGTAGTGGTCCGTATGTAACGCCGGCTGATAAAGGTAAACAAAGGGGTACTTTTGATCGAAGATCAGGTGGAGGAGGTATGTCTAATTCTCCGAGGTGTTTTAGATGTGGTGGATTGGGACACCGTCAGTCCGAGTGTAGGAAGAATTTGGATAAGTGTTCTAATTGTGGAGGTGAAGGACATGTTGTAGCTGATTGTAAAAGGAAGAATGTGGTGAAATGTTATAATTGTGGGGAACCTGGTCACATTAGCACGAAATGTCCGAATCCGAAGAAAGCTCCAACTAGTGGCAAGGTATTTTCCTTGGCAGGAACTCAGACTTCAAGTGCAGATCGTCTGATAAGAGGTACTTGCTTTATTAATAGTACGCCTTTGATTGTTATTATTGATACTGGAGCAACTCATTCATTTGTTTCGTCTGAGTGCGCGAAGCATTTGAATCTTGTGTTGTCTTTGATGGATGGTGAGATGGTTATTGATACTCCAGCGATGGGGTCAGTAACTACTTCTTTGGTTTGTGTGAGTTGTCCTTTGACCATTTATGGTAAAGACTTTGAGATGGATTTAGTGTGTTTGCCATTGGAAGGTTTGGATGTGGTTTTGGGTATGAATTGGTTGCAATTTAATAGGGTTCATATTGATTGTTACAATAAGTTGGTAAGGTTTCCTTCTCTTGAGGAAGACGAAGACTCAAGTTTCTTATCTACCAAAGAGTTGAAGAGACTTTTGGCGGAGGAAGCTCAGTTGTTTGGATTGTTTGTATCTTTAACTGTGGATAGTCAGGTTTCGCTGGACGTGTTTCCTGTTGTGTGTGAATTTCCGGAAGTGTTTCCTGAGGATATTTCAGATGTGCCGCCAGAGAGAGAGGTGGAGTTTTCTATAGATCTAGTTCCTGGTACTAGACCTGTTTCTATGGCACCTTATAGAATGTCGGCATCTGAGTTGGTAGAGTTGAAGAAGCAGTTGAATGAGTTGTTGGAGAAGAGGTTTGTGAGGCCAAGTGTTTCTCCTTGGGGTGCGCCAGTTTTGTTGGTGAAAAAGAAAGATGGAAGTATGCGATTGTGTATTGATTATCGCCAGTTGAATAAGGTGACGATTAAGAATAAGTATCCTCTTCCGAGAATTGATGATCTGATGGATCAATTGGTTGGTGCTTGTGTGTTTAGTAAGATTGATTTGAGATCAGGGTATCATCAGATAAGGGTGAAGGAGGAAGATATTCAGAAGACGGCCTTTAGGACACGGTACGGTCATTATGAATATTCTGTGATGCCATTCGGGGTTTCTAACGCACCTGGTGTGTTCATGGAATACATGAATCGGATTTTCCACGAGCATTTGGATCGATTTGTTGTTGTGTTTATTGATGACATATTGATTTATTCTAAGTCTCGCGAGGAGCACGCGGAACATTTGCATATTATTTTGCAGATTTTGAAGGAAAGGAAGCTTTTTGTTAAATTGTCCAAGTGTGAATTTTGGTTGTCGGAAGTGAGTTTTCTTGGACACGTGATTTCAGGTAACGGTATTTCTATGGATCCATCTAAAGTAGAAGCAGTTCTACAATGGGAAGCTCCTAGATCTGTTACTAAAATTCGTAGCTTTTTGGGTTTGGCCGGTTATTATCGACGGTTCATTGAAGGTTTTTCGAAGCTAGCATTGCCTTTGACCCAGTTGACTTGCAAAGGTCAAGCATTCATTTGGGATATTCGGTGTGAGGAGAGTTTTAATGAGCTGAAAAGAAGATTGACGACAGCTCCGATTTTGATTTTGCCGGATCCTAATGAACCTTTTGTGGTGTATTGTGATGTGTCTTTGATTGGTCTAGGTGGTGTTCTGATGCAGGAAGGTAAGGTTGTGGCTTATGCTTCAAGGCAGTTGCGAGTGCATGAGAAAAATTATCCTACTCATGATCTTGAGTTAGCGGCTGTGGTTTTTGTGTTGAAGATTTGGAGGCATTATCTTTTTGGTGCGAGGTTTGAAGTTTTTAGTGATCATAAAAGCTTGAAATATTTGTTTGATCAGAAGGAATTGAATATGAGGCAACGTAGGTGGTTGGAATTCTCGAAAGACTACGACTTTGGCTTGAATTACCATCCTGGTAAAGCTAATGTGGTAGCCGATGCGTTGAGTCGGAAATCTTTGCATATGTCGGCTTTAATGGTTAAGGAGTGGGAACTTTTGGAATCGTTTAGAGATTTGAGTTTGGTATGTGAAGTGACTTCGGATAGTGTAAGGCTTGGAATGTTGAAGGTTACTAATGATTTTCTGATGACGGTTAGTGAGAAATAGAAGTTAGATTTGAAATTTGTGGATTTGATGTTGGTTGGAGAAAAAGATGGGAATAGTGATTTTCAAGTGGACGTTAATGGTGTTTTGAGGTTCCGTGGACGAATTTGTATTCCGGATGATTCGGAGTTGAAAAGGATGATTTTGGAAGAAGGACACCGGAGTATTTTGAGTATACATCCGGGAGCGAATAAGATGTACCAAGACTTGAAGAAGATTTTCTGGTGGTCTGGATTGAAAAGAGATGTGGCTCAGTTTGTGTATGCATGTTTGACTTGTCAGAAGTCAAAAGTGGAACATCAAAGGCCTAGTGGTTTGTTGCAACCGTTGGATATTCCTGAGTGGAAGTGGGATAACATTTCGATGGATTTTATAACGGGGTTACCGAACACTCAGAGAGGGTATAATGCTATTTGGGTGGTTGTTGATAGGATGACTAAATAGGCTCATTTTATTCCGATTGACATCAGTTTTTCTTTGGAGCGGTTAGCTGAGATTTACATCGGTGTGATTGTGAAGTTGCATGGGGTTCCATTGAGTATTGTTTCGGATCGAGATCCAAGGTTTACATCAAGATTTTGGGAAAGTTTACAGAAGACTTTGGGTTCTAAATTGAGGTTGAGTTCGGCTTATCATCCGCAGACGGATGGTCAGACGGAAAGGACGATTCAGTCATTGGAAGATTTGTTGAGGGTTTGTGTTTTGGAACAAGGTGGTACGTGGGATAGTTATCTTGCATTGATTGAATTCACGTATAATAACAGTTTTCATTCTAGTATTGATATGGCACCGTTTGAGGCATTGTATGGACGGAGGTGTCGAACACCGTTGTGTTGGCACGAATCTGGTGAGAGAACGGTGGTAGGGCCGGAATTGGTACAACAGACTACGGAGAAAGTGAAGCTTATTCGAGAGAAAATGAAGGCTTCTCAGAGTAGGCAAAAGAGTTATCATGATCGGAGACGGAAAGATCTTGAGTTCCAAGAGGGCGATCATGTATTTTTGAGGGTTACGCCGGTAACGGGTGTTGGTCGTGCATTGAAATCGAAGAAACTTACTTCTCGATTTATTGGTCCTTACCAGATATCTGCGATAGTGGGTGCTGTGGCTTATAGAGTGGCGTTGCCGCCGAATCTGTCGAATTTGCATGATGTGTTCCATGTTTCACAGCTTCGGAAGTATGTTCCGGATCCGTCGCATGTGATTCCGATGGACGAGGTTGAGGTAAGGGAGAACCTTACAGTTGAGGCTTTACCTGTTAGGATTTTGGATCGCGAGGTGAAGCAGTTGAGAGGCAAGGATATTGCACTTGTGAAAGTGGCGTGGGGAGGCGCTGCTGAGGGCAATTTGACTTGGGAGTTGGAGAGTCGGATGCGGGAGTCGTATCCAGAGTTGTTTGTTTCAGGTAGGATTTTCGAGGACGAAAATTTCTAAGTGGGGGAGAGTTGTAACGCCCCAGTTTTAGTATTTTTATTTTATTGAGTCGTTTTTTATTATTTTATTATTATATTATTTTATTTCTGACTTTTATGTGAAAATATGTTATTTTTCAATGTTGTGATATTTTATCGGGTTTTGGGAACGATTGCGAGATATTTGAGTGTAGGGGTATTTTGGGCATTTTAATTTGATTGTTAAGTTAAGAGTTGAAATAGAAAGAAAAAGAGAGAAAAACATAGTAAGAAGAAAAAAGAAGAAAGGAGAAGAGAAGAAAAGAAAGATTTAGGGGAAAAACTTGGAAACCAATCAACCGACTTTTCTACGCGTTATTTAATCGGGTAAGGGTGCGAAACTCGATTATCTTATCGTTGTGTATGATTATGTATGTGTGTTTGCATGTTGTATTGTCCTGTTCGATAGTTTTTGGGTATAGGTCAAAAACGCGTAAACGAGTAGAAATCGATGTTTTCACGGACGAAAATTGATACGAATCTTGTAGTATGATCCCGTGATATATATGAATAATTACTGAGGTTTGTGTGGCTGTTGGAAATGGTTTGGTTGCATTAAAATGGAAATTTTGGGTTATGGAACAGTGCATCACGAAGCAGAAATTCTGCTTCTGGTGTGAAGCGTCGGGCGATGTGCTTGTTTCGCCGGGCAGTTCGTCCTTTCGCCGGGCGGTTTTGAGAGGCGAAGAGGTTCCAAGTTTCTGACTCTTTTGAGTCATTTGGGTGGGTTTAGTGTCGCCTGTGCTTCGTCGGGCGAAGCAGAGGCGAAGAGTGTTTCGCCGGGCTGTTGGCATGTTTCGCCGGGCGGTTGTGAGTTTTTTCCAAATAATACTTTTCCTTAAAAAATTCATAACTCTCGAACCGTATTTCCGATTTAAGTGTTATTTATATCGTTGGAAAGCTTATAAAATGTACTTTCTTATGATGATGATTTTGAGATTATTAGCCGATTAAATTTTGTCTGGAAATTGGAATAGTGTCGGTTTGTCGACTTTTGTCGTTGTAAGTGTGCGTAATTAAGGTGTATCGTGCAAAGTGCTGTTGTAGGATGTAAATGCATGTGTTTAAATGGCGTTGTGATGATTTGTGGCCGTATGATAATTAAATGCATTGTTTTGGGCATAAGTGCAAAGTGTGATTTTGTTGATGGAAATGAATGTATTTATGCGTGTACATATTAAATGTCATGAGTCATTGTATGCCAAGCATCATGATACGCATTGTTGTGACGTCCTGAGTGACGGTTTGGTTCCAGAGGGAATCTGCTATAACATCGTGTGCCTATGTGAGGACCTAAACCGATGGTTATAGACGATCGTGTGCCTATGTGAGGACCTAAAGCGATCGGATTGTGTGCCCATGTGGGGGCCTAAAGCAATCCATAAACGTCGTGTGCCCATGTGGGGACCTAAAGCGACGGGTGAACATCGTATGCCCGACGGGGAGTTACACTAAGTAACGAGCGATGGTTCCAATAGTTCCTGAGTGAACTGGTGATGAAACATGAGAAACATTGGAAGTCGGTACCGCATGGCATGTGCATAGAGTCGTTGTGTCGGTCTCTGTGCATTTGCATCAATCATGGATTAATTGTGTATGTTAATTGTGAATGTGATTAATGAGATGGTGTGTGGATAAATGTGTTGATGATGGGTGTGCATTGGTGACGAATACCTGATATTTGTACTGTGTCGTGTTATATTGATTGTGGTGCATTTGTGGTGAGAATATTATACTTGTGCATTTTTGTGTTAATATATAATTTTATGCAACTGTATTATGATTGTTTTTCTCACCCTTCTGCTGTTTTATAATGCTCTATGAGGCATTGCAGATTAGAGTTGTTGGAGGTCTTTTTGTGAAGCTTTGCGTCTTCATTCTTTTGTCGGTCGGCTCTGATATGTGACACCGGGTAGTTAGGGAGGCCGTATGTGATTATTGTGTATTATGTATATATATCTTTTGGCTGGTGCATGTCTAACTGAATGTATGATAGATACACTTTTTATGGTATATATATATATGTTATTCAGTTTTAGATTTTCCGCTTTTATTCTAAAATCTGAAATGTGGGTGTAAGGAACTGAGTTCCTCTGTTGATTGCTACCCCACTGTTGCATATCTTTATGAGCAGGTGTTGTATGTATGTTTTGTTTCAAATTGATGTGATGCCCCCTGTCTATGCCATGATAATTTAAATATACTCTGATGAAATTTTGAATTTTTATTTACCGTTTTAATAGCTTGGGGGTATAGATTAGGGGTGTTACATTTTTTGAACCTTCTTTTCTATGCACTTCATCGTTCCACCAATGGTGGTCGAAGCACTATAGTGAGCACTTTCTTGATGTGGCTACATTCTCTTCGTTACTTGACCAAGCTTTTCTCAATGTGCAGGACAAGACGAAAAAGAGTAAGTTTACTCACATCGAAGAAATACAGGCTTTTCAAAAATACTTTGAAACTATCTATCGACCAGATGATCTTAGTCGAACTATTCATGAGGCTGTTGTCACTCTAAAGAGAAAATTTCTAGAAAAGCTGGATCAACTAAAAATTCCTCCCAACGTCCCTCGTGAGAAACGTTATGAGGTAGCTTTTAAACTTTTTCCTCCAAAGTTCCCTCGACTGCCTAATGCTGATTTTGGAGTGGCGCTTGCCCCTCCATTTCCAGATTGGTTTGTCTGTGGGGAGCATTTAAAACTTCTTCGACAGCAGTCTTAGCCAAAGGCCCAACGAGTGGTTTTGACTAAGCATACGTTAGACAGTTTTAAAGGACACCTTCATATAGGAATTCAGGACGTTAGTGTCGAATCTGAAATATATGAAGGTTTGAAACCCTTAATCCATGGCTTTATAACTAACCACGTAATCATTAACTTGTAACAATTTTTTACTGTCTTTCAGTTGTGCCTAGGAAAACTGCTTCGACTAGGGCTGTTGCATCACAAAGTGGCAAAGAACCAGAGAGCACATAGGTATATTTCACATCCCCTGCTTACGCTTTTACTATATGAATTCTGTTCTTATATTTGCCTTGCCTTTTCAGACTGGTCGAAAACCTCCAACACCTTCCAAGAAAGGTAAAAAGGATACCCCAGCTGTGATTATAACTTCAAAGGCCTCAGATGAATCTCCTGAGGAGGTTCTCACCAAGAAAAGAAGAAAACCCATAAAGGCATCTGGATCTACTGGCCCACCTCCTTCGAAGGTGGCCAAAATACTCGAAAAGGCACCCGCAACAAGTGGTGTCGAAAAGGAACCTTCCAAGGTGGCCTTGAGAACACCTCTTGGTGACCATGGGAGTGATGACTCAAGTCCTACTGCTGAACAGGCTCAGGTATATGCACCATTTTCATTATACTGACGTCTTTCGCCCAAATTCTTTCAATCTGACTTTCTCCACTTGTGTTCTTTAGGCAAACATAATCAGCAATCCTGATCCCCAACCAACTCCAAGCAATCTCGCCACCAACATCATTAACGATCCCACTCCTCAACCGACTGCAGGAAGCTTCACCACCACACTCCTCAATAGCCAAGGTGAGCCAACTTATCACCCATCTTCTGATATTGGCTCTGGTTTGAGTGAGATTAATCAACCTAATCCACATGCTGCAGAACACACCACACCACCAGTTTAAACCACTACTCAAAATGCACAAGCTGATGGCGCAAATTCTGATGATGATGATGCCTCCAGTCCACCACCCTTCGATCTGGCTAACATCATGGATAATGATCAATTGGTTAAAGAAGAAAGAAATGAACCTGAAGTTCAAACACACAATGACAATCCTGGTCAAGCTGCGCCTGAGGAGAAAAATGAACCCCATCCTACACCACCTGATGACCAGGAGAATATTCAACCAACTACTGAAGAGCCTGACGAAGAAATAAACTGAGGAGAATAAACTGATCCTAATCCCCACCATACTCCTTCGCCTGTGGTCCAGCAAACCATGGCTAACATTCCACCTCCTGGAGACTCGCTGACAGCACTCAAGTGGTCGAACCCGCGTGAGTACTCCATATTAATACTTGGGCAGAGGTATGGTTCTTCTTCTTCTGTCTCTTCGACTCCAGCATCAGATGACTTCGCCAAACCAATCCTCCAAGCCATAAAGAAAATATTCTTCAGGGGGGACATTCACAGGGTTTTGGCCTCAGACCCATCTGCAACTGCTTATCTGAAGGATAACCTTGGAAAGCTTGAACTCACCACTCTTAATCCAAACGTTTCTGGTTTTCTGATAGAGTTAACTGCTGTGGTGAACCAAATAGCTGCAGAGATAAAGCTGCTTCCATCTATTAGGAAGACCCTATAGGAAACATTTGGTCTTGAGAGTGCAGCTTAGTGTGGTGCAAAGGAGTCATATGAGAAGGTCGAAAGTATAGAGGCTGACCAAAAGAAAACACAAGATGAAATAGCCTCCAATCAGAAGAACATTGAAGCCTGGAAGCAGCAAATCACTGAGTTACAAGCTAAAATTGAGGATGCTGAAAAACGCAACTGTGATTTGCAGAACTTCGACACCACTGAGATGGCTAGGGAAATGAAACATGCCATAGATCGTATTGAGGCAGCCCAAAAACTTGAGAAACAACTTGCCACAGCCAAGCTTGATGAATCCTTGTGCAATGCTCACCTCAAACATCACATAGAAACCTTTGCCCAGTTGGAGTCGAGGCTTCCCTTCTAATGCTTTCAAGACCTTTTATTTGCTTAACCAATCATTTGTTTCTTGGCCTTTTCAGGCCTTTATGTAATGACAGTCTTATGCCTTTGGCATTGATTAATCAATCATTATTATTTCGCCATTAACTGCTTTCGACCCATATTATATTACGATGCATTTTATTTATTGCTTCATATTTCAGTCAAATTTGCAATTAAGGCATTCTATCTTTTCTCTTGGAAAACAAAACTTTCTCAGTTTTAAAACTTCAAGGCATAAGCCTCTAGCTTTAAAGTAACATTTATAGCATAGCCCTCGGGCATAATTCTAAGAATAACTCACGTGTTTCCACCGTTTGACTGGCCAATCCCATCAATACTTCGCCTCTATAAATTCTCTTCCCCATGACCACGTTTTGCATAGAAGCAAACATGAACAATTCAGAAAAATCACCAGCTAAGGAAATGGCTGGAAAGACAAAGGCAGCTGAAGAAACAAAAAAGATGGAGGCAACAAAGAAACGTGAAGCCTCTATTGGAGCAACCTCTCAAGCCAAGAAGAGAGAAACTAAAATGAAGGTCTCTAAGAAAGGACGCTCCAGCACCCAGGACTCTGATAATGAACCAGATGCAGATTATATGGATTTCCTCAAATCCATAGATTGGAGAGATTATGAATAACCTTTCCTTGATTAAAATTGTTGTATTGATTCTTCTTTGCTTTGTATGCCATATTAGCCTGACTTGGCCTATTTTGGCTTTCTTTTTATTGAATAAAGCTTAAGTTTTGATGCGAATCTCTTGCAAAATAGGCTTATATTTTTTCAAATACTTGCCATTTACTTTCAAGATTCTTTTATCTTTGTCCAACTCTTCCACTTCATAAGCTCCATTAGAGAAAACTTGTATAACTTGGAATGGACCTTCCCACTTAGGAGACCATTTGCCTAATGTTCTATCTTTTCGATCCATAGGCAAAATCACTTTCCAAACTAAATCCCCACATGCAAAAGATTTAGACTTAACCTTTTTGTTGTAGGATTCTTCGACCCTTTTCTTTTGTCTTCTTAACAACTCCAAAGCTCTAAGCCTCTCTTCATCCAAATCCACTAATTCATTCATCATCATTTCCCAATAATCCTCAGAGGGAATCTCATGATGTCTTTGAACTCTTATAGATTGTAAATAAATCTCAACAGGCAATACTGCATCATGACCAAAAGTAAGTCGAAATGGGGTAGTATTAGTAGCCTCTTTAGGGGATGTTCGCCATGCCCAAAGAACTTGGTCCAATGTCTTGTGCCAATTTCTAGGCTTCTTTCCCACATGCTTCTTAATTATTCCAATCACTACCTTATTGGCAGCTTCGACTTGCCCATTGGCCTGAGCATAATAAGGTGTAGAAGTCAGTAACTTGAAACCTATTTCTTTGGCAAACTCCTGCATCTTTTGACCAGTAAACACTGATCCTTGATCTGTAGTGATTGTTTCAGGAATACGAAATCTATAAATAATGTGATTTTGAATGAATTCAATAACATCTTCTTGACCTATATTCGCCAGTGGTATTGCTTCAATCCACTTGGTGAAATAATCAATTCCCACCAAAATCTATCTTTGGTTCTTAGAAGATGCTGGTCGAATCTCTCCCACTATATCCAAAGCCCATCCTCTGAAAGGCCATGTTTTCACTATGGAATGTAATTCACTTGCAGGGATATGCTGTATGCCAGCATGAATTTGACATTCTTGGCAACCCTTAGCAAATTCTATGCAATCTTTCAGCATAGTAGGCCAATACATGCCTTGTCGAAACAACAGCCATTTCATCTTCTGGCCAACTTGGTGTGCTCCACATGCCCCACTATGTACTGTCGAAATAGCCAAATATGCCTCTGCTTCACTAAGGCATTTCAATAAGACTCCCTCAGGGGTCTTTTTAAATAATTCATTACCCAAAAGTACATAGCTTAAAGCTTGATACCTGATTTTTCGCTCTGTCGAAGCCGTTGGGTTTTGCAAATATTCAACTATAGGCTTCCTCCAGTCTTCATCTGTCAGATTATCTATAGCAAAAATTTCAAAATTTTCGCCATCTATGCATCCAAGCTTAGTTGTTTCTAAGTCTGATGGGCACAATCCAACAGCCACCACTTTACCTCTTGCTTCAATTACTTCTTGAAGGTTTTCTTTCGACACCTTGTATCCAGAGGCAATTTGAGCCAAGTCATTAGCAACTTGATTCTCTATTCTAGGTACGTGTTGGATGGCCACTACCTCAAATTTGTTTAATAATCTATTGGCTATCACAAAGTACATAATGAGATTTTCTTTAACACATTTATATTCCTTTGTGATTTGTTTTATAACCAATTCTGAGTCTCCCATTTTTTCGACCCTAGTTGCCCCAAATTCTAACAAAATTTCAAGGCCAGCAATTAATGCTTCATATTCAGCCTCATTGTTAGAGCAAGGTCCTTCGACCTTATACTTGAATTTTGTTGGAATTTTTTCAGGAGAAATAATGTATATTCCTACTCCTGTTTCATTTTTATGACTTGATCCATCAAAGTATAACTTCCAGGATTTTAATTCAACATAATTCAAATCATTTTCATTTATAGAGTGGTCAACTATAAAGTCTGCAACTATTTGCCCTTTCACAGCTTTTAAGGGTTGATATGTTAAAGAAAATTCTGTTAATGCTAATGCCCATTTGCCAATTCGACTATGTAAAATAGGCTTAGATAACATATGTTTTACAACATCAAAGTGAAAGAAACATACACATCAACTGGCTTTATATATTGCTTCAATTTAGTACAAGAGAAATACAAGCATAAACATAACTTTTCAATCATGCTATACCTAGTTTGTGCATCATTTAAAACCCGACTAAGGTAATAAATGGCTCTTTCGACTCCATTTTCATCCTCTTGAGCTAACATTCTCCCTAGAGTTTTATCTGATGTGCAGCTATATACAATCTCATACTCTTGTTTCTACAAGGTGGTGAAAGAATTGGAGGGTGGCTTAGGTACTCCTTGATCTTGTCGAAGGCTTCCTGCTGTAATTGCCCCCACTCAAAACCATCTTTGTTGAAACGAAGCAATGGCGAAAAGGCTTGTGTTTTGCCACTCAGGTTGGATATAAACCTTCTTAAGAAGTTGATCTTGCCCAGCAACGACTGCAACTCCTTTTTAGTTGATGGCGCTTTCGCCTCCATTATGGCTTTGGTTTTATTCTGATTTATTTCTATCCCTTTATTGTGGACCACAAAGCCTAGGAAATCCCCTTCCTGCACACAAAAAGCACATTTGAGAGGATTCATTTTAAGACCATATTTTCTCATCCTTTCAAAGGACTGTCGAAGATGGTCAATGTGACTCTTTCTAGAAATAGATTTTATAACAATATCATCAATGTAAATTTGCATGAATGTGTCTATAAAATCATGGAAGATTGAATTCATCGCCCTTTGATAAGTGGCACCAGCATTTTTGAGACCAAAAGGCATCACTACCCATTCATAGGTGCCTAAGGCTCCAGGGCATCTAAAAGCAGTTTTATGAACATCTTCCTCAACAATGAATATTTGGTTGTAGCCAGAATACCCATCCAGCATACTAAGATATTCATGTCCTGCTGCAGAATCTATTAACATTTCTGCTACTAGCATTGAATATTCATCTTTAGGAGTTGCAGAGTTTAAATCTCTAAAATCAATGCAAACTCTCAAAGACCCATTCTTTTTAATAACAGGTACTATATTAGCCAACCATTCGACATACCTCGCCGTGCGAATGAATTTGCAACGAAGCAGTCTTTCGACTTCCTCTTTGATCTTTGACAATATCTCTGGTGCAAACCGTCTTGGATTTTTCTTGACTGATTTTTTCCCAGGTGTCATAGGTAACCTGTGTTCGACCAACTCCCTGCTCAAACCAGGCATCTCATCATAATCACAGGCGAAGCAGTCCTTGAACTCTTTCAACAACTGAACCACTTTAACTTTCAACTGGGGATCAAGGTTGACACTGATGTAGGTAGGCCTTTTGGTTGTACCCTCACTGAGGTCAACTTCCTCTAAAGGATCTTGTGCTAGCATTTTGATATTATTCGCCAACGGATCCTTCTCAAATCCCAAAGGCTCATCTTCATAGATGGCGTCGAGCCTCTGGCTTTGCTCTCCCGTTTCAACCTTATCTGGAGGTTTTGGGTCGAAGTCCTTTCCAGGACCTTCTTGATAAAATTCAGAAATGGCTTCGCCAGCCATATAGTCATTGGCAACTTCCAAAGCCGCTTGTAGTTTTGTTTCGGCCACATAGGCCAAAATTCTTTTTAAAGCTTCGAACTCAGTCATAACCACTGAACTCATCTCCCCATCCTGTGGGCTCTATTGGAGGTGAACCTAAGCATGGCAACCTTCCTCCTGTTACTTCCCTGTCCCACCTGAAACCTTCGACAGGGTGTAAATACAATGAATAAAATGCTTCTTCATCAGGCGTAAACTCAAAGTCAGCTGGAGGACATGGAGCAATGTTCGCCAAATGTATCTCAAATTGTCTACTATCCACATGATTAATAGGCACCTTAAAGTACCCTTGATCAGATTCAATATTTTCAACTATCCCATCTGGTCTCCAAATGGTGATTCTTTGATGCATAGATGAAGGTACAGCTCCTATTCCATGAATCCACTCCCTACCCAAGAGTATATTGTAGTTAGCCTTCGTCTCAACGACCATAAACACTGTTGGTTTGGTAATGGTTCCCACAGTAAGATCCACTTGAATTACTCCTAGAATGGAACCAACTTTTCCTTCATAGTTCGACAGAACCATGTTGTGGGGTTTGGTATTAGTCTCAAACTTCCCAATCTTGCTTAGCAAAAATCTTGGCATTAAATTAACAGTGGCACCACAATCCACCAGGATTTTGTTAACAGGAACATTTTCTACTTTGCCAGTAATGTAGAGAGGCTTCAGATGACCCTTCATTGCCTCTGTGGGGCGTTCAAAGAAAGCATTTTGTTCTTCGACGCACCCATTGTTCATAATGTAATAACACACGGGCTTGTGTGCCAACATTTTTAATTCAGCAGTTTGATCCAAGTCTTCGACCTCTAAAACTTGACCAAATTCTTTTGGCATCACTGACACCACATTCACAAGAATATCTAGAGAATCTGCTGACTCATTGTCGAAATTATCAGTCATATTCTCATCATCTTCAACTTTCCTCTCTGGCTGAACATTGAACAGCTTTCGCCTTATGGGCATCTTCTCAACTGTCCCAGCTTGATTATCAATATTGGTGCTTGACTCTCCTTGCACCTGAGCCTCCCTGATAGCCTTTCGCCTACGTTGCTCTCTTCGCCATTGTGATATGGACATGGGATTTTTACCCTTGTAATTTTGAGAAATGTATGCTGACTTGTTGGTGGTATGGTTCTCTTTTCTATACTCAAATGAAGAACCTCTTTCCACATCAAATTTCTCCCACTTCTTCTTCTGTCCTCTTCCTTCGATAGGCTTGATCCAACTACCTGTTGGCACATTCGCAGCTGGTTTGAATGTACCTGGCCTAATTCCTGGTACTTGGTTTTTCATTCCTGTCGAAAGTCACATATGGTCGAAACCTCTGGGACCTTTATTGACCTTCTGCCCCCAGCTTCCACCAGCTTTTTTGACACCTTCTAACTTGTGGGCAGCTTTCTCATCAAAAATGGCGCTGCATCTGGGACATAGCATTACTCCAGAACCTTTCTTCTGGCAACGATGCAGAAAATCCACAATTGTCTCCTCTTGCTTAGGATAAGCTATTTTGTTGCGCTCTTCTTGTTCATTTGCCTTACTCCCTTGTTCAGCTTTTTGATCTGTAATTTCGACCATATTGACATCAATTTTATCCTTTAAGCGCATCATGGAGAAATGAGCTTCAAGACTTTCAGTGGCCTTCGCCAGGCAACCACCACTTGCTGCTGCTCTTACAGCTTTTTGGGAAGGTTCTTGCCAAGCAGCTTTTTCAGCTTTGACCATTTCCTCAGCATGGACTCTTTCAACATCAGGAGATGTCTTGAAGAATTGTTCAGCAACCATACATATCCAGTTTTCCACCAAACAACCATCCATGTCTATCATTTCTCCTACCAATAACATGTCATCTTCCAACTCTTTAACAACTTGGACTTTGGGGGCATTTTTGCCCATAGCCTCATTGGTACCGATGCTGTCTGAGCTAGAATCAGATTCTTCAACCAATTCGACCATGTTAATGCCCTTAGTGGCATCTATCTTCAATCCACTCACTGCCATATCCAAAACCTTGGCAGCATTATCCATTTCAACAAACTTATCAGCAGTTTCTTTGGTCACCAACATTAGACTGGTACCATCAACATTCAGGCCGTTTGCAGCCTTACCAAAACCTTCAGTTGTCACAGGATTGATGGCGAAGTCCTCAGTAACTTTCACCATGTTGACTGACTGATCAAATCCTTCTGTGGCTTCGACCATTTGGACCTCGTGAGGCTCTGTGTAGTTAGCCTCTGCAACTTGCAATGGGTCAGAGTCAATCTTCATCTGAGCTTTGTCTTTGTCACCAAACTTCAGCCTTCCTTCTTGGATAGCATTTTGCACCAAATCCCTGAAAAGAAAACATTGAGAAGTTTTATGACCCAAAAAATTATGGTACTTACAAAAACCTTTTTTCTTTCTTTGTTCTAAAGGTGGCATCTTAGCACCAGCAGGCACTATCATTTGCCCATCTTTAACTAACAAATCAAAAAATTTGTCACATTTAGTGACGTCGAAAGTGTATGTTTTCTTAGGGAATTTGTCGTTAGATTCGACAGGATTTTTCCCATTTGAAGGAGCTAATAATTTGCAGGCATAAGGTGGACCTTGCTTTAACTCAGCAACGTCAACCTCATTTCCGTCGAAATAAGATGTTTCATCATACAGATTCTCCACATCTTCATTACATTCGACAAAGGCTACTTTTTTACCCCTGCTGAATTTAGCCTTTTCTTCTTTCAGCCTTTCTAGTTGTCGAACCCTATCAGCCAACTGGGCCATATCTCTAAGATATTGGGTATCTAATTTCTTCCTAATGGAGTAATCAAGACCCCCAGCAGCCATTTCGACCAACTCATGTTCTGGCACTTGTGTAAAGCACCTGGCTTTAAGAAGTCGAAACCTATTCAGGTAATCATCAATTGGCTCAGTAACCTTGCGTTTGATGCTAGCCAATTCTTTCAAACTAATCTTAGTTTGCCCCATGTAGAACTGTTCATGAAACAAACGTTCTAGTTGGGTCCAATTGTATATGGAATTTGGAGGCAAAGTAGTAAACCATGTGAAGGCATTCTTGGTAAGGGAACTTAGGAAGTATTTGATTCTGAGGCTTTCGTCAGCTGCAATTTCGCCTGCCTCAATCAAATATCTAGCCACATGTTCGACGGTAGATTCAGTAGTATCTCCTGAAAACTTGCTGAACTTTGGGACCTTCGTCCTAGGGGGCAATTCTGCTTGGAGAATATAATCCACTATAGGCGAAGTATAATTTGGCCTTGTGAAGCCAAGATTCATGCCATTTCTGGTCATTATCCTTTCAACCAAGGCTGCAAGATTATTTTCCTCTGCTTGATTTTGGTGTCAAACCTGTCTAAGTAATTGATCAGCATTTTGGTTCCTGTTCACCATCACTACTGGCTCTTCCTCCATCTGGATTGGCATCTGGTTTCTTGGTGGTTCGACTCTAAAATGATCTATCATCTCTTGATCTTCCAAGTTCACCTCAGGTCCATGACGTGGATGACGTCTTGGGATATCTTCGACAACAGTTGCTCTTCGATCCACCGCTGGTACTCCCATGAAATCAGCCATACGTGCCAATTGTGCAGCCAATTATTGGTTAGTTTGAGTTGTATTCTGAATCAAGGGTTGAAAAACTTCTCCCATTGTCTGAGACAACGTATGCACCATTTGCATGTTACTTTCATCCATCTGCTGTCTCAAACAATTTATGGATGTATTTGTAAGACTAGGCGCTTGAACAGAGTAACCAACACGTGTACTCTAGTTGTTTCGACCCCCTGATCCTGATCCTTGTAATGGCGAAGACACTACAGTCTCTGAAAACACAGGTGTAGCATTCTGCAGATTTTGCATCATTGATGTAGGCATACCATAGGGTTGACTCCTTAACCCTAGATGTGGAAAACCTGGAGGAGGGACATGCTTGTACATTGAATTTCCTCATGGGGGTGTTGGTGAATTAGGACTTTGTGGTCCTATGTATTCTAGCACAAGTTAAGTATATGATTTTGTGAATGTTGATCCTGGTTCAGACACTACTAATGAAGATGACGTCTGTCCTCCTGTCGAAGGCACTGGTGATGATGTGCTTTGAGACCCCATACTGCTACTTGACTGAGTGTTTGAAAGACTCCCTTGAGGATCAACTTCTTGGTTGGCATTAGTTGCCATTCTCTTAGTGTATCTTCTCTTTGGTATTCCTTCGTTTGTTGTGGCTAACTTCCCACTTCTCAATAACATACAACGAAAGTACTTCTTCACCAAGAAAGATAAGGTTAATAAAAAGTATAAAACTTAGCACTGGGTCCCACCGGGCGTGCCAATTTGTTTACTGTGAATTTTGGTAAACAACCTCTGGTCTATCAATCTTAAACGAAAACTGACTAACTTGCAGGATCGACCACACAAATCCTAGGACATGTGCTAAATTTGAGAGACAAGTGTGAATGACAAATGAAAAATAAAGAGAATGTAAATTGAACTCCACGTTCGACAATGCTGAAATAAAAATCTAACTGAACTCCACGTTCGACAATGCTGAAATAAAAATCTAACTGAACTCCACGCTCGACTACTTGCAATAAGGTAAAGTAAAGGCTTGAAATTTAAAGGGCTGTAAATAAAGGATGCAGAAATTAAAGGCGTCGAAAGGAAATGACAATAAGTAAAAAGCTTTGAAAGTAAAGGCTTAAATTGATAAAAAATGCATGAAGGTAAATTGCAACAAAGTAAAAGTGCTTGAACTCCACGTTCTTGAATGTAAATAGCAAGGAAATAAATGGCTTCAAAGATAAAATGCAGAAATGTAAAGACTTTTGAAAGTAAAATGCGACGAACTCCACGTTCTTGAAAAGTAAAGGCTGGAATGATAAAAGTGTTGTCGAAGGTAAAGTGCAGGAAAAATAAAGGACTTTGAAAATAAATGCAATGAATTAAAGGTGAACTCCACGTTCTTGAAAATAAAAGACTTTGAAAAGTAAATGCTTGAAGATTAAATGCTTGAATGTAGAAGTGCAGTCGAAGGTAAATGCAGAAAGTTTAAACGACTTTGAAAATAGTTCAAAAAATTGTAAAGGCGTGAAAAGTAAATGGCTGAATCTTAAACATGATGAAGATAAATTGCATTAATGAAGAAAGTGGTGTTACATTACGTACATTCTCACGAACTCGTTTCTCTACACGCGGGTACTTTGAGTTTCTTGGAGTAACTTGTACAAAAATATGAACACCCCTATTACATAGAACTAACTCCTATTTATAGTGCTAAAAAATAACTACTAAGTGGTGGTTATGGCTTCAAATGTGTCCTCTTGGCGCCTTCTCCTTGGCTTCAACTGTTCCCACGTTCAGCAACTGATCCTTTTGAAATTCAAACATTTGAGATTTTCCCTCCAGCCTTAATGTGATAACTGCAACGCGCGTTTCAACATTCTCACGGTCGAAGCATCTCCCAACACTTAGCCATTTTTAAGGTTCCTAAAACCTCTATTCGACTCAGGCTTCACTAAAACTGGGTCGAAGCCTTCTTTACGTTAAAAATAGTTTTTTAACTTAAAATAGCTTTGATTTTCCTAGCGTCAAAAATGAGGGTTAAGAGTCGACTACTTCACTAAATAGGTTGAGGGCAAAACAACGTCTAAGATAATCACAAAAAGGGTGCGTCATTTTTATTGACGAAATATTATTTGCAAGTTTTAGTTACTAAATATCATTGTCTATGACAATAGGACACAATTTTATTGCTTTTATTATGATCATCTTCTATAAGAATATAGAAATCTATACAAGGTTTATCTCAGTCAAACACCCTTAAGAGAACGGTCTGGTGGAGTCAGCCAAAAAATACACTCACCGGCATGAGAAAAAATATTGATGAACCCAAAAGATTTTTGGCCGAGCAACTTCATAAGGTACTATGGTATTACCCCACAAACCGTAATTCATCAACCAAGGAGTTCCCTTTCTAAATGGCCAATAGTTTGGAAGAAATGCTCCAAGTTGAGATTAACACAATAATTTGGCAAAGAGAATATTTCAACAAGGAGGAGAATCAAGCCGAGCTCAGAAGTTGAGTCGACTTGGTATAAAAAGTCATAGAAATGGCTTACAATCAGGAGTTTACAACAAAGCAAAGAGAAGCAAGGAGATACAACACATAGGTTAGACCTAGAAAAATAGAGAAAGGTGACTTGGTGATAAAGCAAGTAATAGCCCCAACTAAAAGCATATAGTATTATTTGGTATTATTTACGTGCTTTAAGTATCAATTGTGTTTTGATGTTTTACAATTTGATTATTGTTTCATTGAGTATTTGTAATTTGTCTATTATTTTAATTTATCTGTGTGATTGTAACATTCTTTCCATTTGATTGTAATCGCTTTGGCTACTTAATTGTACCACTAAGAACCCTTCACATTTCATGATATATTGATTTGATCCTTGTTAGTTATTTTCTTTTTGAGCCTATGAAAGTTATTGTTTTGTCATTTCCATATGAGTAGCTTGAATCACAAGTTAGAACATTTGAATTTTGATGATTTGGTATTTAATTCGAATCATGTTTTATATTTGATTTGAATAAATCACCTATTGAAAATTGGAATATCATTCTGGATCAAATGATTCGGCAAAAAATTTGAACATGATTTGAATCATAACCTCATTTGAATTGAATGAAGTGCAAATGATAATTTGAATCATTAGCTGATCGGAGAGGGCCAGAAGGAGATCGTCGCGGCCTTCGTGTAGGGCAAGAGTTGATGCTCGTAGGAGAGGAAAAAGGGGTGGAGGTACCTGCAAGGTACTCCGATGCCAAAGTAAGTGTTTGGTCAAAAAAGGGGGAAAGCAAGTAAAAGATGTCAAGTATTAGATATTTGATACTTGCCCCTCTCGAGCGAGGGGGTATTTATAGGTGGATTTCTGGCGAGAAAAGCGCCTGGTCTACCAATGAGGGATTGCCAAATGGAGGGCAAGGCGCGTGGCCTTTTGACTCGGATTAACTGTTTCTATGATATCCGGGGAGGCAGTTGGTCGCGTGAACTACTCTGCGCGTGAAGGGGACATGCCCAACGGCTACTTTCTGCCCAACGGCTATATTGTGCCCAACGGTTATATTGCGCCTATTGGGCCTGTTCGCCAACTATAATGGATTGGGCCTGATCCTTAAGGGCAGGAAGCCCTGCCCGGTCTAGAACAGGAGCCCCCCAAGTCGTTGCTCTGCTGGAGAGTAATGACTTAAGACAGTTGTGCCTGCGACCGTACCGTCGAGGACGTGTTTGCTCGCGTGGAGTGTTCCATTCGTGCCCTGATCAGATGTGGTCGTTAGATGATTATGCTGAGTGTCGGCCAAGATTAGTTGCGTGCTCGCAGAAATTGGTGTTTTTCGCCGAGCAGCCCTGCACTGATGTGTTCATGTTGACGAGGAGATTAGCTCGCGTGGGAACCAAGGACTTGGCGTATTTTCTGTAATAAGCCAGTCGAAGAGTTTTTGTGACACGTGGTGAGTATGCTGGCTTTGTCAGTCCTAGGGCCGCGTAGGCTATGATGACCTTCACGATTCCCCACGATCAAATGGTTATAAAAAGGTGGAGGAAGGTTTTATTTTCACAATTCTCACAAGTTCTCACTCCTTGCTCTTATTTGCTCTGCAACTAGTCCTCCCGCCGGAGTTCCTCTTCGCCACCGTTGATCCTCCTCTTCTCCGTCAACTTCTTCTTCTTCCTGTAAGTTTGTTCTTCCTTTTTTGTATTTTTTTATGAACCTTCAAGTTTTTCTGGGTGTTGTTCATGGATTCTCCGGTGGGTACATGAATTTTCCGGCTGAACTTCGTGTGTTCTTTGATGAACATATGAGTTTTCTGGAAAATCCATGAAGAACATGAAGATCTCTAGGATAATTGTAGAGAATATTTTGATGTAGATCTTTGTAGATTCTGGTTAGGTGTATAGTTTAGGTTTGTAGTAGGGCACTAGGCTTGTTCGGTTCTTTGTCGTGAGTTTGGGACGCGACGAGCCTGTGTCCTCGTTTTGATCCTTGCTATATTAAGTCGCGGGGACTTGCCCTGCTGGTCGTTAGACAGATGAGTTAGAACGGGCTCGAGGTTGTCCTCGGCTTCATCCTCGCCCTTTCACTTGACTAGTGGTGGAAGGGTGGATTTGATCTCAGATGTCGAATTCACTTATCTTCCTCTGCTTTTCAGGTGAAAATGGCTGATCCTCGGGATGAAGTTGTGCCCGACCTTCAAGAGACACACGGGGAGCCGGATGCGCCCGCCGATTATTCCAACATTAAGGTCGCAGAGGGGGACCTGGACTGGATAGCACACGAACCTCTGTCGTTTCGATCGACCTTCACCGAAGAGGAGATTCGAGAGTTTTCTCTGTTGGAGAACCGGGTAGGGGAGGCTCCTCGACAATGGAAAGCATTTCGTCCCGGGGAGAATGATAGAATTTGCTCTGGGTATCCGGGATTGCGTTTCCCAATGTACGAGTTTGCTTTTACGGAGGCCAAGATGCGTCTCCCATTCACTGATTTTCAAGTGGCTCTCTTTACCCATTTGGCGTTGTGCCCATCGCAGCTTCACCCTAATGCTCTGGCCTTCATCTGGGCATTTGAATTAGTCTATCATCATCTTAATGTCGGGACGACCGTGGATCTCTTCTTTTGTCTCTTCCAACTTCAAAGGAGTACCACGGGGACGAAACAAAGTTGGGTTTCGTTCAAACAGCAGAGCAGACTATTCTGACCGTACTCTGACTCGATTCGCAACTTCAAAGATAGGTTTCTGATCGTGAAGCCTATTTCCGAGGAGGCGAAGAGATCTATCTCGACTATCGAAAAGGTGACGGTTGATGGTCGGGAGGTGGATGGAGTTGTATCCGTGTTTCCCCTGGAATGGGTTTACTCTCATTTTAAGCGCAGGACCGACCAATTCTTGGTGAAACACGAGCAACTCTGTGAGGCCGACAAGGAGTCGTACAGGATCCTCCATGCTTATGTGGAGAGTTTTTCCTCAGCCTTCTTAGTTGATCGGGACGGGAATGAGCTGATCGGGGATGACGGGGAGCCCGTCCAAGCAGCTAGATATATTAACATCAAAGCTCTCCTCGAATGCGATAACGATGATGATGCGGTGCAATTACTTGGTATGGTCCACTGTTTGTTTTTATTTGTTCGAATTTCTGAGTTCTGACTTGTTTTGTGTGTTCGCAGGTATGATGGCAGACATGAGGGAACGCCTGATGAGATCCCAAGCGGCGAAAGTTCACAAGAAGTCGACCGCAGGTGCCAAGGTCGGGGTGCCTAAGCAGATTGTTCTGGAAAATTTTGCAGCTGGTC
The DNA here is from genome assembly GCA_022829125.1 of Lathyrus tuberosus. Lineage (NCBI taxonomy): Eukaryota > Viridiplantae > Streptophyta > Magnoliopsida > Fabales > Fabaceae > Lathyrus > Lathyrus tuberosus. Next base: position 11,376,313 of record JALAZF010000101.1, on the reverse strand, counting down.
CTACCCCTGTCCCGGAGAGAGCTTTGACGTCGCTGACCCCGGATACCACCCATAAAAGGAAGAGAGATGCCGCGGGGAAATCTGCGGCCGCTAGCCTGGGAGGTTCTAGCGCCGACCAGTATGTTTTGCCCCCGTGTTATTCGCGTGGAAATATGTTTAATGAAGGGAACTCAATTGCCGTTCATGATTTTGAAGTCGAGGCCATTGTGGGCGCCAATCCTCAGGCGAGGAGGAAACAATTCTGCCAAGACGCTGCGGGCATGTTCAGGGTGCTCGAAGCGGCTCTTACTTTAAGGGACGATGAGGCGGCTTCCCGTATCAACCTTCGCACGGCCAAGGCGAGAATTGCCGAGTTGGAAGTTGATAACAATAAGCTGTACAATGATCTGAAGCAATTCGAAGGTCACGAGGAGGCCAAAGTATTGCTTCAGCAGGAAGTTACCCAGCTGAAATTGCAGATGATCGCAGCCGACGAGGAGAAGGCACGCTTGCAGGCCAGAATAGCTGAACTAGAGAGTTTGTCTGCGGCCGCCGAGGGTGAGAATGATGACGAGAAATCCCTAAGGACCAGAGCTGAGCTGATTGGAAGGATTCGGATCCTTGGCAAGGATAACTTGAAGGCGACTGAGTTCGGTTTCAATGCTGCTTCGGAGCAGATGAAAGCCCTCAACTCGGACGTGCAGCTTCTGACCGACGAAATGGGTCTCTTCAACAGGGTTGTTAATGGTCAGGTTGTTCCTCCCGAGGATGGAAGCGAAGTTTAGGACTTTGTTGTTTTTAACATGTTTTGTGGGCCTGCGTGCCCTTATCATTTTGTATGGGTGCTGCCCTTCTTGTACTTATAACATTACCCGGTCATGACCGGTGTTTTAATATACTTGGATTTTGTGAAAATGTTTTATTTTGGACGTTTGCTCTGTTTATTTATACGTGTGTGCTCGGCTAGTTGTGAAACCTACCGAGGAGGGCAAAGTGTTTTTGCCCATGATGAGGCTAGGACTTCGTTTGAGGTACTAATCTCATAGGCTTGGACTATTCCCATCGCGAGCTGGGTGTCCTGCCTGGATGGTGCGGCAACGGCGGAGCTCGGTCGAGGTATCCCCGTTGTGCATAGGATCTGCTCGTACAATGAGCAGAAGCTGGCCGGCGTTGTAATGCATGTCATGCTTCACCAGGGCATGATACGATGGCCGCGCAAATCTCCCCTTTTTGGGTGATTACGTCGACAATTTGTCTAACCTTGTGGTTAAGGACTTAGCTGTAGTACTGCTTAAGTTTTTTAGCATTCCATGGTCGAGCAAGTGGTTTTTCGTCCAATTTTTCCAAGTAATATGCTTCTGTTCCCGTTTTGGACTTAACCCTATAAGGTCCTTCCCAGTTTGCTGCCAGCTTCCCTTCGCGTGAATCCTTCTGGTTTCTACGCAGGACCAGACTGCCCACGGGGAAGTCACATTTTATGACCCTGGCATCATGTCGCAACGTTATCTATTGTTTTAGTGTGGCCTCATGGAGCGCAGCTCCTGATCTTATTTCTTCGACCAGGTCGAGCTCCTCGCGTAGAGCCTCGTCATTCATTTCTTCATCGAGGGGAGCTTCTGTCCTTCTGGAGGGTTCCCTTATCTCCACCGGTATTACCGCCTCTGTTCCATACGCTAGTCGAAAGGGAGTTTCCCCGGTGGTGGAGTGTGGTGTCGTTCTATACGCCCAGAGGACGCTGTGGAGCTCCTCGACCCATCTTTTCTTTGCCTCACCTAGCCTTCGTTTTAGCCCGCGGAGGATCACCCTATTCGTGGCCTCCGCTTGCCCGTTAGTCTGGGGGTGCTCGACGGAGGTGAAATGTTGTTTTATCCCTAGTTTGGCGACAAAATCTTGGAAGTTTTTGTTCATAAATTGGGTTCCGTTGTCGGTCACAAGGGCCTGAGGTACCCTAAATCTTGCGAGGACGTTCCTTTTGTAGAAACGCAGTATGTTGAAGGCTGTGATCTTGGCGAGCGCTTCGGCTTCAATCCATTTTGTAAAATAATCGACGGCCACGATCAGGAATTTGTTTTGATAAGATCCCATTGTAAAGGGGCCTAGAATGTCCATCCCCCACCAGGCGAAGAGCCACGGTGAGGAGAGAGTCTTCAACTTGTTGGGGGGTGCTAGGTACATGTCCCCGTGGCGTTGGCAACGATCGCACTTTCGTACGTGCTCTTTGGCGTCGTGTTGCATGGTTGGCCAGTAATATCCTGCTCGCAAAGCTTTCCGGGCCAGGGAACTTCCCCCTAGGTGTTGTGCGTTGATGCCCTCGTGAATCTCTTGTAAGATTTTGGGGACCTGGGCCTCGTCGACACATTTCAACAGGGGGATGGAAAATCCTCGTCGATATAATTTGCCCTCGACCAGTACGTACGAACAGGCTCGTCGTTTAGTTACGCTGGCCTCCTTACTGTCCTCGGGAAGTTCCCCCTTGGTGAGATAATTGTACACAGGGGTCATCCAACAAAGGGGATCTCCGATGACGTTAACATCTAGCAGGTTGGGTTTTACAATGCTCGGGCGGGCCAACATTTCTTGTATGATGGATTTGTTCCCACCTTTTTTCCTGGTGCTGGCTAGTTTAGAGAGGATGTCTGCTCGGGTGTTTTGCTCGCGCGGGACGTGCTGAACTTCCCATGCTTCAAACTCCGCTACTTTTTCTTTTACCATTGCCAAATATTCGGCAAGTTGGTCGTTCTTTGCTTGGAATTCTCCCCGTACTTGGGACGCTACGAGCTGGGAATCAGTGCAAATTTTTATTTCTTTCGCGCCAACGTCTTTGGCCAATCGTAATCCTGTGAGGAAGGCTTCATACTCGGCTTGATTGTTGGATGTTTTGAAGGACAGGACCAGGGATACTTCGATCAGGGTCCCTTCCTCGTTCTCGAGGATAATTCATGCTCCGCTGCCTGAGGGGCTTGATGCGCCATCCACGTAAATGATCCACTTCCGTGTCCCTCCAGGAGGGGATAGTTCCGAAGTCATTTCTGCTACGAAGTCGGCCAGGACCTGTGCCTTGAGGGCTTTCCTCCCCTCGTAGTGAATGTCGAACTAGGACAATTCAAGGGACTATTTTAGCATCCTGCCCGCCATATCTGGTCGGCTTAGCAGCTGCCTAATAGGCTGGTCGGTTCTGACGACGATAGTGTACGCCAAGAAGTAATATCTGAGTCTCCTCGCGGCAACTATGAGAGCAAGGGCCACTCGTTCTATTTGCGTGTACCTGACTTCGGGTCCCTGTAGGGCTTTACTGGTGAAATAGATGGGTTTCTGCCCGTCAGTCGTCTCGCGAATAAGTGATGCACTTACTGCTTCGTTGGCCACGGAGAGGTACAGGTATATGGTTTCCCCGCGGTCTGGTCGGGACAATACTGGTGGCTCGGACAAAGCTTGTTTGAAATGGGCAAGGGCCCGCTCGCATTCGTCCGTCCACTCGAAATTGGCTTCCTTCCTGAGTAATTTGTAGAAGGGCAGGGTGTGCTGGGCGGATTTGCTCACGAAGCGAGCAAGGGACGCGAGCATCCCTTTGAGGGATTGTATCGCCTTCTTTGACTGCGGAGTGGGGAACTCCACGAGTGCTCGACATTTATCTGGGTTTGCTTCTATTCCTCTTTCAGTAAGGTAAAACCCGAGGAATTTCCCTGCTCGTACACCGAATGTGCATTTTTCTGGATTGAAACGCATTTTACACTTTCGAGCTTGGTCGAACACCTTTTGTAAGTGGGTGGTATGGTCGGATTCCTCTTGGGATTTTACGATCATATCATCCATATATACTTCGAGCATGTCCCCGATTTCTGATCAGAAGACTTTATTCATCATGCGCTGGTACGTGGCCCCGACATTCTTTAGTCCAAAGGGCATTACGTTATAGTAATAGCTCCCCGAGGAGGTCATGAACGCCATATACCTCTTGTCCTCGTCTGCCATTGGGATTTGGTTGTATCCCGAATAAGCGTCCATGAAGGACAAGAGCTTGAAACCTGTGGAATTATCTACGAGTTTATCTATGCTCGGTAGCGGATAAGCGTCTTTTGGGCAAGCCCGATTGAGATCAGTGTAATCAATGCACATGCGCCATTTTCCATTACTTTTCTTTACAAGTACAATGTTTGAGAGCCAGGTTGTATACCTGGCCTCGGAAATAAATTTTGTCTCTAAGAGGTCTTGTACAAGTTTTTCGGCAGCTTATGCCTTTTCCTCGGATTGCTTTCTTCTTCGTTGGGCAATGGCGCGAGCAGTTGGATTGATTGTCAAGTGGTGACATGCGGTTTCTGGATCAAGGTCGGGCATATCCGCCGCACTCCAGGCGAACAGATTGACGTTGTCGTCAAGAAATTTCTTCAACTCCTTCTTTATCTCTTCGGGGAGACCAGCGCCTATCTTCACTCCCCTGTTGGGGTTATTGCTGAAGGTGATGATCTCGAATTCCCCATCTGGGACTGGTCGCAAAAGTACAGGAGACAGGGAGCTTGCTGCTCCTGACTGTTTGTCTTCATTACGATCCTCTTTACCATCTTCAGGAAGCCTGTTGTCGAGGTCGATGGTATGCACAGGAAGCGTGGGCTTTTTGTCTGGCTGGCCACCTTCGGCTGGAACCCCATCCTCTCTTGGGCGCTTCGCTGATTTTGCCGTCGTCGCGATCTGGTTCTGCCCTTTTGTTGCAGCCTCAAAGCATCTGCGAGCAGCCTCGATGTCACCATGCAGAGTTGCGACGTGCCCTTTCTCAGTATAGTACTTGAGTTTAAGGTGGACCGTAGAGGGGACAGCAATGAGTTCTGCAAGAGTTGGCCTGCCGAGGATGCACTGATAAAGCGATGGGCAATCAATCACTAAGAACTGCATTTTGATTGTCCGAGATGCCTCTTCCTCGCCGAAAGTGACTGGTATCTCCACGTAACCCCAAGGTCGGGCTGTTGCCCCGTTGAATCCTTGGAGATCCGATCCCACGTATGGTGAGAGGTTGGACTTATTTAGTTTCAATGCGCGGAACAGGTTGGTATACATGATGTCCACGGAACTGCCCTGGTCGACCAGGATTCTCCGAACATCGATCGAGGACAGTTTGGCCCTAATCAGCAGAGGAATATGGGAATTTGGGGATCCTCCGGGCAGTTCTTCTCGGTAAAACGTGATCAGCTGCGAACGCCCTTTACTCTTTCCGATCGTGGATAACTGATCGGGGCTACTGTCTATCAGTTGCTTAAACTTTCGTTTGATGGACCCTATTGTAAGCTCATGGTTCCCCCCACATGAGATGACCATGGCTGTAGGAAAGGTTTCCTAGGTGCTGTGTATGAATACCTGGGAAGTCGTGTCGAGGTGGTCAGGAACGAAGAAGTCCTCTGGTCGGCTGATGGCCATCGCGACCTGCGGGGGAGGACTGGATTGGGCTGATTCTGCCTCTTTCTTCGAATCGAATGTGTCTCGTCGGGAGGACTCTCCCTTCTTCACGTATTGCTTTAGGTGACCCTCTTTGATGAGGATCTCTATCGCATCCTTAAGATGCACGCAATCTTCTGTCACGTGGCCATGGCTGTGGTGGAAGCGACAGTATTTGCTTTTGTCGACGTTCCCTTTGGATGTGGTCGGTTTAGGGAACCGGACACCCCCTTGTTTAAATTCTGTGTTGATGCATTCGGAGAGAATGCGCTCGCGTGAGGTCGTGAGCATGGTGTACTCCGTAAACCAGCCAGCTGGCCCTTTGCTTTCGCGAGGACGCTCATTGCGCCTTTTCTCTTTCCCATGTCGGGATGATTCCGACTTGTCTTTTTTTGATGCCCGGGGTGCTTCGCGATCTCTCAAGTCCCGGGCATGGAATGCAGCTTCTTTTTCCTCGTAACGGATGTAGTCCTCAGCTTTGCGAAGGAGTTCTGTCAGTGGCCGGGGAGCTTCGATCCCTACAGCCTTACGGAAATCGCTTTTGGGCCAAAGTCCCTTTTCGAGGAGGTACTTTTTCATGTGATCCGTTGTTCGGACTTCCACCACTTCTTTGTTAAATCTTTCAATGTATATCCGCAGGGATTCATCCCTGCCTTGTATAATGGCCTCCAGTGTAGCCTCCGACTTAGGATATCGTTGGGAAGCTGTGAAATGCCGGGCAAACTGGCTCTTTAACTCCCTCCATGAAGAGATGGATCCGCGAGGAAGTCGTTTAAACCATGTCATCGCTCCCTTTCTCAAGGTGATGGGGAACATTTTGCATCTGATAGCCCCGGAGACACCATGATATTGGAGCATAGCTTCTATATTTTTGATATGCTCGCGGGGATCAGATGTTCCGTCGTAGGTTGTCAACGTGGGTGGTTTCTCCAATCCGCGGGGGATTCGAGTGTCCAGGATGTCTCTTGTGAATGGGTCGTGAACGTCATCATCATTGCTGGAACTAGGAGAGAGCGAAAGGGAATGGCTGTGACCGCGGCTTCGAATTCGGCGAGGAGAACGTCTGCGGGTGTGTCGGTGATCGTACTTATCCGAGTGTCGAGACCTCTTAAAAACCGGGGAGTGCCTGGATCTCCGTGGAGGAGACTGATGGCGTCGTCGTGCTAGATTGGGTGTAGGGTTCCTCGATCTTAAACGTTTCCTCTCCAGGGAGAGGCTGTCGCGTCTTCACTTCGAGGGAGTCCGTGGACGTGGGGAAAGACTCGTCAGTTTTTCTGAAGCAAGGCATTCCGGAAGGATATGCTCGAGAGCATTGAGCTTCTCCCCCTGCTGGAGGATTATGAGGTTCGAGTTGTTAAGAGATGCGATGAGCGCTGCGGTGCTCGGATCAGCATCCTGGGGAACCGGGATGGGCTCGAAGGTGAGCTCCACAGCTGGTGCCCGTGGTTTTGGTTCGTCGGGTTTCGGGGAAGCAGGCATTCCGTCTCTTCGGTCATTTTCCTGCGGTATATACCCGACGAAAGCATGGTCGTTGTTGTTGTTGGCCGCAGGGGCCACAGAGTCTTGGTGAACATCGTTCTTGATGAAAGCCATGTCGATCTGAGATTTGAAAGGATGAAGCTTTGGTCTTTGTTAAGCAAGAGAGAATCTTGGTTAAAGACGGGGAAGCTGGGATTTCCCACAGACGGCGCCACTGATCGGAGAGGACCAGAAAAAGATCGTCGCAGCCTTCGTGTAGGGCAAGAGTTGATGCTCGTAGGAGAGGAAAAATGGGTGGAGGTACCTGCAAGGTACTCCGATGCCAAAGTAAGTGTTTGGTCAAAAAAGGGGGAAAGCAAGTAAAAGATGTTAAGTATTGGATATTTGATACCTGCCCCTCTCGAGCGAGGGGGTATTTATAGGTGGATTTCTGGCGAGCAAAGCGCCTGGTCTACCAATGAGGGATTGCCAAATGGAGGGCAAGGCGCGTGGCCTTTTGACTCGGATTAACTGTTTCTGTGATATCCGGGGAGGCAGTTGGTCGCGTGAACTACTCTGCGCGTGAAGGGGACATGCCCAACGGCTACTTTTTGCCCAACGGCTATATTGTGCCCAACGGCTATATTGCGCCTATTGAGCCTATTCGCCAACTATAATGGATTGGGCCTGATCCTTAAGGGCAGGAAGCCCTGCCCGGTCCAGAACATTAGCTTTAAATAGCTCCCTTTTTTACACTATCCAGATTAATTTGAATCATAAATCCTTATTGATTTGAATCAAACCTTGCAAAAATCCAATTTTCCATCACTTATTTAAATGATGGTTTCTTATGGTGAAAGTAACAGTTGTGGGAAACCTATGGTGATCCATAGAGACAAAAATTGTGATTTTGGTCTTCTCTTTTTAGTGTGTTCATCTTTACACCATTGTTCTTTCTTCTTATCCAAACATCAACCTTTTGATATTGATTATGTGTCAATTCTTTATCTTTTTTGTTGCATCTTGTTTTATGCAGTTTGGTTGTTGTTCTTGTGTGAATTTGAGAATGAGTTGATCAATCTTGTTGAAAATTGATCAAGCTCTTGATAACAATCAAAAACTAAGATACATTCATCTAGAAACTTGATTGAACCTTGTGTGTGTATGTGTGTGTTCTTCATTCATCAAAATTGAATTACTTGACTAATTGCTTGTAATATGGTTGTTGCTGAGATTTCCTGGCACTGTTCACCATCTTCATCCTTAGTTTTTTTCCTCGTTTATGGAACCTCTCTAAAGATTGAGTGTAAGGGAGACTAATGGTACATTAGAGTATCTAATATTTTTGTGGTTAGCTGGTTTTTTATTGTAACAGGTGCAGGTATCGTTTCTTGAGTGAAGTTTGACATTGAGTTGTTATATAACAAGATGAGAGTTTCCATTATACTCCAAGGAAGACTTTGGCAGGATCAAGTATCAATGGTCGTTATGTGGAGTTGGAAGTTGTCCTTCTTTGGTGGCATTGGAGAAAGATTGTTTACAGACAAAGTTTAAAGTTGTCTAATATAGGCTTAGTTAATAGCAATCGCTCAAATAAGAAATCGGTGGGATAGGAGTGTCGCCACACACAAATACTTAGAGAAGGTTATTGTGGATGGTAAGGTTATTGGATCAAGATCTTGAGGGATTTTGTATTATGTTAGCAGTTTAATGTCAGCATCATCAGAGGAATTATAGTGTGATAGTTCTTTGTAATCAATATGTTATAATCATTTTATCATCATAGTGGAAGAACGTGATTATGTTCTGATGGAATCATCCATTGAATAGTGCATGTAGGCAAAGCGATGACAAATTCCAAAGAACTATATATCTTTGTGTATCTTTCCTTTTCCATGTCCTTTTACTTTACAAGCATTCATTCATTCATATTTGATGTTGCATATTTTCAAGATTGCATTAATTGTATACCATATAGGTTAGGCCATGCTTATAGATATTTAATGTATAAGCTTAGGTATGTGGTGTATCAGTCTTAAGGAATCATCATGAAGTCAATCATGCATTGTTAAGAACTTTAAGTAATTTATTTTTAAATCACTTCGTTCAAAGCGACTTTGGTTGTCATGCAAGTGATTTCTACTAGAAGCAATCAATCTCATGGTAACCTCAATATCATTTCATATGGGATTGATTCATTGAGATGCCCCCAAGCTCTCATTTTGTGTTTTGCTTCCGCACTTCTTAAAATCTTTGAATATGGTGCCTAAAAAAAATTCAAATTGTCTAAAAGTTTTTTGGGGGCTATTCAACCCCTATTTCTAGATATTTTTGTTTCCATATTCTCAACCAACAATTGGTATTAGAGCCCGACTTTTGATCAAAGTCTAGCGTCTCTAAAAGTTGAGGATATGGTTTCTTCAATCCTAGATAAGTTTTCTTAAACATTTTGGAAGCTTATGCAATTTAATGAATCCCAATGAAACTATATAGAGTTACCTGTGTTTGATTATTCATTATAATGCATTACATAGATTAATTTAAAGTAAAACCTTGTTAGAATTTTCTTCAAGGCATTAATTATACTTAAGATGTTCTCTAAGTTTTGATTCACCCAGGATTGAACTAACAATTATTTTGAGATATGTGCAGTATGTTTGTGACACTGTTTCTTAAAGGTTGTTTATGGATTGATCCTAATTTGAAAGTTATGCATTCACACTACAATATGCTGGAAAGTATTATGAGAAAAAGAGAAGAAAACAAAAGCATCTATTAGTGACCTAGTCTTCCAAGGTCGTTGTAAAAAGAAGAAGAAGGCAACTTTGTGACTATTGGCAATGATTTTCTAAAGTTTCAACCAACTATAAAAGATTCAAGGAATGTACTTGGAATGCTTATCAATCGCCAAAGAGTCGAATTAGTGATTCGAGATTGATAAGTTGTGTCAATCAATAATGATCATAATATTGTTGTTTCAAAGTTCATCTGAAGTCTTATGAAGAAGAGTATGACAATATTCTTCAGACGTGTAATAGGACTTCTATCCAATTTGTAATTGAGTGTTCATGTTTAAACATTGTGTTATCCTTGTTGTTGATTTCCATTTGGTATCGTAATCATCAAGTTAAGCTTTGATCGTCTAAATTAGTATGATTATTCCAACCCTTCTTTATTTTTTTTGCGTATGCACCGAAGTATTTATTCTTTTGCCTATGTGTGTTGTTTGATTTATATATGTTTTTGTATGAGCAATGTTTGTGCACTCACCTCTTAATTGCTAAATTATTCAATGCGTTGGTTTGAAATTTATGTCGTTCGTTCATTGCATTCATTTGCATCTTTCATTCATTCATGCATCATCATTATTTCTTTACATTAAAAATAATTTTGGATTCATATTAAAACGCATTTGCACTAAAATTCATTTGAGAATTTGCATTACAAAAGACTCAATTATTTTTCATTCATAAATAACATAAATTTATTTTTCCCTCATAAACATTAAAAATTATTTTAAGTCTTTTGGTTGTTTTGTGAAAAGTCTTATTTTTCAAATTTTTCATAAATTTGGTCTTTTGGTTCGAATCAATGATTTACAACTAAACTCGTGATTCAAATCATTCCCTTGAAACTTGAAGCATTTCATTTTTGATTTGAATCAAACATTTTGAACTGGTCCCGTGATTTGAATCATTTTTGTTGAGATTCAAGACTGTTCAATTTGATTCGAATCAAATTTTTAACTTGATGCGAATCAAAATCTGAAAAGTTGATGCAGCCGCAAGTGTACAACTGTTATGAGATAATAAAATAGATATCGAACCACAGAGATTAATGGTTTAAGTACCGAATCCTTGTTTAGCCGGTGTATATATAGAGAAATCAAAAGTAGGGATTTTAGTAAACCGTTTAAAAGAAAAATCACTTAAATCTCAAATTGGGGCAAACAGGACTCGTGGTTATAGTTCATATTTCTAACACAATCATATGATCTTTGTTACAAATATTACGAGAACTTTGCATAAATTATAGAAAATAGATAAAATTGGGAGAGCTTTCGCAAGTGCATTGCCCCTATCGTTGACAAATAATATGTCGATTTTCGCATCGTCCAAATTATTATTCTGAGTCATTACTTTTGCCTAGCTATAATATGCTTTCTAAAATTTGTCTGTCGACTTTCTCATCATCTGGATTAGGTTGTTCTGCATTTCGGTATCAACTCATATTCTTCATATTACGGTCGATACATGAGAACCACTTACTTTCGTAACAAAGTTGGAATGCATGAGCTCATATTATAAAATAATTTTAATTAAAATTATTGTAATCGATAGTAACGGATCATATGATAAGTCATGAAATAATCCCTATAACCCCTAGTCCCTAGGAAACTACTCACTTATGGTGAGGGCAAACACAATCAAATAGGTATTCATCATCAAAATCATATCAATCAAACACAACAGATGAATAATATAAAGAAAATGAATTATAAAACCTAAATTATGAATAAACCTTGTTCCACAAATTGCTCCCTTGGAGACTTGAGTTACAAAGAAGAATAGAACAAAAAGCTTAGAAACTATGAATGAAAAGTGACAAAAATTTGGAACCGTAAACTCATAATAAGCTATGAGTTTTATAGCAAAATAATAAAAGTGCAAGATATCTTTGGTTCAATGTGAAATATACAGTTTTGATACATATCCAATAATGCCTAAGAGCCACAATTGAGAGTGTATCATTCTAATTAAGGAAGCAAAAAAAAATCTTCAACATTCTCTCGCCTCTCTGCTACGGCCCGTAGCAACTGCTACGGGTGACCGTAGCAGGTCACTGTCGCTACAACTGAAAAGCTCAATAAAAGAAGGGCTAGGGTTTCTTGCTGCTACGGTCTGTAGCAGCTGTTACGGGTGGTCGTAGCAACCCCTTGGTTTTTGTATGGGAGAAATTGCTAAATTTTCATTTGAAATTTCGATTTTCTTCCCATTTCATCCGACCAGTCATATTAAAGCATTTGGAATGCATGAACTCGGATTATAAAATAAGTTTAATTATAATTCCTGCAATCGACAGTAATGGATCATATGATAGGTCGTGAAATAATCCCCATAACCCCTAGTCCCTAGGAAACTACTCACTCATGGTGAGGGCAAACACAACCACAGAGGTATTCATCATCAAACTCATATCAATCAAACATAACAGATGAATAATATAAAGAAAATGAATTATAAAACTTGAATTACTTATTCCACAAATTTCTCCCTTGGAGACATGAGTTACAAAGAATAATAGAACAAAAGTATTAGAAACTAGGAATGAAAAGTGACAAAATTTGAAAACCCTAAACTCATAACAGGCTATGAGTTTTATAGCAAAATAATAAAAGTTCAAGATATCTTTGGTTCAATGTGAAAAATTCAATTTGATACAGATCCAATAATGCCTAAGAGCCACAGTTAAGACTGAAACATTCTAATTAAGAAAGCAAAAACAAATCTTCAACTTTCTCTCGCCTTCCTGCTACGGTCCGTAGCAGGTCACTGCCTCTGCTACTAGAAAGCTTAAAAAGGGGGCTAGGGTTTCTTGCTTCTATGGCATGTAGCAGCTACTACGGGTGGTCGTAGTAGGCTTTGGTTTTTGTATGGTAGAAATTGCCAAATTATCGTTTTGCTTGCCTTTGATCCCTCTTTGTCTTGGATGCCCATTAGACCCTTGAATTAACAAAAAAAACACAAACCAAAGCATAAAACATGATAAATGAAAGGAAATAAACAAAATGCGGTAAAAATACTAAAGGAAAACGACTAGAAAGAATGATGCAATGACCACTTATCAAAAGTCACGTTCAACCTCACTTGTTTTCACTTTTTCATCTTTTCAAATTTCATTCCATCATTTTCTCTTTTGAACATCATGAACCCTAACTGAGCAAATCTTTCAAAAACACTACCATTCATCATCTCAACTCATTTCCATCATCATTTATCATCCCATTAAACATCACTACTCATCATCTCTATCCATCATCAACAATGGTATATGAATATGGATACAAAGGAAGACTTAACAAACAAAGGAACAAGCAACAAGCCTCCACCTCCATTGATTTTGAGCCACCTGTTTCTATTCCAAAGAGGACAGTGATAAAGGTACAAGGTATCAAGGCATCCACTGATGGGGTTTTGAGCAAGATAGCCAAACGTTCATCTGCTTCATGTTCATCTTCTCTGACTATGTTGTGTAGTAAAGTTACTCATTTTTTACCTGAAGATATTTACAAAAATACCAGGATAAGTTTCTTTATAAGCCAATAGACCCTGAGTATTTTGTTGATACTACTGCTGAGGCTGAACTGAAAATAAAATTCTTAACACTTTTTACTGACAAAAACTTATTGAAGTTCATTGGCATGAATCTATTTTTGTCCTAAGGGAGGAGAAGTTGTTTTATCATTTAGAAATCGGGGCTTCTTCCGATTGGGAAATCTCGCCGATTACGACAAAAAAAAAAGATTTTTCACAAGTTTGAGGGGTGTTTTGTCCCCTTATATGCTTGTGTCTTTCAGGATTTAGGGGTACGTCTTCCACTAACCCATTTCGAGAAGGAGGTTCTTAATCATCTTCGTATTTCTCCTTCGCAACTCTATCCTTGTGTCTGGGGCTTCGTGCGAGTATTTCAATACTGATACGAATATCAGGGGAAATCGGGTTTGGCTTCCCGAGATCTTTTCTTCAATCTTTTTTAGGTGTGTCCTACTTCGAAGCGTGTTGTTGGCCACAATCTTATTTCCCTCCGCCGTGTCTGAAACCGAGTTTTCAAGGTCTATATTGACAAATGGAAATATTTTAAGTTTAATTACTTTTAGACAAACCTTTTAACGAGGCGTTTTGCATCGTTTCTTCTATTTCTGATGAGCGAACAAGTTGCATGGAACGACAACAATGATTTCGGTCATCAGAACATTTCTTTAAATGTGCCAAAAGTTACTGGGTACCTCATGATGCCCTCAAGGATAGTGATAAGGATATGAAAGAGGTTATAAGTTTAATTTCCTTATAACTTGCATAATTTTGTATGTTCCCTTGTTCTTATAAATTGGAACTAAATTGATTATTGTCCATTCATCTAAAATTTGTTTTGGCCTCATACTTTCATTAAATATATTGATGAGACACTCAATACCTCTATCTCCAAGAATTTTCCACACTTCAATATGTATGTTTTCTGGCCCAACCATCTCACTATTACTCATCTTTTTCAACACTTATTTTTCCTTGTGTTTTTTAATTTGACGATAGAAATTATAGTTGCAATCATCTTCTCTAATTTCGAGCTTGTTAGAGTGCATGATATATCATATCATTCATTAAATAAATTGTAGAAATACATTTTCCACCAATCATTTATATCGTCTTCTTAAATAAAAAATTGTCCTTATTCATCTTTAACACGCTTCACTTGATTTAAATCTTTTGTCTTTCTTTCTCTGCCCTTTACGAGCCTATATATATAGTCAAACTCTCTCCTAATATAACTTTATAATTCAAGAAATTTTTCATATTTGACTTTCTAATAAGAAAAATCAAAAGCCAGCCTAAAATCTAAGATGAGTTTCTCCAAGAGACCATACCTCACGTATGCCCTTAAAATGTCTTGTTATGCTCCCTACTTGCCCATTTAAATCTTTTCTTAGAAAAATTCTATTTTTGAGATATATCTTAAAATAAACCTTTTAAATCCTTCAAAAAAAAATAATTTAAAATGTTTTTTTTAACCCAACTTAAAGTGCATAAGTACTAACTAATAACATAATAACATTAAAAGTATATTGTTTTTTATATATCCATGATATTCTCCTTCTACTCTTTATTAACAATAGTTCAGATTCCCATTAACAATAGTTTAGATTCTCTATCTAACTTTACCCGTATAACAACTTAAATTCTAAATTGTCTAAAATTCATGTTACGTGTCACTAATATTGCCATAAAAGTCAATAATATAATTTCCTCTACCTTCTCGCACAAGACCTCCTAAGGATGAATTTTGAGTTTTCTACTGAAAAGCACTATCTACATTCCAGTAGGTGAGGAGCTCCAAGATGAATCCTTAATTTTATGCCTAAGCTTTAAAAATCATCTGAACCATATTTTTAAGCTCAACTTCTAAGGATATATACTAATAACAGAATTGCATGATTTATTCTATTAAACTCTGCAACAGAAACTGGAAAAATGCATCATAACATGGCAACTAAATTTCTAATTATTCTATCTAAATTTCCAATGATTCAACGTCATTATTCATTGCAACATCAGGAGATGGACTGATAATCTCTGCTGCGCCGCCATACTCATTCATTGCTGCATCATCGTCACCATCTTTCTGATGATCAGTAGTGGAAGAATTGTTCATCTTTTCAGCTCTACAAGAACAACAAGAATTGAAATCTGAAATTGTAAAGAAATTATGGAATGTGAACAAAGAGAAATGGATTATGAAGAGGTAGCTAAGAAAAAGAAATTATGTAACAAACTAGTTATAACTACTTTCTAACTAATCAACTACCATAACTGAAAACTGCTAACGGATCAATGTATTTTAACTGTCACTCTCAAATTGTCAATAAAAGGTCTATTAGCCTATGTTTGATAACCAGGTGAAACACTGCTAATGAATGTAGCTTCTGCTCAACTTGGACTTAAACGTGACTTTTCCCCGCGAGAGCCAAAGTTTCTAAACAGAATGGTTTTTAGTTGTAAATAGGTTTCAAGGATGAAGGAATATCTAGATGGTAGTGTGAAGAGCTTCAAAACCACATTGGTGGCTAAAGGCTTTAATCAAATGCAATGCTCTTAATTTAATGAAACATTATCACTAGTTAAACCATTCACGATACGGTTAATCCTAACACTTAACTGGACTATATAATAGTTGGATGTCAATAACGGTTAATCCTTCTTTCTTGTGGTGGTATTTTCATATTTAGCAATGTTATTGTTGGGGATTGTTTTGCTCAAAATCTAAAAATATATGCTTCATTATTTTCATATCTTTACAAGAAGAAATCGTTGTGCAGGCAAGATTGCTTTTATTGGATTCAAAAATGATGGTTTTTTCAACTGGCATTATATCCCTTCTTGTTTATCAAATTTATTTAACCAAAATAGATTAGGACTTTCCGATTATCGTTTCTGTTGATGTTTTATTTTTCAAAGGTATCAACTTCCGTTTGTTCTGCACTATTTTTTCTTTCTCTGTAGTTTTATCCCATTGCATTCTTTTCGTAAAAGTTCATAAGACATAAATGTCTTCACCTCTTTCTAATCCAAACCTTAGCAATGGCATGAATTACTACTATATGGCCAAATCTGCAAGTGTTTAGAGTGTTTTGGACATAAACAACTGTTCCTAATCTCAACCAATAAGTTCCATTGACAAATCTCTTCACACATTTGAAACATGACTCCAAACTTTTATCGCTATGGTTTGAAAGTTATCTGAACATACATATTGTTTCTAAGGATATACTATACATTCACTGTATATGTTTACAAAACTATAAATTGTAAGAAAATCCATGAGATTTGATTGGCAATATCCCAATGTAAGAAGTTTCACATTCACTTTAATATGTCTTACAATTCTGAGCTGATCTTGAATAACATCTTACACTAACTTAGACCATCTCTTAACAACAGAAAAATGCATCATAGCATGGGAATTAAATTTCTAATTATCCTTCCTAAAGAGTCAACTGATAAGAAAAGGGAACAACTGCGGATTTTGAAATATCATTTCATGATCAAAACTGATCAAGAACATCTCAAGTATCCTGATTTATGTTTGAGAATGTCTGTCTTCTCTCTTCTTTGATCCAGAACGAGAAGAGTGTCCTTTTTTCTTGATTGAAGTTTCTGCAGAAGTTGTTTGAGAATGTCCATCTTTTCTCTTCTTTGACCCTGAACCAGAACCAGAAGAGTGTCCTCTTCTTATCTTAGTTGAAGTTTCTACAGAAGTTGTTTTAGTTTCAGGTTCCTCTTTTCTCTTCTTTGAATCCAATGGCAATGGCAATGTTGAAGAATAATTCATTGATACTCCTTTCTTGGAAGAAGTTTGAGAAAGTTGTTCATTTTTGTCTTGATTGAATTGAGTAGGATTGAAGAATGAAGAAGAATCCAACCGTGGCTGTGATAATATATTATCATATTGATCCTTAAGACCAATATTGGAACTGATAAGCTTTGCTGCTTCCTGATCAGTAGTGGAACTGATCATCTTTGGTGACTCCTTCTCCGTCTTTACATCATCTTTCTGATCAGCAATGTATACTTTCCGAATCTGTACTTCACAACAAACTATGGAATCTCAACAAAGAGGGAGAGATGGATTATACATGTAACCTAAAAATCACGGACAAAAACACATGACACTGACACGTTTACATACCCGGTGAGTTTTCAAATTTAACCTGAGACGGTATCTTCCTCCAGATGGTTTTTCTGCTAAACTTGCGCAGATAGAAGTTAGTAAGGGGAAAAAGGAAAAAGTTAGTAAGGGGAAAAAGGAAAAAGAATATGAAAAACAAGAACTACATTACCAGCCTCTGCTGCTTGCTGCTCCGACCCTGCATCCGTCGAATTCTGAGCTTCCTCCATTAAAGATACTCTTGACCAAGAATCTAACGAGTATGAAGGGAGAGAGATGAATATAAGTTTGGAAGGATATGTAACTAACTACTTATAACAAATCAACTGTCATAACAGAAAACTGCTAACAGATCAATAACGGTTAAAATATATACTAAAATTCATATATATATCATCTGTTAATATAATACCGTTTAGAAACACAGAAGTCTTGTGGGAGGGACTGACATGCAAAAACCATAGAGGACTAAAATTCAAATTTTAGAACTCTTGTAATAATATAGAACCACTTTGCAACTATGATTTCTGAGTAATTTAAGGACAAATTCCTCTAAATTGAATTTACAGCTAAGATTTTCAAAAACAAAATATGGAGCTCTGATTAAACCTCTAACATAAAAATAAATAGGATCAATATAGTCTCTGAACTAATCTCTCTCGCTAAATTGTCTCTCAAATAATGATGTGGACAATTAATTTTCTTATGTAGTATTATTTTTGTATGAATTTATTATTGGATGAATCACTTGAGCAAGTGATGTAAACTTTGCTTTATTGGTCGAATTGCTTAACCTGATCTCATGTTTTGTACTGGTAATATCAAAGTTTTAACACTTAAAACACTTTGCATGTGGAGTATCCTTGCGTCTACGGACGACTCCCTACGAAGTATCATTGCTAGAACCATATAGAGTATCCTTGTACCTACGGAGAGTATTATCGGTCAAATCCATATAGGAGAAAATCACCTACAAAATCAGATTGCCAAAATAAAAAAGAAAACTAACAAGAGGACATGTGATGACAATTGGCCATCATATAATTTTATCAGCAACTTTTTATGTTTTTAGTAGTAATAAATGAAGAAATACATGTATTTGAGGTGAAAAATAGCAACATGTGGGATGAAGATCAAAGATGTCAAAAGAAGAAAAGAATTTATAAGCAAAAAAAGAAAGGAACTTATTGCAAAAATCTATAGCAATAAGTGAAGAATTAGTGGAAGCATTTATATTCGGTTATTTTGTTGATGTCTTATCGCTTTTATCTTTAATTTTATTTCGATTTGTTGAGTCTTCTTTATGATTGCACTTCTAGTAATCAAGTTTGAAAAGATTCGTTTTAGCATGCATACAACTTTGATCAATAGCATATGTTAGTGAAATGAAAACATTTATGTGTTTTTAGTTTAAGTTTGATTCAAAGTAAAATCTCAAAGTACTTTTAAAAATTTGAAAATTTGAGATTTTACAAGATTGATTCGAATCATTCAGTTTTACACTAAATTTTTTATTCTAATCAAATTGGACAGAAGTGAAACCTAGCCATTTGATTCCAATCAATATTTACACATGATTCGAATCATTTTCATGAAGGACAATTCTGTTTGATTTAATTCAAATCAAATTTTGTACATGATTCAAATCATTCACTTTTTCAAATTTCATTGTGAGAATTGTGGCATTTGATTCGAATCAACATTTAAGTATGATTTGAATAACGTGGCATTTGATTCGAATCACCCTTTGCCGAATTAGAATCAACTGATACTTTTTTAAAATTATGTTTTTCTTTTTATTCCACTACACTTGCTCATTTGGTTCAAATCATAAATTGCTCTTGATTCGAATCTAACGGACTTTTTCAACCATTTTATGTGCTTAATCTCAAGCACATGTAAAAGCTTTTCGTTATCATACAACATTTATCATTCTAATCATAATTTTCAGTGTGATTTAGTGAAAAATCAATATCCTCTGTTTTGAGTGTTCGTCTTGCTACGAAATTCTTGCATCTTCAACTTCAATTGAGTTTAGATCTTGATAACTAGAGTTCTGTATTGAAGGAGACCTGTACATGAAACTAATCATGCTTAGAGATCTTGTTGAGTTTTTTAGGTTGTTAGCAAGATTAAGGTGATTGTCAATGATGGTGACAAATTTCATTGAAGAGAAGTAGATTCTTCTCTCCATAATTGCATTAGTATTGTTTGTTTGAAAGACTACGGATAAGGCGGAGTTCTTCTCAGATCTTCAGACAATTTCACCTCTCAAGGAATCGGTATGATCAATGGGTTGATTTCTATAAACAAAGGCTTGGAGCAGAATTAATCATATTGAAAGATTCAAAAAACGTAATTTGAGTAAAGAATACGTAGAAGATTTTGGCAAGTGTGTTGTATATAAGTCAAGATTCAAATAGAAGATTTATTTTCTCACATGTATTTGTGGATTCGTGATTATATGTACTATTTGAAATATTTATTAAATAATAAGGAAATATGCATGTTCCAATGGGAAACCATTGAAGAGTACACACAGGCAAAACGAAATGAACGTCGAAGCACTATAAATCTCGGTGTCATCTCTCTCTCTCTCTCTCTCTCTCTCTCTCTCTCTCTCTATATATATATATATATATATATATATATATATATGGGAAATGCTAACATACACCCAAAATTGGTGGACCCCACATAAAAATAAACTACATCTATTTTCTGTCTATTTTTTTTCTTCATCTTTCTAATGTGGGTCACACCAAAAATTGGTGGGCCCCACACAAAAATGCACTAAGATGTATGTTGCTAATGCACACCTACAGGGGTGTGCATTAGCATAACCTATATATATATATATATATATATATATATATATATCACTTACTGCTATCGTATTATATTGTTTGTTCTTGATAGCAATTTATTACGTAAGCATCAGGTTTTGTAGGAATTGGATAACTGGTTAAGGTAGTCTTGTGATTAATAATCTAAAGCAAATTGAGTTTAGAACTCCGTCAATTGAATCATTGTGTAAACACTCTCGTACATTACACAAGTGAATCAATTCATACCAAGTGTTTCAATCATATTAATCTTTGATATTTGTGAAACGATCAGTGTTGACTTGATCAATGTTCAAACTGTATAATTTCCATTTTTGCATCAAACCTTCTGCTCGCAACTTTTTTTAAAACACTCTGATTTTGGAAAAGGACGGTTGAATTTTAATTTGGGTTTATTCAGCTCCCTTTAGACCATTTTTATACTTTAATATTCACACCCAACAATTGGCATCAAGAGCTCGTCTTTTGATTGTTTCTAATCGACATCCGAAATTTTGTGAATATGTTGGAAGATGACGATCCTACAAGAGCATATAATAGAGCATTATATTTCAAATGAGATAATTATATTGTTCTGGACTGGACCAATGGCTAGAATTGGCCCAATCCGCCTCTGCTCCAGAGCGGCCCAAGTTGCCTAAATCCAATCCACAGAGGGGCAAAAGTTACCTTTCTGCCCCTCCAACCGGGTAAGGAATACAACGTTCCTCCCCGGAATTACTGTAACGCCCCGTTTTGGCAGTTTTGTTTTATTGAGTCTTTTGATTATTTTATTATTATTTTATTTTATTTTCGACTTTTGTGTGAAAATATGTTATTTTTCGTCGTGATTATATTTTATCGCGTTTTGGGAACATTTGCGAGATAATTGAGTATAGGGGTATTTTGGTCTTTTAACATTTATTTTTATTAAGTTAGAAAAGAAAAGAAAATAGAAAGAAAATTAGAGAGAAAGAAAGTGGAAGAGAGGAAAAAGAGAAGAAAATAAGAGAAGAGAGAAAAATTGGAGAAAGTGTGGAAAAATCATCAAGAACAAGTTCTAGAGTCGATTAAATCGGGTAAGGGTGCGAAACTCGATTATTGTATGATTGTATATGATTATGTATGTGTGTTTGTTGTTGTTTTGGATTGAATTGGAGAAAATTTAGTGTAAACCCTATTTGGTAAAAATTGATTAGAAATGGAATTAAATGTGTCTAAATTCTTGTGGACTATGTTATTGATTGTCTATACATGTTTGTGATGTATTATTACACTTCTATTTGGTGATTTTCTGAGTTTTAGGTGAAAAAAATTGGTTGATGTGGGGTGGATAACGCAGAACAATGTTCTACAGAATTTTTCTGGGTTTGCCCTGGCCGTACGCGTATGGGGCATGTCCATACGCGTATGAGCCAAGGCGTTACGCGTAACATTGGCCTGTGTTTTGGGCATTACGCGTATGGAATGTTCATTCTCCCGGCCATCTGGTGATACGCGTACGGCATTGGTGATACGTGTATGGGCTCTGAAGCGTGAAATTTGTGAAGGAAAATGATTATGTCCATACGCGTATGGGCATTGGTGATACGCGTATGGTCAGGCCAAGTGTAAGAATGTGACTTTTCAAAATATCGTTTTTCGTTTTCTTTCGTAACTTTGGTTCCGTTTATCCGATTTTTACATTCTTGGTGTCGTTGGAAAGCTATTGAGCTGTACAATATGATTATGATGTTTTGGAGATTGTTAGCCGATTAAATTATGTCGGGAAATGTGAATAGTGTCGTTTTGTCGACTTTTTCCATTTTAATGGTGTGTAAATGATGTGTATTATATAATGTGCTTGAATATGGATATCGTATGACTTGTATGACGTTGTATGATGTGAATGCATGTGATGACATGTTGTGGTGATGAATTGTGGCCGAAAGGCAAGAAAATGCTAAGTGTGGTATTTGATAATATATGCATGATTATGGATGTGTGTGCGTATGCATTGTGAATGTCATGAGTCATTGTATGCCAAGCATCATGATATGCATTGTTGAAACATCCTGAGTGACGGTTTGGTTCCAGAGGGAATCCGCTATAACATCGTGTGCCTATGCGAGGACATAAAGCGATGGTTATAGACGATCGTGTGCCCATGATGGGACCTAAAGCGATCAGATTGTGTGCTCATGTGGAGACCTAAAGCAATCCATAACGTCGTGTGCCTCGAAAATATGAGGCGATGCCTGAGGACCTAAAGCGACAGGTGAACATCGTAGGCCCGACGGGGAGTTACTTGAGATCCTCAGTAACGAGCGATGGTTCCAATAGTTCCTGAGTGAACTGATGATGAGACATGTGACATTGGAAGTCGGTACCGCATGGCATGTGCATAAAGTCGTTGTGTCGTTCTCTGTGCATTTGCATAAAGCATGAATTAATTGTGCATGTAATTGTGAATGTGATTGATGGGATGGAATATGTGTGATTGTGTTGGTGATTACGTGGATGTTGTATGTTTGATGTGTAGTGGTGTCAATGCTTGAGAATTGTGCTGTATTATGTTATGTTTGATCTTTGAGAAATTGTGGTGCAACTGTGGTGAGAAATGTGTTTACTTGCGTATGTTTGTGTTAATATATAATTTTATGCAATTATATTATGGTTGTTTTTCTCACCCTTCTGCTGTTTTATAACGCTCTATGAGGCGTTGCAGATTAGAGTTGCTGGAGGTATTCTTTTTGTGAAGCTTTGCGTCTTCATTCTTTTGTCGGTCGGCTCTGATATGTGACACGGGTAGCTAGGGTGGCCGTTGTGATTATTTTGTATATCTGATGATATATTTTGGCTGTACATGTATAACTTGTTGTATGACAGACATGTTCATATGTATATATATATATATATATATGTTATTCAGATTTTAGATTTTCCGCTTTAATTCTAATTTCTGAAAAGTGGGTGTAAGGAACAAAGCTTCCTCTGTATGAATGCTACCCCACTGTTGCATATCATTATGGGCAGGTGTTGTATGTTATTTGTATTTTGTTTTCTATTGATGTGACCCCTTCGGTCTATGCCGTGCTTTTAGATATACTCTGACGAAATTTTGAATTTTTCTTTTATTGCTTTAACTGTTTTGGGGTATAGATTGGGGGCGTCACAATTACTGCCCGTCACGCACAGCTTCCTCGCTCCCCGAACAGTCAAGGGCAGATGCCCGAAACCATGCCCGTGCCCAACACAAGGGCTAGTTTCGGACACCCTGCCCGACGTAACGGCTAGTTTGGGTAGTTACCTATTCTTTGGGAGAAACGGTTATTTCGCCCCGAAAATAGGACCGTTGGCCACGCGCTGGGGGCTCTATATAAACCCTCTCGCTTGAGAGGGTCAGGTATCCAATATTGGCCCTAAGAATTTATACTTTGTACTTGCCCCTTTTCTCTGACCTTTACTTACTTGAGCGTCGGAGTGCCTTGCAGGTACTCCCCCATCCTCTCCATACGACCAGCATCCCTGACGCGCTTGGCGGTCTGATTCTACAGGATCTGATCCAGCATTCACGATCAGTGGCGCTGTCTGTGGGAAATTTTGTTCTCCCCATCTTGCTTTCCTCAGTAATCGAAGATTAAAACAATTCTCAAACATCATCACGATCATGGCCTCCCATGATCGCTCCAAGGATGCTCTCCAAACCACCATCCTCCCCGTCAACAAATCTGACGTTGACGGCCAGTCATCTCTCCTCCGAGATGCCCGTTTCCTCAGGGATGGAGCCACTGCTTCTCCGTCCCCTACCCCTGCTGATCGCAACAACGATCAACCATCACTTGACATCCAGCCCGTTCCTGTTCCGCCCAATGTCGACCCGGCCGTAGCAGCCCTCCTGGAGGCGATCAACAAAACTAACTCCCTGATCCTGCAGCAAAACGAAAGAATCGGGGCACTGGAAGACTCTCGCCGTCCAAGATCCCCTCCTACACGGAGGAACCAGCGATGATCAAGAAGTCCGCAACCCCGGAGAGAAATCGACCGAAGGCTGCGCCAAGAGTCTGACCCTCGCGTTGCCCGAAAGCGCAACCAGATCTCCCCTCGTGACCAGTATGCTCACGACCACAAGAGGACTCGGAGAAACGAGCTATCTCCCCCGATCAAGTCCAAAGGACGGGCCCGCTCACCTTCTCCTCGAAGGAACCGTTCACCTTCTCCTCGAAGGAACCATTCACCTTCTCCTCGAAGGAATCACTCACCTTCCCCGCGAAGGAACCGCCGACGCGAGCATCCCGTCCGGTCTCCATCATACACCAGTTCTAGTGACGACTACGAGCCTCGCGGCCCATTGTCCCAGGAGATCTTGGCTACCCGTCTCCCAAAAGGCTTGGAGAAACCCTCGTCACTTGGCACATACGACCGGACCACCAACCCTGACGAGCACATCGAGAACATCGATGCGTTGTTAGACTACCGCGGCGTACGGGGCGCCATCAAATGCAGATTGTTCCCGACCACGCTTTGGAAGGGAGCAATGACATGGTATAAACAACTGCCCGAGGAGTCCATTACCTCGTGGAGACAGCTGGGCAGGATGTTCTCGCGGCACTTTACAGCATCTCGCCGCCACCCCCAAAACTGAGGCCTCTCTGGGAGCCATAATCCAGGGTAAAGACGAACCTCTCCGCGTATATATCGAGAGGTTCAACAAGGAAGCAGTGCAGGTCCGGACGAATAACGAAATGAAGAAGTTTTTGCTCGAGCAGGGGCTCCGCCCAGGCTCTGAGTTTTCTAAAGCCATTGACCTCGCGCCACCGAAGAACTTAGACGCCCTCCTCCTCAAAGCCCAATCACACATTCAGTATGAAAAGAAGGTTGCAGCCAGCCACGTTCGAGCATCGCGCCATTAGGAGAACGCTTGGGCATCCAAAGGAGAAGAAGCTTCAACATCTTGTCGAGGTGACCGGAGGCACGAGGACCGTCCTCGTGATTCTCGGGACAACAAGTGCCCCTCTGGGCGGTTCCATGACTACACTCCCCTGACCTTTTCCAAGAAAAATATCTTGTCTGAATGTGCCAATTCGGAGTTCAAACAGGCTGGGGTCCGCTTCCCAAAACAACTTCCAAACAGACCAAACGTGGACAAATCAAAATACTGTCGTTTCCACAAAAGCCACGGCCATACCACAGAGGACTGCATCCATCTGAAGGATGCCATTGAAATACTGATCAGGGACGGCCACCTGAAGCAGTTCGCGAAGAAGAAGGACACTCCTCGGCAGGACGCCCAGGAGTCCAAGAAGGTCGAGGAGGAGGTACCTTCCTCGGAAGATACCAACATACAGGTCGGTGTGTCCATATCGCGACTCGAGGACTTCAACGTCCCTGAAGGGCTCTGCGCTCCTGCATATTTTGCGGCCCATAGCCCGTGGGAGACGTTTCCCTCTGCCATGGTCATTTATGGCGGGGGATTCAACAAAGTCACTGTGGGCTCCGTGAAACGGAAGTTCAACCACCTGATCAACACAAGCTCCAACAAAGTGACCACGCTTGATCGGGCACAGAAGGGCTCCGTCCCCATCTCCTTCTACAGGGAGGAACTCCTCGATGGCTCACCAAACTCAAGCATACCATTGCTTGTTAGAGCCTGGATGGCGAACTTCGACGTTCGCAGGATACTCGTCGACCAGGGAAGCTCGTTCGACATCATGTACTCCCAGCTATTTTCAACACTCCAACTGGACGAATCGCACCTTACCCCCTACGTAGGGTCCTATTTACAGGGATTTAACGGATTTATAACCAAGCCTTGGGGATACGTCGAGCTGATCGTGACCTTCAGCTCAGCTGAAATGGCCAGATCCATCAAGGTGCAATTTCTGGTAGTCGACTGCCCGTCGCTCTACCAATGCATTTTCGGAAGGCCAACTCTAGCCGAGTTGGTAGCAGTGCCCTCAACCGTCCACCTAAAGATGAAGTACTACACTTCGAAAGGGATGGTTGCCACCCTCCACGGCGATATAGAAGCTGGTCGACGGTGTTTTGAAGCAGCTACAAAGGGGCTCAACACCATTGCGCCCAGGCCAAAAGCGTCGAGCAAGCCAGCACTGCCAAGCAGCTCCGAGGAGGCTAAGCCCCTGCCCCAGGTCGACTCTATCGACCTCGACAGTCGCTTCCCCGAGGACCAATAGGAGGAACGAGCAGCTTCAGCAGGCCCGTCCACGTCATCCAGCAGCAGCTCTCATCCGATGCGCCCAATCCCGAATGGCAACTTCGAGATAGTCCTGTTCAGCGAAGACCCCCAACGGGGAGTGAAGATTGGAGCAGACCTGCCTGACATCGCGAGGAAGCAGCTCAAAACATGCCTCCGAGAGAATGCCGACCTCTTCGCATGGAGCGCCGCAGAAATGCCTGGCTTGGATCCATCCGTCGCTTGTCACCAGCTGACCCTCGACCCGGTCGTCAAGGTCGTAGCACAACGTAGGAGGAAGCAGTCTCCGGAGAAAACGGAGGCTGCTGAAAAAGCTGTAAAAGACCTCCTCGAGGCCAAATTTATTTCGGAAGCCAAGTACACAACTTGGTTGTCCAACGTTGTATTAGTTAAAAAATTAATGGAAAATGGCGCATGTGCATTGATTATACCGATCTCAATAAGGCATGCCCGAATGATGCCTACCCCCTCCCCAATATTGATAAACTTGTTGATAATTCTGCTAGTTTTAAACTTTTATCGTTCATGGATGCCTACTCGGGCTACAATCAAATCCCAATGGCAATGTCCGACAAAAAATACACGGCCTTCATGACCGAATCGGGCAACTATTACTACAACATAATGCCCTTCGGCCTGAAGAACGCCGGAGCAACGTACCAACGAATGATGAACAAAGTGTTTTGGGGAGAAATAGGCGACATGCTCGAAGTCTACATGGACGACATGATCATAAAGTCCCATGAGGAAACCGATCATACTGCCCATTTACGAAAGGTCTTCGAGCAGGCCAGGAAATACAAAATGCATTTTAATCTGGAGAAGTGCACGTTCGGTGTCCGGGCAGGCAAAATCCTCGGCTTCTACTTGACAGAACGAGGAATCGAAGCCAACCCCGACAAATGTCGGGCATTCTCCGAGTTTCCTACGCCCAAGTCCAAAAAATCCATCCAGTCCCTCAACGGGATGCTCGCGTCACTATCTCGTTTCGTGGCCAAGTCCGCCCAGCACGCCCTGCCGTTCTTCAAACTCCTCCGCAAAGAGGCAGCATTCAAATGGACCGAGGAGTGCGACAAAGCCCTTCTCCATCTGAAACGGGAACTCTCAGAGCCACCGGTCCTCTCTCAACCGAACAACGGCAAAATGCTATACCTATACCTAGTCGTTGCGACCGAAGCAGTAAGTGCCGCTCTCATCCGTGAGACGCCCGACGGGCAGAAGCCCATCTATTTCACGAGCAAAGCGCTGCAAGGACTAGAGTTAAGATACCAACAGATTGAAAAGGTGACATGGCCCTCATCAACACAGCCAGAAGGTTAAGACATTACTTCCTGGCTCACACGATTATGGTTCGAACAGATCAGCCCATAAAGCAGCTGCTCAGACGACCAGATATGGCCGACCGAATGCTCAAATGGTCGCTGGAGCTGTCCGAATTAGACATCTAATACAAAGGCAGAAAAGCCCTCAAGGCCCAAGCTCTGGCCGACTTCGTCGCCGAGATGACGTTCGCAGACTCCCCCGCTAGCGAAGCACGTAAATGGACCATTTTCGTCGACGGTGCCTCAAGCTCGGCAAGAAGCTGTGCGGGCATCATACTGGAGAGCGATGAAGGAATTATCGTCGAGGTGTCACTCACGCTGTCTTTCCCAACCTCTAATAACCAGGCTGAATACGAAGCCTTCCTCGCTGGGCTATGCCTTGCCGAGGACCTGGGCACACAAGAAGTCGTCATTTGCACGGATTCATAACTCGTGGCCCTCCAGGTCCAGGGTGAATACCAAGCCAAAAACGACAACCTGACCAAATACTTGGCCCTGGTGAAGAAGGAAATGGCGAATTTCACAACAGTGGAAGTGAAACATGTTCCCCACGAACATAACGTGCGAGCAGACGTGCTATCCAAACTAGCCAGCACGAAGAAGAAATGCAGAAACAAATCCGTCATACAAGAAGTACTTCCTCGACCCAGCATCGAGAAGGCCTCCGCGACACTCGACGTGCAAGTGATCAGCGATAACAACTATTGGATGACCCCAGTCTATAACTATCTCGCCAAAGACGAACTCCCGACCGACCCAAAGGAGGCCAGCATAGTCAGGCGAAGAGCCTGCTCTTATGTCTTGGTCGAAAATAAACTCTACAGACGGGGATTCTCCATTCCGCTGCTCAAATGTGTCGAGGAGGAAATGGTCGCACACATCCTGTGCGAAATGCACGAAGGAATCAATGCCCAACATCTTGGCGGAAGGTCCCTTGCTCAAAAGGCTCTCCGTGCAGGATATTACTAGCCGACCATGCAAAACGACGCGAAAGAACACGTGAAGAAATGCGACAAATGCCAATGGCATGGGGACATGCACCTGGCTCCGCCTAACGAGCTCAAGGCTATGTCCTCCCCGTGGCCATTCGCCTGGTGGGGCCTAGACATCCTAGGACCCTTCGTGGTAGGATCAAGTTAGAACAAATATCTCATAGTGGGCGTGGACTATTTCACAAAATGGATAGAAGCAGAAGCTCTAGCCAAAATAACTGCCCTCAACATCCTGCGTTTCTACAAACAAAACATCCTTGCACGTTTCGGTATTCCCCAAGCGATAGTAACGGACAACGGGACGCAATTCACGGACAGAAAGTTTCAGGACTTCGTCGCCTAACTGGGCACGAAGCGACACTTCGCATCCGTCGAACACCCCCAAACAAATGGGTAGGCTGAGGCAGCTAACTGAGTCATCCTTCGAGGCCTCAAGCGAAGGCTAGACGAAACAAAGAAGGCAAGGGTCGAGGAACTACACAGCGTACTCTGGGCATACCGTACAACTCCACACTCAACGACCGGGGAAACACCTTTCCGCCTAGCTTACGGAATCGAGGCTGTAATTCTCGTCGAAGTTCACGCGCCCTCTAGGCGGACAGAGTCTCCCCTAGACGAGGAGATGAACGACGAATCTTTAAGAGAAGAGCTCGACCTCGTCGAGGAAATCCGAACCGGGGCAACCCTCCACGAAGCCTCACTAAAACAAAAAATTACCATCAGGCACAACGCCAAGGTGATACGGCGAGAGTTCGATGTGGGAAGCCTCGTTCTAAGAAGAAACCACAAAGACTCTCGCGAAGGCAAACTAGCAGCCAATTGGGAAGGACCCTATCGCGTCCGGGCAAAGACGGAAAATGAGGCCTATTACCTAGAACATCTCACTGGGGAAGAACTTGCTCGACCATGGAACGTTGAAAAGCTAAAACAATATTACAGCTAAATCCTCGGTTCGACCCGTCGCAACGACGAACGTCAGCTACCGACCACTATGCACGTCTAAGTACAAGCGTCGCATACGATTAAAGCATAACCCTGCTCAGTAACGAGCCGGGCAACTGCTCGACAGTGGTCCTCGATCAAGCATCGCCGTCGTCAAAGTACCATGATTGGCAGAACCCCAGCTCGCGATGGGACGTTCACGCCGTGAACTCAGGCCTCAAACGCGACCTGAGCACCGCCCCCCGGCCAGGTTACTCCCCGGTCGTTCGACCAGTTCCCCACACTGCCGAACATATCTATTACGAGCAATCCCCCCAAAAATATTCGCACTGGTCAAAAACCCCCAACCACGGGCGGACATACATTCACAGCGAGCATGCATACAACACTTAGCAAAAATAAACGCAAGTAAAATCATGCAGAGGACAAAGCCAGAAATATGATAAGTTAACATAATGGGTGACCACGAGGGCCATAATTGTGCTTAATTACATCAAACGGGGGCCAAGCCCCCCGAAAAGAAAATAAATTACAATGATTCCACGACACGCAGGCCGGACAAAATACAACAACATCAAAATAACAAACTCCTCACTCATCAGCATGCTCGGCAGGCTCTGGCTCGGGTCCCTAATCCTTTGCAGGCTGATCCTTAGGGGTACTTCCAAGGACACCATAGGGCACGACAATACGGCCATCCTCAACATGAGCCAGGTAGTGAGTACCCTCGGCAGAAATTTCAAGCCCAGGGTTCACCACCCGCAGCTGAGCCACGGCGTTTCCGAAGGACTCCTCCGCAACGGCGATGCCATCATCTTCGGCCAGCAGTATACGAGCAACCAGCTCGGATCTAGTATTCAAATTTCTCACATCGTCTGGCTCGTCGGTACCCGGGGCATTGACCGCCCTCAGCTCTCTGATCAGCTCATCGGCAGCTTTTTTCTCCGCCGCCAACGTAGAGTTCTCCTCCTTCAGCCTGGCCGTCTCCTCTTCAGCCTTCTTCCGAGCCTCGCCAGCACCCTTAACCTCTTCCTTGAGGGATGCCACAGAAGCACGGGCAGCGTTGAGTTCGGACTCAGTTGCAGAGTCCCCTTCAGCATAAACAGCCGTCATCTCGAGCATCCTGACCAAGGCAGAAGCGTCTTGGGCCACTAGCGCCCTCTTGCTCGGGCGATCCATACCTTCCAAGCGAAGAGATTCTGCCCGGGGAACGACTAAAGAGTTGCCTTTGAAAAACCTCCTATCGAGGATGCATGGAGGAATCTCGAACTTCCCTTTCTCCGCTACCCGAGTAAGGTCCACGGCATCAGTTATCCTTGGCCGCTTGGGATGCCCGGCTAAAGGCAGGGGAGGCCCCGGGAAGCAGGAGTGGGAGAAGTGGAGGTCCCCGCAGCAGATTGGGCCGGAGGAGGAACCCGGGAACCAGCAAACCGAGATTTCGGAGGAGCCGTTCCAACTTTGTTCCTCGCCAGAGCATTCCTCACAACCCGATCATGAGCCTGAGGCATCTCACCTGCACAAACAAAACACGAACGAGTTAGATACGAGAAAGAGAAATGACATGAACAAAATCTAAATAACTAAGGCTACCGAGCAGCTCCTCAGCGTTTGCAGAAGTCTTGTACTCCAGCAGTTCCTTAACATTGATGAAACTACGCTCAACTCTCTGGCTCCCGTCCTCCTCGAAGATCGGACTGCCCTTGCTCGTCCAGCACTCAGCAAGCCGGAAGGAGTTGACCCAGTTCACCAGTGCCTCATATGCCGCGGCGTCCTGCCCGATCAGCTCGCTCGGCTGGAAGACATAATCACTGGGCTCCTTGGTGAAGTGGTCGGGTGACCAGTGGATGGGGAACTTGTAAAGTCTCCGCCCAATATACCTCCCTTCCTCGTCGTGCAGCTCGTTCCCGTCCTCGTCAACCTCTATCTCCCAGACGTATGTGTTGTCCTAAGCAGCTTCAGACAAGGGTTCAACAACATAATAACGTTCCTTGAACGTCCTTATTGACTCCGAAAAAGGCTTGAACAGCTTGCGGGGCTGCTTCAGCGAAACCCAGCCGTATTTCCTCCCCGACAGCTACCGCTGAAGATGGAAGACAGTGAAGAATAGAGGGAGAGTAGTCCCTATAGCAAGATGCTCGCACACCAACTCAAACGCCCGGATAAAGGCCAGAGAGTTCGGATGCAGTTGTGTGGGGGCCAACCTCAAATGCTTGAACACTGACTGCTGGAAATCAGTGAACGGCAGCCTCAAGCCCAGCTCCTTGAAGGCATATTCGTACATCATAAAGCGGTCCCCGAAGTTTGTGCAGACCTGCTCGTCCTCGGAAGGGAAGTGCACCTTCCACTCTCCCTCCGACCCGACTTCAGTAAAAACGTCCCCCACAAGCTTGGACACGTGCTCAGCAGGCTCGGCCACCTCCCATTCCTCCGCGGAATCATCAGCAACATCCTCGTCCATATCGTCCCGAACCTCTTCTCCCCCGACATCACTTGGAGTGCTCGAAGCCGTCGAGCTCGAAGCCATCGAGCTACTGTTGTCCGAGTCCCTGTTTCTTCCTCAGAGGTGTCTAAAATAACTTCTTTATCTGGCCCCGTCGCCATGTCGATCACCTGAAAAGCAGAGAAAAAAGTGAATTCGACAACGAATCAAATACACCCTTCCACCGCTAAGTCAAGTGAAAGGGCGCGCAAAGGGCTGAGGACAAGGTCCCCAGCCTAAGCCCTAACATCAAATACAGAGTTGAAACCTCCCCGCGAGGAGACGCTTGAAACAAATCATCCCCCAATGAGGATCTTCCCCGCACTCATACCCAGTTTCCGTTTGAAGCTTCGCCGAAAGTCGTAAAGCTTCACCAGAATCTGGGAGCGTTCTACCAGAAAACTCATCATCCGCCCAGAAGACAAAAGTCACGACGGTTACACAAGCGTCGCCATCACGACGACGCCATCAACCGCCCTCCTAAACAAAATATACTACCAACTCCGGTGACATGTTAGAAGTAGAAAAATGGCACAGCCCACGTCCACCACCAACAATCGCCGAAGACTCACTCGTTTCGTCCTCTAAAGCTAGCTCTAACCGCATACAATCTACCATTAACAACTAACATAAGTAGAACAAGCAAAGGATCGGAACACTTACTTGTTTTGAGTAGAAGGAGGTGCTGCTCAGAAGCTTATAACGGTGGTCGGAGAAGCAGAAAACGGTGTCGGGCAAAAGCTTGAAGAGAACGAAGAGAAAGCAGAAAGGAAAAGTTCCAAATGGAATGATTTCCCCCTTTTATACAAAGTGGCACGTGCAAACACGCCCTCGTATGCCATAATGACTACCCACTAGCCATCATTTCCTATTAACTGTTACATGGAGCTCGAGGCACACGTGGCAACCCAACGTTTCCAATTCTGTCTGACCATTAGTCTCCCTGAATACCGGGAAATAATGTCACGACCATGAATCTCACGAACATCTGGGGTCACGAGCACTTTGAGACAATCCTCTTCGTCTTCAAACGACGACTCCATACTGGCTCCCCGGAGCAACGAGCATTCCTTAAGTCATCACTCCCATGCTCGGGAGCAACGACTTGGGGGGGCTCCTGTTCTGGACTGGACCAATGGCTAGAATTGGCCCAATCCGTCTCTGCTCCAGAGCGGCCCAAGTTACCTAAATCCAATCCACAGAGGGGCAAAAGTTACCTTTCTGCCCCTCCAACCGGGAAAGGAATACAACGTTCCTCCCCGGAATTACTGCCCGTCACGCACGGCTTCCTCGCTCCCCGAACAGTCAAGGGCAGATGCCCGAAACCATGCCCGTGCCCGACACAACGGCTAGTTTCGGACACCCTGCCCGACGTAACGGCTAGTTTGGGTAGTTACCTATTTTTTGGGGGAAACGGTTATTTCGCCCCGAAAATAGGACCGTTAGCCACGCACTGGGGGCTCTATATAAGCCCTCTCGCTTGAGAGGGTCAGGTATCCAATATTGGCTCTAAGAATTCATACTTTGTACTTGCCCCTTTTCTCTGACCTTTACTTACTTGAGCATCGGAGTACCTTGCAGGTACACCCCCCTCCTCTCCATACAACCAGCATCCCTGACGCGCTTGGCGTCCTGATTCTACAGGATCTGATCCAGCATTCACGGTCATATACTTATTGAAAAGTGATCATGTATGTACACTTGTTATCGGTTGACAAAAATACGTGGTGTGTCGTCACCGAATGACCATTTAATGACGATGTTGTTAAACATCCAAAAGATTAGGGTGATGCTAAAATTAAAAAAAAAAAACTTCGTATAATTTGAAAGCGAGGAACATACTTATTTTAGCACTTAATGCTAAAGTGTTCTATTCGATTTCACATCATACGAGTGTTAAAGGTATGTGGGATGCTCTCCAAACTCTCTATGAGGGAATGAAGGGCGTCAAGGATTCTAAAATCAATATGTTTACAATGGAGTTTGAACTATTTCGTATGGAACTCGAAGAATCAATGGATTCCATGCAAACTAGATTCCTCCATTTAATCAACAAACTGCAAGACTTATGTAAAAACTTTTCCAACAAAGATTGTACTAATAAAATATTGAGATCCATGTGCAGGGGGTGGAAACCAGAAGTCACTGCTATAAAAGAAGCAAATGATCTTAGTACTTTGATTATTACAAAATTGTTTGGGAAGTTAGCCAACTCGTCGATAGTGAATTAAAGTAAAAAAAGAAAGAGAAAGCTAAAGAAGAGAAATGAGATCTTTCTTTGAAAGCTTCATCTTCTAAACGGAAGAAGTCAAAGGAAGAAAGTGACAACTCTGACAAAGAAGTTTCCAAAAAGGAGGAAATAAGTTTATTTGTCTGACGCTACAATAGATATCTTAAGAGAAACAAACTCAAGAATATTGACAAAGTTACAACTTACGCAGCGAGAAGGTGTCAAATTACCACTTATTCAGAAAATAATTAACCGAATTAAAATAAAAGCATAAATAAGATAAAATTAGGAAACACATGAAAAATAGTAAAATAAAAGCAACAAGTTATAAAAATCCCTTAGCATAAAGTAAAATATGGTGTATTAAAATACACTGATCAAATTCCCTCACATTTAAATCTTTGCACTCCGAGCAAAATTCTAAACTCAAAATTCAAAACAGAGTAAAAACAAGGAAAAAAAAAAGAAAAAAAAATAGAACATGAAATTTCAAAGACTTTTGGAATCACAAAGGGTAAGTAAAAATCTCATTCTAAGCTTTAAGTGATATGGTTTTAGTGAGTAATTTTTTGTGACAGTCAAAGCAAGTAAGAAGACAGTTTACCAAAGAGTACATCATAAAATTCTCTCAACTCGTAAGTGTTTAGGTTAACTATTTTACACTCGAAGCACGTCATGAAAATTAGCACTATCTTAAACTTGAAAATACTCTAACATCCACATTTGAAATACATGCACACAAAGATCAAAAGGACTTTATTCGGGTTGTAACATGACCAAGGTAAGGGTGAGATAAATCCTAAGGGGTATTAGGCTAAAACTTAAAGGGGGAAAATAGAATTGATGGAGACTGTGGGAATTGAACTAAACAATAATTCATTCACTTTTCAATAACTTCTTTGCAGCCATTTTCTATTCTCTTTGTTTTATTGTTTCTTTTTTAGAAGGAATAAGATGAGAACATGAATTTTCTTTCTTCTTTCTTTTCTTTTTCTTTTTTTTTCATTTTCTTTTCTTTCTAGTTTTTTCTGCCAACTTATGAAATATCACATCTATATTAATTCAACCCCACACAACTCCAAACAAAACTCTTTCAACCCTTTAAATAGGGTAATAACATTGTTTTTCACTTTTAACCTTATAATGAGTTTCAAACAAAGAATGAGATAAATAAGCTCAAGGGGGTTTCAAATAAGGGATGATATTTGTAAGGTTGAATTTTTTGCTAACTAGATAAAAATAAAACAGAAACAATATGCCTTTATCATATTAGCGTGCACAAGTAAACAAACAGATTCAAAAAGAGTTAGATTAAGTTCTAGAGACTAATAGACATGAGTGAAATCACACAAGAAATAAAGAAATAGATTTATGAATGTTATCAATTATTAGGCTAAAAATCTCACAAAGGTTAATGATATAGCACAAATGATACACGATTCAGAATTTAGTCTTACTTATCACACTAAGAATGCAAATAAAATCACTTACATCACACCACGAGTATTTAGTCAAGAGAACAGAGAAATTACTCACACTTGCAGCCCCAAAACCAAAGAAAAAGCATGCATTATTATTTTTTTTATTTTAAAGAAGAAACAAGTAAATGACAAATAAGAAAACACTTAAGTAAATTACTCCATTCCCTACTGTTGAAAAGTATTTTCGGTGGGTTGTTTTATCGTATCCACAGGGATTGTGTTAAGATATATAGATGCTCGTCGTTCAATAGTTTAACGTTCTAAGAGAAAGGTTTTCAAAGAGTTCTTGTTTTGTAACATAAGTTTTGTAGCAAATAGTAAACTAGAAAATGGATGTTTTGTTTTAAGAAAAGCATGTCAAGATTAGATTTCATTAACCCATTTCATACGTATCCGATTAATCAAGCATGTGAACTTAGTTTCGATCAATACAATCATGTATCCTCACGAATCCGTTTCCGTGGGTATTATTGTTGTAATCGCTAGATGATTTCTCGAAATAACAATCGAAATAATAAACATAAAGATCGATACAAAACAAATATTAACTTTCAAATCTATGTCTAGAGTTTGTTGGTTAATAGATGGAGAAATTAGATCAAGACTTGGAAAATCTATGTCTAGAGTGATTCAAACCATAAATACAACATTAAAAGCAAAGATCTTCATCATCTATTGATCATAAACCTTGTTCACATACAAAAGATCAATAGAAATACATAATAGAAAGATTAACTACCTCTAATCTTGATCAATAAGTAAAAAGAAAGCTTTGCTAGCATCAAAATCGAAGAATCGATGATTAATGCTCCAAAGATTTGATTCTCACTTCTTCTTGAGTTTCTAAGCTTTTTTGACCTAAAAATCCCTTCTCCTTTCTAAAATGCTGAAAGTGTAATATTACAAGAGTTGGTGAAAATATCTTCCAAGGAAGATATTTATAGCAAGTTCACAAAGTGCATTAAGTGGCACCGCGCTAAGCGCCATCAGGAGCACACTAAGCGCGGTCAGCAAAACAGAGGAAAAATCCCAGAAAGCGCGCTAAGCGCAGTAGCAGGCCGCTTAGTGCAGTTGAAGGCCTTACTACTGCCTCAAAAATGATCTTTTAGGCCTTCTTTCCTTCACCATAAGTTCCTATCATCAAATATAAGCAAGAAGACCTGTCAAAAAGCATCAAAATGATCATAATTCGCAATATTTACAATAAAATCAGAAACTTGCATATGTACACTGAAACTAATAGATTTACTACTAAAATACTAAGGAAACCTTGTAAAGGGCCATAAAATATAATCAAAAGTATGCACAATTTGGCCCTTAACAACTCTCCCCAACTTATTATTTTGTTTGTCCTAAAACAAAAGTGTCTCAAACAAAAAACGAACCCAAAAACCTGCACAAGAAATCAGAATCAACACATTAGAACAACGACAATTTCATGGTTCAAAAAGTAGAAGTACAAACAAGAAAACTTATCAAACTCTAAACACATCATGGAGATGAAACTATTGCTAAGTGTAAAAACACAATTCAAAACTTCTTGTGCAATACAAATTCAAAATGAATCACACCTAAGCACACATTCATCAATGGATGAAAACAATATGAGGTTTTATCACTCACCGAACAATCCTGCAAACATCCTAAAGAAATTATGCTTTCAACAAACAACATGCATTAATGAGTGAAAAAGAAGGAATCACAAGGTCTTCTAGGGTTGTAATTTGGCTTGGCGACAAGGAAGGGTCATTTATCAAAGTCATTGAAACAAAAATGGTTATTCCTAAGAGAGCATTCAAGTCTCACAATCATAGCACTTTAAGACCTCAACCTTCTTGTTTTCTTTTCTTTGAGGCATCATTACAACTTTGAGATTTTTGTTGGCAGTTCGTGCCCAATTTCTTTTCTTTTTCATTTGTTTCTTTCTTTCAAGCTCTTTCATCATTTAAAACCACATTATTTTTCATGATGCCTCAATCCACCTTTTATTTTTCTCCCCAACTTTAAACACAACCAAAAAATGATAATTAAGAATTTTCTCACACATCTAAGACAAGAAACAACCAAAGCAACCATACTTAAGGTTGGGGTTCAAAACGTTTCATAACAAAATTTCAAGATCCATTTCAAAATTCACTTATTTTTCATGCACAGTATTTACACAATTCAATTATTCACATGGATCTTAATACAAAAGCTCAATGGGGTTATCAAATACTCGCTCACTCACAAGGTAGATTGATCATTTTTATTTGTTCAAGTGGTTTTTCTCAAAATACACAAAAATTTCCTTGATCCCTTTTGATCCGGCGTATTCGAACGGGTCCGCGTAAGTTAGTCGTCAGATGGCAAGGTGCTCGGACGTACGCTGGTCGTCAGATGGGCGAGGTGTTCGGAATGTTGATGAGGAGAGGATGGGGTGTACCTGCAAAGCACTCCGACGCTCAAGTAAGAAAGGGTCAGAGAAAAGGGGCAAGTACAAAGTGTATTCTTAGGGCGAAAATATGATACCTGACCCTCTCAAGCGAGAGGGTTTATATAGAGCCCCCAGCGTGTGGCCAACGATCCTATTTTTGGGGCGAAATAACCGTTTTCTCCCAAAGAATAGGTAACTGCCCAAACTAGCCGTTATGTCGGGCAGGGTGCCAGAAACTAGCCGTTATGTCGGGCATAAACGCAGTTCCGGGCACCTGTCCCTTACTGTTCGGGCAGCGAGGAAGCCGTGCGTAACGGGCATAAAAGTCGGGGAGGACATTGCGTTCCTTGCCCGATTGGAGGGGCAAAAATGTCATTTTCCCCCCTTTGTGGATTGGGCTTAGGCAATTTGGGCTGCTCCGGAGTAGAGGCGGATTGGGCCAATTCTAGCCATTGGTTCAGTCCAGAACAGGAGCCCCCCAAGTCGTTGCTCCCGAGCATGAGAGTGATGACTTAAGGACTGCTCGTCGCTCAGGGGAGCTAGCGCGGAGTCGTCGTTTGGAGACGAGGATGATTGTCTCAAGGTGCTCGTGGCCCTCTGTGTCCGTGATATTCGTGGTCGAGACTACATTGCCCGGTATTTGGGGAGATAAAGCGTCAGTCAGAATGGGAAACGTTGGGTTACCACGTGTGCATCGAGCCCTGTGTAGCAGTTAATAGGTAATTATGGCTAGTGGGCAGTCATTATTGCCTACGGGCGTGGTGTGCACGTGCCCCTCGGTATAAAAGGGGGAAGGTTGTCTCATTTTGCACTTTTTCTCTTCTGATTTCTCTTCGCCTCTTCTGCGTTCTTGCCCGTCTCCGTCTTTAGAGCAACCGACCACCGTGCCAAACTTCGAGCAGTCTCTTTCTTCTACTCAAATCGAGTAAGCTTTCTGCTTTCCAGCTTGTTTTACTTTCTCTTGTTGTTAGTGGTAGATTGCATGCATCTAGGGTTAGCTTTTAGGTGACAAAATAGGTAGATTTCTGGCGAGTGTTGGTGGTTGACGTGGTTTGTCCCTTTTGCTGCTTCTAGCATCTCGCCGGAGTAGGTAGTGCGTTTGGTGAGCGTGGTGGTCCACGTCGTGGTTGCGAGTCGTGACCACCGTGTCTGATTATCTTCTGATGGAACGGTGAATTTTCTGGTAGAACGTTTCCAGATTCCGGTGGAGCCTTGTGGTTTCCGGTGGAGCTTCAAACGGAATCTGGACACGAGTGCGGGGAGGTTCTTCGTAGGAAGATGGTATATCTCGGGCATCTCCTTGTGGGGAAGTTTTACGTTTGATGTTAGGGCTTAGGCCGGGGACGTTGTCCTTAGCCTTTTGCACGCCCTTTCACTTGACTTGGCAGTGGAAGGGTGGATTTGATTTCCTGTCGAATTCATTGTCTTTCTCTGCTTTTTCAGGTGATCGTAATGGCGACAGGGCCAGAGAGAGAGGTTATTTTAGACACGTCCGAGGAGGAAACCGGCTCCGAGGAGACTAGCAGCTCGACGACTTCGAGTTCGGCGTCTTCGAGCTCGGCGGCATCGAGCTCCTCGAGCAGAGTCGAGGAGGAAGAAGAATTGGATGTTATGGAGGAAGATGTTGAAGGGTTCTGTCTGGAGGAGTGGGAGGTAGCCGAGCCTTCCGAACATATTTCTACGTTCGCTAGGTCTGTGGCGGACGCCTTTACAGAGGTGGGCCCAGAGGGGATTGGAAAGTGCATTTTCCCACCTTGGATGAGCGGGTCTGCTCGGATTTCGGGGACTGCTTTACAATGTACGAGTACGCTTTTAAAGAGTTGGGGCTGAGGTTGCCTTTCACTGATTTCAAGCGGTCGGTATTCGAGCATCTGAAGCTGGCGCCCTCTCAACTCCACCCCAATTCACTGGCCTTTATACGGGCTTTTGAGTTAGTGTGCAAGCATCTCAATCTGGGAACTACTCTCCCTCTATTTTTTACGGTTTTCCATCTTCAACGGCAGCTGGCGGGGAAAAAGTACGGATGGGTTTCCCTGAAGCAGCCCAAAAAGTTATTCAAGTCGTTCTCGGAGTTAATCTGAACGTTCAAGGGACGGTATTTCATCGTCGAGCCAGTGTCTGAGGCAGCCCAAGACAACACGTATGTCTGAGAGATAGAGGTTGATGAGGACGGAGAGGAGATACTCAACGAGGAGGGGAAGTATATCAGGGAGAGGGTGTATAAGTTCTCGATCTGCTGGGCACCT
The DNA here is from genome assembly GCA_022829125.1 of Lathyrus tuberosus. Taxonomy (NCBI): domain Eukaryota; kingdom Viridiplantae; phylum Streptophyta; class Magnoliopsida; order Fabales; family Fabaceae; genus Lathyrus; species Lathyrus tuberosus. Next base: position 11,335,886 of record JALAZF010000101.1, on the reverse strand, counting down.
GACCATTTCTCCAAGAAGCCCGGCTCTTATGTTTTCGAGCTGAGCGTGCTACGCGGGCAAGACGCCGTGTCTTACGAGAGGCTGGTGAACTGGGTCAACTCCTTCAGTCTTGCCAGCTGTTGGACGAGCAAGGGCAACCCTATCTTCGAGGAGGATGGGAGCCAGAGGGTTGAGCGCAGATTCACCAACGTTAAGGCACTGCTGGAGTGCAAGACTCCCGCGGATGCCGAGAAGCTGCTCGGTAGTCTTAGTTGTTTAGACTTTGTTTGTGTTATTTCTTTTCCTCGTAACTAACGTGCTTGTTTTCATTTGTACAGGTGAGATACCTCAAGCTCGTGATCGCGTGGTGAGGAACGCCATGGCGAGGAATAAAGCTGGAGCGGCTCCCCCTAAGACCCGGACTGCTGCTGGTACTCGTGTTTCTCCCCTTATTTAAACTGCCCCGGGGACCTCTTCTACTCCCTCTCCTGGTCCAGGGGATTCTCCACTGCCTTTGACCGGGCGGGCGAAGCGGCCACGGACGTCAGATGATGTGGATCTGACTCTGGCGCCTAAGAAGGGGAAGTTTGAGCTCCCCCCGTGCATCCTTGACAGGAGATTTTTTGAGGGCAACACCCTGGTCGTTCCTCGGGCAGAATCTCTTAGCTTGGAGAGCATGGACTGGCCGAGCAAGAGGGCGCTGGTAGCCCAAGATGCTTCTGCCCTTGTGAGGATGCTGGAGATGGAGGTCGTTTATGCGGAAGGGGACATTGCGCTTGAGGCCGAACTTACTGCTGCCCGGGCTTCCGAGACGGCCTTGAAGGATGAATTCAAGAGTGCTCGCGAGGCTAGGAAGAAGGCCGAAGAGGAGACGACCAAGTTGGAAAAGGAGGTCACCAAGCTGACGGCGGAGAAAAGGGCTGTCGAGGAGCTGAACAAAGAGTTGATGGCGGTCAGTGCCCCGGGTGCTGATGAACCGGATGAGATAAAAGCATTGAAGACTAGGGCTGAGCTGGTCGCCAGCATTCTGCAGGCCGAGGATGATGGTATCGCCGTGGCAGTGGAGTCCTACGACAGTGCCGTGGCCCAGTTGCGGGTGGTGAACCCTGGGCTTGAGATTTCGACCGAGAGCATCCACTATCTTGTGTGTGTGGAGGATGTTCGCATCATCTTGCCTGCAGGCCTTGTTCTTGATACCCTCGAGGTTCAGCTCGAGGACCAGCCCGCGGAGGAGCAGAGACCTGAGCCGGCATCAACTGAGCATGCAGATGAATGAGGAGTTTTGTTATTTTAATGTTGTTGTATCTTGTCCGGCCTACGCGCCGTTGAGTTATTTGTAACTTTATTTAATTTTAGGGGGCGTGGCCCCCCTTCTTATGTAATTCGCACAATCTTTGGCCCTTGTGGCCTTTTTCGCTTCATGGTCGGTTTATGTTATTTATACAATTTTTGTTTATATTGTTGTACTTTACATTAGTTGTGCGTGTGTGACTGCCCGTCGGAGGGTGTGTCTGTTAACGGAACTTTCTTCTGAAAGATAACTCGTTGTGTGTGAATTCGTCAGTGCGGAGAACTGGTCGAATAGCCGGGGAATTTCCTGGCGAGGTTGCAGATCTCAGGTCGTGATTGAGGTCTGAGGTCGCAGCGTGAACGTCCCATCGCGAGCTGGGGTTCTGCCAATCATGGTACTTGGGCGAAGGCGATGCTCGGTTGAGGACCGCCGACGAGTAGAGCTCCGGCTCATTTACTTAAGCGGGATTCTACTTTGTGCGTATGCGTCATTTGTACCTGGATGAGCATGATGACCGTTAGGTGGTCCTTTGATGCGAGGAAGCCTATAGTTACTTTAGCTGTAGTATTGCTTAAGTTTCTTAGCGTTCCATGGTCGAGGGATTGCGTCCCCCTTGAGGTTCTTGAGGAAATAGGCACCATTCCCCGTTCTAGCACGGACTCTGTATGGCCCTTCCTAGTTGGCTGCTAATTTGCCTTCGCGAGAGTCCTTGTGGTTTCTTCGCAGGACAAGGCTGCCCACATCGAACTCTCGTCGTAAGACTTTGGCGTTGTGCCTGATTGCTATTTTTTGCTTAAGAGATGCTTCACGGAGGGCTGCTCCTGTTCGGATTTCCTCGACAAGGTCGAGCTCCTCTCTTATTGCTTCGTCGTTCATTTCCTCGTCTAGAGGTGATTCGGTCCTCCTGGACGGTACGTGAATTTCAATGGGTAAAACAGCCTTCGTATCATATGCTAAACGGAAAGGTGTTTCCCCGGTGGTGGACTGAGGGGTCGTGCGGTACGCCCATAAGACGCTGTGGAGCTCCTCGACCCAAGCTTTCTTTGTTTCATCCAGTCTTCGCTTGAGGCCACGCAAAATGACACGATTGGCCGCTTCTGCCTGCCCGTTGGTCTGGGGATGTTCTACAGAAGCGAAATGTTGCTTTGTTCCGAGATGGGCGACAAAGTCTTGGAACTTCTTGTCCGTGAATTACGTTTCATTGTCCGTGACAATTGCTTGGGGAATCCCAAAATGGGCAAGGATATTCCGCTTCTAAAAGCGCAGAATGTTAAGTGTTGTTATCTTTGCTAAGGCTTCTGCTTCTATCCATTTTATGAAATAGTCTACGCCCACTATCAGGTATTTGTTTTGGCTAGACCCCGTCACGAAGGGTCCTAGGATGTCTAGGCCCCACCAGGCGAATGGCCACGGGGAGGTCATGCTCTTCAGTTCGTTAGGTGGAGCTAGGTGCATATCCCCGTGCCGTTGGCATTTGTCGCATTTCTTCACATGCTCCTTGGCATCGTGCTGCATGGTTGGCCAATAATACCCTGCCCAGAGGGCCTTGCGGGCAAGGGACCTTCCTCCTAGGTGCTGGGCGTTAATGCCTTCGTGGATTTCTCGTAATACGTGGGGGACAACTTCCTCCTCTATGCATTTGAGCAGTGGGATGGAGAAGCCTTGTCGATAGAGCTTGTTTTCAAGGATGACGTACGAGCAAGCTCTTTGTCTGATGGTGCTGGCTTCCTTGGGGTCATCCGGAAGTTCGTCCCTGGTGAGGTAGTTGTACACGGGCGTCATCCAGCAATCGTTGTCCCCAATTGCGTGCACGTGTAGGGTCGAGGATCCCTTATCGATGCTGGACCGGGGAAGTATTTCTTAGATGACTGACCTGTTTCCACCTTTCCTCTTAGTGCTTGCTAGTTTGGACAGGACGTCTGCTCGCACATTATGTTCGCGTGGAACATGTCTTACTTCTACTGCTCTGAACTTCGACATTTTTTCCTTGACTAGGGTTAGGTATTCGGAGAGACTATCGTTTTTGGTCTGATACTCTCCTGATACCTGGTGGGCTACGAGCTGGGAGTCCGTGCAGATGATGATTTCTTCAGCCCCTAGGTCTTCGGCTAGGCACAAACCGGCGAGGAAGGCTTCATACTCGACCTGGTTGTTCGACGTGGGAAAAGACAATGTGAGAGAAGCCTCGACTATGGTCCCTTCGTCGTTCTCCAAAATTACTCCTGCCCCGCTGCCGGTCGAGCTGGATGCTCCGTCCACATAGATGGTCCATCTGTTTTCTATGTGGGATGAGGAGTCTGAGAAGGTTACTTCCGCTACGAAATCGGCCAGAGCTTGAGCTTTAAGAGCTTTTCTGCTTTCATACTAGACGTCGAAATCGGACAGCTCTAATGACCATTTGAGCATTCACCCGGCCATGTCTGGTCGTCCCAGTAATTGGTTGATGGGCTGATCCGTCCTTACCACGATTGTGTGGGCCAAGAAATAGTGTCTCAGTCGTCTGGCAGCGTTGACGAGGGCCAACGCTACCTTCTTTATCTGCTGATATTGCAACTCCGCATCCTGCAACGCTTTGTTCGTGAAGTATATTGGCTTTTGCCCGCCAGGACCCTCGCGAATGAGAACGGCGCTAACGGCCTCGGCAGTGACGGCGAGGTATAGGAACAAGAATTCCCCGGTGTCTGGTCGTGATAATACGGGCGGTTTTGACAGAGCTTGCTTCAAGTGAAGGAGGGATGCTTCACATTCCTCTGTCCATTCAAACGCTGCTTCTTTTCGCAAGAGCTTGAAGAAAGGAAGGGCGTGTTGGGCGGACTTTGCAACGAAGCAGGACAATGAAGTAAGTACCCCGTTGAGGGACTGGATGTTCTTCTTAGACGTGGGCGTTGGGAACTCAGAGAATGCCCGACACTTGTCGGGGTTAGCTTCTATTCCTCGTTCCGTTAGGTAGAAGCCAAGGAATTTACCTGCCCGTACACCAAACGTGCACTTCTCTGGGTTAAAACGCATTTGATACTTTCTTGCTTGCTCGAAAATTTTGCGAAGATGGGCGACATGATCTAGTTCCTCGTGGGACTTGATGATCATGTCATCTATGTATACTTCGAGCATGTCGCCTATTTGTCCTTGGAAGACTTTGTTCATCATTTGTTGGTACGTAGCGCCGGCGTTCTTCAGTCTAAAGGGCATTACGTTGTAGTAATAGTTGCCCGATTCGGTCATGAAGGTCGTGTAAGTTTTATCGCTCGCGACCATTGGGATTTGGTTGTAGCCCAAGTAGGCGTCGAGGAACGATAAAAGCTTAAAACCTGCTGAGTTATCTACGAGCTTATCTATATTGGGGAGGGGGTAGGCGTCCTTCGGACAGGCCTTATTAACATCGGTATAATAAACACACATCCTCCATTTGCCATTATTTTTTCTTACAAGTACAACATTTGAGAGCCATGTAGTGTATTTGGCCTCAGAAATAAACCTAGCTTCTAGAAGGTCTTTGACAGCTTTCTCCGCGGCTTCCATCTTCTCCGGGGACTGTTTTCTTCTACGCTGGGCAACGGCTTTGACGGCCGGATCAATTGTAAGCTGGTGGCAAGCGAAAGATGGGTCCAATCCTGGCATTTCAGCAGGGCTCTATGCGAACAAGTCTGCGTTCTCCCGGAGGCACGCTTTTAGTTGTCTCCTGGCCAGGTCAGGGAGGTCTGCTCCGATCTTTACTCCCCGTTGGGGGTCTTCTCCGAACGGAACGATCTCGAAGTTGCCATCTAGGACGGGGCGCAGGAGATGGCCGCCGTTGTCGGACTGGCTGCCCGAAGTCGTTGGGTCCTTGGCGTGATCTTCCTCGCTGAAACGGCTGTCCAAGTCAATAGATTCGACCTGGGGGAGCGGTTTTGGCTGCTCGGAGCTGCTGGGCAGAGGGGGACGACCAGAAGTCCTCAGTCTTGCTGAGATGGTGTTTAGTCCTTTTGATGCTGCTTCAAAGCACTGATGGGCAGCTTCGATATCATCATGGAGGGTGGCGACCATCCCTTCAGAAGTGTAGTACTTCATCTTGAGATGTACGGTGGAAGGTACTGCAATCAACTCTGCCAGGGTTGGCCTTCCAAAAATGCACTGGTATAGTGACGGGCATTCAATTACCAGAAATTGTGCTTTAATTGATCGGGTTGTCTTTCCTGAACCGAAGGTTACAATGAGCTATACGTAACCCCGGGGCCTTGTCACTGCTCCGTTGAATCCCTGCAGGTCGGATCCAACATATGGAGTAAGGTGAGAGTCGTCCAGCTGCAGCGTTTCGAACAGGTGGTTGTACATTATATCAACTGAACTACCCTGGTCCACAAGTATTCTGCGAACGTCGAAGTTCGCCATCCTTGCCCGGATAAGCAGCGAGATGCTTGAGTTCGGTGCCCCACCGAGGAGCTCCTCCTTGTAGAAGGAAATAGGAGTGGAACCCTTGTGAGTGGTGTCCAGCGTGGTGACTTCATTGGAACTTTTACTGATCAGTTGATCGAATCTCCTCTTGACTGAACCGACCATGATTTTGTTGAATCCACCACCAGAAATGACCATGGCTGAGGGGAAGGCCTCCCACGGGCTGCGAGCAGCGAGGTACGTGGAGACGGGCAGACCCTCAAGGATGCGAAAGTCCTTTGGCCGAGTTATGGACATAGCGACCTGTACGTTGGTGTCATCGGAGGGCGGAGTCTCTTCTGCAACATTTTTGCTCTCCTGGGTTTCTTGCCGGGGAGCATCTTTCTTTTTTGCGAACTGCTTCAGGTGGCCGTCGCGAATAAGGATCTCTATGGCATCTCTGAGGTGGATGCATTCTTCCGTCGTATGACCGTGACTCTTGTGGAAGCGGCAATACTTGGACTTGTCTACACGCGGTCTGGCCGGCAGCTGTTTGGGGAAATGAACTCCCGCCTGCTTGAATTCTAAGTTGGCACATTCGGACAAGATTTTCTCCCTCGAGGTAGTGAGGGGGGTATAGTCATGGAACCGCCCAGAAGGTCCCTTCTGTCCACGTGCATCGCGAGACCGATCGTCGCGTCTTTTATCTCCTCGACGGGATGTCGAGGGTTCTTCAGCTCTAGACGACTGGGCACCTTCATGGTTTCGAGAGGCCCGGACAGAGTGGGCAGCAACCTTCTCCTCGTACTGTATATGCGACTGGGCTTGTAGGAGAAGGGCATTAAGGTTCCTCGGTGGATCGAGGCCGATGGCTTTCGCGAAGTCTGAGCCGGGACGTAATCCCTGCTCGAGCAGGAATTTCTTCATCTCGTCGGTCGTTGGCACTTGGACGACCTCCTTGTTGAACCGCTCAATGTAGGCCCGAAGAGGCTCATCTTTTCCCTGTACGACAGCTCCGAGGGACGCCTCGGTCTTTGGATGGCGTCGCGATGCAGTAAAGTGACGGGAGAAAATCCTCCCCAGCTGCCTCCAGGATGTAATGGATTCTTCTGGCAGCTGCTTGTACCATGTCATTGCTCCCTTCCGGAGTGTGGTCGGGAACAGGCAGCATTTGATGGCTCCTCGTACCCCTCTGTAATCCAAAAGAGCATCTATATTTTCTATGTGCTCGTTTGGGTCAGTGGTTCCATCGTAAGTCCCTAGAGACGGAGGCTTCTCTAGTCCTTTAGGAAGACGGGTGGCCAGGATCCTGCGGGACAACGGGCCGTGAGGCTCGTCGTCGCTGTCTGAACTTGGAGTTGATGGTGACCGTTGTCTGCGCTCGCGGTGGCGGTTTCTGCAAGATGAGGGTGAACATGGCCTGTCACGAGGTCTGACCGGTGGAGAATGCATATCCTGCCTCGTTCTCTTGTGTCTTGGTGGTGATTGATCCTGCGGGGAGATCTGGTTGCGCTTGCGAACGTGTTGTGATTCAGGCTCATGCCTCGATCTGTGGTCTTCCCCGCGCCTAGATGGCGGGCTCCTTGATTTTTGGTGTTTACTCTTGGGAGGAGAGGGTCTTGGAAGAGATGCTTCCTCAAGAGCTCCTATTCTTTCTCCTTACTGCAAGATGAGGAGGTTTGTGCGGTTGACGGCTTCCAAAAGAGCTGCAACAGCCAGGTCGGCACTGGGAGGGCCAGGAATCGGTCGTTCACTCAACGGTGGCTGCTTGTCTCCTTGCCCTGTGGGAGGAGGAGTTGGAGATGCAGCAGCCCCGTCTCGGAGGAAACAGGGATCTGAAAGTAACGGAGATCTGCCGTCGACGTCCATCTTGTTGACGGGAACGAGAACCGTAACGTCAGCACTTTTTGCGGAGTTCTGAGCGGCCATATGTGGGCGGATCAAAGAAAGTATGTTTTGATCTTTTAGTTTCTGAGGAGGAAAGAAAGAAGGGGAGAACAAGGAGTTCCCACAGACGGCGCCACTGATCCGGCGTATTCGAACGGGTCCACATAAACTGGTCGTCAGATGTCAAGGTGCTCGGACGTACGCTGGTCGTCAGATGGGCGAGGTGTTCGGAATGTTGATGAGGAGAGGAGGGGGTGTACATGTAAGGCACTCCGACGCTCAAGTAAGAAAGGGTCAGAGAAAAGGGGCAAGTACAAAGTGTATTCTTAGGGTGAAAATGTGATACCTGACCTCTCAAGCGAGAGGGTTTATATAGAGCCCCCAGCGCGTGGCCAACGGTCCTATTTTCGGGGCGAAATAACTGTTTTCCCCCAAAGAATAGGTAACTGCCCAAACTAGCCGTTATATCGGGCTGGGTGCCAGAAACTAGCCGTTATGTCGGGCATAAACGCAGTTTCGGGCACCTGTCCCTTACTGTTCGGGCAGCGAGGAAGTCGTGCGTAACGGGCATAAAAGCCGGTGAGGACGTTGCGTTCCTTGCCCGGTTGGAGGGGCAGAAATGTCATTTTTGCCCCCTCTGTGGATTGGGCTTAGGCAATTTGGGCCGCTCCGGAGCAGAGGCGGATTGGGCCAATTCTAGCCATTGGTTCAGTCCAGAACACCTTTCTTCCTTTTTCATAAATTAACACACATGCATGATTTCAACATAATAAAAACGAGTTAAACAAGAATGTCAGTATCCCGCATATATTATACAATGAAAGCTTACTCACAAAGGCAATATTCTAAATGATTAATAATTGAACAAGTATTTCAAAAGAAGTAATGACAACAAGTTTTACACTCATCACAAGTTTCATTTCCATGCTTAGTTTAGAAAGCGATAAAAATGTACCTTGCACGGTACATTTACTTTATCATATCATTACCACTCAATTTCCCATTGATTCATCAATTTTGGCATTAGTCACAAGGTTCCTTCAAGTTTTCAACTTAGGAACAACACAAAATCAAAAAATTTCTACCAAAACTAATAATTGCAAAAACTTATCAAAATACTAAAACATATTATTATAATGCCAAATTTTGTGACACTGAAAACAATGGTGCCGCACATATGTTCCTCATCCTTTCAAGGATGGTACAAAATAATCCAGAAGTATAATAAAAACAGAACAACAAAATCCAAAAGGTTCAAACATAAATATAATAAAAAGTAAACAAAAGATAAGATAACTCAGGATCAACTACTCAGAACTGGCCTCTGAACCAATCTCACATGTGGTCTCCCTGCTATCATCATCATCTTCATTTGCAGCCTCATCATCCTCAACATCCTCTACATCATCATCATCCCTAGCAGCCTCTGGCTGGGGCCCTTGAGCACCCTGAGGCAGAACCTGCCTCCTCTGAAAATGGAAAGGCCTATCCCCAGGCCAAGCTACATAAGCGTCAAAGTCCTTTTGCGTCGGGAATGGATGCTCAACCTGTGGCTCACGGACCAGCAAATGCAAAGCTTGCATGGATGAGTGCAAAAATGTAAAGGCCCTCTGATGAGCCATATGCATATCCCACATGTACATGCATGCGACACACTCATAAAATGTCAGATCAGTGGGTGGAACTTCGTCGTGCTTCTATGGTGGCTGATATGGGGGGCTGGTGGTGGTGGTGGTAGTGGTTGGTCAAGTCTCGGCATAAAGTATTATGGATCCAAGTGTCAGTCACTACCCCCTTTATGGTCTTGTGGATCACACCCGGGATTGGGACACCTGCTCGCGCACACAGGCCTATAATAAGTCCTGGAAAAACCAAAATCGCAGGGACCTTAGTACCTAAGCGATGTCCGCGAGCAGCTATGGCTCAGATCTTATCAGAAATAATCCTAGCAACATCAACTTGCCTCTCCTACATGATATAGTAAAGCATGCATGCAATGTCAACCGGAATGGAGGAGGTATGACTCCTTGTCCCGATGTTATGCAGGACAAGGGTCATCAGAACCTGAACTGTAGTATTCATGTCTCCTCTCTTCAATATCTCTGGCCTTCCCACCGCATTCAACTCAAATCCTCATCTCGGATGTGCCAAGTCTAAGCACACATTCTCCAAATTCTAATTCTTCCTAGCCACCCTCCTATAGTAGGAGCACTGTTCACCCTCGGCCAAAACCAATGGGTTGCCCAGATATTCATTAATCACATCTCTATAGAACGACACCTATCTCCCTCACACAAAGGTTATAAATGTGTATATATGACCCTTCGTTGGAATGGCGTTCGCATAAAAGTCACGCACAGTCTCATAGTTGAGCAGGGTCGATGGAGTTAGGAAAGCTTGCCATCCATGCGACTCAATAATGTTTTGGCAACCACGAAACTCCCCTTGCAGGTTAATCCTGAAAATGCGCTCTGTCCAAATACTTCTTTGGGTCAGCTCGAGGTATCTACCCGGCTGCTCAGCCCCTAAAATTTTGTATGCATCATACTCCATAGGCAGCTGTCTCTGTTGTGATGATTGTCCAGTGCTAAAACGGGGACGCTTCGGAGCCATCTGCAACCAAGAAAAAACAGACCAAAACATCACTAAACAAGTTAAACAACCAGCCAGGAAATTCCAGAAAAATCATAAGAAACCCCAGGTCAATACAAAACAGTCAAACAGACAACAGAATATTCAAAATCGAGGATTTTGATCCCAAGGGGCGCGCTTAGCAGGCTCATAGCGCGCCTGCGACAACAAGCAAAAAATTTCCCTCTGCCATTACAATGGAGCTGCACAACCAACAATCAATTCACCCACAGTGAACCCTAAGACATGCATTATCAAACTACCATAGAACAATCACTAAACAACAAATAAAGTAGTTTGTGACATAACCCTAACATTGGTCAAATAGGTTTAGAACGTCTTCTTCAAGAACACACTTTAAATATCAAACATCTTAATCCAGTCAACACCCTAACAACATGCAATCTACTTTACCAGAATACATAGAAAATAAAGCTTTGCAAACCTATTAGTGAATGAGAGAAGGATGAATGGGAGTTGGAAGAGCAAGAGTTGAGTTGAAGGATTGGAATGGAAGCTCACTGTTGAAGTAGCCGTGAGAAGACAAAATGAGGGAAATAAGAGTTTTCTGGTTTTTTACCCTTTTAAACGATACAGACCGAAGACCCACTTCCCTCATTTTCCACTCAGGCCCAAAATTCATTGGTAATGTTCACGTGACCGCGCTAAGCGGCCTCAGCAGCGCGCTAAGCATGCTCAGTGAAACATAGCCAATGAATTTTGGCTTCAGACTGTGTTATCCCAACTTTTCTGTCCGATTAAATTCAAAATACTAAAAAAATAGTAAATACTTACAATGTTGGGGTGCCTCCCAACAAGCGTTTTGTTTAACGTCGCTTAAGTTCGACGGTCCAATGTGACCTCAAGGATCGCAAAAAGGCACTGTGGCGGTATTTCTCTTGAAATCTCCACCAAGATAAACCTTCAGCCTCTGACTATTTACAGTCAAACTCTTATTTGACAGTGTGTCTTCAATGACAATTGCCCCATAGTGCTTGATCTCTTTAATCAAGAACGGACTGAACCATTTGGATTTCAACTTCCCAGGGAATAGTTTCAATCGCAAATTGAACAGTAAGACTAGCTGCCCTTCCTTAAATTCTTTGGTCACAATCTTTTTGTCATGGTAAGTCTTCACTCTGTCTTTGTACAGCTTGTTTGAGTCATACGCTTGAAGGCGCAATTCTTCCATTTCATGCAATTGTACCTTCCTTTTTTCACCGCTTAAAGTTGGATCAAAATTAAAAAATTTTAAGGCTTAAAATACTTTATGTTCTAACTCCACCGATAAATGACAGTTCTTACCATAGACCATTTTGAAAGGTGTGAGACCAATCGGGGCTTTGAAAGTTGTCCGATAGGCCCACAAATCATCATCGAGTTTGTTTGACCAATCTTTTCTAGAAGTCGACACCATTTTCTCAAGAATCCTCTTAATTTCTCGATTTGATACCTCCACTTGCCCATTAGCCTGCGGATGGTATGGTGTTGCAACTTTGTGTTTTACACCATACTACTCCAATGCTTTTTCTAGATGAGTGTTGCAAAAGTGGGATCCTCCGTCACTTATCAACACTCTCGAAGTACCAAATCAAGAAAAAATGTTTTTCTTTTAATAATTTATCAAAGTTTTTCCATCCACTTTAGCACACGCTATCACATCTACCCACTTGAACACATAGTCCACTACAACCAAAATGTATTCATTGAAAAATGACGATGGAAATGGCCCAACAAAGTCTTTGCCCCAACAATCAAGCACCTCAACCTCCAGCATGTTTTGTAACGAAATTTCATTCTGTTTTGAAATTCCACCACTCCTCTGGCACTTGTCACAACTTTTTGTATGCACATGTGCATCTTTGAACAAAGAAGGCCAATGAAAGCCCGATTGGATGACTTTCGTTACAGTTCTCAAACCATTAAAATGACCTCTATAAGGAGAGTTGTAACAATGCCAAAGGGTGTTATTAGCCTCTTCTTTCGACACACACCTTCTCAAAATATTATTGACACCAAGCTTAAAGAAATACGGTTCATCCCATACAAAGTAACTGACATCAGATAAAAATTTCTTTTTCAGGTTACGGGTTAGACCTTCCGGTATTAATCCGGCGGCTTTGTGATTTGCCATGTCGGAAAACCAAGGTCTAACTTGCACCATAAACAAATTTTCATCAGGATATTCTTCCTTGACCTCTTTTTCATTCTTGGTCACCTCAACATTAACAAGGCGGGATAAGTGATCCGCCACCAAATTCTCAGATCCCTTTTTGTCGCAAATTTCTAAATCAAACTCTTGCAACAAAAGGACCCAATGAATTAGCCTTTGTTTTGAATCCGGCTTGGTAAGCAAATACTTAATTGCCGCATGATTCGTGTAAACCACAACTCTAGACCCAATTAAGTATGAACAAAATTTCTCCAATACATACACTATCGCAAGCAACTCTTTTTCTGTTGAGCTTCATTCAAGACCTTGCTTACGCAGTGTATAGCATGAAAACAATTTGTTTTTTATTGACCTAGTACCGCACCCACCGCATAATCACTCGCGTCACACATGTGTTCAAAATCAATTTTCCAATTTAGCACGATGATTATGGGTGCGGTAGTCAAACTTTGTTTTAAAGAATTAAAAGTTATCATGCAAGACTCGTCAAATTCAAACAACTTATCTTTGTTGAGCAAATTGCTCAAGGGATTTGCGATTTTTGTGAAATCTTTGATGAATCTCCGATAAAATCCAGCATTACTGTTGAGGTGGTAAAGCGGCAAGCAACAAAAAGATTTGGAAGTATTTTTCTGGGAATTTATCGTGTCCACAGAGATCGGTGATATTGAACTGCCATTCGACAATTTAAGTGTTAAAGAGTTTGGGTTTAAAATGGGTTTAAAGTAAATGCAGAAAAGTAAATATGAATATAAAAAGAATTCATTCATTGGAGAGTAGAGAACTCTCGGGTTTGCATTTCATCTACCCTATCAAATACGTAAACTTACTACCCAGTGGTACGTAACCTAAATCACTCATCAATACCCCCACGTATCGCTCACAATAAAGGTTATGTCTAACGTAAAGTTGAGAGAACAACCGCATCGCCTCATCGATGATGTCTCACGCAACTCGACCACACGGAGCATTAAGAATCAATACCTATGGTGAATGTTAAGCCTAAATCTATCTCTAGAATCTAGAACCTAATAGATGTTCATCCTAAATCTAGATTCAAAGAGGATATGTCTACCGCACTCAAACCCAAATAAAGAAAGCAATCATCAACATTAATTTGTAAAATGAGTTTTATACAACACCATGAGCAATAAATATATATATAATCAAGGTAAACTTAGATACAAACTCACAACAAATGGAAACTACAAAGGGAAGAGAAAATAGGAATCAAAATCTCTCGCAGTGTCAATCACGATCCAAGAATCATCCACCCCCAATCGTCGAGTTGCAACCTCCATTAATGCTTTTCTAAGCTCTAAACTATCAAAAATGAAGGTTTGATGAATTGGGAACAAATACCCCAAAACATAACCTAAAAAATGAATGAAATTACTTAAATAACATTTCAAAAATCAGTCAAGTTCGCAGTGCGAACTTTTATTCGCTGAGCGAACATCAAAATTTGGCACTTGAGTGCCTCAGAACAGCTAAACCGCCTCTGCAATTCTGCAAAAGTTTGCAATGCGAACTTTTATTCGCAAAGCGAATATTCGCTGGAAAGTTCACAATGCTAACTTTGGTCCCTTTTTCTACTGCCATAATTCTGGGAGCATTCGCTGGGAAGTTCGCAAAGCGAACTTTGGTCCCTTTTTCTACTGCCAAACTTGTTTTGACCACAACTTCTGAACCGTAACTCGGATTGACGCACGGTCGAAAGTGTTGGAAAGCTTATTCAATTCTCTTTATGAATATAACAAGATATCCTTCCTTGAATACCTACAAAAATGAGAGAAAATCAATTAAACTCTATGATATTTACACGATACGCAATTTATACACTATAATGTAAAGTAAACGTATTTACAAACAAAGCGGGGTTTATTCGTACGATATTAACAAAAAGTATCGATAAGTGCAACAAAACTTATATACAAAAATAGTTATAATTTTCACTTATCAATGACCAAGGAATCTCCTTATACCCTTCACATTCATTGGTGGTGGAAATTTTTCAATGACATCCACCTTGGCTTGATCAACTTCAAGGCCTCGTGAAAAAACTTTGTGGCCGAGCACAACTCCTTCTGTTACCATGAAATTGCATTTTTCCCAATTAAGAACCAAGTATGTTTCCACACACCTTTCCAATACCACATCTAAGTTTTTCAAACAAAGATCAAATGATGGTCCGAAAACCGAGAAGTCGTCCATAAACACCTTAATTGACTTTTCAATCAAGTCTGAAAATATTGCTTGCATACACCATTGAAAAGTGGTCGGCACATTACATAACCCAAACAACATCCTCCTATAAGCGAAGATTCCAAAAGGGCAAGTGAAATCAGTTATCTCATGGTCCTCTGGGTTCACAATAATTTGATTGTAACCGGAATAACCATCCAAAAAATAATAGAATTCTTGACCTAAAAGTCTCTCGAGCATATGATCCATGAACGGAAGAGGGAAATGGTCTTTCCTCGTAGCTTAATTTAGCCTACGGTAATCAATGCACATTCTCCACCCGGTCACGGTTCTTGTAGGGATCAACTCATTCTTCTCATTTCGAATTACCGCCATCCCTCCTTTCTTTGGTACAACTTGCACTAGGCTAACCCATGGACAATCGGAAATCAGGTAGATCATCTCGGTGTCCAACATTTTCACCACTTCCTTCCTAACTGTCATACCCCAAATTTTGACCACTAATATTTCCCATCATTGTGAAAATCATCATCACAATATGGATGAACCATCATGCCTCATCAGTCTCCCCAAAGATAGGTGAGTATTCACTACTATCAAAATTAAGGTTTCAAGCCCTCTCAGAGCTTTTAGATAAAGGATCAATCAAGGAATGACATGATATTCAACTTGTCTAACATCTCAAACATTCACAATGGATCAAGAGGACTCCCACTTCAAGGATTAAGCACAAGGATGCTCCCTTCTAGGTGGATCAAGTCTCAAGATCGACGGTGTCACCAAATTAGGGTTTTGGTCGACCAGGGCCTCCAGATGGAAATTTTCCTCTAGCCACAAGCCAAAGATCCAAAACATAACCTAATATACTCCATGGAACCTCATGGACCCATTCATCAAGTCAATTTTGCCTTAGGGGATGCATTCATCAAAAATCAGGAATTAGGGTTTCTCGGCCTAATTCACCCCTAAGTTGACTTTTGGGACAAATCATGAACCAAGACCTCAAGAGAGGGTTTGAGGGTCTCTAATGAACTATTTTGATCCATTTGGAACAATGGATTAATCCAAGAAGCTTGAGCAACAAGTCTCAATTTCATCTGCACCACAATTAGGGTTTTAAGGGAAAAGTCAACTGTAACTTTGACTTTTGACCAGGACATGCTCCCAAACCCTAGGACATGCCTAAATATACCCCATGATACCCATGGAACATGTCCATCAAGTTTGATTTAGGTCAAGGACATGATTTCCTAAGGAATTGCACAGTTTGGAATTCATCTGATAAAAAGTCAACTGTGCACAAAAGTCAACTTTGAGTTTTTGAGATTTTTCACCAAAATGGTTTTTTAACCCTAAAATGATGTTAATGTATGATTTGAATAATCATTCATCAAGAAAAATCAAATAAAGTTGGATAACTTGTAAAAGGGGTAACCATAAAAACTTAGAAAATTTTCTAAGTTAAAAATAAAGTGGCTAGGGTACCAACTTTGGAGGATCATAACTCCTAAACCACAAAGCCATTTTTCCTCATCCAAAGATGGATTTGTAGCCCTCATTACCCTCTACAAAAACTTCAACTAGACCTAAGTCTAATTCATTAAGGATTTTGAGTTATGGAGTGATCAAAATGGCTGAAAAATGAAAATGTCACTTTTTCCAACACTTAGTGAAATTTTCACTGAGTCCAAATCTGTCTTCATTTTTTTCCAAATGTAGGGGGATTTTTCACTTGGATTCAAAAGAGATCAAAAACAAACATGTTCAAACAGTTGTTGTATCAAGTAAGGGCTTTCCAAAATGGCCAAGAACATTGCCAAATTCCATTTGGGCTATGAGTTATGACATTGGCAAGTTGCCTTGCTGAAATCTGCCAAGGCAAGGAAGAATTTGCATTTTTGGTCGATTTGCCAAAATCAGCCAAATCCAAATGCTCCTATCCACTTGGACACCTCAGGGGATTGAATCTAAAGGGGACAATCACTGAGCCAAGCCTCCAAAGTCTTTGGAACAAGAAATAGCATGTTGAACCTAGAATGGCCAAAATAGGGACAAGACTTCAATTTTGGAATGAGGCATTCAATGGAAGCATCAAGGTGGCATGGACTGAGCCATTCTCAACTGAATTCAGTCAATACTTATCCAAGACCAAGGGAACCACAGCCCTGTGCCCTAACCTCTAGTCAATGGCTAGAGGAGACTTGGATTTCCATTGGACAACATTGGCCAAACCTCTGCTGCAGTTGCCATTCACTGTGGATCCCAAAACAAACTTACTCTACTATAAATAGAGCTTAATTGTGATCAGTTTGAGTACACCAAAGCCATACAACAGATGCTTTCCTCAAAATCTCTTCTTTCACCTCAAACTTGTCTTCCAAAGCAAGTAATTCTGAGTTTTTGAGTTAGAAAGCAATTCCATCATAATCAATCACATACACACCTCATATATATCATATGTAAGTTGTGCAAACTATCACAAGTGACCTGTAATCACAAAATCACAAAGTCACCTCTCAAAACCTCAAAATAGGCCTTTTGGTGCATTTTTCAAGCCATGTCTTGAAACAGTCACTTTCCAAACCAGATAAAACCTCAAACACACTCCAAATATCATCCTTGAACTATCCCAAATGGTTCCCAACATCTGGAACACCATTTGAGGAAGTTGCTATTTTGGTCACTTTTAACCCCTTTTGCAAGAAAGGGACTGTTTGTGTTTTTGCAGGTACCAGTCAATTCCAATCATCCTAAAAGCATCCTAGGGATCATTTGAGGTGGTTCAAAGCATAAAACCATATCTGGAGCAAGAGGTTTGGCAGATTGCAGAGAAAACTCCAAAATCCCAAAGAAGGGTAAGCCTCTCAACTTGCCCTCACCAAAACATGTGTGCATTTGAAGTCCACCGAGTATGCATCTCTTATACATGTCATATGTGTTGTGTTTGTGCCAATTGATCATGTAATTCATGTCTGTATCAAAGTGTAGCATAGAAAATGCAATTATAGGCCATTTTCAAAACCACTATCGGGTTTTGAGGAGGGAGTGTGATCTGATAAAACCACCACCACCATTGGATTCCTTGTGAAATTCTGGCCCAGATACATATAAATTTTGTCTCTAACCATTAAGAATTGAGAAAGTTATGACCTTCACGTTTTTTAGCCAAAACTTGCCTTGGGCAAGCCAAAACCAAGGCATGACTTGTATATTTGTTGTTTTGTTTCAAGCAATGGATGTATCACCACCCCAGTGGTAAGGCGCGTGCCTTGTATGCTTGAGGTCGTGGGTTCAAACCCCCACCCATGCCATTTTGTGATTTTTCACATTTTTGCTATTTTTCCAACTATTTTCATGTTTTGTTAATTATTTGGGAAATTAATAACTCTTTCAATTTTAATTATTTTTTATTGGTTCTTTTTGCAAAAAATCACAAAAATGTTGAAATATTTTATTCCACAAAAAAATTAAGTTTATATTATTTATTTAATATAATTAGTATTTTTGTGAATAAATTCATTTTTATTTATTTTTAAACATTTTGAAATGAATATTCATCTTGAAAAATCAAGACCAAATGAGTTTTAATATCTCTTGTGATTTATACCTCATTTTTCAAACCCTAAACAAAAATCACAAGTGGTTTATTCAAACCTATTTGGTATTTTTCATTGATTTTCTTTAAATATTTACTTTTAAAGAATAAAATTAGAGTTTCTTCGATTTTCACTCAAACAAATCATTGTTAAAACTTTTTGGGCCTCTAATAGAGTGTAGGACCCAATCCTTTGTTTGACCAAATCATTTTGGGCCTCAGTGCATTGTATAAGTCCCGATACCATCAAAAACAAACGGCGCGATCGTCGCCTTTTGAAAAATAACAATTGGGCCTCTCCTTGAGCTATAAGACCCATTCAAAACTTTTGGGCCTCTAATAGAGTGTAAGACCCAACCCCCTTTTAACCAAAACCTTTTGGGCTTCACTTATTGTATAAGTTCCTCTGCGTTAAAAGAAAACCTCGGCGCGATCGCCATTTTTAAACGGAAAAACCAACTGGGCCTACCCTCGTGTTATAAGCCCCACTCTTTTTCTTTAAACTTATTGGGCCTCTTGAGAGAGTGTAAGACCCATCCCTTTGCACAGAAAACATTTTGGGCCTCAGTCACTTGTATAAGTCCCTCTGTACAAATTCAAACAGTGCGCTCACTGATAAAACCCTGGGCCTCTCCTTGAGCTGTAAGCCCCAAGTCTTTCTTTTTTCAAAGCACTTTCTCCTTTGATTTTGAATATACTGTTGTTTTCAATCTTTCTTTGTTGAACAACTAACCAAACAACATGGAAGCTCTACAACCGAGTAAGTGGTTATTGCTTTCATTTACCGCTTTCATTTACATATAACTGTATTATGGGGCTGTTTCACTGTAAGTCTTCTTTCATAAACTTAGAGTTTCCCCGACAACTACGTCTAGCATTAAGCCCGTTGATCACTCTTAGAAATAGTCTAAACTAGATCCCCATAGGATTACCAGACACAGTCTTCCCTCCTCTTGGGGTTAAACAATATGGAGATATGAAAGGCAGCATTCTCTGTGAACCCTTTCATAGACTGTCACTCGTAGAAGTTATCCAAGAAACTCTACTCCCCAGAGATGATCTCTTCTCCGTGAATTGCATCTCTTGAGTTTCTTCCAAATTCTCAAAATTTCCTGACTTTGATCTATTCTCGGTGAATAGCATTGCCTTGAATTTCTCGGGGTTTGGGGACCCACAGGCTTCTTAAAAGCATTTGTTAAGAAACTCTATTCCCCAAGGATGATCTTTTCTCCGTGAATGGCATCTCTTGAGTTTCTTCCAAATTCTCGAACTTTCCTGACTTTGATCTATTCTCGGTGAATAGCATTGCCTTGAATTTCTCAGGGTTTGGGGACCCATCGGCTTCTTAAAAGCATCGGCCTCCTCTTGGGCATCGTACAAGGACCCACAGGCTTCCTAAAAGCAACCCCGCATCCTCTTGGACTTAGTACAAGGACCCTCCGGCTTCTTAGAAGTATTCACAGCCTCCTCTTAGGCTTCGTATAATGATCTCTTCCTCCGGGAATGATAGCCTCCTTTTGGGCTTCGTACAAGGACCTCCCGGCTTCTTAAAAGTTTCTAGCCTCCTCTTGGGCTTCGTACAAATTGTCCCGACGACCTCCTAGAGGTATAGGAATAGAACCTAATCACCTCCATAGAACAGTCCTTTCAAAGAGTCTACTACTATTTCTCAAAACATGGTACAAAAGATGAAACTCCAGACTTGGACAGTCTAATCTCCTTGAGTCTCAAAGACATTCTCAAGTGACCCCTTCAAAAATAGGAAGGAAACCCGTAGACTCGGACGGTCTCAATACCCTTTGGATTTCCCGCTTCCTTAAAGATCAGGAATAACCCGGATCCTCAAATCAAAGCCTTGAGTACAGCATTGCTCATATAAGAACTGATTTTCTCTTTCAAAATCAGTATACTGGACCTATCACTTACCTGGAACAGTTACCATAGCCTCCTCTTAGGGTTTGTATAATGATCCTTCTCCAGTGAAGTTAGCCTCCTCTTGGGCTTTGTACAATGATTCTCCCCAGCGGAGTCAAACAATGTTTAGCCTCTCTCTCAGGCTTTGTACGAGACACATAAGAGACTCCCTCGTTGAGTCAATCACCCTTTTCGCCTCCATCTTGGGCTTCGTACAAGATACAAAAACTCTCTTGTTAAGTCAAATAGCCTCCATCTCGGGCTTCGTACGAGATACCAAAAGACTCCCTCGTTGAGTCAAAACCTTTTAGCCTCTCTCTCGGGCTTTGTACGAGACACATACTAACCTCCTCTTAGGCTTTGTATAAGAAAACCACTGGTTAATCCAATTAACCTTTTAGCATCAAAGTTGTGCCTCGTTCACAGTACACAAACATCAACAACTCCTTCCCCTTTCATCTAATCGCTGTAAGCGGCAAGCCTCTGGATCATCTATATCCATGCCACTGTCCTTCTTTTAGCATGAGAAATTCCTAAGGAAAGATGGCATTGCTCTACACTGAGTTAAAGTCTTCTCCTCCAGGTTAAAATCCCCTATAAAGGAAATTATGGCATTGCCGGATCCGCGTATCCGGGTTAAAGTAATCCTCCTTCATAGCCAGTCACCCAACAGTTGTGACAAACAAACCCCTCTTTAGAGATGACAAATTCTCTCTAAAGTCAACACCCTTTTAGCTTCACATCTTGGGATTTGAACAAGATACAAATAGACCCTTTAGCTTCACATCTTGGGCTTTGAACAAGATATAGATCACCTTTCGCTTCACGTCTTGGGCTTTGAACAAGACACCAAAAACAGCCATTTCCTCCCATAGAATAGGAGGAACTACGAACGCTCTGATTTCCCTGTTTCGGTAAACGGGAATACGTAGGCATAAGATTGAAAGAAAAAATCTTAGCGAGCACAATCAACAAAAAACCCAAATCCCATACTCTCACACCAAAAAGCATCAGTCCTAACATCCTAATCCTTGTTCCCCGCCATAAAGAAATCCGTATTGGCGAAAATACAAATAACCAGTACAAAGGTCCCCCACATTGATAGCATTTGTAACCTAACAGACCACTGTTTAAACTCAGTATGCAAAGCATAGTTAATTGGAGACATCTATTTCCCTTCCTTCATCAGCTCACAATAGGATAAAAAATGAATCGACCTGTAGTAAGCTCAATCGCAGAGAGCGACCAGCACTTAAGAACCGCGTCCAAAATCGCTCGCTACAGAAAAATGGCGCCCACCGTGGGGCCGGTTCTTTCTTTCTTACAATTTAAACCTTGGGTAAGTCATTTTCATGGCGGTGGCCGCCAACAGAAAAATGGCGCCCACCGTGGGGCTGTTCAAAGTTAGATCTAGGCACGGTTTCCCTTGTCATTTCTTGTGAGAATACCACAGATTGGGGCTTCCGCCAGGGAACCCATTTTCTGTCAGGAACTTAGGATTCATAGCTTTAAAGGTCTAGGATGTTTAGGAAAAATATATATACTGCTTTTCCTAATTGCTATACGTGTTTATTTTTCTGCTAATGGGAATGCGGGTGATGCCGTATGTGGAAAGATTGAGTATACACTTAAGATAAGTGATGGCGACGAGGTCGACCATCAACCTCAGTGGAGGCTAACCAATGCAACCCATTCTCTCACCTAGACAATGGGCCGATTGTTAAGTCTGATAAGCTGAGGAGCCAAACCCCTTCGTAGTGCGGAAACTATCGGAAATAGTTGTCACGCGATACTACCCTCATTTGAGGCTGGTGATCTATTCTCGGTGAATGGCACTTACTCTAAGATTGCTCTACAACTCGCTGGCGATCCGCTTGTTGTTTTGCTTTCCTGGGAGGAGCCGATGATAATGAGTACAGGTACAAAAATCTCCCTAGTATAAACCTTTGGGGATGGGTAGAGCCTTGACTTCATGACAACGACCCTTTGACCCCATGTTTTTTCTATGTTTTTGTGTGCTGCATTCATGCATTCATTTAAAAAACATTAAAACATTCAAAAAATCTTCTCTTCTAGTCTCTCTGTTTTTCAAATTAAACTAAGACTGTGATTGCAAATATCAGAGAAAAGGATTGCACTAATGGATTTCGGTAGAAGGATAACTCATATGTACACCTTCAAGGTTCCAAAACTAGAGGATTTGAGAAGGTTAGCAAGGATGATCACTAACCCTGAGGCTTTCAGAGCCAAACATGGAGGTTTGTTACCACTGTTAAGAGTCCATGTGATTGAGGGAATCATGGATGCGCTCATTCAGTTTTACGATCCGGTTTATCACTATTTCACATTCCCGGATTACCAGCTAGCACCAACGCTGGAGGAGTATTCTCATCTGATCGATCTACACATTATAGATCGAGCTCCATTTTCTGGACTGGAAGAAATTCCAAAGAATTAGACCATTGCAAGATCAATTCATTTGGACGAGTCTGAGGTCAGGACTCACATGAATACTAAGGGTGGCATCCAAGGTTTGCCAACCCAGTTCTTGACGAAGAAAGCCCTGTATTTTGCCAGTATAGGAAACATGACGGATTTTGAAAGCATCTTTGTCTTGCTCACCTACGGGTTATTTTTGTTTCCCAACATCAATAACTTCGTCGATATCAACGCTATTAAGGTTTTTCTCATAGGAAACCCTGTACCGACTTTGCTCGCAAATGCGTATCATTCTGTACACTTGGGAAATTTGTACAGTGGAGGGGAGATCATATGATGTGTACCTCTGCTTTATAAATGGTTTATCTCCCACTTGCCCAAGTCTGCTGCTTTTTGGGATTGTAAGAGTGTCTTACGTTGGTCGCAGAAGATCATGTCTCTTACCAACTCTGATATAGATTGGTGCAATAGGATTTATGAGGGAATCAGAATCATTGACTGTTGTGGAAACTTCCCCAACGTACCCCTCATAGGAACTAAAGGAGGAATCAACTACCATCCGGTATTGGTTCGTCGTCAATTTGGATACCCGATGAGACACATCCCACGGGGTGTTCATCTGGAAGGTCTTTTCTTCAAGGAAGGAGAAAACGACAGAGCACTAAAGACAGAAATAGTGCAAGCTTGGAAACACGTTCATAAGAAAAGACGAGAGTCTCTGGGAAAACCAGACTATGTCTCAGTGGAGCCTTATCTCCATTGGGTACAAACTAGAGCTCTCAAGCTAAAAATGCCTTATCCTCGTTACGGAATTCTTCCGCTGAGGGAATCTGTCATGTACTTCATAACTGAGACTGAAAAGCTTCAGGTTACTCTCAACAAAGTTCAATGGGAGAGGAGGTCTTGGAAGAATAAGTACCGCACCCTCGACATAGAGTGCATCAAAATACAGCAATTACTGAAAGAGAAAGATGCTCTAATTGAAATTTTGGAGCAACATGCTGTAGAGAATCAAGATGACCAAAGGAATCTGCTCGCTCCTTTCACCTGGCAAAGGAATGACAACCCGACAACGGCCCAAGAGCCCCGGTCAAAGAAAAGGAAAGTACCAGAGTCAGCACCTGATTGCTCTTCAGAGAGGACTCGGGACCCATTAGCTTAGGTTTTTGTTTCTGCACCTTGTAATCTACTGTATTTCCATTTCTGTAATCCTTTGAATTTCAATAAAAAGGGCTTTCCCCACTGTTTGATATTTGCAATCTAATTGTCGAAGTTTATTTTAATTAAACCAAAAAAACAATTAATATAATCATTGCATTCATCATTCTCACATCGCGTATTCTTCTTACCTACGAATCTCACGTTTGTGTCTCGATTCTAGAGTCAAACTGTCTCATTCGTATAATACTCGGGCCAATCGTCAGAAAAAGATGGATGATCTTGAGGAAGAAAACAGAGAGTTGAAGGAAGAGATCGATGCTCTAAGAGAGGATATGAGAAAGCTTCGTAACGACATGCAAGCCATGGCAGAAGCTCAGCTACAAAGAACTGTAATCTCAGAGATCACCTCAATGCCCATAGCAGAGAAGTATGATCCTGGGTATCAGATACTGAAAGATCGTCCTTGGGGCATGCCTATTAACTATATCCCGGAAGGATATGTTCCGCCGATCACTGAAGATCAGGGAATCACAACAGAAGCCGCTGGGCCTGAAGGTTATAAACTTCGGGAAAGCGAAGATGCCAGGGGCATACTGAGGACTCCTGAAGGTTACAAACTTCGGGAAACGCCAAGATTTACTGCCGTAGTCACGGTACCACCCCCTGTGGTGCACACTGTCCCGAAAGGACAGATTCCACCAATACCTGCTGGTAAAAAGGAAACTATGTTTGACCGAATGGATGAATTCCAGGAGCAGTTTCTGGAAATGCAGAAGGAGCTGCAAGCCATTCGCGGTCAGGATCTATTTGGAAAGGACGCCGCAGACCTCTGCTTGGTCCCCAATGTGAAAGTCCCGCACAAGTTCCAAATGCCCGACTTTGAAAAGTACAAGGGTAACTCTTGCCCTCAAAGCCATCTGGTGATGTACGCTCGGCGGATGTCAGCTCAGATGGAGAATCAGGACCTACTGATTCACTACTTTTAGGATAGTTTAACCGGTGCCGCACTCAAATGGTACATGGGTTTAAACCGTACTACGATCAGCATATTCAGAGATCTTGGTACGGCCTTCGTCCAACAATACAAATACAATTTGGACATGGCACCCGACAGAGATAAACTCAGATCGATGTCGCAAAAGGACAAGGAAACCTTTAAGGAGTATGCTCAAAGGTGGCGTGAAATTGCCGCTCAAATTTGTCCACCTCTTGAGGAAAAAGAGATGACAAAGATCTTCTTAAAGACCTTAAGCTCATTTTGCTATGACCGAATGGTTGCCAGTGCACCCAGTGATTTCACCGAGATGGTGGGCATGGGTGTACGTTTTGAGGAAGCCGTCCGAGAAGGACGTTTGGTAAAAGACACTGGATCGACGAGCGGTACTAAAAAATACGGTAGTGCTCTCCCTAAGAAAAAAGAGCAAGATATTGGGAATATCTCTCTCGGAAGGCAAAGGCGGCGTTATCAGCCGGTAGCAGCTGTGACTCCTACTATCAACCCTGCGCCTATTCCTACGTATCAACCTCAGGTTACGCAGAGCCAACCTGATCAACAAAGGACACAACAGCCTCTTCAGCAGGCTCGCCCTCCATATAAGAACAACCGTACAACACGGCCACCAGGATTTGATCCTATACCCGTATCATACGCAGAGCTGTTTCCATTACTGCTAGCCAAGGGGCACATTCAGACTAAGTCTCCTCTTACAGTACCAGAAAAATCTGCCTTTTTAGTTTAAGGTGGATCAAACTTGCCCTTATCATCAAGGAGGATCGGGGCATAACATAGAGACTTGCCTCAATTTCAAGTCCGACGTACAAAAGCTTGTTAGGAGCGGGGTCTTATCCTTCAAGGATACAAATCCTAATGTTCTTACGAACCCGCTGCCTCAACACGAGAAGGCCGCAGTCAATTTGATAGAAGGAGAGACTAACGACGTCTATCAAATTCATGATGTACTCTTGTTGAAAACTAATATGGTCAAGATGCACTGTAGATAGAGTGGATATGGCCATGTGCCACCTCATAATTATCACCAGTGTGATGTCTGCTCTAAAAACAACCAAGGATGTTCTGTAGTGCAAGCAGCTCTACAGGAACAAATGGATCTCGGATGGATCCAAGAGCACCGAGTTCGTGGAGTTAACATGGTTTACACGAAGTCTAACGTCATTCAGAACCACGACGTCCGTGCAATGAATGTCAACTTGGTGGCGATGCACTCAAGGCAAAGCCAGTATCATAATCTGCCGCGGCACGATTACAGTTCCTGTCTGACTTGCTCGGTAAACAAACAGGGATGCTCTTTCATACAAGAGGCCCTCCAGCGTCAGATGGATCTTGGATGGATCCAAGATTACCATGATAAGAACCCTTATTAGATCAACATGGTTCAGATCTTCGATATTCGCGTGATGAATACCAACCTGGTAGAGTTACATGCTGAGCAGGTCCGACTCGGATTCTTAATATCACATGACTATCAAAGCTGTAAAGCGGGTTGCGAAAACGATCGAGGTTGTACCCTTGTCTAGGAGGCACTTCAGCACTTGTTAAATCATTGGTGGATGCCAATCTATATGGATGAAGATACTCAGCAGATTAGTATTAGTAACAGGAATCCTACTCAGCGTCAGAGTCAGGATGTCCGATCAGTGGAAGCTAACCTAGTGAGGTTACATTGTATTCAAAGTGGGTGTGGCCAGGTGCCACTACACAATTATGACCATTGTAGTGTCTGTTTGGAAAGTAACCAAGGGTGTTACCTTGTGTGAGCAGCTCTTCAGGGTCAGGTAGACCGTGGAGAAATACGTCCATATCTGGGTTCTGGACCTATCAACTGGACGCCGAACTACCTTGCTGATCAAGTTGAGGATGTTGTCACAATTTCTGGTCATCACAGGACCAGGGATATTTTTGCCATTATCCCTCTACTTGACAAATCTAAAGTTCCCAATCGGGAACGGATCGAGATTACTTATGATGGTCGGAAAAATCAGAAAGTTCCCGTAGTCATCTATCTGTCGGGACCATTACCGTATGAATCAACTAAGGCTATCCCTTACAAATATGGTGCAACAACCATTGAAAATGGAAAGGAAATTCCATTACCCTCCGTTGTGAATATTGCAGACATCAGTCGTGTAACACGGAGTGGTAGAATCTTCAACCGAGGGGTTAGAGAACCTAACAAAGAAAAGGAACTTCAGACAGAAGCTCCCGATCCATTAGTCGGTCAATCCAGTAATCTCAACCTTTCGAAAGATGATGATGAGATGCTGAAGCTCATCCAAAGGAGCGAATATAACATTGTTGATCAACAGTTACAGACTACTTCAAAGATCTATGTGTTATCACTGTTGCTCAGTTCAGAAGCGCATAGGGAGGCTCTACAGAAAGTCTTGGAGCAAGCCTTCATAGAACAGGATGTAACAATTAGACATTTCGATAGTATTGTCTCTAACATCACTTCTTGCAATAATTTGGGATTTAGTGATGAGGAATTACCCGAGGAGGGTCGTCGTCATAACATGGCGCTCAACATTACAGTTAACTGCAAGGACGATGCTTTAGCTAGCGTACTGGTAGACACAGGGTCAGCCCTGAATGTTATGTCGAAGTCCACTTTAATGCAATTATCATTCAAAGGCCCTCCGATGAGAGTCAGCGAGGTCGTCGTCAAAGCATTCGACGGATCCAGAAAAATAGTTATCGACGAAGTTGATCTTCCCATAACTATCGGTCCTCACACTTTCCAAGTCACTTTCCAGGTCATGGACATTTGGGCAACGTACAGTTGTTTATTAGGAAGACCTTGGATACATCAGGCTGGAGCGGTTACTTCGACCCTCCACCAAAAGCTAAAGTTCGTCAAGAACGATCAACTTGTCACGGTTTGTGGGGAACAAGCCTTGCTTGTAAGCAACTTGTCATCGTCTACTGGAATAGAACCCGAGGGGGTTATTGGAACGCAGTTCCAAGCACTGTCGGTGGGCAAGGACAATCAATCCCAAGGAGGAACCTCGATTTCCTCATACAAAGATGCTATCAAAGTGGTCGAGAGTACCGATACAATCGGATGGGGACAGCTTGTCATTCCCATTGACAATAAAACAAAGAAGGGTCTTGGTTTTTCTGCAACCTGTACCCAGACAGCTGCTAATGATGAAAGTCTTCATCCCATTCAGGATTTCTTCCATAGTGGAGGTTTCCTTCACCCAGTGTCTCAGACAGTTTATGCTATCAATGAGGAAGATCCCTCTGACATAGATGAAGAATGGAAGTCCTACCTTAATAAGGACGGTTATGTGTCTCAGGAAGAGGTGCCTATGCCTTTTTGCTTTCCTACAGAAAGTCCGAGATTTATACCAAGATCAGACGTCGAAATGATATATGGAGATTGTGATCCGGAAGGATGTCGTGCTCCGCCAAATTCATTAGAGGAAGACACTCCGATGAAAGACAATTTTGACTACACCTACTATGGCCCAATGGATGGTCTGTCAATGTGGCAACCTTATCCAGGAAACTTGGGGAAAGAAAGTTAGCCGAGTAATGAGACTCAGCTGAGCATCATTGAACAGAATACCTATGTCCCCACCATGTCATGGGATCAACACTCAGGTCATCCTGAAACTGCTTAACATGAAGATGAATTCGCAACGTTTGCAGGACTTGAATTCATCAACTATGCTTTTACCGGGGTCAACGTCATCGAGAGGGATGACTCCTCCAGTTCCAAAGAAGTTTGGGACACTCTGGGACAACCGAGTGGAAAATACGACTTCATGGTCAAATACACTGCTCCCGAAAGCTCTCGTATCAGGCTCGAAGATATCCAGCCAACTGGATGGGGAGATACAGCTGAGAGCACAAATGCTATGCAAAAGGCAACGGAAGAATTCTCCTACGACAACTCTGCCTGGGAGACAGATTCCAATGATCCTGCTCCGCCAGAAATCAGCGTTATTTCTGAAGACAAATCAAGGAAGGTATCAGACTTTGTGATTCACCAAGGAGTTCACCGTCAGTGGGTCGCTGTTGATGTTCCGAAGATCGTGCATCAGTCAAAGTAATTGCCATCTTTAACCTTTCACCCTGCCCAGGTGAAACGGATGTTTTGATAGGGCTCGCTTTCTGTAAATTTCCCTCTTCGCTTTGCCCAAAGTGACAGAGTTTTGTTTTATAGGGCTGTAGTTTCAAGAGTCGACTTGTTCATTAATAAAATAACGTCGTTCTGTAATTTCTGCATTAATTGTTGTTTTCTCTTTTCGTTTTTCAGAAAATGGTAATCCTAAAAAAACATTTAAAAATAAAAACAAGCAGTAAAATAAAACACTACACACACTTGCATTTTCCTCTAGCTCTTCTAAACACGAATCATCACGTCATGCAGATTGCTTGTTTTAAACCCCGTTGAAACATACGATCCGATGCCTTCTCCCAACTTTGAGTTCTCGGTATTCGAGGTTGAAGAAGAAAATGACAACGAAATTCTAGAAGAGATCTCCCGACTACTCAGGCAAGAGGAAAGGTCTATTTAACCTCACAAAGAACCGTTGGAAACGGTAAACGTGGGTTCAGAGCAAGAGAGAAAAGAAATCAGGATTGGGGCACTGCTCAGTCCAACTGCCAGAGAGAGTTTGATAAAGCTTCTCAAAGAATTCCCCAATGTATTCGCTTAGTCCTATCAGGACATGCCAGGGTTGGATACCAGCATCGTGGAACATCAATTACCGTTAAGATCGGAATGTCCGCCAGTAAAGCAAAGGTTGAGACGCACTCACCCGGACATGGCCATCAAAATCAAAGAGGAGGTAGAGAAACAGATTGACGCGGGTTTCCTCGCTACATCTGAATATCCTCAATGGTTAGCCAACATCGTACCCGTTCCTAAAAAGGACGGAAAGGTCAAAATGTGTGTTGATTACAGGGATCTGAACAAGGCAAGTCCAAAGGACGACTTTCCTTTACCACACATTGACATGCTGGTAGACAGCACAGCAAAGTTCAAAGTATTCTCCTTCATGGATGGATTCTCGGGCTATAACCAGATCAAAATGGCGCCGAAAGACATGGAGAAAACTTCGTTCATCACCCCATGGGGCACCTTTTGTTACAAGGTAATGTCGTTCAGTTTGAAGAATGTCGGGGCAACCTATCAAAGGGCCACGACAACTCTGTTTCATGACATGATACATAAGGAAATCGAGGTATATGTCGATGATATGATTGCAAAATCAAAAACAGAGAGTGAGCACGTTGAACATTTGTCAAAATTGTTTGAATGTTTAAGAAAATTTAAGCTCCGCTTGAATCCCAACAAGTGCACCTTCGGTGTCCGTTCGTGGAAACTCTTAGGGTTCATCGTCAGCCAGAAAGGAATTGAAGTTGATCCTGACAAGGTCAAGGCCATTCAAGAAATGCCTTCTCCGAAAACTGAAAAATAGGTCAGAGGATTCCTGGGACGTTTGAACTACATCTCTAGATTCATATTCCTTATGACTGCCACTTGTGCACCAATCTTCAAATTACTGAAAAAGAACCAGGATTGCATTTGGTCAGAAGATTGCCAAACCGCCTTCAACAGTATTAAGGAGTATCTGTTGAATCTGCCGATTCTATCACCTCCAGTGGAAGGAAGACCACTGATCATTTACCTCACAATCCTGGAGGACTCAATGGGACGTGTACTTGGCCAACAAGACGAAACCAAAAGGAAAGAGTCTGCCATCTACTATCTAAGCAAGAAATTCACCGACTGCGAGACTCAGTACACAATGCTCGAGAAAACTTGCTGCGATTTGGCTTGGGCAGCCACACGTCTTCGCCAGTACATGATTCGTCATACTACTTGGTTGGTCTCCTAAATGGATCCAATCAAGTACGTATTTAAAAACCTGCTCTCACGGGAAGAATTGCCCGTTGGCAGATGCTGTTATCAGAATATGACATAGAGTACCACGCTCAGAAAGCCGTTAAGGGAAGTATTTTAGCCGATCATTTGGCTCATCAACCGATTGACGATCAAGAATCAATCGGGTTTGACTTCCCAGACGAAGATGTCATTTATCTAAAAATGAAAGAATGCAATGAACCGCTACCCAGTGAAGGGCCAGAACCAGGTTCCCAATGGGGACTTATCTCTGACGGAGCAGTTAATCATTACAGAAATGGAATTGGGGCAATCATTATTACCCCTCAGGGTACCCACATTCCTTTCACTGCCAGACTTACGTTCAAATGTACGAACAACGAGGCCGAATACGAAGCTTGTATTATGGGTCTCGAAGAGGCAATTGATTTAAGGATAAAAAACTTGGACGTATACGGTGACTCAGCCTTGGTTATCAATCAGATAAAAGGAGATTGGAACACATACCAATCAGGATTGATTCCTTACAGAGACTACGCAAGAAGGTTGCTACCTTTCTTCAACAAAGTTGAGTTTCATCACATCCCTCGTGAGGAGAATCACATCGCTGATGCATTAGCCACTATCTCTTCCATGATTAGTGTAGGTCAATGGAACGACCTACCTAAGATCGACATAATGCGCCTTGAACGGCCCGCTTACATCTTCATGATTGAAGCAGTCCTGGAGAACAGACCTTGGTATCACGATATCAAATGCTTCCTTCAGAAACAAGAGTACCCACCTGGGGCATCCAAGAAAGATAAAAAGACCCTCAGAAGATTGGCTGGAAACTTCTTCCTGAGCGGTGACACTCTCTATAAGAGAAATTTTGACATGGTTTTGCTTCGATGCATAGACAGACCAGAAGCATAAATGCTGATGAAAGAAATTCATGAAGGATCCTTTGGCACTCATGCCAACGGACACACAATGGCGAGAAAGATTCTGAGAGCAGGGTACTACTGGTTGACAATGGAATCCGACTACTACAAGTACATGAGGAGGTGTCACAAGTGTCAGATATACTCCGACAAAATTCATGTACCACCATCACATCTCAAAGTTCTTTCTTCCCCGTGGCCTTTTTCCATATGGGGAATCGACATGATTGGCTTAATCGAACCTAAGGCTTCAAACGGACATCGGTTCATCCTGGTAGCCATTGACTATTTCACCATGTGGGTCGAAGCAGCGTCGTACGCTAATGTGACCCGACAAGTGGTGGTCCGATTTATCAAAAACAATATCATCTGCCGTTATGGTGTTCCGAGCCAGATCATTACTGATAATGGATCTAACTTGAACAATAAGATGATGAAAGAGTTGTGCATTGAGTTCAAGATCGAACATCATAACTCATCTCCCTACCGACCCAAGATGAACGGAGCGGTAGAAGCGGCTAACAAGAACGTCCAGAAGATCGTTCAAAAGATGGTTGTAACTTACAAAGACTGGCACGACATGTTATCCTTTGCTCTTCATGGTTATCGAACATCTGTTCGCACTTCAACAGGGGCTACCCCTTTCTCTCTAGTGTATGGCATGGAAGCAGTGCTCCCCATAGAAGTAGAGATCCCATCGATCCGAGTATTGATGGAAGCTAAGCTCACCGAAGCTGAATGGTGTCAAAGCCGACACGACGAACTGAATCTGATCGAAGAAAAGAGAATAACGGTACTATGCCACTGTCAGGTGTATCAACAAAGAATGAAGAGGGCATTCAACAAAAAGGTTCGACCTCGTATCTTCAGAAAAGGAGACCTCGTGCTCAAGAAGATACAATCGTTTCTCACTGATTCCCGGGGCAAGTGGACTCCAAATTATGATGGCCCTTATGTGGTCACGAAAGCTTTCTCAGGCGGTGCCTTGAGACTTGCAACCATGGACGGAGAGGAATTTGCCTAGCCCACAAATGTTGATGTAGTCAAGAAATACTTCGCCTAAAAAAAAACGTCTCGGTGGATTGAAAACCCGAAAGGGCGGTCTAGGCAAAAATTAGAGACATGGAAAAAATCATCCCGTTGGATTGGAAACATCAAAGTATAATCCAGGCAAAAATTAGGGATAATGGCAAGTAACTATGTTCAACAGAGGCAAGTCCCTCAGCAGCAACAGTTACATCATCCATCGGAGGAAAACTCCAGTCAAGGTCATCTTCGACAGAAGCTCAGGATGCCCAGAATTCAAAGTTGGTAGAAGGATAGTGGTCGTTATGTTTCAACGTAGCCCTTTTCCCTGTAAATTACCATTTTTAAACTTTGTATATACTCTTTGGAATCACGCGTTTGGCTGATCTCTATCTTATCAATAAAATTTAAGCCCTTGTGCTTTTGTTTGTAATTCTTATTTGTTTTAGCTTTATAGAACGACGTTGTTAGTATGATTAACGATTCTTGAAATAAAACAAAAATGAATTTACTTGTTAAAACTTTTTCTGCTTTTAAAATAAAGATGGCAATTTCTTTTGACTGTTAAACCTCAAAAGAATGTCGATTGCGTCTCCAAAGGCGTTTGAATTTCAAAGTACAGAATCAAAGTACTCCTTCTAGGCCAGTACGCCTGAACGAAGGATCAACTGTATGAGATGCGGCTTTCCCATCTGATACCCACGACCGAGTTCTTACCTCCTAAGCGCGACCAACGGTAGCTCCCAACAGGGACTATCTCTCTCCTAAGCAAGGTGGAATTGCTATCTTGAACTAGCGATATTTCTACACGCCCCGCGATGGCCGAGTATCCAGTCGTGTTCACCCGTCAGTTTGTATGTCGTGTCAGTTTTGTCAGAATAAACATACATACATGCATCATGCATTTGATTTGCATTCACATTTCATATTGCATCACTATCAATCTAGTCGGTCTTGTCCCCTAGTGGTAGAAGTCCTCTCAATCGAGTTATCAGTTCTTGTCTCGTCAAGAAGCGCGGCGCCCGAACAATCTCGCCTCCAGTTATTTCTAAATTGGAGATAGGCTCTGGACCACTTTGATAACTTGAACCTCTGAAACATCAGAGAAACTTTCAGTCAGCATCACTCTTCGCCATTAAAGATGATATCCTTGCTTTCCCGGATTAAGGAAAATCCACAGAGAAAGCCTCGTAATCAGAAATTCGGCAGCATGCCAGTTTCGCCCCGAAAAGATTGCTGATGAAAAGGTCATCGGCACCTCAAAATTGGATCCCATCATATGGCATTTCTCCGAGAAGATCCCGAGAAAAGTATGATGTAAGACCCCAAACAGAAGCAGTCTCTCAGGAAACTCGCTTTTCCCTAGTAGAAACAAATGGCGTCTCCAACAGAGAAGTTTGTGCAACTCTACAACTCAGACGACTGGGTTCCCCAGCCAGTCTGACATCAAAAGTTTCACCGTCAAATGGCATCTCCCCAGGAAAATTCGGCGAGAAGTTTGAGGAAAACCGCTACAAATAGCGTCCCTTGTCAATAAAGTTTATTGACAAAAGAAACTAAGACTAGTTCCTTGGTAGGAAACCACGATCGAAGGGAGGTTTATTTCAAAAGAAACTAAAACCAGTTCCTTGGTAGGAAACCAGGATCGAGGGGTGGTTTATTTCAAAAGAAACTTAGACCAGTTCCTTGGTAGGAAACCAGGATCGAGGGGAAGTTTAAATCAGAAACTTAGACCAGTTCCTTGGTAGGAAACCAGGATCGAGGGGAAGTTCATCTCAAAAGAAAACTGAGACCAGTTCCTTGGCTGAAGACCAGGATCGAGGGGAAGTTTACCCTTTCTAAGCATCATTGCTTAGCAAAATAAGATGAATGCGCAAGTTGCCATTCATAGCCATCAAAATTTCGGGTATTCCGATATTTAATCCTCTTGCACACCTTCGAGTCCAAGAAGATTAAATAGGGGCATCTGTCATACCCCAAATTTTGACCACTAAAATTTCCCATCATTGTGCAAATCATCATCAGAATATGGATGAACCATCATGCCTCATCAGTCTCCCCAAAGATGGGTGAGTATTCACTACTATCAAAATTAGGGTTTCAAGCCCTCTCAGAGCTTTTAGACAAAGGATAAATCAAGGAATGACATGATCTTCAACTTGTCTAACCTCTCAAATATTCACAATAGATCAAGAGGACTCCCACTTCAAGGATTAAGCACAAGGATGTTCCCCTCTAGGTGGATCAAGTCTCAAGATCGACGGTGTCACCAAATTAGGGTTTTGGTCTACCAGGGCCTCCAGATGGAAATTTTCCTCTGGGAACAATCCAAAGATCCAAAACATAACCTAATATACTCCATGGAACCTCATGGACCCATTCATCAAGTCAATTTTGCTTCAGGGGATGCATTCATCAAAAATGAGGAATTAGGGTTTCTCGACCTAATTCACCCCTAAGTTGACTTTTGGGACAAATCATGAACCAAGACCTCAAGAGAGGGTTTGAGGGTCTCTAATGAACTATGTTGATCCATTTGGAACAATGGATTAATCCAAGAAGCTTGAGCAACAAGTCTCAATTTCATCTGCACCACAATTAGGGTTTTAAGGGAAAAGTCAACTGTAACATTGACTTTTGACCAGGACATGCTCCAAAACCCTAGGACAGGCCTCAATATACCCCATGACACCGATGGAACATGTCCATCAAGTTTGATTTAGGTCAAGGACATGATTTCCTAAGGAATTGCACAGTTTGGAATTCATCTGATAAAAAGTCAACTGTGCACAAAAGTCAACTTTGACTTTTTGAGATTTTTCACCAAAATGGTTTTTTAACCCTAAAATGATGTTAATGTATGATTTGAATCATCATTCATCAAGAAAAATCAAAGAAAGTTGGATAACTTGTAAAAGGGGTAACCATAAAAACTTAGAAAATTTTCTAAGTTAAAAATAAAGTGGCTAGGGTACCAACATTGGAGGATCATAACTCCTAAACCACAAAGCCATTTTTCCTCATCCAAAGATGGATTTGTAGCCCTCATTACCCTCTACAAAAACTTCAACTAGACCTAAGTCTAATTCATTAAGGATTTTGAGTTATGGAGTGATCAAAATGGCTGAAAAATGAAAATGTCACTTTTTCCAACACTTAGTGAAATTTTCACTAAGTCCAAATATGTCTTCATTTTTTTCCAAATGTAGGGGGATTTTTCACTTGGATTCAAAAGAGGTCAAAACCAAACATGTTCAAACAGTTGTTGTATCATGTAAGGGCTTTCCAAAATGGCCAAGAACATTGCCAAATTCCATTTGGGCTGTGAGTTATGACATTGGCAAGTTGCCTTGCTGAAATCTGCCAAGGCAAGGCAGAATTTGCATTTTTGGTCGATTTGCCAAAATCAGCCAAATCCAAATGCTCCTATCCACTTGGACACCTCAGGGGATTGAATCTAAAGGGGATAATCACTGAGCCAAGCCTCCAAAGTCTTTGGAGCAAGAAATAGCATGTTGAACCTAGAATGGCCAAAATAGGGACAAGACTTCAATTTTGGAATGAGGCATTCAATGGAAGCATCAAGGTGGCATGGACTGAGCCATTCTCAACTGAATTCAGTCAAGACTTATCCAAGACCAAGGGAACCACAGCCCTGTGCCCTAACCTCTAGTCAATGGCTAGAGGAGACTTGGATTTCCATTGGACAACATTGGCCAAACCTCTGCTGCAGTTGCCATTCACTGTGGATCCCAAAACAAACTTGCTCTACTATAAATAGAGCTCAATTATGATCAGTTTAAGTACACCAAAGCCATCAAACAGATGCTTTCCTCAAAATCTCTTCTTTCACCTCAAATTTGCCTTCCAAAGCAAGTAATTCTGAGTTTTTGAGTTAGAAAGCAATTCCATCACAATCAATCACACACATACCTCATATATATATATATATATCATATATAAGCTGTGCAAACTATCACAAGTGACCTGAAATCACAAAATCACAAAGTCACCTCTCAAAACCTCAAAATAGGCCTTTTGGTGCATTTTTCAAGCCATGTCTTGAAACAGTCACTTTCCAAACCAGATAAAACCTCAAACACACTCCAAATATCATCCTTGAACTATCCCAAATGGTTCCCAACATCTGGAACACCATTTGAGGAAGTTGCTATTTTGGTCACTTTTAACCCCTTTTGCAAGAAAGGGACTGTTTGTGTTTTTGCAGGTACCAGTCAATTCCAATCATCCTAAAAGCATCCTAGGGATCATTTAAGGTGGTTCAAAGCATAAAACCATATCTGGAGCAAGAGGTTTGGCAGATTGCAGAGAAAACTCCAAAATCCCAAAGAAGGGTAAGCCTCTCAACTTGCCCTCACCAAAACATGTGTGCATTTGAAGTCCACTGAGTATGCATCTCTTATACATGTCATATGTGTTGTGTTTATGCCAATTGATCATGTAATTCATGCATGTATCAAAGTGTAGCATAGAAAATGCAATTATAGGCCATTTTCAAAACCACTATCGGGTTTTGAGGAGGCAGTGTGATCTAAAAAAACCACCACCACCATTGGATTCCTTGTGAAATTCTGGCTTAGATACATATAAATTTTGTCTCCAACCATTAAGAATTGAGAAAGTTATGACCTTCACGTTTTTGAGCCAAAACTTGCCTTGGGCAAGCCAAAACCAAGGCATGACTTGTATATTTGTTGTTTTGTTTCAAGCAATGGATGTATCACCACCCCAGTGGTAAGGCGCGCGCCTTGTATGCTTGAGGTCGTTGGTTCAAACCCCCACCCATGCCATTTTGTGATTTTTCACATTTTTGCTATTTTTCCAACTATTTTCATGTTTTGTTAATTATTTGGGAAATTAATAACTCTTTCAATTTTAATTATTTTTTATTGGTTCTTTTTGCAAAAAATCACAAAAATGTTGAAATATTTTATTCCACAAAAAAAATTAAGTTTATATTATTTATTTAATATAATTAGTATTTTTGTGAATAAATTCATTTTTATTTGTTTTTAAACATTTTGAAATGAATATTCATCTTGAAAAATCAAGACCAAATGAGTTTTAATATCTCTTGTGATTTATACCTCATTTTTCAAACCATAAACAAAAATCACAAGTGGTTTATTCAAACCTATTTGGTATTTTTCATTGATTTTCTTTAAATATTTACTTTTAAAGAATAAAATTAGGGTTTCTTCGATTTTCACTCAAACAAATCATTGTTAAAACTTTTTGGGCCTCTAATAGAGTGTAAGACCCAATCCTTTGTTTGACCAAATCATTTTGGGCCTCAGTGCATTGTATAAGTCCCGATACCGTAAAAAACAAACGGCGCGATCGTCGCCTTTTGAAAAATAACAATTGGGCCTCTCCTTGAGCTATAAGACTCATTCAAAACTTTTGGGCATCTAATAGAGTGTAAGACCCAACCCCCTTTTAACCAAAACCTTTTGGGCCTCACTTATTGTATAAGTCCCTTCGCGTTAAAAGAAAACCTCGGCGCGATCGCCATTTTTAAACGGAAAAACCAACTGGGCCTACCCTCGTGTTATAAGCCCCACTCTTTTTCTTTAAACTTATTGGGCCTCTTGAGAGAGTGTAAGACCCATCCCTTTGCACAGAAAACATTTTGGGCCTCAGTCACTTGTATAAGTCCCTCTGTACAAATTCAAACAGTGCGCTCACTGATAAAACCCTGGGCCTTTCCTTGAGCTGTAAGCCCCAAGTCTTTCTTTTTTCAAAGCACTTTCTCATTTGATTTTGAATATACTGTTGTTTTCAATCTTTCTTTGTTGAACAACTAACCAAACAGCATGGAAGCTCTACAACCGAGTAAGTGGTTATTGCTTTCATTTACCGCTTTCATATACATATAATTGTATTGTGGGGCTATTTCACTGTAAGTCTTCTTTCATAAACTCATATCAACTGTGTAATAATAGTATAGATATTTAGAGTTTCCCCGGTAACTACATCTAGCATTAAGCCCGTTGATCACTCTTAGAAATAGTCTAAACTAGATCCCCATAGGATTACCAGACACAGTCTTCCCTCCTCTTAGGGTTAAACAATATGGAGATATGAAAGGCAACATTATCTGTGAACCCTTTCATAGACTGTCACTCGTAGAAGTTATCCAAGAAACTCTACTCCCCAGAGATGATCTCTTCTAAGTGAATTGCATCTCTTGAGTTTCTTCCAAATTCTCGGACTTTCCTGACTTTGATCTATTCTCGGTGAATAGCATTGCCTTGAATTTCTCGGGGTTTGGGGACCCACAGGCTTCTTAAAAGCATTTGTCAAGAAACTCTATTCCCTAGGGATGATCTTTTCTCCGTGAATGGCATCTCTTGAGTTTCTTCCAAATTCTCGAACTTTCATGACTTTGATCTATTCTCGGTGAATAGCATTGCCTTGAATTTCTCAGGGCCCATCGGCTTCTTAAAAGCATCGGCCTCCTCTTGGGCATCGTACAAGGACCCACAGGCTTCCTAAAAGCAACCCCGCCTCCTCTTGGGCTTAGTACAAGGACCCTCCGGCTTCTTGGAAGTATTCACAGCCTCCTCTTAGGCTTCGTATAATGATATCTTCCTCCAGGAATGATAGCCTCCTCTTGGGCTTCGTACAAGGACCTCTCGGCTTCTTAAAAGTTTCCAGCCTCCTCTTGGGCTTCGTACAAATTGTCCCGACGACCTCCTAGAGGTATAGGAATAGAACCTAATCACCTCCATAGAACAGTCCTTTCAAAGAGTCTACTACTGTTTCTCAAAGCATGGTACAAAAGATGAAACTCCAGATTTGGGCAGTCTAATCTCCTTGAGTCTCAAAGACATTCTCAAGTGACCCCTTCAAAAATAGGAAGGAAACCCGTAGACTCGGACGGTTTCAATACCCTTTGGATTTCCCGCTTCCTTAAAGATCAGGAATAACCCGGACCCTCGAATCAAAGCCTTGAGTACAGCATTGCTCATATAAGAACTGAGTTTCTCTTTCAAAATCAGTATACTGGACCTGTCACTTAACTGGAACAGTTACCATAGCCTCCTCTTAGGGTTTGTATAATGATCCTTCTCCAGTGAAGTTAGCCTTCTCTTGGGCTTTGTACAATGATTCTCCCCAGCGGAGTCAAACAATGTTTAGCCTCTCTCTCAGGCTTTGTACGAGACACATAAGAGACTCCCTCGTTGAGTCAATCACCCATTTCGCCTCCATCTCGGGCTTCGTACGAGATACAAAAACTCTTTTGTTGAGTCAAATAGCCTCCATCTCGGGCTTCGTACGAGATACCAAAAGACTCCCTCGTTGAGTCAAAACCTTTTAGCCTCTCTCTCGGGCTTTGTACGAGACACATACTAACCTCCTCTTAGGCTTTGTATAAGAAAACCACTGGTTAATCCAATTAACCTTTTAGCATCAAAGTTGTGCCTCATTCACAGTACATAAACATCAACAACTTCTTCCCCTTTCATCTAATCGCTGTAAGCGGCAAGCCTCTGGATCATCTATATCCATGCCACTGTCCCTCTTTTAGCATGAGAAATTCCTAAGAAAAGATGGCATTGCTCTACACTGAGTTAAAGTCTTCTCCTCCAGGTTAAAATCCCCTATAAAGGAAATTATGGCATTGCCGGATCCGCGTATCCAGGTTAAAGTAATCCTCCTTCATAGCCAGTCACCCAACAGTTGTGACAAACAAACCCCTCTTTAGAGATGACAAATTCTCTCTAAAGTCAACACCCTTTTAGCTTCACATCTTGGGCTTTGAACAAGATACAAATAGACCCTTTAGCTTCACATCTTGGGCTTTGAATAAGATATAGATCACCTTTCGCTTCACGTCTTGGGCTTTGAACAAGACACCAAAAACACCCATTTCCTCCCATAGAATAGGAGGAACTACGAACGGTCTAATTTCCCTGTTTCGGTAAACGGGAATACGTAGGCATAAGATTGAAAGAAAAAATCTTAGCGAGCACAATCAACAAAAAACCCAAATCCCATACTCTCACACCAAAAAGCATTAGTCCTAACATCCTAATCCTTGTTCCCCGCCAGAAACCTTCTGTCAAAATGAAAAGAAAGAAATCCGTATTAGCGAAAATACAAATAACCAGTACAAAGGCCCCCCACATTGATAGCATTCGTAACCTAACAGACCATTGTTTAAACTCAGTATGCAAAGCAGGGTTAATTGGAGACATCTATTTCCATTCCTTCATCAGCTTACAATAGGATAAAAAATGAATCGACCTGTAGTAAGCTCAACCGCAGAGAGCGACCAGCGCTTAAGAACCGCGTCCAAAATCGCTCGCTACACTAACCACTTCTTTTATGGTCGGATTCAAGCGACGTTGAGGTTGGGCTACCGGTTTGAAATCGCCTTCCATGAGTATCCAATGCATACAATAGGAAGAACTTATTCCTTTTAAATCAGAAAGAGTCCACCCCATAGCAGCTTGATTCTTTTTCAACACATGGATCGATTTGTCCTCCTCAGTTTTTGTTAGCTCCTTGGTTATGATCGTCGGTTTACGCCCCTCATCATCAAGAAACACATATTTAAGATGAGAGGGCAACAACTTTAATTCAAACTTGATTTCTTCATTATTTTCCTTTTTCAAAATTTCCACCCTTTCTTTCAAGGGAGAAATCTCATCCAATTCTACAAGTTCTCGCAAACACTTTTCGATTTCTTTTTCTTCATTCTCATTGACACTTTGAAGAGCATTTATAAGAACTTTTTGTAATGGGGTAGGAACTTGTAATTGCCTTGTTACTTCTTCAATCACCTCCTCCGTTGCATCGATTCTAAAACAATCACCTTTGTCATTCGAATGCTTCATGGCATCAAATAAATTAAAACAAATCTCCTCATCTTGAACTCTCACTTTCATGAGACTGTCATCCATATCGATGTCCATTCTAGCGGTCTTCATAAAAGGTCTTCCAATAATCAAGGGAGCGTCTTCATCTTTTTCCATACCAATCACCACAAAGTCGATGGGAAACAAGAATTTGTCTACCTTAACCAACACATATTCCGCTACACCGTGAGGACGGGCAGTGGATTTACCGGCTAGTTACAATGTTATTTGTGTAGCTCTCAACTTCATATGTCCCAACCTTTTCACAATGGACAACGGTATCAAATTAATACTAGAGCCCAAATCAATCAACCCATTGCTAACATAAATATTTCCTATTGTAAGCGGCAAAGTAACTCGTCCCGGATCACTTTCTTTCTGCGGAAGAGTCCGTTGAATAATTGCACTACAACTAGCATCAACCATGATCGTTTCTTGATCCGTGTACCTCTTCTTCTTGGTGGGAATATCCTTCATGAATTTTGCGTATTTTGGCATTTGTTTCAATGCCTCCGAAAATGGAATATTAATTTGCAATTGCTTAAAAATATCCAAAAATCGAGCATAGTGCCTTGCATTATCTTTCTTCGACGGAGCATGAGGATAAGGAAAATTTTGAATTAGAATAGTACTTTCTTGTTCCTTCCCCTTCCTAGTATTTTTAATTTTCTTTTCTCTCATTTTCTTTTCTTCTTCCTCGCTCTTTTTGTTTTCATTTTCAGCTAATTCTCCCTCAACATTCTTTTCTACTTCTTTCTCATCAATCTCTTTTTCTTCTCCAACTACTCCCTCTCTTTCCACAACTTCCTCACTTATGCCCATATCAATTTCTCTACCACTTCTAGTAAGAATAGCCTTGCAATGCTCTTTTGGATTCACTTGAGTATTCGCCGGAAAACTTCCTTTATGTTGGTCGGCCAATTGTTTAGATAATTATCTCACTTGCGTCTCAAGGTTCTTTATAGCCGCATTGGTGTTCTTTTGATTAGACATTGACACTTGCATGAATTGAGTGAAGGTGTCTTCCATATTTGAATTTCCACTTGGAGCTTGTGGAGGTTGAGTGTAGTTTTGATATTGTTGTTGACGATTAGAAGTTTTGGTATCTTAAGGCCTCCATTACTGTTGATAACCTTGATTACTTCTTTATTGGTAACCTTGATTACTTCTTTGTTGGTAACCTTGGTTGCCTTGTTGGTAAGGTGGTCGAGGTTGATACCCGTGTTATTGATTTCCCGCATAATTTACCTCTTCCACAACCGGAGGACAATACCCAGTAGGGTGATCTCCCTTGCAAAGCTAACAACTTGCCACTTGTTTGTTGTTGTTGGGAATTTCTTGCATTTCTTTGATTTGTTGTGGAAGTTTTGACATTTGTTGAGTCAACAACTTCACTTGTTGTGAAAGCAATTTATTTTGTGCAAGAATCACATCATTTGTTCCCAACTCAATCATGCCCGACTTCCTTTGAGGTGTACCACAATTGTGATTTCCTTGGTGATCATTGAGTGCCATCCTATCAATAATAACAATTGTGTCTTTGGCATTCTCGGACATTAACGATCCACCCGAATTAGCATCCAACAAAGTCTTGTGGACCGATTAGAGTCTATTTCGAAAGATGTGCACTTGAGTTAGTTCATCAAAATTGTGGCCCTTACATTTTCGTAACATGGATTTGAACCTCTCCCAAGCTTCATTGAGAGATTCATTTCCGGCTTGAGCAAACATCGAAGTTGTCGTCTTTGCTTCCATGAATCGATTGTGTGGAAAAAATCGTCCAAGGAACTTTTCTTCCAACAAATTCCAGTCTGTCATAACCAAAGTGAATTGATCAAGATACCATTCCTTTGCCTTCCCTATTACGGAATGCAAATATAGTATTTTGAACAATGATTCTTCTTTAGCTTTCAGCGCTCCCGTTGCACCCGCAATTTCATAGAATTTTGTGAGATAAGAGAAATGATCCTCGTGATCCATACCGGTGAAAGGATTTTGATATAGAAGCGCAAGAATTCCAGTTTTCATCTCAGAATGCCTCACATTGTGGGCGTTACGCGCAAACTGAGCATTATGCCTTGGACTTTTGATACACGGTGTTGAAGCAGAAAGTGGTAGAAGAGGTGGATTTGCCATGATTGGTGTTACAATTGGTGTGGATGAAGAAGATTCTCCTCGCTCTTATCTTTCTATAGAAAGTT
Organism: Lathyrus tuberosus; assembly: GCA_022829125.1. Taxonomy (NCBI): domain Eukaryota; kingdom Viridiplantae; phylum Streptophyta; class Magnoliopsida; order Fabales; family Fabaceae; genus Lathyrus; species Lathyrus tuberosus. Next base: position 11,292,348 of record JALAZF010000101.1, on the reverse strand, counting down.
GTCGTCTCCGTCGTGTTCTGCTATTTAGTCTACGAGCAGTTCTTTCAATCACAGGATAAAAAAGAAGTTCTTCTGCCGGTACACTCCCTCGCATAAACAGATTCTGTACACTTAGCCAAACAAATTAAAAAGCACCAGAGAATTACAGGGGTAAGAGATTCACAATACAAATATCTTAAAATCACTAAACTATTGCAATGCTTGCAATATCCTACTCAACAATCCCCGGCAACAATGCCATTTTGTTGAGAGAGAATTTGTCCTCTCTAAGGGAGATATCTCCTCTGTTTATCACAGTTGTTGGGTGAATGATTATAAAGGAGAATTACTTTAACTGGAATATATGGAATCCAACAATGTCATAATTTCCTTTATAAGGGATTTGTCCTGAAGGAGAAAACTTTAACTCAGTGTTGAGCAATGCCATTTTTCCTTATGAATCTTTCATACTAAGAGAGGGACATTGGCATGGATGTAAATAATCCAGAGGCTTGCCACTTATAGCAATTGGATGAAAGAAGGTTTTACCAGGATAAAGAGGGACTACAGCTTGGATTTTTGAATCAACAAGTGTGCCACTTACAGTAGTTATCTAGAATTAGGTTTGTTTTGACTGTCTATTTTGATGTGTGATGTAGAGAGAAATGTCTTCCTACAGAGAGTTTTTTTTTATTTCCTCTGAGGGGATGTTGATTTTTGTGTGCCTTGATCAAAGCCCAAGATTGAAGCTAAAAGGTTGACTCTACTAGGGAGTTTTATATATGTCTTGTACAAAGCCCAAGATTGAGGCTGAAAAGAGACTGACTCTTTTGGGGAGATCATTATACAAAGCCTAAGAGGAAGCTAGAAGAAACTGACTCTTTCGGGGAATATTTAGTATGTCTTGTACAATGTCCAAGATTGAGGCTAAAAAGGATTGACTCTACTGGCGAGAGGTTTTATCTGTCTTGTACAAATCCCAAGATTGAGGATAAAAGAGGATTGACTCCACTGGGGAGATTCCATATGTGTCTTGTACAAAGCCCAAGATTGAGGCTAAAGGGGGTTAATTGACTCTGCTGGAGAATGTTTATGGGTGTCTTGTACAAAGCCCAAGATTGAGGCTAAAAGGTGCTGAGGGATGGTCATTATACAAAGCCTAAGAGGAGGCTGGTTGGGGGAATTTCTTATATAAAGCCTAAGAGGAGGCTAACTTCTGCTGAGGATTATTGAGATCCATAGGCAGGTCCAAATTGGGGAATCAACTCTTGCTGAGGGTTACAGAAGAGTTGAAATATCAGAGATCATGAGGTTCTGAGTTTTCAGAGGGTTTACTAGTAGCAACTTGACCCTAGTTGGGGAAATTTTAAAGTAAGGGTTTAAAGATTAAGTTTTGAAACCTGTGGAGGTCTTAACTCTGTTGGAAATTGATCAGGGTTTTTTCTGTGTTTTTAGGAAACTTGAGGGTTTCTAGATATTCAAAAGGAGGTGAGACTGTCCAAGTCTACTGGTATGAAAAGGTTTATCTTTGTATAATGCCCAAGAGGAGGCTGGTGTTTTAAGGGATGAGAATCAACCCTAAATGGTTCTAATGTTTTGAGATTCTGACTCTCTGGAGGATTAAACTATCAAAGGATGACTAAGTTCTGTCCTATACCTGTAGGAGGTCTTTGGGTCCTTGTATTAAGCCCAAAAGGAGGCATGAGAACTTCTAAGAAGCCTGAGGGTCTTTGTAAAAAGCCCAAGAGGAGGTTGGGGATGCTTTTAGGAAGACTGTGGGTCCAAACCTAAGGAAAGTTCAAGAAAGGTTTCACCGGGAATAATCCTTTCTTTAGTGAACAGTTTTAGGGTTTGAAGAAATTCAAGAGAGGTTTCACCGGGAATTAATCCTCTCTGGGGGAAATGAATTTCTTAGACAAATTTCTAATAGTGACAGTCTTGAGAAAAGTTTCACCGGGAATAATGTCTTTCTCTGTTCCATATTGTATAAGCCCAAAAGGAGGCAAGACTGTATCTGGAATTTCCTATGGGGAACTAGTTTTGACTATGTTGAAAGAGTGACCACTGGCTTGATCTAATCCTAGACCTAATTGCTGGGGAAAATTCTAAGCAAGTAATATACAGGCATATATATATATATATATATATATATATATATATATATATATATACACGGATGAAATATATAAACAAGTATGTAAAAGAAAGCTGGTAGAACTTACAGGCGAGCAAGCTTCCAGTGTTACAGCTGTATGGTTAGTTATTCAAGAAATTAAAGAAAGTTTTGATAACAACTATGAATTTGAATCTAAATCAAAAGGGAAGTTGATTTGAAAGGAAGTTTGGGGCTTATGCTTAAGGAGATGCCCAAATTTATTCTTTCGAAAAGGTGACGATCGCGTCGTTATTTTGAAATTGTACCGGGGCTTATACAATGACTGAGGCCCAAAAATATTTATGTACAAAGAGAGTTGGGTCTTACGCTCTATTAGAGGCCCAAAAGTTTATTTTTATACAAAGGATGGGGCTTCCAACTCAAGGAGAGGCCCATGTGATAGACAATGATCGCACCGTCTTTTTGAAAATCGTGTTGGGGCTTATACAATGACTGAGGCCCAAATTGTTTTTATTTACAAAGGAATGGATCTTACACTCTATTAGAGGCCCAAAGAATGTTTAAAAAAGAAAGATGGGACTTACAACACAAAGGAGGCCCAAAATTATTTTGTTTAAAAGGCGACGATCGCGTCGCGGTTTTAGAAAACACAGTGGGACTTATACAATGACTAAGACCCAAATTTTATTATATTTGACAAGGGATGGGTCTTACACTCTATTACAGGCCCAAAAGTGTTTTGAAAAAGATTTGTGAGGGTGTTTAATAATCAAAATCCTAATTTGATTTTAAAATATATTTTAATTGAATAAAGTTCAATTAAAATGATCAACATGTGTGAAAAAAAATTTGTGATCTTGGATTAATGTTTGAAAAATCATGTTTTATCCTTATAATGATTTAAAAATCATTTGAGTTTGAAAAAATCAAGAGAAAGAAACATTTTTAAATGCTTAAAAACAAATAAAAATATTTTTTTTATAAAAATATTAAATATTCAAAATAAATAATATTTTTGTGAAATTTTTGTACAATAAAATATTTTAACATTTTTATGAATTTTGAAAAAAATAATCAATTAAAAAACATTAAAATTCAGAGAGAAATTAATTTTTGAATCAATTAAATAAAATAACTAAAATTCAAAAATTCAAAAGTTTGAAAAAGGGCGCCAAGAACAACTTGTTCTTGCCCGCATGCCTGGTTTTGCTCCAATTTGCATTTTCTCACTTTTCTCTCTGATTACTCAATGGTTTTGCACGATTCAAACACCAATCTCACTCATTTTTGAACAAGGATCACAACCATATAAATTAATTGCATTTATATTAAGTGTGGAGTGAGAAATCAAAGGATAACCTCAAGAACCCTAATTTCAGCATGAACACAATGAAATTCCATACACGATTGATTCATGCAATTGATTAAGGGTTATAACTCTATATACATGCAGAAACAAGATGGTAACTAAAAAATTCATTTATGATGAATGTAATATGGATTTTGAAGGTCTCAGGCTTACTTGGACTTGCTTGTGCAAGAGACTTTCAAATTTGGAGCTAGAGGTGTTCCAGATGAGTTGTGATGATTTGAACAGCTTCACTATACCCTATGGAGTGTGTTGGAAAGCTTGGACTTGATTGGAGATGCTTGGATCACTTCATGGCATCTCAGCTGCATATGAGCTCCAAGTGAATTTGTAGCTTTGTGATTTTGGTGTTACAAAAGTGTGAGGAGTATTTGATTAGCTCACATATGTTGTATGGGATGTGTTAGAACAATTGGTTATGATGGAATGGCTCTCTAATGAAAAATTCGATAGTGACTTACAAATGAAGGCATTTTTAAAGTGAAAGGGATATTTTGAGTAAAGCATCAGTTTGGGTGCTTTGGTGTACTCAAACTGATCACAAATGAGCTCTATTTATAGTAGAGCAAGTTTGTTTTCCAAGCAATAGTGAATGGCAACTGGTACAGGTTTGTGGCCAATGTTTATCAAATGGAATCTCAAGTCTCCTCTAGCCATTGACTTGAGATTAGGGAGCGGGCCTATGGTCCTCTGTTGCATGAGTTTATCTTGACTCATTTGGTTGATCATGGACTGATACATGTCAGCTCTATGCATCCTTTAAATGCTCGATGTTAAATTTGAAAGTTTTGGATTTTGAACTTTGAATGCTACTTGCCAAATGATGAGGTTTTTGACTTGCAAGTCTCTATGGTGTTGTAGCTCTGCAGAGATCATATTCATTGCACTTCAGAAACTTGTCTTGTATGGTGACAAGGCTTGCCAAGTCATGAAAATGCCAAAATCGCATGGCATGTACAAAGCTGTCTTGTGAAAAACAGTTTTGGAGGTATCATGTTTCCATGCTTGTAACTCCTTACTCAAGTTAAATTAGGATGAGTTCTTGTACATTTTGGAAAGCTCTTATGACATACTTCAACATTGGTGTTCACAAATGGACCTGGTTCAGCTTGGAACAAGGTGAAAAATGGCCTCAAAGTTTGGAAAAAGTGAAACAGATTCTGACTTGTTGAAAATTTCACTAAGTGCTGGAAAAAGTGGTTATTTCCACTTTTTGTGATTTTGATCAATCCATAACTCAAAATCCATGAGGATTTGGAATCTCTTGTAGTTGACATATTTGAAGTATGTCATTTAAACTTTCATTTGACCTTTGGATGGGAGAAAAAGCCCTTGTGGTTTAGGAGTTATGACCTTGCAAAGTTGGTACAAAATCACCTTTGTTCCATAACTTAGAAAAAATTTGGTTTCTCATGGTTGCCCCTTTTGCAAGAAACCTCACTTTTCTTGATTTTTCTTGATGAATGATGATCAATACCATATATTAACATTGTTTTTGACTTTGGGGAACCATATTTGTGAAAATTTTCAAAAAGTCAAACTTGATTTTGGGCACAGTTGAGTTTTTGTCAAATGAAATCCAAACTGTGTGATTCTTTGTGCAATCAAGTTCTTGACCCAATTCAAACCTAATGTATGGATTCCATAGGTGTTTTAGGGTGTCTTGAATCATATCCCAAGGTTTGGGAGCATGTCTTGGTCAAAAGTCAAAGGCACAATTGACTTTTTCTTCAAAACCCTAATTGTGGTCCAGATGAGATTGAAACTTGTGAATCAAGCTTCTTGGGTCAATCCATTATTGTAAATGGATCAATTTAGTGTATTTGAGTCCCTCAAATTATTTCTTGAGGTCTTGGTTCATGCCTTGCCTCAAAAGTCAACTTAGGGGTGAATTAGGTCAAGAAACCCTAATTCCTGATTTTTTACGAATGCATCCCCTAAAGTTATTTTGACTTGATGGTTAGGTCCATGAGATCCCTTTGAGCATCTTGGGTTGTGCTTTGAAGCATTGGCTTATTCCCAGAAGAGAATTTTCATCTGGAGGCCTTGGTCGACCAAAACCCTAATTTGGTGACACTGGCGATCTCGAGGCTTGATCCATTTGGAATGCTGCACTCATGTGCCTAATTCTTAATGTGGGAGTCCTCTTGATCCCTTATGGGTGTTTTAGAGGTTAGACAAGTTGAAGATCATGTCATTTCTTGATTGATCCTTTGTCTAAGTGCTATGAGAGGGCTTAAAACCCTAATTATTGATTGTGGTGAATGCTCAAGCATCTTTGAGGAGATTGATGAGGCATGAAGGTACATCTATATTGTGGTGATGATTTGCACAATGATGGGAAATCTTGTGGTCAAAATTTGGGATATGACAAATGCCCCTATTTAATCTTCTTGGACCGAATGTGTGAATGGCGAAGATATTCGGACATTCAGGGTGCAAGAGGATTAAATATCGGAATACCCAAAATTTTGATGGTGGTTATGAATGGCAGTTTGCTCATCCATCTTCTTTTGCTACGTAACGATACTTAGAAAAGGGTGAAACTTCCCCTCCATCCTGGTCTTCAGCCACGAAACTGGTCTTAGTTTCTGAAATAAACTTCCCCTCGATCCTGGTTTTCAGCCACGGAACTGGTCTTAGTTTCTTTTGAAATAAACCTCCCCTCGATCCTGGTCTTCAGCCAAGGAACTAGTCTTAGTTTCTTTTGAAATAAACCTCCCCTCGATCCTGGTCTTCAGCCAAGGAGCTAGTCTCAGTTTCTTCTTGTCGAGTTTCTTCCTTGACAAGGAATGATATTTGCAGCGGTTTTCATCAAACTTATTGCCAAGTTTTACTAGGGAGACGCCATTTGATGGAAAAAACTTGAGGTCAAACTTGCTGGGGGTTCCCATTTGTCTGAGTTGTAGAGATGTGCAAACTTCTCTGTTGGAGATGTCATTTGCTGACTCTACTGGGGAAAACGAGTCTCTTGAAATACTGCTTTTTGCTCGGGGATATTACATCATACTTTTCTTCGAGATCTTTTCGGAGAAATTCCATGTGATGTAATCCAATTTTAAGGTGCTGACGACTTCATTAACATCGACTTTCTTAGGAGAAAAACTGATGTATTGCCGAGAGTCTTCGGTTAAAAGGCTTTCTCTGGGGATTTTCTTTAATCCGGGAAAGCGAAAATATCATCTTCAATGGTGAATAGTGATGTTCCAGAGGTGTGTATTGAATGTCTTCTTGCCTTTCAGAGGTTCAAGTTATCAAAGTGGTCGAGGACTGTCTCCAATCTAGAAATAAATTAGGGGAGAGATTGCTCAGACGATACATTTTCTGACGAGGAAATAACTTAAACCGGGATTTTGTCTTATCCGACACAGAAAGGACAACTGACAAATTGATTGACAATAGGGTTTTATCGCTTAGGAATGAGTATGACCAGAGCGATATTAATGCAATATGAATATGAATGTGAATCAATTATGCATGATGTATGTATGTTTACGCTGGGTAGGTAAACTCCTCTCCATCCATGGTTGCGAGTCTTAAGGCACCACCTGAGAAGGGTTTCTTGACCACATAGGGGCCATCGTAATTCGGAGTCCATTTGCCCAGAGAATTAGTGAGGAATGATTGTATCTTTTTTAGCACAAGGTCTCTTTCCCTGAAGACGTGAGGTCGGACCTTTTTGTCGAACGCTTTCTTCATTCTTTACTGATACAACTGACCATGGCATAGAGCCGTTATTCGCTTCTCTTCAATCAGATTCAGTTTATCATGTCGACTTTGACATCACTCAGCCTCCGTTAGCTTAGCTTCCATTAATACCTGGATTGATGGGATCTCTACTTTTATGGGGAGCACTGCTTCTATGCCATACACTAGAGAGAAAGGGGTTGCCTCTGTTGAAGTGCAGACAGATGTGCGATAACCGTGAAGAGCAAAAGGCAACATTTCATGTCAGTTTTTGTAGGTTACAACCCTCTTTTGAACAATCTTCTTGATGTTCTTGTTAGCCGCTTCTACCGCCCTGTTCATCTTAGGTCGGTAGAGAGATGAATTATGGTGTTTGATTTTGAACTCAGCACACAATTCTTTCATTATCTTGTTGTTCAAGTTAGATCCATTGTCAGTGATGATCTGGCTTGGAACACCATAACGGCAGATGAGGTTGTTCTTGATAAACTGGACCACGACTTGTCGGGTTACATTGGTGTATGACGCTGCTTCGACCCATTTGGTGAAGTAGTCAATGGCTACAAGGATAAACTGATGTTCGTTTGAAGCTTTGGGTTCAATCATGCCAATCATGTTGATTCCCCATATAGAAAAAGGCCATGGAGAAGAAAGAACTTTGAGATGCGTTGGCGGTACATGGATTTTGTCAGCGTATATTTGACACTTGTGACACTTCCTCAAGTACTTGTAGCAATCAGATTCCATGGCCAACCAATAGTATCTTGCTCTCAGAATTTTTCTCGCCATTGTGTGTTCGTTGGCATGAGTGCCAAAGGATCCTTCGTGAATTTCTTTCATCAGCGTGTTTGCTTCTGGTCTGTCTACGCATCAGAGCAAGACCATGTCGAATTTTCGCTTATAGAGTGTATCACCGCTCAGGAAGAAGTTTCCTGCCAATCTTCTGATGGTTTTCCTATCTTTTCTTGATGCCCCAGATGGGTACACTTGTTTCTGAAGGAAACATTTGATATCGTGATACCAAGGTTTGTCGTCTATGACTGCTTCGGTTGCGAAGATGTAAGCGGGCCTTTCTAGGCACATTATGTCAATCTTAGGTACGTCGTTCCATTGACCTGCACTAATCATGGAAGAGAGATTGGCTAGTGCATCAACCATGTGATTTTCTTCACGAGGGATATGATGAAACTCGATTCTATTAAAGAATGGTAACAACCTTCTCTCGTAATCTTTGTAAGGAATCAGTCCTGATTGGTATGTGTTCCAATCTCCTTTGATCTGATTGATAACCTGGGTTGAGTCTCCGTATACATCCAAATTTTTTATCCTTAAGTCAATAGCTTCTTTGAGACCCATGATACAAGCTTCGTATTCGGCCTCGTTGTTTGTGCATTTGAAAGTTAGTCCGGCGGTGAAAGGAATATGGGTACCCTGAGGTGTTACAATGATTGCCCCAATTCTGTTTCCATAATTATTGACAGCTCCGTCAAAAATTAATCCCCATTAGGAACCTGGTTCTGGCCCTTCACTGGGTAGCGATTCATCGCAATCTTTCATTTTCAAGTACATGACATCTTCGTATGAGAAGTCAAATCCGACTGATTCTTGATCTTCAATCGGTTGATGAGCCGAATTATCGGCTAAAATACTTCCTTTGATGGCTTTCTGAGCATGGTACTCGATGTCATATTCCGATAACAACATCTGCCAACGGGCAATCCTTCCCGTGAGAGCAGGCTTTTCAAAGGCGTACTTGACTGGGTCCATTTCGGAGATTAACCAAGTAGTGTGACAAATCATGTACTGGCGAAGACGTTTGGCTACCCAAGCTAAAACACAGCAAGTTTTTTCGAGCATAGTGTACCGAGTTTCACAGTCCGTGAATTTCTTGCTTAAATAATAGATGACAAACTCCTTTCTTTTGGTTTCGTCTTGCTGGCCAAGTACACAACTCATAGAGTCTTCCAAGACTGTTAGGTAGATGATCAGAGGTTTTCCTTCCACTGGAGGAGATAGAATATGTGGATTCAACAGATATTCTTTGATACTGTCGAACGCTTTTTGGCAATCTTTTGTCCATACACAACTTTGATTCTTTCTGAGTAGTTTGAAGATTGGCGCGCATGTCACGATCATGAGGGATATAATCCTTGAGATGTAATTCAGACGTTCCAAAAATCCTCTGACCTGTTTTTCAGTCTTTGGCGAAGGCATTTCTTGAATAGCCTTGACCTTGTCAGGATCAACCTCAATTCCTTTTTGGCTGATGATGAACCCTAAAAGTTTTCCCGAGCAGACACCGAATGTGCATTTATTGGGATTCAAGCGGAGTTTGTACTTTCTCAGACGCTCAAATAACTTGGACAGGTGTGTCACATAATCTTCTTCTGTTTTAGATTTGGCAATCATGTGATCGACATACACTTCGATTTCTTTATGCATCATGTCGTGAAACAGAGTAGTCATAGCCCTTTGATAGGTTGCCCCAGCATTTTTCAAGCCGAATGGCATTACCTTGTAACAAAAGGTGCCCCATGGGGTGATGAATAAAGTTTTATCCATATCTTCTGGCACCATTTTGATTTGATTATAGCCCGAGAATCCATCCATGAAGGAGAAGACTTTGAACTTTGTTGTACTGTCTACCAGCATGTCTATGTGCGGTAAAGGGAAGTCATCCTTTGGACTTGCTTTGTTCAGATCCCTGTAGTCTGCACACATTCTGACTTTTCCGTCCTTTTTCGGAACTGACACTATGTTAGCTAGCCATTGAGGATATTCTGAGGTGGCAAGGAAACTTGTGTCGATTTGCTTTTGCACTTCCTCCTTGATTTTGATGGCCATATCCGGTGAGTCCGTCTCAGCCTTTGTTTCACCAGAGGACATTCTGTCTTTAGCGGTAAATAATGTTCCACGATGCTGGTATCCAACCCTGGCATGTCCTGATATGACCAAGCAAATACATCTAGAAACTCTTTGAGAAGTTTTATCAAGCTTTCTTTGACAGTCAGACTGAGCAGTGCCCCAATCTTAACTTCTTTATTTTCTTCCTCTGATCCCAAATTGACCGTTTCCAACGGCTCTTTGTGAGGTTCAATGGGCCTTTCCTCTTGTCTGAGTAATCGGGAGATCTCCTCTGGAATTTCTTCGTCCTCTTCTTCTTTAGCTTCAAATACCGAGAATTCAAAGTTGGGAGAAGGCATTGGATCGTATGTTTCAATGGGGTTTAAAACAAGCAATCTGTATGACGTGATGATTCGTTTTTTAAAAGAGATAGAGAGAATGCAAGAGTGTGTGTAGTGTATTTTCTGAAAAATGCTTGTTATTATTTTGGGTTGTTTTAGGATTACCATTTTCTAAAAAACGAAAAGTGAAAACAACAATAAATGCGGGAATGACAGAATGACATTATTTATTTATGATTTGTCGATTCTTGAAACACAACCCTATAAAACAAAACTTTGTCACTTTGGGCAAAGCAAAGAGGGACATTTACAGAAAAGTGAGCCCTATAAAAACATCTGTTTCACCTGGGCAGGGTGAAAGGTTAAAATAAAGATAGCAATTACTTAGACTTATGGATGACTTTCGAGACATCGATAGCAACCCATTGGCGACAAACTCCTCAGTGAATCACAAAGTCTGGTACCTTCTTCATTGGTTTGTCCTCAGAAATGACGCTGATTTCTGGTGGAGTAAGATTGTTGGAGTCTTCCTCCCACGCAGAGTTATCATAAACAAACTCTTCTGTTATATCTTCCCTAATGTTTTCACTCTCAAGAGGATCTCCCCATCCAGTTGGTTGGATGTCCTCATATCTGATGCGAGAGCTTTCAGGAGCGGTGTACTTGACCAAGAAGTCGTACTTGTCACTCGGCTATCCTAAGGTGTCCCATACTTCTGTGGGAACAGAAGAGTCATCCTTCTCAATGACGTTGACCTCAAGAAAAGAATAGTTGATGAACTCTTGTCCTACAATCTTTGCAGATTCATCATTGTGCTGGATATCTTTGGAATGTCCTGAGTAATGATCCCAAGACCCGGTGGGGACGTGAGTATTTTCTTCAATCTTACTCAGTTGGTAGGCATCGTTTGGCTGACTCTTTTGCCTCAAGTCTTATGGGTATGGCTTTCAGATAGGCAAGTCATACAGGGGATCATAATAATCTTGGTCAAAGTTTTCCTTTATTAGGTCATCTTCTAATAAGTTAGGTGGAGCACGACATCCCTCAGGATCACAATTTCCATAGATCATCCGAACGTCTGATCTTGGTATATATCTCGGGCCCTGCTTGGGAAAACAGAATGGCATGTGCGTTTCTTCCTGAGATATATAACCGTTGTCGTTGAGATAAGATTTACATTCCTCGTTCGTATCGGAGGAGTCACTCTTATTGATGGTGTGTACTTCTTGAGACATTGGGTGGAGGAAGCCTCCACTGTGGAAAAAGTTCTGAATGGGATGAAAACTTTCATCTTTAGTAGTCTGGGTACAGGCTGAGGAGAAACCAATACCTTTCTTTGTCTTGTTATCCGTAGGAATTACGAGTTGTCCCTATCCCTTTATGTTATTACTCTCGATCACTTTGAGAGCGTCTTTGTATGAGGAGATCGATGTCCCTCTTTCTGATCGATTCTCATTGCTCGCTGATAGTGCTTGAAACTGGGTTCCAACAACCTCCCCGAGTTCTACATAGGAGAATGATGACAAGTTGCTCACTATTAAGGTCTGCTCTCCGTATACTATGACTAACTTGTCATTCTTGACGAACTTCAGCTTCTGGTGAAGTATCGAAGTGACTGCCCCAGCCTCGTGTATCCAAGGTCTTCCTAATAAACAGCTGTATGCTTTCTGGATATCCATGACCTGGAAAGTGACTTGGAAAGTGTGAGGACCGATGGTCATGGGAAGATTAACTTCGCCGATAACTGTTTTTATGGATCTGTCAAAGGCTTTGACAATGACCTCGCTGCCTCTCATCGGGGCTCCTTGAAATGATAGTCGTATAAAAGTTGATTTTGGCATAACATTCAAAGACAATCCTGTGTCTACCAGTACACTAGCTAGAGCATCGTCCTGGCAGTTGACTATAATGTTAAGCACCATATTGTGATTTTTGCCTTCTTCTGGCAGTTCTTCATCACTGAATCCTAAATTGTTGCAGGAAGTGATGTTGGAAATGATGCCGTCAAACTGCCTTACCATCACATCTTGTTCTACGAAAGCTTGCTCTGATACTTTCTGCAGAGCTTCCCTATGAGCTTCGGAACTAAGCAGAAGAGATAGCACAGAGATTCTATATGGAGTTTGCAATAGTTGGTCCACAATGTTGTACTCGCTTTTTTGGATGAGTTTCAGCATCTCATCGTTGTTTTTTACCAGTTATGGATTACTGGATTGTCCGACTTGTTGGTTTGGAACTTCTGTTTGAGGATCCTTTTCCTTGGTGGGTTCTCCAACTCCTCTGTTGAAGATCCGGTCGCTCTGTGTTACTCGACTGATGTCGGCAATGTTCACGATGGAGGGTAATGGAGTTTCCTTTCCATTTTCAATGGTAGTTGCACCGTACTTGTAAGGGATAACCTTTTCCGATTTGTACGGTATTTAACCTGGCAAGTAAATAACGACGGGAGCATTCTGATTTCTCTGACCGTTATAGGTCACCTCAATCAGTTCCTGGTTGGGAACTTTTCTACTATGAAGCAGAATTCTTGATTCATCGAGTAGAGGAATTATGGCGCAGACGTCTTTGGTTTTCCCAAGATCGAAGATTATGACAACGTCTTTGTTTTGATCAGGGAGATAGTCTCGTATCACGTTGATCGACCCAGAACTTGAACACGGTCGAATCTCTTTTTGGTCCAACTGATTTTGAAGAGCCGCTCGTAAGAGGTAGTGTTGCACCCCAAAATTCATCCTCACATCTTTGAGACAAATTGATTCAAGAAGCTTCCTCACACTCCTAGGAGTCTCAAAAGCTCAAGACTACTCAAGGATTGACCATACAAGCTCTCCTCCTAAACAATCAACCTACAACTAGGGTTTTATTTTTCTCAAAAGGAATTGAGCTCTTAATACCTCAGATGGACTTCATGGTTCTCTATGTGCTCTAGGGTATCCTCATGTCAAGTCTCAAGCCTTGCTTCGCAAGTTTCTCAGTCAATTGCTCAAATGATCAACAGTCGATTGTATTGGACCAAAAGTCTACTTTGACCAATTTACAGCCAAACGTCATTATTTCTTGCCAACATCAAGATGTTGATGTCCCATTCATTATTTGATCATGATTCCTCAAGAAAATCAAGATTTACTCAAAAGTCAAAAATTGCCAAATTAGGGTATTCTTAAGGAAGAGTCAACTGAACTTTGACCACGCACAACTATCACATACTTCATCAGAAATTCCTCAACCAAAGCTTATTTTGAAGGAAATTCAATTCTCTACAACTTTGTCTCTCTAAGCTCAAGGCCAAAAATGCCTCGTTTGAGAGATATGTACCAAAACTTTACATGTCATTTTGAAAGTCAACAAAAAGACACTTTTTTCGTCAAAGCAATTTACACAAAAATAAAGACTTCAAATGAAAAAGTGATCAACACAAAAGTTATAGGGGACATCTTGAGGGTTCCAAAAAGTCCAAGATCACCTTATATGACAAAAATTGAGAGAGTTACGATTGGTGCAAGTTGAGCAAAATTTGAGAAACGCATGAAACCTACATTGAACATTTTTGAGCTTTTGGACCAATGGGCCTATCTTTTAAAGTTGAATCATGTTTATGACATATTCAAGGACCTCAAAGTTCACTTTGGTATTATTTTGATTTTGATTTTATTTTATTTTGATTTTATTCAAAGAAATAAACAAAATTAAATAAAACAAAATAAATCAAATAATGGTGGGCACATGGATCCTTTTAATGGAGTTTCTAGAAGGTTAAAACATGTCATTCAAGGCCATCAAAACCCAAATAAAACCGTGGGAGAGAGTGAAGGAAACATGGTTTTCAAAAAATTAAAATGGTTGGAAACATGTTCCTTGATCCTAGCTCTTCAATGATTCTTTGTCTACCATGTTTCTCCTATAAATACAAGACTCAAACACAAGAGAAAAAGGGGCAAGAGGCTTCACAAAGGAAGGCTTCCAAATCACAAAATTCTTGAAAAAAAAAGGTGAAAGTTCAAAACTCCATTTCCAATCATTCTCAATCCAAACCAAGGATTAAGTACTCATCCTGAAGGTTCGATTCCCACCCCATGCAATTTCTTTTTAACCATTTTCTAATCCATTTCTTTTATCATATTTCAGTTAATTTATTTATTTCTTTTCAATTAAATTAAAACAATAAAAAAATCATAAAACCGTTAAAAGAATAAAAAATATAGTTCAGGTTATGTAATCTTTTTTTTAGACTTAGATTATTTTTATTAAAATTAATTTTTTAGACTTAGGCTTATAATTAATTAATTTTTGTACAAATGAATTGGAAATTTGGTTTATTTATTTTAAAATTATTTCTCAAAAATAAAAATAAAACGAATATTGACTTAGATATTTAGGACTTTTAACTTGACTTTTAATATGTAATTGCTTTTCGTTTATCATTTATTTTCTTAGAATAAATGTATAGGTTTATGCATAAATTGTAATAGTGTAGTTTACATTTCTCGCACGATTATATTATGTAACTATCCATAAGCCTTGTAATAGTCTATGTTACATTCTCGCACGATTATATCATGTAACTGCCCATAAGTCATGTAATAGTGTAGGTATTTATTTTTCGCATTTATATTTTATTTGCTAGATAAATAGGCATGTATGGCAAGATCTAAAATCAAACGTTAGAATAACCTATAACTCAAGATAATATAATTGAATCAACGCACATTGCACACATTCACCTCTAGGGTAGCCTCTCTCTGTTGCCTTACGATTAAAACGGTCATGTCCCTCGAAAGTAGGGGTACTTTAGCAAAAGATGCTTATGAATAATATCATCATAGTCCCTTCGATACAAAGATCATAGTCCCTCGATGACCCTTCGAGCTGCCTACAAAAAGATGATCTTGTCCCTCGATGACCCTATGGAAAAATGATGATAGTCCCTTCGCATTGCTAAGGTATCCTTACATGTTGCCTTCTATGAACATGCGATGACCCTTCGCTGTCCCTCAACATCCAATAGACAGTACTACCTACCCATTAATGACATGGATAGTACTATCTCTCAAGGAAAATGATAATTACCAGAAAGACCTTACAAATTAGGGGTAAGTAACTTTTAAATGCTTGCTCATAACTCAAAAACAAATACTTTTCATATCTCACTTTTCCAAAAAATATTTAAAAAAAAAACAAACCTTTGTATACATTCTTACACGAATTAATACAAAGTCAAACTTTTACAAAATATTTTCAAAAACATTCACACACATTCAAAAAGTAAGTAAAAAAGGTGAGCTAAGCATTTAAGAGCCCATGGATAACCATGGATACAAAGGGTGCTAATACCTTCCCTTTGTATAACTTACCCCCCGAACTCAAAATCTATCAAGGTCTTTCCTGTTCTTTTCAGCCTTTCCTATTGGATAAAAGAAAAGTCGGTGGCGACTCTTGCTAACCGCAACATGTTTTGCGAAAACAAAACAAAAAAAAAGTCAGTTATCCCACCGTGTTACATAACTGGCGACTCTGCTGGGGATGTACAATAAAAAGAGGGGTTACCTTAGAGTTAGATCACTTTACTACTTGCTTAAAATTATTTGACTTGTGTGCTTTATTTTTAATGGGTTTTGTTTTGGGGTTACTTGTGTGAAAGGTCCTACACCCGGACCTAGTGATTCCTTAGGTAAGTGACAATAGATCATGGAGACTGTACGGCATGTACCGATATGGTTGATATGATGGTCACAGTCTTTAGAACCCTAGTTAACTCATCTTTGGCCATTAAAAGGTAGCGAGATGACCGACTTTGGGTTTAGACCGAAGTTGGTTGATACTCGAGGCTACGCTCATTGAGATCAGACTTTCGGGATGTTTTGGTCGGCCACTCGAGTGTTGCACTAAAATAAAGCCTTCGAGAAAGATCTGTGATATGAGTTCTTTAGAACCCGGTTACTATTCTAGGACAGGTTGAGCCAACTAAACCTCAGTGGGGAAGGGTACTTACCTTTGGACTTCATGCAAGCCTTTAAACCTAAGGCTCTTGTATGACTTGTTTGTGTTTGCTACTTATTTACTATTAACATGTACATGACATCATAACATCATAACATATCATTTTCACTAACCATTTCAAGGACCAAGGAATTTATCTTTATTCGTCGTTGCAGGCCATGGCTTCCGTTCCTAGAAATTTCATCCGAGTCAACTTTGTAAGGGTTCCTTCCCAGCTTAAAGAATTGGTCTCAAAGGTTCCCGATGGCTCTCAATTCACCGAAAGGCAAGGTTTTCTACTCAACTTAGTTACTTTAGGTTTTGAAGAAGACATGATGAGAGTCATATTCCAGTTCTTTGATCCTAAGCACCATTGTTTCACCTTCCCGGATTACCAATTGCTGCCCACGATGAAGGAGTTCTCTAAGCTACTTGGAATACCTATTCTCGACCAGATACCTTTTACCAGTCTAGAAGACGTTCCAAAGCCTGAAGTCATTGCAGCTGCTTTACATCTGAAGAGGTCAGACATTGTGTCCAATTGGGAAACAAAGAGTGGAGTCAAGGGGTTTCTTGCTAAGTTCCTGATTGAGAAGGCTCAATTGTTCCTAAGAGCTATAAGTTACCATGCTTTTGAGGAAGTATTGGCTTTGTTGATCTATGGGTTGGTGTTGTTCCCTAATCCAGACCAACTCATAGACGTGCACGCTATCAAAATATTTCTGACTCATAACCCGATACTTACCTTGCTCGGAGATATTTTGCACTCGCTTCACACTCGTACTATCAAGGAGCGAGGGACTCTCATGTGTTGCGTACCCTTACTATCCAGGTGGTTTATTTAGCACCTTCCTCGGTCAGTGTTGAAGAATGAACAAAGGTTGCAGTGGTCTCGAAGGATAATGTCACTCTCCCATTCAGATATCTATTGGTGTGCCCGATCTCTTGAAGACTTCACTCTTATTGATCATTGTGAGGAATTCCCTAATATGCCACTCCTTGGCATTAGGGGGGCATCACCTATAATCCTTCGCTAGCCTTGCGCCAGTTTGGTTATGCTCGAAGGGATGGTCCTCATGATATGCTTATTCAGGGTATTGTGTTCGATTATGAAGATGATCCTCAAGGTTAAAGTCAAAGGTTTATACGCGCGTGGAATAATGTGTATAAGATTGAAAGCAAGACATTGGGATAGAAGAACTCTATTCCTTTGGAGCCTTACCTCAGATGGGTGCGCACTCGTGCTTGAGATCTTATTATGCCATATCCAGCTGTCAGACCAGTGATTGTTGAACCTGAGTTTGAAGGAGATGTTCCTCAAGTCATTCTCCATCCAGATATACCTACCGATCTTGAAGAGCTACAGAAGTCCTGGGTTCAGATGAAAGAAGAAAGGGACACCTTTGAGACTCAGTTCTATGCTAGTGAGAAGAAGGTGTTGGAGTTGACGAAATTACTTCATGAGGAGCAGAGCATCAATGCTTACATTGGCACAAAGAGGAAGCACTCGTGGGATACTTGAGTCTTGAGTCCTAGGTCTTAGGCATTTTTGAATTTGCTTTTTGAAATTTCCTTTCATTGTAGCCCAAGAGGCATAAAAAAAAATTGAGTTTACTAATAAAAGTTGTCCTTTTGTTTCTGTTTTTTTGCAAAGATAAACTCTAAAATCCTTAAAATCATTGCATATGCATCTACATCTCATAATCATTGCATAACAGGTTTCTAAGACAGGTTTCTCATCTTCTCGCTGTTTATTTCAGCAAAAATGCCTCTCGAGCAAACCGTCAAAGATCTCCAGGCCCAGAATGCCCAGTTCCAAGAGCTGATCCTGAACTTGTCCAAGGGGCAAGAAGAACTGAACGCACTTCAGACCAAGAAGAAGAAGAAAGCAAGAAAATCAACTGGCGTCATCAACATGGGGAAGAGATTCAAAGGTCCGACTAAACAGGTCAAGGAAATTGGGATCCCAGTAGACCAAGATGATGAACTGGATGACAACTATGAAAGTGATAAACATGAGGAAAATAGTAACCACGGCACCGGTGGACACTCTGAAGAGGAAGATGATTATCTGGATGATCAGTATCCCCCTGGTGATGAGAAATACAAATTACTTGAAGAACGTCTGATGGCCACGGAGGTTCAGAAAGTACCTGGTTTGGATTTTGAAGACTTGGGCTTGGTTTTAGGAGTTGTCATTCCTCCTAGGTTCAAAATTCCCACGTTTGCTCAATATGACGGTGTGTCTTGCCCGAAGCTGCATTTGAGATCTTATGTCCGAAAGATTCAGCCACATACTACTGACAAAAAGTTGTGGATGCATTTTTTCCAAGAGAGTTTGCCTGGAGCTCAACTGGAGTGGTACTATCAACTTGAGAGTACCAATATTCATACCTGGAATGATTTGGCTAAAGCTTTCTACCGGCAATACCAATATAACTCTGATTTGGCGCCAACTCGAATGCAACTCCAAAGCATGTCCATGGGCCCTAATGAAAGTTTCAAAGAGTACGCCCAGAAATGGAGAGATCTTGCAGGCAGGGTTCAACCTCCTTTAGCTGACAGAGAGTTGGCTGACATGTTCATAAGCACACTAACCGGTCCTTTCTATAATCATCTACTTGGAAGCTCGTCATCCGATTTCACCGAGCTGATATTGACAGGAGAACATGTTGAAAGTGGAATTCGAAGTGGTAAAATACAAGTGGATACATCTTCAAACACTACAAAGAAGCCACATAATGGGAAGAAGAAGTCTAATGCTGTGTACGGCCAGAAGGGTCGTAATAAGAATGACCACAACCAATCTATTGGGGGTAGTTCTGATCTCTGCACCGGTGCCACAACAACAACAGGGTAGTCAGCGTAAGCAGGATGCACCCAAGAGACAGTTTACAAAAATAAACATGTCATTGGCTCAGGCGTTGCATCATATGTTGAAGGCAGAATTGATTACTTTGAGGGATCCTCCTAGGAATCTTAATACTTCCGCTCCTAGCTATAATCCCAATACAAGGTGTGCATACCATTCTAATAGTCCTGGACATGATACGAACAACTGTTGGGCACTGAAGAACAAGATTCAAGACATGATTGACTCTAAGGAGATTGAGTTTGATCCCCCTGAGACTCCTAATGTGATTACCGCTCCTATGCCGAATCATGACAAGATCGTTAATGCTATTGACGATGGTTCTTGTGTTTCTACTGTAGTTGACTTGATTGTTCCTCTACCAGTTGTTAAGAGGAAGCTGTTGCAAGCCGGTTTATTTCTGGGCTGCGTTGAAAATTGTTATTATTGTGCATCTCAATCCAATGGTTATGTGAAGCTGAAAGAAGGCATTCAGCATTTGATGGACGACCGTACTATATTGTTTGAGAAGACTCCTTCTATGGAGAGCTTATGTGGAAATTTGTCCCGAGGTCTGAAGTTTGAGGACGTATCTGTGGTTATTAATTCCAAAACTCCAGTGAGGATCACCTCTAAAGGTCCTGTGAAGATTACTGCTGAGCCTAGAGTGGCTCCCCTGATTATTACTACGCCCGGTCTGATTCCATATTCTTCTAGCAAGGCTATCCCTTGGAATTATGGTGCTGATGTTTACATTCATGGTGTCAAGCAAGAGCCTTTGACTGATGGAATTGCTGAAGTTACTAATCCTGATGTCGACAATATCGTTGGGACTAGTAAGGTTACCCGAATTGGAAGGATCTTCTCCCCAGAAATCTCTCCAAAGACTGTTACTACTCCAATTCGTATCTCTGCCTCCGAGCCAATTACTGAGACTCGAGGCAAAGAACCAATGATTGAGCCTGCCCAGATGGAGGCCCCGGGTGAAACTGCTATCGAAGATTCCTCCAAGCAAGAAATGGAGGAAGTGCTAAAAATTATCCGTAAGAGTGATTACAATGTGTTGAACAGTTGGGGCACACCCCCTCCAAGATCTATATGTTATCTCTGTTGTTGTGCTCTGAGGCCCATGCTAAAGCTTTGGTGAAGTTTTTGAAATCTGCGCACGTGCCGCAAGAAATCTCTGTTGACCAGCTTGAAAATTGTGTCACTAGCCTGACAACTGATAATGGTCTAGGCTTTTCTGATGCTGGTCTGATTCCCACGGAAGGAACCACAATAAGGCCCTGTACGTCTCTATTGAGTGCAGGTACACTACCTTATCTCATGTATTGGTGGACAATGGTTCCTCATTGAATGTGTTGCCAAAGGTTGTTCTAGACAAACTCGACTATGAAGGGGTTGTGCTGAAACCTAGTGACATCGTGGTAAGAGCCTTTGATGGTTCGAAGAGAATGGTGCATGGAGAGGCTGATCTCCCAATTAGAGTGGGTTCTCAAGTCTTTGATTCTACTTTCTATGTAATGGATATTCGTCCTGCCTATTCCTGTTTGCCCTTGGATACACGGGGCAGGCGCTGTGACTTCTACCTTACATCAGAAGTTGAAGTATCCCGCGAAAGGTAAGATTGTCACCGTCTGTGGTGAAAAAGAGTACATGGTTAGTCATTTGAATTCCTTCAAGTATGTTGAGATGGATGGCGAATTCCTCGAGACTCCTTGTCAAACATTTGAATTGGCTCCTCAGACTATTCATATTGCTAAACCAGTTCCTACTATTCCCAAGGTTACTAGAGTGCCTTCTACAATGGCTTCCCTAAAGGATGCTAGAGCTGTGGTTGAAGAAGGTGGTTGTACCATTTGGGGCCAGCTTCCTGACATTCCTTACAAGTCTGACAAATTTGGTTTGGGCTTCACTTCAGAGGCTCAGAGGGTTGTACGTCGTGCTCGTGCTATTCGTATCACCAACAAAGGAGTTCATAAAGATCAGGTCAACGCTGTGGAAGATGCTAATAGTGATTGTGACCTAGACAGTTGGATCTTTCTTACCATTGGCAGTGGGCTCAACAATTGGAAGACTGAAGACATTATTCCTATCTCCTTTAGTCAGGAGTAAATGCTATTTTCTATTTTTCTTATTTTCAAAGTTTGGTTTTGTAATTTGAATAATAAAACTTTTAAGCCTTATGCCTTGCCCAGGGCACAGTGGCCCATTTGTTAGGTTTGTCATTTCATCGCATATTTTCATTCAATAAATCAATGGACGTTTTGCATTCAAATTTTGCACTCTTTGTCTTTTTTTTTTACTTTATATTCATCAAAATAACTATGTGTTCTTACACACACCCACGCGACAAACTGCAGATCCACATCTACTCTGGATCCCATTGATAACGGTTCTGCTATTGTCAATTATGACTTCGAAAATCCGATCTACCAAGCCGAGGAAGAAGGTGAGGAAGATTGTGAAGTGCCTAGAGAGTTTGCTAGACTATTAGAGCAAGAAGAAAAGACCATACAACCGCACGAAGAGCCAGTCGAGGTCCTAAATCTAGGTACTGAGGAGGATAAGAAAGAAATCAAGATAGGTGCTGGATTAGAAGACCGTGTCAAGAAAAGACTGATTCAGATGCTACGTGATTATGCTGAGATTTTTGCTTGGTCTTATGAAGATATGCTAGGACTTGATACCGATATTGTGGTTCACCGTTTACCGATGAAGGAAGGTTATCCTCCGATAAAGCAGAAGGTTCGTTGTATGCGCCCTGAGATGTCTGAAAAGATCAAAGTCGAGGTTATGAAGCAGTTCAATGCAGGTTTTCTAGCTGTTACATCATATCCTCAGTGGGTTGCAAATGTGGTGCCAGTGCCTACGAAGGATGGTAAAGTTCGTATGTGTGTGGACTACAGGGATCTGAATAGGGCAAGCCCCAAAGATGACTTTCCTCTCCCACATATTGATGTTCTGGTAGACAACACTGCTCAACACAAGGTATTCTCATTCATGGATGGTTTCTCAGGTTATAATTAAATCAAGATGGCACCTGAAGACATGGAGAAGACTATGTTCGTTACACAATGGGGCACCTTTTGTTACAAGGTAATGCCATTTGGTTTGAAGAACGCATGGGCAACATACCAGCGCGCTATGGTTGCTTTATTCCATGATATGATCCATCACGAGATAGAGGTATACGTTGATGATATGATAGCCAAGTCTCAGAATGAAGAAGAGCACCTTGACCACCTACACAAGCTGTTTGAGAGGTTGAAGAAGTACAAGTTGAGATTGAATCCAAACAAATGCACCTTTGGGGTTAGATCCGGTAAACTTTTGGGTTTCGTCGTCAGTGGTAAAGGTATTGAAGTCGACCCTGCAAAGGTAAAAGCTATACAAGATATGCCCGCTCCCCGTACTAAGAGATAAGTCAGAGGTTTCTTGGGACGTTTGAACTATATTTCCAGATTTATCTCCCATTTGACCGCTACTTGTGAGCCAATCTTCAAATTACTGAGGAAAGATCAAGTAGTGAAGTGGAATGACGAATGTCAGTTAGCTTTTGATAAGATCAAGGAGTATCTCCAAGAACCTCCGATTCTGATGCCACCAGTTGAAGGAAAACCTCTAATCATGTACTTAACAGTGCTAGAGAATTCAATGGGGTGTGTGTTAGGGCAACATGACGAGTCAGGTCAAAAAGAGCATGCAATATACTACCTTAGCAAAAAGTTTACCGACTGTGAAACAAGATATTCACTGCTTGAGAAAACTTGCTGCGCTTTGGCATGGGCTGCTCGTCGACTAAGACAGTATATGTTAACTCATACCACTTTATTGATCTCTAAGATACATATTTGAGAAACCTGTTCTCTCCGAACAAATAGCAAGATGGCAGATGGTCTTGACAGAATACGACATCCAATACACTATGCAGAAAGCAATCAAAGGAAGTGTACTAGCTGATCATTTGGCTCATCAAGCGTGGATGACTATCAGTCTATAAATTTTGAGTTCCCAGATGAGAATATTATGTTTGTTACTGATTATAAAGAACCTGGACCATATGGAGGACCTGAACTGGGATCCTGATGGACTATGGTTTTTGATGGAGCTTCTAACGCATTTGGCAATGGTATTGATGTTGTAATTATCTCTCCTAAGGGTTGCCATACGCCGTTTACTGCTAGACTTTGCTTTGACTGTACCAACAATATGGCTGAATATGAAGCATGCATCATGGGTATCAAAGTTGCCATTGATATGAGGATCAAATTCTTGAATGTATATGGGGACTCAGCCCTAGTGACCAGTCAGATTAAAGGAGAATGGGACACGAAGCATCCAAATCTCATTCCTTACCGAGAACACGTGTTAACTTTGATTCCATACTTTGAAGAAATCACTTTTGAGCATATTCCACGAGAAGAGAATCAGTTGGCATATGCGTTAGCCATCATGTCATCTATGTTCAAAGTCAGATGGGACAACGAGGCTCCTAGAATTACTATTGACAGACTAGACGAGCCGGTATATTGTTATGAAGTTGATACTAATGGGGTAGAAGAGAAACCTTGGTTCCACGAAGTGAAAAGATATCTCGAAACTCAGGAATATCCTGAAGGGGCATCTATCAATGACAAGAAGTTTCTAAGGAGGTTCTCTGCCAAGTTCTTTCTGAGTAACGAAATTTTGTACAAACGCAACCACGATTCAACCTTGCTTCGCTGTGTAGACAAGAAGGAAGCAGAAAAGATTATGAAAGAGATGCATGACGGAATCTTTGGCACTCACTCAAGTGGGCATATAATGGCTAAGAAGATTTTGAGAGCAGGTTACTACTGGTCTACCATGGAAACTGATTGCCATCAACACTCCAGAACTTGTCACAAGTGCCATATCTATGCTGACAAAGTACATGTACCTCCGGTTCCGTTGAATGTTCTGACTGCTCCTTGGCCTTTTGCAATGTGGGGCATTGATATGATATGAGAGATTAAACCTACTGCTTCCAATGGACGTCGTTTCATCCTTGTTGCTATCGATTACTTTACGAAGTGGGTGGAAGCAGCCTCGTTCGCTTCTGTTACCAAGAATGTTGTAGCCCGGTTCATCAAGCATAATCTTATCTGTCGGTATGGCATCCCTGAAAAGATTATCACAGACAATGGTACTAACCTGAACAACACTATGATCACTGAACTCTGCATGCAGTTCAAGATAAAGCATCACAATTCTTCTCCATATCAACCAAATATGAATGGAACAGTGGAAGCCGCCAACAAGAATATTAAGAAGATCTTGCAAAAGATGACGGTGACATACAAAGATTGGCATGAGATGTTACCGTTTGCTCTTCATGGTTATCGCACCTCAGTGCGTACCTCAACAGGAGCAACCCCTTTCTCTTTAGTCTATGGTATGGAGGCAGTTTTACCTATTGAAGTTCAGATTCCTTCCCTAAGGATTATGAAAGATGCAGACTTAGACGAAGACGAATGGGTTCAGACTCGACTTGATCAGATAAATTTAATTGATGAGAAGAGGCTCGCGGCTGTCTGTTATGGCCAGATGTATCAGAAGCGTATGATCAAGGCCTTTAACAAGAAAGTCAAGCACCAAGTGTACCAGGCAGGTGATTTGGTAATAAAGCGTATCATACTACCACAGGGTGATCCCAAGGGCAAATGGACTCCCACATATGAAGGTCAATTTGTAATCAAGAAAATATTTTCTGGCGGCGCTATGATGCTTACTACTATGGACGGTGAAGATTTCCCACAACCTGTGAACGCGGACATAGTCAAAAGATACTACGCATAAAAAGAGACCCGCTAGGTTAACTGACCTAGGCAAAAATAAGGGCATCCCGGCGAACCAAAAGGGTTTGGGCAAAAATTAGGGATATATATACAAAAGAACTATACACCCAGCAAGTCGAAAACCTGAAAAGGCGGCTTGGGCAAAAAAAAGGGTATCCCGGTGGACTGAAAACCTGAAAAGGCGGTCCAGGCAAAAGTTAGGGATTAAAGCGTACGTCTATGTCCCGTTGGATCACTTATCTACTTCCAGCTTAGTTTTGTTATCAATATCAAGTTCGAACGGCGCAGATCAATCCAGTCATCTTTCTTCCGACAGAAAGGGATGAGATGCTTGAAGATATAGTGGCAATAGCAGAGTTGAAACTCAATGGGATCATTTCCACATAGTTGTTTTTCTTTGTTTATCACTTTGTACCTTTTCAATTTTTACGACAATTTCCTCTTACTAGGATTTCTGTCTCCTTGTACAAAAATGCTTGTTTATAGGCCAATTTCAAAATCAATACAAGTCTACTTTCAAATTCAAAATTGTTTTTACTTGCCCTGTTTTGTTTGCGTAAACATCCAATGGGTACTTTGAATGAACATATGCACTTGAATATGATTGAAGTTTACCAAAAATATACGTGAAAACAGGAATAGCATTTACTAAGGACTCTAGGAGTTGGGATAATGTTCAATATGTCCATGAACCCCCATAGAGCCAGTTTCGTGGAAATATCCCCACAGAGCAATCTCCATGGAACTATCTCTATAGAGCTATCTTCCCAAGCTCATCCCCAACAAAGATATATTCCCCGACATAATTAGTATGCCCTCAGACAGAAATTGGGGTATTTTCCAGCGGTTCACTTCCATATATTTGATTGACAGCTTGGCATGATCATCTTCCCTAATGGGTCCCCTAGCAGATAAGGAAGTTGATCATTTCCCCAGCATACAGCAGAAATTCCCTCAGCACAACCTATGAAATTCTAATCCCCATCAGAGATTATTCCCTCTTTGTAGTATACAGAATTCAATTCCCCAACTGAGTTTATTCCTCTAACACTATAAATTCACCAACAGAATTCTCCCCCCCAGCATAGTTGACGCTCATATCTGGAACCCGGGCAGATATTGCATCGGAGGATTATCCATCTCGTTTATCCCCAGTCAGGGTACATGCAGCCAAATTCTCCTTGAACGCTTTTATCCCCAAGCAGAAGTCGAAGGTCCCCAACGGAGTATTCCCAAACAGAAAAGCGAGAGTTCCTAGTACATTCATTTCAAACAAAAGATGAAGAGTGATATTCTTCATTCCCAACAACAGACATGGATTTATTTTCCCCAGCCAGACGTTACTATTCAAAGCCACTGCTATCGTCAGCAACATTGACATCCATGCGTCATGTACAGAATATCATAGCATATACATACAAAATATATAACATTCTCATTTATCTTGAGAGCATCATTACGCAATGCATTACATACATCATGACATTGCATAAAACTAACTTTGCCTTTTCCAGGTGAGTTCACAATCAGACAAACATTACGGTGCAGAGATAATTGAGACAATGATTTAATTCTGACACTAATTCAAAGATAAATTTAATTATGATACTTCAACAGTTCAGAAATAATCAAGACAGATGATTTAATTCTGATACTTCAACAGTTCAGAAATAATCAAGACAGATGATTTAATTCTGATACTTCAACAGTTCAGAAATAATCAAGACAGGTGATTTAATTCTGATACTTCAACAGTTCAGAGATAATCAAGACAGATGATTTAATTCTGACGCTTAAACAGTTCAGAGATAATCAACCCAGAGATTTAATTCTGATACTTAAACAGTTCAGAGATAATAAACCCAGAGATTTAATTATGATACTTCAACAACTCAGAGATAATCAACCCAGAGATTTAATTCTAATACTCCAACAGTTCAGAGATAATCAAGACAAAGATTTAATTCTGACACTTATCCCATAAGATTTTCCAAAAAAAATGGTTCAGAGATGATCGAGACGAAGATTTAATTCTGATACTTATTCCAGAATTTGTTCCAGATTCAGTTCAGAGAGGGTCAAGTATATTTTCCAGATACGGTTCATATACGATCTAGATATAGATTTCATTCTGATACTCATTCCAATACATCCTCAAATATAATCAAGGCGTAGATTCATTCTGATATTCCCCATCATATCTGCTAGATACAGTTGGACACAGACTCATTCTAGTATACTCCTCAGATACAGTCAAACCTAGACTCCTTCTGATACTCCTGTCAACAGTTACTTTGGATGGCATCTATAAGCCCATCTCCATCCTGTCATCTTTCCGACTGGCATCTTTAAGCCCATTTAAGCAATACAATTAATCAACAACGTTACTTCGTGCACCCGTGAGTGCAAAATTCTGGGCACTTAAGTGTTCAATCCTCTTCCACCTTCAGATAACGAATGACGGATGCACCAATCTAACTCTTCAGGTTTAAGAAAATTGAACAGGGGCAGTTGTTGCACCCCAAAATTTGCCCTCACATCTTTGAGACAAATTAATTCAAGAAGTTTCCTCACACTCATAGGAGTCTCAAAAGCTCAAGACTACTCAAGGATTGATCATACAAGCTCTGCTCCTAAATAATCAACCTACAACTAGGGTTTTATTTTTCTCAAAAGGAATTTAGCTCTCAATACCTCAGATGGACTTCATGGTTCTCTATGTGCTCAAGGGTATCCTCATGTCAAATCTTAAGCCTTGCTTCGCAAGTTTGCTCAGTCAATTGCTCAAATGATCAACAGTCGATTGTATTGGACCAAAAGTAAACTTTGACCAATTTACAGTCAAACGTCATCATTTCTTGCCAACATCAAGATGTTGAAGTCCCATTCATCATTTGATCAAGGTTTGATCATGATTCCTCAAGAAAATCAAGATTTACTCAAAAGTCAAAAATTGCCAAATTAGGGTTTTCTTAAGGAAAAATCAACTGAACTTTGACCATGCACAACTTTCACATACTTCATCAAAAATTCCTTAACCAAAGCTCAATTTGAAGGAAATTCAATTCTCTACAACTTTGTCTCTCTAAGCTCAAGGCCAAAAATGCCTCGTTTGAGAGATATGGACCAAAACTTTACAGGTCATTTTGAAAGTCAACAAAAAGACACTTTTTTGTCAAAGCAATTTACACAAAAATAAAGACTTCAAATGAAAAAGTGATCAACACGAAAGTTGTAGGGGACATCTTGAGGGTTCCAAAAAGTCCAAGATCACTTTCATATGACAAAAATTGAGAGAGTTACGATTGGTGCAAGTTGAGCAAAATTTGAGAAACGCATGAAACCTACATTGAACATTTTTGAGCTTTTGGACCAATGGGCCTATCTTTTAAAGTTGAATCATGTTTATGACATATTCAAGGACCTCAAAGTTCACTTTGGTATTATTTTGATTTTGATTTTATTTTATTTTGATTTTATTCAAAGAAATAAACAAAATTAAATAAAACAAAATAAATCAAATAATGGTGGGCACATGGATCCTTTTAATGGAGTTTCTAGAAGGTTGAAACATGTCATTCAAGGCCATCAAAACCCAAATAAAACCGTGGGAGAGAGCGAAGGAAACATGGTTTTCAAAAAATTAAAATGGTTGGAAACATGTTCTTTGATCCTAGCTCTTCAATGATTCTTTGTCTACCATGTTTCTCCTATAAATACAAGGCTCAAACACAAGAGAAAAGGGGGCAAGAGGCTTCACAAAGGAAGGCTTCCAAATCACAAAATTCTTGAAAAAAAAAAGGTGAAAGTTCAAAACTCCATTTCCAATCATTCTCAATCCAAACCAAGGATTAAGTACTCATCCTGAAGGTTCGATTCCCACCCCATGCAATTTCTTTTTAACCATTTTCTAATCCCTTTCTTTTATCATATTTCAGTTAATTTATTTATTTCTTTTCAATTAAATTAAAACAATAAAAAAAATCATAAAACCGTTAAAAGAATAAAAAATATAGTTTAGGTTATGTAATCTTGTTTTTAGACTTAGATTATTTTTATTAAAATTAATTTTTTAGACTTAGGCTTATAATTAATTAATTTTTGTACAAATGAATTAGAAATTTGGTTTATTTATTTTAAAATTATTTCTCAAAAAAAAAAATGAATATTGACTTAGATATTTAGGACCTTTAACTTGACTTTTAATATGTAATTGCTTTTCATTTATCATTTATTTTCTTAGAATAAATGTATAGGTTTATGCATAAATTGTAATAGTGTAGTTTACATTTCTTGCACGATTATATTATGTAACTATCCATAAGTCTTGTAATAGTCTTTGTTACATTCTCGCACGATTATACCATGTAACTGCCTATAAGCCATGTAATAGTGTAGGTATTTATTTTTCGCATTTATATTTTATTTGCTAGATAAATATGCATGTATGGCAAGATCTAAAATCAAACGTTAGAATAACCTATAACTCAAGATAATATAATTGAATCAACGCACATTGCACGCATTCACCTCTAGGGTAGCCTCTCTTTGTTGCCTTACGATTAAAACGGTCATGTCCCTCGAAAGTATGGGTACTTTAGCAAAAGACGCTTACGAATAATATCATCATAGTCCCTTCGATATAAAGATTATAGTCCCTCGATGACCCTTCGAGCTGCCTACAAAAAGATGATCTTGTCCCTCGACGACCCTATGGAAAAATGATGATAGTCCTTTCGCATTGCTAAGGTATCCTTACATGTTACCTTCTATGACCATGCGATGACCCTTCGCTGTCCCTCAACATCCAATAGACAGTACTACCTACCCATTCATGGTATGGATAGTGCTATCTCTCAAGGAAAATGATAAGTACCAGAAAGACCTTACAAATTAGGGGTAAGTAACTTTTAAATGCTTGCTCACAACTCAAAAACAAATACTTTTCATATCTCACTTTTTCAAAAAATATTTTCAAACAAAAAAAAACAAACACTTTGTATACATTCTTACACGAATTATTACAAAGTCAAACTTTTACAAAATATTTTCAAAAACGTTCACGCACATTCAAAAAGTAAGTAAAAAAGGTGAGTTAAGCATTTAAGAGCCCATGGATAACCATGGATATAAAGGGTTCTAATACCTTCCCTTTGTATAACTTACCCCCCGAACTCAAAATCTATCAAGGTCTTTCCTGTTCTTTTCAGCCTTTCCTTATTGGATAAAAGAAAAGTCGGTGCGACTCTTGCTAACCACAACATGTTTTGTGAAAACAAAACAAAAAAAAGTCAGTTCTCCCACCGTGTTACAGGTAGCATCCTTGGTTGTTCTCTGAACAAACTCTACAACGCTTATAGTTGTGGGGTGGCATCCGACCACGCCCGCTTTGTATGCAGTGCATCTTTACTAGATCTGTTTCCATCGAGCGAACATCTTGACTTTGATGCCTACCAGGATTCCCGTCAGTCATACTAATCTGTTGTGCAGCTTCATCCAAGTAGATTGGAAGCCACCAGTGGTCCAATAAGTGTTGAAGTGTTCTTTGGACAAGTGCACACCCTTGGTCGTCTTCACGATATTCTTCACAGTCTTGATAATCATGTGAAGCCAGAAAGCCGAGTCTGACTTGTTTAGCATGTAATTCTACCAGACTGGTATTCATCAAGCGTATGTCAAAGATCTGAACCATATTGACTTGATGGTTATTTTCTCACGGTAGTCTTGGATCCATCCGAGATCCATCTGACGTTGAAGGGCCTCTTGTACAAAAGAGCATCCCTGATTGCTTGTTGAGCAGATCAGACAAGTGTTATAATCGTGTCGTGGCAGATTATGGTATTGACTTTGCCTTGAATGCATCTCCACCAAATTGACGTTTATCGCAAGAATGTTGCGGTTCTGAACAATGTTGGAATGTGCATGGGCCATGTTGCCTTCACGGATTCGGTGATCCTGAATCCAGCTCAGATCCATTTGTTTTGGTATAGGTGATTGCACTACGGAACACCCCTGATTATTCTTTGAGCAGATATCACACTGGTGATAATTGTGAGGCGTTACATGACCGTACCCGCTCTGTCTGCAATGCATCCTGACCAGATTAGTTCCTAATAGGAGCACATCTTGAATTTGATAATTGCAGCTAAATTCTTCCTCTATTAAATTTACTGCAATCTTTTCATGTTGTGGCAACGGGTTCTTCTGAACATTTGGATTGGTATCTTTGAAAGATAGGATCCCGTTCCTGACAAGCTTCTGTACATCAGACTTGAAGCTGAGACAGTTCTCAATGTTGTGCCCCGATCCTACTTGATGGTAAGGGCAAGTTTGATCCGCTTTGAACCAAAAAGGTGGATTTTCCAGTGCTGTAAGAGGAGTCCTGGTTTGGACGTGCCCCTTGGCCAGTAAGAGTGGAAATAGTTCTGCGTACAACATCAATATAGGGTCAAATCCTGATGGTCGTGTCGTACGATTGTTATTGTTGTACTGCTGATGAGCCTGTGGAAGAGGCTGTTGTGTCCTTTGTTGATACTGTTGTTGTCTTGGTTGGCTCTGACCAATCTGAGGTTGAATAGTCAGAGCCGGTGTTGGGTTGATATCAGGAGTTATCGCCACTACTGGTTGATACCTTCGCCTTTGTTTTCTGAGAGAGATATTACTGATCTCCTGCTCTTTCTTCTTTTGGAAAACACTTTCATATCTTTTGGTACTGCTTGATGGCTCTGCATCTTTGACCAATCGTCCTTCTCGGACTGCTTCTTCAAGGCGTACTCCTATGTTCACCATTACAGTGAAGTCGTTGGGCGCACTTGCAACTATTCGGTCGTAATAGAATGAGCTTAAGGTTTTCAAAAAGATCTTGGTCGTCTCTTTTTCCTCAAGAGGGGGACAGATCTGGGCGGCAATTTCACGCCATCTCTGAGCATATTCTTTGAAAGTTTCTTTGTCCTTCTCGACATTGCTCTGAGCTGATCCCTATCTGGTGCCATGTCCAAATTGTATTTATACTGCTGAACGAAGGC
The DNA here is from genome assembly GCA_022829125.1 of Lathyrus tuberosus. Lineage (NCBI taxonomy): Eukaryota > Viridiplantae > Streptophyta > Magnoliopsida > Fabales > Fabaceae > Lathyrus > Lathyrus tuberosus. The sequence continues at coordinate 11,260,341 of JALAZF010000101.1, read as the reverse complement.
AACACCGAGATCTCTGAAAGTACTAATCTTGGTTCGATTTAAACCCATGTACCATTTAAGTGCGGCATCGGTTAAACTGTCTTAGAAATAATGGATCAGTAGGTGTTGATTTTCTGTCTGAGTAGACATTTTTCGAGCGTACATCACCAAATGACTTTGAGAGCAAGAGTTGCCCTTGTATTTTTTGAAGTTAGACACCTTGAATTTGTGCGGTATCTTCACATTAGGGACCAGATAGAGATCTGCGGCGTCCTTTCCGAATAAGTCTTGATCGCGAATGGCATGCAATTCCTTATGCATTTCCAAGAATTGTTCCTGGAACTCATTCATCCTTTCATACATGTCTTTGTTTCCACCAGGAATGGCTTGTGGAATCTGTCCTTCCAGGACAGTGTGTACCACTGGTTGTGGTATAGACATTACAACAGTGATTCATGGTGCTTCGGTGCCCTTAAGTTTCTAACCTTCAGGAGTTGTTGTCGTAAACCTTGCATCTTCACTTTCCCGAAGTTTGTAACCTTCAGGTTCAGTGGTTCCTGCTGCAGTTTCGTGGTCTTCAGTGACCGACAGGATATATCCTTCATGTATAAAGTTGAGAGGTATGCCCCAGGGGCGATCTTTAGGCATGTTGTACCGAGGATGATTCTCATGTGTCTCCATTATGGGCGTAGATGTGATATCTGAGATTACAGTCTTTTGATGCCGCTGCTCCTGAGCTGCTGCCAGGGATTGCATATCACTATGAAGTTTTTCCAAACTTTCCTTCAGAGCGTCGATTTCTTCTCTCAGCTCTTTGTTCTCTTCCTAGAGATCGTCCATTTTCTTTTGTCGATTGGCCCGAGTATTGTATGAGTGAGACAGTTTGACTCTACAATCGTGACACATACGTGAGACTCAAAGATAAGAAGAACGTGTTATGTGAGAATGATGAATGATATGCAATGACATGTTTTTTTTAGTTTTAATCAAAAAAGAACTTCAACAAATAGATTGCAAGTATCATACAGTGGGGGATACCCCTTTTATTGAATTCGAAAGATTACAGTATGTTACAAGAAAAAGTATAGTACTTTACAAAGTGCTGTAAGGAAAATGGCTAAGCTTATGGATCCTGGGTCCTCTCTGAAGAGAGCTCCGATGCTGGTTCCGGTATTTTCCTTTTCTTTAACCGAGGCTCTTCAGCCGTTGTCGGGTCGTCAATCCTTTGCCAAGTGAAAGGAGCGAGCAAATTTCTTCGGTCTTCTTGACTCTCTATAACATGTTGTTTTAATATTTTAATTAGAGCATCCTTCTCCTTTAATAGTTCCTGAATCTTGGTACATTCCACATTGAGGATTTGGTACTTGTTTTTCCAATAGCTCATCTCACGTTGAACTTTGTTGAGAGCTACATAGAGTTTTTCTGCATCAGACATAAAATAAAGGACAGATTCCTTTAAGCGGAAAAACTTCTTGGCGAGGGTAAGGTATCCTCAGCTTGAGGGATCTAGTTTGCACCCAGTGGAGATAAGGTTCAATGGAGGTACAATTTGGTCTTCCTAGAGACTCTCTTCCTTTCTTGTGAATATGTTGTCAGGCATGCACTATTTCCTTCTTTAGTGCCCTGTCATTTTCCTATCACTTTAAGAAAAGACCTTCCAGATGAACATTATGCTGGATAATCTTCATCGGGTATCCGAGTTGACGGCGAGCTAAAATTGGATGATAGTTGATTCCTCCTTTAGTTCCAATGAGGGGTACATTAGGGAATTTTCCACATCTGTCGATGATCTCTATCCCCTCATAAATCTTTTTATACTAATCTATGTCAGAGTTAGTAAGGGACATAATCCTTTGTGACCAACGTAGAGTACTCTGGTGATCCCAAAAAGCAGCAGACTTGGGTAAACGGGAAATGAACCATTTGTAAAGTAAGGGTACACATCATGTGATCATTCATCCGATGTACAAATTCCTTAAGTGTACAAAATGATAAGCATCTGCGAGCAAAGTTGGTACGGGGTTCCCAATCAGAAATATCTTAACAACATTGGTATCGACGAAGTTGTCGATGTTGGGAAAAAGGAATAAACCATATATGAGTAGAACAAAGATATCTTCGAAAGCAGTTATGTTTCCTATACTAGCAAAGTACATAGCTTTCTCTATCAGGAATTTAGTTGGTAAACCCTGGATTCCTCCTTTGGTGGTCATGTGAGTCCTAACTTCTGACTCGTCCAAAGAGAACGCTCTTGCAATGGTTTGTTCCTTTGGAATTTCTTCCAGTCCAGAAAAAGGAGCTCGATCAGTGACAAGTAAATCAATCAGATGAGAGTATTCCTCAAGTGTTGGTGCTAGTTGGTAATCCGAAAATGTGAAGCAATGATAAACCAGATCGTAGAACTGAATCAACGTAGACAAGATTCCTTCAACTACGTGGACCCTTAACAGAGACAACTGTCCTTCGTGCTTGGCTCTGAAAGCCTCAGGCTTGGTAATCATCTTTGCCAACCTCCTTAAAGCCTCTAGTCTCTGAGCCTTGAAGGTGTACTTGTGCGTCTTTCTTCTACCGAAATTCATAACGCAATCTCTCTGATATTTGCAATTATTGTTTTAGTTTATTTTGCAAAAAGATTTTTTTTCTTTGTTAAAAAAGAGTTTTTTAGATGAATGCATGAATGCAACACACAAAAACATTGAAAAAACATGGGTTCAAGGGTTCAATGTCACGAGCACGGAGTCATGGCTCTACCCATCCCCAAAGGTTGTTTTATTCTGATCAATTTTTGTACCTGTAGAACGGGTTCTAAGGTTCCCAAAATCATTGACCCCCTAGGGATATCAACAACAAGCTGATTCACTCGAGCGAGCTATAATATCCTAGGGTAGATCTCAGTTGAGTGTAGTATCATGTATCAACTATTCCCATAGTCACCGCACTACCAAATGGTCATATGGTTAATGTCTACTAAATCCTCAGGGTCACGAGTACCGCACTGGGAAAACTATGCTTTCACGACAATCGGTCGTTCAACATTAAGTATCCACACAGGTACCTCGCCTGATTTGTTGGGCTACTAGGATCGCTTGTTTGGGATTCACTCCCTATAAGTTCTCCCGTCTATGCCACTCTTATCTTAATGTTCTCTCAAACTTTCCACATGCGTATCAATCGCATTCCCATTGATAGAAAAATAAACACGGATATCAAGTAGGAATAGCAGTAAATAAAGAAATATATATATATATATATATATATATATATATATAGAGAGAGAGAGAGAGAGAGAGAGAAAGAGAGAAAGAGAGAGATAATATATAGTATGCTGAACAACCTAGACCTCTTAGGAATTCTAATCCTAGTTTGACTCCCCAACAGAGTCGCCATTTTTCTGTAGCGTGCGATTTTTGTCGGTGACGCCACCACTTTATCGCCATTGGTTGGAATTGGGTGCTACTTTCTGATTTCTTATTTATCCTATGAAGCTGGAAAGGAAAGGGAAGCTATCTAAAACTAACCTTGCATTCAAATGTTTTCTTTAACAAATGCTAAGAGATTGGGGAGTCCTGGGTCAGGTTATACAATGGGAAGTTGTCAATTACCCATCCTATATATGGTTATCCATAGATTGTTTAGCACATTTTACTGTTATCTACTTATTGGTGTTTATCTGTCATAAATTGGAAAAGTTTTTCCTTTGGGAATGTTTGAGAGAGAGTTTTTGTTGTTTTCGGGTTTTCCGGTGTTTTTGGTAAGGTATTGGACCTAAGGTTTTTGATTAGTTTGCTCGCTAAGATTTCGCAATCTCATGCCTACGTATTCCTGTTAAATAAAACAGGGAAATCAGAGCAATCGTAGTTCCTCCTATTCTATGGGAGGAAAAAGATGTTTGGTGTCTTGTTCAAAGCCCAAGATTGAAGCTAAAGGGTATTTGTGTCTTATTCAAAGCCCAAGTTGAAGCTAAAGATTTTGACTGAGAGAGAATTTGTCCTCTCTAAGGGAGATATCTCCTCTGTTTATCACAGTTGTTGGGTGACTAATTATAAATGAGAATTACTTTAACTGGAATATATGGAATCCAACAATGCCATAATTTCCTTTATAAGGGATTTGTCCTGAAGGAGAAAACTTTAACTCAGTGTTGAGCAATGCCATATTTTCTTAGGAATCTTTCATACTAAGAGAGGGACATTAACTTGGATGTAAATAATCCAGAGGCTTACCACTTACAGCAATTAGATGAAATAAGGTTTTACCAGGATAAAGAGGGACTACAACTTGGATTTTTAAATCAACAAGTGTGTCACTTACAGCAGTTATCTGGAATTAGGTTTGTTTTGATTGTCTGTTTTGATGTGTGATGTACAGAGAAATGTCTTCCTACAAAGAGTTTTTTTATTTCCTCTGAGGGGATGTTGATTTTTGTGTGCCTTGATCAAACCCCAAGGTTGAAGGTAAAAGGTTGACTCTACTAGGGAGTTTTATATCAGTCTTGTACAAAGCCCGAGATTGAGGCTGAAAAGAGACTGAATCTTTTGGGGAGATCATTATACAAAGCCTAAGAGGAGGTTAGAAGGAATTGACTCTTCCGGGGAATATTTAGTCTGTCTTGTACAAAGCCCAAGACTGAGGCTAAAAAGGATTGACTCTACTGGTGAGAGGTTTTATCTATCTTGTACAAAGCCCAAGATTGAGGCTAAAGAGGATTGACTCCACTGGGGAGATTCCATATATGTCTTGTACAAAGCCCAAGATTGAGGCTAAAAGGGGTTAACTGGCTCAGTTGGAGAATGTTTATGGGTGTCTTGTACAAAGCCCAAGATTGAAGCTAAAAGATGCTGAGGGATGATCATTATACAAAGCCTAAGAGGAGGCTGGTTGGGGGAATTTCTTATATAAATCCTAAGAGGAGGCTAACTTCTGCTGAGGATTATTGAGATCCAGAGGCAGGTCTAAATTGGGGAATCAACTCTTGCTGAGGGTTGCAGAAGAGTTGAAATATCAGAGACCATGAGGTTCTGAGTTTTCTGAGGGTTTACTGGTAGCAACTTGACCCTAGCTGGGGAAATTTTAAAGTAAGGGTTTAAAGAGTGAGTTTTGAAACCTGTGGAGGTCTTAACTTTGTTGGAAATTGACCAGGGTTTTTCCTGTGTTTTTAGGAAACTTGAGGGTTTCTAGATATTCAAAAGGAGGTGAGACTGTCCAAGTCTACTGGTATGAAAAGGTTTATCTTTGTATAATGCCCAAGAGGAGGCTGGTGTTTTAAGGGATGAGAATCAACCCTAAATGGTTCTAATGTTTTGAGATTCTGACTCTCTGGAGGATTGAACTCTCAAAGGATGACTAAGTTCTGTCCTATACCTGTAGGAGGTATTTGGGTCCTTGTATTAAGCCCAAAAGGAGGCATGAGAACTTCTAAGAAGCCTGAGGGTCCTTGTAAAAAGCCCAAGAGGAGGTTGGGGATGCTTTTAGGAAGCCTGTGGGTCCAAACCTAAGGAAAGTTCAAGAAAGGTTTCACCGGGAATAATCCTTTCTTTAGTGAACAGTTCTAGGGTTTGAAGAAATTCAAGAGAGGTTTCACCGGGAATTAATCCTCTCTGGGGGAAATGAATTTCTTAGACAAATTTTTAATAGTGACAGTCTTGAGAAAATTTTCACCGGGAATAATGTCTTTCTCTGTTCCATATTGTATAAGCCCAAAAGGAGACAAAACTGTATATGGAATTTCCTATGGGGAACTAGTTTTGACTGTGTTGAAAGAGTGACCACTGGCTTGATCTAATCCTAGACCTAATTGCTGGGGAAAACTCTAAGCAAGTAATATACAGGCATATATATATATATACATATGAAATATATAAACAAGTATGTAAAAGAAAGTTGGTTGAACTTACAGGCGAGCAAGCTTCCAGTGTTACAACTGTATGGTTAGTTAATTAAGAAATGAAAGAAAGTTTTGATAACAACTATGAATTTGAATCTAAATCAAAAGGGAAGTTGTTTTGAAAGGAAGTTTAGGGCTTATGCTTAAGGAGAGGCCCAAATTTATTCTTTCGAAAAGGTGACGATCGCGTCGTTATTTTGAAATTGTACCGGGGCTTATACAATGACTGAGGCCCAAAAATATTTATGTACAAAGGGGGTTGGGTCTTACGCTCTATTAGAGGCCCAAAAGTTTATTTTTATACAAAGGATGTGGCTTACAACTCAAGGAGAGGCCCATGTGATAGACGGTGATTACACCGTCGTTTTGAAAATCGTGTCGGGGCTTATACAATGACTGAGACCCAAATTATTTTTATTTACAAAGGGATGTGTCTTACACTCTATTAGAAGCCCAAAGAATGTTTAAAAAAGAAAGATGGGACTTACAACACAAAGGAGACCCAAAATGATTTTGTTTAAAAGACGACGATTGCGCCGCAGTTTTAGAATACACAGTGGGACTTATATAATGACTGAGGCCCAAATTTTATTATATTTGACAAGGGATGAGTCTTACACTCTATTAGAGGCCCAAAAGTGTTTTGAAAGAGATTTGTGAGGGTGTGTAATAATCAAAACCCTAATTTGATTTAAAAAAGTATTTTAATTGAATAAAATTCAATTAAAATGATCAACATGTGTGAAAAATAATTTGTGATCTTGTATTAATGTTTGAAAAATCATGTTTTATCCCTAGAATAATTTAAAAATCATCTGAGTTTGAAAAAATCAAGGGAAAGAAACATTTTTAAATGCTTAAAAACAAATAAAAATATTAAATATACAAAATAAATAAAATTTTTGTGAAATTTTTTTAGAATAAAATATTTTAACATTTTTATGAATTTTGAAAAAAAGAATCAATTCAAAAACATTAAAATTCATAGAGAAATTAATTTTTGAATCAATTAAATAAAATAACTAAATTTCAAAATTTCAAAAGTTTGAAAAAGGGCGCCAAGAACAACTTGTTCTTGCCCGCGTGCCTGGTTTTGGTCCAATTTGCATTTTCTCACTTTTCTCTCTGATTACTCAATGGTTTTGCACGTTTCAAACACCAATCTTACTCGTTTTTGAACAAGAATCACAACCATATAAATTAATTGCATTTATATTAAGTGTGGAGTGAGAAATCAAAGGATAACCTCAAGAACCCTAATTTCAGCATGAACACAATGAAAATCCATACACGATTGATTCATGGCAATTGATTGAGGGTTATCACTCTATATACATGCAGAAACAAGATGATAACTCAAAAATTCATTTATGATGCATGTAATATGGATTTTGAAGGTTTCAGGATTACTTGAACTTGCTTGTGCAAGAGACTTTCGAATTTGGAGCTAGAGGTGTTCCAGATGAGTTGTGATGATTTAAACAACTTCACTATACCCTATGGAGTGTGTTGGGAAGCTTGGACTTAATTGGAGATATTTTTATCATTTCACGGCATCTTAGCTGCATATGAGCTCCAAGTGGATATGTAGCTTTGTGATTTTGGTGTTACAAAAGTGTGATGAGTATTTGATCAGCTCACATATGTTGTATGGGATGTGTTAGAACAATTGGTTGTGATGGAATGACTCTCTAATGAAAAATTCTATATTGACTTGCAAATGAAGGTATTTTTGGAGTGAAAGAGAGATTTTGAGTAAAGCATCAGTTTGGGTGCTTTGGTGTACTCAAACTGATCACAAATAAGCTCTATTTATAGCAGAACAAGTTTGTTTTCCAAGCAATAGTGAATGGCAACTGGTACAGGTTTGTGGCCAATGGTTATCAAATGGAATCTCAAGTCTCCTCTAGCCATTGACTTGAGATTAGGGAGCAGGCCTATGGTCCTCTATTGCATGAGTTTATCTTGACTCATTTGGATGATCATGGACTGATACATGCCAACTCTATGCATCCTTTAAATGCTCCATGACAAATTTGAAAGTTTTGGATTTTGAACTTTGAATGCTACTTGCCAAATGATGAGGTTTTTGACTTGCAAGACTCTATGATGTTGTAGCTCTGCAGAGATCATACTCATTGCACTTCAGAAACTTGTCTTGTATGGTGACAAGGCTTGCCAAGTCATGAAAATGCCAAAATCGTGTGGCATGTACAAAGTTGTCTTGTGAAAAACACTTTTTGAGGTATCATGTTTCCATGCTTGTAACTCCTAACTCAAGTTGAATTATGATGAGTTCTTGTACATTTTGGAAAGCTCTCATGACATACTTCAACTTTGATGTTCACAAATGGACCTGGTTCAGCTTGGATCAAGGTGAAAAATGGCCTCAAAGTTTGGAAAAAGTGAAACAGATTATGACTTGTTGAAAATTTCACTAAGTGTTGGAAAAAGTGGTTATTTCCACTTTTTGTGATTTTGATCAACCCATAACTCAAAATCCATGAGGATTTGAAATCTCTTGTAGTTGACATATTTGAAGTATGTCATGTGAAATTTCATTTGAGCTTTGGATGGGAGAAAAAGGCCTTGTGGTTTAGGAGTTATGACCTTGCAAAGTTGGTACAAAATCACTTTTGTTCCATAACTTATAAAATTTTTGGTTTCTCATGGTTGCCCCTTTTGCAAGAAACCTCACTTTTCTTGATTTTTCTTGATGAATGATGATCAATATCATACATTAACATTGTTTTTGACTTAGGGGAACCATATTTGTGAAAAATTCCAAAAAGTTGATTTTGGGCACAGTTGACTTTTTGTCAGATGAAATCCAAACTGTGCGATTCTTTGTGCAATCAAGTTCTTGACCCAATTCAAACCTAATGGATGGATTCCATAGGTGTTGTAGGGTGTCTTAAATCATGTCCCAAGGTTTGGGAGCATGTCTTGGTCAAAAGTCAAAGGCACGATTGACTTTTTCTTTAAAACCCTAATTGTGGTCCAGATGAGATTGAAACTTGTGAATCAAGCTTCTTGGGTCAATCCATTGTTGTAAATGGATCAATGTAGTGTATTTGAGGCCCTCAAATCATGTCTTGAGGTCTTGGTTCATGCCTTGCCTCAAAAGTCAACTTAGGGGTGAATTAGGTCAAGAAACCCTAATTCCTGACTTTTTATAAATGCATCCCCTGAGGTTATTTTGACTTGATGGTTAGGTCCATGAGGTCCCTTTGAGCATCTTGGGCTGTGCTTTGAAGCATTGGCTCATGCCCAGAAGAGAATTTTCATCTGGAGGCCTTGGTCGACCAAAACCCTAATTTGGTGACACTGGCGATCTCGAGGCTTGATCCACTTGGAATGTTGCACTCCTGTGTCTGATTCTTGATGTCAGAGTCCTCTTGATCCCTTGTGGGTATTTGAGAGGTTATACAAGTTAAAGATCATGTCATTTCTTGATTGATCATTTGTCTAAGTGCTCTGAGAGGGCTTAAAACCCTAATTCTTGATTGTGGTGAATGCTCAACCATCTTTGAGAAGATTGATGAGGCATGAAGGTACATCCATATTGTGGTGATGATTTGCACAATGATGGGAAATCTTGTGGTCAAAATTTGGGGTATGACAGATCCCATGTCAACCTGTCTAATACCACATATTTATTTTCTTATCGAAGCAACTATTGAAGCAGAGAAAAATCTTTCTAGGAACACTTTTTCTATATCATTACAACCTGTAACAGAATTAGGCTTAAGATAATACAATCAATTTTTCGCAGCACCTTGTAGTGAGAATGAAAAGACTTTGAGCTTGACATGATCTTCGATGATTCTTTGAGGCCTCAATGGTGTAGAACACACAATCTAAAATTCTTTCAGATGCTTATGCGGATCCGCACCAGCAAGACCACTAAACCTTGGTACCACATGTATTAAACCAAATTTCAATTCAAAAGGTGCAACAACTTCAAAATACTCAATACATAGTGCATTATAATTCACATTTGGTGCATTAAGTTCTCTTAAAGTTCTATATTCCGCCATGTTATGATAATTAAACTCAAAATCAGAATCAAATAAATTATGAGAGAATACAGAATCAGAATCACCATTGCTAATGGGTGCACTAGTAGTCATGCATCATGACTCAGCAACGCAACAAATATGACAATATGAACAATGTCGCTAATGAGTAAAACAATTGGAAAAATGAAAAACGATTAAAATAAAAAATAAAAAATCTGGAAATATCACTAAAAATCAAATAAAATCAAAATAAGACTCTCTAAATTTTTTTATTTTTTTCAAAAATATGAAAAAAGAAAATAAATCAAATAAAATGGAAAAAACGAGGAATTTGCAAATTCACGATCTATTTGTTGAATTATTTTTGAATTTATGAAAAAACTTTAGAGCAATTTAAAACAATAGCTTACAGAGTGTCACCTGATAGGCTGAAATACTTACTATTATACTACAACCTTGAAATTTAACAAACAAAAACAAAAGAACAAAAAAAAAGGCAAAAATTAAAAATAAAATTGCTAACAAGACTCTAAATTAAAAATTAAAAATTGGCTAAAATTAATAGAGAGTCCTCGACAACGACACAATTTTGATCCGTTGTCGCACACGAATAAAAAACGAGTTGAAAAAAGTAGTTTATGGAAGTGACACTCGAGTCGTATCGCAAGGACTCTTGACATAAATTAACCAATCGATTGGAACAAATGGGGGGGGGGGCGCTTTTTAATTTTGATTTTGATTAAGAAAATTTAGTTACTAATTATACAAATAAACTAATCTACTGTTTCAATTTCCCAACTTATCAATGATTATTATAAATTCAAAACCCTAAGCGGATACTATTCCCTTTTCGTTTACATCATCAATCAAACAAGCGCAGTTGACACTATGTGGTATACACTTCTATTTTATGAATTAAGCAAACATATAAAATTTGCACGAGTTAACGAAAAAGCTACGCTAACACGTGATTATGATAAGGAACCTAAATCAATTGAAATAAATCAACACATTCTATAGAACTTGAATTAAGCATACAAGACATACATAATAATATTAAAAGGTAAAAGAAATTGGATTGAAAATTATAAAATCTCAAAGTATCGGTGGAAACATAAACACATCAAATAAACAATGTGAAATTTAGCTCTCCATAGAATTCGTAGCTGTCTAATGAAATGTTGTGAATGCTGAATGACCTAGCGGTAACACTGTATTTTAGTTTAAGTATTATAACAAAAATCGGGCCCTAATAGCAACCAACCCGAAAAACATAAAATTCGGCTAAAAATTAATTATTTTACTAAATTTGGCACAAAAATACGGTATTTGACTCTTCAGCACCCCGAATTAACTTCTGACTTCAACATAAAACTTGTAGCTTATCCTATCAACTTTCTAACGCATATTAGAACGCGTCAAACTACATCTCGTAACTCAAATTATGACCTGCACAACGAGAAGATGTCAAATTACCTCTTATTAAGAAAATAGTTAAATGAATTAAAATAAAAGTAGAAATAAGCTAAACTTAGGAAACACCTTACAAACAATAAAATAAAAGCAACAATTCATAAAAGTCCCTTAGCACAAAGTAAAATATAGTGTATTAAAATACACTGATCAACGAGTGTTTCAACTTTTGTTTGATGACACGTAAGAAAGGCGGGACTTCAAAGGTATATAATTCTCAATTCCCATATAATATGTAACTTAAGGTGTATTAGAACAAATTATATACTTGATAAAAATACTTAATAATAAACATCTAATAAACATAATTATTTTAAACTTGTAAATAAAAACATGCATTAACATGACTCGTTAAGACAACTCAGTTGGTAGTTGCGCAGAAACATCTAATACAAATGTGGGGGGTCGAACTTTCGATATTCCACATATTCACCTTTAAAGGGTGAAATTTCAGTTACTAAACTACTTAACAAAAAAACATACATTAGCATTGTTTGCTTGACCTTAATACATCACATGAATCTCTATTAGTTTAAGGATAATGTTAACATTTATCCTAAGATTTTGTTTAGGAGTTTGGAGGGGAGTGAAAAGAAAGACTTCCAAAAATGAATTTTTAAAAAGATATAGAAAAATATTTGACATGTTTTAAAATAATAATTTTATATAAAACGATAAAACAATATTTATCATTACTATATTTTTAATTTTTAAAATACTATAACAACATAAAATATATTTGAAAAATTTATGTAACCCATAAAAAATCCTTCAAAACCCTAAACACGTACTCCCTCCGGTCACAATTATAAGCCAAAATAACTACTTTCACACGTATTAAGAAAGTTAGTTAAATGTAATTAATTTTCTTGATTTCATGTACTATTAAAGTAAAATTTACGATAATATCATTAGTTTATTTAATGAATCAACTATTAATATTAAATGCTTTTGAATTAAATTAAGGGTATAATAGTAATACAAGCATTAAATAGTCTAAAATTTAATGATTTTTGCTTATAATAGTGACCAAAATTTAAGATATTTTTTTTGCTTATAATAGTGACCGGAGGGAGTAGTTAAAATTAAAGGTACTTAAAGTTGAAAATCAAAAGAAATGACTTTCTTAATATGCCAATAATAATTTTAGGTAAAATCACGTTTTGACCCAATTCCTAGAAACTAAAAAAAGAAGTTTTCCAAATCTCAATTAGATATGGCGGGAAGGAAAGATAAATAGCCACGTCACTCTCACACAAACTCCCGCCCCATGTAACAAAAACTCACCGCCCCGCCTCTGCTAATTTACAACTTCTCAAATTTCGTCTTCTTTTTTCATCTTCGAACCATTTAGCATTAAATTAGGAATTTTTTCCAATCCCCAAACCCTTAGAATTCAAAAAAGAAATAGGAATTTTTTAGGGTTAGGGTTTCGATGGGTAGCAAGGTCTCCGACGACCACCTCTACACCGTCCGATCAATAGTCGGTTCGGAATTCACCGACATGGACATCATAAGAGCCCTGCACTTGGCAAAAAACGACGTCACTGCCGCTATCAACATTATCTTCGACACTAGCATCCCTAAATCCCAACCCACTCACGCCATCAATAAACGAAGGGTTTCTCCTCCGAAATCAACTCCACCCACGGTCACATCCAGCTCCAAGCGTAATGCCGATGTAGATAACAAGAAATGCTCCGTCGAGTCGGAATCTGTTGATTGGTGGTTCGTTGGCTCCGGTGAAGTGGCAGGGTTGTCCACGTGTAAAGGGAGGAGTATAAAATCAGGTGATGCAGTGATTTTTAAATTTCCATCTAAAAAGGTTTCTGTTTCGCCTTCTCCGGGTAAGGGTTTTGGGCGAGCAGCAGCTTGTTCAGAGATAGTTCGGTTTTCTAATGAACAAGATTGGGAGGTAATTTGAAATTGCTCTAAATAGTAAGGTTTTTGTTTTTGTAAATTTGATTTTTGATTAAGTCGATGTTTTTGATTATTTTTGTAAGACTGGTCGAATACCAAACGAATGGGCTCGGTGTTTGTTGCCTCTGGTGCGGGATAATAAGGTTAAGATTGAAGGGAAATGTGAATTTGCACCTAATGTTTTGGGCATCATGGATACTATCATTTTGTCAATCAGGTACATGATCATTGCAAAAAATTTTTTGGTTTGCCACACCATGTTATTTACTAGTTACATAGTTACAATGTTTTGTTGAAGTATTTGTTTATGAAATTCTATGGTTTTATGGTTAATTTTATGTGATGGCAAATAAATAAATTGTGTCTGTTTCAGTGTATTCATCAATAGGTCAATGTTTGTTAAGCAACATCAGGTTTCTCTTAAGGATGCTGCAAATTCGACAGATGAATCAGTGTTTCATCCTCTTCCAGCCCTATTTCGATTGCTTGGTCTTAGTCCTTTCAAGAAGGTTGTTGTTGGCTGTTACATTTTTCTTCTTTTGGGTAGTTTTTATATCTTTGGTATATTCAGTGTAAATTGTGGTTTCTTGTTGTTTGTGGAGTTAGCTTCTGCTGTTGAAATAAGTGACTCACTTGTTAGTATCATGTAAGTTGTACTAGACTATTGACTAGCATTACTTCTTGTTTTGTAGGCAGAGTTAACTCCTGGTGATTTCTGTTCCAACAAGCGTCCTTTCAGTCAAACGGTAAAGGTTATGGATATAATTGCTTCAAACCACGTCTTCACTAACATGGTTGATTTCTTTAACAGAAGGGATTTTCTCTTCAGGTCACACCACTACATGCCAAGTCTGAGCGTCCTTTGCAAAATGGTCATGATAATGAAACTGAGGACACTGTTTCCGAATTTGATCTTGAAAACATTGTTGGTGTTGCATCAAGTTCAGAGTTAGAGGTGTGGAGTAACATGCCGTGTTCTACATATATTATGCTTATAAATGATGTAATGATTGTCCACTAACCTGAAAGTTTTGTTCAGGAAATGGACCCCCCTGAAAATCTTCTTTGTGATCTGCGCCCCTATCAAAAACAAGCTCTTCATTGGATGGTTCAGATGGAGAAGGGACGGCCAAGGGACGATACTACAACAACCCTTCATCCTTGTTGGGAGGCATATCGCCTGGCTGACAAGTATGCGCCTGTTGTCACTTGTCATACACAAAATAAACCAATGAATGGTTCTAATGTAGTAGTCGTGCTTGTGTTTTTCAGGAGGGAGCTTGTTGTTTATTTGAATGCATTTTCTGGTGAAGCCACAACAGAATTTCCCAGCACCCTTCAAATGGCCAGAGGAGGAGTAAGTTTTTTAAGTAGTTAACCCCGAATTTTTGTTGTTATTTCACATACTTTTCAATTTTATAATGCAATATTTTCTTTTGAAACTGAAGATTTTGGCAGATGCCATGGGACTTGGAAAGACAGTAATGACCATATCCCTTCTCATTGCCCATTCAGGAAGGGGTGGATTATTCGGCAGTCAACCCATAACCCCTTCATTTATTGAAGGTGGTGAAGTTAGTGATACTGGTACAATTCCCAATTTTGCAAACATTCCAAAGAAGGTAACCAAATTTACTGGTTTTGATAAACCAACAAAGCAAAGCAATTCTCTAACAAGTGGCGGCAACTTGATAATATGTCCCATGACTCTTCTTGGGCAGTGGAAGGTATTTACATTATGTAGTTATCTTGTATTCAAATGTGGGATATATAGAGTAAAATACTTTCTTTCTAGTTCTAAACATTTGACAATTTTTCAGGCAGAGATTGAAACTCACGTGCGCCCTGGGTCCCTCTCTCTATATGTTCATTATGGGCAAAGTAGACCCAAAGATGCAAAAAGTCTAGCTCAATGTGACATTGTAATTACTACATACGGAGTTTTGGCTTCTGATTTTTCCAGTGAGGTAGCTGCAAACCTGTTCGCTCTTATAGTTCTCTGCCAGATTGCTTCATTTCTTAAATCTTATCAACTTGCACATTTTTCTACCCGTTCCTTGTACAGAATGCAGAGAATAATGGTGGACTCTTCTCAATTCGTTGGTTCAGAGTGGTTCTTGACGAGGCACATACTATAAAATCTTCTAAAAGTCAAGTTTCTATGGCTGCTTCTGCTCTAATTGCTGACAATCGCTGGTGTCTTACCGGGACTCCAATCCAGGTGTATATTTTGAGTCTTACTCTTATACAAAATTCTTTTTTATATGTGGATTACGACAAGAGTGTTTGTCCAAATTTTTAGAAGACCACTAAGTGATGCATTAATTCGATATAATGGGAATCTTCAATTAATGCTGAGGTTATATTGTATGATTAAACCACTAAGTGTCTTATGGTTTCCATCTCTCTCTGGGTTGTATGATTATGATTTGTTTATGATTATAATTTCTATTTCATGCTCTGAATTGTGTTTATATTCTCATCTTACATTTTTATTCTGTTATACTTCATTTATTATTTTTGTTTAATCCTAGCAAGCAAGTTGGGCATTATGTTTAAATATGATAACATTTAGTTTGTCATGCAAATTTGCTTTGTTGTTGACTTGTTCCTTTTTCAATTCCAATACTTAATTAAGAGGATAAGTGTTATGTGGGGAATAGAGACAAGAGAATTAATATTCAATTGCGAATTCATGTTACCCACATATAATAGAAAGGGAGTAATTAGTTGGTGGTTAGAAAATGTCTTAATCCAGAGGCTGGAAGGGCGCTCTTGAATTCATGTATTTGTATTGAGCATTAGTTGACTTATTTTAGGTTGGTCCCGAGTCTCACGATAGCAAATATAATCATATAGCTTTTATGCTTTCTGACATTGAGTCTTTTTATTTTTATCTACAGAACAACCTTGAAGATGTTTACAGTCTTCTTCGCTTTCTGAGAATAGAACCTTGGGGTCATTGGGCCTGGTAAAACAATATTATTCTTAATGTTGGCTATTTAACTCTAATTGTAATAGCCTGACTCTGAAGATTTGTCTTGTCTGATCCAGGTGGAACAAACTTATTCAGAAACCATTTGAGGGTGGCGATGAGAGAGGATTGAAATTAGTTCAGTCCATTTTGAAGCCTATCATGTTGAGGAGAACCAAACATAGCACAGATCGAGAGGGCAAGTTAGTAAACTTGTTAAGCAATTGTGTTGTTTTTAACATCTAGTATATTCTGTTAACCTATTGTTTGTTGTAGGCCTATACTAGTTCTCCCTCCTGCCGATATGCAGATAATTTATTGTGAACCCACAGAAGCTGAAAAAGACTTTTATGAGGCCCTATTCAAAAGATCCAAGGTTTTTTGTTTTTTTTAAGAAGTTAATCCTAATCTATATTAAAATTATTCATTTTAGTTCTTTGGCACTGAAAAAGGCTACGTTGATCAAGCGTGTTGGGTGAAATTTATACAGGTAAAGTTTGATCAGTTTGTTGAGCAAGGACGTGTTCTTCATAATTATGCTTCAATTCTAGAGCTGCTTTTACGTCTTCGGCAATGCTGTGACCATCCATTTCTTGTAATGAGGTGGGGTGTCTTACATTTTGGTTATATACTTGGCTGTTACAGTGGATATATTCTGTCAGTTTAAATTGTTTTAACAATAAGTATCTGGTCTGATCAATTGACTTTAAGGAACAGTTCACAAACATATTTAACTTGCTCATAGGAAATTTCTAATTTGGTCTGACTGATTGGTTATCCTACCGTCTTTTCACTATCCTCGTGCACAAGTTTCTTGATTGGCAGCCCTGCTTATTTGATTTCGCATTGTTTAAGTGTCTGAGTATTTGGAATATTTTATTTAGGCTGTGGGCTAATGACTCGTCACAAACTTTTCTTTCTTGAACACAAAGGTATACATAGCTGGTATGTTTGTATAAGGTGTTTGATTGCATCACATACTATTTAGGAACGGGTTTATCATTGCATAGGATGGTTCTCTTACCCTTGCTTGATGATGTTTCACTTTTGATGTTTTTTTTGGTAACTTTGTTTAATGTGATTTCAAAGCCCTCTTGTGGTGATGTTTTCTTTTCACCTTGCATAATTTAATTGTTGTCTTACCAAGCTTTAACCTTTTGTCATGACGACCATTGATTTTTTTAGTCGAGGTGATACACAAGAATTTGCTGATCTGAAGAAACTAGCTAAGCGCTTCCTTAAAGGAACCTGTAATGCTTCTGAAGGTGAAGAAAAAGATGCACTCTCACGAGCTTATGTTCAAGAAGTCGTGGAAGAGCTACGTAAAGGGGAGCAGGGAGAGTGTCCAATATGTCTTGAAGCATTTGAAGATGCAGTGTTGACACCATGTGCTCACCGCCTTTGCCGGGAATGCCTCTTGGCAAGTTGGCGAAATTCTACCTCTGGTTTATGTCCTGTTTGTAGGTATTTCCTGGTTAACCTGTTAGAATTTTGGATATCTTATCTTTAACTTGGTCTAATAGATGTTTAAGATTGTTTTTATTGCAGTAGTTTCAAATAAATTTGGTTATAGTGTAAACTCCTTGTCCTAAAATTATTTTTAACAGGAAAATAGTCAGCAAGCAGGATCTTATCACCGCCCCTACTGAGAGTCGATTTCAGGTTGATATCGAGAAGAACTGGGTAGAGTCATGCAAGGTAACCGGTCTTTTGAATGAACTTGAAAATCTCCGCTCCTCAGGATCTAAGAGCATTGTTTTCAGCCAGTGGACTGCTTTTCTTGACCTCTTGCAGATTCCCTTTACTCGGTAAGATTTTTGCTGGTTTAATCGTTTTTTAGGTATAACATGGGAGAATTTGAGTGAATGTGAAATCTTGAAAAGAACTGTTCCTATAGACAGTCATGGTTTTTTTTATAGTGTTTTAATCATTCTATTGAAGTTGATATCCACTTTAATGATTGCTGTGATCTTGTGACATGCTTCATCTTGGTGATGAACAATGATACCAGAGGTTCATTAATCATTATTTTTGTTTTATCATTGATGTCCAGGAATAAAATATCATTTCTTCGTCTTGACGGGACATTGAATATGCAGCAGCGGGAAAAAGTAATTAAACAATTCTCAGAAGACACTGACATACAGGTTTTAACATGTTTCCTCATGTTTGTCTGTTACCTAATCAGTACAACGAGCTGTTTCAATGCATTGACTATTAATAACCATCAGTAGTTATTTCTTGCACCAGGTGTTGTTGATGTCGCTAAAAGCTGGTGGAGTGGGTATAAATCTAACAGCAGCTTCCAATGCTTTTGTCATGGTACGAGCATATCAGTCTCTATTTGCTTAAACTGGTGTGTGTATTTGTCTAGCTTCAGGTTTTCTAACGTAGGGTAAACAAAGTATTTGGATTTGTTGAATGTGAAACCTATATTCAATAAATAAAATGCATGAATCCTAACGTTGATTTCAATATGATTCTTTCGAGATTTTCAAACAAGGTTTCAGTTGATACTTGACTGAACCCATCTCAATAAAACGGAAATCAAAACACGGCTCTTTGATTAATTTGAAGCTGGGAGATAAACTGTAACAGAATGATGCAAATTTAGGTTATTATACCCACTATGCTTTTACTGGTTTCTATTTAAATAAACAGAATTTTGGCTTCCAAATAACTAGTTGTTTTAGTATACATGTTAGATTAAGAAATTTAATCTATGCAATTTTTAGGGAGGAGCCATGGGTCTTGTATAAGAGTATTAAGTATTCAGAAAGTTGCACCAGAATATGTTTATGAATAGCCAACCTAATGGATGTTGCATATTATTATTATTATTATTGTTCATTAAGTTGTTTTTTAAAAAGCACTTTTGATATAATAGTTTGTCAATATCAACAGGACCCATGGTGGAATCCAGCTGTTGAGGAACAAGCTGTTATGCGTATTCATCGCATTGGACAAACAAAGAAGGTGGCCATCAAACGGTTTATTGTGAAGGTATATTTTATATCTCAATTTTGGGAAATCGTGCATACATGGAACATGATTTTATTATCATATACTCTAAATTGGGCCTTGTTAATTGCTTCACTGGGTAAGAGGAATCTGGCAGCCTAGTTAAGTTTCGGTAGCAAAGCCACCAGCTGAGCTGAAAATTTTCTTCACATGTGAACAATTCATCTATAATTTATTTAGTTGAAGTGTTAAAATTTTTACGAGGTTGTGTTTGCTTATGAGACTGATATATGAGATTGTTATGTTCAAGCGAGTTAATATGTATGGATAGTTATGCCCTGTTGTTAGCATGTCTGTTTAGTGCATATCACCGAATGAAGTGACTTCATTGACTCAAATATGAGATTTATTCTTATGTTTCACATTGCAGGGGTCAGTTGAGCAGAGAATGGAGGCAGTGCAAGCACGCAAACAAAGAATGATTTCTGGTGCCTTGACGGACCAGGAAGTTCGATCTGCACGTATTGAGGAGTTGAAGATGCTTTTTACTTAGAACAATGAGGTAGTGAGAACATTGTTTTCTGTTAGGTGCACCACGGGCCTCCATCATTTTGCATCTCATGGTTTTCTTTTGCCAACTGCATACAAGATAGTGGTGACTCATAAGAAGAAAGTGCTTCTCAGGTGGCATGTGAGCTAGGGAGTTGTCTCTTGACTTGCAACCTTCCATTGGGAGGAGTAAATTTTTGGAAAGGGAAGAGTTGGAAGGGATTTAAGTTAAAATAAAGCTGATGGAAGGGACGGATCATTGTTATCAGAAAAAGGGTAAGAGAGATTATCAAATATATTTTCAACATAGTTCCTGTTTTGTCTATGTATGTACCTATGTAATTCATTAACTATTCAATTTGGAGGGGAAGAATTCTTGAGCTTTAAAGGAGGATGAGAAGAAGCCATCCATTGTAACCTTCATTCAAACAATAGATTGTAATTAGGGTTCATTTGTTTTAAATGTACAATAGTTCCGGAGAACGCTGAGATTCCAATGTACCATCAATAGTATGTTCATTGTAGCATTTGCCATAGTTGCATCAGATACAATGCTTTTGTGAATTGTTTTTTTTAATCATTTTGCGTTGATAGGTTTATATTACGTATTGAATTTCTGATATTCACATCCAGTTCAGTTTTGATCATTTATGTGCACTTGTTTTTCCTTATTTTGGTTGGATGCGAGTGCACTTGTTTTTCTTTATTCTTTTATAAATTGAAAGAAATATTATATGCTCACTTGTTTATTTCTATTTATTCTTTTATAAATTGAAAGAACATCATTATTATTAAACGGTCGCGATCTTTGCAGCCATACATTTAGATAAATAAATAAGATTAAATGGTTAGTATTAATTGAATTTTAATTTATTTAATTTTATAAAAATCTTACTAAATATTATCTAAATATCACTCTTTGCACATACAATATCACCTCTTAGGCACATACGCAATTAAGGTAATTAGATCAGATGATTTTTAATAATTAATGTTTTTTTATTGAGAAATCTAGATAAAATAAATTTTAATTTACTTAATATTATAAAAATATTACCAAGCGAAAATGGCTCTTATTATTATTTTTTTTTTAGGATTTCTTATCACACCACCCTTGTTTTTTAGGCACCATCTGAATTTTCGGTTTTGTCCCCTGATTTCGGATGTGTACATCCGGACGCACCAATATTTTAAAAAAACGTTGATGTGTTCCGGAAGTGTACATCCGAAAACATTCATGATCTGCAGATTCAGAAAACAGCAGATTTTTTTTTTTTAAATCGGTTTTTTTGCTTGGTCGCATATGTTAATAAATCGTCGCAACTTAATATACATTTGACAACATCCATATATAAAATAAAATGATATATATAAAATAAACGTCTGTCAAAATACAGTGATACATGTAATATAAATATGATATAAAAAAAAACTACCGCGTATGACGAAGGTTCTCTCCTGGCTCCCCTGCTCCTCTGCCCCTACCACCCAACCTGGATCGATGTCTGCGGTACTGAAGTGCCCCCCAGCAATCGCAATTATCCTATCCACGGCAAGTCTGGCACCAAAGCCCTCAGGGAGATGACCGGCCTCAATGGCCTGCTGCCCTATCTGTACTATCTGACGACAGTGTGGTAGGACATCCTGAGTATGGTCCAGCTGAGACTGCCGCTCCTCTAATATCTCCTGATGAGCAGGTCTGGGTGGCGATCCCTCAGCAGTGGGCACCATGCATGAGTGTGAGACGGTGTAGAACCACACGATGTACCCAACAACAACACTCCAGTCTGTCTCCGCTCTGGTCGCCCGAGCCTCCTCCGGTACCAAGTGGGACTGGTAGTCAGCATATAGCTCATCTATCTGCCTGCGGGTCAAGCCTAGAGGAGCAGACTCATGAGGCATCCTGGGGATCGTCTGCGTGTAACCGAACTGACGCAAGACGCGCTCCGACAGGTATCGGGCAGTAACGGTCGAACTGCATGCCAACCATACTGAGAACAAACAAACCTCATCGAACGGGCGCGTCACACAGTGAGCAGCATAGGGGCAATACAAAACGTCCTCAGCAGCCATCCGATCTAGATACACTCTGAAGGGGTCCGGCGTCTGGTTCCCTCTGAGCAGGACAAATGCAGTAGCACGTGGCATATCCTCAGTGTACCCCTGGACACTCCCCAACCAGTAATGTAGGGAAAGTGCTGTAAAATCCACGTCTGAAATGGAAAACATAACATGGGTGTCAAAAATTATAATGAATACAGAAAGAAAAGAAATGAAAAAATCACTTAGAATATTAGATTGTTACCACGTATAGCGTACAACTGCCTGCCACAATCTTGACTGCCCAACGGCAACCATCAGAGACCCTGGAATAGGTGAATGCCAGCGCAGCCGCCCCCCAGTTGTACCCATGGATCTCTGTCTGATCCGAAAGGTACCTGAGGTAGACGATATCAACATAATAGGCGCTGGTGTCTACAAACACCTGCGTGCCCAGCAAAAACAAGTAGTAGCATCTAAGGGAACGCGTTCTGTGGATCTCCACCTCAGCCGGATCACCTGCTGCCCGTCCTGCCTCTGCAAGCGCCTCACCAAATCTATCCATCAGAAACGAGAACCGGATGTGTGCGCCCCTCAACTGGTGCCCCTCCGCATGTGCCTTCTCTGGGTTAACCCCAAGCTCTGTAACCAGCAACTCCATGCCGTCCGCCTTCGTCATCCTACCGTGACGGAGAAGGATACCCGTGATCGGTAGATGTAAGAGGCACGAGATGTCGTCCAGCGTGATCGTGATCTCGCCGTACGGTAGATGGAATGAGGATGTCTCAGGGTGCCATCTCTCAACAAATGCCATCAGGATACCGTACTGGATCTGGGAATACCCAATCCTAGACAGGCCTCCAAGACCAGACTCCGCAAGTGCAGATGTGAACCACTCAGCCTCTGGCAGCATCTCAATCGTGTCCATAACCTTGCCCCCATGGTTATAGAACTTCTGTGAATCCTTCTCCTGAAAATTTCCAAATAAAACAATGTTACAAATGAACATATTTTCAACGAATACAATTCTATAAATAAACCGAAAAAGGTTACCTGTCCTAGCCAGACATATCGGGCAGTATGCTTAGAGTACCCCACAAGTAGGGACATATCAGACGGTCCCTGGGGTAACCGTCCAGCTCATCGTAATCGTCATCAGCTGATGGAGTTGGAGTCTCCCGACAACGTCTGCGTGCGGGCTGGGACCCTGATGAACTACCAGTAGAAACGCGACGCCTACGAGATGTAGAATCGGCGGCTGAAGGGGGAGTGGCCTGTACCTGAGATGTGGAAGTGGCCTGAACTTGTGATGTGGATGGCTGTGGTGTAGGATGTAGTGTAGGATGTCCCTCAGCTGTAGGGTCTACCCCAACTCCCTCTGTGCCGGAAGCCTTGGCTGTAGACTGCATCCGCTCACGTCGAACAGATGCGTGCTGAGCTGTCCGTCCATGTATGGTACGATCGTCTCTGCCAGCCATCTAATCTGCAAAGCATAATAAATAAATTAAATTTTGTTTAAAAATAATTAAATGAAAAAAAAATAGTCTTCCGGATGTGCACATCCGGAAGGACACAAAATTTTTAACGTTGGGTATTTTCGGATGTGCACATCCGGAAACACTCAGAAAACTAAACGTTAAAATCTTTCCGGATCTGCACATCCGGTACGTATTTTGAAGTTTAAAAATGGCAGCCATGGCCACTGTAACTTTCAAAAGGGAATTTTAATGCCCTGATCGTCCGTCTGAAGCAGTAAAAATGACCTACATTGTCTCTAACCTATGTTATTCAAACAACCTAACAATTTCTACACCTAAATGTATACTCTAAATCGATTACTCGAAAATTACTCCGAAACTCTAAAATTTGAAAACTTACCGATTAAAATGGGATACAGAGGATTTGGAGTGTGTTGATCGTTGTAGAAGTTGCTCTGCGCCGAACTCGAGTGGAAAAAATCGAGATTTGTGGTGATTGAAAATTTGAGAGAGTTTGAGAGATTTTGGAAATGGAAAAGTGAAGAATGAGGGGAAGGAACAACGTCTGGCGCGAATTAATAAGAAATTCTTCTGGAAGTGCACATCAGAATTGTTTCCGGATATGCATATCCGGAACACATCAACGTTTTTTAAAAAATTGGTGCGTCCGGATGTGCACATCCGAAATCAGGGGGCAAAAAAATAATTTCACATGGTGCCTAAGAAACTTGAGTGGTGTATTAAGATTTTTTTTTTTCTTTTTGAATGGATTCCATCTATTGTTCTGTATATTAGATTTTCATGCAGTTTTAATCACAATAAATGAATAAATTTTAATTTATCTGATTATTCTTGATAATTAATGTTTTTTATTAAAAAATTCAGTTGGCAATCACATAAAATAAATTTTAATTTATTTGATATTATATGGAAATTCCACAACCTTCACATTCCGCACTCAGAAGATTGATTAGATAAAAACATTAATAACAAATAAATTAAATATTTTATGACTATTTAATTTGATTATCCAATTAATAACAAATAAACTATTTTATGAACTATTTATTAATTATTAAAATAATTAGTCTTTAAATATTATTTTAATATATAAGTATTTTAATAGTTGAATTATTAAAATAATTTATAGACTAAACTAGTAAAATAGTTGAATTAGTAAAATTAAAGTAGTTTAATTATAATAGTTAAATATTAAAATCGTTTAGTAAATAATATTTAAAAACTAATTATTTACTAATTAATATAAGTATTTTAATTATAAACTATTTAATAGACTTGTTTATTAATTATTTAATATTTAATATTTCAACTATTTTATTAAATATTAATAAAATATTAACATCAATTATTAGTAGACTAATTATTAAATAGATTATTTAATATTTAATAAAATAATTATTAATAGACTAAATATTTAATATTTAATAAAGTAATTATTTAATAGAATAAATATTTAATAGACTAAATAGTTGAAATATTTAATAAACTAAATAGTTGAAATATTTAATAAACTATTTAATAATATTAATGTTATTTCATAATATCAATAAAATTAAAATTAAAATATAATATTAAATAATTACTAATTAGTATAAAATAAAAATTAGTTAATTAAACACATAAGTATTGATATGAAATAAAAATTAGTTTATTATATAATATGAAATATTAATACATGTTATTAAATATTAAGTAATTTATAGTTAAAATAAATTAAATAATATTATTAAATATTAAATAATTTATTAAATATTGAATCACTTATGAAATATATATTCATGATTACATGTTATCATCAAATGAAATGGTTGGCCTAGTGGAATATACACCATCCGTTTCAAAATGACAGTCGTTTTAGTAAATAAAATTTGTTTTAAAATGACAGTCGTTCTCACTTTTCAATGTAGTAATAATTACAATTTAAAATAACAGTCTTTTAATTTTTACTTTGTACACTTCTTCCAATACTTTAATAGGGTTAATTTAGTAAAAATAATATATCTTATGACAATATTATTACATTTTTTAATTTGTGTAAAAAAATCTTAAACGACAGTCATTTTGAAACGGAGGGAGTAGTATTTAGTTGACACACTAATGAAGTCTTTAGTATTTTGGAATGGATTCCATCAAATATTATATATATTAATTATTCATGTAATTTTAATCACTAAGATTTTTTTATTAAGTAATCAAGTTGACAATCACTTAAAAACACCCCGCTAACAATCTAGTTGGTAAACTAAGGAACTAGTTTTAGGAATGAATTTCATGGTTCCAGGAGGAATCTACTATCTACCCATTGCTAAAAGGTTTCATGAACTATCCAAATTACTTTTTTATCAAAAATAAAATACACTATGAAAAGGTTATTTCGGTAACTAGCAAATTCATCCAAAATCAAAAGTAGCTTTTAACAATTGCATGTCATGTGTTGACTTAACATTGACTACTATTTACTATCTTCTATTTACCCATTCAAATTAAATATTACATACACTCATTCTCTCTCTTCATTCAAATTTCAAATCATTTTCACTTTTTTTCCTACACTTTCTCACTTTCATTTTAATTTTTTTTCACTATATTTTTTATTATTGCTAAAAATACTAATAATCTATTTTTTAATTTTAATAAAATAAAAAACTTATTTATCTCATGGGTCACTATCAACATAATATTTATTTTATTTTAATTAACCATTATCTTATATTTAAATATTTTTTTTTCTTTCTCCATCTTATGATTTATTTTTTTTATGTAATTATTTAATACAATTTAATTTATATGATTATTGTTTATTTTACAATTAAGCATATCATTTTAAATTTTGCATGTGTATCTAAATACATTTTATATCGCACCAAATAATTTATTTATCTTACGGGTCATTATCGCATCAAAATTTTCTTTTTGTCTTACTTCATCTCACGAGTTTTTTTTGCATGATTATTTAATACATCTGTATATAAATACATTTTATATTGTATCAAATAAACTTTCTATTTCACGAGTCACTATAAACACAATACATATTTTATTTTAATTAATAATTATCTTAACTTGAAAGATAAAATCCTTATGATCAAATATTAAATATTTCTTTTTTTTTATCTCAAGAATCTTTTTTTTTTCTATTTGTATTTTAATACAATTGAATTTATATAATAATTGTTCATTTTATAATTAATAGCTAATATAAACTTAAACACGTATATAAATACATTTTATAACGTTCCAAATGTACATTTAAATATATTTTATACTGTATCAAATAATTGTACCCGTGCGGGAGAACGAGTATCTTACTAATGGTCACTAAAGATGTAGGGGGCGAGCCTGCCACGTGCCTCTGTAAGGTATGGAGTGACTCATAACACGTTCCCAACAAATAACAGGAATATCCTTAGCATAACTAAATAGTCCCAAATCATACTGACTGATTAATCATGTCTCTTGTACCGAAAGAATGAGTATTCACTATGCATCATAATGAGTCAAAGTTGGATTGCACGTGCCTGGAGTTATAAAAAAAAAGGCATTTTTTAATACATCACTCAAGTTTTTTAGGCACCACGTGAAATTTCATTTTTGCCCCCTAATTTCAGATGTGCACATCCAGACGCACCAATTTTTTAAAAAACGTTGATGTGTTCCAGATATGCATATCCAGAAAAATTCCGGATCTGCAGATCTGGAAAAAAACAGAACTTTAATTTAAAAAAAAAAATCGGTTTTGTTGGTTGGTCGCATATGTTAATATATCGTCGCAAATTAATATATATTCGACAACATCCATATATAAAATAGGCTAAATTACCTGCAGGGTCCTTTAACTTATTTAATTGTAACGAAGTGGTCCTTTATGTTTTTTTTGCTACAGTTAGGTCCTTTATGTTAACTAACGGTTACAACGTTGGCCTTGTTCTTGCCCAGATTTTGCAAACCCTTGATATCTCTCTGAATATGCAACTATTTGAGATGAAATAAAGATGAAAATTGTGTGTTTTGATCTCACGAGCTCAATGGTACCATTTAATTTCATTTCTTTTTAGTGTGTAGCAAGATATATGGACATAAGTGTATGAACCTTAATTATGCAAAAGCAACCACACAGTCGTGTTTATGAGAGTTATGATTCAATTTTTTGAGGGAAAACAACTAACATATGATCATGAACAATTGACAAAATTATTGTGCAGTAAAATATGCATGCATCATAGAGTTGGAGTTAGGAACATGTGTTAAAGGTCAACGCTGCAACCGTTAGTTAACATAAAGGACCTAACTGTAGCAAAAAAAACATAAAGCACCACTTCGTTACAATTAAATAAGTTAAAGGACCCTGCAGGTAATTTAGCCTATAAAATAAAATGATATATATTCATAATAAACCTCTGTCAAAATACAGTACATACATGTAATAAAAATATAATACATAAAAAAAAACTAATGCGTATGGCGAAGGATCTCTCTTGGCTCCCTTGCTCCTCTGCCCCGACCCGCCGTCCTGGCTCGATGTCTGCGGTACTGAAGCTCCCCCCGAGCAATCTCAATAATCCTATCCACGACACGTCTGCCACCAGAGCCCTCAGGGAGGTGACCATCCGCAATGGCCGCCCGCGCTATCTGCTCTATCTCACGACAGCGAGGTAGGATATCCTGAGTATGGTCTAGCTGAGACTGCCGCTCCTCTAATATCTCCTGATGAGCAGGTCTGGGTAACGATCCCTCAGCAGTGGGCACCATGCATGGGTGTGAGACGGTGTAGAACCACACGATGTACCCAATAATAACACTCTAGTCTGTCTCCGCTCTGGTCGCCCGAGCCTCCTCCGGTACCAAGTGGGACTGGTAGTCAGCATATAGCTCATCTATCTGCCTGCGGGTCAAGCCTAGAGGAGCAGACTCATGAGGCATCCTCGGGATTGTCTGCGTGTAACCGAACTGGCGCAAGACGCGCTCCGGCAGGTATCAAGCAGTAATGGTCGAACTGCATGCCAACCATCCTGAGAACAGCGAAACCTCATCGAACAGGCGCGCTACACGGTGATTGGCATAGGGGTGATAAAAAACGTCCTCAGCAACCATCCGATCAAGATACACTCTGTAGGGGTCGGCCGCTTGGTTCCCTCTGAGCAGGAGAAATGCAGCAGCACGTGGCATATCCTCAGTGTACCCGTCGACATTCCCCCAACCAGTAATCTTGGGAAAGTGCTATAATATCCACGCCTGAAATAGAAAACATAACATCAGTGTCAAACATTATAATGAATATAGAAAGAAAAGAAATGAAAAAATGACTTAGAATATTAGATTGTTATCACGTATAGCGTACAACTGCCTGCCACAGTCTTGACTGCCCAGAGGCAACCATCTGAGAGCCTAGCATAGGTGTATGCCAGCGAAGCCACCCCCCAGTTGTACCCATGGATCTCTGTGGGATCCAAAAGGTACCTGAGGTAAACGACATCAACATAATAGACGTTGGTGTCCACAAACAGCTGCGTGCCGAGCAAAAACAGGTAGTAACATCTCACGGCACGCTGCCTGTGGATCTCCACCTTAGCTGCATCCCCTGCTACCCGTCGTGCCTCTTTAAGCTCCTCACCAAATCTGCGTGTCAGAAAGGAGAACCGGACATGGGCGCCTCTCAACTGGTTCACCTCCGCAAGTTCCTCCTCTGGGGTAGCCCCAAGCTCCTCAATTAGCATCTCTATCGCGCCCCCCTTTGACATCCTACCGTGACGGAGAAGGGTACCCGTGATCGGTAGATGTAAAAGGCACGAGATGTCGTCGAGTGTGATCGTGATCTCGCTGTACGGTAGATGGAATGAGGATGTCTCAGGGTGCCATCTCTCAACAAAGACCATCAGCATACCGTACATGATCTGGAGATACCCAATCTTAGACAGGCCTCCAAGACCAGAGGTAGCAAGTGTAGACGTGAACCACTCATCCCCTGGCAGCGCCGCAAGCATGTCCATAACCTTGCCCCCATGGTTATAGAACTTCTGTGAATCCTTCTCCTGAAAATTTCCAAATAAAACAATGTTAAAAATGAACATATTTTCAATGAAAACAATTCTATAAATAAACCGAGAAAGCTTATGTAACACCCTTCTACCCCACATACAATTTTAGGAATAACACTAAATATTATCAGAGTAAAAATCAGCAAGAAAGGTGCCACATATATTCAAACAACATTCAAAATCATTGTCCTGTCCCGTAACACGGGTTATTCATTCATCATTAACATAAATTGACAACTACGCAGCGGAATCAAAATTTTTAGTTCAGGTCAACAAAATACTTCATGGATAAAAGTATCCAATTCAAAATGGCATCAACAATATAAAAAGAAATTCCAACATAAAATCAAAAGGAAACACGAGGTTCACTACTAATCCCAACCCGATGTTACATGACACAGAGCAGGACACCACCTACAACACGACTAAAACGATAAAAGAAACGCTCCAAGACTCAATCCTCCAGCACCGCAAGTCTACTCTTGGTTATCTGCAAGTTACCCACATAAGAGGGCAACATTTTCAAGCAGGCAGGGTGAGAAATCACAATTCATTATAGTAATATAAGGACATGGAAAAATAGACAGAATAAGCAACAACAACCTCATAGCATCATCAACATAATCTTTACAACAAAATCACAATTACATCATTTATATGCAATGTCAACTATAATGGAATGCAACGAATGCATGTGGTACCGATTCAACGTGGATGGACACTGGCCATCAACCCTCCAAAAGGATCACAACATAATCAACATATCACTTCAATCCGCACGATGGGATTGAAGCTACCAATGGACCGAAGCCCCAACATAAAAATGCTATGAAATGCAATGATGCTAAATCTCCGCAATTCATCAAACATCAACGTGTGCATCATTCATTTCATACTCAACAAATATTTATCATACAATCATGTTTGATCATCTTACATCAACAACAACTCGACAACAAAAGATCAGCACAAGAAAACGTCAAGAAACCTCAAGAAAAACAACAAAAACAGCAAAACAGTTGTCTGACACGGCCACCCGTGTCCTGTGACACGACCCGTGTCAGGAAACCTGCACTCAAAACACAAAACGGACAAAATACAGCAATTACAATGGTCTGACACGGCCGCCCGTGTCCTGTGACACGGACCGTGTCCGAAGCTCTGTAGCAAAAATCCAAACCAAAAAGAAATGCAGCAGGAACAGTAGTCTGACACGGCCGCCCGTGTCCTGTGACACGGCCCGTGTCAGGATACGAAATCTCAGAATTTTTCAAAATAATTTTCTGCTGCGTTTTGACTTCAAATATCCCAAAAATTCAGTTTTTCCAATACGAAAATTTGCCCAAAAGACTCACACAATACACATACATCAACACATAACATTCTATCTCATTATATTTCATCGAATCATTCATCCCTAACTCATTCTACATCATCAAACACCACAATTTCTCAAAATCCACAAATACCTAATCTATCCATAACCAAACCTATAGAACTATAATAAACCATGAAAACTCCCCATACCTTAGAGAAATCAGTAGCTTTCCTCCTTCTCTAAGATTCTTCAGCAACCTTCAAGTCTTAGGGTTCTTCTCCTTCTCTTTTCTTCTTCAGCGTTCTTCGCAAAAACACGATCAGTTAGAAAAGTGATCGGTATTTTCTTCTTTAGACAAAATATCCCAGTTAATGGACTTCCACTTCTATCCTTACTCTTTTCCTTTAAGACCACCTTGCCCTTTTTCTTAATATTTTTAAATAATGATAATAATAGTATAAATAATACACTAATTATTCATTCTATTAAATTATTTAAGAATACTTTTTGATCCAAAATTCTCCAAAATTACCAAAACTTCGTAATTCCTTATAAATTAAATAAATAAATAAATAAATGATTAATTTAGATTTTCGGGGCGTTACAACTCTCCCCTACTTTAAGAATTTCCGCCTCGAAAATTTACCTGATTCGAATAACTCGGGATAGGATTCCTTCATCTTGCTTTCCAGCTCCCAAGTCATGCTTTCTCCAGCAGCTCCTAACCAGACAACTTTCACCAACGCAATCTCCTTGCCTCTTAAAATATTCATCTCACGTTCCGCAATTCGTACAGGCATCGTTTCCACAGTAAGATTATCCCGTACTTGCACATCATCCATATGAATCACATGAGACGGATCTGGAACATACTTCCGGAGTTGTGACACATGAAACACATCATGTAAATTTGACAGATTAGGCGGCAAAGCCACTCTATAAGCAACATTTCCAACTCTGTCTGAAATTTGATACGGACCAATAAAACGAGGAGTAAGCTTCTTAGACTTCAACGCACGCCCAACACCTGTCACAGGTGTAACTCTCAAAAACACATGGTCACCTGCTTGGAATTCTAAATCCTTCCTTCGCTTGTCATGATAACTCTTCTGCATACTTTGAGAAGATTTCATCTTTTCTCAAATTAACTTCACCTTCTCAGTAGTCTCTCGAACAATTTCAGGTCCAAGCACTACACTTTCTCCAGATTCGTGCCAACATAAATGAGTCCTACATCTCCGACCATATAATGCTTCAAAAGGGGCCATCCCAATACTAGAATGGTAACTGTTATTATAAGTGAACTCGATTAATGGTAGATAAGTATCCCATGAACCTCCTTGCTCAAGAACATATGCTCTCAACAAATCTTCCAACGACTGAATAGTCCTCTCAGTCTGACCATCCGTCCGAGGATGATACGCTGAACTCAACCTCAACTTAGAACCCAACGCCTCTTGCAAACTCTTCCAAAAATCAGAAGTAAACCTCGGATCTCTATCCGACACAATACACATAGGAACACCATGCAACTTGACAATTACGTTAGTATAAACCTCCGCCAACTTTGATACTTGAAAACTGATGTTAATAGGAATAAAATGAGCCGACTTCGTAAGCCTATCAACAATCACCCAAATAGAATCATGTCCTCTTGAAGTATTAGGTAATCCTGTCACAAAGTCCATTTAAATGCTATCCCATTTCCATTCTGTAACTTCTAACGGTTGCATCAACCCAGCAGGCTTCTGATGTTCAACTTTCAACTTCAAGTTAAACATGCATACGCAAATCGAGCTACACCACGCTTCATACCAGGCCACCAAAACAATTTCTTCAAGTCTTGGTACATTTTTGTAGCTCCCGGATGAATACTCAATTTACTTCTATGACTTTCCTCCAGAATTGCTCAGGAATACAAATTCGATTTCAGAATCTCAACACACCTTGCGCATCTAACTTGAAATCACTATTACCAGACTGATCAATTCCAACTATCGAATCTACCAGTTTCACATCTAACTTCTAAGCTTCCTTGATATTATCCAGAAAACCATTGTTAATCTTCAGCATTCCCAACATCACACTCTGCGGCGTCACTTCGCAAACTAATCTCATATCTCTGATTTGCTCAATTAAATCCAATTCCTTAACCATCATTGCCGACATATGCAAGGTCTTTCGACTCAGAGCATCGGCCACAACATTAGCTTTACCCGAATGATAGTTCAAACCGAAATCATAATCTTTTAATAATTCCAACCATCTTCGTTGTCTCATATTCAGTTCCTTTTGATCAGATAAATATTTTAAACTCTTATGGTCACTAAACACTTCAAATCTAGATCCATAAAGGTAATGCCTCCAAATCTTCAGCACAAAAACAACTGCAACAAGTTCTAAATCATGCGTAGGATAATTCTTTTCGTGAGTCCTCAATTGTCTCGACGCATAAGCAACTACCTTACCATTCTGCATAAGCACACCACCTAAACCCATCTTGGAAGCATCACAATATACCACAAAAGGTTCTCCTGGATTAGGTAATGTCAAAACCGGAGCCGATGTCAATCTCTTCTTCAATTCTGCAAAAAATTCTTCACATTGAATGTCCCACACAAAAGCTTTACCTTTACAAGTCAACTTAGTCAACGGAAGTGCTAACTTAGAAAATCCTTCGATAAATCTTCGGTAATAACCGGCTAGTCCCAAAAAGCTTCTAATCTCGGTAGCCAACTTTGGAGTTTCCCATTGCAACACAGCATCTACTTTAGATGGATCCACCGCAATGCCACTACCTGAAATGACATGACCAAGAAAACTAACCTCCGATAACCAAAATTCACATTTAGACAACTTTGCATATAACTTCTTCTCTTTCAAAACTTGCAATACTAGTCTTAAGTGTTCTTCATGTTCTGTTTCCGATTTAGAGTAAATCAATATGTCATCAATAAACACCACCACAAACCGATCCAAATAAGTATAAAAGATACGACTCATGTACTCCATGAATACTCCCGGTGCGTTAGTAACACCGAAAGGCATCACGGAATACTCATAATGTCCATAACGTGTTCTAAAAGCCGTCTTCTGAATATCTTCCTCTTTCACTTTAATCTGATGATAGCCCAACCTCAAATCAATCTTGCTAAACACACGAGCACCTACCAATTGATCCATTAAGTCATCTATTCTCGGGAGCGGATACTTGTTCTTAATCGCCACTTTATTTAGTTGTCTATAATCAACACAGAGCCTCATACTTCCATCTTTCTTCTTTACTAACAACACTGGAGCTCCCCACGGCGATACACTTGGCCTCACAAATTTCTTTTCAAGTAAGTCCTCCAATTGCTTCTTTAATTCCGACAATTCAGATGCAGACATCCTGTATGGTGCCATAGAAACAGGTCTGGTACCAGGTACAAGGTCAATTGCAAATTCCACTTCTCTTTCTGGAGGCACATCAGGAATTTCATCAGGGAAAACTTCAAGGAATTCACACACCACTTGCAACTCCTCAATTACAACTCGGCTCTCAACAGATAACGACGCCATCACTGAGAACATATGAGCTCCTTCTTGCACCAACTGCTGTAACTCCCTGAAAGACAACAAACTAGCTTCTTCCTCTTCAGGAGTAGAAAATCTCACAGACTTGTTATAACAATTGATATGAACATAGTTATATTCTAATCAGTTCATTCCCAAGATTACATCCATTCCAGATAACGGCAAACACACCAAATCAACAGTAAAGTCTCTGTCGAAGATCGTCAAGGGACACTTTAAACACACA
The DNA here is from genome assembly GCA_022829125.1 of Lathyrus tuberosus. NCBI lineage: Eukaryota > Viridiplantae > Streptophyta > Magnoliopsida > Fabales > Fabaceae > Lathyrus > Lathyrus tuberosus. The sequence continues at coordinate 11,225,885 of JALAZF010000101.1, read as the reverse complement.
AGAGAAGTAGTCACCGATCCCCTAGCCGAAATCTCGACGACCATTTCTCCATTCATAGAAGACAACACAAGACCCAATCTTTCAACGCATTCAGCAGCAATAAAGCAATGAGTAGCACCAGTGTCAATCATAGTAATTAAAGGAGTACTATTAATGAAACATGTACCTCTGATGAGTCTGTCCTCATTAGTTGTCTGAGTCCCAGCCAAAGCGAACACTTTCCCACCAGTTTGAGCCTTCTTTGGTTTCTGACACTGACTACTAATGTGTCCTTCTTCGCCACAGTTGAAACAAATCATCTCTTTATGCTTGCACTCAGATATGGCATGCTTAGTCTTACCACAACGGAAACACCTCTTCACTTCAGCAGTACACACATTACTCTTATGACCAGGTTTCCCACATTTGAAACAAGTTATGCCAGCAGGAGCATCTCCCCCACTAGTCCTCTTGCCATCAACCACTTTCTGTTTACCTTTTCCAGCTGGAGCATCATAAGGTTTGCCACGATTCTGTTGGTGCTTGCTCTTCCTCTCATTAATGATCTTATAATGAGCATTGTTATCCTCTTCAAAAATTCTGCAACTATCAATCAAATCAGCAAAAATACGAATCTTCTGATATCCAACTGCCTTCTTGATCTCTGGGCGCAACCCACTCTCAAACTTGATGCATTTGAAAACTCAGCATCATCATCGTTATAGTGCGGATAAAACTTAGCCAATTCAATAAACTTTGCAGCATAATCAGTAACCGACATGTTTCCTTGCTTCAGCTCAAGAAACTCGATTTGCTTCTTACCACGAACATCCTCTGGATAATACTTCCTCAGGAACTCTCTTCGGAACACAACCCAAGTGATACCTTCACCTGCAGTTTCCAACCTCTGACGAGTCTCTAGCCACCAGTCATCAGCCTCGAATGTTAGCATATGAGTCCCATATCGAACCTTCTGCGTTGGAGTGCAGTCCATCACACGGAAGATTCTCTCCATCTCCTTTAACCAATCCAATGCTCCATCAGGATCATACTTGCCCTTGAAGGTAGGCGGATTCTCCCTCTGAAAAGTTTCCAAACTACGAGATCCAGCATTCTCGTCGGCGTTCGGCTGATTCTGCAAAGCCTGAGCCATTGCTTCCAACGCAGCAGCAATTGCAACATCATTCCTTCTATCCATCTCAACTGGTCACTTCAACCTAAACCAAAAGTTAGAACTAGTTAACGATACTCGATTGTTAAACAAACTACAACTCGACAACTTGGCCGGACGGACCGACCTGCTCTGATACCACTAATGTAACACCCTTCTACCCCACATACAATTTTAGGAATAACACTAAATATTATCAGAGTAAAAATTAGCAAGAAAGGTGCAACATATATTCAAACGACATTCAAAATCATTGTCCTGTCCCGTAACACGGGTTATTCATTCATCATTAACATAAATTGACAACTACGCAGCGGAATCAAAATTTTTAGTTCAGGTCAACAAAATACTTCATGGATAAAAGTATCCAATTCAAAATGGAATCAACAATATAAAAATAAATTCCAACATAAAATCAAAAGGAAACACGAGGTTCACTACTAATCCTAACCCGATGTTACATGACACAGAGCAGGACACCATCTACAACACGACTAAAACGACAAAAGAAACTCTCCAAGACTCAATCCTCCAGCACCGCAAGTCTACTCTTGGTTATCTGCAAGTTACCCACATAAGAGGGCAACATTTTCAAGCAGGCAGGGTGAGAAATCACAATTCATTATAGTAATATAAGGACATGGAAAAATAGACAGAATAAGCAACAACAACCTCATAGCATCATCAACATAATCTTTACAACAAAATCACAATTACATCATTTATATGCAATGTCAACTATAATGGAATGCAACGAATGCGTGTGGTACCGATTCAACGTGGATGGGCACTGGCCATTAACCCTCCAAAAGGAGCACAACATAATCAACATATCACTTCAATCCGCACGATGGGATTGAAGCTACCAATGGACCGAAGCCCCAACATAAAAATGCTATGAAATGCAATGATGCTAAATCTCCACAATTCATCAAACATCAACGTGTGCATCATTCATTTCATACTCAACAAATATTTATCATACAATCATGTTTGATCATCTTACATCAACAACAACTCGACAACAAAAGATCAGCACAAGAAAACGTCAAGAAACCTCAAGAAAAACAACAAAAACAACAAAACAGTTGTATGACACGGCCACCCGTGTCCTGTGACACGGCCCGTGTCAGGAAACCTGCACTCAAAACACAAAACGGACAAAATACAGCAATTACAGTGGTCTGACACGGCCGCCCGTGTCCTGTGACACGGCTCGTGTCCGAAGCTCTATAGCAAAAATCCAAACCAAAAAGAAATTCAGCAGGAACAGTAGTCTGACACGGCCGCTCGTGTCCTATGACACGGCCCGTGTCAGGATACGAAATCTCAGAATTTTTCAAAATAATTTTCTGCTGCCATTTGACTTCAAATATCCCAAAAATTCAGTTTTTCCAATACGAAAATTTCTCCAAAAGACTCACACAATACACATACATCAATACATAACATTCTATCTCATTATATTTCATCGAATCATTCATCCCTAACTCATTCTACATCATCAAACACCACAATTTCTCAAAATCCACAAATACCTAATCTATCCATAACCAAACCTATAGAACTATAATAAACCATGAAAACTCCCCATATCTTAGAGAAATCAGTAGCTTTCCTCCTTCTCTAAGATTCTTCAGCAACCTTCAAGTCTTAGGGTTCTTCTCCTTCTATTTTCTTCTTCAGCGTTCTTCGCAAAAACACGATCAGTTAGAAAAGTGATCGGTATTTTCTTCTTTAGACAAAATATCCCAGTTAATGGACTTCCACTTCTATCCTTACTCTTTTTCCTTTAAGACCACCTTGCCTTTTTTCTTAATATTTTTAAATAATGATAATAATAGTATAAATAATACACTAATTATTCATTTTATTAAATTATTTAAGAATACTCTTTTGATCCAAAATTCTCCAAAATTACCAAAACTTCGTAATTCCTTCTAAATTAATTAATTAAATAAATAAATGATTAATTTAGATTTTCGGGGCGTTACAGGTTACCTCTCCTAGCCAGACATATCTTGAAGTATGCTCAGAGTACCCCACGAGTAGGGACATATCAGACGGTCCCCCGGGGTAACCGTCCAGCTCATCGAAATCGTCATCGGCGTCACCACCCTCATGTGCTGGGTGATCACCCTCAGGAACAAGAATAGGAACAGGGGATGAAATAGGAGCAGCTGATGGAACTGGAGTCTCCCGACGATGCCTGCGTGGGGGCTGGGAACCTGATGAACCAGCAGTAGAAGCCCAACGCCTCCGAGATGTAGAATCGGCGGCTGACAGGGGAGTGGCCTGAACCTGTGATGTGGAAGTGGCCTGAACCTGTGATGTGGATGACTGTGGTGTAGGATGTCCCTCACCTATAGGGGCTACCCCAACTCCTTCTGCGCCGGAAGCCTCGGCTGTAGACTGCATCCGCTTACGTCGGACAGAAGCGTGCTGAGCTGTCCGTCCATGTATGATACGATCGTCTCTGCCAGCCATGTAATATGCAAAGCATAATAAATAAATTAGAATTTTTTAAAAGTAATTAGAAAAAAACAACAAAAAAATAAAAAATAAAAAATAGAGACCTTCCGAATTTGCACATCCGGAAGTACTCAGAATATTTAACGTTGGGTTTTTCCGGATGTGCACATCCGGAAGCACTCCGAATATTTAACGTTAAAATCCTTCCGGATCTGCACATCCGGTACGTATTTTCAAGTTCAAATATTGCAGCCATGGCTGCTGTACCATGGTAAAGGGCATTTTAATGCCCTGATCATCCGTTTGACGCAACAAACAATACCTACATTGTCTCTAACCTATGTTATTCATACTACCTAACAATTTCTACACTTAAATATCTACTCTAAATATATTACTCAAAAATAACTCCGAAACTCTAAAATTCAAAAACTTACCGATTAAATTGAGATACGGAGGATTTGGAGTGTCTTGATTATTGTAGAAGTTGCTCTGCGCCGAACTTGAGTGAAAAAAGTTGAAATTTGTGTGATCGAGAATTTGAGAGTTTGAGAGAGTTTGGTTTTTGGAAAATGAAAATGTGAAGAATGAGGGGGAGGAAGAAGGTCTGGCGCGAATTAATAAGAAATTGTTCCGGATCTGCAGATCCGAAATATTTCTGGATATGCATATCCGGAACACATCAACGTTTTTTCAAAAATTGGTGCGTCCGGATGTGCACATCCGGAATCAGAGGGCAAAAATGAAATTTCACGTGGTGCCTAAGAAACTTGGGTGGTGTATTAAGAAATGCCCAAAAAAAAGCACCCCTCTAGAAGAAGGCAAATAAAAGAGAGAAGTTCAAATGAAACAAAAACGGTGAAGAATCCATTTTGAAGTTAAAAACTTTCTTGAACATGCCACTAATTCTTATTTACCTGAAGAAGGATGTTAAGAATCAAGGTGACAATATCATTATAAATCTTTATAGAACTCAAATTATCCAAATCAGAGCGAGAAACAAGTTTGTGAGAAATATGTATGATTATGTATACCAACTTTTATTTATTTAACCGAAATAACTCTGTTACCTTTTTTCTTTACTTTGTTTTAGTCTTTATTACTTTTTCTCCGATTCATTTCATAATGGATTTCAACATAGTCGAAACCTTTAACTTCTTTTCACTTTCAAATTCTTTTCTTGTTATTTTATTAAACACTTAACTGTAAACTCACAACAGCACTTGAACACTATTTTTCTCCAGAAATTATAGCAAAATGTCTTAGGATTTTCTAGTTTGATCTTGCAAGTAATTATTCAAAACTAAGTGAATTATTAGGCAACCAAATGGGCCGAATAGCCGATTTCTTTGGCGCTCCTCAGGCCTAGGCACGACCAACTCCTTAATTATCAAATGCCAGGCCAGTTGAAACGCTTAACAATGTGGCACCCCATATTAACCAAGGGCAACCACAGTTGAGGTTTCCACCTGTAGAACCTCCCACACATAGAGAGGACAGAGAATATATAGGTCAAAACAACCCAAGAGTAGTGCTGGTAAACAGAAACCAAGATGCTGAGGAAGTGGTCAGAAATGTTCAACAAAACAATCTTAGAGGGAAAAATAATATGACCTACATGGTCGAAAACATCTTGGCCCAGAAAAGCCTAAATATAGGCCTACAGAAACCAAAATTTCTGTCTGAGTTATCCGAGTATGTACTGCAAAATGAACTCCCTATGGCTTGGAAAGTCCATAAATTCACCAAGTTTGCAGGTGATACCATTGAATGGATTGTCAAACATATCGCTCGATACCAAACTGTGGCGGGCGATATGACAAACAACGAGAATTTGAAGATGAAATAATTTCCAAATTCTCTGACTAAAAATGCCTTCACATGGTTTACTACACTCCCTCCACATTCCATACATAACTAGAGTCAGTTAGAGAATGTTTCATGAACAATTCTATATGGGGCAGTCGAAGTTAAATCTCAAGGAATTGGCCAGCGTGAGGCACAAAGCGCCTAAATCAATAGACGATTATCTTAATAGATTCAGGTTGTTGAAGGTAAGGTGTTTCACCCAAGTTCGTGAACATGAACTAGTCAAAATGACTGTTAGCGGGCTAGATTATTCCATTAGGAAGAAACTAGACACCCAATATCTAAAAGACATGACTCAGTTAGCGGATAGAGTTCGGCAAGTCGAATGCGTAAATGCCAAAAAGGCTATGTCGAATAAATTTCATAAAAAAGAAAAAGTTGTTTATTTAGAAGTAGATAAAAATACCAAGAATATGACATAGGGTACAAAGAGGTCGAAGAAATTGATGTTAACGTGGCATAACTAAAGCCATGACCTCCTTATGTCTATAAATTGTTAAAACTGTATGATGGGAAGAATACTATCAAACCCAAAAACGATAAATTTATCGCAAAAACTTTTACATTCGATGTAACTAAGTGCAAAGAGATATTTGATCTTTTAGTTGTCGACAACCAAATTATAGTCCTAAAGGGGTTAAAAACGCCCCCTTTAGAGTAACGAATGAAAAAAGGGTTTTGTAAATTATACAATTTTCTTGGTCATAAAACTTCCCAATGTGTTCTTTTCATGGATTTAGTACAAGGAGCATTGAAAGAGGGAAGACAGAAATTTGGCGACAAAGCCACGACTACGATACAAGTGGATGCTGACCCCTTGCAGATCAAGGACGTTCATTATGTTGGACTAGTTGATGTTTGGTTTTTGAGGCTTCTGAAGGCCCCAACATGACCATGGAGGTTGTGTCTGAGTCAAAATATTCTGAAAAATCAAGGTGGTATATCCACATATTGAAGAGGAATTAAGAGATTTCCTTAACATATGCAAGTTGAAAGACTCTGAAGTGATGATGTGCCTAAGGTGCAATGCAGTTTTTGACAAGAAGGTTACTGAGGGCATCGAGAACATCAAACCCTAGCCATCGAAGGGGAGGGGGTAGTTGGCCCAATAAATAACCAAATTTTTCCTTTAACAAAAAGGGTGTCCATATAAGACACAAAATATGGCTTCATGCCAAAGGAGAGGTCGAAGAAAGAATTACACCCCTTCGTCAAATGTGCCTATCGGCGAGTGGGTTCATCCCCATAACAAGAATAACACCAACCAATAAAATTAGAAGGTGGTAAAGTTGGGCACTGGTTCGTCATATAAACACAACTCCCAAGTATCCAGAAGATACTCCTACCATCCTAATTACATGGGTAAAAACCCATGGCAAGGACACAATGGAGGAGGTATCAAAGATAAAAGAAAACGACTCAAGCGGCCGTAGGCTCTAGTACCAGTAGTAAGGTACAAGAACCAGACAGTGAAGTGGCCAGAAGGTCAATGAAAGAGAGGATATTTCCCTCTTTGACACCTGTCAAAGTAGATGCTAAAGACAAAGACATGGAGATGGTCACTGATAATTTATCAATGTCACGAGGTGACTTCGATGTTTTATGCAATGTCGTGTCACTCTTACCTGACGAATATGACGTAGTCACTAAGGTGACAAATATGGAGGAAGAATATCCTGCCGAAAATATGGCTGGACATAAGCCAATTTGCTATTATGTAAAGAATGATGGTTGTGTTGAAGAACAAAAATGCCATTTTCGAGAAACATGATATAGGGACGATGAGTCATTTGAAACCACTTTTTATAAAGGCAAAAGTTCACAATGTTGGTGTCAATAAGGTACTGTCGATAGTGGCGTTGTAGTCAATTTAATGCCAAATTCCATGCTAAAAAAATAGGGAAGTTCGACACTAGTTTGAGGCCTAAGAATATGGTTCTATCCAATTATGAGGGAAATACAGACCATTCTTTGGGACAAATTAAAGTGGATTTGGATCGGGACCATAGTGACACTAACTTTATTCATGATCATTTCATCTAAGGCCAACTATAACTTATTGTTGGGAAGAAAATAGATCCATGGGATTGGAGCCGTCCATTCATCTCTCCACCTAAGGATCTCCATATGGAAGGAAGATAACATATTTGAGAACATACAAGCCGATCAAAGTTTTTACATGGCAGAAGTAAACCATGTTACCAAGAAAACTTTCGATAAACTACTTCTATTAAGTATATGATTAACTACTTCATTGCTTATGCTTTGAAAATCTTGGATAATTAATTCAACACTTTGAAATGATATGGTTTTTTCAAAACTCAATGATTCAGACCTTCTTATATGCTTGTTGAACAATCAGTGAATATACCAACATCTTCACAAAACTATCTTCATCTTCCTTTACGACCTTGGAGTAATAGATCTACAAGAAGATGCCTTTTTTCTCTTCTCACGATCCTTACAAAAATTCAAACATTGACACTTTATGATAAAATGAATAAACTTTATGAATAATCATGATGTAACAAAAAAGATTTAAGCTATACAATTAATTTTCTGGTTACCTACATATAACTCAAAACTTTGTTAGCTAAATACTGGATGAATATAGTTACTATGAAATTCTATCTAATGATTATAGAATTGTCAACATGCTAAAATTGGATTACTTCAGATGACTCTAGGTCATTTAGATAATGACATCAAACATTTAACAAGATGACTATGAAATATATTGAATATGTGAGATAAGAAAAATTCTAAAACAACACTCTTCAGATCATTCTGCCCATATCCTCAATTTTTGAAGTCATAGGACTTGATCAAAAGAACGAATTTGAGGCCAATTTTTGGGAGAGAATATGGGTATTAAATGGTCTAAAAGAGGGGGTTGAATAAACCAACCCCTTACACCATTTTCAAAAACATTTCTTGCACAAAATTAGAGTTCAATCAACAAAAGCAAATGTGGCAGGCGACACAAAATATAGCAGATGGATTCAAAAATTATATGTTTCATTGTATAACTATCATGAATGATCAAATCAACATTGAACATTGTTGGACAAGTGTCCTTATGCACAAGGATGTGCTATTTAAAATTCATGATTGATTTTATACTTTTCTCGATTAAGATCGTGTTAGTAATTTTGTTTGAGTAAATTGTAGTGAAATAAGACAATGAAAGTAAATGGAAAAATTAAAAAGGATAGGGTTAGAAAGATTGCACCATAGAGTTATCCAAGTTTGGCCGAACGTTGATCTAGTTCTGTCCCCAAAAGGTCTTCTTAAGATTTTGACTATAAATTTTGTGAGCTTTTATTGGTTATGCCCACAAACATTTATATAAACCGATCTTAAGATATTTAAAGGCTTATCCCCAACTAAAAATAATTTTTACCACAAGCTAATCTTGAACCTTTTTAGATATTTTTAAGGTTGATATAAATAATCAAAACAAAATTTTTTCCAACAAAGCTCAATAAACCACAATAGAGATTTTATGACTGGTTTATCTTAATAACTGTCACACCCTAATTTTTGACCCTAAGATCCCTTTTATTTTTGCATAGCATCTTTAGGTCATACGGTCTCTGTCTGCGTGCTTTATTACTAACCAGTTTGTGCAGGTACAATAAATTCAAACATAGATCCTCTCATTCAGGTTTCTCAAAAGTTTCAGCGAATACTTCCAAATAAGATCAGGATTTTCTTTCCATTGGTGTTAAATGCAGTCATATGGAAACTAGCCAGGGTTTTACGACAACTGGAGTTTCAAGATATATCCTTATTCCCAAGGTCTCCTCAAGGTTTGGTTCACGTGAAAGAGTCATCATCGACTAAAGTTGCTTGGAGTTTCATTAAGTCAAGAAATTGCTGGTTGATTAAGCTACATAGAGAAATTTATCTTAGGCATTCGTTTTGGTCGAGAATTCAGTCTAAGAATCATGTGAAGTTCTTGGGAATCCAAGTGGATTGTTCAAAGTTCGTCAACTAACCCTAAACCATTCCAATTCAAATTTTCCAAAAAAAGTCCCATGTTTACTTCAAGCTCCATGTAATTAAGATCCAAGAAAGTCAAAATTTGGCGAATTCAAGGTGTGAAAATTAGTACAATCCAAGCTCATTTCAAAAACACGATTCCAAGATTCAAAGTATACTGGATTTCATTAATTCAACTCAAATTTAGAGATTCAGGAAGCTTCAAATATTGAAAGCTTGCAAGATTTATGTTACTAAGTCAATGAGGCTTTTCAAAGAGATTTTTTGATCAAAATAATTGAAAAGACCTTTTGTCATCGTAAGTTGATACAAAGTTTTCCACACTCAAATGAGATTATACCATTACAGGTGCTACTTCATCAAGTCCAAAATACAAAAGAAGACTTGTTTTTTTTTTTAAATAATGATTGTGAATAACTCGAAAAAGGGAGAACAGGAAGACTTGTAATGAACTGTTGGTGTATATAAATTAAGGCCCCCAAGTGGCTCCACATGGTTGTAACAGTTACAGGTAGTGGTGTCAGTGGGAGTAGCGTTGAATCATCTCCATTTGTTGAAAAAGACGTGACCATGCTCCTTTCCTCCCAGCAGCTAATACAACCAAGTATATCAAATATTAGAGATGTATAAAACCATGGATGTGGCTCCATGTTCCTACAATATCGACTCTGAATATTCCTGGCAAGAAATTATCAACATAAAACCATAATTCAGCATCAACAAATACGCAACATGTCAATGATAGATGACAATATGGCTGTTCACTCGATACAATCCAACCAGACATAAACCTCATGTCAGAATACAGGTTCAAAATTCTATTCTAATACCACATGAAAGAGCTCAAGATTTAGGCCATACAATCCTTAATAAGAAGAGCAAGTCATGACATCACAATAAAAATAGCCCCAAATTACACCCAATCATCAGACATATATTCGAATTAAAAGAGAACATCAAGTTTAGTTCATCAATTCACAAATAGACATGTTTCTTACACAAGTTTGTTCATACTACCATCATGGATGACAAGCGATATGCAGAAAGAGAAAAGAGGAATGACCATTAGCGACGATCAGATTTTTACACTTTTTCATAGACGAAGGTTTTGCATTAAGCAGGCAAATTAATCTAGAAACTATTCATAACTTGTGACGAGTTAAGATAGACGAAGCATTCAAGGTCAACATGGCAATACCAACTCCTCAAGAAAATCTTAAGAGTGACTAAATCGAATTCATTAATCACGGCAACCTCTCAACTCAAACTAATTCTCTGAGGATGGGGTAACGTACCAGTCATGAAATGACAATGTGTTCTATTAAAGATCCAGGAGCAACAGCTATCATAAACCTTCCAATTATGCCACGCCTTGCCTTCAACTCACAATTTCCCCAATCCCAAAGTAATGGGCATTCCACGAATGCTTTCGAGAGCCGTCTCTTTCCACTTCCTCAGCTCCTATATGTGTGAAATTAAGACTGGAGAATTGTTCTGCAAGAGTAATATTAAGTCAGTATAACAAAGAAAGTGTTATTAGAGGGATTGAACCAGCTAGTAGCAACATTGGCATCATAAACAGATTGAAATCATGCCCTATCCAAAACAATCAAAATAGAGGATCCCTCTACTTATTACTCTGCAACAATGCATACAAAGTTACTACCCGTACTAAAGAATTCATCCGCCGATAGCTTGAGAAAGAAATTGACATGAAGCCACAATTTTGGCAAGGATCAAAAGTAGTCATCAAATATGAAACATGATTAAACAAGATATTTTGACAAAGGCGAGTTTCATGGCAATCACGCAAGACTAGACTTGTTGGAGATAACATTTCCCAAACAAGATCAAACACTATCTCCAAATGTTACCAGACATGTTTTCAAAATCATCAATTCAAGATCAAATCAAATAAGGAAATTGGAAACATGTTTCAGACAATTATCATCGTCAATTATATTTTCTCAGACACAAAAAACAAGAATCATACACATTTCGAGTTCTTTCCAAAACCATACCCAAACATGTCTACCTGAAAAAGGTAAACATTTAATGGGATTAAGCATAAGATCCTTTTCCTTTCACCTATAAAAGAATGTTCACACAAAGGCAAAGGGGAGAGACCACAAAAATTCATAAAACCAAACAAAATTCACAAATCATATCAGTTCATCAAATCATACGAAACCTAGCCATTTCATATCAATGTACACAAACCAACTCAAGATCAGAAACAAACCTCACACATACCAAATACCCCAAGCTTTACATAACCAGAAAATTCGAAGACCTCATCATCAAACCCCCTCCCCCATCAATCATAATCAACACATGAAGAACATAAATTCTTTTCAAAAACATTATATCAGAATTCGTCAATAAACCACCAAACACTTACGCAAATTCATAAAAAAAACCATCCTCACGAAATTTACAACCCAATTTACACAACCATCACAATCAACGTGAAGGAATCATCAAAAGGAAAGGTTCGGAAAGCATACCTAGACAAGGAGTCGTTCGAATCGTTCCAGCACTTTCTTTACTCTTTATTTGCTTTAAACATCTGTACATGTAATCATCAAATGTTAATGAATTGGGGATTTTGGGGATTGTTGGGGATTAGGGTTTCGCTCGTTAGATTTAGGTTTCTCTGTTTTCGAGAGTGAGTTTGAGATGCGATGGTTCTGAAGGAACGAGCGAGAGGGTTGGACGAATAATTCATGTTAGATTTAGGTTTTGTTTGGAGGTTTTGTTAGGGTTGGTAAACGAGAATGGAGAGGGTGCCCTTTCCTCTTTCATTTTTGTTTTGTTTTTTTTCTATCTCCTGATCACACGCACACACGCCCATGGGTGACCACGGTGCACCCTCACGTTTTATTCTTCAGATCACCACGCGTCCTCATCATGTGGTCATGATTTGAGGGTCCATGATGGACCCTCTCCCTTGAGTAACATATAACCCCTTCGTTTTTATAATCAATATGTTTTTTTAAAATTGATTTAATAACTAATCATACTTTTTTTAAAGGCAAAATAATCTTTTTCGTCCTTTAACTTTACACCAGGGTCCAATTTGGTCCCTTAACTTTAAAAAGTGGCGATTTCGTCCTTTAACTTTTTAAAACGTGCCAAGTTAGTCCTGCCGTTAGTTTGGTTAAACGTCTGTTTATATTTTGTTACGTGGCAGGTGACTTGGAATATGTTTATCGTCTTCTTCCTCGTAAGAAAGCACCACCACCCTCTGCCACGGGTTCCGGTAGAGGTGGCCGGAAATGCAAAAACCAGACACCAAACCAATCGCCTCTCTCTCCCTACCCAAATCCATCCTCTAAATCATCAAAATCCAAACCCAAACCATTTAAATTCAAATCAAAACCAAAGAAACCTAATCCTAAAAAAACAAATTAAATGTCTTCCATACATGATTTCAAGCAAAACAAACAGAGGAGTTTCGTTCAATCAAGGTGCAGAAATGATTTAATGAGAGGAAAGAGTGAGAAATGGTACCAAATCGGAATTTCAAAATTTCCAGATTCCGGCGAGTATTCGAAGATTCTGGCGAGTTTGTCCGGCGAGGATGAGTTTTCCGGGGACTTTTCCAGATTTCGACGAAGGTACTTTAATACTTTAGGAGATTCTGGCTTAGTTATATCCTTGCTTAGTTCACACTTAGCAATACAACACTTGTTTATTTCTGCATATACTAAATTGTAATGTTAAGCAATTTAAAATTACTGATGTGAAAAATGTAAAGAAAAACCATGTGTTCTCAACAGATCAATTTGACTAAGACATCTTAATTACTCATCTCTTACTAAAATGGTTTGTAATTCTTCATCTCAGTCACAGAAGATATAAGATCCATAATTTTACCCCTATTATATTTACCAAAAACCTACAGTTATGAAGAATGAATAATGCAGGTAAGAATTGTGCTAATCAAATAAGCTGAAACGAAAAAGATAAAATACACCGAAATCCACCAACGTTTACGCTAACCCCAACTAAGATTAGCGAAACCCAAAATTGGTTCCTAAAATCAACCACCGAAACCGTAGAGTCCTTCCCTGCCTCTTCAGAGCATAAACCACATCCATGGCAGTGACAGTTTTGGCGATTTCTGCAGGTTTATGTTTTTTTACAGATGAAGATGATTGAGTTATGTTCTTGGCTGAAAAAAACCTTCAACACTTCCACGTCACAGGTAAATCTCCCACGTGGACAACGTTATCAAAAAGGGACTAACGGAAACTAACAGAAGGATAAACGTCGCACGTTTTAAAAAGTTAAAGGAAGAAATCGCCACTTTTTAAAGTTAAGGGACCAACTTGGACCCCGGTGTAAAGTTAAGGGACGAAAAATGTTATTTGCCCTTTTTTAAATTAGTTTTTTTTCTAAAGGATATTGTTATTAATTTTGTTTTTTAGAACATAACCATTCATCTTTTAAAATTAGAACTTTTTATTTTAATATAACTCTTTTTTTTTGGTAAAAAAATTTTTCTCTCAATTTAAAGATAAAACCTTTTAGAGAGTAATTTGTTCAAATTTTTTTTAATTAACAATTTTATTAAAATTAGGATAACATAATAATTTTTCTTTTTTTATAAAAATAGAAATTCTTTCTAATTTAATTTGAAATAAAACTTCTTATTTAAAAATATCAGAAGTAGGATCTTTTTTTATTTTCTTAATAAATATGTTTTTTTTTTCAAAATATAAAGATTTGTTTAGAATAGCTAATTAATGTTAAAATCTTTTAAGTATATCTAAAGATATTAATTTTTAGTCCCTACACCTTTGTTTAAATTTAGATCAATTCAACTGTTATTCGTCTTCATTTTACTTGATGTATGCACTTTTTTTTACTGTCTTAATTGTGCTCTAAACCTTTTTTTAAAGAAGTAAAATTCTCGATCCAACCTCGAGCCACTTTTTTACCCATGTAAGTCGATTGCTTTTAAGCATCGCTATCAACCCTTCGGTCACTATACACAAGGCTAGCCCACTTTTCTAGTGTACATGTTCAAAACTCAATTAATTGTTTTGATTATTTGATGACGTCTATCTTAACTATATGCTTTATGCTTTATGCTTTATGCTTTATTCTTAATATATATTATCTGCATATGTCCAAGGGAAAATCCTATGCATGATAATCATTTGTCGTGCATGGTGCATTTCATCTGCATTTCATCATCCCCTTAGTGGTTGTAGGTATCCTTTTAAGATAAGCATTTCTTAGACAACTTTAGGATAGATTCTCCTAAGTTAGTCCTCCGTAATCTTGATTTTACAATCAAACATCTTAGATCACCTGATTCTCCCCACAAGAGAATTAGATGTGAATCATCTCAAAGAAGAGACACACAATCTCATACCCCACAATACAAACAAGATGTGGATTCCTTTTCCACTTAGGAGAGGTATGAGGCATACTCGTCGATTTTATATCCGAGTTGGAGCCCTTCTCCTAAGATGAAGCATAGGTCAATTCTCAAAACTGTGGTGGTTCTTAAGATAACGACTCATCTTTTCTCCTAGACCATTTTCAAACAAATTCTAGTATCCCTCAGAGAGGAACTACAAGTGCTCTGATTCCACTCCCGACAGGATATGTAGGCACAAGATGCGATATCTTGTCGAGCACACTTAGGTACATAACTTTAGGTCTTCCTATCCCTTAACCCTTAGCAAACAGATAACATTTAGTAGAAAACATAAGTAATAAAACAAGAGGTTCCTGTAGAGTACTACAGATGCTTAGGATGCTAACACCTTCCCTAGGTATAACCAACCCCCGAATATTAGACTTTTTGCATTTGCATTGCATATTGTGGGACATTCGATCTTTCTCCCTTCCCTTGGATAAATCAAAGATCGGTGGTGAATAAACGATTTGCGATTCAAGTTAATCAATAACTTGATATCTAATTCTCACCGCGACAATAACCAAAGTCAATCTTCTCAAGAATATCAAACTCCCAATATTTAAACAAATAATACGACCACTTACAAAACTCTTCCTCATAAGAAAAGTCTCACTCGCAAACACTAAGACAATATTAAGTGAAATAAATATTTTTTTGAGAGAGAGATGAAGATAAAACATAGAGAGATAAATTCCAAATATTATGTAAATCGTTGGAAAGTGGCGTGTAAATAAATGGAGGCGAGCCTCCTTTATATATGAATTGGAAACTCCAAAAAAAGAAATGATCCACGGGCTAAATTAATGAGACAATCGATTGGCACAAAGCTCCAATCGATTGGCCATCTCATTCTTAATCAATTAGCAAGCCCAAATAAGAAATATTGGATATAGAGCCTCTGCAATTTACTAATGTGATGTCATAATTTCTTGACTAATCAATTAGAACTTCCCTAATCGATTGGATGATTAATAATTTTTTTCCAATCGATTGGCACAAATTACCGATCGATTGGTTAGTTCAAAAATATTTTCGGAAATGTTTGGAAAACTTTTTAATCACTTGGCTTGGCTTAGAAAATAATTTTCAAGATAAAACATTTGAAAAGATATTTTAGGTGTGTGTGTGTGTGTGTGTGAGAGAGAGAGAGAGAGAGAGAGAGAGAGAGAGATAGAGAGAGAGAGAGAGTTTCCTTAGTACTTCTATGCTACTTCCTTACTTTTACAATACTCGGGCCACTCAGACAAGCATACAAACATGACTTGACGAGCTTTCACACTTTATCCGAGGCTTCGAGATCCTTTTCTAGATTGCTTCTGATCATATAAGCACTTTGATCTTGAGTCTCCCTTTGTTGATGAGGCATAAGATGTTTCTTTAGTTAGATTACTGAAATTCTGGTATCAGATGTGTGATGTTAAGTGTGATGTCACAACAACACAATCTGCTAATATGAACAAGGCTATAACAACAGTAAATCAGCACAATGAATTGTTCACCCAGTTCGATCTAACTACCTACGTCTGGGGGCTACCAAGCCAGGAAAGAAATTCACTATTAGTAGTATTAAATTACAGACTCAACAATCCCAGTTGACATCTACTAATCTTAATCACTACCCAATGACACTTCTACCTAAGAGACCACTTAGATATGAGAAACCACTCACTCCCTAAATCACCTCAGTGATACAATTCAAAGATTACACTTTAAAACCCACCTTGATCCTGCTTAACAGCTTTGATCAAGAACAACACACTCTTGCTTAAAAGCTCTAGAGTGAATACACTTACAACCCAAAATAGTAACACTTATTCAACCATGAAAGGTTTACAAAATACACACGAAAACTCAAATTTGACTCTCAGTCTTTGCTCTATTGTCTCTCCCCTTCCAACAAGGGTTGAGGCTGCTTTAAATAGAATTCTGACTTGGGCTTGGACATCTTCCGAATATCTGATTTGATTTGTTTTAAAAACAGAATTTAAAACAGATTTGATCTTCAAATCTTTTTAAATCAAACAACCCTTAAACATAGCAACAGGATCTGCTCCAAATCTGATTGCAACTGAAAATATCTTCTCCAAGATATTCGCACACAATCTCTCTAACAGATATTCTCAAAACAAACTTTCACGCGCAACCCTAAAACATCACAACCTGATGTTCTGATGTTCAGATAACTGATGTCAAGACATCAAGTTTAACATCAGCATATAAAACTTCAACCTTGCAACAACTAATGTTAGGAACCAATGTTAAGACATCAGAAATATGACATCAACATTGTTCAACTTTGTTTTACCAAAATCCAGCCAATACAAGAACTAACAATCTCCCCCTTTGGCTAATTTTGGCTAAAATAATCTCTGCCAACATCAGAGATACCTGCAGCGAAAAAACTTCATACTCCTAACATTCCAAAACACAACCAGCAATAATCTGCTCAAAGCTAAACTCCCCCTCAACACAAGAACCAGCATACCAGCTGTTCAAACATGCATACTCCCCCTCAAGCCTAGAACCACCACAACAGACAACTAGGCAACACATAGGCTAACTCTCCCCCTTTTTAGCCATAATTGGACAACTTCTACATCAAACATAAAGATCTGACAGCCATTAAGACATGGTCAAATAACAAGCTTCCCAAGGAACACAAATTCCAAAAACGTTGACTGGTATAGAACTATAAAATCCAAGCCTTCTTACTTCTAACAGCACCAGACAACAACCAAGTATGAGCCAGTCTAACAAAGATGCAGGGAAGAAACACATGCAGGAGGTCAAGAAACCAGATCCACTGAAGAATAAGAACAAAACAATGACATCAGCTGGGACGTCTTCAGGAGCAACAAGAACAGGCAGAACCTCAGAGACAAGGATGAAAACCAGCAGGAAACCACCAGTGCAACTCTATGCTTCTAATGATGAATGGGATGAAGATTGGAAAACTTTTATTGAATCAGGGGGTTGGGATAATCTGTAGCTTTTGAAGTACTAAACTCTAATCTTGTATGCTTTCAGCAGTTGAATAAAATTCTGTTTCCTTTAAACTAAACATATGCAATAAAGTTCACAACTGCACAAGACACTTCCCAGCACATTTAATCCTCATATATGCAAATTCCTAATTTGCTTCTTAATTTTTCAAATTGATTTGCATCTAAGGCCTTGGTAAAAATATCTGCTAACTGCTTTTCAGTAGCAACATGTTCCAGAGCAACTACTTTGTCTTCAACTAAATCTCTTATAAAATGATGACGTACATCAATATGCTTAGTTCTGCTATGTTGAATAGGGTTTTTAGAGATATTGATAGCACTCAGATTATCACAGTACAATGTCATGACATCTTGCTTGACATTGTATTCTGTTAACATCTGCTTCATCCAAACAAGTTGAGAACAACTACTCCCTGCTGCTATGTACTCAGCTTCAGCAGTAGAAAGAGACACACAGTTCTGCTTTTTACTAAACCATGATATCAGATTATTCCCTAAGAAGAAGCAACCTCCTGAAGTACTTTTTTTATCATCAGCACTCCCTGCCCAATCAGCATCACAAAAGCCACATAACTCAGTGCCTGATCCATGACTGTAAAGCATACCATAGTCACTAGTCCCATTCACATATTTCAGAATCCTCTTCACTTGATTTAAGTGACTAACTTTAGGCTCAGATTGATATCTGGCACACACTCCAACAACAAACGAAATATCAGGTCTGCTAGCTGTGAGATACAATAAGCTACCAATCATGCTTCTGTATAGACTTTGATCCACACTTACACCATGTTCATCCTTGGACAACTTTAAGTGAGTAGGAGCAGGTGTCCTCTTGTGATTAGCATTTTCCAGACCAAACTTCTTAACAATGTTCTTTGCATACTTGCTCTGGGATATGAATATGGAGTCTTCCATTTGTCTAACTTGTAGACCTAGAAAATAGCTGAGCTCTCCAACAAGACTCATTTCAAACTCAGACTGCATCTATTCCAGAAAATGTTTCACCATTGTATCTGACATCCCACCAAATACTATGTCATCAACATATATTTGAGCCATCATTAGTTTTGCTCCTTCCTCTTTAACAAACAAAGTCATATCAATCCCTCCTTTTCTGTAGCCATTCACAGCCAGGAATTCAGTAAGCCTTTTATACCAAGCTCTTGGTGCTTACTTCAACCCATAGAGAGCTTTCCTTAGTTTGTAAACATGGTCAGGAAATGTTGGATCAATAAATCCTTTTGGTTGATCAACATACACCTCTTCATTTAAGTAACCATTCAAGAAGGCACTCTTAACATCCATATGAAAAAGCTTGAATTTGAAATTACAAGCCACCCCTAAGAGTAATCTGATAGATTCCAGTCTTGCCACAGGAGCAAAGGTTTCATCACAATCAATTCCTTCAACCTGAGTGTATCCCTGAGCAACTGATCTGGCCTTGTTTCTGGTGACCACTAATTGTTCATCAGATTTATTCTTGTAAATCCACTTGGTGCCTATCACATTAACTCCATCAGGCCTTGGAACAAGATCCCATACTTCATTCCTCTTGAATGTTGCATAACACTAGGTTATTTGGTGATCCTTCTAATGTCATAGTCAGATGTCATAACATCATCCTTGACATTGCATGATGAACTGGACTATTGAGGAACCCATAAAACAGTTATCTATGGATCTAACTCCCCTCATAACAAATTCACTCTTCTCATTAGTCACTAAACATTCATCTTTAGTGTAGCTAACCTTGAATCCTTCATCACATAACTGACTGATGCTAATCAAATTAGCAGTCAATCCTTTGACAAGAAGTACATTTTCAAGATTAGGTCCAGCCTCACAATTCAATTTTCCAATTCCTTTAACTTCCCCTTTTTCTCCATTACCAAAAGTTACATCATTTGTGGAGTAAGTCCTGATATCCACCAAATGATTCTTGAAACCTGTCATATGCTTTGAGCAACCACTGTCAAAATACCAACCATCCATAGCTGGGGTTCTAACAGATGAGTGAGCTAATAGACATGTGACAGCCATTTTAGGAACCCATTGTTTAACAGCCTGAGGCCTGTTCTGCTTCTGTCTAGGTTGAGGAACATATTTGGGATAACCATGCAGTTTAAAGCAAGAAGATTGTATATGGCCAAATCTTCCATAATAGTAATATCTCACTCTTTGAATCTCTTCTCTGAAGTGATTGAAATGTCTGCCACCTTGATGATGATTTCTGTCATACTGCTGAGGCTGCCATCTGTTAAAATATTGATGCTGTTTTCTCCCATAATTAGGCTGTCTTCTATAATGACGAGTCTGTCTTTTGTAATGATTAGGCTGTCTTCTACCATGATGATGAGGCTTTCTTCTGCCATAACAATGAGGCACAACATTATTAGGTCCAAAACCATACATTTTCCCTTGATGTTGAGACATCGGATGAAACATGTTATGTTTGAAACTAGAAGCCTGCATACTCCTATGATATTGAGGAGGCATATACTGCCTAGCTCCACAAACCTGAGGCTTTCCTTGAGGTTGAGGCAAAAACTTCTTAGGTACAAGACCATAACCCTTTCCATTATTTTGTGGCCCAAGGTGAGGGACAACCTTCTTAATTCCAGAACCATGTCCTTTTTCATGATGATGGGGAGTGTTCTGTTTAACCCCAGAAGAACTAGCCTCTGCAGATATCTTCTTCTCACCCTCATATCCTAGACCAGTCTTATCACTTGCCCTTTTGCCAGCTTCAAGTATTTTATCCAGAGTGTCAGTTCCACTATTTAACATTCAGATGGATTTTAACATTTGATCAAGCTGGGATTTTAACAACAAAACTTCATTCTCAAGTTCAGCTTTATCAGTCTCAAGCTGTATTATAATTTTCTTCTGCTTCTCCCCTTCTTAACATACCTCTTCACTTTTCAGACACAACTCTTGATAAGAAGATGCCAACTCTTCAAAGGTCAACTCACCATCACTAGATTCTCCATCAGAGGCACATATTCCAGTCAATGCCTTAACATGCTTGGCATTCTCTTCTTCACTTTCACTATCTGTATCAGACCAGGAAACAAATAATCCCTTTTTCTGCTTATTGAGATATGTAGGACATTCTTTCTTGACATGACCATAACCTTCACACTCATAGCATTGAACTCCTTTGTCATGATTTGACTTTTCTTCATCTCTTGTTTTCTTCACTTGATCACTAGACCTGTTGTTGTCAGATGTGATGTTCTTAACATTAGGTCTATAGTTTCTGTCCATTCTCTTTAGCACCTTATTAAACTGTCTCCCAAGCATCACAACAGCATTTGACAGTTCCTCCTGAGTTTCAAAATTACACTCCTTCTTACCATCTTCAGTATTAGACACCAAAGCTATGCTTTTGGTCTTCTTTTCAGGCTCCTCATTCAACCCCAACTCAAAAGTTTGAAGAGACCCAATCAACTCATTAACTCTCATCTTGCTGATGTCTTGAGCTTCTTCAATAGCAGTCACCTTCATTTTATATCTCTTGGGAAGGGATTTGAGAATCTTCCTTACCAGCTTCTCTTCAGTCATTCTTTCTCCTAAAGCACTAGAAGCATTGAACAGCTCAAGAATATTCATGTGAAAATCATGAATGGTTTCATCCTCCTTCATCTTCAGATTTTCAAACTTAGTAGTCAACAGTTGAAGTCTTGACATCTTGACCTTGGAAGTTCCTTCATGAGTAGTTTTCAAGACATCCCAAGCTTTCTTAGCTACTTCACAAGTGTTTACCAGCCTAAAGATGTTCTTGTCAATACCATTAAAGATGGCATTCAAGGATTTTGAATTTCCAAGTGCAAGCTCATCTTCTTCCTTGGTCCAATCTTCCTCAGGTTTCAGCTTTGTTGTACCATCCTTTTCAACAATAACAGGTGCTTTCCATTCTTTTAAGACAGCCTTCCAAGCCCTGCTGTCTAATGACTTCAAGAAGGTAACCATCCGTGGTTTCCAATAATCATAATTAGAGCCATCTAGAATAGGGGGTCTATTCACAAATCCACCACTCCCCTTGTCCATTGCACCAGAAAGTATCAGCCCTAGATCTCACCCAGATACAGAGCAGGATGACCTGCTCTGATACCAATTGAAATTCTGGTATGTGTGATGTTAAGTGTGATGTCACAATAACACAATCTGCTAATATGAACAAGGCTATAACAACAGTAAATCAACACAATAAATTGTTCACCCAGTTCGGTCTAACTACCTACGTCTGGGGGCTACCAAGCCAGGGAGGAAATTCACTATTAGTAGTATTAAATTACAGACTCAACAATCCCAGTTGACATCTACTAATCTTAATCACTACCCAATGACACTTCTACCTAAGAGACCACTTAGATATGAGAAACCACTCACTCCCTAAATAACCTCAGTGATACAATTCAAAGATTACACTTTAAAACCCACCTTGATACTGCTTAACAGCTTTGATCAAGAACAACACACTCTTGCTTAAAAGCTCTAGAGTGAATACACTTACAACCCAAAATAGTAACACCTATTCAACCATGAAAGGTTTACAAAATACACACGAAAACTCAAATTTGACTCTCAGTCTTTGCTCTCTTGTCTTCCCCCTTCCAACAAGGGTTGAGGCTGCTTTAAATAGAATTCTGACTTGGGCTTGGACATCTTCCAAATATCTGATTTGATTTGTTTTAAAAACAGAATTTAAAACAGATTTGATCTTCAAATCTTTTTAAATCAAACAACCCTTAAACATAGCAACAGAATCTGCAATCTGATTGCAACTGAAAATATCTTCTCCAAGATATTCGCACATAATCTCTCTAACAGATCTTCTCAAAACAAACTTTCACGCGCAGCCCTAAAACATCACAGCCTGATGTTCTGATGTTCAGATAACTGATGTCAAGACATCAAGTTTAACATCAGCATATAAAATTTCAACCCTGCAACAACTAATGTTAGGAACCAATGTTAAGACATCAGACATATGACATCAACATTGTTCAACTTTGTTTTACCAAAATTCCAGCCAATACAAGAACTAACAATTACCATAATCAAGGTTGAAAGTTATTGCCACCGACTTTAGTCATTGTCATCATCAAAACTTCAGACAAATCTTCTGTTGGATTTTCAACTTTATACTTACAAGCACATAGATCCACAAACATAACCGAGATAAAGAATTTTCTTTGACAAACAATTCAACATTGATCATAACACAATTTTGAGCATATCTCAAAATTGAGATATAACAATCATTAATTGATCCAAACTTATAGTCATTACAATTATAATAAAGGAATATAATATTCATAAACTAGATACAATGCATACCAAAACTTATATGATAAAACACTATAAGTAAAATCAAAATCTATATGAT
The DNA here is from genome assembly GCA_022829125.1 of Lathyrus tuberosus. NCBI lineage: Eukaryota > Viridiplantae > Streptophyta > Magnoliopsida > Fabales > Fabaceae > Lathyrus > Lathyrus tuberosus. The sequence goes on along the minus strand of JALAZF010000101.1, from coordinate 11,202,552 downwards.
TTTCTAAATAAGAAAAAGTTTAAAAGCATAAGATATAATGTAGAAAATTAAAAGAGATATAGAAAGAGAAATGTACACCAAATGCATAGGGGTTTAACTCATTTATCCTAGCTAGAGTTCAATCTACTCTTAAATGGTTTTACCATTGAAAATTGTAATGTTTTCCATTATTTTTAAAGATAATGATATAAGTGTTTTGGTGCAACGGATTATCACCAGTTTGATCACTACAAGCCCAATGCTTCAGCTAACACATGCCTAAAATGATGTTCGCTTATGTTGAAGTATATTACTCAACTACCAATATTCAAGATCTTCAATGATCTTAATCCAACGATTTTGCTAGACACAATAATCCTGTTTCAAACTTCTGTTCAACAACAACCTTTACTCGACTCTACCGGTTCCTTGTCTGAGCGATTGTTCTACACAAGAATGATTGGACAACTCCCAACTTCATTTTGCGACAAGCTTTAATCAATTCCACTAAAGTTTTTCATGGATTAACAATAACTCTTCTCTTGAAGGATAATCAACACCAATTTCATAGACAAAGAACAATTATTTTTCCTCATATACATAACAAAAACTTCACAAAAAACATTAGCTTCCCTAATATACCTTGGATCTACCTCTCACAATCTAACTTTAGAGTTGAGCACCATAACCATGGGTTCTTAGTACAAGGTTGGAGATGATAAATGACATCTAAAGAATCTCATACAACACAATTAAAATATCACAATATCAACATTCTAGGAAGTTTTTCACAAGGTTAAATCAAGGAGGTAATGTGTTTGTGAATGAAGAAAACTCATAATTTTTCTCAAGCTCGTTGAAAATATAAGTATGAATCTCACACACATCCCTAATTCAAATCAGGATAACATAACCAAATTCCAAACTTCAAGTTGATGTAGATTTAAATCACCAGAATTCAAATCAAGCTTTATAAAAACCTTGATTTAAATTTTCTAACTTGTGATTCAACCTACACTCTACATATTGACTTAGACCAAATTGTTTAGGCTAAAAACACATTGGCATGGTTCCAAAACTAATTTATTAAATGCAAGAGTATCTTAAAAGTTTAAATCTAATCGAATAATCAAAATAATCCAAATTACAAATGAATTACAAATAAAGGATAAATCAAATTAGACACAGATCAAATTTAAACATAACATCAAAATGAAAATGATACCAACGACAATTTCAGCTAGGTCGCCTTATATTTCATCTTCGTGGAATAAAAACCCTCATTCCACGAGGCTAACAGGATTTTGTTTACATCAAAACATTCTTTCACCGTCTTAATATCAAACTCAAGTTCCCTTCATTATTATACACCAAATCGAAATCCTTATATGTAACCTTTCCTAAAAAAGCACTTATAAGCATGTAGATCCCTATCATTTGAAACATTTGCTTAGAGCCCATCTTTATTGCTTTCTCCAAGTCGTTTGGCGTCTCAACGTGGCTATAAATGAATTCGATACCATTGAAATTCTTGTACTAAAAAGAGGACAACTCTTGGTCTCTAGAGGATGACATGAGAAAAACTTGCCACATGTTTTTCTAGGGCCCCCTTTTCAAGATTTATAGAGGTGTATCCCTCTAAGTCGACATGAATCTTTCCAAAAGCTGCCTTGTGCTTTTTGGCTTTAGGAAATTATTTTGTTTCAATGGAAGAGGAAGACATCACAATGGAGATATGATTAACACGAATGACATTACTCTCACCCGCCGACTTCCTTTTCTTGGGGCACATGAATCAACATCCTACACAAATCATTTTTTGGCTATTGGGTCCTACCTTGTCCCTATTTACTTTTTACCTCTGCACAAACCAAACTACTCCCTCCGTTCCTTTATAAGTGTCACTATTAGAATAATTTTTTGTTCCTTTTTAATTGTCGTTTTCAAAATTCAAGGCAGTAATAATTATAGATTTATCAAAATTGCCCCTAACTATTTATTATGGAGAGAGAAAAAAGTATATTAAAATAATTAAAAGGTAGGGATATTATAGATAAAAGAAAAATCATAGTCTAAAAAGTAATAACAATGATTGGATTTCTTGATATGCGTAAAAAGTAAAAAAATGACAATTAAAAAGGAACCAAGGGAGTAATAAGTTAGATAAATGATACATAAACATGAATAAAGACATATGAACCAGACAAACTTACACAAATATTAATCTAGCACCGCTTTATCTACTTAAAGTCCATCAAATCCTTAGTGTTTAAAATAATAAACTGTTAAAAAAATCAAACCCACCATTCTCCGTGTTGCTAAGCTTATCATTTTTGAAACCCAATATGAATACAGGCTCGACCGTCCAATAAAGGGGGAAATTTGTGAGTTCTATTATCTTAAATAGTCACATCGAGACAATAAATAACCCTAACATTCAAAGGAATTTATCATTCTAATTTTAATAATTTGAGGAGTAAAGGGAGAGTAACCCTCTATTGGGAAATATGCTTATGGAAATCTTGTTTCCCTTATTAACTCCGTTCGTGCCATCAAATGAAAAATATATGCCCATAGTAGGCATGATCCCAAGGGCACCTATAAAGGATTTAGAAGTTCCTTGCAAAGTTTCAACTATTTGGGTGAAGCTGTGAGTTAGCAAAGTTAACTACTTTCAAAAATTCATCCTCAAAGGTTGAAAAGGGAATTCCCATCATTAAATTAGATATGACACACACGTACATCAAGAAATATTCTCCCTCCACCACCTGTGGCTAGGGCTGGACAAACAGGCCCAATCCGCCCGAAACCCGTCCAACCCGATTCAAAAAAAGATTCCTGGGTGAAAGTGGTTCGGGTCGCGGGTGAAACGGATAAGCATGTGTGGGTTTGTTTGGGTTTGAATGGGTGAAATCAAATTTATGCTTCAGGCCCATCGAAGCCCACATCCGACCGAGCCCAACTGCCATTATTTATTTTTTATGTTTTATAATTGGGCTTTGGCTGATATTGATATTTTGTTGGCCCAATCCGATTTAACTTCACACTTAGACATAACCCTATTAGAAGAAACACATAGCAGTATTGGATAAAATGTGAGAGAAAGTTGGGTGAGAAGAAAAAGAAAAGTGAGAGAGAAAGAAGAAACCCTAGTTCCTTCTTGCGCCGTCGCATGTTTAATGTTCGCATGCCTCTGTGTTTCGTGTTCCCGCGCCTCCATCCATGATTTCTTTCTTAACAATCATTCATAAGTGTTTCAATCAACAAAATATTCACGCTAAATATATTTATGTTTATTTGTTTTCAGCTTTACTGATTTTTTTTCCATATTAATTTTATTCTGTTCAGAATAGTAACTATTAAGGATTTCATTTTGGAAGAAGGTACTTGATCTCACTTCTCTGCATTTATGTGATTTAGGGTTTGTTTTTTATTAGGATTTTGATTATTTTTTGTTTTGTTTTATACATGCTCTGTTGAACTCTGATGCTATGATGAACTCAAATTTACACCAAAGGTTATATTTCCTTTCTTATTTTCATTATTCATTTGTATTTAATGAAACGTATAACAGTAACTCCGTTTGTTTTTATACCTTTGTAGCTACTTGTTTGAAGAAGAAACTTTCTAAATTGAAAAGGTATATCTTTTATGTTTTAATTTGTTTTTATTGTTAATGTGTGAGATTATGGTATGTTGCATCTCTGTTGTTACTAAAACATTGTGTGTTTTTTTATTCAAGATTACTAATTGGAGGGAGGTATTGCTAGAATTTAAGTTTACCTGAAAACTTGCAAACTGCAAAGGTATGTTGTATAGGCCTACAATTTTGATAGTTTCTGTATGTATGAAACTTTGGTCAAACTGTTTACACTTGCCATGTTTATTTCATAAATCCAAATGCTTGCATAAAGTCTCTTATTTTCTCTACTTAATATCTTTTGCTCAAGCATTCTATTCATTGCTTTAGTTTAGCTAATACTGTCATATTCTCATCAAAAATATTTGAGCAAGATGAAATATATGTAATTATATTTCAAGCTTATGTGTTTTAATATTAAGAGATTTTTTTAATTTGTGTGCTAGATGTTTTGCTTTGAAGTAATATTAATTACTAATTCGGAGATGATCTTGGATTTATCTCCATTCCAGGAGAGTGGATAATTAGCAAATTTTGGTGATTCTTGTGCTAAAGAATCACGTGAGAGAACAATAAGAATGACATGTTAAGCATTGAGAGTAAGTCAAGCCATCCAATGTTATAAAATTAATTTATGATTTATTCTGTGAAGAGCCAATAAATATGTGTGTATATGGACATTAACACCCAACCTTGTAATATTTTGTGCAAATTCTTGATCAAAATTCAGAGTTTTATATATATCTTGATATTTTTCTATATGAGTATCTATCATAAGTAATATAAAGTTTTTTTTTTGTTGAGCTTCTTATTTTGTTTTTTTTTTTCAGGTTATGTTGAACAATCATAACATTGCAACACACTTATGTTGGACATTCGATAATAGACATCACATTAAAGGAAATTATATTTCTGTTTAAATTGTGTTTCAATTTAGCTCTATATTGTTTTGTATATTTAAGAAATTTAATAACAGGATAAGTGTATCATGCATGAATGTCTGAAGAGATTGGCAAAAAAGTTTGTTTAAATAATTTTAAAACTGGCCCAATAATAGTTCAAACCGATTGAATCCAATCGAATGAACCGTTTAAACCGACAAACCGTCAACCGATAAAACCGACCTTAATGTTGGGTGAAATCGGGTCCAACTTTTTCAACCGTGGGTTAGTTCGGTTTATTGAATTTGGGCCCGAACCCACCCATAACCGACCAATGTCTAGCCCTACCTGTGACTGCCGCATACAAGCCTTCTTACCCTCCAAGCAAGGATCTAGCTAGACATCCTATTCACTTCTAGTTGACGATATGTACAAATCATTGCGGAACATCTTTACCTTTGCTTCATTACTAAATAAGGAGTTATAGTTCACCACTTTGTCACAAAAATAGTTATGGTCGTTTACGAAGCCTCCATTAGTAGTCTCGCCGACCTTGGGTAATAAGAGATCAAAACAATGTCACTATTGCTAGGCTCGTCGATATCATAAATAAGGAGGTTTCTTATCACACCACCCAAGTTTCTTATACACCACGTGAAATTTCGTTTTTGTCCCCCAGTTCCGGATGTGCACATCCGGACGCACCGTTTTTAAAAAAATGTTGCTTTGTTCCGGATGTGCAAATCCGAAATGACAAGTTACACGTAATCCGGATGTGCACATCCGGAAAAATGACTGAAACTTAAAAGATATATTTATTTTAAGAAATAATAATAATATGTATTTTAACAGAAGGTTAGAGGAACGAATATGACATACATCCTTTAATGATAACTTCAAAATATTTATCAAAACGCATGATAGCCACTTGTTCCGTATCCAAAAGCTGTCTAGTAGTTCTAACCCATATTTAAACAAAATAACGGCCATCCACCTATGGTGACAAACATGACCTCTGTAATCATAAGTTATATATCCAAAAAAGGCATTGTGAATATCCGAACTCCCAAATCTATCCTCGAAGATTGTAGGACAAATGAAGATCAACAGTAAACCATTACTTCATTGACGTTATCCAAGATAAATGGCAGCAGAGTCGACACAAAGTTGGTGGTACTTCTATTACCACTTGCAAAACCAGAATCAGAATTTTCGACTTCACTTATGTAGTATCGCGTGGTGCCTAATTGATACATGTTGATGTATATTTATGTATATGGAGTAAGTGAGGGTCAGTTCAGTCAGGTTCAGTTCAGTCAGGTTTTGCTTTAAAACCGGAGAACAGTTGATAGCTTTCCGCGCTCGATACTTCATAAGTGAAGTCGAAAATTCTGATTCTGGTTCTGCAAGTGGTAATAAGAGTACCACCAACTTTGTGTCGACTCTGCTGCCATTTATCTTGGATAACGTCAAAGAAGTAATATTTTACTATTGATCTTCATTTGTCCTACAATCTTCGAACCTGTAAAATATAATCCTTTTAGGCTTAAACCCAAGTGATTTATAGAAAGCCACACGCCACTCCCTGAAAACCAAAATGGTAAATAATAATGAATTATTTATGCATTCAAACACTTTTCTTGTATCGTGTAAGTTAGTAACTACTCTTATTCTTAACCTTTCTTCTCCACAAAGCTCAGTCTTTTCGGTGCTCTGTGCCCTTACAGGTAAATAATAATGCGTTTTTTTATGGATACAAACTTTTTTTTTATTCATCAACGTTTCACTCTGTAATGCATGTTTAATTCATTGACATTGACTGAAGATTAATGGCTACACCGAAACAACACATTGAAGAGATACGAAGAACAAAGTTTTTTATTGGCGAGAAACCTAATAATCCCTTGACTCAAGATCTTCATCATGCTGTCAAGACATTCTCCCTCCCCTCATTCGAATGCATATTCACTTGCGATGATATATTAACGTATGCGACCAACCGACAAAACCGATTTTTAAAAAAAATAAAGTTATGCTATTTTCGGATCTGCAGATTAGGAATTTTAAAAAATAAAGTTATACTATGTTTCCAGATGTGCACATCCGAAACACATCAGCGTTTTTTAAAAAAACGGTACCGGCATCTCATTTTATGATGTGATATTAACATGACGTCGTTTATGTGGTGCCGCGTCATTGTTGTCTGCCAATTAACAAGCCACATGTCAAAAGATAATTGAATATTTTCAAATTTGTTCAATTATTCATTATCCAATTATCTTACATTTCCATCTGACACATGCATGCATGATATATTGTTAACTAAACTCAAGAATTTTAGTATATATTTTAACCGTTATTGATTAGTTAGCAGTTTTCTGTTATGACAGTTGATTAATTAGAAGTAGTTATAACTAGTTAGTTACATTTCTTATAAACGTATATCCATCACTCTCTCTTCTCTTCATATTCCAAAGGTTATTGCAACTTTCCCTTACTTTGTGAAAAGTATCTTTAATGGCGAAAGCTCAGAATGCCACTCAGCCACCGAATCGCGATGCAGTGCCGGAGCAGCAAGCAGCAGAGTCCGGTAATGAGGAGAAGGAGTCACCAACGATGATCAGTTCCACCACTGATAAGAAAGATGATGAGGAAGACGAAGAAACAAAGCTTATCATTTCCAATATTGGTCTTGAGAAAGAATTTGAAAATATATTATCGCAACCACCATTGGTTTCTTTATTCTTCGATCCTACGACCATCTTCAAACAAGAGAAAAATGATTCTTCAACATTGCGATTGGATCGTTCATTCCTCGATCAACTTAACCTCAATGAAGAAGAACCTTCTCAAACTGAAACTGAAACTTCTTCCAAGGAAGTAAAAGAAGTAGCCGGTGATGTATCAAAGGATGATTCTTCAACATTGCGATTCCCATTTGACCTCAATGAAGAACCTTCTCAACCTGAAACTGAAACATTGCCATTGGATTCAAACAAGAGAAAAGAGGGACCTGAAACTGAAACATCTTCTGCAGAATCTCCAACCAAGATAAGAAGAGTTCTTGATTAGTTTTGATCAGGAAATGATATTTCAAAATTCATAATTGTTCCCTTTTCTTTTCAGTTGATTTTTTAGGAAGGATAATTAGAAATTTAATTCTCATGCTATGATGCATTTTTCTGTTATATGTTGTAAGATGTTATTCAAGATCAGCTCAGAATTGTAAGACATATTATAGTGAATGTGAAACTTCTTACATTGGGATATTGCCAATCAAATCTCATGGATTTTCTTACAATATATACAATCTATACACATGTAGAGTGAATATACACTATATGCTTAGAAAACACAGTAGTTGAGCTTAAAAATGTTATTGAGATAAGTTTGAAATCATAGCCATAAAAGTTTGGACTCATAATTCAAGTGTTGCAATACAATGTGTGAAGAGATTAGGAAGAGTTGTTTTATGTCTAGTTGGAAAGTTGGAAAATTAGTCAAAATCCAAAATATACAAGAGTGAATGTATACTATATATGTCTAGTTAAAATTTTTACCAAAAGAACTTTAGTGCAACAAACAAAAGTTCATACTATTGGAAAAATGAAACATCAACAGAAACGATAATCTAAAAGTCATAATCTATTTTTGGTTAAATAAATTTGATAAACGAGAAGGGTTATATAATGCCACTTGAAAAAACTATTAGGGCATTTCTTAATACACCACCTAAGTTTCTTAGGCATCACGTGAAATTTTATTTTTGTCCCCTGATTTCGAACATGCACATCCGGACGCACCAATTTTTTAAAAAACGTTGATGTGTTCCGGATATGTATATCCGAAAAAATTCCGGATCTGCAGATCCGAAACAATTTTTTATTAATTCGCGCCAGACATTCTTCCTCCTCCTCATTCTTCACATTTTCATTTTTCAAACACCAAACTCTCTCAAACTCTCAAATTCTCAATCACACAAATTTCGACTTTTTTCACTCGAGTTCGGCGCAAAGCAACTTCTACAACGATCAAAACACTCTAAATCCTTCGTATCTCAATTTAATCGGTAAGTTTTCGAATTTTAGAGTTTCAGAGTTATTTTCGAGTAATCGATTTAGAGTAGATATTTAGGTGTAGAAATTGTTAGGTAGTATGAATAACATAGGTTAGAGATAATGTAGGTAATGTTTGCTGCGTCAAACGGACGATCAGGGCATTAAAATGCCCTTTTCCATGGTACAGCAGCCATGGCTGCAATATTTGAACTTGAAAATACGTAGGGGATGTGCAGATCCGGAAGGATTTTAACGTTAAATATTCTGAGTACTTTCGGATGTGCACATCCGGAAAAATCCAATGTTAAATATTCTGAGTACTTCCGGATGTGCAAATCCGGAAGGTCTCTATTTTTTTTTGTTTTTTTTTTTATAATTATTTTAAAAAAATTCTAATTTATTTATTATGCTTTGCAGATTACATGGCTGGCAGAGACGATCGTATCATACATGGACGGACAACTCAACACGCATCTGTCCGACGTGAGTGGATGCAGTCTACAGCCGAGACTTTCGGCGCAGAGGGAGTTGGGGTAGCCCCTACAGCTGAGGGACATCCTACATCACATCCTACACCACAACCATCCACATCACAGGTTCAGACCACTTCCACATCACAGGTTCAGACCACTCCCCCGTCAGCCGCCGATTCAACATCTCGGAGGCGTCGGGCTTCTACTGCTGGTTCATCAGGTTCCCAGCCCCCACGCAGGCGGCGTCGGGAGACTCCCATTCCATCAGCTGCTCCTATTTCATCCACTGTTCCTGTTTCTGTTCCTGAGGGTGATCACCTAGCACATGAGGGTGGTGACGCCGATGACGATTTTGATGAGCTGGACGGTTACCTCGGGGGACCGTCTAATATGTCCCTACTCGTGGGGTACTCTGAGCATACTGCCAGATATGTCTGGCTAGGAGAGGTACCGTTTCTCGGTTTATTTATAGATTTGTTTTCGTTGAAAATATGTTCATTTGTAACATTGTTTTATTTGGAAATTTTCAAGAGAAGGATTCACAGAAGTTCTATAACCATGTGAGCAAGGTTATGGACATGCTTGCGGCGCTGCCAGGGGATAAGTGGTTCACGTCTCACTTGCTACCTCTGGTCTTGGAGGCCTGTCTAGGATTGGGTATCCCCAGATCATGTACGGTATGCTGATGGCCTTTGTTGAGAGATGGCACCCTGAGACATCCTCATTCCATCTACCGTAGGCGAGATCACGATCACACTCGACGATATCTCGTGCCTTTTACATCTACCGATCACGGCTACCCTTCTCCGTCACGGTAAGATGTCGAAGGGGGACGCGATGGAGATGCTGATTGAGGAGCTTGGGGCTACCCCAGAGGAGGCACTTGCGGAGGTGACCCAGTTGAGAGGCGCCCACGTCCGGTTCTCCTTTCTGACACGCAGATTTAGTGCGGCGCTTGCAGAGGCAGGACAGACAGCAGGTGATCCAGCTGAGGTGGCGATCCACAGGCAGCGTGCCCTGCGATGCTACTACCTGTTTTTGCTTGGCACGCAGGTGTTTGTGGACACCAGCACCAGTTATGTTGATGTCGTTTACCTCAGGTACCTTTTGGATCCCACAGAGATCCATGGGTACGACCGGGGGGCGGCTGCGTTGGGATTCACCTATTCTAGGTTCTCAGATGGTTGCCGCTGGGCAGCCAAGACTGTGGCAGGCAGCTATACGCTATATGTGGTAACAATCTAATATTCTAAGTCATTTTTTCATTTCTTTTCTTTCTACACTCATTATAATGTTTGACACCGATGTTACGTTTTCCATTTCAGGCGTGGATATTACAACACTTTCCCAAGATTACTGGTTGGGGGAGTGTCGACGGGTACACTGAGGATATGCCACGTGCTGCTGCATTTCTCCTGCTCAGAGAGAACCAGGCGCCCGACCCCTACAGAGTGTATCTTGATCGGATGGCTGCTGAGGACGTTTTTTATCACCCCTATGTCGATCACCGTGTGACGCGCCCGTTCGATGAGGTTTCGCTGTTCTCAGGATGGTTGGCATGCAGTTCGACCATTATTGCTCGATACCTGCCGGAGCTCGTCTTGTGCCAGTTCGGTTACAAGCAGACGATCCCCAGGATGCCTCATGAGTCTGCTCCTCTAGGCTTGACCCGCGTGCAGATAGATGAGATATATGTTGACTTCCAGTCCCACTTGGTACCGAAAGAGGCTCGGACGACCAGAGCGCCGAGAGATTGGAGTGTTGCTGCCGGGTACATCATGTGGTTCAACACTGTCTCACACGCATGGATGGTGTCCACTGCTGAGGGATCGCCACCCAGACCTGCTCATTAGGAGATATTAGAGGAGCGACAATCTCAGCTGGACCATACTCAGAATGTCCTACCTCGCTGTCGTGAGATAGAGCAGATAGCGTAGACGACCATTGCGGACGGTCACCTCCCTGAGGGCTCTGGTGGCAGACGTGCCGTGGATAGGATTATTGAGATTGCTCGGGGGGGCGCTTCAGTACCGCAGACATCGAGCCAGAACGGCGGGTCGGGGAAGAGGAGCAGGGGAGCCAGGAGAGATCCTTCGCCATACGCAGTAGTTTTTTTTATGTATTCTATTTTTATTACATGTATGTACTGTATTTTGACAGAGCCTTATTATATATATATATATATATATATATATCATTTTATTTTATATATGGATGTTGTCGAATGTATATTAAGTTGCGACGATATATTAACATATGCGACCAACCAACAAAACCGATTTTTAAAAAAAAATTAAAGTTCTGCTTTTTTCCGGATCTGCAGATCTGGAATTTTTCCGGATGTGCATATCCGGAACACATCAACGTTTTTTAAAAAATTGGTGCGTCTGGATGTGCACATCCGGAATCAGGGGGCACAAACGGAAATTCACGTGGTGCCTAAGAAACATGGGTGGTGTATTAAGAAATACTTAAACTATTATTATTTTTCTCGATAACCAATAAATTCTCTAGTACAAGGGGTACTCTAATCCAAAAATATAAGAACAAATGTCAATCCAATTTACCTATGACATACAGCTCAAAGGAGCAGAACAAAAATCATAAAAATTAAAGTTGGGATGAGACATATCTCCCATAATAGACCATTTTCAACTAAATAACTTAATGTACCAAACAATATCGTTGACATTAACAATATGACCTTCGAATAAAATCTCATTTCTAATCTTTCAAATGCTCCAAAGGGCAGCCCACAAAATGTTTCTTTCTGATCTATTCTTCTTAACTTTCATTCTCAAAAGATTACAAGGCTTTAAGTAGCAACTAATTATATCCTCCTCTTCCAGCAAAGGGTAACCAATCCAACTATTAATGACTGCCCAATCCTCCTTAGCAGCCTCGTACTCTATAAAAATGTGATTCAAACATCAGCTCGAAAACAGAAAGCGTAGGGAAGAACATGATAGGAACTAAGGATTCCTCTACTATGAAGAAGTTCTCTAGTAGCCAGCATATTCAATAGAACTTTCCACCTGTCATACCCCAAAATTTGACCACAAGATTTCCCATCATTGTGCAAATCATCACCATAATATGGATGTACCTTCGTGCCTCATCAATCCTCTCAAAGATTGTTGAGCATTCACTCCAATCAAGAATTAGGGTTTTAAGCCCTCTCAGAGAACTCAGACAAATGATCAATCAAGAATGGACATGATCCTCAACTTGTCAAGCCTCTCAAACATCCATGAAGGATCAAGAGGTCTCCCACATCAAGAATTAAGCATGAAAAATGCAACATCTCAAGTTGATCAAGACTCAAGATCATCAGTGTCACCAAATTAGGGTTTTGGTCGACCAAGGCCTCCGGAGAGAAATTTTCATCTGGGCATGGGCCAAAACTTCAAAACATGATCCAAGAAGCTCAAAGGGACCTCATGGACCTAATCACAAGTTCAAAATAACCTTAGGGGACGTGTCATACCCCAAATTTTGACCTCCAAGATTTCCCATCATTGTGCAAATCATCACCACAATATGGATGTATCATCATGCCTCATTAGTCTCCCCAAAGTTGGGTGTGTAACGCCCCAGTTTTGTTAGATTTATTTAATAGAGTAGATTTAATTGGTTTTGGTTTTATATTATTTTATTATTGACTTTTATTTGACAAAATGTTATTTTTCACCGTTATTTTGTTTTATCGCGTTTTGAGAGCGTTTGCGAGATAATTGAGTATAGGGGTATTTTGGTATTTTTTCGGGGTTAGATATTTTTATAAATAGAAGTTGAGAGAAAAAGAGAGAAAAGAAAAAGAAGAGAAAGAAAAGAGAGAAAGAAGGAAAGGGAGAAGAAAGAAAGAGAGAAGAGGAAAAAGAGGAAAATCGAAGATTCTCCGTTTCACTCGCGATAAATCGGGTAAGGGTGAGAAGTTTCAATTATATTTCGATTGTGTATGTATATGTGTTGTTTGTGTAATTGTTTTGGTTGTTTTCACAACTTTTCTCTAATTGATAAATTGATGGAAATCGATGTTTTCGCGGTTAGATTTCGGAACTGTTCGTGTAGAATAGTCGAGCGAGGAGTGGGTTTAATCGGGAATACACGTTGGTGAGATTTGAGGGGTTTGTGTCGAGTTATCGAGAATTCGAGGTTAGGGCATAAATGGTAGAATCGAGTGGAAATCGATGTTTTCACGGTTGAAACTCGGAATAAGTTGCGTGGTGTAGTCGGGTAAGGTTTGGGTTTAATCGGGAATGGTTGTTTGCGTGTTTTCCCGCAGTTTCGAGCGAGTTCGAATTTAGAATTCAATGATAAAATTATGTTTTAAAATATGTCAAAAATGGGAAAATGTGTTGGATGGCTTTTAATAGTGAAAATATTGTAGTACGTTGAATTCTGAGATCGCAGCTTTTTACGGAATCGAAAACGGATGTCCGGAAGTCTAAAAATGGTGTTTTTAAGGCTGAAATTCGTAGCAGGTTTCGCGCTCAGCGCGCAGGTCTGGGCGAAAGGGAAAATTTCCGAAACTTTGAAAATTCATAACTTTTGATCCGTAAGTCCGTTTTGGTCCCCGTTCGAAGCGTTAGAAAGCTTATGAAATGTTCTTTCTTGTAAAAATGGTTTTGGGATTAGTGGATGATTTATTTAAGTCGTGGTTTTGGAAACGTGTCATTTTGTCGACTTTTCCCGTCGTATTTGTGTGCGATTGTTGTGTTATCGTGTTATATGCTTTTGATATGTAACGTATAGCTTGTGTGTTATTATGTGATGTGAATACATGTAATGAGATGTTGTGATACGGTGTTGTGATGCGATGTTGTGAGAATGTTGTTATTGTGCGGTAAATACATGGTTTGATGTGAAATTCAATGTGTGTTGTGTGGTGGCATTTATGGTTTGAAATGCATTGTTTGAATTGTTTGCAATGCATGAATGTGATGATGTTGAAGCATGTGACAAGTTGTTGTAATTGTTGTGGTGGTTGATTTGTGGCCTAAGGGCAAGAATATGCAATGTGTGGTATTTGATTATTTATGCATGATTATGGATGTGTATGTGGGTGCAATGTGAATGTCATGAGTCATTGTATGCCAAACATCATAATATGCATTGTTGAACGTCCTGAGTGGCGGTTTGATTCCAGAGGGAATCTGTTATATCATCGTGTGCCTCAAAAATATGAGGCGACGCCTGAGGACTGAAAGCGATGAATCTGCTATAACATCGTGTGCCTCGAAAATATGAGGCGATGCCTGAGGACCGAAAGCGATGGTTATAGACGATTGTGTGCTCCTTTGGAGACCTAAAGCAATCCTTAACGTCGTGTGCCTCAAAAATATGAGGCGATGCCTGAGGACCTAAAGCGACGGGTGAACATCGTAGGCCCGACGGGGTGTTACTTGAGATTCTCAGTAACGAGCGATGGTTCCAATAGTTCCTGAGTGGACTAATGACGTGACATGACGTGACAATGGAAGTCGGTACCGCATGGCATGTGCATAGAGTCGTGGTGTCGATCTATGTGCATTTGCATAAATCATGAATTAATTGTGCATGGAAATGTGATTGTGATTGATGAGATGAAATATGTGCAATTGTATTGAATGGTATATGTTTGATTGATTATGTGATTATGTGTGGGAAATTGTGAAATCATTGAATATGTGTTGAGAATTATGATTGGATTGGTAAATTGACGTGCATATGTGATAAATGCATTGGTTGTGAATAATATGTTTTATGCATAGACATATGCTATGAGATGTGTGATGTATTTCTAAATGCTATGACTTGGTATGCCTTATGTGCAATTACGTGATTATGTTGGTATAATCGTTATATGCTATGTGGTTGGATTGTTAGAAACATGTTATACGTCTGTGACTTGCTATATGCATTGGTATGTGATGTGTGAGGTGAGAATAACTGTGTATGTGATATTTATGTGTTTTTGCATATTATTATGCAATCTTGGTTTAGTTGTTATTTCTCACCCTTCTGCTGGAATATGCTTTTTATGGCATAGTGCAGATTGTCAGCTTTAGAGGCGTGGAGGCAAGTGGACGAGTTAGATCTTCGTTTGCTTAGGTCTTGGTGTCTGCTCTGATACGTAGCACGGGAGTCGGGGAATGATTATGTTGTATATGTATATAATTGTGGAATATATTTTGTATTACCTTGTATATATATTTGGATGTTATCAAACTATTTATTTTGTAAAACAAGTCGGTTATGGATCTTTCCGCTTTATTCCATAATTGACCATTCCTTTTATATGGAACAAGTTTCCCTTTGAGGGTACTCTATTTTATGCTATGTATCAAATTTATGAGCAGGGATGATGTTTTGTTTATTTAAATGTGACATCCTTGTTTCTGTCGGAAAAATAAATTTTTAGTTACTCTGATTTTATTTATGTATTATTTATTCGCGATGGGAATTGGGGTGTTACAGGGTGAGCATTCACCACAAACAGGAATTAGGGTTTCAAGCCCTCTGTGAGCCTTAGACAAAGGATCAATCAAGAATTGACATGGTCTTCAACTTGTCTAACCTCTCCAACCTCCATAAAGGATCAAGAGGACTCCCACATCAAGGATTAAGCACAAGGTTGCAACTTTCAAAGTGGATTAAGCCTCAAGACCGCCAGTGTCACCAAATTAGAGTTTTGGTCGACTGAGGCCTCCAGATGGAAATTTTCCTCTGGGCATGAGCCATTGCTACAAAGCAGAACCCAAAATACTCCATGGGACCTCATGAACCCAATCATCAAGTCAATTTAGCCTCAGGGGATGCATTTATAAAAAAAATCAGGAATTAGGGTTTCTTGACCTAATTCACCCCTAAGTTCACTTTTGGAACAAAACATGAGCCAAGACCTCAAGACATGATTTGAGGGTCTCTAATACACCATATTGATCCATTTGCAACAATGGATTGATCCAAGAAGCTTGATCCACAAGTTTCAATTTCATCTGGACTGTCATACCCCAAATTTCTAGCACTAAGATTTCCCATCATTGTGCAAATCATCATCATAATGTGGGTGTATCATTATGCCTTATCAGTCTCCCCAAAGATGGGTGAGCATTCACTACTATCAAAGATTAGAGTTTCAAGCCCTCTCAGAGCTCTTAGACAAAGGATCAATCATGGAATGACATGATCTTCAACTTGTCTAACCTCTCAAACATCCATCAAAGGATCAAGAGGACTCCCACATCAAGGATTAAGCATAAAGTTGCTACATTCCAAGTGGATTAAGCCTCCAGATCGCCAGTGTCACCAAATTAGGGTTTTGGTCGACCAGGGCCTCCAGATGGAAATTTTCCTCTGGCCATGAGCCAATGCTTCAAATCATATCCTAAAATACTCCAAGGGACCTTATGAACCCAGTCATCAAGTCAATTTGGCCTCAGGGGATGCATTCATCAAAAATAAGGAATTAGGGTTTCTTGACCTAATTCACCCCTAAGTTGACTTTTGGGACAAAGCATGGTACAGAACCTCAAGGCATGATTTGAGGGTCTCTAATACACCACATTGATCCATTTGCAGCAATGGATTGGTCCAAGACGCTTGATTCCCAAGTTTCAAGTTCATCAGAACCACAGTTAGGGTTTCGCGGAAAAAGTCCATTGTACCTTTGACTTTTGACCAGGACGTGCTCCCAAAGCCTAGGACATAATTCAATACACCCTGTAACACCTATGAAATCAATCCATCAAGTTTGATTTAGGTCAAGGACTTGATTTCATAGAGGATCGCACAGTTTGGAATTCATCTGGTAAAAAGTCAACTGTACACAAAAGTCAAAGTTTGACTTTTTGAGATTTTTCACAATTATGGTTCCCTAACCCTAAAATGATGTTAATGTGTGATTTGAATCAACATTCATCAAGAAAAATCAAAGAAAGTGGGATAACTTGTAAAAGAGGTAACCATAAAAACTTAGAACTTTTCTAAGTTATGGAATAAAGTGGCTAGGGTACCAACTTCCAAGGATCATAACTTGAGATCCAAGCAACCATTTTGGCTGATCCAAAGATGGATTTGTAGCTCTCATGGCATACTTTAAAAGTGTCAACTACACCTCATTCCAATTCCTCATGGATTTCAAGTTATGGAATGGCCAAAATCACAAAAAGTGAAAATGTCACTTTTTTCCAACACTTAGTGAAATTTTCACTAAGTTCAAATCTGCCTTCCTTTTTTTTTCCAAATATAGGGGCATTTTTCACTTGGATCTAAAAAGTATCAAAACAAACTATGATCACACATATGTTGTATCATATGAGAGCTTTCCAAAATGGCCAAGAACCCCATGAAATTCCACTTGAGCCATGAGATATGACAATGGCAATGTGCCTTGCTGCAAACTGTCATGGCAAGGCATATTTGTGCATTTTGCTCGATTTGAGCAATTTGTGCAAATGACAAACAAGTTTATCCATCTGAACACCTCAGGGAGAGACTAAGGAGGGACAAACACTTATCCATAAGCCTCCCAAGTCTTTGGAACTAAAAGTAGCATGCCAAACCTAAAATGCCTAAAAGGGGGACAAGACTCCAATTTTGTTTTGGAACATTCAATGGACACACCAAGGTGGCATGAACTGAACCATTTCCAACTGAATGAGTCAAGGATGATCTCTAAACTAGGGGACCAGCAGTCTGTGCCCTAACCTCTAGTCATTGGCTAGAGGAGACTTGAGATTCCAAAATGCAACCATTGGCCAAACCTCTGCTGCAGTTGCCATTCCCTATTCCTTGCAAAACAAACTTGCTCTACTATAAATAGAGCTCATTTGTGTTCAGTTTAAGGACACCAAAGCCATCAAACAGATGCTTTCCTCAAAATCACCTTCTCATTTCCAAATTTGTCTTCCAAAGCAAGTCACTATCGGGTTTTGAGTTTGAGAGCTATTCCAACCAAACCAATCACACACACCTCATAAACATCATATAGAAGTGATCCAAACACTTAAACAACAACTATAACACTGGTTTCTCAGAATCACCAGCCAGTTGCTCAAGTTTTCAACCAAGTTGTAGTTGAGATGCCATGAAGTGATCCAGTCATTTCCAATCAAGTACAAGCATTCAAACACACTCCATATGGTGTAGGGAAGCTGTTCAGATCATCACAACACATCTGTAACATATCCAACTCAAAAATCACATTGCTCTTGCTGTCACGACCTTCAAGTAAGCCTAAACTTAGTCATCTCTTAATCTATGCTTTTTTCCTCGCACAATACTTTTGCCAAATGTTCATAATCATGCATAGAATGTTTCCCCTCAATTAATTGCTTTGTTTGAATCGTGTATCAAAATTCTGAGCCTTCATGCAGAATTTAGGGTTCTTGAGGTTTCTCTTTGATTTCTTATTCCATACTTAAAATAAATGAAATTAAAGACCATAGACTTGATCGTGAGGTGAAAACGAGCAGATTGATATGTGGGTTGTGTGATTTCACCAAGTATTCAGTGAGATTGGATAGAAAACGCAAATCTGAGCAAACTCCATTCGCGCGTGTTCTTGGCCCATGTTCTTGGCGCAATTTTTGAATATTTGAATATTTGAATTTTGTGATTTTATTTAACTGATTCAAAAATTAATTTCTCTCTGAATTTTAATGATTTTGAGTTGATTTTTTTTAATAATTCACAAAAATGTTAAAATATTTTATTTTACCAAAAAATCCCAAAAATATTTTTTATTTCATATATTTGATATTTTTGCAAAGAATTAATGTTTTATTTGTTTTTAACATTTGAGATATTTTTTTCCTCCTTGATTTTCCAAATTTAATTGGTTTCCAATCATTTTGTGGATATAAACATGATTTTTGAAACATTGATCCAAGATCACCACTCATTTTTCACATGTTTTCATCACTTTTTATTAATTTTTTAACAAAATTAATTCCTTTTTAAACAAAATTAGGGTTTTGATTAATTCAACCCTCATCAATCATTTTAAAACTCTTTTGGCCTCTAATAGAGTGTAAGACCCAACCCTTTTTGAAAACCAAAATAATTTGGGCCTCGGTCATCGTATAAGACCCACTGTGTTTTCAAACCTCGGCACGATTGCCATTTTTCAAACAAATAATCATCTGGGCCTCTCCTCGAGCTATAAGTCCCATTCCTTTTCTTAAATCTTTTTTGGGCCTCTATTAGAGTGTAAGATCCATCCCCTTTGTAAATACATAACCATTTTGGGCCTCAGTCATTGTATAAGTCCCACTGTATTTTCAAAACCCCGGCGTGATCGTCGTCTTTTTTTAAACAATAAACCTTGGGCCTCTCCTTGAGCTATAAGACCCATCTTTATTCATTTTCAAACTCTTGGGCCTCTAATAGAGTGTAAGACCCAATCCCTTTTTAACCAAAACCATTTTGGGCCTCAGATATTGTATAAGTCCCGACACGGAAAAAATCTCGGCGCGATCGCCAGGTTAAAATCACTTGGGCCTCTCCTTGAGCTATAAGACCCATTTCTTTTCTTAAAAACTCTTTGGGCCTCTTGGTAGAGTGTAAGACCCAATCTTTTGTAAATACAAAAAAAATTTTGGGCCTCAGATGTTGTGTAAGTCCCGTTGTATTTTCAAAATTACGGCGCGATCGCCGCCTTTTAAATCAAAATCATCTGGGCCTCTCCTTGAGTTGTAAGCCCCATCATTTGTACAAAAACACTTTGGGCCTCTAATAGAGTGTAAGACCCAAACCCCTTTGTAAGTAAAACCATTGTTGGGCCTCACATATTATATAGTCCCTCTGTACGATTTTCAAAACAGCAGTACAAACACTGTTAAAACTTGGGCCTCTCCTTGAGCTGTAAGCCCCAACAACCTTTTCAAAAGACTTTCTCCTTTGATTTTGAATATAATATTGTTACCAAAGTTTTCTTTGTTGAACAACTAACCAAACAGCATGGAAGCTCTACAACGGGTAAGTGTTTATCCGCTTTCATTTATCGCTTTCATATGTATATAACTGTATTGTGGGGCTGTTTCACTGTAAGTCTCCTTTCACATCCTTTTATATACTTGTCAAATATCAACTGTGTAATACTAGTATAGTTATTTAGAGTTTTCCCCGGCAACTACGTCTAGCACTAGGTAAAGCCTTGTTGGTCACTCTTAAATACAAACAAAACTAGATCCCTCGTAGGATTCCAGATACAGTCTTCCCTTCTCTTGGGGTTAAACAATATGGAACAAAGAGAAAGGCAGTATTCTCGGTGAACCTTTTCTCAGACTGTCACTCTTAGAAATTTTCAAAGAAACTCTACTCCCCAGAGTTGATATATTCTCCGTGAATAGCATCTCTTAAGTTTCTTCCAAATTCTCAAACTTTCCTGGAATGATCTCTTCTCTGTGAATTGCATTTATTGAACTTGTCTTGGTTTGGGGACCCACAGGCTTCCTAAAAGCATCCCCGCCTCCTCTTGGGCGTTGTACAAGGACCCTTTGGCTTCTTAGAAGTTCTCATGCCTTCTCTTGGGCTTAATACAAGGACCCTGACGACCTCTTAAAGGTATAAGACAGAACTTAGTCATCCTTTGCTAGAGCAGTCTTTCCAGTGTCAAACCTCTGGCCACTTTAGGGTTGATACTCATCCCTTAATGCCCGTGCCTCCTCTTGGGCATTGTACAAAAGATAAAACTCTACCAGTAGACTTGGACAGTCTAAACCCCCTTGAGTCTCAAAGACATTCTCAAGTTCCTTTCAAATATAGGAAAAACACTGATCACTCTGAAACCCAGTCTCTCTCATGAGAGTTCCCCACCCTTGGGCCGACCTATGGATCTAATCCTCAGCAGTAACGCAGCCTCCTCTTGGGCTTTGTACAATGATTCTCCCCAACGGAGATAACCTTTTCAGACTCTCTTGTTGAGTATAAAAGACTGTCTTGTTGAGTCAATCTTCCTTTTAGCCTCCATCTCGGGCTTCGTACGAGATACTAAAGAACTCTCTTGTTGAGTATAAAAGACTCTCTTGTTGAGTCAATCTTCCTTTTAGCCTCCATCTCGGGCATCGTACGAGATACTAAAACACTCTCTTGTTGAGTATAAAAGACTCTCTTGTTGAGTCAATCTTCCTTTTAGCCTCCATCTCGGGCTTCGTACGAGATACTAAAGCACTCTCTTGTTGAGTATAAAAGACTCTCTTGTTGAGTCAATCTTCCTTTTAGCCTCCATCTCGGGCTTCGTATGAGATACTAAATCACTCTCTTGTTGAGTATAAAAGACTCTCTTGTTGAGTCAATATCCCTTTTAGCCTCTATCTCGGGCTTTGTACGAGATACTAAATCACTCTCTTGTTGAGTATAAAGGACTCTCTTGTTGAGTTATTCCCCTTTTAGCTTCCGTCTTGGGCTTCATACAAGACACATAAAAGCACTCTCTTGTTGAGTCAGTCACTTGTTGGTACTCTCTTGTTGAGTCAACCCTTTTAGCCTCTATCTAGGGCGTCGTACGAGACAAATAAAAAACACCCTCTTGTTGGATCAATAGCCTCCTCTTAGGCTTTGTATAGAGAAATCCCCAGTTGAGTTAATCAACCTTTTAGCATCAAATTTGTGCCTTGCTCACAACATACAAACATCAACAACTCCTCTTTAGAGATGACAAATTTTCTCTTATCCAGAACCCTTTTAGCTTCACATCTTGGGCTTTGAACAAGATACAAATCACCTTTAGCTTCACGTTTTGGGCTTTGAACAAGACACCAAAACAACCTTTTTCCTCCCATAGAATAGGAAGAACCACGATCGCTCTGATTTCCTTGTTTCTTTAAACGGGAATACGTAGGCATAAGATTGAAAAATCTTAGCGAGCACACTAATCAAAAACCCTAAATCCAGTACCTTCATATATCAACCCAAAAGCATCAAATCTAAACACATTACCAAAAACTTCACCAATAGTCCATACACTATGTTCTTAACAAAATAAACCGAAGAGCGGCCCACGTCTTAATAGCATCTGTAGACCAACAGTTTTGACTGTTTAAACTCAGTATGCAAGCAGGGTTAATTGGAGACATCTATTTCCCTTCCTTAATCAACTTAACAAGATAAAAAATGAATCGAACTGTAGTGCCCAAGCGATAGTGATTCAAGACCATAAAAATCGCGCTACATGGACCACAACTAGGGTTTTGAAGAAAAAGTCAACTGTACCTTTAACTTTTGACCGAGACATGCTCCCAAACCTTGGGACATGATTCAATACACCCTATATCACCTATGGAATCCATCTATTAAGTTTTATTTAGGTCAAGGACTTGATTTCATAGAGAATCGCACAGTTTAGAATTCATCTGATAAAAAGTCTACTGTGCACAAAAGTCAAAGTTTGACTTTTTGAGATTTTTCACAATTATGGTTCCTTAACCCTAAAATGATGCTAATGTGTGATTTGAATCATCATTCATCAAGAAAAATAAAAGAAAATTGGATAACTTGAAAAAGGGGGTAACCATAAAAACTTAGAATTTTTCTAAGTTATGAAACAAAGTGGCTAGGGTACCAACTTCCAAGGATCATAACTTGAGATCCAAGCAACCATTTTGGATGGTCCAAAGATGGATTTGTAGCTCTCATGACATACTTTAAAAGTGTTAACTACACCTCATTCCAATTCCTCATGGATTTTTAGTTATGAAGTGACCAAAATGACAAAAACATGAAAATGCCACTTTTTCCAACACTTAGTGAAATTTTCACTAAGTCAGAATCTGTTTCACTTTTTTCAAAATGTAGGGGCATTTTTCACTTGGATCCTAAAAGTGTCAAGACAAACTATGATCACACATATGTTGTATCATATGAGAGCTTTCCAAAATGGACAAGAACTCCATCAAATTCCATCTGAGCTAAGAACTATGACAACTGCAACATGCCTTGCTGCAACTGTCATGATAAGGCAGATTTGTGCATTATGGCTCGATTTGATCAATTTGTGCAAATGACAAACAAGTTTATCCATCTGCACACCTCAAGGGGAGACCAAGGAGGGACAAACACTGATCCATAAGCCTCCCAAGTCTTTGGAACTGCAAGTAGCATGCCAAACCTAAAAAGCCAAAGATGCCTCAAGACTCCAATTTTGTTTTGAGGCATTCAATGTATCCTTAGAGGTGGCATGTATCAGAGCAAGAATGAACACTTCAGTCAAGCCTTATCCTTGAATCAAAGAACCATAGGCATGTGCTCTAATCTCAAGTCAATGGCTAGAGGAGACTTGAGATTCCATTTGATCCACATTGGCCAAAGGTCTGCTGCAGTTGCCATTCCCTATTCCTTGCAAAATAAACTTGAAACACTATAAATAGACCTCATTTTTGATCAGTTTAAGTACACCAAAGGCCTACAACACTTGCCTTTCTCAAAATCACTCCTTCACTTCCAAATTTGCCTTCTAAAGCAAGTCACTATCGGGTTTTGAGTTTGAGAGCAATTCCAACCAAACCAATCATACACACACCTCATAAACATCATATAGAAGTGATCCAAACACTTAAACAACATCTGGAACACCAGATTCTTAAAATCACCAGCCATCTGCACAAGCCTTTGACAGATTTGCAGTTGAGGTTCCAAATCAAGTTCCATCTCAATTTAATCCACTCCGAGCATTCAAACACACTCCATTGCACCTAGGGAAGATATCCAAATCATTGGAACCAAGCTGTAACACCTCTAACCCAAAACACGATCACCAACTGCAAGAGGTAAGCCTCAACTTGGTCATCTCATGATTCATGCATATTTCCTCGCACAATAATTTTGCTATATGTTCATAATCATGCATAGAATGTTTCCCCTCAATTAATTGCTTTATATGAATCGCGTACGGAATTTCTGAGCCTTCATGCAGAATTTAGGGTTCTTGAGTTTTCCCTTTGATTTCTTATTCCATGCTTAAAATAAATGAAATTAAAGACCATAGACATGATCGTGAGGTGAAAATGAGTAGATTGATATGTGGATTGTGTGTTTTCATCAAGTATTCAATGAGATTGATGAGAAAACGCAAATCAACCAAGAACAGAGCACGCGGGCAAGGCCAAGGTGTTCTTGACGCCCTTTTTCAAATATTTGAATATTTGAATTTTTGTGATTTTATTTAATTGATTCAAAAATTAATTTTTCCTCTGAATTTTAATGATTTTGAGTTGATTCTTTTTTAATAATTCACAAAAATGTTAAAATATTTTATTTTTCCAAA
The DNA here is from genome assembly GCA_022829125.1 of Lathyrus tuberosus. NCBI lineage: Eukaryota > Viridiplantae > Streptophyta > Magnoliopsida > Fabales > Fabaceae > Lathyrus > Lathyrus tuberosus. The sequence goes on along the minus strand of JALAZF010000101.1, from coordinate 11,178,274 downwards.
AATTCCCAAAAATATTATTTATTTCATATACTTGATATTTTTGCAAAAGAATTAATTTTTATTTGTTTTTAACATTTAAAATATTTTTTCTTTCTTGATTTTCCAAACTTAATTGATTTTCAAACATTTTGTGGATAAAAACATGATTTTTGAAGCATTGATCCAAGATCACCACTCATTTTTCACATGTTTTCAATAATTTTTATTAATTTTTAAATAAAATTAATTATATTTTAAACAAAATTAGGGTTTTGATTAATTCAACTCTCATCAATCTTTTTCAAACACTCATGGGCCTCTAATAGAGTGTAAGACCCAATCCTTTGTACATATATAGTGTTGGGCCTCAGTCATTGTATAAGTCCCTCTGTACTTTTCGAAACCACGGTGCAATTGTTGCCTTTTCAAAATCATTTGGGCCTCTCCCTGAGTTATAAGCCTCATCTCCTATACAAAAATAACTTTTTGGGCCTCTAATAGAGTGTAAGACCCAATCCCCTTTAACCAAAACCATTTTGGGCCTCAGATATTGTATAAGTCCCGACACAATAAAAAATCTCGGCGCGATCGCCAGTTTAAAATAATCTCTGGGCCTCTCCTTGAGTTGTAAGCCCCATCACTTGTACAAAAAAACTTTTGGGCCTCTAATAGAGTGTAAGACCCATTACTTGTAAATAAGATACCTTGTTGGGCCTCAGATATTGTATAAGACCCACTGTATTTTCAAAAACCTCGGCGCGATCGCCGTTTTCAAACAAACCATCTGGGCCAACCCTCGTGTTGTAATTCCTGTTTTTCTTTTCCAAAATAATCTTTGGGCCTCTCCTTGAGTTGTAAGACCCATACCTTTGTACAAAAAACCTCTTTGGGCCTCAGTCATTGTATAAGTTCCGATACGATATTCAAGACAACGGTGCGATCACTGTTAAACCTTGGGCCTCTCTTAAAGTATAAGCCCCAACAATCTTTTCAAAACAATTTCCCTTTTGATTTAGATTCAAGTATACAATTGTTATCAAAACTTTCTTTAATTTCTTTGAACAACTAACAAAGCAGCATGGAAGCTTGCTCACCTGTAAGTTTTTATCTGCTTTCGTTTACTCGCTTTCATATATATAACTGTATTGTGGGAAGCTACGCATGGTTAGTCTATTTTCATTCTTTTAAATACATGTCAAATATATATAACTGTATTGTGGGAAGCTGCACATGGTTAGTCTTCTTTCATACTCCTTTAAATACTTGTCATATATCAACTGTATATATACTAGTATAGTTATTTATAGTTTTCCCCGGCAACTACGTCTAGAACTAGGTAAAGCCATGTTGGTCACTCTTAAATACAAACAAAACTAGATCCCCATAGGATTTCCAGATACAATCTCCCCTTCTCTTGGGGTTAATCAATATGGAACAAAGAGAAAGGCAGTATTCTCGGTGAACCTTTTCTCAGACTGTCACCCTTAGAAATTGTCAAAGAAATTCTACTCCCCGGAGTTGATCTATTCTCCGTGAATAGCATCTCTTGAGTTTCTTCCAAATACTTAACTTTCCTGGAATGATCTCTTCTCTATGAATTACATTTCTTGAACTTCTCTTGGTTTGGGGACCCACAGGCTTCCTAAAAGCATCCCCGCCTCCTCTTGGGCTTTGTACAAGGACCCATCGGCTTCTTAAAAGTTCTCATGCCTTCTCTTGGGCTTCATACAAGGACCCTCACGACCTCTTAGAGGTATAGGACATAACTTAGTCATCCTTTGCTAGAGCTGTCTTTCTTAAAAGAGTCACAAAAGCCCTCAGACCAATCTTAGGGTTGATACTCATCCGTTAAACGAGTCGGCCTCCTCTTGGGCATTGTACAAAGATAAACCACACTAATAAACTTGGACAGTCTAAATCTCCTTGAGTCTGAAAGACATTCTCAAGTTCCCTACAAATATAAGAAGAAACCCCAGATTCTGGATTAATCTCCAGCAAGAGTTAAAACTTGTGGGTTCTAAAACCCAGTCTCTCTCCTAAAATCCCCAAGCTAGGGTCAGTTTATCATCATATAACACTATCCTAAATCAGAACCTCAAGGTGTCTGATCTATCAACTCTTCTGGATTCCCCTGCACGAGTTGATTCCCCACTTGGACCTGCCTCGGGATCTCAACAATTCCCAGCAGAAGATAGCCTCCTCTTAGGCTTTGTATAATGATCCTTTCCTCAGGAAAGTCACCCTCCTCTTGGGCTTTGTACAATGATTCTCCCCAGCGGAGCTAACCTTTTCAGACTCTCTTATTGAGTCAATCATCTTTTTAGACTCTCTTGTTGAGTCAACCACTTTTCAGACTCTCTTGTTGAGTCAATCAATTACTTCCCAGACTCTCTTGTTGAGCCAACCATTCTCATAGACTCTCTTGTTGAGTCCGTCACCTCTTTGCACTCTCTTGTTGAGTAAACCTTTTTTAGCCTCAATCTCGGGCTTCGTACGAGACAAATAAAAACACTCTCTTGTTGAGTCAAACCCCTTTTCGCCTTAATCTCGGGCTTTATACAAGACAAATATGTTCCCCAACGGAGTCAATTCCTCTCAGCCTACTTTTAAGCTTTGAGAAATAATATCCTCAGTCGAGTCAATCTCTTTTTAGCCTCATTCTTGGGCTTTATACAAGACAGATAGAACACTTTCCCCGGAAAAGTCAAACTGATAGTCTCCTCTTAGGCTTCATATAAGGATATCCCTAAAGAGTCAGTTCCTTTTAGCCTCCATCTTGGGCTTTGTACAAGACACCAATATATCCACTCTTTTGTTGAGTCGGTCTCATATAGCCTCCTCTTAGGCTTTGTATAAGGACTTCCCTAGTGGAGTCAATCAACCTCTTAGCTTCAACCTTGGGCTTCGATCAAGGCACAAAAAAAAAATCAACAATCCCTCTTTAGAGATGACAAATTCTCTTTCAGTCAACCTTTTAGCTTCAATCTTGGGCTTTGAACAAGATACAAATACTCATTTTAGCCTCTGTCTTGGGCTTTGAACGAGACACCAAAACATCTGTTTCCTCCCTTAGAATAGGAGGAACTACAATTGCTCTGATTTCCCTGTTTCGTTTAAACGGGAATACGTAGGCATAAGATTGCAAAATCTTAGCGAGCATACTAATCAAAAACTCTAGGTCCAGTACCTTCATACTAATCAAAACTTAGGTCCAGTACCTTACCAAAAACACCCAAACATCAAACAAAAACTCACTCGCTCTCTCTCATTTCCCAAGAAAATTTCCCAACCCATTAACGGATAAACACCATCAAGTACAAAGCAAAACCTAAAGCTAATATCTTGTGGATAACCACATATAGGATGGGTAACTGACAACTATCCATTGTATAACCTGACCTCGGACCCCCCAATCTCTTTAAGCGTTTGTCCTGTTAGACATTCGTGTGCAAGGTTAGTTTTAGATACCTTCCCTTTCCCTTCTAGCTTCACGGGATAAATAAGAAATCAGAAAGTAGCACCCCTCCTACCGTTTCGGTGAGGAAAACCCAGCGATAAGGTGGTCGCGTCACCGACAAAAATCGCTCACTACAGGATGCATTCATTAAAAATCAGGAATTAGGGTTTCTTGACCTAATTCACCCCTAAGTTGACTTTTGGAGCAATGCATGAGCCAAGCCCTCAAGAAATGTTTTGAAGACCTAAAGTATCTCATATTGATCCTCTTACAAGTTCAAATGGACATAAAGAACTTGGTTCATGAGCAATATGAAGATTCAAATTCATCTAGACCCCAAACTAGGGTTTCTGAGGAAAAGTTAACTGTACCTTTAACTTTGGACCAAGACATGATCCCAAACCTTGGGATATGATTCAAGACACTCTAAAACACCTATGGAATCCATCCATTAGGTTTGAATTAGGTCAAGAACTTGATTCATAGAGGATCACAACGTTTGAAATTCATTTGACAAAAAGTCAACTGTACCCAAAAATCAAGTTTGACTTTTTGGATTTCTTGACAAACATGACTTCCCTAAGTAAAAAACAATGTTAAATTATGGTTTGAATCATCATCCATCAAGAAAAATCAAGAAAAGTGGGGTTACTTGCAAAAGGGGCAACCATAAGAAACTTGAATTTTCACTAAGTCATGAAAAAAAGTGATTTCTACCCAACTTTGCAAGACCATAACTTGTGATCCAAGCAACCTTTTTCTTCAATCCAAAGCTAAAATGAAAGCTCTCATTACATTATTCAAGATTGTCAACTACAACAGATTCCAAATCCTCATGGATTTTGAGTTATGGATTGATCAAAATCACAAAAAATGGTAAATGACACTTTTTTCAACACTTAGTGAAATTTTAGATAGAATCTGTTTTGCATTTTCACCAACTTTGAGGTCATTTTTCATTATGATCCAAGATGATTCAAGACTAAAGTTAAACATCAAAGTTGAAGTATGTTATAGGGACTTTCCAAAAAGTACAATAGCCTCTCATGGTTCAACTTGAGCAAGGAGTTATAAGCCTCCAAAAATGGCATTTTCACCCTGCCTACACAAAGGCATGAAAACCAAACCTGTGCACACGATTTTGTCACTCAAGTTTTGCCATTTTGCCAACTTTGTCATCTTCCAAAAGCACAAAACATCTGATGACTCACTTGTTTCTTAATCAAGGAGTCAAGAATTCAACTTGGCATGTGCAAAACCATCATGACATGAACTTTGGAATTCAATTTTGGCAAGGTAACATCAATGCAATACATTGAGGTGTCATGAACCAAACCATAACACTCCAAGCCAGTCAAGATTCAAGTCCAAACTCTGAACATTCAAACCTGCAGAATTGAATGGAGTCAAGCTAAGTGAGTTGACTTGGCACTTTTGGATTATCCAAGTCAATGGCTACAAGCTACATGCCATGATCAACCTCCAAACACTATTGCTCCTAGAACAAACTTCCTTTACTATAAATAGAGGTCATGTGTGACTGATCAAACCACTCCAAAACATCTGAATTCATGTTTTCTTTCACTTCACTCTTCAAAACTAGATTTTGCTTCTTCTTGAAGTAACTATCGAATTTTTCAAAAGAAAGCAAATCCATCAAAACCAACCATCCTAACACCTCACATATGTCATATACAAGTGATCCATAACCTCAAAAAACATCTGGAACACCAGAATCACAAAGTCACCATCCATTTGCTCAAGCTTTTTGGCCTATTTACAGTTGGGATACCACAACAAGTTCCAGGTTGTTTCAATCCATTCCAAGCTTCCAAACACTTTACATAAGGTCCATTGAAGCTGTCCTGATCATCACACAACATCTGTATCACCTCTACATCAGAATTCAATTTCTTCTTGCAAGAGGTAAGCCTGAACTCTCAAACTCTATCATACATGCATCATAAATGTATTTTCAAGTTACAAACATGTTTCTGCACCTATGTAGAGTGTTTCCCCTCAATCAATTGCTTTGTAGCTATCGTGTATAGGATTTCATAGTGTTCTTGCAAAAATTAGGGTTCATGTGTTCATTATTTGATTTCTCACTCCACACTTAACATAAATGCAATTAATTTATATCACTGGAATCCTTGTTAAAAAACACACAACTTTCATGTTTACAAAAGTCAAAACCATTACGTATTAAGAGAGATATGTGAGGTTTTGCAAAACAACCATGGAGGGAGGTCGTGAGGAAGAAGATGACCGTTGGCGCCATAATTTGAATTTTTGAATTTTTGATCATTTTCTTAATTGATTTCAAAAATTAATTTCTCTCTCAATTTTTATCATTTTTGATTGGTTATTTTTTTTTAAAATTCACAAAAATGTTAAAGTATTTTATTCTACAAAAAAAATCAAATTTATATTATTTATTTGATATAGTTTCACTACAAGAAAAAGGAGATTTACGACACTTGAGTTGCGACAGTTATCACAAAACCGTCCTTATTCCTGGATTGCGACGGTTGTCACGACAGTTAGGGTCAATTGTCGTAGATTTTTTGCGACAGTTATCAAAAAACCGTCTTTATTCCTGGACTGCGACAGTTCTCACGACGGTTTGAGCCAACCGTCGCAGATTTTTTAGGCATGTTGTATAAAATAATTGCGGTAGTTACCAAAGAACCGCCCTCTTTCCACACTCGCGACAGTTAAGGCGAACTGTCGCAATTACTTTAGCCAATCATAATCACTATTTTTTTTATTCCTTTAATTTCCCACTTTTTTCTTTCATTTTTATTTTCCAACCTTTTCAATTTTATTAATTAATTTTAATAAATAATTATTATAATTATTTATTTACATAATTAACATAAATAAAAATTATCTTAACGGATAGAAAATGAAAGTCTAACGAAATGATTTTTTTCATAGAAATATGATTAATTTGACTTAAAAAATGATTAACCTTTTTTTTTTTGTCAATTTTCCTCTCACTAAAATCCAATTTCAATGTTTCTCTCATATTTCTCTTTCACTCTAACCAATTTCAATTTCCATTTCATATTTTCCTCTGACTCACAAATCAATTTTAATTTTAATTTCAATCTAATAAAATTTATAAAAAAAACTAATTTTCATATCACTCCTTATCCCCACACCCACCACACACACGATGCGAGAAAAACCCCTGAACCCTCAAACTCAATGTAGAATGGAGAAAGCTAAACGAAAGCAGGTCGTGAGAAAACCCAGAATAAACGAACACAGCTCGTGAGAAACACAAAATGAGCGATTGCAACTTTCACTATTTAACATCTTGCTCGTTTTTCCTCTATCTCACAAGCCCAATATTAGCTTTCTCTGTTATTTTTAGGTTTTGGCGATACAGAGTAGTCACCGCGGTTAACGGCGAGTCCCTCTATATCTATATGTAAGCCCAGTTAGGGCCAGTGCAAAATTCATAATACTAAAAAGTTGTTAGCAATTTCTTCATCTTCCAATTCCTCAATCAGTCAACAAATTATTGCACTCACTTGTAGAGAAGTCGTATTATCTTATACCAATTCACAATATGTTATATTGTGAATACTTCAATTTTTGTTTATCTAGATTTTGAAGCGAACTAGAGTATAACTCTACTTTGAATGAATTTAATACTTATAAGTTAGGGTTTTGATACATTGCTTATGCAAAAAGGATCTTGCCAAGCTTCATTAGTTTTGTGAATCACAGTGTTAGCGGAAATAGGATGATACCAATTATGATACTATATTGAAATTATAGGGTTTAATCATTTAGATGTAAAGGGAGGAAATTAACACTGGGGATAATAAAATTAAAATTTATATGTGAATTATATGTTGGCGGTCATGTTGAGATATTAGACTTTGAATCTTAATACTAAGGTAACAAACCACGATTTATAAGGAAGTACGATGACAAATTTTAAGAGATAATATGTTGAGGTGTTTTTAAAATATTCTTGCAGAAACAAACTCACTAACTGTTGATTATATTGAAACAAGTATTCCGGTTGCTTTCCAATACAATTTTTTTAATATCATGGTTTTTGATATTTGCTGTCAGTGAACAGGTTAAAGAAAACAACAGTATCATCCTTTATCCTTGATTGTGAACTTGTTGCATATGATCGTGCAAAACAGAGAATCCTTCCTTTCCAAGTAATCTCATTGCCAATCCTTTATTTTATGGGTGTCAATACATCATTTAATTAGCCTAAAAACTTCTATATCGTCACGCCATCAAAATAAAATCCTTTTGTAATTGATGCATGCGTTGTTTTACTTTTACCTATATTGGGGATCCAGCTTTCCATTTGTGATATTGTGCGAGTTGTGAATAGATAATGTTATACTCCCTCCGTTCCTTTATAAGTGTCACTATTGGAATAATTTTTTGTTCCTTCTTAAATATCGTTTTCAAAATTCAAGGTAGTAATGATTATAGATTTGTCAAAATTGCCCCTAACTATTTATTATGGAGAGAGAAAAATGTATATTAAAATAATTAAAAGCAAGGGACATTATAGGCAAAAGAAAAATTATAGTCTAAAAAGTAATAACAATGATTGGATTTCTTGGTATGCGTAAAAAGTCAAAAAAATGACAATTAAAAAGGAACTGAGGGAGTATTAATCTTATATCTTGCCAGGTGCTTAGTACTCGGGCCTGCAAAAATGTCAGCGTGAGTGACATAAAGGTTGAAGTTTGCATATTTGCTTTTGATTTACTGTACCTCAATGGCCAAGCACTTCTTCAAGAAAACCTAAAAATTCGTAGAGAGGTAACACCTTTTATCTTTACATTGCCAATAGTCTCATTGTACTATTTTTCTTTATTAAATAGTTGAAATCATGATAAAGTTGGCTGAAAGGTGGAAATGCAATAGTTTCTAGCTTGGAAACATGAGATTGGGATCATACAGATTTTTTAGTTTTTGCCAGAGAAGCCAGGCCGATTGAATAGTGTTTAGAAATAATTCTTGATTGTATATCATGTGTCTGAAATGATGTTGAGGAGATACAAAAATTTCTTGACGAAGCTGCAAGGTTTTAAAATTCTTCTAGTTAATTTAAATTCACGTGGATAGAAATTTCATGATTTCAGTTGAAATTATATGGCAATATTTCTACCTAATTTACTCTCGAGTTGTCTTCATGTGATTACACTATTATCAGAAACATTTGATTGGCATTGTGTATCTAACTCCAGTTCTTCCAAATTTGGTCTCTCGTAAATAATTCAGCTAGAATTTTGATCATTTATCATTTACCTTATCTCTTGATTTTTAGTTGTAAGGGACTAGATTGCTACTCGTAAATTTGAGGGACTAACTTGATTGATCCTTAAAATTGCATACTAGAATGCTGATTTACTCATTTTTTCGTATTTCACTTTTGTATTAATGTGGCTCCAATTATATATTGACTCAACTTTGCAGTATAGGGGACTCACTAGATTTGGTACCTATTGGTGCTTTTGCCAGTCGAGGGAAATGCACAGGTGATTATGAAACACACTCTTTAATGTGCTGAGGCCTATTTTTGTTTCTTATTATTTTTAGTCGGTATTTCACCACTTACATCTGAGTAAGGCTAGGCCTTGGGAGGTTTTTATGTGCAACTAACGTCTACCTTTAGCTCAAAGGGGTATGAAATGAATTAGTTACATGATGTTTTGTAGGAGTGTATGGTGCTTTTCTCCTTGCTTGCTATGACACCGATAGGGAAGAATTTCAAAGTCTTTGTAAGATAGGTGAGCACTTTATGCTGTATAGAGTTATTTTATTTATTAAACTTAATTTTCTCACTTATTCATATTATGATGGGCTGGAACTGGATTCACAGAAAACGTGCTTGAAGAACGTTCTACTAGCCTTGGTTCTAAAGTGATTCCCAAACCAAAGGTCCCTGTCTCCTGTCTCTCTCTGAGCCTTCTCTGAGTGAGCTTAGTATTTTATGAACTAATTCAAACATAATCCTCCATTTCAGTCATATTATCAATATGGAGAATTAGTCAAGCCTGATGTCTGGTTTAAAGCTAGTGAGGTAACATGATTCTTGACTGAACAGTTTCATCATTTGCGGCAATGTGATATTCCTCCTACTAACTTATTGTTGCAACTGATTTTCCCCATACTCTGTTTGTTTGGTTTAGCTTTTGGATGAGCCAAAGAAATTCTAGAGGTGTAGACTCTATTTTGGAATGATTTTGAAGTGTTTGGTTCTTCTAAAGTAGAATTGAATCTGCCTCAAGAATTGATTCTACTTGAAGCTAGAATTTGTAGCTTTTGAGTTTAACATATTTTGGTGTAAATTTTTTTTTACAAATTGGCCCAAAATTGTATTGTGCTTACAGGCAAACTTTTCTACATTAGTTATATATTATCTTATTTCATTTAGGTGTGGGTGGTAAAGGCCGCATATCTGACCATTAGCCCTATTTACCGAGCCGCAGTGGGCACAGTAGACCCCAATAAGGTATTTGAAAAAAATTGAATTGATGATTAAAGTGTCACAATTAATTTTGGAGTTTTACCTGTTAACATTGTGTAAATGATAATGAATACTTTTAACTTCTATTTGTGGTACTTTTACATTTTTTTTTCTTCTAAATAAAGGGAATATCTCTACGATTTCCGTGTCTACTTCGAGTTCGGCCTGACAAAGCTCCAGAACAGGCTACCTCTTCTGAGCAGGTAAAGTACATACAATATTTCATTATCCAACCAAACAGGTATATGACAGAAGACCAAGAAAGATTAATGGGGAAATGGGATTGATTTATATTTTTCATTCGTTTACCATTTTCTTTCAGATTGCTGAAATGTATAAAGCTCAGAAGCACAATCACAACAACATACAGGATGCCAGACAGAATGATGATGAAGATGTTTAAGAGAAAAAGTTTCTTTGCTTCTCATGCTGTTAAACTTTGAAATCACAATGACATTTGGCAGTTGTTTTTGTAGGTTTAATTATATATATTTCTTAATATTCACTTAAATAAATTCTTTGTATTTTTTTAATTGAGTAAAATTTGGCTTCAGTCAAGTAAAAACTCTTAATCATGTCATCCATTTCCTTGCCATATAAAAATTTGGATATTCAGATTACAGTTCATTAGCAAGTTAACAGGATGTTAGTATTGGCACTAATTTTGGGTTCGATCTATGTTGAGAGATTTTGTCAAAAAGGAAACTGCATGAGGAAGGAAACATATAGTGAAAAATTTAGCCATGCATATATTTAAGATATACTCTCTGTCCTAAAATAACCTGCTATGTTCAAGGGATTCTTCAAGTCATGCCAACAATGCATCTTAGCGTGAAAATATTCTTCAATGTATTTGATTCCTTATCTGAATGTTATTGTAATATGATAAGCTTCTAACATATAAAGTGACATGATGCTTGTATAAATGTAATATGATATATATGTTTAGTTGAATGAAGAATATATGTGATTTTCTTTCCCATTCTGTTCATAATTCTACAAATATTTTTTTTTTAAATTTTAAAAATAAATTACCTGCGGACTTACCTGTGAAAAAGAAATTTCCAATGGATTTACCTGCAGATGTAACCGTGGAACAGAAATTTGCGACAGTTGGAACGGTCGTAATCAACAATAAAAACAAAATTCAAATGGAAATTTACGACAGTTGGAACCGTCACAATATGCAAATTATGACAGTTCCCTACCCGTCGTGAGAGATAACCATAGTTGGTGTGACGGTTTTCACAACCGACGCTATACGGCCTTGCGACGCACGTTTCTGCAACAGTGCAGTAACCGTCGTGACTTGCAAATTACGGCGGTTTTAACCGTCGTAACCTGCAAAAATAACCGTCGCAATAAGCCAATTTTCTTGTAGTGTTTGAATTTTTGTAAATAATTTCATTTTATTTGTTTTTTAAAACATTTTTAAATGAAATTTCCACCTTGATTTTTCAAATTCAAATGAATTCCAAATTTTCATGTGATTAAACATGATTTTTCAAACATTTTTCAAAGTTGACACCTTGTTTTTGAATATATTTGATATTTTATATCATTTTTTTATTTAATTTCCTTTGAAAATTATATTTTTAAATTAAAATTAGGGTTTTTCTTAATTTTGATTTTTTTCAAACTTCATTTGAAACACTTTTGGGCATCTAATAGAGTGCAAGACCCATCCCCTTTGTAAATACAAAATTTTGGGCCACATTCATTGTATAAGTCCCTATACGATTTTCAAAATAAACGGTGCGGTCGTTCTTTTTCATCTAGGAATCTCCTTGAGCTATAAGCCCTAACTATTGTCTAAAAATAACGTTTTTGGGCCTCTATTAGAGTGTAAGTACATAAATAATTTTGGGTCTCAGTCATTGTATAAGTCACTCTGTAGTTTTCAAAATCACGGCGCGATCGTCGCCTTTTCAAATAAATCATCTGGGTCTCTCCTTGAGTATAAGCCTTATTATTCTTTCTTTACAAACAATTTTGGGCCTCTATTAGAGTGTAAGACCCAACCCCTCTTTGTACAAAAACAATTTTTGGGTCTCTGCTATAGTATAAGTCCCACAACATCCGTCGGTATCACAATGCGATCAATGTTTTCAAATAAGTTACCTGAGTCTCTCCTTGAGTATAAGCCCCAATATTTTGTACATAAACTTTGTCTTTAACAACAAACAACTTTCACGGGCCTCTCCTTGAGTTGTAAGCCTCATACCTTTGTTTTCAAAATCATCTGTCTGTTTTAAATTGGTACTAAGAGGAGCATTAATCCCAGTGAAACTGCTCTTAGACCACTTGGGCCTCTATTTGAGTTATAAGCCCCAAACACTCCTTTATTTTTAAACAAATTTCTTTTAATTCAAATTCAAATTCAAAGTTTTCTCAAAACTTTCTTCAATTTCTTAAAACCCTAGTCATACAGTTGTAGTCAATACAACAGATCACAATACACTTGGGCTCCTCTCAGAATGTAAGTCCCAATATCTTTTTTCAGTGCATATTTGTTTATATATATCTGTTGAACCACTTATCTATATATATACTTGTGTATATTTGTTTAAAGTTCCCCCTAGCAGTTAGGTCTACACTTAGGTCAAACCAGAGGTTACTTTCAACATAGTCAAAACTAGTTTCCTCATAGGAAATTCCCTATACAGTCTGCCTCCTCTTGGGCTTATACAATATGGAATAGAGAAAGACATTATTCCTGGTGAAACTTTTCTCAAGATTGTCAAAACTTAGAAATATATATATATATGTGTACAAGAAATTCATTTCCCCAGAGAGGATTAATTCCCGGTGAAACCTCTTTTGAATTTCTTCAAACCTTAGAACTGTTCGAAAAAGAAAGAATTAATTCCCGGTGAAACCTTTCTTGAACTTTTCTTAGGCTTGGACCCACAGGCTTCCTAAAAGCATCCCTAGCCTCCTCTTAGGCTTAGTAAAAGGACCAACAGGCTTCTTAGAAGTTCCCCCAGCCTCCTCTTGGGCTTAGTACAAGGACCTAAAGTCCTCCTATAGGCATAGGATAGAAATTAGTCATCTCTACTAGTTTAATCCCCAGGAGAGTAAAAAATTCTTGAACATCATACTATTCTAGGGATGATCTTCATCCCTTAAACCCTCAGCCTCCTCTTGGGCATCATACAAAGACCCCTCTCTACACCATAGCCTACCACTCTTTGAGAGACTTGGACAGTCTCAGCCTCCTCTTGGGCTTCATTCAAGTAGACTTGGAAAGTCTCATCTCCTCTTAGATCTCACACAGAGACCCTCAAGTTTCCTAAAAGCATAGGAAAAACCCTTATCGTTCTACCAATGCAACAATTTCCAATAGAGTGGAAAACCTCTAAGGTTTTCAAACTCATCTTTAAATCCCCTCTGACCCCCAACATTCACCTTAAAAATACCCAGCCAGGGTCAATTTATCATCAACAAATCCCCAGTAGAATCAGAGCCTCATAGCCACTAATACTTCAACTCTTCCCTGATTCTCAGCAAGAGTAAACCCTTTGGATTCCCCAATGCAATTTGGACTTGCTCCTAGAATTCCATAAATCCTCAGCAAGAGATAGCCTCCTCTTAGGCTTCATACAAGAATTCCCTCAGTCAGCCTCAATCTTGGGCTTTGTACAAGACAAATAAAACCCTATCCAGTGGAGTCATTTATTTTAGCTTCAACCTTGGGCTTTGATCAAGGCACACAAAAATCAATATCTCCTCAGATGAGACCATGAGTCCTCTCTACAAGAAGATATTTCCTCTATACATCACATATCAAAACAGACAATCAAAACCTTTCCAGATAATTGTTGTAACTGGCACACTTGTTGATTCAAAATCCAAGCTGGAGTCCTTCCTTTATCCTGGTTAAAATTCATCTTTCATCTAATAGCTGTAAGTAGCAAGCCTCTGGATTCCATACATCCAAGCCAATGTCCTTCTCTTAGCATGAAAGATTCATAAGGAAAAAGTGGCATTACTCTACACTGAGTTAAAGCTTTCTTCCTTCATGACATCCCTCTTATAAAGGAAATTATGGCATTGCTGGATTCACATATCCCAGTTAAAGTAATTTCCCTTATAACCAATTACTCAACATTTGTGATGAATAGGTGAGATATCTCCCTTTAGAGATGACAAATTCTCTCTCAATCACCCTTTTAGCTTTAATCTTGGGCTTTGAACAAGACAAAAATACTTAGCTAGCTTCAATCTTGGGTTTTGAACAAGACACCATATCTTTCCTCCCATAGAAATAGGAGGAACTACGATTGCTCTGATTTCCCAGATTTCTTTATGGGAATACGTAGGCATAAGATTGTGAAATCTTAGCGAGCACACAAATAAAAAATCTTAGGTCCAGCACCTTCCCAAAAACAATAGAAAACCCGAAAACCATAAAAATATTCTCTCAATTCTCCCAAAGGAGAAACTTTCCCAAGCCACAACAGATAAACACGAGAAAACATTTAATGTTAACAGAAATACATGCAAAAATAAGGTTCCTATGGATTACCATAAATACACTGGGTGTTAATAGCTTCCCTTTGTATAACCAGACCCCGTTCCCCGATCTCTTAGCATTTGTTAAAGAAAACATTTGCGTGCAAGGTTAGTTTTAGATATCTTCCCTTTCCTTTCCAGCTTCATAGGATAAATATAGAAATCAGAAAGTAGTACCCAAATCCAATTTGCGGTAAGGTGGTCGTGTCATCGACAAAAATTGCACGCTACACCAGCCAAAGACCTTAACCTTCTTTGGCAATTGAGTAGACCAGAGAGTTACAAAAACTTTCATCTGGGTCTGATACAAATTATCAGTACAACTAGTTTATTCGATAGCCTTGAAGCAGGACTTCACAGTACAAACTCCCAAATCAAACTTCCCCATCCTCAATTCCCTTTGTCAACTTATGATTAACCAACACCGCCTCCAACTCCTTTATGTTGTTAGACCAGCTGCTATCGACCTGATCCGTAACCCCAAAATTACCCCAACACCACTATTCTTCATTCCAGTTGCCCATGTTACAAACAAAAGCAGTTTTGAAACTACTCTTACGGTATATATGAGGAAATGAATTTTTAAGAGGTTCTAACCCACACCACACCGCAGTCCAAAACGGAACGAGAGTTCCTTCGCCAATTCTGAAACTGATGAAAGTAGATATATCAGATTATTGTTTGCCAGCGCTTCTGTTAGCAACAATAAGATCCCTCCACCATATAGAAATAGGGCCCTTCAAATCACTAACTTTTCAACCAAAATCTAATGCTCATAATTGTTGTAACAATTTCTTAATACCTATACCCATAAGGATTTCTTTTCAGTTAAGATCCTCAACTTCCACTTGCAAAGAAGAACCAAATTAAATTCTTCTATGCCTATGACTCCTAAGCCACTGTTGCACTTAGCTTTGCAAATATGGCTCCAACTGACCCATGTAATTCTCCTTCCATCTACGGAACTTCCCCAAAAGAAGTCCTTTTGTATCCTCTAAATATCTTTTCCAAACTTTAACAGGAGCTTTAAAGAAGAAGAGCAAGAAAATAGGCAGGTTAGACAAGACATAATTAATGAGGGTAAGCTTACCTCCTTGAGATAGTAACCACTTTTTTCATCCCGATAACCTATTCTTGATCTTCTCCAAAAAAGGCTATGTCACAATTCTTATAGGATTAGACCCGATTGGAATACCTAGGAAATTAAAACAGTTCCCTTAAATCTTGCACGCAAGGAATGATGTGCAACTTAAAGGAAATGGGGGCTTAAGTTGATTCTGTGTAATTTGCTCTTGTGAAAGTTAATCCTCAAGCCAGACAGAAGCTCGAACCCCTAAGGATTGCTTTAATGCTCCACACATTCTTCCAGTCACCTTCACCCAAGATGAGAGTATCATCTACAAATTGTAATACTTCAATTGAGGACCTGTCAGAAACCTGAAATCCAGTGAAAAATCCATTATCAATCGCCTTCTGAATTAAACCTGCTAGACCTTCACAGACCAAAATGAACAAGAAAGGTGACAAAGGATCCCCCTGCGTAACCCCCTTTCGACCTCAAAATCCAAGGATGGACTACCATTCACTAGGACCGACATGAAATTGGAAAACATGCTAGCTTCCATCCATTACATCCACCTGCTCCCAAACCCCATTTTCTTTATAATAAATTTCAAAAGTTCCAACTAACTGTGTCACAGGCCTTTTAGAAATCAATTTTAAACATCATGCGACTCTTCTTGGATCTTGTTACAAGATCCATAATTTCGTTCGCAATGAGGACTTTATCTAACATATGTCTCCCAGGTACAAAATCAGTTTGACAAGGGGAAATGAGACTGCCCAGGACCCTTTTAGCTCTAGCAACAAGAACCTTAAAAATGATTTTTGTAAGGTAACCCACAAGACATATGGGTCTATATTCCTCTAGACCTTGAGGATTAAGATTTTTAGGAATTAGGGTGATGAAGGAAGAAGTGATCGACTTGTTAAGGTTGGTAGATCCGTGCAAATCTTTAACAAACTTGATAATGTCATTCTTCATAAAATGCTGACACTTCCATAAGAACAAGAAGTTAAAACCATCGGGACCAAGACTTTTAGACGTTTCGCAGCCCCAAACAACATCATGGATCTCTTCTTCAGAAAAAGAGGGCTTCTAACTTACTACTATTAATTATAGTTAAAGTCATGAATGGAACTCCTTCAAAGATTGGTCCAATAGAAGTAATTTTGTCTGCACAACAATTTCTTTCTTTGAAAATATGAAAAATAATGAAACATATATTCTTTGTTTACTCGACATAAATTAACCATATGTTTCTTAACCTCAAAGAGATAAGACCATGTTACTCGAAATAATGAAAGGAAGAGTAACCAATTGTAAATATGTTTCCAACTAAAGATAGATCCAACCCTTTTTTAAAATTATTTCAATTGCATGCATTATCCAAGTGAGCTCAACTTGAAAGTATGTTAAGATTTTGAGAAAACCAATCCAGAACAAGCTATATATGAAAATACCACTATAAGCAACTGATCCACCCTTTTGTTGGGTCCTCTATGTTGCACTCAATCTAAAAATAAGGAGGATATCGTATAACCTCTTTATTCAGAAAAGCATGGATTAAAACTGATTTTTTTAAGAATCACAAATTCAGGCATAGCTCAAAAAGAGGTCCTAGTAGAGTGGTTCAGATCACCATATAAGAAGTTGATTTTCAAGAAATCTACTTTCTATTGGTTGAGAAAAATAAGTGTGAGTTGGAAGTGTTGAAAAGCAAGTATGATGAAGTTTCACATTGATTAAAAAAGTGGAGATTGAGTATTTCACAAGTGAGAGAACCCACACACCTATCAACTTAAGGTTTTGTGTAAGTATGTGATGTGTCTCTCACAAGGTGTGTTGCTCATAAAGAAAGACCCCAATGTACATGTTCCCTCATGATTATCCCCAAAGAATTTATGAGCCAACAGTGATATCAGAAACTGTTGGTTCGAGTAAGGGACCGACTTTGTTGTATCGAAAGTCCTCTCCACATGGTGGTGGGTAAGAGGTATTCCCCGTTGAAAAAATTTCAACGGCAGTACAAGTGTATGTGGATGAAAGAGTTTGTAAAGGTGAGAAAAGTACACAAGAGGGAGGGGGGTTGAATTATGTTTTCCGTTTTCTTATTTTGCATCTGATCAGAGTTCAAAATCCAAACTGGTGTTCAAATTCTGGTTAATTCTTAGCAGCAGAATGTTTACATAAGCAAATAAATAATAGCAGAAGACACAAAGATTTATACTGGTTTCTCCCAAACTGAGAGTAGTCCAGTCCCCTTGCTTCACAAGATATTTTCACTATAATCAAAACATGATCACAATTGCTTATGAATTTTGCATAAGACTTTTACAAATGCTCAGACCCAAGGTCCAAGACTTCTACTCAAGCTCCTCACTCGAGACTTCCTGCTCAGGTTCCACGAACCCAAGATTTCCTTGCTCAGACCCTTAACCCAAGACTTCAGCTCCAAGTCCCATGAAATGAGCCTCTCTACTTGAAACCCTCTGGTCAAGACTTACTGCTCAAATTCCATGTACTGAGCTCTCTAGCTCAAGCCACACTGGCTCAAGACTTCTGCTCTAGGTGACATGAAACGAGCCTCCCTGCTTGATGCCTCAGATACAAGACTTATTGCTCCAAATTTCATGCACCGAGCTAACCTTGCTCAATCAATCTACTTGATTAAGACTTTCAGTACACAAGCGCATAACAAGAGACTTATGTGGCTCAAGCATCTTGGCTCGAGACTTCCTTTCTTGTATCCCAATGATACAAGACTTCTGCTCAATCAATCCACTTGATTAAGACTTTCACATCTCAAGCACATAATAAGAGACTTACGTGGCTCAAGCATCTTGGCTCGAGACTTCCTTGCTTGTATCCCAATGGCACAAGACTTTTATCTAAACTGCTGAACAAGCTCAGCAGAATAGAGAACAAGTTATACATGTTACAAGTATTAGAGGTACGGAAATCACCATAACAAAGACCTAAAACACTTAAGTTTTCTAAGATATTCAATGTGTAAGAAATCTTAAGGCTTTTACAATTACAACCTACATCAGAAAAACCTGCTTATACAATGTGTTGATAATTGTTGATCTTGTTACTCCTTCTTCTGGATGATCCTTGTTAAAGGTTTAATTTGAACCTTCAGTCATATTAATAGCCTTTTCAAAAACTAGACGTTGAAGAGGTAACTTGATCAAGAGTCTTTGCTGTTACTCTATAGTACAAGAGCCGTTGAAGATAAATACACCAGAAGATCTTAATCCAATGTGTAACATGTTTAACTTTGATTCTTCAAGAGTTTCTATACTATTAGAGCCATTGAGAGTAGATATCCATAAAGCATCTCAGCCTTTCTTGAGCCTTGCAATCTGTAGACTCTATCTGACAAACTGATTTGACATACAACTTGCTTTCTGCAGTACAAACAACTTCAGCTTTATCACCAACTCTGAATGGTACCAGAAGCCAATTTGCATTCACTAAGTGTAGAGAAAATTATGTTGCTTCTTCTGATGCTGAGACCTTCAACTTTAGAGTCTATGCCAGACATCACTTAGCAATTGTTCTTCAGATTCTGCCACCAGAAGCTAGCAATTCAACAACTCTCAAAGTGTGCTTAATGTAACACAGATTCTGAGTATAATATTTACAAGTATTAGAACCCACACACATTTAACACACATCAAATAAACCATTTTTCTTTTAACACTTTGTTATCATTAAAACCCAAGTAAGATATGCCATGAACAAATCTTGTTCTAATAGTTTGCGCTTGAGGAAGAGCATTGTGTGATGACAAGCTTCTCTAAATGATAGTTTTGATGAAGACAAACTACAAGAATGTGCTTATGTCAAAAAAATGGATCAAGACTCATATCAAGAGTTATTGCAATAAATTCCAGTTTTCAAGTTTAAAAGATCAAGCTTTGGATGCTTTTAAGGATTGATCATGACATTTTAAGGTATACATTTGCATTCTCTTTATGTTAATTAAGTGCTCAAAATTTAATGCAAAAACATAGCATATTGCATTACTAATTTTTTCTTGCATCAACTTGGCCAAACCTCATTTTTCTAAGGTTTCTATTCTACCTATAGCAGTGGTAACTGTAGCGGTAAAAATCGCGAGTGTAAGCTATTGATTAACTTAACTCATAAAGAAAGAGTCGTCACCGCGCTTTTATTTATTCCACAAAAGAAAAGGAAAAAAGAGCGAATAAATCCTAAGAAGTCTAAAGAAAGCAAAAGCTAAAAAAAGACAAAGAGAAATGGGTAAGGGGGTTGGTTATGTAAAGGGAAGGTTTTACGCACCCAATACATCTATAGTACTCTATAGGAGCCCTTTGATGTATTCATGCTTTTTGGTTTGAAAATGGTTTGCTTGAAAGAGATTGGGAGAGATGAGAAGATGATTTTTTTTTAATTTTTGTGTTTGGAGAGACTTATCGTCTCATGCCTACGTACCCACGAAGTGCAATGTAGGATCAAAACCCCGTAGTTCGTGGTACAAATAACAAAAATTATTGGTTATGATTCATTTATCTTGAAAAAGACAACCCGTCATTCTCAAGAGAGAATACTCAACTAATTACCCAAAGGTATCAGAAATAGGCATTTGCATCATATTAAGATGGAGGATTTGCTTCGATAAAAATCAACAAGACTATCGCTTCAACATCTAAGTGGAAAATGGCCGTACTTTACACAACATACCATGGTTAGGAGCTTTACATCTCAACAAAAAAATGACTCATGTCTAATTCTTTTTTTGAAAAGTTTTAACAAGAAAAAGGTGCATAAAAGCATAAAAAGTTTGAATGAGTTTTGGTATTTTTTTATGTCTTTTTGAAATGGTCAAAATATGATTAACATTGATTGACATTTATTTAAGAAAACAAAGTTTGAAAATCACTTAACAAGAGTCAAGGTTTTATTATGAAAGCGGTTTAAGTTTTGAAAACAAAAAGGTTTTGAAAAAAGAGAGGAGATTTTGAAAATTGAATAAGGGGTGGAGAAGAAGAGACTATCCTAGTGCAAAAAAAAATAAAAAAATAAAAGCTAGGGTAAGAAGGATCTAACCATAGAGGCACTCTTCAAAGCATAATAAGAAAATAATTCCATCCTCTTGAGCCAATCAGCAAGCCAAATAAAGGCTAGGATACCAAACTCCATAATGGTCCAAAGCATAATGGAGAGAATCCTAATTCTAAGTCCATAAGTCCATAATTAAGAGTGTAGATCCTCCAAAGCAACGGATAGTGGCCATAGTCCAACAATTAAGAGCACAAGTCTTTTAGTGGTTTAATCCTTTATTAATGTTTTTGAGTCCAAAATGGACAAAAGAAAAACAAAGCACAAGATAATATGGTCCAAGTGGACAAAAGAACAATGACATAAACATAAACATGATATGATATAATGACATAAAGCATATAAAAATAAAGAATTAACCAACATTGGGTTGACGCAACCAATCAAGGCCCGGACCACGAAAGATCAAATTCCGAATTGGATAAAGAGGGACAAATGTAGCGCTATATTAAGCAATCGCCGAGTAATTTATGTAGTAATTACCCTACAATGAGGCCAGTCAATAGTGATCTTTGTGCTAATGCATGCTAGATGAATGATATGTAAATCGTCATCCGAAAGCAATACCGCACGAAAATAAAATAGGTGACGATATCGTCTTGATCAAGAATTCAACAAAGAAATTCTAAGATCCGTAAGACTTTTATCGATCAAAATAAAAAGAAATAGATGAACAGAAAGCCAAATTGAATTACACTTTCAAGATCCTTTCATCTTCAAGTTCAATCACCTTTAATTGATAAGTTTAAGTGTGAAAACATATCACTAATTCAAAGCACCTCAAATGAATTCAACAATTCATTTTAAGATAGATTTGAACTAATGAATGTTTAATTACTTTAACCATATACAAAGTCCATTGAAATTGAAGAGAAATTAATCTCAACAATGCATTTCAAGGCTAAAACAAGAAGAAAGGGGAAGAAGGAGGAAGAAAAACCAAAACAGCCCCAAAAACAAGGCAAAACCTGCATTCTGTTTCGAAGTAACCGGTTACTCACCAGATGATAACCGATTACTTAGTTCAAAATAAGCGCAGTTTTTCAAAATTAACATAGAGTAACTGGTTACTCACCAGAGGGTAACCCGTTACTCTGCACCAGAATGTAGAAAATTGTACAGAATTCAGCATGATCCTCGTTCAATCCTTTTTTCAAACACTTTATGATCATGAACTGAATTTTGCACGAATTTTAAAGTAACAACAACAGAGAAACCTGCAATCAAACAACAATTTCAAGATCCAAAGGATCAAGTAACAAAGATCTCCAAAGATTTACATTATGGAAGAAGAAGATGAAGCTTCAACAATGGTGAAAGATGAATTACCACTTCAAATATGAAAATTCCTTCAAATTGCTTCAAAATTCAAACATCAAAGCCTTGATCTATGAGAATTGATAAAGAAAACAAGTTTGGATGAAGGTTTAGCTCAAAGTTGAACAAGATTCAATGTGAATTCTTGTTAACTTTCAAAAGAAGAAAAGTGAGCTTTGGTGAATTTTGTGGTTGGGGAGAGAAATTGCAAGAGGTTTTTTGGCTATCAAAAGCTTGTGAAATGAATGAAATGAAGCTTCTATTTATAGAATTTAGGCTTGGAAAAATTGGTGGTTTGGAAATGAAAATTAGGCTTGGAATTTGAATTTGGAGGGAAATCATCAAAAGAGTGGTGATTAGTGAAGGTACATGGTGGAAAATGATCAAAGGGACGTAGGGGAATTAAAATGAGGTGGTCTAGAATATTCCAAATGTGATCAAGGACTGAGATTGGTGCAAAATGCAATGAAACTTAATTTTTTTCCATTCTGCACGCAAGTAACCGGTTACTCACCGGGTGATAACCCGTTACTCTATTCAAATTTCCAAAAATAGAGTAAAAATACACTGAGTAACCTGTTACTCACCAGATGATAACTCGTTACTCTGTGTAAAATTTGTGAAAAATGAGCATTTTGTTGCATTGTTGTGGTTCGGCTCGATTCTTTTGCTCGTCAAAGAAGGCATGGAAATAAACACATGAACCTTTGAGTCTCTTGAATAATAATCAATTAAATCTTGGAAACTCTTGATCAGATGATTTTTGAATTAATTGCAGATCAACTTTGACTTTGTTCAAATGAAATTAATTCGAGCTGCGGGGCTGTTGTTTTGGTATTTTTAACATGTTCTTCCCCTGAAAATGTTAGTGAAAGAAAACAAAATATTTTGGATTTTGATTAAAGGTTAGTAAATATAAAACAAATTAAGCAATAAAACAACTAACAAACACACACATACTCAAAGATCCCTGCAACGCACCATCCTACAAACAAGGGAACCAATGTGTGATCTTGTTTGTATGTATGAATGCACATGACAAGCAAAGAATCTTAGGGGCAAAAATTAGGGTATTACAGTAACTGGTTACCATAATTCTTGTAACCGGTTACATGACTCTAACGTTATCATTATTGGCCTTTTTCAGTTGGTGTAACCGATTACCATATTTCTTGTAATCGGTTACATGCGCTTAAATTTCAAATTTTTTTACACCACTTCAGGTATAACCAGTTACGCTCTTTTTTGTAAACGAATACCACTGAAGCAGTGACAGTGGTTCACTCATTTTCTGATGCAAACAAATTTTTGAAATACTTTTTGAACCATGGCATCATTTCATGCATTTGTACACTTTTCAAAAGGTGTTAAGGCACTATATAAACCATACTTTTCAGATTTTGAAACTCACCTCTTTCATTAACAATTCAAAAACATATATTCTCTCATCTTTCAAAATCAAGTGTTCTTGACATATTTTTTTGTAGACACTTTTGCACATAAATTTCATTGCATTTTCAAATAGTTTCAACTACATAAAACCATTGAGCACTTGTACTACATATTGAGAATTGTTTACTTGAAGGAGAAGATCAATCCAAGTGATTGATACATTGCTATACAACTTCAAAATACTTTACAGATTAGTGTTGATTTCCTTATTGTCCAGGATTGTTGGAAACAAGAGAGTGATTAAGGGAGGATTGTTCTTTTATTTCACTTTGTAAGATCATAAGGGGATTGTCCTTATTGATTGGTTTAGGATTTTATGTATAGTGGCTAGGATAGCTTGTACAAATTCTAAAAAAGATAGTAAAATCTTTTACTGCTTATGGGGACTGGAGTACTCTCACATTGTGAGGGGAACCAGGATATATCGCCGTGTCCTTTATCTTTCCTCACTTTACCGCTTTATTCACATAACATCCAATCAAAAAAATATTCATATCTAATTCTAAAACCATAAAAGTTTTAAAGTACCCAATTCACCCCCTCTTATGTGCATTCCATACTTACACATTATGGATAGACTCACACTTGATGGAGAGTGTTGAGAAAAACAAGTGTGAGTTGAAAGTGTTGCGAAATAAGTGTGGGGAAGTACCACATTGATTATAAAAGTGAAGAATGAGAAGTTTATA
Source organism: Lathyrus tuberosus (assembly GCA_022829125.1). Classification (NCBI taxonomy): domain Eukaryota; kingdom Viridiplantae; phylum Streptophyta; class Magnoliopsida; order Fabales; family Fabaceae; genus Lathyrus; species Lathyrus tuberosus. Next base: position 11,154,191 of record JALAZF010000101.1, on the reverse strand, counting down.
CATGAGAGAATCCACAAACCTACCAACTTAAGGTTTTGGGTGACTATGCGGTGTGTATGTCACAAGATGTGTTGCTCATAAGAAAAACCCAATGTAGATGCTCCCTCATGATGACCCTCAAAGAATTGATGACCCAATAGTGGTATCAGAAGTCATTGGTTTGAGTGAGGGAGCAACTTCCTTGTATCGAAAGTCCTTCCCACATGGTGGTGGGTAGAAGGACTTTCTATACAAGGAAGTCAACCCCTCACTCGAACCAATGATAGTGATTTCTAAAGTTGGAACAAGAGAATCAAAACGATGGTGATTTCTACTGTAACCAGTTACTGATAAATTGTAATCGGTTAAACTAACATTATGATTCTTTTTTAAAGTGGATGTAACTAGTTACAGCGCCACAATAACCGATTACAAGCACGGGAATTGCACTTTTTCACTTAACACACCATTTTAGTTCATGTGCTCCATGTCTTCCATGCCCATATGCTTATTTAATCCCTTAAATACTTTTATCGACCCTAATTTGGTCAGCAAATTAGCCACTTGGTCTTCAGTTCTACAATACCCAAACCTCAATCTCCCTTCATTAACAAGCTCTATAAAGTAGTGAAACCTCATCTTAATATGTTTTCTTCTCCCATGTGGAATGGGATTCTTAGCATGATTTCTAGTGGAAACGTTATCAACCATGAACGTTACAACTTCACCCTCTTCATTACACATCTCCTTCAACAAATTCATAAACCATACGGCTTAACATGCACACAACGAAGCTGCAATATACCCATCCTCACAATAAGAGAGTGCTACGAATAGTTCCTTCTTCGAACACCATGAGATTGGTGTTTCTCTTAACATAAAGATGTATCCAGTTGTGGATTTTCTATCATATTTATCTTAACACCATTTGGAATCGATATATCCGAATAAATTTCACTTTCAGCCCTTGTTCGTTGCGAGAAACAAAATTCTGCAGTCAATAGAGCCTTTGACGTATCTTAGAGTCCTCTTGACTGATGCCAAGTGAGGCACCTTAGGTCTCTCCATGAATCTGCTTAAGGACTCCAATCCTTGGAGAGCACCCTGATAAAAAACCACCCATTTCCCTTTATCAAACAAAACCCTTTTCTCTTACCTTTCGCTTTTTTCGCTTAGAAGAAAACAAATAACATAAGTTAACATTCAATCACAAATTGGACTAAGAGGTTCCCATTGAGTACAACGGACGTGAGGGGTGCTAATACCTACCTCTTGCGTAATCGACTCCCGAACCTAGAATTTGGTTGCGATGACCATTCTCCTTTCTTAAAGGTTTTATCGATATTGTTAGTTCTTGTTATTGGCTGGAATTTTGGTAAAACAATGTTGGTGTTGAAGATGTCATATGTCTGATGTCTTAACATGAGTTACTAACATTCAGTTTATGTTAAGTTTCTTTTGGGTTGCAGTTTTGTGTGCTGATGTTAAACATGATGTCTTGACATCAGTTGGCAGAACATCAGAATATCAGTCTGATGTGTTTTTAGGGCTGCGTGTGTTTTTGTTGGTGATGAGATTTTTGCTTAAGTGAGTGAAAGATTTCAGGCTAATATCTTGGTAAAAATATATTCTGGTGCAATCATATGTGGAGCAGATTTTGTTTCTGTTTTTAGGGCTGAATGATATGAGAATATTTGAAGAATAAAGTCTGTTTTAATTGCAAATCAAATCAATGATTTTCAAGGAGTCCAAGCCCAAGTCTATTTTCTATTTAAAGCAGCCTCACCCTACTTGGTGGAGACGAAGACAAGAGATTAAAGACTGAGTGTCAAGTGTGTTTTCGTGTGTGCTTTGTAACCCTTTTTCATTCATCATTGATGCTTGAATTGGCGTGATTGTTTTGAGTTGTTAATTATTCTTGATCAAAGCTTTTAAGCAAGATCAAGTTGTGTTTTGGAAGTGTGACTTCTATACTTTGTAATCCTTGAGTTGTATCACTGAGGTGATTAAGGGAGAGTGAGTGGTTTCTCATATCTAAGTGTATCTTAGGTAGAAGTGTCATTGGGTAGTGATTAAGTTAGGAGATTGTCAACTGGGATTGTTGAGTCTGTAATTTAATACTACTAATAGTGAATTTCCTCCCTGGCTTGGTAGCCCCCAGACGTAGATAGTTAGACCGAACTGGGTGAACAATTCATTATGTTGATTGACTGTTTTATTGTCTTGTTCATTTAGCAGATTGTGTTGTTGTGACATCACACATCTGATACCAGAATTTAAATTGGTATCAGAGCAGGCATCCTGCTCTGCATCTAGGTGAGATCTAGGGCTGTTACTTTCTGGTACTATGGACAAGGATAATGGTGGATTTGTGAATAGACCCCCTATTCTAGATGTCTCAAATTATGATTATTGGAAACCTCGCATGGTTACCTTCTTGAAGTCCTTGGACAGCAGGGCTTGGAAGGTTGTTTTAAAATAATGGAAACATCCTGTTATTGTTGAAAAAGATGGAACATCAAAGCTGAAACCTGAGGAAGAGTGGACCAAGGAAGAAGATGAACTTGCGCTTGGAAATTCTAAGGCTTTGAATGCCATTTTTAATGGTATTGACAAGAACATCTTTAGGCTGGTCAACACTTGTGAAGTGGCTAAGGAAGCTTGGGATGTCTTGAAAACTACTCATGAAGGAACCTCCAAAGTCAAGATGTCAAGACTTCAACTGCTGACAACAAAGTTTGAAAATCTGAAGATGAAGGATGATGAGACCATACATGATTTTCACATGAATATTCTTGAGTTGTCAAATGCTTCTAGTGCCCTTGGAGAGAAAATGACTGAAGAGAAGCTGGTAAGGAAGATTCTTAGATCCCTTCCCAAGAGATATAAAATGAAGGTGACTGCTATAGAAGAAGCTCAAGACATCAGCAAGATGAGGGTGGATGAGTTGATTGGTTCTCTTCAAACTTTTGAATTAGGGATGGATGAGGAACCTGAAAAGAAGACCAAAAGCATAGCTTTGGTATCTAGTTCTGAAGATGCTAAGAAAAAGAATAGTCCTGAGTCTCGGGAGGAGCTGTCCCATGCCATTGTTCTTCTAGGAAGACAGTTTAATAAGGTGTTAAAAAGAATGGACAGGAACTATAGACCAAATGTTAAGAACATCTCGTCTGACATCAACAAGAGAACTACAGCTGAGGAAAAGCCTAATCTTGACAAAGAAGTCCAATTCTATGAGTGTGAAGGTTATGGTCATGTCAGAAAAGAATGTCCTACATATCTCAAGAAGTAGAAAAAGGGGTTATCTGTTTCCTGGTTGGATACTAAGAGTGAGAGTGATGAAGAGACTGCCAAGCATGTTAGGGCATTGACTGGAATATGTGCTTCTGATGGAGAGTCTAGTGATGATGATCTGACCTTTTAAGAGCTAGCAACCTCCTATAAAGAGTTGTGTCTGAAAAGTGAAGAGGTTTTTCAAGAAAGGGAGAAACAGAAGAAAATTATAATCCAACTTAAGGCTGATAAAGCTGAACTTGATAATGAAGTTCAGTTGTTAAAATCTCAGCTTGATCAAATGTCCAAATCCATCAGAATGTTGAATAGTGAAACTGACACTCTGGATGAAATCCTTCAGGCTGGAAAAGGAGCAAGTGATAAGACTGGTCTAGAATTTAATGGTGAAAAGAAATCTTCTTCAGATGCTAGTTCTCCTGGTACCAAACAGAACTTGTCCCATCAGATGTCTCAACATCAAGGGAAAGCTCATGTGTCAGGACCCAAGCAATATGTACCTCATTAGAAGACTCAACACCATGGGAAAGGTTATGCATCTAGACCTAAACATAACATGTCCCAACCTATGTCTCAACATCATGGGAAAATGTATGGGCCTAATAATACTGTGCCTCACTATTATGGCAGAAGAAAGCCCCATCATCATGGGAAAAGACAACCTAATCATCATTACAGAAGACAGTCTCAATACTATGGGAGAAGGCAACCTTAATATTATGGCAGAAGGTAGCCTCAACAGTATAACAGAAAACATCCTCAAGAGAGAAGGCATGTTAATCACTTCAGATAAGAGTTTCAAAGCTGGAGATGTCACTATTGTGGAAGATTTGGTCACTTGAAATCTTTCTGTTTCAAGCTCTATGGATATCCTCAACCTAATCCCCAACCTAGACAGAATCAGGATAGTCCTACTGCTGTTAAGCAATGGGTTCCCAAGGATGGTGCCACTTGTTTGTTAGCTCAGATGTCCTTAACTGGTTCTGCCAAAGAGGACTGGTATTTTGATAGTGGTTGCTCTAGGCACATGACAAGTATGAAGAGTTTGTTGTTGAATGTTGAACATTATTCCAGTAGTGTAACTTTTGGAGATGGTGTCAAAGGAGAAATCAAGGGTGTGGGAAGACTAAACTGTGCAGGTGCTCCTAGACTAGATGATGTGTTATTGGTCAAAGGATTAAAGGCTAACTTGATCAGTATTAGTCAACTATGTGAGCAAGGACTTAAAGTTCACTTTACTAAAGCTGAATGTATTGTCACTAATGAGAAAGGTGAAGTTGTCATGAAGAGTGCTAAGTCCAAAGACAACTGCTATCTATGGGATAAAAAGGGAGAACATCTAGAGATGAAACAAAGTCTGATTAATCGTAATGTCAAGCATGATGTCATGACATCCTACTGTGACATTCCAAGGATCACCAAACACTCTAGTGTTAATCTTAGGGAAAGCAATATCATTGAGGTTGACCATACAGGAAGGAGGTGTAATGACAGTGACATGAAGGAAGATGCTGATGTCCTGGATGATGTTGGAACATCGTTTGAAGATGTTACATCAGAAACTGAAGATAGAAGTGTTGCTCCCAGTCCTGTTGATGCTGAGGCTGAACCTGAACAACCTAATAAAGAACCATCTATTAGAGTGCGAAAGGACCATCTAAAAGAGCTTATCATAGGTGATCCAAAATCAGGGGTTAGCACTAGATCAAGAGAGGTTGTGTCAAATTCTTGCTTTGTGTCCAAAATTGAGCCCAAGAATGTCAAAGAAGCACTGACTGATGAATTCTGGATTAATGCCATGCATGAAGAGCTGGAACAATTCAAGAGGAATGAAGTGTGGGACCTTGTACCAAGGCCTGATGGAGTTAATGTGATAGGCACCAAGTGGATTTGCAAGAATTAATTTGATGAACAAGGAGTGGTCACCAGAAACAAGGCCAGATTGGTTGCTCAGGGATACACTCAGGTTGAAGGAATTGATTTTGATGAAACCTTTGCTCCTGTGGCAAGACTGGAATCTATCAGATTACTCTTAGGTGTGGCTTGTAATCTCAAATTCAAGCTTTTTCAGATGGATGTTAAGAGTGCCTTTTTGAATGGGTACTTAAATGAAGAGGTTTATGTAGATCAACCAAAAGGATTTATTGATCCAACATTTCCTAATCATGTTTACAAACTTAGGAAATCTCTCTATGGTTTGAAGCAAGCACTAAGAGCTTGGTATGACAGGCTTACTGAATTTTTGGCTGTGAATGGCTACAGAAAAGGAGGGATTGACAAGACTTTGTTTGTCAAAGATGAAGGAGGAAAACTAATGATAGCTCAAATATATGTTGATGACATAGTATTTGGTGGGATGTCAGATGCAATGGTTAAACATTTTGTGAAACAGATGCAGTCTGAGTTTGAAATGAGTCTTGTTGGAGAGCTCAGCTATGTTCTGGGTTTACAAGTTAGACAAATGGAAGACTCCATATTCATCTCTCAGAGCAAGTATGCTAAGAACATTGTTAAGAAGTTTGGTCTGGAAAATGCTAATCACAAGATGACACCTGCTCCTACTCACTTAAAGTTGTCAAAGGATGAACATGGTGTGAGTATGGATCAAAGTCTATACAGAAGCATAATTGGTAGTCTATTGTATCTCACTGCTAGCAGACCTGATATTTCTTTTGCTGTTGGAGTTTGTGCCAGATATCAATCTGAGCCTAAGGTTAGTCACTTGAATCAAGTAAAGAGGATTCTGAAGTATGTAAATGGGACTGGTGACTATGGCATGCTTTACAGTCATGGATCAGGCACTGAGTTATGTGGTTATTGTGATGCTGATTGGGCAGGAAGTGCTGATGATAGAAAAAGTACTTTAGGAGTTTGTTTCTTCTTAGGGAATAATCTGATCTCTTGGTTCAATAAAAAGCAGAACTGTGTGTCTCTTTCTACTGCTGAAGCTAAGTACATAGCAGCAAGGAGTAGTTATTCTCAACTTGTGTGGATGAAGCAAATGTTAACAGAATACAATGTCAAGCAAGATGTCATGACATTGTACTGTGATAATCTTAGTGCTATCAATATCTCCAAGAACCCTATTCAACATAGCAGAACGAAGCATATTGATATACGTCATCATTTTATAAGAGATTTGGTTGAAGACAAAGTAGTTGCTTTGGAACATGTTGCTACTGAACAACAATTAGCTGATATTTTTACAAAGGCCTTAGATGCAAATCAATTTGAAAAATTAAGAAGCAAATTAGGAATTTGCATATATGAAGATTAAGTGTGCTGGGAAGTGCATTGTGCAGTTGTGAACTTTATTGAATATGTTTAGGAAACAGATCTTTATTCAACTGCTGAAAGCATACAAGATTAGAGTTAGTACATCAAAAGCAACAAACAAAGGATCTAAAGATTATCCCAACCCCCTGAATCAAGAAAAGTCTTCCAATCTTCATCCCATTCATCATCAGAAGCATGAAGTTGCTCTGGAGGTTTTTTGATGGTTTTCATCCATGTCTCTGATGCTTTTCTTGTTCTTGTTGCTCCTGAAGTTGCCCCAGCTGTAGACAAAGACAAGTGTGTCAAGTGTGTTTTCGTGTGTGTTTTGTAACCCTTTTTATTCATCATTGATGCTTGAATTGGCGTGATTGTTTTGAGTTGTTAATTGTTCTTGATCAAAGCTTTTAAGCAAGATCAAGTTGTGTTTTGGAAGTGTGACTTCTATACTTTGTAATCCTTGAGTTGTATCACTGAGGTGATTAAGGGGGAGTGAGTAGTTTCTCATATCTAAGTGTATCTTAGGTAGAAGTGTCATTGGGTAGTGATTAAGTTAGGAGATTGTCAATTGGGATTGTTGAGTCTGTAATTTAATACTACTAATAGTGAATTTCCTCCCTGGCTTGGTAGCCCCCAGAAGTAGGTAGTTAGACCGAATTGGGTGAACAATTCATTGTGTTGATTGACTGTTTTATTGTCTTGTTCATTTAGTAGATTGTGTTGTTGTGACATCACACTTAACATCACACATCTGATACCAGAATTTCAGATATTTTCTTATTCCTTCTTGGGATGAATAAAGTTCGGTGGCGACTCTGTTCGAACTAAATTTTTTCTGCGTCCATTGCGAAGGGTTATATTTTTCGAGGTACGACACCATTACATAAAATTAACAGTCCACGTCATTATTCGTGAGACAATTTAGCGAGAGAGATTGGTTGAAGAGACTATATTAATCCAATTTATTTTGTAAAGAGTTTGAGAGTTTAATTTTTATATCGAGATATTACCAGATTGTTAGGAATGTAACTAGAGTAAATCTCTAAAAATTGAATACAAATAAAATAAAATAAACTCACAATAAAAAATTTATTACTAATTTGCAATTTTTGGTCAGAAAAATTAAAAACGCTATTAACAATAATTTTTGGATAGAAAAATTGGAAACTCTCAACAACTATTTTTTGAGGGAAAAATAGAAAAGGCACTCAACCACAATTTTTTGTTGGAAAAATTGTAAATCCGCTCTAGACACACAACTATTCAAATCCCCAATATACCCAAAAGATTATAGTTGTATGGTGAATAAACTCAAACTAACTATCATTGTTTATAATAAAATTTTCCTTCTTTTTTCTTCACATTACTCGATATGAAACTTGGATGGGTACCCATTTTAACGTAACATATCTTCACTTCATTCAAATTCTCACATCTCTTCAGTTCATAGTCACCTTCGTTCTCACAAACTAAAAGATTGCATCGCCCTTAAGTTTTTCTCACCAATGGGGGAAAACACGGATAAGACGTGTCTTAGATAAAGAGAAAGTCAGAGCCTTTACTGACCCACGTCTCCCTTGGAAATAGGGATTCAACTATCCACCATTTGACTAGGTGGGAGATGGCCTTTCCCGAGGAAACCCTAAGTGATGGAAACTCCTATAAATACATTACCCCTAAGGGGGATAAGAAAGGACTCTAAGTTATACATACTCTCCACTACTAAAAGAGCATGACGCTCCCAATAGTCGTAACACACGATTAACCTAACCGCCCGCCTGCAACCCAACAATACTGGCCATTAACAGGGCCTCTCACCTCACGTGAGGTGGTCCCTTAACAACCTAAAAACAACCGCACAAGGCTTCTCACCACCATGAGTAAGCCCTCAGTATCTAAATTGTAATGTACCTACTAAGGCCTATGAGTCTCCCTGCCCTTGCAGGGGGAACACACTCACCATATACTTTTTGACAAGTACACACTCATTATTTTGTTGCTTAAGGACATGAAAATATTTTCTTCAGGGGATGGAATGAAAAGATGATCAAAGTTAGTAACCTATACATGTTTAAATTTAATTGTTTTCATGATTAAGTGTCAATTTCTGAAATTTTTTGAATTTTTTTGAAAAAGGATTGCCAGGGATTTTTTATCTATAGATGGTTCAGATGATGGTCTGAACAGTTAAAATACATGAAGCCACAAACGATAGATTGATACTAAAAGGTCAAAGGAAAAATGACATGAAAAAGGTTTTATTCTCTTTAAATGCTTCATTCATAATTAATGTTTGACTATCTATGAAATATAACATGATTGTGAACTCTTTGCTTTATTCAAAGTTTGATTTCTCTACTGCCTAGAGAAAGCATATTGACATAAGTCATGAATCATAAGCCTACCCAAGTAAGATGTGTGTAACCTCATGTTTTACTTAAATACTGAAAGTAGACATACATGATAACTACGTGGACTTTGCATCAGCCTTACTATTACTTGATATGTTTGAAAATCATGGATATGATCAATATATTATTAGTTATTGAGTAATAACTACTTGAACTAAAAATCCTACCTTATGAAGGTGTGGATCTTTTGACAGACCCTTTGAGCTGTACAATGATTTTTTTTTTCTTTCAATGCTACAACCCTTAGCCAACTTAAAAGAAAAAAATGTTCACCACCTTATCTTAAGGATACGAGAGCGTGTAAAAGGGAGAATATTGCAAAAACGAAAGTTGGGTAGAAAAAAGGAAATGTTTTTGAAAGAGATAATTCAATTAGTACTAGTGTAAAGAAAAAGAAAAGTGATTTGACATAAACAAGTCAAAATTGAAAAGTCAATCATAAGTAGAAAAGGCACCAAAATAAAATAGTAATAAGAAAATGGAAACAAAGAAATAAAATTTTAAAAAGAAATACTTTATGCTCTTTTATATTTAGCCTTTTGAATCCAAGGAAAAGTCAATATATTTTTGTAAGGCCACCCACGTTACAACCTAAAAAAAGAACTTAGTGATCTAAGATTGATGATATATCTTGTGATACTTAGATGAAATGCAAATTGTTTCTATAGTACATGCATTGTCTGATTTTTTTTAAGGAAACACTAACCATTGAGAGATATTCAACGAGATCATGATCCTGATGAATAATTAATTATTAATATAGACACATTTAAAAAAATATTAATTTGGTCAAGAAAATTGTTCATCTGTATGCTATGGTTTATGGATCTTCATGACATTGATTAAGAACTTACTTTTTAAAAAAAATACCATGCCATAAAAACAATTTCAAAACTCTTGACCTAAATCAGACAACTATGTCAGTGAAACATGCATTCAAAAGACTTGTGTACCATTTCATTGATTTTGTTTAAGGACAAACAAAAAGATAAGTTGGGGAGAGTTGATAAGTGCCAAATTTACATAAAATATGTAAGCACTTATTAACTAATTTAACTAGAAATCATTATGAAAATCTCTAATTTATCTATGAAATTAAGAAAATACCTGTTTGGACTTTTCTATGTATTAATTGAAAACATGTAAAAAAGGACTAGAAAATCACGATTCAGCATGCAAAGACCAAGCCAAAACAAACAAATGAAACTCCAGGCTCGCTAGACCCAACCATAGGCACGCTAAGCACATGCAGGATGTCAGATGGCATATCCAGGGTGAAACAAGGGTTTGTGCACTAAGTGCATGGGCGGTGCGCTTAGCGACCCAAGGCGGATAAGGCCACCTGTCAAACAACAAACATTGTTAGTGGTGAAGAAAGAAGGATCGTTAGGCCTTAGGGATGTGAGCCTAGAGAGAGGTCAATATTTTTCCTATAAATAAAGGCTTCCAGCTTATTGTAAAGGGAGTTTCAGTGGAGGGAGGTAGTACAACTAGAGAATAAAAGAGAGAGCCTGAATGCGGAATCATTGCTTAATAAAAGAGGTAGTACAACTAGAACATAAAAGAGGGAACCTAAAGTCTATTTTAGCATTGCTACCTAAACCTTGTTTTCTTTGTGTGACTTGACATCGAAAGATGCTTGTCATTACTAGATCAAATATAATCATCTATTGGATACTAATGTTTAGAGAGAGTATTATGTTCAATATCCACATGTATTTTAGTATGGATTGGTGTGGAATCTTGCTATTTTATAACCATTTGGACTTAATGTTATGTGTTAGTTAATAGACTGAGATATCAACTATCAAGTAACGTATTAATATCACGGTGTTGAGACTGCAAGGAGATACGAATGAGAACAACATGTGGTAATATTAATAGTTGAGTAGAGAAGCATAATACTGACCTATGGATGTGCATGATAAATACTTAATGACAAAATCTACCCCTAACAAGTTTTCTTACTATTAACACCAAAATCTCCATTTTACTTTCTGTAGTTTATTTTATGTCATTTACTTTTATGCATCACAACAAATATAAAACCCTTCTATACTTAAGATCTTAAAAACCTTTGAACGGTCTTTTGAAACCGCCAATCTCTATGGATATAATAATTATAAAATTTATTTTTGTCTCAGCGAACACTAACTGTGCAAACCTGGCTACTTTCTCATTTTCTCTTGTCGTCTTCCCGACCTTCAAATCAAATAGAAATTTTCTCGAATTGGCATCTCAATAAACAACTATAAAATATCTTAGTAGCACTACAGTAATTAACAATGAAGAAATACGAACAAAAAAGAAAATAGTAACAAAAAAATATATAAACAGAAAATAAAAATTAAAAGCATACAATTAAAATAAAATAAAAATAAAAAATAAAAACAACAACTAAATAAAAAAAAATATAAAAACAACAACGAAACACAAAAATTGCCTTGTTGAAATAATTCAAAAATCTTCGGCAACAACGTCAAGAACTTGTTAGATTTTTAGAAAGTGTACTAAAATTCATTGCAAGTAATAAAAATTCATATCTGCAAGGATTATAATATTTCTACAAGCTAGTTGAAAGGTACTATAATTGTTAAATTGAGGGGTTTATAAGTGTCATATTTACGTTAAATACTTCAACATTATTGACTTAGTTCACCCACAACTATTACAAAAATTCATGATTTATTACTGAAAAGTGAGAAAACACCTGTTTGGACTATTCTTGCTTGTATTAATTAAAAACAAGTGAAAAGGATTGGAAAACCACACTTTAGTTCGCAAAAAACATGTCAAATCCAAACCCTGAAGAAACCAGGCACGTTAGGCCTAACATAGGCGTGCTAAGCGCATTATGGCATGGATAAATGGCACAAATAGCCACAACTACTTACTCGTGAAGAAAGGGTTAACTCGTTAGTCGAAGGGGTGGTGCACTGGGAGAACAAAGGCGGCCAATGCCATGTGGAAGACATGCAAGCATTGCTTGCTGAGGAAGAAAAGCTCACTGGATAAAGTTGGCATAGTATGGTAGGAGCGCTACGCGCAAGGCCGGTGCACCTATTGAGAGCCTCATAATTTTGCCTATAAATAACAAGTTCCAGTTCATTGCAAAGAGAGTTTCGGTGGATTAAGGTAGTGCAAAATTTAATTATGTTCACTTTGGTCTACAACAGGAGAATAAGAGAGGAGTTCTGAAGGCTGAAGCGCTGCTTAGGTGATAGGACAAATCACACTTTTAAGGTCGGAATCTTGGAGTTACTCGGTGCTACACTAAACATGAATAAGCATAACTAAAATCTATTTGTTGAGGTTAGATGTAGTCATAATATTAATTTATGAACTAAATAGGTCATGATGTTCTATGTAATTCTACTCATGCTGTAATATTGATGACTCTTTAGTCTCAATGCTTGTTTTGGCTTTGCAACCTAAAACCCGTTTTTATGGCGCGACTTGATATCGAAAGGTGCTTGACATTACTAGATGTACTCTGATAAGTGTTATGACTATCAACATCTGAAAGTCTCAGAACTCTGTACTCCAAAGATTCTGAAGTCTCACCAAATTCTGAAGACAGACTTTGAACTCTACTCAACCTTCATCAACTTATATAAGAAGCCTCTAAATAGAAGTTTTGAATCCAAAGGTTAACAATTGAGTGATGTGATAGAACTACAAAAGCAAATCTACTTTCTATGTAAAGTACTATACTCTGTACTAAAGAAGTTTCTCACGTTCCATCATTCTCACCAACTCTCTACTGCAAACGCCACTCTAATGTTGCAATATGAAGTGACATTCATACAATCATTACCTTGAGGGTATTCCAACTTCACCCTCCAACGAATCAATTTCTTCCTATATAAAGAGGTCTTGGAAAATTGAAGAAAAAAAAAACAGATAAATTGATTTGCATATCAACGCATACACTCAAAGATCATACGTGAAAGAAAGTGATTTAACTAAAAAAATCTTGATAGTAAATATTGAATAGGTCTTGGGATGAGAAGAGTCGCCCCAACCATCCAATCCCTAGCTGAGCTTATGATAAAGAGAAGTCTCCCTTATTTTTGTTGCCCTGAGCTCAACAAACCATGATCGAGCTTTGTTAGAGCTCACTCTTTCTCCGTTGAGTATCCTTCGGGATCCTGCTATGTCATTATAGATATATTGGTACATAGTCACATAAACACGAGACATGTAAATTCGAAGTGCTTTTAAGTGTTCAAACTTTGATATTACCAGTACAAAACATGAGATTAGATTAAGCAATTCGACCAATAAAGTAAAGTTTACATCACTTGCTCAAGTGATTTATCCCATATATTCATACAAAAATAATATTCTCTCCGGTCCTTTTTATAAGGAACACTTTACTTTTTTAGATTCATTACCTAATTAATGTATCTGGTCTGCATTATAGACCAGATACATTAATTATTTATTGAATCTAAAAAAATGAAATTTTCTTATAAAAAGGACCGGAGATAGTACTACATAAGAAAATGAACCGTCAACATCATTATTTGAGAGACAATTTAGCGAGAGAGATTAGTTCAGAGACTATATTGATTCAATTTATTTTTTGTAAGGAGTTTAAATGCTTAATTTTCATGTCGATGTTTAATCAGCACTCCATATTTTGTTTTTGAAAACTTAAAATGGATCTTAGCTCTAAATTCAATTTAGAGCATTTTGTCCTTAAATAACTCATAAATCATAGTTGCAAAGTGGTTCTATATTAATACAAGAGTTCTAAAATTTGATTTTTAGTCCTTTTTTTAACATTGCCATTGTCGTTGCCGTTGGATTCAAACAAGAGAAAAGAGGGACATTCTCAAACAACTTATGCAGAAACTTCAATCAAGAAAAAAGGACACTCTTCTCGTTCCGGATCAAAGAAGAGGAAAGACAGACATTCTCAAACATAAATCAGAATACTTGAGATGTTCTTGATTAGTTTTGATCAGGAAATGATATTTCAAAATCCGTAATTGTTCCCTTTTTTTATCAGTTGACACTTTAGGAAGGATAATTAGAAATTTAATTCCCATGCTTTGATTCATTTTTCTGTTATATTGTTAATTGATGGTCTAAGTTAGTATAAAATCTTATTCAAGATCAGCTCAGAATTGTAAGACATATTATAGAGGATATTGCAGTGAATGTGAAACTTCTAACATTGGTGTATTGCCAATGAAATCTCATGGACTTTTTTACAATATATAGTTCTGTAAACATATACAGTGAATCTATAGTATATTCTTAGAAAACACAGTAGTGGAAGTTGAGCTTAAAAATGGGGTTCAGATAAGTTTGAAATCTTAGCCATAAAAGTTTGGACTCATGTTTCAAGTGTTGCAATGTGTGAAGAGATTTGTAAAAGGAACTTATTGGTTGAGATTAAGAAGAGTTGTTTATGTCCAAAACACTCTAAACACTTGCTGCAGAGTTTAATATTTGGCTATATAAGTTATGAACTTTTGCGAAAAGAATGCAATCGGATAAAACTACGGAGAAAGAAAAAATAGTGCATAACAAACGAAAGTTGATACCTTTGAAAAATAAAACATCTACGGAAACGATAATCGGAAAGTCCTAATCTATTTTGGTTAAATAAATTTGATAAACAAGAAGGGATATAATGCCACATGAAAAAACCATTATTTTTTAATCCAATAAAAGTAGTCTTGTCTGCGCAATGATTTCTTGTAAAGATATGAGAAATTATGAAACATATATTTTTAGTTTACTGACATAATCAATTCAAAGAGACACGACCATGATACATGAAAGGAAGAGTAATCAATCGTGAGTTAGAGCATAGGGGTTAAGATGGGATTGCATTCAAGCATGTTGGTCTTTGTCAGTAAATCTCTAATGTATTTGGACTGAGTTCGAAGCGGAGTTCCACTAGATTTCTTATATACTTCTATTCCTAGAAAATAATTTAAGTCTCCTAAGTATTTAAGTGTGAAGGAAGAGTTGAGATTTGTAATAAGTTATTGAATGTGGGAGGAAGAGCTCCTTGTAATGATAATGTCATCCACATTACTTGTGTATTTAGTTTGCGTACTGGTATGGAATCTCCATTCTCAAACCCTTGAGGTTTTTCTATAGACCTCTTCATTAAGTGTCCCAACTATTATATAGTCCACTTATGTGAACTTGCAAATGTAAGGATTAACCGTATCGTGAATAGTTTAACAACTGGTGATAATGTTTCATTAAACTAAGAGCATTGCATTTGATTAAAGCCTTTAGCCACCAATGTGGTTTTGAACCTATTCACACTACCATCTAGATTTTCCTTCATCCTTGAAACCTATATACAACTAATAACCATTCTGTTTGCTGGAACAAAGACCGAGCTCATGTTTTCTTTGTTGCAAGGCAGCAAAATCAGCTCGCATGGGTGCCTTTCATTGAGAGTCTAAGCCTATGTTTAGAAACTTTGGCTCTCGCGGTGACAGTTATCTTTTATTGACAGTTTGAGAGTGACAGTTATCTTTTATTATAATAATAAAGATAAGTTGAAATGACAGTTACAATACATTGATCCGTTAGCAGTTTTCAGTTATGGTAGTGGATTAGTTAGAAAGTAGTTATTACTAGTTAGTTACATAATTTCTTTTTCTTAGCTACCTCTTCATATTCCATCTCTCTTTGTTCACATTCCATTGTTTCTTGACAATTTCAGATTTCAATTCTTCTTGATCTTCTAGAGCTGAAAAGATGAACAATTCTTCCACTACTGATCATCAGAAAGATGGTGACGATGATGCAGCAGTGAATGAGGATGGCGGTGCAGCAGAGATTATCAGTCCATCTCCTGATGTTGCAACGAATAATGACGTTGAATCATTGGATTCTTCGTTCTTCAATCTACTTAACATCAAGGAAAAACCTTCTCAAACTCAAACTCAAACTTCTGGTTCTTGTTCTAGGGGAAGAAGATTCAACAAGAAAGAAGTAGCAGTGAACGATTCTATGCTGAGTTTAACACCAAAGAAGAGAAAAGAGAGACCTTCTGAAACTCAAACAAGTTCTGATGAAACTTCAACCAAGAAAAGAAAAGAACGCGGCCGTGTTTATCGAAGAAGAAGCTTCTAGATTGTTGGTAGAAGATAGTTGAAATTCAGTGTGTAAATGGAGAAGAAGGTTCTTAGTTTGGTTGTGTATAGAGTCAGGACATGGTGCTTCGAATTCCATAATTGTTTTCTTTTCTTTTGAGTTGTTTGTTTAGGAAGAATAATTAGAAATTTAGTTCCCATGTTGTGATGCATTTTTCCAGTTTCTGTTGTTAATTGATAGTTATTGCTTGTTGCAGAGTTTAATAGAATATAAGTGTGCTAAATCATGCAATTCTGTTACTAGTATATATATTCTTAGAAGTTGAGCTTAAAAATGTGGTTCAGATAACTCAAAATACTGGAATGTAGATGGTGCTTTTTAGTAGAAAACTCAAAATTCGTGATTGTGCGAGAGTGTAGAGGAAATTATCTTATTGACTTTTTAGGCAACTTTGGTCAGGAAACTCTTCTACCTGAAACTTTGGCCCTCTTCCACTGCGCGAGTGTGACACCAAACCTAATTTTAGAATAGTTATTTTTTAAGAAACTAAGTGGATGGCTAAAAAAACGAAAGAATTAGACAAACATAAAATTTAAATTTTTATTGATGGACAAAGTTTGATTGAAAAACCGGATGAGAACTATCTTAAATAAGGAGTACAAGAAAAATATTATGGATATAAAAAAAAATAGCATATTCGATTATAACTCAAAAATTTGTAGCAGAATAAGACCATTTTTAATGTTATCAGTACTTATGCACTTTATGTTGGATTAGTAAAAAATTTTGGAAGGATTTAGAAAGTTTATTTTAAGATATATCTCAATATGAAAAGATTTTTCTAGAAGGGGATTTAAATGAACAAGTAGGAAGCATAACAAAAGGTTTTGAGGGCATACATGAGAGGTAGGTATGGTCTCTCGAAGATAAATGTAAAAGGTAAACTCTTCCTAGATTTTAGGTTGGTTTTTGATCTTTCTTATTAGGAAGTCAAATATGAAAATTTTCTTGAATTGTAAATTTATATTTGGAGAGAGCTTGACTATCCAATATAGAGTATTATTTATGGATGTAAGAGTCAAGAGGATAGCGGATAGAAGAAGCTACATGAGAGCTCCATGGATCAATGCGTGACATTTGAAGGGTGAAAAACAAAGAAGTTTCAAACACGGGATCTTGAAGGGGTTTCAGACATCCACAAAGAAGAGCAAATGATATGTGGAACAAAATGACACGAGATTGGAAAAGTAGTTAAATATACATTGAGAGAATAAAGAGGTTTTAGACTTAGGAGTAAATAATCGTGGTGGTGAAACGGAAGTGTTCAAATTAAAGTTAGAGTAAAAAAGTGCTAGAACATCAATTACAATAGAAGATTAAAGATAAACAAAAATAAAAAACAATTGATGTGATTGATCGTTGTTAACGAGTTTGGCCAATATTGCCTACCTTTATGACGATAGAGTAGCTATAGCTCACTTTTAATATATCTTATAAATTTATTGGATTACAGTGGTACAAGTCATATATATAATATCAGGGTTCAGTTTATCTAAACAATAATCCCCAATTTTCCTCAACAAATAGTTATCTCTACCCATAATTATCTCAACAATATGAACTATACTCTCAACAAATCATACTTATCTCAACAACTCATTATCTTAACAATATGAGGCATACTCAACAATCTCTACCTTGACGAGTATCAAACCTCTATGAAGACTTCATGCATAAAGATTCATCCTGAAAACTGGGGAGGTACACCTCCTGCCTAACACTGAGAAACATGTAACAACTCCAAGAAATGCCTGAACTTGTCATTGATGACTGACTTGGTCAATATATCAGTTTCATTCTCTGAAGTACGAACCTTTTCATGTAACCTCACATCAACATGCTTGGTCCTGACATGATACACTTAATTGTTTTCCAAATAAATAGAACTATAACTATCACAATGCAACCAAGTTCCACCTGACTCAACACCCAATTCTCTCACCAATCTTGTAAGCCATAAGGCATCTTTGGCAGGTTAGCCTGCTGCCATGTACCTTGATTCAGTTCTTGATATGGCCATTATTGATTGAACTGATGATTCCCAACACATAGGCCATCTTGCTAAAGTAAAGACATATCATGTTGTATACCTGCTATCATTCATATCACTAGCATAGTCTGAATCAACATATCCTACAACTGAAGGATCACCCTATTCACTGCTAAATATGATACCATAACTCGTAGTACCCTTCAAGTACCTGAAAATCTACTTGACTTCTTCTCAATGACGTTTTCCTGGTTTAGACATAAACTTACAAACTTGACTTACAACTTGGTCAAAATCTGGTCTAGTACAAACAGTAACATACATTAAACAACCAATAACACTAGCATAACAGACATTTGACATATACTCAACTTCTGCAGCTGTCTTTAGACACTAGTCCAATGAGAGTTTAAAGTGATTCCCCAACTGAGTACTCATAACTTTCGAATTATTCATGCAAATTTGTCTAACACCTTTTTCGCATAGCTTTTCTAAGAGAGCCATAATTTTCTAGAACTCCTATCCCAGTGAATTTCCATACCAAGAATATTCTTAGTAACACGTAATTCTTTCATGTCAAACTCATTTTCGAACATGATCTTTCAGTTCATTTACATCATGTAAATGATTAGCAGCAATGAACATATCTCAACATATAATAACTAATAAATAAATGAGCCATCATCAAGGCTTCTAACATAAACACAACATTTATAATCACATTTACTGTAGTCAATCTTAAGCATGTATGAATTGAAGCTCTTGTACCATTTACTTGGATACTACTTTAAACCATACAAAGACCTCTTCAATTTAAAAACTAGTCTGCCATGTCCAGTGACACTGAACCCCTATGGCTGCTCCATGTAACTTTTCTCATCAAGATTACCTTGAAAAAATGATGTCTTCACATCCATCTTCTCTAGATGCATGTCTCAGCTAGCAACCAAGGCTAATACTGTCTTGATAGAAGTATGTCTGACGATCAAAGAAAAAATCTCATCATAATCAATTCCCTTTGATTGTGAGTACCTCTTTGCTACAAGATGAGCCTTGAACTTTCCCCTTTCTTTTTTTTTTGTTACCGTTGGTTTTCTCTTGAACTCCCACTTATAACCTGAAGGAAAAAAACTATTCAAAACGCAATGGAAAACATTTTTTTTCCTTTAGTTGATCCTTACGAATGATGCATGATCATTGATAGAACAATTACCTCTTATGGTGATTAAAAACTTTGATGCAGATTTGGATGAATGATCATAAGCGATGGATGATGTTCAACGCCTCTACTCAATCCACACGAACAGAGTGCCTTCAACCTCAGTGCTAGCTTCTATGAATGAAGACATTGAGAGAGAGAGGGAGAGAGAGAGAGAGAGAGAGAGAGAGAGAGAGAGAGAGAGACGAACAGAGTGCCTTCAGCCTCAGTGCTAGCTTCTACGAATGAAGACATTGAGAGAGAGAGAGAGGGGTTTCAAAAACTTAATTTCATCAAGTAGTTTAACTTCTACACAAGGGCCTTGCAAACATTGAACACTTATTGTAGATGGGGAAGGCTCGTGGATTTTCAAGTTGGGGAGAATAGAAAAATTGACTTGTTGCATTGAAATGTCAGTATGTTCAAGACAATCATGGTTAATTCATTGTTATGCTTAAAGCAGAAAATATTTATCCTAAATGGGCCACATTTGTGAAAAAAAAAAACATCTCAATGTCCTAAGGGGATAATAGAACATTGTTTTCCCAACATCAAAAAGGCTTAAGAAAGGTTATTTAACGAGCATTCGGAGTTCTCCAATCTCGATTTGCGATCATATGTAACCCTGATCGATCTTGACACTTTGATGCACTAAAGCGTATAATGGATATATACATCAATTTGCACAACATGATTGTTGAAGATAAACGTGCCACTTGTGGTGGCAATTTTGATAATGATTTTAATAAAGATTCTAATAAATATTTTTAAGAGTTTCTACGTAGAAAATATTATATTAAAAAAATTTATTGACGCCTTCAACAAGACTTGATATAACATATATGAAAATATTTTGGACATAAGAATAGCCATAATTTAAAATTATTTTACCTGTTTAATATAATTTCTGCAATTAGTTTATTTTAATGTTTATGGATTTTTAAAATATTTTTTTTATTACTTATTTGTGTCATGTATTGTATCATTTAATACATTTTTAATAGATTTTTTTTTTTATATTTTAATTTATTTTAAATAAATGTTATTTTTTTAATGCATTTTAATATAATTGAATTAATTTGTTTCAGCTATATATTTTATGCATTAATGTAAAATATAAAGTTGGGGTATAGAGATTAATGAGTCTCAATTTAAAGGTTCAGATGGTTTTACAAATATTTAAAAAATATAATTGAGTTGTTTAAATAATTAAAAATTGTGAAATAATATAATATATTAAGTGGGTTCATTTATACCACAAAATTAGATGATATGTATGTGGACGCTCTTAAGTTCTCATCGACACTACCATCATCAGATATATAGAAGATCCACAACCTTCAACATCTATGAATATGATTTCAAATAAGAACATTTTGTTACCAAAATTTTTGCTTCTAGTTCGTAGATGGGTCATGAAGGTGACATGTATATTGGGTTAAGGGAAAATCCATAAGTGATAGTTGCGCCCTATGTCCATCTAAAATCTTAAATTATTAGATATATATTTCTCACTTATAAAATGTTTAACTTCCATTTTTTCAAACAATATGAAATATCTAAGTAACACTTGTCTCATGTCAAGATATTCACTTGTTCTCCATTTACAACTATTTCATGATGATATTAATGCAAAGTTTAAGAAATGACTATAAAAATGCTTGGGAGGATGATGAATTGGATTCTATGATTATGGTTTTATCTCTGATGAGTCATGCTTAAACAAAACCCAAAAATCTTCAAATTGGATTTCTAGATTATACCAAGCAAAGTCCTATATATGTAGAAGTGAGCATGAAACAGATCAACATTTGGATCATTCAAGATGATCGCAAATCCTGCAAGAGAGAAACTTTATCCACCTCAAGTTTATAAACAAATCAAACAAATTAGTTATGGTAGTTGATTAGTTAGAAGCAGTTATAAACAAGTAGTTACATTTTCTTCTTAGTTTTCTGTTATGATAGTTGATTAGTTAGAAGCAGTTATAAGCAGTTAGCTCAACCTCGTGTGATTCAGTTGAATGCTGGACAGGTATAACATGTACTGATTAATGTTCACATTTCAGATGCAATTTTGTATTAAATTTATTAAAATATGAGTAGGATGTGGTAGAGGTTTTATACAAATTTATCTGTAACAAATCGTCATAAAACTGTTACCATACTGTCTGTGTCTGGTTCAGTATCATATTATTGGGAAATAAATGTGAGTTGTGTGGAGAAACAAGTGTGAATTCTAAGTTCCACATTGATTAGAAAAGTGGAGGTTAAACATTTTATAAGTAAGAGGACCCACACACCTATCACTTTAAGGTTTTTGGTAAATATGTGGTGTCTCTCACTTATTTGGATGAAGCAAGTAACTTGAATTAACAATGTTTATCTTTTGTTCAATTAGATAACTGCGGCCTTATTCAACACAGACACTGCTAAGAAAACAGGTGCAAGAATTTGGGATTTTGTTGCCGCTGCTGCTCAAAATGATGACAACAATCCCATAGCAGCCATCCCTCTTCAAGTAAGCATATCATATTTCGACGAGTAGTATTAAAAAGTTAGTAACTTAACAATCTTTATGTTTTAGTTGATCAGATGATTGCGGCCAATATCAAAGAAGAACCTTCTAAGTCTGGATTTTTGCCAACAACTCCAACGGTGGGAGATGGAAACATAAACAATCTGACATCAGCAACAACTAGTGCTTCAAATGATCAGGACATGAAGTCTCCTTCTGTAGAGGACAATTGTCAGGACATGAAATCTCCTTCTGTTTGAAATTAAGTGTCTAATTGTTGTGTATAGATTGTATATAGACTCCGGAAATGATTTTCAAACCTATAAGTTCCATGGCAATGGCACGAATTACTACTTTGATAGTTGTACATTAATCGATAGGCTTTAAAAAAGTTAATCAAGTAGACTCTTTAAACATATCTTCTTACTCCACTAAACCAAGGAGTTAGAGCATTGGAGTTAATATTCTTCCATTTGCACTTATTTTACTCTCTCTTAAACATTGAATATCATAGGAAAAACAAGATGTTTTTAGCTTTCGATGTTTATGGCAAAGAAGTATGGAAAAGACCAACTCAAGCTAAAATAATCATAACCACACTATCATGTCAGACATATCGGTAAAAATCGTGACGCAACTATAAGGGTTCTGGTGATAAAGAAACATCGTGGTACGTTCAAAGCAATCATACTGTCATGGCAAAGAAATTAAAGCTAAATCCTAAACATCATTAATCAAGGAAAAAATGTGAAACAAATGAAAATGAAAGAAATTTTCTGGTGATCTGCGCAAAAATAATCAAAAGACAGAGAATTTCACCAAGAAACAAAACCAACTGCA
This sequence comes from Lathyrus tuberosus, assembly GCA_022829125.1. Taxonomy (NCBI): domain Eukaryota; kingdom Viridiplantae; phylum Streptophyta; class Magnoliopsida; order Fabales; family Fabaceae; genus Lathyrus; species Lathyrus tuberosus. The sequence continues at coordinate 11,131,555 of JALAZF010000101.1, read as the reverse complement.
AAAATATCGACAATGATCCTTTCTCTATTTGTTATTTTAATTTTGTATAGGATCATTTATAAAATTAAGTGTATGTTTTCAAAGATTTGAAGTAGTATATCTCTCTTGCGGGCACACATACAGGCGCATATATATATATATATATATATATATATATACAAAATTCGTTTTTAAAACTTCATTATTTTAATAACTTCTTTAAAAGTTCTTAAGTCGGGTAAAAAATTTTAAAACTTAAGCTTAATTTATTACCAGTCTTTGTTAATTGATTACGAAAAACTTTTCTATAAGCGAATATGAACTTGTCTTGTCGAATATGTGGCGAACTCATTTAATAATTAATTAAGGAAGCTTTCTTATTGATTATATTTCAGATCCAATTTTTTTTGCCTATTTTACTAGTTCATAATCAATTATGGTGCGGATCTGGTCCAAAACGATTTCCTTTCTTGGCGATATCTTTTACTATTAGGGTGTGTTTTGATTGGCGGTGAACAAAATTGATTCTAGCAGAATTGAGTTTGGTAGAATTGATTTTAACAGAATTGAGTTTAGCAGAATTGATTTATTTTTGGATATATTTATGTAAAAGTGAGTTAAATAATAAATTTTAGTGTAAAAATCACCCAGAATCAATTCTGGAGGTAGAAGCTACAAATTGTAGCTTCTAGTAGAATCAATTCTGAAGGTAGAATCAATTCTATTTTTGATAAAACAAACACTTTAAAATCACCCATAATCAATTCTACACCTCTAAAATTAATTCTGGGTATTTCAAAAGTCAATCCACACATACACTAAAAGAGGAACTGTGTTCATTTGATAACACAAAAGAAATATGAAATAACCTCTATTCTACTCACTCACTAGCTTTCTTTACGGGACATGGGCTTATTGTAAAAGACCGTGAGTTTGTTTGGGGGAGTTTACTAGGGAGTATTGATACATAGTGTAAGACTAAATATTTTTGTGAGAGACACACCATTTATCCACCTAAAATCTTAAGGTGATAGGTGAGTGGGTTCTCCCACTTATAAATGCTCAAGTCACCACATTCTTATCCAATGTGGGACTATTTCATTTTCTCACTTACTCACATTTGTTATATTATTCCAACACTCCCCCTAAAGTGTGAGTCCACAATATTCTCCCTTTTTTATACTTGTACCGCCGTTGACACCTTTTTCAAGGCACCTCTTATTAGGTATTTCAAATACACCTCTTTCTTAGGCATTTCGATACAAGTAAGTCGGTCTCTTTACGAACCAGGCTCTGGATACCATTTGTTGGGGGAGTTTACTAGGGAGCATTGATACATAGTGTAGAATTAGACACCTTTGTGAGAGACACACCACTTATCGAAATGCCCTTGAAAGGCCCTTGAAAAAGGTGTCAACGGCGGTACAAGTATAAAAAAGGGGAACATTGTGGACGCACACTTGAGGAGGAGTGTTGGAATAATATAGCAAATGTGAGTAAGTGAGGAAATGAAATAGTCCCACTCATTAATTATTTTTGTCAATTAAAAACTTTAAAGAAAACATTTTTGTTCTTTTATGTGAATTATTTTATATCTTCATCAAATAACAAAAAAAATGCTTAGAACTTTTTATTTAGTCATTTATTTTATTATTCTCATATTAAAAAAACCTAAAATATTTGTTCTCTTTTATTTATTTATTAGAGTTTCTATTTTCTTTTAAATACTTTTGATTAATTTAAAAATGTACACTTTGTTTGATTGGTGTTTTTGTGGTGTCCATGTTTATTCCAAGTATTTAATGTTTGATGCTTGATATTTTAAAAGATAAATCCATGTCTTTTGTGATGTCCATTTTGTGTCTAGGTTTGTTTCAAATGTTTTGTTTACTTTGTCGACCTAAGTCCATGTTTGGCTCTATTCTTGTTTTTCTCATCTTTCTTCTCCTTTCTTCTTTCCTTCCCTTGTTTCTTTCTTTTCTTCTTTTATTTCTTTATTTATTTTCAATCTCTTTCTCTTTTAATTTCTTTTTTATTTAAAACTTTAAAACCAAAATACTTTCATTTTATTTATTTATTTTTCTTCTTTTATTTTTAATTCATAAAAAATCCAAAAAAAACATTTTATTATTTATTTTCTTATTTTATCTTTTCACATTTAAAATTCAAAAAAATATTATTATCTCACTCATTAATTATTTTTGTCAATTAAAAACTTTAAAGAAAACATTTTTATTCTTTTATGTGAATTATTTTATATCTTCATCAAATAACCAAAAAAACGCTTAGAACTTTTTATTTAGTCATTTATTTTATTATTCTCATATTAAAAAAACTTAAAATATTTGTTCTCTTTTATTTATTTATTAGCGTTTCTATTTTCTTTTAAATACTTTTGATTAATTTAAAAATGTACACTTTGTTTGATTGGTGTTTTTGTGGTGTCCATGTTTATTCCAAGTATTTAATGTTTGATGCTTGATATTTTAAAAGATAAATCCATGTCTTTTGTGATGTCCATGTTGTGTTTAGGTTTGTTTCAAATGTTTTGTTTACTTTGTTGACCTAAGTCCATGTTTATTTCAAATGTGGCATGTTTTAGCTTGATGATTCATGATTGATCTTGTTTGTGCTTGAGCCATGCCATATGCCTTGATATTGCTCCTTGTTTGGTCATGTGTTTAAAATCATATTGATGTTGTGTATCATATTTTACACTTAACCTAATTGTTGAATGTCATGCATTGCGCGTGCACCTATGTTCATCTTATTTCATTGTTGTTAATCCAAGTGGAAGAGACATGTTTGATAACTTTATAGTCTTGTGTGTGTTATAACACTAACCTTTGACCTGATTTCAAACCCTAAAATCCATATCAAACTTAAACTACCTTTTAAATCAAAACTTTGACTTAGGTCATTACATTCTCAAAACCTTCCTTCTTCATTAAAATTGCTAAAATACCTTAAGAACATATCAAACCTTTTTTAGAAAAAAAACATGAAAGAGAAGGATTGATGGAATCTAGCATTCTAGCAAAACCCTTGAATGATTGATCTCAAGCCTCGCGCATTGGTATAACCAATTATTTCTTTCTTTCATCCTTAAAACACTTAATAAATAACTTGGACCAATAAGAGCTGCTAGAATCTAGCATTCTAGCACAACTCTTTGAACAATTGATCATTATCAAATGTTCATTGTCCAATAAATTTTTTTCACAATCAATCTTGAATAAAAAAGGTTGTTAGAGTTTAACACTCTAGCATAACTCTCCGAACAATTGATTATCATCAAATATTTATCATTCATAATATATATCTAAACCATATTCAAAACTTCCAAATTGTGAACAAACCTTGATTATCATCAAGTGTGTTCTCTCAATTAAAAAAACTCCAAAACCTTTTTCATAATTATGAACAAACCTTGATTATCATCAAACGTATTTTCCCAATAAAACTTTAAAACATCTAATAAGATCTAAAGAACTTTTCAAAATGAAAGATATGTTGTCTTAATAGACGCAAGAGTAATGTTTCACCCACAAACTATTTGAGTTGAGAAAAGAGGTGTTTCCCGCGAATGTTTATTTGTAAATCCATTTTGTTGTGATGCAAACGTCTGCTCCTCACCTGTTTCGGGTAAAGCAATGTTTTTTGTCGAATGCGACTAAATATCTTTCGCTAAGATCGATCAACAAACAAATCTTTTTACCCATAACTACGGACGCTCTGATTTCTCATTTATCAATGAGAATACATAGGCACAAGGGCCATAATCCTTGGCGAGCCACCTTTTCCCTTTTTCACCGTAGTCTCCGAACTACGAATGCTTTAATTTCTTCCTTGTAAGGATACGTAGGCACTTGAATGTGAAGTCTTGGTGAGCACCCTAATAATAAAAAAACTTTTTAGTTCATTTCTCTTTAAATAAAAATCTAAAAAAAACATTTCTTTCCTCTCTCTTTTCCCACCAAATAAATAAAAGATTAGAAACTAACATAACCTAACATTCATTCGAAACTAACTAAATGATTCTCGTTGAGTACAATGAACGTGGTGGTGCTAATACCTTCCCCTTGCGTAACCGACTCTCGAACTCAGATATTGGTTGTGATGACCATATCTTATCTTTCTTTTAGGGGTTTTATTCGATTTTTTCCCTTTCCCTCTATGGGAATAAATTAAGATTGGTGGCGACTCTATTAAGTCCATCCCACGAGCGTACAATTGCGCTTCGCAAGTTCATTCTCATTTTTTGAGGTACGACACCCATATTCCAGTCTCATGTTGGCATTGTTGGATGTTTAGGACGTTGTCCTCAGGTTTTAATTCTAGTAATGCACTTCATCCATGGCAATGCACATCTTTGTTATGTCATTAGGATCAATGTTACCACTGGTATACTCTTATGTGATGGATTGCACTCTCCTAAAAACCATGATTGGGAGAAGTTAGGGCTATGAGTGGAGATTTTGGTGAGTGTTAAAGTGGTGGTGATAATGGAAGATGTGTCCCAGGTTAGTTTTATCGGGTCCCCACGGTGGGCGTTACTCTACTTGCTAAAAAAAGCACAAATGTATGACACTCCTATGCTGGTAGGGTTGGTCAGAGGCTTTAAGGATTTTGAGTGGTTTAGTTTTGAAGGGTTTTTGGTGAGGAGAGAGTGAGATTACATGTGGCGAGAAGCTCTTCAAACTTTAGGAGTCTTTGGTTTCAGTTTGAAGAAATTGGTGATCATAGATGGTGTTTCATTTCTGATCAAAAAATGTATATCTTAACATTACTTGAGCAATTATATAACTTGAACCATTATGTTATTTTTTTGGAACTTACAATAGGTTCTGTCTTAAGCATCTATATACCAATTTAAATTTAAAAATAAATAAATTATAAGGGATGCACTATTGAGAGACCTGGTGATTATTTCACCTAAGTCAACCTACTTTTAAGCAGATAAAGCTAAGATGATGAAAACAAAAGAGATCACAAATTGGATTGAAAAAGTTTTTTTGGAATTAACCCTTAAATTTTAGCTTCAACGTTACATGATGAAGATGATGTGAATGTTGTCATACTTGACATTCGGCCTCTTAGTATTTATACAAATGAAAGAAAATATGTCACTTTTGTTATCCCAACTCCTCATGTGAAGCCTTCCAATATCATGCCAAGTTTATTCAAGTGTGGTGGTGTTAGAACCTTTATTGGTGCATGACCCAAGTGTTTGCCGTGAATTTTGGTAAACAACCTCTGATCTATTAATCTAAACGCAAATTGATTTAACTTGCAGGATCGATCACACAAATCCTAGGACATGTGCTAAGTTTTAAGGGAAAATGTAACTGACGACAATAAATGCAAGAAATGTAAAATGAACTCCGCGTTCGACAGTAAAATAGACTACACGAACTCCACGTTCGACTACTTGCGCAGTAAAGTAAAAAGCTTAAAAAGAGGGTTGTAAGTAAATGATGCAAAAACTTTAAAGACGTCGGATGTATAAGACAGAAATGTAAAGAGCTTTGAGAAATAAAGATACAGGAAATGTAGAGTTCTGTCGAAAGTAAATAATGAGAGAAAATGCTTGAACTCCACGTTCTTTGAAAAGTAAATACTGGCAAATGTAAAGGGCTGTCGAAAGTAATGCAGGAAGATGAAAGCTTTTGGAAATAAAGTGCAATGAACTCCACGTTCTTGAAGATAAAAAGGCAATTGAAAATAAATGCAGTAAAGGGAGAGGTTTGAAAGTAAAAGACTTTGAATGTAAAATGTGCAGAAAAATAGATGTCGAAGGCTTTTAAAGGAAAGTGCAACTGCAGTGTAACATAAGGCTGATTGAAAATACAGTTCAAAAGACAAGATAAGACATGAAAGATTAAACTTAAGAAAATGTAAAGTGCTGAAACATAAACATAATGAAGAAAACAAATTGCATTGCTGAAGAAAAAGGTGGTGTTACATTACGTACATTCTCACGAACTCGTTTCTCTACACGGGGGTACTTTGAGTTTCTTTGAGTCACAAGTACAAAAATATGAACACCCCTATTACATAAATCTAACTCCTATTTATAGTGCTAAGGGATAACTGCTAAGTAGTAGTTACTGCTCCAACGTGTCCCTTCTTGGCGCCTTCCTCCTGGTCTCAACTGTTCCCACGCTCACAACTGCCCTTATTTGAATTTCAAATATCTAAAATTCCCTTCAGCCCTTGCAGCGCGTATTCCACGTCCCCACGGTCGAAAGACTTTCTAACACTTAACCATTTTGAGGGGTTTCAACATACTCTCTTCGACTCAAGCTTTATTCAGGACTTGGTCTAAAACCCTCTTCTAGTTAAAAATAATCTTTTAACAATTTGAACCAACATTTGCTCTTTCCTAGCGTCGAAAAATGAGGGTTAACAAATTGCCCCCCAGGAATGACCTTTCGCCAGGATTGGTAGGAAGGCCATTTCTTGATCTAGAGACCCTTTCGACGCTTGTTTGCATGGCCCTTAACCAAATACCCTATTAACCACTTTAGTGGCTGAACTGTTCAGTTCCTTTGACCCACGCTTCTGACGTCACACCATCATGATGAATTCTCAAAACGTCTCTTCAGCCGTTTTTCATCATAACACTTTTTCTCAAAAAACAGACGTTTGCAGTCTGTACATAATTGCTCCCCTTTATCATGTCTCCAGAAACAGGACACGTGTCCCACTACCCTCTCAACTTCAACGGTGGATCTTTAGTCTTGGGGGTTTCAAACGTTTATAAAAACCCACTTTCACCATTTAGTGACTTTTCCTCGTCTTCAAACTCTCAAACAAACTTCCTTCTTAGTTCATTTCCTCTTACGAAAAAAACCCAGAAAACACCATCTTTCTACCTCCTTCAACAATGGCGTCTTCTCAAGCTAAAACCCAACCAAAGAAAACCCAACGTGGCAAGGCTTCACAGTTTAAGCAAACCATTCCTCCTTTCACCAATATTCCAGGCCCCCAACTGGTGGATAACCGCCGCTGTCTGCCGGAACCTGCCACCGAAGAATCACAAGCCATTTATGAATCCCAGGTAATGATCCCTTTAATAGTCTCTGATAAACCTTACGCATTATCTGGTCCACTGGCTGATATGGATATTCCCCCTGAGAGACTAAGTGAGTTTCTCCCTTCCTACCGGAGAACACGCCCGCTGGCGCAAAAAAGTTTTTCCAACATCCATGCCACTGCTGAAACGTCTCCTGAGGACATCCCTTTGCCAAAATTCGACATTAGTTACCTTGTTGATGGCACCAGGCTGGTGAGAGCCGTCAACCCCTTGAAGGAGTTCGACCAATGGATGGCAAAAATGGAGAAAGTCAAGGTTGACCATTGGAAGCAAATAGGGATCTATGACCTTCTCATGCTGTCGAAAACTAGCATCCCTTATTGTCTGAATATGTTGGCAGCGTCCTTGTATTTTTGGGACTGTACCCACTTCACCTTCCATTTGCCATGTGGGATGGTAACTCCAACTCTGTTCGACGTAGCTTCCATTACGGGTCTTCGCCCAGATGGCCTTACTTACAATCCTGAGGTTGATGCTGATGACACCGTCAACATTTCAGGTTCTAAACTCACGTATACTCTTTTCATCAAACACCACTTCAACCAAGAAGAAGACACGATGTCTGATGAGGAACACATTGCTTTTCTCACAGTTTGGCTGTCGAGATACGTTTTCTGCACCAAATCCCTGCAGGTAGCCAAGAAGTACTTGCCCTTGGCGAACCAACTCCATCACAACAGAGGGACTTGCCTGAGTGAACTCATTCTGGCGAACCTTTATGAGTCCATTAGCGACGGGGCCTCTCGACTGAAAGATATGGAGGCTCAAGGTCCTATGCATCTGAGTGGACCTCTTTGGCTACTTCAGTTGTGGCTTAATGCCACCTTCGAGGCTAGCCTCCCCAGAAAAGGCCTGGTTGACGAAGCTTCTGTCGAGATCCGGGAAAGGAGTGTCGAAGGGACGCGCTTGGCCAAACTTACTCCTACTGATGATGGCGAAACCCCTCAAAGGGCTTTTACCAGCTATGTTATGATGTTTGCCAAGCGTTATGATTTTACTCCTAGCATGGCGCCCTTTGCTCACAGGAGGTGTGGCACTGTATGGTTCACCAGGCCATTCCCAGATCCTCGTCAACCTCTTGATCAAGAGTCTGTTACTATCTGGGAAGCTTTTCTAATCCCCAGACTTATTATACACAGGCTGAACCTAGGGAAAGGCTTGTCAGCGCTCATCGCCTATCAACCAAACCTCGTCTCTCAACAGTTTGGGCTGGCCCAAAGTTTCCCTCGATGCCTGTATGAGAGGAAGGGTCAAGTGATTCTCCACACTGCCTGCTTTGACGAGGCAAACGTTTCCCTCACCCTTGCCAGTCATAATGAGAAAAGAAAAGTTTTTTCTCCTGTATTTTTTGAGCCTTCTTTTCTTTGTACTTCTTCCTTCCACCTCTGGTGGTCGAAGCACTATAGCGAGCATTTCCTCGATGTGGCTATGCTTTCTTCATTACTTGACCAAGCTTTTCTCAATGTGCAGGACAAGACAAAAAAGAGTAAGTCCACTCACGTCGAAGAGATACAGGCTTTTCAAAAATACTTTGAAACCGTCTATCTACCAAATGATCTTAGTCGAACCATTCATGAGGCTGCTGTCACTCTAAAAAGAAAGTTTCTAGCTAAGCTAGATCAACTAAAACTTCCCCCGAACGTCCCTCGTGAGAAACGTTATGAGGTAGCTTTTAAACTTTTTTCTCCCAAGTTCCCTCGACTACCTACTGCTGATTTTGGAGTGGCGCTTGCCCCTCCATTTCCAGACTGGTTTGTCTGCGGGGAGCATTTAAAACTTCTTCGACAGCAGGCTCAGCCAAAGGCCCAACGAGTGGTTTCGACTAAGCATGTGTTGGATAATTTTAAAGGACACCTTCATATAGGAATTCAGGACATTCGTGTTGAATCTAAAATATATGAAGGTTTGAAACCATTAATCCATGGCTTTATGACCACTCACGTCATCATTAACTTGTAACAATTTTTCTGTTTTACAGCTGTGGCGAGGAAAGCTGCCTCGACTAGAGCTGCCACCTTGCAAAGTGGTAAAGACCAAGGGAGTACACAGGTATACTTTGCACCTTTTGTTTTTACTTGTACTCTATGAATTTCTTCCTTACTTTCACCGCCTCTTCAGACTGGTCGAAAGCCTTCCACACCTTCCAAGAAAGGCAAGAAAGATACCCCAGCTGTGGTTACAGTCTCAGAGGCCTCAGATGAATCTCCTGAAGAGGTTCTCACGAGAAAAAGGAAAAAACCCACAAAGGCCTCTGGACCTGCTGGCCCACCTCCTTCGAAGGTGGCCAAAATCCTCGAACAGACATCCACTACAAGTGGTGTCGAGAAGGAACCCTCCAAGGTAGCCTTGAGGCCCCCTCTTGGTGACCATGGGGTTGAAGAATCAAGTCCTGCTGTTGAGCAAACTCAGGTATGCACACCATTACCTTTCCTTTTATGCTTGACATCCCCTGCCTATTATTTCATTCTCATTATCTCCACTTGTGTTCTTCAGGCATCTATCATCAACAATCCGGATCCTCAACCAACTCCACGCAACTTTGCCACCGCTACACTTGACGAACCCGTTCCTTACCCAACTTCAGAAAGCCTTACCACCACGCTTCTCAACAGCCAAGGTGAGCCAACTTATCACCCCTCTTCTGATATTGGCTCTGGTCTGAGTGAGATTAATCAACCTATTCCACGTGTTACAGCAACCACTGCAGCACCAGTTCCAACCCCAACTCAGCATGCACAAGCAGAGGGAGCTAACTCTGATGAGGATGACGCTTCAAGCCCACCACCTATCAATCAGGGTACCTCCATGGATAAGGGCCAGACGATTGAAGACGAAAGGCGTGAACCTGAGATCCAAACACACAACGCTACTCTTGATCACACCTCACCAGTTGATCAGCAGGAGAATGTGCAACCAGCTGCGGATGAATCTGATGAGGAAATGGGAGAGGGAGAAGATGAAGCAGAAGGGGGATCAGCAGAGGAGGAAGAAGAACAAGCTGAACCTCGCCCCCCACCATACTCCTTCGCCTATGGTTATTCCACTGGCTGGGGATTCGCTGACAGCACTCAAGTGGTCGAACCCACGTGAATTTGCCAAATTGATTCTTGAGCAAATGCATGGTTCTTCCTCTGTTTCTTCGACCTCAGCGCCAGATGACTTCGCCCAATCAATTCTCCAATCCATTAAGAAATTTTTTTTCAAAGGGGATATTTACAAAATTCTGGCCTCCGATCCAACTGCATTCGTTTACCTGAAGGACACCCTTGCAAAGATTGAACTCACTACCCTCAATCCAGATGTCTCTGGTTTTCTGATAGAGCTAACTGTCGTGGTGAAACAAATATCTGCAGAAATAAAACTGCTTCCCTTGATCAAGGATACCATCGAGAGAACATCTGGCAGTGAGTGTGCAGCCTGGTGTAGTGCACAAGAGGCGTATGACGAGATCCAACGTCTGAAGGCTGATCAAAAAAAGAAACAAGACGAGATAGCCTCCAACACGAAGGACATCGAAGCGTGGAAGCAGCAGATCACAGAGCTACAAGCAAAAATTGCAAATGCTGAAAACCGCAATCGTGATATGCGTCAACTCGACGACACTGAGATGGTTGAAGAGACGAAGCATACTATTGATCATATTGAAGCGGCTCAAAGATATGAGAAAGAGCTCGCAGACGCAAAACTTGACGAATCCTTGTGCAATGCTCGACTCAAATATCATATAGACTCTTTTTCTCAGTTGGCGTCGAGGCTTCCCTTCTGATACCTTTATTTCATTTGTCTAGTCATCACTTGTTTCTTGGCCTTTTCAGGCTTTTTTATGTAATGACAATTTTATGCCTGTTGGCACTGATTTAATTTATCATTATTATTCTGCTTTTAACTGCTTTCGACCTATTTTGCATGATGATGCTCTCTATTGGCGTTTTTTACCAGTCAAATTTGCAATTAAAGCATTTTATCCTTTTCTTGGAAAATCATCCTTCTAGCTTTAAACTCCAAGGCATAAGCCTCTAGCTTTTAAGTGACACTCATAGCATAGCCCTCGAGCCTATTTCCAAGAATCACTCGCCTATTTCCACCGTTTGGCTGGCCAATCCAATCAGCCCTTAGCCTCTATAAATCTCTTCCATCTGACCACGCTTTGCATAGAAGCAACCATGAATACTTCAGAGAAACCTCCAACCAAGAAGATGGCTGGAAAGGCCAAGGCAACTGAGGAAACAAAGAAAGTAGAGGCGCCTCGACAACCCAATGCCTCCATTGGAGCAGCCTCTTTGGCCAAGAAGAAGGAAACCAAAATGAAGATCTCCAAGAAAGGGCGCTCCAGCACCCAAGAATCTGATGATGAGCCAGATGCAGATTATATGGAATTCCTCAAATCCATAGATTGGAAAGATTACGAATAACCTTTCCTTGAGAAAGAAAATGTTGTACTATTTTCTCTTTGCTTTGTATGCCATATTAGCCTAACTTGGCCTATTTTGGCCTTCTCTTATTAAATAAAGCTTACGTTTTAATATGAATCTCCTGCAGCATAGGCTTATATTTTTTCAAATACTTGCCATTTACTTTCAAGATTCTTTTGTCTTTGTCTAACTCTTCCACTTCATAAGCTCCATTAGAGAACACTTGTATGACTTGGAATGGTCCTTCCCACTTAGGAGACCATTTGCCTAATGTTCTATCCTTTCGATCCATGGGCAAAATCACCTTCCAAACCAATTCCCCACATGCAAAAGATTTAGATTTAACCTTTCTGTTGTAGGAATCTTCGACCTTTTTCTTTTGTCTCCTCAGCAACTCTAAGGCTCTAAGCCTTTCTTCATCCAAATCCACTAATTCATTCATCATCATTTCCCAATAATTCTCAGAGGGAATTTCATGATGTCTTTGAATTCTCACAGACTGTAGATAAATCTCAACAGGCAATACTGCATCGTGACCAAAAGTGAGTCGAAAGGGGGTAGTGTTGGTAGCCTCTCTGGGGGATGTTCGACACGCCCAAAGAACTTGGTCTAATGTTTTGTGCCAATTTCTAGGCCTTTTTCCCACATGTTTCCTGATTAATCCAATTACTACCTTATTGGCAGCTTCGACCTGCCCATTGGCATGAGCATAATAAGGTGTAGAAGTTACTAACTTAAAACCTATTTCTTTGGCAAATTCTTGCATCTTTCGACCAGTGAACACTGATCCCTGATCTGTAGTAATTGTTTCAGGAATACCAAATCTATAAATAATGTGACTTTGGATGAACTCAATAACATCTTCCTGCCCTACATTCACCAATGGTATTGCCTCAATCCACTTGGTGAAATAATCAATACCCACCAAAATATATCTCTGGTTCTTTGAAGATGCTGGTCGAATCTCTCCCACTATATCCAAAGCCCATCCTCTGAAAGGCCATGGTTTCACTATAGAATGTAATTCACTCGCAGGAATGTGCTGTATGCCAGCATGAATTTGACATTCTTGGCACCCTTTAGCAAATTCTATGCAATCCTTCAGCATAGTGGGCCAATACATGCCTTGTCGAAACAACAACCATTTCATCTTCTGGCCAACTTGGTGTGCTCCACATGCCCCACTATGTACTGTCGAAAGTGCCCAATACGCCTCTGCTTCACTAAGGCATTTCAACAAGACTCCCTCAGGGGTTTTTTTAAACAGTTCATTACCCAATAGCACATAGCTTAAAGCTTGATATTTGACTTTTCGCTATGTCGAAGCCGTTGGGTTTTGCAGATATTCAACTATTGGCTTTCTCCAGTCTTCATCCGTCAAACCATCTATAGCCAAAATTTCAAAATTTTCGCCATCCATGCACCCAAGCCTCGTTGTTTCTAAGTCTGATGGACATAATCCAACAGCCACCACCTTACCTCTTGCCTCAATTACTTCTTGAAGGTATTCTTTCGACACCTTGTATCCAGAAGCAATTTGGGCCAAGTCGTTGGCAACTTGATTCTCTATTCTAGGTATGTGTTGAATGGCCACTACCTCAAATTTCTTTAATAATCTATTGGCTATCACAAAGTACATAATGAGATTTTCTTTAACACATTTATACTCCTTTGTGATTTGTTTTATAACCAATTCTGAATCTCCCATTATTTCGACTCTAGTTGCCCCCAATTCTAACAAAATTTCAAGGCCAGCAATTAATGCTTCATATTCAGCCTCATTGTTAGAACAAGGCCCTTCGACCTTGTACTTGAATTTTGTTGGAATTTTTTCAGGAGAAATAATGTATATTCCTACTCCTGTTCCACTTTTATGACTTGATCCGTCAAAGTATAATTTCTAAGATCTTAATTCGACGTAATTCAAATCATTTTCATTTATGGAATGGTCAACTATGAAGTCTGCAACTATTTGCCCTTTCACAGCTTTTAAAGGTTGATATGTTAAGGAAAATTCTGTTAATGCTAATGCCCATTTGCCAATTCGACTGTACAAAATAGGTTTAGATAACATATGTTTTATAACATCAAAGCGAGACGAAACATACACATCAACAGGTTTTATATATTGCTTCAGTTTAGTACAAGAGAAATACAAGCATAAGCATAACTTTTCAATCATGCTATACCTAGTTTCTGCATCATTTAAAACTCGACTAAGGTAATAAATGGCTCTTTCGACTCCATTCTCATCTTCCTGAGCTAACATGCTCCCTAGGGTTTTGTCTGATGCAGCTATGTACAATCTCATACTTTTGTTTCGACAAGGTGGTGAAAGAATTGGAGGGTGACTTAGGTACTCCTTGATCTTGTCAAAGGCTTCCTGCTGTAACTGCCCCCACTCGAAACCATCTTTGCTAAAACGAAGCAATGGCGAAAAAGCTTGTGTTTTGCCACTCAGGTTGGATATAAACCTTCTTAAGAAGTTGATTTTGCCCAACAACGACTGCAACTCCTTTTTAGTTGATGGCGCTTTCGCCTCCATTATGGCTTTGGTTTTATTCTGATTTATTTCAATCCCTTTCTTGTGGACCACAAAGCCTAAGAAATCCCCTGCCTGCACACAAAAAGCACATTTAAGAGGATTCATTTTAAGACCATATTTTCTCATCCTTTCAAAGGACTGTCGAAGATGGTCAATGTGACTACTCCCAGAAACAGACTTTATAACAATATCATCAATATAAATTTGCATGAATGTGTCTATAAAATCATGAAAAATTGAATTCATTGCCCTTTGGTAAGTGGCACCAGCATTCTTGAGACCAAAAGGCATCACTACGCATTCATAGGTGCCTAAGGCTCCAGGGCATCTAAAAGCAGTTTTATGAACATCTTCCTCAGCAATGAATATTTGGTTGTAACCAGAATATCCATCCAGCATACTAAGATATTCATGTCCTGCTGCAGAATCTATTAACATTTCTGCTACTGCCATTGAATATTCATCTTTGGGAGTTGCAGAGTTTAAATCTCTAAAATCAATGCAAACTCTCAAAGACCCATTCTTTTTAATAACGGGTACTATATTAGCCAACCATTCGACATACCTTGCAGTGCGAATGAATTTGCAACGAAGTAGTCTTTCGACCTCCTCTTTGATTTTTGACAATATCTCTGGTGCAAACCGTCTTGGATTTTGCTTGACTGGTTTTTTCCCAGGTGTCATAGGCAACCTGTGTTCGACCAACTCCCTGCTCAAACCAGGTATCTCGTCATAATCCCAGGCGAAGCAGTCTTTGAACTCTTTCAACAGCTGAACTACTTCGACCTTCAACTGGGGATCAAGATTGGCACTGATGTAGGTAGGCCTTTTGGTTGTCCCTTCACTGAGGTCCACTTCTTCTAAGGGATCTTGTGCTAGCATTTTTACATTATTTGCCAACGGATCCTTCTCAAATCCCAAAGGCTCATCTTCATAGATGGCGTCGAGCCTCTGGCTTTGCCCTTCAATTTCAACCTTATCTGGAGGTTTTGGGTCGAAGTCCTTGCCAGGACCTTCTTGATACACTTCAGAAATGACTTCACCAGCCATATAATCATTGGCGGCTTCCAAAGCCGCTTGTAGTTTTGTTTCGGCCACATAGGCCGAAATTCTTTTCAAAGCGTCGAACTCAGTCATGATCACTGAATTCATCTCCCCACCCCGTGGGCTTTATTGGAGGCGTGCCTAGGCATGGCAATCTTCCTCCTGGTACTTCCCTGTCCCATCTGAAACCTTCAACAGGGTGCAAGTACAACGAATGAAACGTTTCCTCGTCAGGTGTAAACTCAAAATCAGCTGGAGGACATGGAGCAATGTTCGCCAGATGTTTCTTAAATTGCCTACTGTCCACATGATTAACAGGCACCTTGAAGTACCCTTGGTCAGCTTCAATGTTTTCCACTATCCCATCTGGTCTCCAGATTATGATTCTCTGGTGCATAGACGAGGGTACTGCTCCTATCCCATGAATCCACTCCCTACCTAAGAGTAGATTATAATTAGCCTTTGTTTCGACGACCATGAACACTGTTGGTCTGGTAATAGTTCCCACAGTGAGATCTACCTGAATCACTCCCAGAGTAGAACCAACTTTGCCTTCATAGTTCGACAGAACCATGTTGTGGGGTTTAGTATCAGTTTCAAACTTTCCAATCTTGCTCAACAGAAACCTTGGCATCAGATTAACCGTCGCACCACAGTCTACCAAAATCTTGTTGACAGGAACGTTCTCCATTTTTCCAGTAATATAAAGAGGCTTCAAGTGACCCTTCATTGCCTCCGTGGGACGCTCAAAGAAAGCATTCTGTTCTTTGACGCACCCATTGTTCATGATGTAATAGCACACAGGCTTGTGTGCCATCATCTCCAATTCAGCAGTTTGGTCTAAGTCTTCGACCTCTGAAACTTGACCAAACTCTCTTGACATTACAGACACCACATTTACCAAAATGTCTAGGGAAGCTGCTGACTCATTGTCGAAGTTATCAGTCATATTCTCATCTTCTTCGACCTTCTTTTCTGGCTGACTAGTAAACAACTTTCGTCGTATGGGCATCCTCTCCATTGCCCCAGCCACATTGGTGCTTGACTCCCCTTGCACCTGAGCCTCCCTAACAGCTTTTCGCCTACGCTGCTCTCTTCGCCATTGCGATCTGGACATTGGGTTGTTACCCTTGTAATTCTGCGAAATGTATGCGGATTTGTTTGTGGTGCGATTCTCTTTTCTGTACTCAAAGGACGCATCTCTTTCCACATCGAACTTCTCCCACTTTTTCTTCCTTCCTTTCCCTTGGACAGGTTTGATCCAACTACCTGTTGGCGCATTCACAACAGGTTTGAATGTTCCTGGCTTGGTCCTTGGTACTTGGTTCTTTGGCCCTGTCGAAAGTCGCCTATGGTCAAAACCTCTGTGCCCCTTGTTCACCTTCTGCCCCCAGCTTTCGCCAGCCTTCTTAATGCCTTCCAGCTTGTGGGTAGCCTTTTCATCAAAAATGGCGCTGCACCTGGGACACAGCATTACTCCAGAGTCTTTTTTCTGGCAACGATGCAAGAAATCCACGATTGTCTCTTCTGGCTCAGGATAAGCCATTTTGTTAAGCTTCTCTTGCTCATCTACCTTACTCAATTGTTCATCCTTTCGATCCGTAATTTCGACCATGTTGACATCCATTCTGTCCTTCAGGCGCATCTTGGAGAAGCTGGCTTCCAGACTTTCAGTGGTCTTTGCCAAGCAGCCACCACCTACTGCTGCTTTTACAGCTCTTTGGGAGGCTTTTTCCCAAGCAGCTTTCTCAGCCTCCACCATCTCCTCAGCGTTGACTCTCTCGACATCAGGAGACGTCTTGAAAAAATTTTCAGCAGCCATACAGATCCAATTTTCCACCAGACAACCATCCATGTCCAGCATCTCTCCAACCAAGAGCATGTCGTCTTCCAATTCCTTAACCACTTGAACTTTGGGGGCATTTCTACCCATAGCCTCATTGGTGTTGATGCTATCTGAACTAGAATCAGACTCCTCAACCAACTCGACCAGATTTATTCCTTCATTAACAGTTATCTTCCAACCACTCATGGTTACATCAAAACCCTTAGCAGCATTATCCATTTCCATAAACTTATCAGCAGTTTCTTTGGTCACCAACATCAAACTGGTGCCATCAACGTTTAGGCCACCTGTAGCCTTACTAGAACCCTCAGTCATCACAGCATTGATGGCGAAGTCTTCAGTAACTTCTACCATGTTGACTGACTCGTCGAGTCCCCCTATGGCTTCCACCATCTGAACCTCATGAGGCTCTGTATAGTTGGCCTCTGCAACTTGCAACAGGTCAGAGTCAATCTTCATTTGGGCTTTGCCTTTTTCTCCAAACTTCAACCTTCCTTCCTGGATAGCATTTTTCACCAAGTCCCTAAAAAGAAAACATTGAGAAGTTTTATGACCCAAAAAATTATGGTACTTACAAAAACCTCTTTTCTTTCTTTGTTATAAAGGTGGCGTTTTAGCACCAGCAGGCACTATCATTTGCCCATCTTTAACTAACAAATCGAAAATTTCATCACATTTAGTGACGTCGAAAGTATATGTTTTCTTAGGGAATTTGTCGTTAGATTCGACAGGATTTTTTCCTTCTGAAGGAGCTAATAATTTGCAAGCGTAAGGTGGACCTTGCTTTAATTCAGCAACGTCAACCTCATTTTCGTCGAAACAAGATGGCTCGCCATACAGACTCTCCACATCTTCCTTGCATTCGACAAACGCTACTTTTTTACCCCTACTGAATCTGGCTTTTTCTTCTTTTAGCCTTTCTAGCTGTCGAACCCTATCAGCCAGCTGGGCCATATCTCTAAGATATTGGGTATCTAATTTCTTCCTAATGGAATAATCAAGACCCCCAGCAGCCATTTCGACCAACTCATGTTCTGGCACTTGTGTAAAGCACCTGGCTTTAAGAAGTCGAAACCTATTCAGGTAATCGTCAATTGGCTCAGTGACCTTGCGCTTAATGCTAGCCAATTCTTTCAAACTAATCTTATTTTGCCCCATATAGAACTGTTCATGGAACAAACGTTCTAATTGGGTCCAATTGTATATGGAATTTGGAGGCAACGTGGTAAACCATGTGAAGGCATTCTTGGTAAGGGAACTTGGGAAGTATTTGATCCTAAGGCTCTAGTCAGCTGCAATCTCGCCCGCTTCGATCAAATATCTAGCCACATGTTCGACAGTAGACTCAGTAGTATCTCCTGAAAATTTGCTGAACTTTGGAACCTTCATCCTAGGGGAAAGTTCTGCTTGGAGAATGTAGTCCACTATAGGTGATGTATAATTTGGCCTGGTGAAGCCAAAATTCATACCATTTCTAGTCATTATCCTTTCGACCATGGCTGCAAGATTATTTTCTTCTGCTTGATTCTGGTGTCGAACCTGCCTAAGCAATTGATCTGCGTGTTGGTTCCTGTTCACCATCACTACTGGTTCCTCCTCCATCTGGTATGGCATCTGGTTCCTCGGAGGTTCGACTCTAAAATGATCAACCATCTCTTGATCCTCCAAGTTAGCATCAGGTATCTGACGTGGATGACGTCTTGGGACATCTTCGACGACCGTCGCTCTTCGATCTACTGCTGGCACTCCCATGAAATCCGCCATGCGTGCCACTTGTGCAGCCAGTTGTTGGTTAGTTTGGGTTGTATTTTGGATCAAAGGTTGGAAAACTTCTCCCATCGTCTGAGACAACGTATGTACCATTTGCATGTTACTTTCATCCATCTGCTGTCTCAAACAATTTATGGATGTATTTGTAAGGCTAGGTGTTTGCACAGAGTAACCCACACCTATATGCTGGCTGTTTCGTCCTCCTGATCCTTATAGTGGCGAAGACACAATAGTTTCTGAAAACACAGGTGGAGCACTTTGTAGGTTTTGCATCATTGATGTAGGCATACCATAGGGTTGACTCCTTGACCCTGGATGTGGAAAGCCTGGTGGAGGAACGTGCCTGTACGTGGTATTTCCTCCTAAGGGTGTTGGTGAATTAGAACCTTGTGGCCCTATGTATTCCAACACAGGTTGAGTATATGATTTTGTATATGTTGATCCTGACTCAGACACTACCAATGGAAGTGACGCCTGTCCTCCTGTCGAAGACACTGGTGATGGTGTGCTTTGAGTCCCAATACTGCTACTGGATTGAGTGTTTGAAATGCTCCCTTGAGGATCAACTTGTTGAGTGGCACTGGTTGCCATTTTCTTAGTGTATCTTCTCTTTGGTATTCCTTCGTTTGTTGTGGCTAACTTCCCACTTCTCAATAACATACAACGAAAGTAGATCTTCACCAAGAGAAATAAGACTGACAAAGGTTTGACTTAGCACTGGGTCCCACCAGGTGTGCCAATTTGTTTGCCGTGAATTTTGGTAAACAACCTCTGATCTATGTTGAAAGTTGTGGTTAGCGGCTCTCAAGCAAAAACTTGAGTAAGTATCTTTTATCGCCTCCACAGGGATCAGTGCTATTGAACTGCCGTGCAACAATTTCTCGCTCTTGAGTTTGGATTAAAATGGTTTAAAAGGAAATGCGGAAAAGTAAAAGTATTAACATAAAAAGAATACATTTTTTAAATAGAAGGAAACTATCAAGCATTGTATATAATCGACCTCTCACAAATGTCAACTTATCGACCAAGTATGCTCAACATACAATACTCATCAAAATCATCACGTATCGCTCACAACAAGTTTCTCTCGAACACATCGTTGAGATATCAACCGCATCTCTCGTCGTCACTCTCGCGCACGACTCAGACACACGGAAGCATTAAGTTCCGATACTCAAGTGAATATTAAGCCTAAAACTATCTCTAGCCTTTAGTCCTAATAGATTTCCTTCCCTAATCAAAAGAGTTATTTATGATGTTTATCTCTAACACAACACAAATTCAATACAAATGCAAAAAGATCAAGGAAAGCACAATAATGATTTGTAAAGCATATTAAATACACCATGGAGACAAAAATACAAATGATTAATATGCATTCAACTAATTCGCCAAACATACGTGAACAAAGTTCTTCATCACTATTATCACGCATCCTCGCAATACCGTTCGTTACGCGTTATCACGGCTTTTACCGTGTTAATCCTACTCATGCTACTCATGCTACTTAATCAACACAATAAAAAATAGGTGATGCAAATGAATATCAACTCACAAACCATGTCAAAAGCTTGCTCATCGATAGATGAAAATCAAAGATTTAAGATTTGATAAGGTTTTGTCAATACCACAAATACCAAATCAAAGATAACATCAATAATAATTCAAAAACTAATTCACAATACATAGATGAGTTGAAATACATACATGATTCAAAGTCTATACATACACAAAACTCCACAAAAGAGAATCAAAGAGAAGAAAATAGAGAAAAACCCAAAAATACCCGGTTTACCAAAAATCTACCGGTTAATCGGCTCCGATTGATGAAGGATTCAACCCCGAATCATCCTTTTGACAGCTCCAATGTGTTTTCTAGCCTAATTCCACTCAAAAAATGCTATTGGATGGTATGGAACTCTCAAAAATCCAACCCATCCCTAAAAATTGTGTTTTTGGGGCTTTAATGGAGTTTCAGCACGCGCAGCACCGCCCGGCGAAATTCTGGGTTCGCCCGGCGGCGAAAGGCCATCATTCTGTAAGTTTTTCACAATTTTGGAGTGTCCGGACCGCCCCTGCACCGCCCGGCGGCGCAGAGGCGCAGCGTACCAGTCTGCAGAATTTTTCTGCACTGTTTTATTCGTAACTTTTGAACCGTAACTCCGTTTTTCGCCCGGTTTGAAGCGTTGGAAAGCTTATTCAATGCTCTATCTAACAATGCTCAAATAAAAATGATTAAATACCTACAAAAATAAATGTAAAACAATTAAACTCAATAATATTTACCCGATACCGCAAAATATACACTTTAACGTAAACTAAACATATTTACAAACAAAATGGGGTATTATTAACAAAAAGAACTATTGAGTGCCACAAATTACTACTAAAAATAACAACATTTTATGCTCTTTTTTGGCACTCAACAATCTCCCCAACTTGAAACATTGTTTGTCCTCAAACAAAGTCAAACAACTTAAAGAAACAAAAGCAATCAACCAAAGAATCATGAATCAACAGGTTTTGAAAACGGAAAACAAATGTATGGTTCAACTGAAAATCGATACAAGCAAAGTAAACACTTACCACTAAACTACAACGATAGCATGAAAACGAAACAACTCTTAAATACAAAACACATGTCAGAAACTCTAAAATAATACAATGTTCAAAAATGAATCACACCTATCACACACATCATCGGTAGATGAAAAACACAAACATGAGGTTTTATCTCTCACCAAACAAACATGCAAGCATCCTGAACCAATTATGTGTTCAACAAACAAAATGCAATAATAAGTATGAAAGAAGGAACTCAAGGACTTAAGAGGTTGTAACAAAGCTTGGGCTACAAGGAAGGGTCATATATACAAGTCAAGGACACAAAAATGCCTAATCCTATGAGAGCATTACATTCTCACATTCATACACACTCCAAGACCTTCACCTTCTTGTTTTCTTTTCATTGATGTTTCTTTACAACTTATATTCTCTTTTTGTTGGCAATTCATGCCACATTTTCTTTCTTTTTCAATTTTCTCTTTCTTTTTCAATTTTTCTTTTTTTTTTTTTTTTTCTATTTTTCTTTCTTTTTCTATTTACAACCACATTCTTGTAAATAATGCATCAATCTACCTTTTTCTCCCCAACTTGAATTCAACCACAATGTAGTTTTTCGAATGCTCTCACACATCTAAGGCAAGGAACAACAAAAGCAACCAAACATAAAGGTTAAGGTTCAAAGGCTTCCAACAAAAATCAAGATCCAATTCCATTTTTTTTTATTATTATTATTATTATTATTTTGTGCAAAGTTTACACAATTCAATCATAAACATGGATCTTGATGGAAAGGCTCAATGGGGCTATCAAATGCTCACTCACTCACAAGGTAGATTGGTCATACAATTTTGGTCAAGTGGTTTTTCTCATAGTACACAAAAAATTTTCCTTGTTCATTTTCTTCCTTTCATACAAATCAACACACATGCAAGATTTAAACATAATAAGAACAAGCTAAACGTGGATGTCGGTTTCCCGCATATAGTATACAATGCAAAGCTACCTCACAAAGGGTTTGGTTCTAAAGTGATTCAAGAATGAACAACAATTGCAAAAGAATGAATAACATGAAATTTGTACAAAAGAAAAGTTTCGTAAACATGCTATGTTCTAGAAAGCGATAAACAAATACCTGGCGAGTACCAACTTTGAAAACTATCATTACCATACATCCGCAAGTTGAAACGAACCAACTTGGAAAATCACCAAAGCATCCTCAAATAAGTCAAACAAAATTTGCGAGCAAACAACAACCAAAAAAACATTAGAAATGAAAAACAATAAAAACATGCTTGTTTTACGTCGTAAGCTCGACGCCTTTACGGTGCTTAATTAGAAACTTCCTCTCTTCATGCCGTGGTGATGTCTCACCGCGCAACCAAAAGCAAGCGTCCTAACCAAACACTTGAACAAACGTTAAAATATACAAGTATCATAATAAACAAGTGAAAATATACAAAATGTACGATATCTACAAAACTCAAAAACAACGAAACTATCGCAATGCAAGAACAATAAAAACCAATCCCCGGCAACGGCGCCATTTTGTTGAAAGCTGTGGTTAGCGGCTCTCAAGCAAAAACTTGAGTAAGTATCTTTTATCGTCTCCACAGGGATCAGTGCTATTGAACTGCCGTGCAACAATTTCTCGCTCTTGAGTTTGGATTAAAATGGTTTAAAAGGAAATGCGGAAAAGTAAAAGTATTAACATAAAAAGAATACATTTTTCAAATAGAAGGAAACTATCAAGCATTGTATATAATCGACCTCTCACAAATGTAAACTTATCGACCAAGTATGCTCAACATACAATACTCATCAAAATCATCACGTATCGCTCACAACAAGTTTCTCTCGAACACATCGTTGAGATATCAACCGCATCTCTCGTCGTCACTCTCGCGCACGACTCAGACACACGGAAGCATTAAGTTCTGATACTCAAGTGAATATTAAGCCTAAAACTATCTCTAGCCTTTAGTCCTAATAGATTTCCTTCCCTAATCAAAAGAGTTATTTATGATGTTTATCTCTAACACAACACAAATTCAATACAAATGCAAAAAGATCAAGGAAAGCACAATAATGATTTGTAAAGCATATTAAATACACCATGGAGACAAAAATACAAATGATTAATATGCATTCAACTAATTCGCCAAACATACGTGAACAAAGTTCTTCATCACTATTATCACGCATCCTCGCAATACCGTTCGTTACGCGTTATCACGGCTTTTACCGTGTTAATCCTACTCATGCTACTCATGCTACTTAATCAACACAATAAAAAATAGGTGATGCAAATGAATATCAACTCACAAACCATGTCAAAAGCTTGCTCATCGATAGATGAAAATC
The DNA here is from genome assembly GCA_022829125.1 of Lathyrus tuberosus. Classification (NCBI taxonomy): domain Eukaryota; kingdom Viridiplantae; phylum Streptophyta; class Magnoliopsida; order Fabales; family Fabaceae; genus Lathyrus; species Lathyrus tuberosus. Next base: position 11,107,934 of record JALAZF010000101.1, on the reverse strand, counting down.
AAAGATTTAAGATTTGATAAGGTTTTGTCAATACCACAAATACCAAATCAAAGATAACATCAATAATAATTCAAAAACTAATTCACAATACATAGATGAGTTGAAATACATACATGATTCAAAGTCTATACATACACAAAACTCCACAAAAGAGAATCAAAGAGAAGAAAATAGAGAAAAACCCAAAAATACCCGGTTTACCAAAAATCTACCGGTTAATCGGCTCCGATTGATGAAGGATTCAACCCCGAATCATCCTTTTGACAGCTCCAATGTGTTTTCTAGCCTAATTCCACTCAAAAAATGCTATTGGATGGTATGGAACTCTCAAAAATCCAACCCATCCCTAAAAATTGTGTTTTTGGGGCTTTAATGGAGTTTCAGCACGCGCAGCACCGCCCGGCGAAATTCTGGGTTCGCCCGGCGGCGAAAGGCCATCATTCTGTAAGTTTTTCACAATTTTGGAGTGTCCGGACCGCCCCTGCACCGCCCGGCGGCGCAGAGGCGCAGCGCACCAGTCTGCAGAATTTTTCTGCACTGTTTTATTCGTAACTTTTGAACCGTAACTCCGTTTTTCGCCCGGTTTGAAGCGTTGGAAAGCTTATTCAATGCTCTATCTAACAATGCTCAAATAACAATGATTAAATACCTACAAAAATAAATGTAAAACAATTAAACTCAATGATATTTACCCGATACCGCAAAATATACACTTTAACGTAAACTAAACATATTTACAAACAAAATGGGGTATTATTAACAAAAAGAACTATTGAGTGCCACAAATTACTACTAAAAATAACAACATTTTATGCTCTTTTTTGGCACTCAACAATCTATCAATCTAAACGCAAATTGATTTAACTTGCAGGATCGATCACACAAATCCTAGGACATGTGCTAAGTTTTAAGGGAAAATGTAACTGACGACAATAAATGCAAGAAATGTAAAATGAACTCCGCGTTCGACAGTAAAATAGACTACACGAACTCCACGTTCGACTACTTGCGCAGTAAAGTAAAAAGCTTAAAAAGAGGGCTGTAAGTAAATGATGCAAAAACTTTAAAGACGTCGGATGTAAAAGACAGAAATGTAAAGAGCTTTGAGAAATAAAGATACAGGAAATGTAGAGTTCTGTCGAAAGTAAATAATGAGAGAAAATGCTTGAACTCCACGTTCTTTGAAAAGTAAATACTGGCAAATGTAAAGGGCTGTCGAAAGTAATGCAGGAAGATGAAAGCTTTTGGAAATAAAGTGCAATGAACTCCACGTTCTTGAAGATAAAAAGGCAATTGAAAATAAATGCAGTAAAGGGAGAGGTTTGAAAGTAAAAGACTTTGAATGTAAAATGTGCAGAAAAATAGATGTCGAAGGCTTTTAAAGGAAAGTGCAACTGCAGTGTAACATAAGGCTGATTGAAAATACAGTTCAAAAGACAAGATAAGACATGAAAGATTAAACTTAAGAAAATGTAAAGTGCTGAAACATAAACATGATGAAGAAAACAAATTGCATTGCTGAAGAAAAAGGTGGTGTTACATTACGTACATTCTCACGAACTCGTTTCTCTACACGCGGGTACTTTGAGTTTCTTTGAGTCACAAGTACAAAAATATGAACACCCCTATTACATAAATCTAACTCCTATTTATAGTGCTAAGGGATAACTGCTAAGTAGTAGTTACTGCTCCAACGTGTCCCTTCTTGGCGCCTTCCTCCTGGTCTCAACTGTTCCCACGCTCACCACTGCCCTTATTTGAATTTCAAATATCTGAAATTCCCTTCAGCCCTTGCAGCGCGTATTCCACGTCCCCACGGTCGAAAGACTTTCCAACACTTAACCATTTTGAGGGGTTTCAACATACTCTCTTCGACTCAAGCTTTATTCAGGACTTGGTCTAAAACCCTCTTCTAGTTAAAAACAATCTTTTAACAATTTGAACCAACATTTGCTCTTTCCTAGCGTCGAAAAATGAGGGTTAACACCAAGGCTGATAAGCCTAGTGCACTCAAATAATTAGGCCATGTAAAAACTATTGAAAATAAGTCATGTTTTAGTGATTCAATCTAGTAAAAGTCATGGTCTTATTTAATTATGATGCATAATTAATTTTGTTTTATGATAGGTGAAGAGTATGATAGCAAAAAAAAAACAAAAGAATGAAGTTCTACTTAACACAAGAAAGAATGAAAGACTTATGACATTTAAAACTCACAAAAAAATTTACCCTAAAAAAATGTTTCTGATCCTGTTTTAATTGTTGAAGAAGATGAGGATGTTATTGCACATAGTCCAGTCCAAGATCGTGGGTCCAAAATCAAAAGCTTTTTCAGGTAAATGAAGACCTGGTTTGACATATGCGAGAGTTTTTAAGAATGAAGCTTTAGATGAAGTTTACTCTATTCTTTAGTAATTTGCTTTCTAAAGCTTTATATGAAGTTTGCTCCACTCTTTAATGACTTGCTTTAACTTTGATGTAGTATGAACATATTTTTAATTTTATTTTGTATTGCCTAAGTAAAACAATTAGCTTTTTATAATACCTTAGTTAAGTAATGTTCGTGATATAAAATAATATTTAGAATGTATTATTTATATTATGGTGTAGTTACAATTCATAAATCAATTACACAAATCAATTTTTTTTTTTTGGTAAAAGGAAGGGTTTAAGCCCAGAAACAAAAACTACACCACAATTAAGCAGGGAAGTTCCATTCTTGAAATATCATCCTCTATCAGATATTTCGATCGAGTAGGACACTCATCGAAGAAACTAAATCCCTCCACAAAATCAATACCACTCTTCGCAATTATGTATGAACATTAATTCTCTTCTCTATAAATATGGTGGATCACCACCTCCCACTCCAACTTCACCAAGGATTTAATCTAATTAATTAACACTCTCCCAATGGGATTCGCAAGTTTGCTATCTTGAATATTCCTAACTACTTCCATCAAATCAACATTATTCTCAATAGCATGCACTCTCATCCTTAGAGCAAGTAACAATCCTTCATATACCCCACACAACTCTGCCACAAACACATTACAAACCCCCAGGTTTTTAGCAAAACCTCCTAACCACGCACCTTCACTATCTGTAAAAATTCCTTCATACCCTGCCCTCTCATCCTCTAAGCAAGCTCTATCCAAATTAAATTTAAACCACACTCTAGGAGGAGGATTCCATTTGATTAAACACATTTCTCTTGGAGGATTGATTATTATGGAATCCAATTTTGCTGCACTTGCATACTACTGAACATTCTTCCTAATCACTTCATACGGATTAGTAGGTCGAAAATAATTTTCCTCATGTTTCTCCTTATTTCGCCACATCCATATACTATGACAAACCATCTTCCAAAACACCTCCCAATCTTCACCATCCTTCCCCCCATATTGTTAACCATATTCACTTAAAGTCATTGCTCAAAGTTACAAGCAAAGAAGGTGGTGTGCTATGTATCTTTCACGACCCTCCTCCAAAAAGGAAAAACCAATGAGCAATCCCTCAAGGCATGCAAAGCATCTTCCTCAAGATTTATGCAGTAAATACACATTATAGAGCCCAACCCCATATAACTTTTGGTTATGTTCGTGAGTAACCGATTATGGTTAAGCTTCTAAATAAATCACCTAACTCTCTCTCTCTCGAGCATGCCAACTCCAAATCCTCTTCCACCTACCATATGTATTTCTGTAATGATCATTAGCTAATATAGAATACATTTTAGAGACTGTGAATTCTTTTCCGTCATCCGCGAAACCTGCTCGAACATTGTTACCACAATTCTCCTGAGGAGGAACGATGTATATCATTTGAAGTAAAACCTCTTGCGGAAACTAATGAGCAATGGTACTCCAGTTCCAATCGCCCAGCATATTAACCAGATCCACCATGTTTGCATTCTGTATGTTATTAGGTATCTCAATTTCCAAATCATGAATTAGAAACCCAAGAGATATCCAACAGTCTGACCATGCATCAATCAATTCCCATCTCTAATCACCCAATAACAATAATCATTTAACTCGCGCATAACTCTAACCATACCTTTCCATAAGGATGAATCCTTTGGTCTCGCTAGCATGTCTCCATCCCCTCCATCTCTAACATACTTCCCTCAGAAAACTACACTACAAAGATCTCTGCAACCAGCCTGCATCTTCCAGCTCAATCTAGCTACAGAGGCTTTATTCATAATGTCCAATTTTCACAACCTTAGCCATCCAATAATCTTCGGCATAGTCACTTGCTTCCATCTCATTGGATGGAAATTTCTCTCATTTGTATTCTCTACCCATAAAAACTTCAGCTGAATCTTGTGAATATCATCTATCAAACTATGGAATAATTTTGTACCACATAAAAAACCTTTTATATGGTGTTCTTTAACCTAATGAAACTTACACCATCTGCTAAGGTCAAGCCCCATAACATCCTGTTTTAAAGTAGAAGGCGTAGGGATATCAGGTAACCTCCTGCCATATCTGTTCGCGACGAGTGTTCAGAGGCGTGAATCCCTCCACGTCCTTTCCACATGGCTTAAACACTGATTTGCCTATGATGGGTGAGGTTACAAGAAAAGAAGCTGGTGTGCTATGTATCTTTTACTTCCCTCCTCCAAAAAGGAAAAACTAATTAGCAATCCCTAAAGGCATGCAGAGCATCTTCCTCAACACTTATGTAGTAAATACACATTGTAGAGCCCAACCCCATACAACTTTTGGTTATATTCGTGAGTAACTGGTTATGGTTAAGCTTCCAAATAAAACACATACTCTCTCTCTCTCTCTCTCGCATGCCAACTCCAAATCCTCTTCCACCTACGATATGTATTTCTATAATGATCATTAGCTAATATAGAATACATTTTAGAGACTGTGAATTCTTTTCCATCATCCGTAAAACCTGCTCGACCATTGTTACCACGATTCTCCCGAGGAGGAACGATGCAGATCATTGGAAGTAAAACCTCCTACGGATGTTAGGATTTAAGAGGTGTTTTTCAAAAAAATTAATCCTCTTAGCAGAATAATCCCGATGAACGGATCTAGATTAAACTATCAATCACAAATCAAACACAGAATAAGGATTCTAAATTACCTCTTGAAACGTGTTTTAACTTTGATCACGAACGTGGAAAATACCATCATCTCTATGAAGTCCACGCGAGCACAAAGTGGAATGCGGTGCTACCCATCTCTTGTTTTGAGAAAATTGACAATTGGGATTGGTAGGGGAAAGAGCTTCTCTAATTAAACTACTTTAATTAAATAAAATTTTATTATATTTAACTAAACTCTTTTAATTAAATATCAATTAAATTAAATCATATTTAATATAATTAACTATTAATTCTCATTTATTTAATTAAATCATATTTAATCAAATAAACTATACACGTGCTAATGTATTAAACAATTTAAATAATATTAACACATAATTAATTTAAATCTTATTTAAGTTAATCGTCAATTCCACTATCAGTAATCTATGCGAGTGACCCTATAGGTTCTCGTAACGTTGGCAATAATATTAAATCATCTATTTAATATTATAAACAATGAGCGGTATCTAGCAACACATCACTACTACCCAAGTCATGAGAATGTCGTGTGATCTGACATAACCTTTATGTGATAATGATCATATGTATAATTACCTTTTTTCCCTTATATCTATATTGAACACAAGGCATAGAATGTGTCTCCCTTTGTATAGTCCAATATATTACTCCTTGATTCCTGAGTATGCTTGATAACAACAAATAAGTCCAATATCTCATATCGACTCATTTGAGCACGGTCATGCATTTTACAGTCATACTCTATCAAGGGGCCCACATATATTACTCCTGTATATGTAGAAGGGGAAAATCCCATGGTCACTCATGTCCCTCAGCATGATTTTTAAAGTAACCATACACCATCTTTATGGTCATCCTGTTACGGACAATGTTTGATTGACAATAAAGTACTTGACTCCATATCTAGGGTCCATAGGGGTTTCAGGCCGAACGGTGGAATACATCACTATTAATATGAGAATAACTTATGACACTTACATAATAAACTGTGTAGTATTCTCATGGTGGGTCAATCCAGTACAAATATTACTCCTAATATTTATAACTACATGAAGACTTTATATCTCATATCCATGACTTGTGTGATCCAGTCATCAGTCTACTCACATAATAGTCTCTACGCATTACTGTTGTCCTATTTGACAGTAAAACTTAACTACAGATACTTTAAGAATAACGTCCTTATGTTTAATGAGGTCTCACAATTAAGTCACACTTAATAGGTCATTGATAGACTAATTATTCTAAGGAATTTATTATGTCACATACAAATAACACAATAAATACAATTAATGCCAAGTGTATATATATATATATATATAAAGGTCATGATTCAAAAGCATATTAAGCCAATATTGATTGGCTATTAGGACTTACTCCAACAATTTCCCATTAGCACTAGAGTCAATAAAATATTAATTTAATATCTATCTGCCTATTGTGTGCATCAAACATTATCTAAGCATGATACTTTATTAGGGTATAAGGTTTCCTATGTTGGTTATATACACCTCTTTCTATTTCAACTTCCAGTCTTCTATTGAAATAAATTGAAGTGTCAAAATATATTTACATGGATCGCTAGTGAGATCTAGTTTTCTAAACTTGCAAGATTAACCCATTATCATCGTGAATGAGATCAATAGGATCTGCAATACAAGAAACACAAATTTCTTCCAAAGAATTATAAAGTGATCCAAGTTATATATTTGATCTTTGTACTAGAAACGACAACTATCTGAAGCCTTTTAGACTTACACAATTATCATTCAAGCATAACATTTAATTTATAATGTGATATGAATATATAGTTCATAAATTTAGGAATAACATCATTGTAACTCCTTTACAATGATTATTCCCATCTACTCTCAAGAAAAGGAACATCAGGTCCTTTTAATATATTCTTAGACCTTCTTGATAGTGATCTAATGGTGAACACTTCAATCAGTTTGGTACTTATTGTTTATGCTCATAGCATATGGTGCATCTAGTGTTGTACATATCATGGTGTCCATTTTCTCATCCGATGAGGTAAGACATTGTCCATTAGACAAAAACATTATGCCACACATGCAATAATCTTTAATGTGAGATTATGCATATTAGGTGTCTCAACACTCTGTCGAAATATGTACTTGTGCTAGGATTGAGATTCATCAACCATCTATCTCTAGAGATTCTTAGTCCTAACCTTTTAGGAAATCTCGCATAGGCATTTCATAAAAACCATTTCATTAACCATGTGATACATTGGTGTTGTAGGGAATTTATTTTGATGATCAGTATGTCGCCTACATACTTTACTAGATTAACGCAAGTACTCACACTAACCTTCTTGTGTGTACAAGATTTAAACTTGACATTTATTAATCTAAGTTTTCACAAAACTTCATTAATAAAATAATTTAATTCCAAGAAGTTTTCTTTAATCCATAAATGGATATAGTCAACTTACATGCTTTTCTCGTATCTTGTTCCACACGAACCAATTATCCAACAAAAACTCCCTTGTCGAATTGGTTCATGTTCCATTCTCATGAAGATATGTATTTTATGGTGCTTGAATTTCTTCAAGTTCTACATCACTCCCACTGACTTTTTTAGATACATATTATCTCTAATGGAAGACTTCAGTTCTAGCAACAAAACATATTTGTCCCATAATGTGTTATAGAATATGTGTCCCTTATTTCCATTGGGATACATCCATAAATACATCTTCATCTAGATTGTGATCAAGTTTACTTAATAAACCTTACAACCCAAATGATCATAAAGACAAACTAGGTACTCTTACCTCCATATCAAATATGGTGTCTCTACGACAACTTTAAATGGAATTGGTTATGGATAGGAATAATTGTATGTAAGGCAATTTATAAAGAAGAGTCACAAAGATATAATCCAACTATTTTAGATCGAACAATGTCAAATATGATACAATTTAAATGGTCATTATATTCTTTATATAGGTATTTACCACAACAAATAATTCGTATGTTCTTAATACCTTTTTCAATTTGTTTCCTTCTACTGTTAGAACAAGATTTGGTTCTGCAAGATATTTCTATGTTTTGATAATAACAAAGTTGTATTTGAGTGAGAACAATTTTGGTACTCTAACGTTTGCTTTCTAAAGTATTGACAAACAGGTTCTGACTCTGATAAAGATAATTCTGATACTGATAAAGATAGCTCTGACTCAGATAGAGATCATGTAAAATGTCACTCTCAAATTATCAAAAGTCGCTTCTGCGTCAAAGAAGCAAGATTGCTTCTGATCTACTATGCTTCATAAAGACTATAAGAAGACAATATGTTGCTGCTGCAATAATTTCTTGGATTCTAGCTATGGATATAACTCTGATATTTATCTTCTGAAGACTAAGTGCTGAAGACTCTAAAGACAAGGTTCTGAAGAACAACGTTCTGAAGACTTAAGTTTCTGAAGACCAAGTTTTGAAGACTCTGAAGACAAGGTTCTGCTGAACAAGTTCTGAAGACTTTGAAGACTTATGTTTCTGATAACCAAGGGTTCTGAAGAAGGAGTACTGAAGACTCTGAAGACAAGGTTCTGCTGAACAAGTTTTGAAGACTCTGAAGAATCAAGACTCTGAAGACCCAGTGATCCATTCTTCTGATCATGCTTCAACCATATCAATTCAGAAGCCTCTGATGAATAGAAGAAGATGAAATGTTTGCGAGGGAAAATAGTACATAGTACAGATCAAACACGTTCATTTCCACTACCCTGATTTGGTGGTACAAAGGACAATTTCAGTGTACGATTTTCATCCCAGCATAACGACATTATTTCAAGTCGCCGGTAATTTTACTGATATTCCTGATCTGCCCTTCAACGGATCATTTTCTAGCTATATAAAGACTTGATCATTCAAAGAATCATGTGACACCAAGTGTGAAAAAGATATATACCAAGACACTAATTCATACGAGTAGAGAAATCCATGAGTGAATAGTAAAGCACTACAATACAAAGAAGAAAATTGTGCTTACTGTATAGATTTTCTCAAAGTTAGTTTGAGCTAGAAATTGTGTTTAGATCAGCTTATGTAGAAGCACTTCATTGTAAACATTTTATTTGATCAAACAGTTGTTTGTATTCCTTAAGGGACCAGTTGGGTCAGAAGCAAAAATAATCAAAAGACAGAGAATTTCACCAACAAACAAAACCAACTGCAAAAATATCGACAATGATCCTTTCTCTATTTGTTATTTTAATTTTGTATAGGATCATTTATAAAATTAAGTGTATGTTTTCAAAGCTTTGAAGTAGTATCTCTCTTGCGCGCGCACATACACACACATATATACACACAAAATTCGTTTTTAAAACTTCATTATTTTAATAACTTCTTTAAAAGTTCTTAAGTCGGGTCAAAAATTTTAAAACTGAAAGCTTAATTTATTACTAGTCTTTGTTAATTGATTCTGACACGAAAAGCTTTTCTCTAATTGAATAATTGTCTTCTCGATTATGTGGCAAACTCATTTAATAATTAATTAAGGAAGCTTTCTTATCAATTACTATTTTAGATCCAATTTTTTTCCTATTTTACTAGTTCATAATCAATTATGGTGCGGATTTGGTCCAAAACGATTTCCTTTCTTGGCCATATCTTTTACTATTAAAAGAGCAATTGTGTTCATTTGATAACACAAAAGAAATATGAAATAACCTCTATTCTACTCACTCACTAGCTCTTCTAAATTTTCATATTCATGTAAATACTATTTTAGTGTTGAGAGAACAAAAACATAAGTAGAGTTATCTTGTGTAAATTGTTTTGATATGATGTTTTGATATTAAGGTTGCTAGCTGATCCTTAGATAAAAACTTGGTGTAAGAAGTTTGTAGAATGATCATATTGTAAAAGCTTTGTGGTAGCATAAACCTCAAGGGTTACTCCTTAGGTGTTGGACGTAGGCCTTTTGGTTTTGGGATGAACCATGATAAAATCCAATGTTTTATTCTCTATTTTTCTTTTTAAACTTGCAAAAAAAATTTACAACACAATTCACCCCTTTTTTGTTTGAAGTCACTTGGTTAATATCATGGTCTCTTAAGTTGTTGAGGGCATTGAAAATTGTAGTTTGTGGTCCCATTAAAGCACTACTAAAATAATCTCTTTGCAATTCAAGTTTATCCAACATGTCCTTAAATTTCTTGTACATTTTTTATAGTATTGTATCATATTGTAGGTTTTTCGTATCTAAGTCTATTTGAGTGTATTCTATGTTTTGTTTATTGTATTTTTATACTCCGTATATTATATTGTACTTTGTATATTTTGAATGTTATATGTTTTTCATAAAAAGAGTCTCGTATTTGATACTAGTTTATACTTTGTATATTTACTGGATTGAATTTTCCTGTATACCAAATTTAAATCGCACCCTTTGATTTCTTTACAGGACATGGGCTTATTTAAGGGTGTCTTTTTCACTAGGGTTATTTTGTAAAAGACCATGAGTTAAGGTATGAAAGTGATAATGTTTATGCATATAATGGTCAAAATTCAAACTTCTTGTCCTATTTTAAATCCTGTAACCTAATTAAGGGGATGGACTTAAAGTTAGAAGATTTTGTGAAAAAATTGTGGAAACATGAGAGTCATGTTTATAAGAAGTCCTAAAGTCATTAAGAAATTATAGTGATGCATGTGAAGAAAATAAGTGTGATGTGGAAATATACGTCGAACCCAAACACTCTATAGGTAATTTTACTTTTGCTGATTAGGTCATAGATAAAAATGAGAGAAAGGAATTTTTTGAGGATGTTGATCATTTTTGTGATAGTACTACAGAGGAATCAAGTGATGAATCTGGTAGAGGTTTACACGTTGATAATAGTGACGCCTCCCATCTTCTCACTCTTTTAAGGGAGGAGCCTCCCCACTTTTAAGAACTGCCTCCAATGGCTTGATTCTTGTACCTACTTTCTTGGTGTCCATGCCTAGGGTTCGGCTCCTTTTCATGCACAAATATAAATTAGACAAAGTGACGCCCAAATGATATAAAGTTAGCTGCCTTATGACCATATTATAAGAAGAGGGAGCATCTATAACCAAATACCAGACCTTGATTTGCTTGGTTTATTTCCCCACTCCAAAGGTGGTCTTTAGCATTATGTAGCATTTCACTTGTACATGCTTTATAAAGAAACCAACTAGTGATCCTTTGAAATCTTTTAGTTCATCTTGGTTGAGCCAGAGCCTCTGAAATGCATCCTAATAGAGGAAATCTGTAGAGCTTTATTGGTCTACCAAGACTCCTCTAATTTCCCAATCATTGCATCTCATGGTGATTACCATGGGGTCGTCATTATGGGGATGGATACCTACCGCATCCTTATTTGAGAAATCAATCTCGAAATATGGCGTCTTTGCCTCACCTTACTTCATATTTGTGGGCATATCCTCTATATTTAATATATGGCTTGCATATCTTCTTCGAGCAAAACTAGTATCTCCACCCCTATCAAATCCTCCTGCAATAGTATTGAGCATATGGTGTACGACTTTGTCATTCTATTATTTGGATGGTTCCTTTCCCTTTATGGATTTGGGGCTTAATGTACTATCACGCATGTGGGTGTTGAACCGCCTGACCCTTGAGAGGAGTTACCTTTGACATACTTCTTAAGGTGTCCCTTTTGGATCAAACGCTCAATCTCCTTATTGAGCTGGTAACAGTCTTCTATGCGGTGTTCTATAACCTAATGAAACTTACACCATATTCTAAGATCAAGTCCCATAGCACCCTTTTTTTAAAGCGGGAGGCGTAGGGATATCATGTAAATAGAGAACCTCCTGCCAGATCTATTCACGATGAGTGTTCAGAGGCATAACGCTCTCCACGTCTTCTCCACCTGGCTTAAACGCTGATTTGTCTATGATGGGTTAGGTTTAATTGTTCTTGCACAAGTGTTGTGAGCCTTTGGCGCCAGGAACACCCTCATTTACGTCACAAGCCTTCTTCTCGAGTTACTTTCCTCGCTCTTTATATAACATTCCTCCCTTTTAACCACCTCTGCTAACGAAGATGTTGGTCTTTGGACCATGGACTCATTGAGCAGCCCTATTTTAAGGCCATTATTAAATTCTCTCACAAATATTAATCGGTTCGGGTGGAAGAATTTTATGGTGGCTTTGTTGAAACGGAAGAGGTATTCCCTCAATGACTCTAAAAGACCTTGTCAAATATTAAACATGCAGGCAGTGGATATCTTTTTGTGTCGACTTGCTGTGAACTGGTGTACAAGTTTCTTCACCAGCTCCTGGTAGCTAGCACCAGAAGCTCTAAGTAGGCTCATGTACCATTGCAAGGATGCATCTCTGATAGTTCTATACAACAACTTACCTTTTAGAGAGTAAGACACTCTGAAGGGAGGTGCCATGTTCGTAAGGTCGCTACAGCCGTCAAACTTCGCCATGAGAGAGCCTTGAAACCTTCAAGAAAAGGTGTTTGCCATTGTCATACCCCAAATTTTACCCCTAAGATCCCATCATTATTATTTATGAAAACTCAAATGATTTGGACAAAATTTTGGTAAAACTCAGTGCTGAAGAAGATGTTCCAACATGAAGACCAAAGCTGAAGAATTCTGCCAAAGAACAAAGATGTCGAAGAAGATGTCTCAACTTGAAGACTCGACATCCTGGACTGCTATAACAGATTGTTTTAAATTTGTTTCAAATCTATTCCAAGATCCTAGGCGCGCTGAGCAGTGGATCAAGGAAATATTTGAAGCCCAACTGAAGACTATAAAAGAAGACTTAGGCCTAGGGTTTATGCATGTACCTGGAATATAACTATTGTAACCTAGTTCTCTTGTGTAAAAAATAAGGGTTTAGGGTTTTGAGAGTCGTAGGCTCTCTAGGTTTTGTAAGTCTCCCTCTGTATCGATTTGATACATTGTGGAAGAGATAGTGTAAGACCCTAATTTTTACCCCTAAGATTTCACTCATTGCATTTGCATTTCATTACCACAAACAAGATCACAATTTGTGTTCCTCCTGAGCACCTGTGTGATTCTCTTATTCTTACTTGCTTCTGTTTACTAACCTCTAACCAAAAAAATACAAAAAAAATATGCTGCCGTTTGCTTGTTTTTCTCTCTGTGTGTGGTGCAGGTTTGTCAAAGGCAATAAAGTGATTTCAAGCCACGTGTGGTTGTTCAAAAGCAAGATGTCTTGTGTTGAGATTCTTCAGTTTATCAAGCAGTGGTTCATATGAGTTTTGGGTTTAGAAAGTCAGATTCAAATGGTTGTTGGTCAGTTGTGGCTGGTTCAGTGGTAGCTGTGTGCACTTTATCAGTGGCTTGTGAGAAAGATTGGTCATCCATTATCCATTTTCATTTTCATCTTTGATATCCATTACTAAACCATTTCTATCCATATAGATCCATTTCAAGGTCATCCTAAACCAAATACTCACATTTTTTTCAATATCCAAATTTCATATTCAATTATCCACTTCCATAAAAATTCCTATTTTTTATTCATTATCCATTTTTTGTCAATATTCAATTATCCAAATCATTTTCAATAACCCTTTTCCTATCCATTTACATATCCAATTCCATTTATCAAAAACCAATTCAATTTCTCATTATCCAAAAAAGGCCCATTTCCTTAAGCCCATGTGAAAAAAAACACACAACAAGCTTTGCTACTACACCTCCAATCTAGAAACTCAGCCTCACGTCAAATTTCCAGCCAGCCTTCACAAATCGCAGTCGTCCACATACCAAAACATCAGCTCAACATCTCCCTTCCACGCCAAGCCAAGCGAACCTCCACAACAACTCCTCACGCCGCCCAGCTCTCACAATTTCCTCCAGCCATACACATTCCCTCACACAAGCCGCGACTTCCAACACGTCTTCAACACAAGCCGCGAGCAGCCAAATAAACATTCACCACGCCATCCAAACATTCACCAGCCCAAACTTCACACGCACAACACGCGGCCCATACATCACCAAAACGCAAAAATATTAGCATAAACGGCAGCATCTTCACTCACCAATCCATCTATAAATAAGAGCCTTTCTTCATTCAATTCTCCAAGCTTTGACAGCCCCTAAACACCCTGCCAAAAATCAAAACTCAAAGCTTCATTCACCTTCAACCATTTCACACTCCAATTCCATAAACCTTCTTCAATCCGAAACTCATAAACACCACTCCACAACCATATACAAACCATTCATCCATCTTCAACCTCTCACAACATCAACAAATTCGCACGAATCCAACATACAACATTCACGGCAGTGATTTCACACAAGAAAAAGAGAGGAAGATTGAAGCATCATTTACCTTGATTTAAAGGTAGTGTAGAAGAGATTTCGGTATTTTCAAGTCGTATCCGTCGGTAACCGTTCTTGAAGTTGTTGACACCATTGCGTAGAGCACTCATTTTCGGTCATAACCGTGCTAATTTTACGTCCCGCCGCTCCGATTTGGGGAGTTTTGAAATGGTGGCTATGGTGGTGGTGAATAGTGTCCGCGTTTGCAATGAAGAAGAAGAAGCTACATTTTGCTATTTTCTTTTTCTTTTCTGATATTTATTAACTTTTATAGTCCTTTTTTAAAAAAACAAAAATATGTAGTATTTGGGCCTAATTTCATGCGCCTAACTTTCCACACCACCTCCATTCATTTTCTCACCTTATCTTTTCCTTCATTTTCTTAAAAAAATTTCCAATTAGTTTCTTTTTTTTTTTTTAGTAACTTTTGGAGTTTAGATTTTATTTTTAAATTCTGTTTTTTAGAAAAACTTCTTGAAAAAAGTCATAAAAAATTTTGTATTATGTGATTTACCTTTTAATTGTTTTTTTTATTTTATCTTGTTTTTCTCATTTTATTTCATTTTGGATTGGTTGTGTGGATCATAACTTTTAGATCCACTTTTTCTTCATCTATTTTCTTTTTGATCGATGAAAGTCGAAGTGATCGTGAAATTTCTTTGTTGAATTTCGATCGAGACGAGATCATTTCCACCTTTTCTTTTCGTGTGGCACCGCTTTAGGATAACGATCCTTATATCGTTTATCTCGCGTGCATTAACACATATATCTCATGGCCGGCCTCATTCGTAGGGTAATTGCTCGAACAAATTACTCGGCGTGCGCTTAACATAGACCAAAATTTCTCCCTACTCGGAATAAATCCAATTCAACACTTGTACTTTCGTGGACCGGACTTTGATTAATCGCGTCATCCCAAGGTTGATTATTTGTTTGTGTTAGTTCCATAAACTTTGAAGCTTGATGCGTAGTTGCTTTGGGTATCCCAATCTTCTTTCAAGTCTTCACTAAATTTGGACTAATTGCATTATTTAATCACCGTAGTGCAAGATATGAAGCGGAACCGGTTACTTTTTCATTCTCTTTGACACTATTTGCTTTGTCTTTGATTGTGGATGATTAAGTTCACCATACCATTATTCACTAACATTTCTATTGTACTAATCATTTATTATATCCTGTTTCCTTCTTATCCCTTATCTCTCTTTTACTTTTATGCTTCATTATTATCATATCATATCATGTTTATGCTTCCGCCTTTTTCTCTTTGTCCACTTGGACCAAAAACATTAATAAAGGCCAAAACCTCTAAAAAACTTGTGTTTCTAATCTTGGACTATGGTTACTATCCTATGCAAATGGACATGGAGTTTTGAACTTAGACCTTGGACATCCAATGCAATTCTTGGAACCTTGGACTTAGAACTTAGGACATTCCTCCCTTTGCTTTGGAATTATGGTTCGAAGACTTGGAAGCATACTTGTGTGGTTAGGCTATTCTCTTCCTTAGCTTTTACTTTATGCTTTAGGATAGTCTCTTCTTCTCCACCCCATTCTTCAATTTTCAAAACTTTCTCTCTTTTTTCAAAACCTTCTTGATTTCAAACTTTCACCGCTTTCGTAAACAAACCTTGACTTTGTCAAGTGATTTTTACCTTTTTCCTTTCATTTCTTAATCAAATGCTAAACTACATAAGCATATTGACACCTTTTTCAAAAAACCTTAAAAAAACACCAAACTCACTTACTCTCTTTTTGTGCCCTCGTGCACTTTTCCCTTTAACTTTTTCATAAGTTTAGACATGATTCATTTCTTTAAGCGGAATTATTCGCTTAGAAATGACGACTTGTCTTTACATTTAAAAACAACCAAAACAAACAATTTTCATTCTTTGTACCACGAACTACGGGGTTTTGATCCTACATTGCACATCGTGGGTACGTAGGCATGAGACGACAAGTCTCTCCAAACACAAAAATCATAAAAAACAACTTCTCTTCTCATCTCCTCAATCACTTTTTCAAGCAAACTTTTTCAGACCAAAAGCGGTAGATATTTCAAAGGGCTCCTATAGAGTACTATAGACGTTTTGGGTGCTAACACCTTCCCATTGCGTAACCAACCCCCTTACCCGGACTCTCTTCACTTGTTCTTGTTTAGAGCTTGTTTAGGTTTTGTTCGCTCTTTTTCCTTTCCTTTTTGGAAAAAATAAAAGTGCGGTGGCGACTCTTGCTTTTTTCGAGTTAAGTTAATCAATAGCTTATACTCACGATTTTGCCGCTACAGAAAAGTGGCGACTCTGCTGGGGACAAATTGACCTCTTGCTGGTCCATCCCTTGAGGGGTTTAGCCTACTTTGATTTATTTACTGCTTTTTGTCTGACTTGCTTGTTATCTGTTTGTTCTGGTTGGGATGTTCTGAGAGATAAGCCCAATACCAAGGCTTGAGCATACACCTATGATTAGCGTGGAAAGTAGTGTGACTTGTGTGGCATTTGGCCAGACATAGTATACATGAAAACTCCATATCCAGATGAGGTTTCTTTGGTAATATTCTATCCTGCGCATTTGGGGCAGACGATGGAATATAACCTGGAAAACTGTCGACTCTGACGACCGTCTCCCGAGAACTCAGCAACGCCTCTCCTCCCGACATGTGATAATGGCAGACCAGAAATGGCAAACCCATTACACTTGTCGATCCGAGGACCCAATGCTGGGAACTTGCTATAGGATATCCTTTTTGGGGGAATCAGTGGACGACCTCTTTGTTTGGCGATAGTATTGTACCCTGAGGGATGAATGTACTATTGCTTCTCAAATCGAGAATCTGAAACTGAGGATCCCGGCTCTTTAGTACCCACATGTGAGAATGGGCGGGTGTTTACAGGTTTGCAGGAAACCCTTACTTCCAACATGCCCGATACTCTGGATTTCTTATCAGTGTGGACTTATCAACCTGGTATTCCGGTGTTCTCTTCAGAGTGAACCTTTGAACCTGTGTGCTTCGAGTGATCTTGTTTGTGGTTGTTGCATTCATGCATTCTTGCATCCATGAGCATACATATGCATTTCTTCCCAGTTGTCTCAGAAACTCACTTCAACTGTCTCCTTCTTCAGTTATCTGTTCACCGTCAAGCTGTTTCCTCAACACAACTACGGAACAAGAGCTGCTGTCAGATTGAGAATGGAAAACCAAGAACAACACAACGCCGAAGTCAGAATGGAAATTGATGAGTTGAAGGCCGGCATGACCAAGCTCACAGAAATGCTGCAAGTTCTGATTGCTAGAGGTGAACCACCTCAGAGGACTGTGATTGTTGAAACCTCAACTGCTGCTGTTGACCCTCCACTGACTCAGCAACCAGCTTCTACTTGGCCAGAATTTGGGTTACCTCCGAATTACTCGCCACCCTTTGTAACTACTTCTGTGTTTGTCTCACCAGTATCTTCAACTCCTTTATTCACTGAACCTCAGCCTGTTGTGCATTCTGTTGCTCAAGCTGTTCCTGAGAATCCTTTCGTGTACCATGCTGCTGGTCCACAATATGAAAGTTAAGGATAACCTGGGTACATTGAAGAAGTCAGAGAGCAATGGCAAACTCTGGACAAAAGGATAAGAGTCGTGGAAGGAAGTGATGTCTTTAATGCTGCCGCAATGGACATGTGCTTGGTTTCCGACTTGGTTATTCCTCCAAAATTCAAAACTCCTAATTTTGAGAAGTACCAGGGGCACACTTGTCCCAGAACCCACTTGGTGATGTACTGCCGCAAGATGGTCGCTCATGCAAAAGATGACAAACTGCTTATTCATTGTTTCCAAGACAGCTTGAGTGGCGCTTCAATGAAATGGTATATGGGACTTGATAAGAACCGTATCCAAAGCTGGATGGATTTGTCTGATGCTTTCTTAAAGCAGTATAAGTACAATATGGACATGGCACCTGACCGCCGTCAATTGTAGAATATGGCTCAAAAAGAAAAAGAATCCTTCAAAGAGTACGCTCAACGATGGAGAGAGCTAGCTGCTCAAGTGGAGC
Source organism: Lathyrus tuberosus (assembly GCA_022829125.1). Classification (NCBI taxonomy): domain Eukaryota; kingdom Viridiplantae; phylum Streptophyta; class Magnoliopsida; order Fabales; family Fabaceae; genus Lathyrus; species Lathyrus tuberosus. Next base: position 11,089,456 of record JALAZF010000101.1, on the reverse strand, counting down.
CATCCTTGGCTGAAAAAGAATTGACTGGATTGTTCATGGACACTCTTCAGCCACTCTATTGGGAAAATATGATAGGCAGTGTATTATCTGGTTTTGCTGACCTAGTCACTATTGGAGAAAGACTAGAAGAAGGTATCAAGAAAGGAAGGATTGCTAATGCTGAAGCCTTCAATGGTGCTAAAAAGTATGCTAGGAATTTTCAAAAGAAAAAGGATGGTGATACCCATGCTATTTCAGTTGAGGGGAAACCTCGTCAGAGACAACAATATGTAGCTGCAGTTGCTCCAGTTGTTAATGCCCAACCAGCTCAAGCTCCTCGTCAGACTGCTAGACAGAATCAGAATCGTAATAGGGTTAACTTTGATCCTATCCCGATGTCCTACACTGAGCTGTATCCTTGTCTTGTAACGAAATGATTGATTACAACGAGGGCTCTACCTCCTCCTCCAAATCCTCTTCCAGCCGGCTACAGGGCTGATCTTCACTGTGAGTTCCATCAAGGTGGGGCAGGTCATAACTTAGAAGGCTGTTTCGCACTAAAAGCTAGAGTGCAAGAGTTGGTGAACTTAAAGATTTTGGACTTTATTGATAATAATCCAAATGTTGTCAACAACCCTTTGCCAGAGCATGCCAAGTGAAGTTTGAGTCAGTTCAGATGGATCATCTCCTAAAGCCAGTGCTTCGGACAGGACAGCTCATCCTTGTTGCTGATTAGTCACTAGGCCTTGTTTCTTTCTGTTTGCATTTTCCTTTGATTCTGTTGACTGTTTGCTTTTGAACTTTTATTTGTACTTTCATGGTAATTTCAATGAAATGAGCATTGCAATGTTTTGATTCAATTTATTTATATCCACTGTGTGCATCTTTATGCTTTCTTTTTCACAAAAAAAAATATATATCTCCTGTTCAATTTCTTTATCAAGCTTTTGTTTATGCAAAGATTGGAGGGAGGATGATGAAAACGAAATACCTAACATTGCTGGACTGTATGCTTTCAATTAAAACTTGGCTGAGGATATACATGCATTGTTTCAACTCCCAAACACTGGAGAAATAAGGAAGTTAACCCCTTGTCAAGTCCTTCGAGCCTAGAAGTTGGAGTTTCTTTCTGTACAAAAAAAAAAACCCGCAATCTTAACCTGGGGATGGGTAGTTCTCAGTTAATTTGACTGTGCATGCAAAACACTTTCCAATAAAGGTTGCAATCACAAGCTTTCCTTCGCACACATCAAAGAAGTGTCGAAGATGTCTTTCAAATCAAAAGCCAATGTTGGTTCACCGTAATCATTAAGCCAGGCAGTCACTACCTTTCAAAAAAAAATGGATGAAAAAAATCAAAAGAAGAGCCCACTAAGTCAAAACCTATGAAGGAGACTTAGGCAAAAATTGGGGCATCCCGCTGATTGTAAGTTCAAATGACACAGTTCAGGCAAAAGTTAGGGATAACAAAAGAAAAATCAAGAGGTTGCCAAAATCCTCAAAGACAAAACGAGTTGACTAAGGTCCTCATCAAAAACAACAAAAAGTTGTAAGAAAGAGTGACTGCCATATCAAAAATCTCTTGAGCCATCATCATAACAGTGTTGCAATTCCAAAATCTCCTGGAACTTGAATGCATAGTTTGAATTAACTGAGCATAGGACTGGAGGTCATCACGAAGAATGGGTTGGGTACAAATAAACTTTGAGCCTATATCCTTTGTTTCAAAAACCGTGAACCATACCACGTTACAACATTCAAAAGACCTAATTGAAGCCAGGTTTCTTTTGAAAGCATACTACAGCAAGGTTGCGTAAACTGACTCCTAGATTTGTTGCCAATCATTTGCTTTGATGTCTTACATTTGCTTTCTCTTTCACTTTGCATGTCTAAACCGCCGTGTTTTGACAAGTGATTCATTTGCTTTACATCAATAATATCATTCTAAAAATGATTTTTGATTTCAAAAATTGCATGAGCTTTGCATTAAAATTACCATGCTTGTTTGAATAATCCTTTTTGCAGGCAAACTTTCCTTATAAAGAATTTTCAAACAGTTGAGAAACTTGGTCAGTGGTCCTATCAGTGGCATTACTTCCAGATCCTGTTGCGAATCAGTTCAAGATTTATTGCTCATTACAAGCCATTCTCAGAATTGGTTAACCAGAAGATCTCTTTCAAGATTCATACTGAGTTTAGCCTTCTCAACAATCATTCCAAGAACTGAAGCCATGATCAGTTCATCCCCAGCAACTGAAGCTATGATCAGTCTATCCTCATCAGTCAATCAATCTGGGGCAGTCTTCTTCAAGAATCCTCAAGATGTCTTTCCTCAAAAGACCATTAGTCTGATACAATTCACAAGTGTGACAGAGATGTGTTCAACATCTTCTCTCCAAGCAAAGTGGGCAGTGTTCCCTATGTTGAGGAATCAAAGTTCCATTCTTCCCTCACAAAAGAGTCTATCTCAGTTGTCTCTATCATCTGCATCGCATACATAAATCATTTACATATCATTGCATAGAAACATTTTCATAGCTCGAAGTGTGCTTCGTGCTCATATGCATTTTTCCGAGGTCCTGTTGCTTTCAACATCTTACCTTGTGACTAAAGTCCAACTTACTTGGCACCTATCAAAACTTTTACCTGCCTTTTCATTTAGTTCCATTCCTGAATGTTGTCGTTTACCTGTCTTTTCACCCAGTGCTGTTCCTGGACGTCCTGCTTTCCTGGATCTTTGTATTCTTTCACTCCAGTACCATTCCTGGATGTCTGTCTCTTTTGATCTCCAGTGCCATTCCTGGATACCTTGTTCCTGTTGTTTCTCCCAGTGTTATTCCTAGAAGTCTTTTCTCTCCTCTATAATCCCCAACAGATCTGCTTGGATATCTTTCAGTGCCATTCTTGAAAGTTTTACCTGTTCATTCAGTGCCATTCCTGGATGAGTTTTTACCTGTTCATTTAGTGCCATTCCTGGATGAGTTTTCTCCTTTGCATTCAGTGCTATTCCTGGATGTCTTTTTCACTGACATTCAATGCTATTCTTGAATGAAGTGATTTACCTTTATCTTTCAGTACCATTCCTGAAAGTTCTATCTGTTCATTCAGTGCCATTCCTGAATGAGTTTATCTTTACCTTTCAGTGCCATTCCTGAAGGTCCCTGCTCACTTTATTCAATGCCATTCTTGGATTTTGTGAACCTTTTATCCAATGCCATTCTTGGATAATTCTGATATATTTTCCAGAACTTTTCTCACTACATTCAATGCCATTCTTGGATGTTGTGATTTCTTCAGTCCAATGCCATTTTTGGATATGATTTCCTCAACAGAGTCCAATGCCATTCTTGGACACCTTTTCCCCAGCTAAGTCCAATGCCATTCTTGGATATATTTTCCTCAGCTGAGTCCGATGCTATTCTTGGATGTCTCTGATGCTTGTTGTTGCCTCATTCAATGCCATTCTTGAATGTTGCAGTGCCTTTATCCAATGCCATTCTTGGATATCTTACCCGACAAAGTGTTTTTCACCTCCATCCAATGCTATTCTTGGATGACGCTGCTGTTTTTACCAGAAACTTTCTTGTTGCTGTCCAATGCTATTCTTGGACATCTTTTGACAAACCTTTTGTCTCGTTCGTAGTTTATATCCAATGCTATTCTTGGATGTCACTACTTGTCTTCCCAGGGTCTTGTCCCTCTCTTTCCAACTATTGATGGATACTTCTTGTCGCCTTGACAGATATATAGAAATAGCTTGTGTTCCCTGGCGTGCCTTTTCGCGTCTTCTCTCTCAATTTACCATATCCCTTGTTTCAAGTTTCTCCGCAGTCTGTTTCATCCTTTGCATTCATATCATCTTGTGACATCTTATGGCTAAAAATTCAGTTTTCTGTATTTAAGTATCTTCAATCTTCTCGAGACGAAGTTTTCAACCTTCATATCTCCTGATTGAAGAAACTTAAATAGGGGCAGCTGTAAGACCCTAATTTTTACCCCTAAGATTTCACTCATTGCATTTGCATTTCATTACCACAAACAAGATCACAATTTGTGTTCCTCCTGAGCACCTGTGTGATTCTCTTATTCTTACTTGCTTCTGTTTACTAACCTCTAACCAAAAAAATACAAAAATATATGCTGCAGTTTGCTTGTTTTTCTCTCTGTGTGTGGTGCAGGTTTGTCAAAGGCAATAAAGTGATTTCAAGCCACGTGTGGTTGTTCAAAAGCAAGATGTCTTGTGCTGAGATTCTTCAGTTTATCAAGCAGTGGTTCATATGAGTTTTGGGTTTAGAAAGTCAGATTCAAATGGCTGTTGGTCAGTTGTGGCTGGTTCAGTGGTAGCTGTGTGCACTTTATCAGTGGCTTGTGAGAAAGATTAGTCATCCATTATCCATTTTCATTTCCATCTTTGATATCCATTACTAAACCATTTCTATCCATATAGATCCATTTCAAGGTCATCCTAAACCAAATACTCACATTTTTTCAATATCCAAATTTCATATTCAATTATCCACTTCCATAAAAATTCCTATTTTTTATTCATTATCCATTTTTTGTCAATATTCAATTATCCAAATCATTTTCAATAACCCTTTTCCTATCCATTTACATATCCAATTCCATTTATCAAAAACCAATTCAATTTCTCATTATCCAAAAAAGGCCCATTTCCTTAAGCCCATGTGAAAAAAAACACACAACAAGCTTTGCTACTACACCTCCAATCTACAAACTCAGCCTCACGTCAAATTTCCAGCCAGCCTTCACAAACCGCAGCCGTCCACATACCAAAACATCAGCTCAACATCTCCCTTCCACGCCAAGCCAAGCGAACCTCCACAACAACTCCTCACGCCGCCCAGCTCTCACAATTTCCTCCAGCCATACACACTCCCTCACATAAGCCGCGACTTCCAACACGTCTTCAACACAAGCCGCGAGCAGCCAAATAAACATTCACCACGCCATCCAAACATTCACCAGCCCAAACTTCACACGCACAACACGCGGCCCATACATCACCAAAATGCAAAAATATTAGCATAAACGGCAGCATCTTCACTCACCAATCCATCTATAAATAAGAGCCTTTCTTCGTTCAATTCTCCAAGCTTTGACAGCCCCTAAACACCCTGCCAAAAATCAAAACTCAAAGCTTCATTCACCTTCAACCATTTCACACTCCAATTCCATAAACCTTCTTCAATCCGAAACTCATAAACACCACTCCACAACCATATACAAACCATTCATCCATCTTCATCCTCTCACAACATCAACAAATTCGCACGAATCCAACACACAACATTCACGGCAGCGATTTCGCACAAGAAAAGGAGAGGAAGATTGAAGCATCATTTACCTTGATTTAAAGGTAGTGTAGAAGAGATTTCGGTATTTTCAAGTCGTATCCGTCGGTAACCGTTCTTGAAGTTGTTGACACCATTGCGTAGAGCACTCATTTTCGGTCATAACCGTGCTAATTTTGCGTCCCGCCGCTCCGATTTGGGGAGTTTTGAAATGGTGGCTATGGTGGTGGTGAATAGTGTCCGCGTTTGCAATGAAGAAGAAGAAGCTACATTTTGCTATTTTCTTTTTCTTTTCTGATATTTATTAACTTTTATAGTCCTTTTTTAAAAAACAAAAATATGTAGTATTTGGGCCTAATTTCATGCGCCTAACTTTCCACACCACCTCCATTCATTTTCTCACCTTCTCTTTTCCTTCATTTTCTTAAAAAATTTTCCAATTAGTTTCTTTTTTTTTTTTTAGTAACTTTTGGAGTTTAGATTTTATTTTTAAATTCTGTTTTTTAGAAAAACTTCTTGAAAAAAGTCATAAAAAATTTTGTATTATGTGATTTACCTTTTAATTGTTTTTTTTATTTTATCTTGTTTTTCTCATTTTATTTCATTTTGGGTTGGTTGTGTGGATCATAACTTTTAGATCCACTTTTTCTTCATCTATTTTCTTTTTAATCGATGAAAGTCGAAGTGATCGTGAAATTTCTTTGTTGAATTTCGATCGAGACGAGATCATTTCCACCTTTTCTTTTCGTGTGGCACCGCTTTAGGATAACGATCCTTATATCATTTATATCGCGTGCATTAACGCATATATCTCATGGACGGCCTCATTCGTAGGGTAATTGCTCGAACAAATTACTCGGCGTGCGCTTAACATAGACCAAAATTTGTCCCTACTCGGAATAAATCCAATTCAACACTTGTACTTTCGTGGACCGGACTTTGATTAGTCGCGTCATCCCAAGGTTGATTATTTGTTTGTGTTAGTTCCATAAACTTTGAAGCTTGATGCGTAGTTGCTTTGGGTATCCCAATCTTCTTTCAAGTCTTCACTAAATTTGGACTAATTGCATTATTTAATCACCGTAGTGCAAGATATGAAGCGGAACCGGTTAATTTTTCATTCTCTTTGACACTATTTGCTTTGTCTTTGATTGTGGATGATTAAGTTCACCATACCATTATTCACTAACATTTCTATTGTACTAATTATTTATTATATCCTGTTTCCTTCTTATCCCTTATCTCTCTTTTACTTTTATGCTTCATTATTATCATATCATATCATGTTTATGCTTCCGCCTTTTTCTCTTTGTCCACTTGGACCAAAAACATTAATAAAGGCCAAAACCTCTAAAAAACTTGTGTTTCTAATCTTGGACTATGGTTACTATCCTATGCAAATGGACATGGAGTTTTGAACTTAGACCTTGGACATCCAATGCAATTCTTGGAACCTTGGACTTAGAACTTAGGACATTCCTCCCTTTGCTTTGGAATTATGGTTCGAAGACTTGGAAGCATACTTGTGTGGTTAGGCTATTCTCTTCCTTAGCTTTTACTTTATGCTTTAGGATAGTCTCTTCTTCTCCACCCCATTCTTCAATTTTCAAAACTTTCTCTCTTTTTTCAAAACCTTCTTGATTTCAAACTTTCACCGCTTTCATAAACAAACCTTGACTTTGTCAAGTGATTTTTACCTTTTTCCTTTCATTTCTTAATCAAATGCTAAACTACATAAGCATATTGACACCTTTTTCAAAAAACCTTAAAAAAACACCAAACTCACTTACTCTCTTTTTGTGCCCTCGTGTACTTTCCCTTTAACTTTTTCATAAGTTTAGACATGATTCATTTCTTTAAGCGGAATTATTCGCTTAGAAATGACGACTTGTCTTTACATTTAAAAACAACCAAAACAAACAATTTTCATTCTTTGTACCACGAACTACGGGGTTTTGATCCTACATTACACATCGTGGGTACGTAGGCATGAGACGACAAGTCTCTCCAAACACAAAAATCATAAAAAACAACTTCTCTTCTCATCTCCTCAATCACTTTTTCAAGCAAACTTTTTCAGACCAAAAGCGGTAGATATTTCAAAGGGCTCCTATAGAGTACTATAGACGTTTTGGGTGCTAACACTTTCCCATTGCGTAACCAACCCCCTTACCCGAACTCTCTTCACTTGTTCTTGTTTAGAGCTTGTTTAGGTTTTGTTCGCTCTTTTTCCTTTCCTTTTTGGAAAAAATAAAAGTGCGGTGGCGACTCTTGCTTTTTTCGAGTTAAGTTAATCAATAGCTTATACTCACGATTTTGCCGCTACACATAGGTACTATACAAATTCAGAAGCCTTTAGGTAATGAATCTTGTATTGTTCTTGGACGAAGCTTTGAAGCAAGTCCAAGATAGTTTGTTGGTCAAGTATGCTTGACAGAATTCTGTATTTACAGGGACTGTTTAGATATCACAGTTTGTGATTAGGGGGAGTGAGTAGTGATTCTCATATCAAAGGAGATGTCTTTGATAAAGATTTCATTGGGTAGTGATTAGGAGATAAAGTTGTAAACGTGGGAGTTTAGCTTTATGGTAATACTACAGATAGTGGAGTCTTCTTCCTGGATTGGTATCCCCCAGAGTAGGTGAATTGCACCGAACTGGGTTAACAATTATTGTGTTCTTTTATTATTCTGCAGATTTATATATTCTGTTATTGTTCTTGATAAACATGTTGGAACAGATGTCGAAACATCTGTGTTTCTGCAGTTACTGATAGTTTGGAAATAAGTCTGCTGTTCTGTTTCTTGTTTAAATAATTATGCAAAACAATGTCTTGACATGTGTTGGGACATCTGTTGTCAGCTATGCCAAAATTTCAATTGGTATCAGAGCAGGCATCCTGTCTGTTTCTGGATGAGATCTTTGGGAGATACTTTCTGGCGTTTAAACAAAGAGGAGTTTTGAAGATCAGATCAATCAACTCAGACATACTCAAGGGTATTAATGGATGAGATAGATGTTCTGGATCGAAGATAACAACCCGGTGGTTGTTCATGTTACTGAGGAGGATCTACAACAACTGTAGGAGAAATGACTAGTTCTCTTGTTGGGGTGTCTTATAAGATGTTCTGACATCTTATTAGGGCAAGCTAAATTTGTTCCTTGGTGGTTCCGCTGCATATGTTTCTGATGGAAGAGCTCTGGAATTATGGGATTCTGGAGTTGTTGTTGAAGACAAATGGTGGAAGATCTCAATCGTCGACCTCTATATGTGAAGATATCTGCATCTTTTTATTCCAAAGTCGGGAGTGATGGAATGAAGAGAGTTGTTGGTAGATGTCTGTTATGGTGACTTGGACTTGGAAGCTTGGTTCCATGGTGCAGTTTGAAGTCAGTTAAAGAGAAGGGGAGTTGAGATTAGGTTTATCAAGTTCTCGCTCTAGGAGTTTGATAAATTATTGATCAGCTAAGTTGTCAAAGATACTTGAGAATTCTCTCAAGTTCAATCATAAAGGCATATCAGTCGTGATGTGAATGTTACATGCTAGAAGTGAATCAGTTTAGTGCTTGTGGAGCAAATGGGCTGAAGATTTCTGGAACATGAGTTTGATTTCCTTCAAGTGTGAAGAACATCTGGGTGAGCTAGCAAACTAAGGGGCCCTGTGTGTCTCTTTGAGGAAAGTGAAGTATTCCAGATTTAATTGGGTTATATCTCAGGGAACAAGGATATCTATGCATAAGAATTCAGGAGTAATTCGTGTGGTCTATATATGGTTTCTGGACGAGAGGGATCAATGGAGCTTTGGTCTCAATCCAAGATTTTGTTAGTTATGGTATAAGGATGCGTTCCTGGTACTCTCACTATATGATCATGAAGTTGTCATGGGATATCATATGGTGATTTTAAGGTGTTTCTTGCTGAAGAAGCATCAGTTGAGAAAGATAGGGGAGAACCTCTGTCTGTTAAATGTTCTGGTGTGGTACATGGTTTGCTTGAGGGTCAAGCATTAGGTGAGTACGTTCAGCAGGTGTGTTGAACAGAGGGTGTGCTCTTGAAGACATGAAGATGCGTCGTATGTTTTCCATTCATCAACATAAGTGTTCATTGGAGGAGCACTGGTTATCTTGGATAGGGGAGTTTCTCCTTGATCTAAGAAGTAGTACTGTAGGGGTGCAGTTATGAATCCAGTTTGTTTGGAGGATAAGCAAACTATGATTATTTTGGAGATGGGATGTCAAGAAAGATGTCTTGACATTATACTACTGTTGCAGGTCGTGGGGGACTTGACAGTTTAAGGTGGATTCTACCATTGTTGGTTAGTTGTGATTGATAAGAAAACACTGTGAAGCCCTGGTCAAATCAGAAGAAGAACTTGTCTGATGTCAGGACAATGTTTAGGACATGCTCTCTATTGGGTCATTATGGACGGTGTACCTTGGATAGTGGAAAACATGCGCGTACAAAACATGCTCTTCGGTTTTTGCAAAATCTTTGGACGGTGCTCTTTATAGGAGAAACAGTCAAAGCATTCTTGGCTGGTGCACTCTCGTTGTTGGAGAAGTCTCATTCGCTATTAATGTCCTTATTGAATTGACCCTTGGTTCGTTAATTCCTATGAAGACCGCTTGGGTATTTATAGGAAAGCCTTGGTCACTTTTGTCTCAAGATGTGTATCTAATATGTGTTCTCATGGCATTATTTAGAATTGTTCCTTGGTTGTGGTGTGTCTGGGTTAGCTTGGGACTTTTTTTTTTGTCAATTTTTGGCAAAAAGGGGGAGAAAGGTTCGAACCTCAGTCTCTTTTGTGTCTAGTGTCCTGAGTTAAGATTTATACCTAGGAATTTCAGGAGTCTCCAATCTCTTGGGTGTGTATGTGGATGTGTACTTCTAGATACCTCATTGTTTCAGGGGGAGTCACATCAGTACTCTAATCATAGCCGACACTCAGGGTGATGAGACGTAAGGAACATCCTGGTCTTATGGTACAAAGATTTTTAGCCAAAATTTGCCAAAAGAAAGAGATTGAAAACTCAAATGATTTGGAAAATTTTTTGGTAAAAGTCAATGCTGAAGAAGATGTTCCAACATGAAGACCAAAGCTGAAGAATTCTGCCAAAGAACAAAGATGTCAAAGAAGATGTCTCAACTTGAAGACTCGACATCCTGGACTGCTATAACAGATTGTTTTAAATTTGTTTCAAATCTGTTCCAAGATCCTAGGCGTTCTCAACAGTGGATCAAGGAATGATTTGAAGCCCAACTGAAGGCTATAAAAGAAGACTTATGCCTAGGGTTTATGCATGTAGCTGGAATATAACTATTATAACCTAGTTCTCTTGTGTAAAAAATAAGGTTTAGGGTTTTGAGAGTCGTAGGCTCTCTAGGTTTTATAATTTTCCCTCTGTATCGATTTGATACATTGTGGAAGACATAGGTGCTATACAGATTCAGAAGCCTTTAAGTAATGAATCTTGTATTGTTCTTGGACGAAGCTTTGAAGCAAGTCCAAGATAGTTTGTTGGTCAAGTATGCTTGACATAATTCTGTATTGACAGGGAGTGTTTAGATATTACTGTTTGTGATTAGGGGAAGTGAGTAGTGATTCTCATATCAAAGGAGATGTCTTTGATAAAGATTTTATTGGGTAGTGATTAGGAGATAAAGTTGTAAACGGGGGAGTTTAGCTTTATGGTAATACTACAGATAGTGAAGTCTTTTTCCTGGATTGGTATCCCCTGGAGTAGGTGAATTGCACCGAACTGGGTTAACAATTGCTGTGTTCTTTTATCATTCTGCAGATTTACATATTCTGTTATTGTTCTTAATAAACATGTTGGAACAGATGTTGAAAAATCTGTGCTTCTGTAGTTACTGATAGTTTAGAAATCAGACTGCTATTCTATTCCTTGTTTAAATAATTATGCAGAACAACATCTTGACATGTGTTAGGACATCTGCTGTCTGCTATGCCAGAATTTCAATATACATCATTTGCATAGCATCAAGAAGTCCAAGTGGTTGATTAATCAAGGCTTGGTATGATCATCAACATCTCAAATATTCCACTCATTCCTGAATCAAGGGTTTCCCTTCATCAACAATCAAAGTTTGAGATAACATCAATTCAATATCATCACGTTTCAATTCCTTAAGTGCACCAAATTAGGGTTTTGGTCAAAGTCAACTTGATATTGACTTTTTGACCAAAACATGATCTCATGCTTTGGAACATGATTCAATACCTTCAATTACATCTTTGTAGTCCACTCACATGTTCTAATTAGCTTAAGAAGTTTGATTCATTGACAATTGGAAGATTTGAATTCATTTAATACAAAGTCAACAGTTGCTCAAAGTCAAAGTTTGACTTTTGATATTTTTGGTCAAACATGATTTCCTCAAGTCAATAGTCATGAGAATATGGAGAGTGATTGAATTGGATCATGATTAATCAAGAAAATAACAAAAAGGATCAAATTTGTCAAAATTGAAGAACTTAGAATTTTTCTAAGTATAAAAATCCATGATCAAATGACCAACTTTCCAAGGCCATAGCTTTTGATTCAAGCATCCAATGGAAACACTTGAGGGCTCCACTTAAAGATGGTATTTGATACTATAAGTTGATGAAATTACAAGCCAAAAGCTTTCTTGAAGTGAAAGATATTGATGATCCAAGTTAGGGTTCCAAGTTGTTACAAAATCCAAAACACTTAAAAAAAATTCTGTTTTTAACCTTGTCAAGTGCATGACTTTGTGGATTCTTTGTGAACAATTCAAGCCACCACTTTTGATGCTTGAGGGCTGCAATTAAAGATCACATTTAATACTTCATCTTAGTGGAAAATTTGGTCCAAAAAGCTTTTACCAATTGAGAGATATTGGTGATCAAAGTTGAGGTTTCATTCATGGTAACCAGTTACAAATGAACCCGAATTTTTCTAAGTTATGGGTCAGTTTGGTTCACATGAATTTTGAGTTACTTTTGGGCACTTTTCAAGCACCTTTTCAGGTTGTGATCAACATGAAACGTGTAGTATCATATAAGATCTTTACTTTGATACCAAATTTTTACAGAATTGATCCACATACATGGGACAAAACATGGATCCAATGTGCAATCATGAATTATGTTTAGACACTACATGAAAAGTTACATTTGATCACAAAACTTGTCTATGAAGCAAGTAAGTTGATCTACACATTAGAATATGCTTGTACAATCAGAAGCAATGTCAACTTGTTAGCCACACTAGAAAGCAAGGCTACTTGTACTTTCAACCACTCTTTGCTTTTGATGCATTATCCATTGAACAATGTAAACTCTTTATCCAAGCTTCCCTCCAAGATCAGATCATAAACACTATAAATAGAGGTTTCATCTCAAATCAAAAACACTACAAAAAACCAGCAAGAACCTTAGAATCACATTGAGCAAAGTTCCAAACCTCCATTGAAGTGGAATTTCGAATTTCACTATTTAGCCAATAAACCTTCAATTTCTTCACTCAAACACCGTCCATATACTTCATATAACTTGTCCAAAGCATTGAACCTTGATTGTAACACTCAAAACACCATAACCAAACTTCACTTTTTCCATTTGCAACTTGATTTGGGGAGAGCAATTCAGGCAGTTTCAGAGCAAGTTACACATACCATTACACTCCTAGGAACTCAAGGAAGCTAAAGACATCATCACATTATTTCTAGAAGGGCATTTGAAGGTGAATTGGACACACTCTAATAGGTAATTTTTTTCATTTCTGAAACTCTATGATATAAGCATCATTTTAATCATTTCTTGATACCAAAATGCTTGCCAAGATGTGAGGAATAAAAGCCCTAAGTTGTTGTTCATTGGTTGATCATGTATGCAATTTAATTTCATTTTAAAGTTTTAGGGTGCTTCTGATTATTACTTGATTTCGTGAGCTACACTAAATATAAATAAAATCTAATGGCATTTTTGAAATCCTTGCGAAATTCTGATCAAGATGCTATATCCACATTCCTTGTTTGGTTCAAAAATGGAAAAGTTGTATTTTATTTTTAAAACTAAAAAAAGTTACAGTAACTGCGATTAAGAAGATGATTCATGGCTCTATTTTTCTTCTTTTTAAAATAGTTGTTTTTTATATATTATGTTGAGTGTTATATGTTACCAGAAGGAGTGTGTTGGCTTAGTGGTTGTTGTGTTTGTCTTGGTGTGTGCGATGTTAAGGGTGTAGGTTCAACTCCTAGCTCCCACTTTTTGGCTCTTTTCTTATTTTTCTCATTTTTCTTCTCCTTTCTTCCTTCCTTGCCTTGTTTCTTTCTTTTTCTTCTTTTATTTCTTTATTTATTTCCAATTTCTTTTTTATTTAAAACTTTAAAACCAAAGTATTTTCATTTTATTTATTTATTTTTCTTCTTTTATTTTTAATTCATAAAAAATCCAAAAAAACATTTTATTATTTATTCTCTTATTTTATCTTTCCACATTTAAAATTCAAATAAATATTATTATCTCACTCATTAATTATTTTTGTCAATTAAAACCTTTAAAAATAAAAAAATAAAAACATTTTTATTCTTTTATGTGAATTATTTTATATCTTCATCAAATAACCAAAAACATGCTTAGAACTTTACATTTAGTCATTTATTTTATTATTCTCGTATTAAAAAAACCTAAAATATTTGTTATCTTTTATTTATTTATTAGAGTTTTTATTTTCCTTTAAATACTTTTTATTAATTTAAAAATGTACACTTTGTTTGATTGGTGTTCTTGTGGTGTCCATGTTTATTCCAAGTATTTAATGTTTGATGCTTGATATTTTAAAAGATAATTCCATGTCTTTTGTGATGTCCATGTTGTGTTTAGGTTTATTTCAAATGTTTTGTTTACTTTGTTGACCTACGTATATGTTTATTTCAAATGTGTCATGTTTGAGCTTGATGATTCATGATTGATCTTGTTTGTGCTTGAGCCATGCCATATGCCTTGATATTGATCCTTGTTTGGTCACGTGTTTAAAATCATATTGATGTTGTGCATCTTATTTTACACTTAACCTAATTATTGAATGTAATGCATTGTTTGTGCACCTATGTTCATCTTATTTCATTGCTGTTAATCCAAGTGGAAGGGGCATGTTTGATAACTTTATAGTCTTGTGTGTATTATAACATTAACCTTTGACCTAATTTCAAACCCTTAAAACCATATCAAACTTAAACTACCTTTTAAATCAAAACTTTGACTTAGGTCATTACACTCTCAAAACCTTCCTTCTTCATTAAAATTGCTAAAATACCTTAAGAACATATCAAACCTTTTTTAGAAAAAACATGAAAGAGAAGGATTGTTGGAATCTAGCATTCTAGCAAAACCATTGAATGATTGGTCTCAAGCCTCGCGCATTGGGATAGCCGGTTATTTCTTTCTTTCATCCTTAAAACACTTAATAAATAACTTGGACCAATAAGGGCCGTTAGAATCTAGCATTCTAGCACAACTCTATTAAAAATTGATCATTATCAAACGTTCATTGTCCAACAAACAATTTTCACAATCAATCTTGAATGAAAATGACTGTTAGAGTTTAACACTCTAGCATAACTCTTCAAACAACTGATTATTATTAAATGTTCATCATTCATAATATATATCCAAACCATATTCAAAACTTCCAAATTGTGAACAAACCTTGATTATCATCAAGTGTGTTCTCTCAATAAAAAAAGCTCCAAAACCTTTTCATAATTATGAACAAACCTTGATTATCATCAAGTGTATTTTCCCAATAAAACTTCAATACATCTAATAAGATCTAAATAACTTTTCAAAATGAAAGATATGTTGTCTTAATAGATGCAAGAGTAATGTTTCACCCACAAACTATTTGAGTTGAGATAAGAGGTGTTTCCCGCAAATGTTGATTTGTAAATCCATTTTGTTGTGATGCTAACGTCCATTCCTCACATGTTTTAGATAAAGCAATGTTTTATGTCGAATGCGACTAAATATCTTTCGCTAAAATCGACCAACAAACAATTTTTTTTACCCAGAACTACGGACGCTCTGATTTCTCATTTATCAATGAGAATACGTAGGCACAAGGGCCCTAATCTTTGGCGAGCCACCTTTTCCCTTTTTCACGGTAGTCCCCGAACTACGAATGCTTTGATTTCTTCCTTGTAAAAATGCGTAGGCACTTGATTGCGAAGTCTTGGTGAGCACCCTAATAATAAAAAAAAAACCTTTTTAGGCCCGTCCTCTTTAAATAAAAATCTTTAAATAAAAATCTTTAAAAAAAACTTATGTTTCCTCTCTCTTTCCCCCCAAATAAATAGAAGATTAGAAACTAACATAAGCTAGCATTCATTCGAAACTAACTGAATGGTTCCCGTTGAGTACAACAAACGTGAGGGGGTGCTAATACCTTCCCCTTGCGTAACCGACTCCTTGTAACACCCTTTTCTACCCCCAATAATGTTACAGTAGAAACAACTCAAATATCAGAGTAAGGCATAAAAATTCCCTCAAAGGGTTGACATTTCTCATTAAATCAAAATAACACAATTACCCTGTAAACAAAGGGTTTTTTCTCAAAATAAATCAGAAAGCCTTCACATGGCAGCGGAACTCAAAATTCTCAAATAAAAGGTTTTCAACAACCGTCCTAATAATCAAAATAAAACCATATCATCAAATGACAACAAAAATAAGGAAACAACATAGTTCGACTCAAAGGACCCCAACCCGATGTTACACTATCAGAGCAAGACCCTCTAAATCGACCAAAAGCAAATAAACTTCAAGATCCTCAAAAGCATCCACAACTAAACCTGATCACCTGCACGTTACTCACGTGGAGGCAACATTCAAACAGGCAGGGTGAGTAATCACAATTCATAATAATCATTATAAAACAAGATATACATAAAATGGCTTTAACTTTATGAACGACATCATCAAGGTCATCATCAAGGAAAACATCAGGAAGCACCATATCACAAATTCATCAATGCCACATAAAATGCAATGCATAACAAGACTCATGCGTGTGGTACCAATCGTCATAATAGATGGACACTAGGCCATCAACCCTCCAAAGATCCCCGCCAATAGGATCGATCCCGCATTTGGAACCCGGGCACGTCATAATTACCTCATATCCGCACAATGGGAATGAAGCGTCGTCACAGAGTATGCATATGAATGTATGATACACAACATCACTAATCATCATCATCAAAATAAACTTCATAATGTACATCATCATTCATCATTTCTTATATACGTCATGTCATCGTATATTCGTCAAATAATCACCAAAACATCACCAGATAATCATCAGTAACATCATGGAAAATCATCATAAAAATCACGGCAACAAAACAGTACAACAGCACATCACATAACCCAAAATCGCGAAACAACAGTCGTTCGTCCCAGGGTTCGCTAGGCAAACCCATTCGCTAGGACCTTCGCTTAGCGAAGCTATCAGCGAGTCCCACCATCCCTGTCCAAAACACCAGAAACATCATCTGTCATACTCGCCTCCACATTCGCCTAGCGAAGCCATTCGCTGAGAAGTTCGTTGGGCGTGACTTCTAGCGAATCTCTAAAGCCCCTCCAGAATCACCTCTGGATCCACACTCATGTTATCGCGCATTCGCTGTGCTATTCGCTTAGCGAACGTTGGCGAATGTTCGCCTAGCGAAGCAACGGTTCGCCTAGCGAACCTGCGATTACAGGAAATCGCTGCTACGCATCAGTAGCTCCACAACCTCCAAGGCACCTACGATTACAGCCCCAATTGACCCAAAAACATCCCTATAACAGTTCTAATATATCACGGAATTTAAAGGCCTAAAACCTACGTCTATTAGGTCGATTCAGGACACTACGTGAAACCTTAATTTCCCTAAACCTTCAAAACTCTCAAGCTCCATATAAACTCTATAGATCCTTCGCCACAAGGTTAAAACTACAACAATGGGGAAATCTACCCCAAAGGTCCATTTTACCGATTAAATTCAACTCTTATCAATCGATCTCACAACACGCCCTCAAAGTCATCAGTTTACCTCAAAACCTATAAACCCTCAAAAACCCCACAATCCATTTCAATCAATCGAATCCTATAATGAAAACAATGAAAGGTAATTACTCCCCGTACCTTAGATTGTCGATCCAATGAGTTCTCTCTTGAGCCTTTGGAAACCTTCACGAAAATCCTCGCCTTCTCCCTTTTTCGTCAGAGCTCTCCACTTTCTCCTTATTTTCACGATCTCCACAAATGAATCCCAATTCTCCCTAATTCCTCCTTTTTGGCTAATTTAACTCTTGGGCCTCAAATATGGGCTTTCTCCATAATACCCTCACTAATACTCCTAAAATGTCCACTTCGCCCTTACTTCCTCTAATATTATTTAAAATAAATAATAATACATTATATTCCATAATATATACTATTATTTAATTAAATAACTAAAATTCCACAAAATACCCAAAACATCCAAATTCACCGAAATTCACAGAAAGCCACGAATATAATATTTAAATAAATTAAATTAATATTCTTACGAAAATCGGGGTGTTACAACTCTCCCCCACTTAAAGAATTTTCGCCCTCGAAAATTACCTCAAGGCTATGTCTTTACCCACAACACCTTCGCCAAAGCTATGTCTTTACCCCGCAACTGCTTCATCTCTCGACCATCAACACGCACAGGCAATGCTTCCACAGTCAGATTATCCCTCACTTGTACATCATCCATCTGAATCACATGCGACGGATTCAGAACGTACTTTCTCAACTGAGACACTTGGAACACGTCATGCAAATTCGCAAGTGACGGCGGTAAAGCAACTCGATAGGCTACCTCTCCTATCCTTTGCGATATCTGGTATAGACCAACAAAACGTGGAGTAAGCTTCCTAGACTTCAAAGCTCGACCCACACCAGTCACTGGCGTCACTCTCAAAAACACGTGATCTCCCTCTTGGAATTCAAGTGGTTTCCTCCTCTTATCATGGTAGCTCTTCTGACGACTCTGCAAAGCTTTCATCCTCTCTTGGATCTTCTTAATCTTCTCAGTCGTCTCTTGCACAATTTCAGGTCCGAGTACAGCACTCTCTCCCGACTCATACCAACACAACGGAGTCCTATACCTTCTCCCATACAAAGCTTCATAGGGTGTCATCCCAATACTGGCATGAAAACTATTATTGTACGTGAACTCAATCAACGGCAAGTGGCTATCCCATGATCCTCCATGATCCAACACACAAGCCCTCAGCAAATCCTCTAAAGATTGGATCGTCCTTTCCGTCTGACCGTCCGTCTGCGGATGATAGGCAGAACTCATCCTCAAGTTGGTACCCAACGCATCTTGCAAACTCTTCCAGAACCTCAGCGTAACCCTCAGATCTCTATCCGACACAATACTCGAAGGTACCCCATGTAACTTCACAATCTCATCAATATACATCTCGGCTAGCTTCTGCATGGAATGATTAATCTTCATCGGTAAGAAATGAGCCGACTTAGTTAATCTATCCACGATCCCCCAAATTGAATTATTTCCCTTAGCAGTCTTCGGCAACCCCACCACAAAATCCATGGAAATACTATCCCATTTCCATTATGGAATCCTCAGCGGCTGCATCATACCTAAAGGCTTCTGATGCTCAACCTTCGACTTCTGACAAGTCAAACACGCATAAACAAACTCCGTAACATCCTTCTTCATACCTGGCCACCAAAACAACTTTTTCATATCTTGGTACATCTTCGTAGCACCGGGATGAATACTCAACCTACTTCGATGTCCTTCTTCAAGAATGCTCTTCTTAATATCTGGAACATCTGGGACACACACCCTGTCTCTGAACATCATTACGCCATTCTCGTCAATTCGGAAGTCACCTTCGTTACCTTGGTTAATCAAAGTCAATTGGTCAACCAACTTTAAATCAGATTGTTGTCCCACTCTGAACTCTTCCAGAATACCACTAGTCAACTTCAACATTCCCAATTTCACACTGTCAGGAGTCGCTTCACACACCAAACTCAAATCTCTGAATTGCTCAATTAATTCCAATTCTTTTACCATAAGCATCGACATATGCAATGACTTTCTGCTCAATGCATCGACCACTACATTTGCTCTGCCCGGATGATAACTCAAATCAAAATCGAAATCCTTCAACAGCTCTAACCACCTGCTCTGCCTCATATTCAATTCCTTCTGATTAAATAAGTACTTCAGACTTTTATGATCACTGAACACTTCAAATTTAGAGCCAAACATATAATGTCTCCAAATCTTCAACACAAACACCACCGCGGTCAACTCCAAGTCATGTGTAGGATAATTCCTCTCGTGAACTCGCAATTGCCTCGAAGCATAGGCAACCACTTGTCCATTCTGCATCAATACTCCACCAAGACCCATCTTTGACGCATCACAATACACCACAAAAGATTCACTCGGATTAGGCAAAATCAACACTAGAGCAGTAGTCGATCTCTTCTTCAATTCCACAAAACTCTCTTCATAAGCTACATCCCACACAAAAGTCTGACCCTTTCGAGTCAACTGAGTCAAAGGTAATTCCAACTTAGAAAAGCCTTCAATAAACTTGCAGTAATAACCCGCTAATCCCAGAAAACTTCGTATCTCAGTAGCAGACTTCGGAGTCTCCCACTGTAATACAGCATCAATCTTAGAAGGATCAACAGCAATTCCACCCCTTGAAATCACATGTCCAAGAAAGCTTACTTCCTTCAGCCAGAACTCACATTTAGACAGCTTTGCATACAACTTCTTCTCCTTTAAGACTTGCAACACAGTCCTCAAATGCTCAGCATGCTCTTTTTCCGATTTAGAATATATCAGAATGTCATCAATAAACACCACCACAAACTTATCCAAATACTCATGAAAGATCCGATTCATATACTCCATGAACACACCAGGTGCATTGGATACACCAAACGGCATCACCGTGTATTCATAGTGTCCATACCTCGTCCTGAAAGCCGTCTTCGGAATATCATCAGGCTTAACTCGAATCTGCTGATAACCCAACCTCAAATCAATCTTGCTGAACACACATGCACCTACTAGCTGATCCATCAAATCGTCGATTCTCGGTAGCGGATACTTATTCTAGATCGTCACTTTATTCAACTGTCTAAAATCCACACACAATCTCATAATACCATCTTTTTTCTTCACCGACATCACAGGGGCACCTCACAGGGAAACACTCGGTAGAACAACTTCCTCTCAAGCAATTCTTCCAGCATTTCCTTCAATTCACTTATTGAGAAACAAACATTCTGTATGCAAACACCGACATCGAGCTTGCATCGAGTACCAGGTCGATAACAAGTTACACTCCACACTACAGTGGTAAATCACTGATATCTAATGGGAACACCTCCACATAGTCACACACCACAGGTGGATCACGCCCCACCGCATCCTTTATGCCTTCCAATAATCCAACATCATAACACCTTTGCACCATCTTTCACAGACTCACCCACTTGCTTCACAGAACAAACAACTCTTTACCTTAGTCAAAATTAGATTCAGGTGATCGTCAGGAATTACACACCACCGGCATATCACTAGTCGTCACACTGTCCTCCATCCCTCAAAAGCAGACATCAACAATACTTGATCGTTCTCCTCAAGATATCCTAACTTGACTGTCAGACAAAAAACTCGAATTCACCTCATCTTCAAACCTATTAGTTTGCATCGACTCATCAAAAAAATTTGTAAGCACCCGACTTAACCCTAGACAATTCACTGCGCACACTACTCAAGCTCGCAAGACACGTCTATCCCATCCAACATGATCCCGTCTATTATCAACAAGAGATTAAGGGTGATCAGTTCCTCAATTTGTCAATAACAGCCGATATCATGAGGCGGTATAAACTATCTCCACTAACTATCGCAGCGTCCAACGCCACACTTAGCCAACGCTCTACACTCGAAACACCTTGGAGAAGCACCAACTTCTCCCCCACTTGTTTCATTCCCAACCTGCAATGGAAAACAAAACAAGCATCGACAGTGTTTTTACGCACATGTCGCACACTAGGGAAACAAATAACATTAGACAACCTGGCCGAACGGACCAACCAGGCTCTGATACCACAAACGTAACACCCTTTTCTACCCCCAATAATGTTACAGCAGAAACAACTCAAATATCAGAGTAAGGCATAAAAATTCCCTCAAAGGGTGTACATTTCTCATTAAATCAAAATAACACAATTACCCTGTAAATAAAGGGTTTTTTCTCAAAATAAATCAGAAAGCCTTCACATGGCAGCGGAACTCAAAATTCTCAAATAAAAGGTTTTTCAACAACCGTCCTAATAATCAAAATAAAACCATCTCATCAAATGACAACAAAAATAAGGAAACAACATAGTTCGACTCAAAGGAACCCAACCCGATGTTACACTATCAGAGCAAGACCCTCTAAATCGACCAAAAGCAAATAAACTTCAAGGTCCTTGAAAGCATCCACAGCTAAACCTGATCACCTGCATGTTACCTACGTGGAGGCAACATTCAAACAGGCAGGGTAAGTAATCACAATTCATAATAATCATTATAAAACAAGATATACATAAAATGGCTTTAACTTCATGAACGACATCATCAAGGTCATCATCAAGGAAAACATCAAGAAGCACCATATCACAAATTCATCAATGCCACATAAAATGCAATGCATAACAAGACTCATGCATGTGGTACCAATCGTCATAATAAATGGACACTAGGCCATCAACCCTCCAAAGATCCCCGTCAATAGGATCTATCCTGCATTTGGAACCGAAGCACGTCATAATTACCTCATATCCGCACAATGGGAATGAAGTGTTGTCACAGAGTATGCATATGAATGTATGATACACAACATCACTAATCATTATCATCAAAATAAACTTCATAATGTGCATCATCATTCATCATTTCTCATATACGTCATGTCATCACATATTCGTCAAATAATCACCAAAACATCATCAGATAATCATCAGTAACATCATGGAAAATCATCATAAAAATCACGGCAATAAAACAGTACAATAGCACAACACATAACCCAAAATCGCGAAACAGCAGTCGTACGCCCCAGGGTTCGCTAGGCGAACCCATTCACTAGGACCTTCGCTTAGCGAAGCTATCAGCGAGTCCCACCATCCCTGTCCAAAACACCAGAAATATCATCTGTCATACTCGCCTCCATATTCTCGTAGCGAAGCCATTCGCTGAGAAGTTCGCTGGGCGAGACTCCTAGCGAATCTCTAAAGCCCCTCCAGAATCACCTCTGCATCCACACTCATGTTATCGCGCATTCGCTGCGCTGTTCGCTTAGTGAACGTTGGCGAATGTTCGCCTAGCGAAGCAACGGTTCGTCTAACGAACCTGCGATTACAGCAAATCACTGCTACACATCAGTAGCTCCACAACCTCCAAGGCACCTACGATTACAGTCCCAATTGACCCAAAAATATCCCTATAACAGTTCTAATATATCACCGAATTTAAAGTCCTAAAACCTACGTCTATTAGGTCGATTCAGGACACTACGGGAAACCTTAATTTCCCTAAACCTTCAAAACTCTCAAGCTCCATATAAACTCTATAGATCCTTCGCCACAAGGTTAAAACTACAACAACGAGGAAATCTGCCCCAAAGGTCTATTTTACCGATTAAATTCAACTCTTATCAATCGATCTCACAACACGCCCTCAAAGTCATCAGTTTACCTCAAAACCTATAAACTCTCAAAAACCCCACAATCCACTTCAATCAATCGAATCCTATAATGAAAACAATGAAAGGTAATTACTCCCCATACCTTAGATTGTCGATCCGATGAGTTCTCTCTTGAACCTTTAGAAACCTTCACGAAAATCCTCGCCTTCTCCCTTTTTCCTCAGAGCTCTGCACTTTCTCCTAATTTTCACGATCTCCACAAATGAATCTTAATTATTCTCAATTCCTCCTTTTTGGTTAATTTAACTCTTGGGCCTCAAATATGGGCTTTCTCCATAATACCCTCACTAATACTCCTAAAATGTCCACTTCGCCCTTACTTCCTCTAATATTATTTAAAATAAATAATAATACATTATATTCCATAATATATACTATTATTTAATTAAATAACTAAAATTCCACAAAATACCCAAAACATCCAAATTCACCGAAATTCACAGAAAGCCACGAATATAATATTTAAATAAATTAAATAAATATTCTTACGAAAATCGGGGTGTTACACTCCCGAACTCAAATATTGGTTGCGATGACCATATCCTTATCTTTCTTTTAGGGGTTTTATTTGATATTTTCCCTTTCCCTCTATGGGAATAAATTAAGATCGGTGAAGACTCTGTTAAGTCTATCCCGTGAGCGTACGATTGCGCTTCGCGAGGTCGTTCTCATTTTTCGAGGTACGATGCCCATATTCCGTCTGAAAGTGATAAAGGTACAATAATTCCATCTCCTTTATGGGGGTAGTCTCATGTTGGCGTTGTTGGATGTTTAGGACATTGCCCTCAGGTTTTGATTCTAGCAGTGCACTTCATCCATGGCAGCGCGCATCTTTGCTATAGCATTAGGATCAATGTTACCTCTAGTATACTCTTATGTGAAGGATTGCACTCTCCTAAAAACCATGATTGGGGAAGTTAGAGCTATGAGTGGAGATTTTTGTGAGTTTTAAAGTGGTGGTGATAATGGAAGATGTGTCCCAGGTTAGTTTTATCAGGTCCCCACGGTGGGCGCTACTCTACTTGCTAAAAAAGTACAACTGTATGGCACCCCTCTGCTGGTAGGGTTGGTCAGAGGCTTTAACGATTTTGGCTGGTTTAGGGAAAGATCATGGTGGTGAGAGGCCTTGTTTTGAAGGGTTTTTGGTGAGGAGAGAGTGAGATTACATAAGGCGATAATCTCTTCATAGTTTAGGAGTCTTTGGTTTCAGTTTGAAGAAATTGGTGATCATAGATGGTGTTTAATTTCTGATCAAAAAAATGTATATCTTAACACTACTTGAGCAATTATATTATTCGAACAATTATATAACTTGAACCATTATGTTATTTTTTTGGAACTTACGATAGGTTCTGTCTTAAGCATCTATATACCAATTTAAATTAAAAAATAAATAAATTATAAGGGATTCTCTATTGAGAGACCTGATGATGATTTCAGCTAAGTCAGCCTACTTTGAAGCATGTAAAGCTAAGATAATGAAAAAAAAGAGATCACAAATTGAATTGAAAAAGCTTTTTGGGATTGACCCTTAAACTTTAGCTTCAACGTTACATGATGAAGATGATGTGAATGTTGTCATATTGACATTCGACCTTTAGTATTGATACAAATGAAAGAAAATATGTCACTTTTGTTATCCCAACTCCTCATGTGAAGCCTCCCAAAACCATGCCAAGTTCATTCAAGTTTGGTGGTGTTAGAACCTTTATTGGTGCCAGACCCAAGGCTGATAAGCCTAGTGCACTCAAATGATTAGGCCATGTAAAAACTATTGCAAATAAGTTATCTTTTAGTGATTCAATAAGTGATATTTAACTAAATCTAGTAAAAGTCATGGTCTTATTTAATTATGATGCATAATTAATTTTGTTTTATGACAAGTGAAGAGTGTGATAACAAAAAAGAAACAAAAGAATGAAGTTCTACTTAACATAAGAAAGAATGAAAGACTTATGACATTTAAAACTCGCAAAAAAATTTACCCTAAAAAAATGTTGCTGATCCTGTTTTAATTGTTGAAGAAGATGAGGATGTTATTGCGCATAGTCCAGTCTAAGATCGTGGGTCCAAAATCAAAAGCTTTGTTAAGTAAATGAAGAGTTGGTTTGACATATGCGAGAAGTTTTAAGAATTAAGGTTTAGATGAAGTTTAATCTATTCTTTAGTAATTTGCTTTCTGAAGCTTTATATGAAGTTTACTCCAGTCTTTAATAATTTGCTTTAAATTTGATGTAGTATGAACATATTTTTTATTTTATTTTGTATTGCTTAAGTAAAACAATTAGCTTTTTATAATACCTTAGTTAAGTAATGTCCGTGATATAAAACAATATTTAGAATGTATTATTTATATCATGGTGTAGATACAATTCATAAATCAATTTTATTTTTTTGGAAAAAGGAAGGGCTTAAGCCCATAAACAAAAACTACACCACAATTAAGCAGGGAATTGCCATTCCTGAAATATCATCCTCTATCAGATGTTTCGATCGAGTAGGAAACTCATTGAAGGAACTAAATCCCTCCACAAGATCAATACCACTCTTCACAATTATGTATGAACATTAATTCTCTTCTCTATAAATATGATGGATCACCACCTCCCACTCCAACTTCACCAAGGATTTAATCTAATTAATTAACAATCTTCCAATGGGATTCGCAAGCTTGCTATCTTGAATATTCCTAACTACTTCTATCAAATCAACATTATTCGCAATAGCCCGCACCCCCATCCTTAGAGCAAGGAACAATCCTTCATATACCCCGCACAACTCTGCCACAAACACATTACAAACCCCCAGGTTTTTAGCAAAGCCTCCTAACGACGCACCTTCACTATCTGTAATAATTCCTTCACACCCTGCCCTCTCATCCTCTAAGCAAGCTCCACCCAAATTTAATTTAACCCACCCTCTACACCCTGCACTTGCATACTCCTGAACATTCTTCCTAATCACTTCATACGGATTAGTAGGTCGGAAATAATTTTCCTCATTTTTCTCCTTATTGCGCCACATCCATATACTATGACAAACCATAATCCAAAACACCTCCTAATCTTCACCATCCTTCCCCCCATATTATTTATATATTCACTTCAAGCCATTGCTCAAAGTTATAAGCAAAGAAGCTGGTGTGCTATGTATCTTTCACGAGCCTTCTCCAAAAAGGAAAAACCAATGAGTAATCCCTTAAGGCATGCAAAGCATCTTCCTCAACATTTATGCAGTAAATACACATTGTAGAGCCCAACCCCATACAACTTTTGGTTATGCTTGTGAGTAACCGATTATGGTTAAGCTTCCAAATAAATCACCTAACTCTCTCTCGAGCATGCCAACTCCAAATCCTCTTCCACCTACCATATGTATTTCTATAATGATCATTAGCCAATATAGAATACATTTTAGAGACTGTGAATTCTTTTTCGTCATCCGCGAAACCTGCTCAAACATTGTTACCACAATTCTCCTGAGAAGGAACGATGTAGATCATTTGAAGTAAAACCTCTTGCGGGAACTAATGAGCAATGGTACTCCAGTTCCAATCGCCATGCATATTAACCAGATCCACCATGATTGCATTATGTATGTTATTAGGTATCTCAATTTACAAATCATGAATTAGAAACCCAAGAGATATCCAACAATCTGACCATGCATCCACCGTCTTCCCATCTCTAATCACCCAATAACTATAATCATTTAAGTTGCACATAACTCTAACCATACCTTTCCATAAGGCTGAATCCTTTGGTCTCGCTAGCATGTCTCCATCCCCTTCATCTTTAACATACTTCCCTCACAAAACTGCACTACAAAGATCTATGCAACCAGCCTACATCTTCCAGCTCAATCTAGCTACAAAGGCTTTATTCATGATGTCCAGTTTTCACAACCTTAGCCATCCACTAATCTTCAGCATAGTTACTTGCTTCCACCCCACTGGATGGAACTTTCTCTTATTTGTATTCTCTACCCATAAAAAACTTCAGTTGAATCTTGTGAATATCATCTATGAAACTATGGAATAATTTTGTACCACATAAAAAACCTTTTATGTGGTGTTCTTTAACCTAATGAAACTTACACCATCTGCTAAGCTCAAGTCCCATAACATCCGCTTTTAAAGTGGGAGGCGTAGGGATATCAGGTAACCTCATACCATATATGTTCACGGCGAGTGTTCAGAGGCGTGAATCCCTCCACGTCCTTTCCACATGGCTTAAACGCTGATTTGCCTATAATGGGTGAGGTTACAAGAAAAGAAGCTGGTGTGCTATGTATCTTTCACTTCCCTCCTCCAAAAAGGAAAAACCAATTAGCAATCCCTAAAGGCATGCAGAGCATCTTCCTCAACACTTATGCAGTAAATACACATTGTAGAGCCTAACCCCATACAACTTTTGGTTATATTCGTGAGTAACCGGTTATGGTTAAGCTTCCAAATAAAACACCTAACTCTCTCTCTCTCTCTCTCTCTCTCTCTCTCTCTCTCTCTCTCTCTCTCTCTCTCTCTCTCTCTCTCTCTCTCTCTCTCTCTCTCTCTCTCTCTCTCTCTCTCCCGAGCATGCCAACTCCAAATCCTCTTCCACCTACCATATGTATTTCTATAATGATCATTAGCCAATATAGAATACATTTTAGAGATTGTGAATTGTTTTCCATCATCTGTAAAACCTGCTCGAACATCGTTACCACAATTCTCCCGAGGAGGAACAATGCAGATTATTTGAAGTAAAACCTCCTGCGGATGTTAGGATTTAAGAGAGGTTTTTCAAAAAATTAATCCTCTTAGCGGAATAATCCCAATGAACGGATCTAGATTAAACTATCAATCATAAATCAAACACAGAATAAGGATTCCGAATTACCTCTTGAAGCGTGCTTTAACTTTGATCACGAACGTGGAAAATATCATCATCTCTATGAACTCCACGCGAGCATAAAGTGGAACGCGGTACTAGCCTTCTCTTGTTCTGAGAGAATTGACAATTAGGATTGGTAGGTGTCGCTACTCGAAAAATAGACGACGTGAGGCGAAAAAGAAACAGAGAGTTGCCATCGAACTTTATTTATCCCAAAAGGGGAAGGGAAAATATCGAGAAAACCCCAAGAGAAAGGATAAGATGGCCTCGCAACCAAATTACGGGTTAGGAAGCCGGTTATGCAAAGGAAAGGTATTAGCACCCCCTATATCCATCGTACTCGATGGGAACCATTCGATTGTCTTATGTGTAAAAATGTTTGCTAAGGATATTGCTTTCTAAAAGTGCTCTAAGAAGGGAGAGAGAAGGGTAAGAAACAAAGAATGTAAAAGAAAATAATAAAGAAAAGGCGGCGGAAAGAAAAGGTGACTCGATAGGACTTCGCGGTCCTATACCTATGAATTTCCTCGTGCAATGGGAAAATCAGATTCAACATAGTTCGGAGGACTACGAGTGAAGAAAATGGAAGGGTGCTCGCCATGGATTGGGGCCCTTGTGCCTACGTATCTTCACTTAAAAGAAGTGAAGAATCAAAGCGTCCGTAGTTCGTGGGACTACGGTTTGTTGGTGTTTTTTATGGACGATGCTATCGTTCGTATTCTAGCAGTTAAGTGTATTGCAACTTGCTCGTGGAGTCTTATGCGTTACATGTTTGCGGTAGAACGGACGTAACATGCCTTTTTGAAAAGGATGAGTTTTCGCCATCAAGGCAAGATGTCACATTTGATTGGTTGAAGATTGATTTTAGGGGTGAAATAAGTCCTCGGATAGTAACCCCTTGCGGGTAGTACCCAATTCTTTATCGCAAAAATATTTATTATGAAAATTATGTGGCGAATATAGTCGCGTCTTTGTATTGAAAGACGAGTATCGAGACCACACACTCTAAAGTGAGAATCCTAATACTCGGAGAGGAATAAGTCTTCACTTAATCCCCTCTCTTTTGAAATATAACAGTGCACCGAGACTATGTCTCGAACATTTTAACCTCTCTGTTTCCACATATTGTTAAGAAAGCAGGAAAATGGAAATCAGAACTTCTTGGAAATCTTAAATCAAAACATTTTCAAGGAAATCTTCAACTCAGGGGGAGTCCTCTATACTCCATACTCTTTTAATTAATTATCAAAATATAAGTTTTTGTCATCATCAAAAAGGGGGAGATTGTTAGAACAAGAATTGATTCTACATTCCTAATAGTTTTGATGATAACAAATACTATATTATTTAGAACTTAATGCTCCTTAATTTAGTTTTTATGTTATGTAGGAAAGTTCTAAAGTAAAGAAATTCTGATTCGGAAGCAAGCTCATTCTGCGCTAACATTTCTATCAAGCGAAGTTCTGATACAGAAGCATCACAAGATCTAGACTAGCGAAGTTCTAATCCAGCGAAGTTCTGATATGGAAGTATCACAAAATCTAAACTAGCGAAGTTCTGATAAAGAATGTGTCACGCTTCAGCACCAAAGCTGGCT
Organism: Lathyrus tuberosus; assembly: GCA_022829125.1. Classification (NCBI taxonomy): domain Eukaryota; kingdom Viridiplantae; phylum Streptophyta; class Magnoliopsida; order Fabales; family Fabaceae; genus Lathyrus; species Lathyrus tuberosus. The sequence continues at coordinate 11,059,872 of JALAZF010000101.1, read as the reverse complement.
TGATCCAGAAACTCTGATAATTCAGCAAATCAACATGGACTCTGATACGCTATCCTTCACATTTATGAATATCACAAAGTAACGGATTGTGCCAGACAAAATCTGTATTTTTGGAAAGAGCATTCAATGGCATTTTATCAACCTCCAAAAATAGTTCTCACGTCTCCAACGGATCAAATAATTTCATCTATTTAAAGGAGCCCTTGCTCAGATGCCAAACACACTTGCGCGCATACACCTTACAATTCATCAAGTTTCATCAGTTTTCCAATTCGATCAAAATATTGTGTAAACATCACAGTTGTGATATAGCTTATTAGAAGCACCTTATACACACTTGTTCATTTTCCTTTGTAACTCCTTGAGATAACCGAGCTGTGGTTAAAACTCAAGAAGACATTGACAGTTGTCTATGTGATTGTGTAATCCTTATTGATTAGTGGATTAAGTCCTCAAAAGAGAGAGGCGAAATCACCTTGGCGGGTGGACTAGAGTAGTTTGAGTTCAAACGAACCAAGATAACCAACGTGTCCTTTTGTTTTTAATTTTACAAAAACCCCAATTCAAACCCCCTTTCTTGTGTTTTTCGTTTCTTCAGATATATTGACGGAAAAGTAAAGCAAAAGTATATTGAACAAAAATTAAAGTTGATGGTTAATCGTTAATCATTAATCATCATTGATCGGATGAATCAGGTCCGTTTTAGAACTAAACCATTGTAGCACGATCTATGATGAAGATCAAGCTATAGGAGGCCGTTCAATCACAGTGTTTGTGCTAAAACACGATAGAGAAACGATATATAAATGATTCTCAACGAATCGTTCCACACGAAAAGAAAAGCGGATGGTCTCGTCTTAATCACAAACTTTCATCGTTTAATCGAAGATAACCTATCACGATCCCAAAGTATAGAGAATGATCTCAATGATCATTCACTACAAATTTGAAATCATGAATGTTAAACAACCTCAATAATCAAGATTCGCGATTTTTAGACCTCATTGACCAAAATCGAAAAATAAAAATAAAATCAAATTAATACGAAATGAAATGGAAATCAAATAATAGATATTAAGCATTAGAATTGAAAACTAGAAAATCTAGAAAACAAAACCGAATAAAATAATTAAGAGAATTTGAAAATAAAAAAAATAAAAGAAAAAAGGGGGTGTAGTGTATAGTGAAAGATGGTATCAAGAAACCACCATGGGCTTTTCAAAGCCCATCATACACACACCAGAGAAATGGCACGGTTTAAGCTAAAAGAAAACAACAAATTCTTTTGAAAAAAAAACACAATATAAGGGTAGCGAAAAGAAATCAGCACGGTTGGTATAACAAGACAAGGCAATGACCCTATCAGATTCACTATTTTTTTAACACAAAAAACACATATGCAAAAGAATTCCTGAAACAACAAAAACCAAGGAAAGGGTTGAAAAAAGGATTGCGCTCAGAACATCATCATCATCGCGCGACGCATCAACAAAATAGATCTAGAAAAATGATTTCGTCCCCCAACCTTCTCCTTCGCTCGATTTCGTTCTGTTTCCCTCCGTCTTGCTTCTATTTAGGTTTGCTTTTGTCTGTGGTTTGTGTTTCGTTTTTGTATTTGAATTTGTCTCACTTTTTCTCTTCTTCTTCGTTCTCTCTGCATTTCCTGGTTTGGATGTGAGTGGTTGTTGATATTGTTGTTAGGTGGAGAGTGAATGAAAGGGGATTGTGAAGTTTCCGAGTATGAAGGTTTATGGTTTATGAAAAGGGAAATTTAAGGTTGGGTCGAAGGTCAGTGGTTATGGTGGTTCTGTTTTGTAAAGGTGTGAATGGAGGAAGAAGAAGGTTTGGGGAATTTTGGCATAGGTTTCCTTGGCTCAGTCGAGCTTCCTTGAGAGTGAGGAAGGAGGTTAGAACTTATAGGAAGTGAATTGTGAATGTTGTGTCATTGTTGTTTCGTTGCCGTTTTCGTATTTTCCATGTCGTATTGCAAAATATTAATGTTGCTGAGAATCCGTTTCCTTTTGCAGTGCGCGTGACTTGGTTTTTGGACGAGTTATGGTGCGTATTGATGGTACATTTGATGGTTGTCGCGTGCTGTTGTGAAATTGAGTGGCTTGGTGGTCGTACGAGTCGTAGGTTTTGGGTGGAATGGTTCAGCAGGTCACGTTATGGTATGTCGTACGAAATTGGTGACGTGGCGGTGTCATTTGTTATGGCCGAATGATTTAAATAATTATGCTTTGTGAAATGGTTGTTTTATGGCTTGCTTTTGTGATTTTGTGCAGGTACATATTTTTTATGCAGTAGGCATTTGGTGATTTTTGATGCAATGGCTGGAAATGTGGAGTCCCGGTTTGGAAGCTGCTATGTGTGGGCTTGACTGCGTGAGGTCTTGGCTGCTCGTGATGTTGCATTGAATTGTCTTGGAATGGCATTGTGACTCGAGTATAATGAAGGCTGAAGATGTACATCGTTTTGGCTCATCAGCGTGATGCTTGCATTTGGCGTGTGGGGTCACTTTATGTAATACCCCGTATTTTATTTTATCTGGATAATATTAGTTTTGATTAATTGGGTTCTGGTGTATTCTGAAAAATTATCTGCAAAGATAATTTGAGCATTCGATGAGCTCAGAGCAAATCAAATTAATATTATCTGACTCTGAGGTTTTATCAATTGGTGATAAATAGATGTTTTGGACACTTAAGTTAGTGTTACTAACTTAATGATATTTCTATATATCATTTTCATTTCCTTTCCTCTTCATTAGTAACCAAAAATAGAAAGAAGGAAGAAAGGAATAGAGAGAAGGAGGAGCAAGAGGAGAGAAAGAGAAAGAAACCTAGAAGAAGATGAAAGCTTCGATCTTCATCATCTCTTCTTCAAATCATCTCTCAATCTTCATCATCATCTTGCTTAGAGGTGGGTTCTAGTTAGAACTTAAGTTTTAGAAATTTTGGAATGTTAGAGTTTAGGTTAGAAATGTTGGATTGTGAGTAATAATATGAAATCGATGTTTTGACGGTGCAAATGCAAATAAAAATGTGTAGCATGACTGATATATGTGTGTGTGTGATGTGTGATAATTAATTTTATGATCCATTGAAGTTATATGAGTTTCTATTGGATTTTATGTTGAAAATTACAGTTTTTAGGTTTCAGACTCAGTGCTAACCGGTTACTCACTTTGAAGTAACCGGTTACATGCAGGAAAAGTTGAGTTCTGCGTGGAAAATGAACTGAGTAACCGGTTACTCATTCTGAGGAAACCGGTTACCAAAATGTGTCTCTAACTATGATTTTGGTTCTGTTTTGAAAAATGAACTTGAGTAACCGGTTACTCATTCTGAGGTAACCGGTTAGCACTGTTAGTTGATGAAAAATATTTTAGAAAATTCATAACTTTTGAACCGTGTTTCCGATCGAAGTGTTCTTGGAATCGATGGAAAGCTGTGGAAATATTCTACACAATGAAAGTGAAAAATATCGGTTTCGTTACCCGATTAAATAATCGGAGGAAAATCCAAGGATGTAGTAATTTTTATGAATTGAATTACTATGTGCAATTTTTGCTATACTAGTGTATCGTGTTACATTTAACCTCTTATTGTGAAAAGAAATTGAGTGATAACATGTTTAAAATATGGAATAGGAAGAGTGAGGAACTTTACCATGAATCTATATTAGAACCTAGTAAGGTGACTAGAAATTGATAGATAATCTAGATGGCGGTGCTCGTGCATGCGATGTAGAAAGGTACATCCTTGCCGAGTAATGGTCTAGAAGAGAGTGAAACACTAGTATGGAACATGTGTGAACCTTGTGTTGGTGAAAAGGCGAAAGGGCCTTAAGGGGAATGTGGCCTTGTGATTGTCGAATACAATCATGTTTGTGTGTGAGATCACGCAATCGTAACTGTTTCCCTTGAGTTGCCGTTCCATGAGCTTGGAGCTCCTCTGGAATGTACGCATGATTACTTGGTAGGTTTGATTCCCGTGTGTAGTATGAATGAAGCCTATATGGTAAAGAGATTTGTGATGGTTAACAGACCATGAAAAGTGACGGTTCACGGTTAACAGACCGATGAACCCGAATCCATTTGTATGCCAAGTAAGTTACAAGGATCCATGACTCGAGTCGCCTTCTAGACGTAGAAGTGGACGGGAAAAGAGGATGCCTTGGTAAGGTTATCGATTAGTGATATTTTGAGTTGGTGAACTCATGAACATGTTTCCATATAATGTGAGATTGTAAACTCAAGGTCACTTCCCTTCCTTTTGACTTAAGTTAGGATGATAGAACCTTGTAAAGTCGAGAGAATCTATAAGATAGAGAACTCAATGAGATTTAATATCTCACCCCATGTTGTTGATTATATTACAGGTGCTACAGGTTCCGCGAAGGGTAAGGATAAGGCCGTTTGATTATCCTTACTAATCTTGGCTTTTTAGGATGGCGTGGCTTCCGCTGTGGAGTTTTATTTTGAGATCACTGTGTTGATCTAGTTCTTAGTACATTGGAACATCTTGTATATATTTTATGCCGTAGATTTTTAGTATTTTGTATTTTGGGCTTGTAATGTATACAATGTGTTAACTAGGAACTTATGGTATTTCAATACCAAATCTTGGATTCATGCATAATATATATGCTTTGATGTATGTTGTTATATATGAGTGTTATAGTTGGTATCAGAGCAGGTCGTATCCTCGACCTAGCCATGAAATAGTATAAGTTTCTTTCGTTTCATATGTGTGGTGTCGCCATTGGTCTTAAGTGTTATATTTATGACATTAAGCCTGATCAACTTAATCCTATCTGTATGACGTTTAGGAACATGGCTGACGGACGTAGAAGCAACCGTGGTAGACCTAGAACTACTCCTGCAGGGACGAATCCGTCGGGCGGCGACGAGTATATCCCATGGCCCCAGGTTTTACAACAGATGCAACAGCAGCAGAACCAGTTCATGCAACAGATGGTACAGCAGATGAATGAGGGTCTTCATCCTCCAGTGGTTGTTCCAGATGCTGTAGGTGGAAGTTTTCGGGATTTCATCCGCATGAATCCTCCAGAATTTCATGGCGGATTAGATTCTGTGAAAGCTCGTGAATGGGTGGTTGGCATGGAGAGAATCTTTCTGATAGTTCTGTGTAGTGAAGAGAACAAAATAGTGTTTGCTTCTCACTCATTGAAAGGTCATGCTATGAGGTGGTGGAGAGTGATTCAGCTTTAATGACTATCCAAGAGGTGCCTAAGGTCTGGGAGCTATTTAAGATTACTTTAATGGAGAATTACTTCCCTAGTTCTTTGAGGACCCAAAAAGAGTTCGATTTCCAACAATTGAGGCAAGGCACTTTGACTGTGGCTTCGTATGCTGAAAAGTTTGAGATCATGACTGCTTACTCTAGGCAGGCCGTGTATGCTCCGGATGAAAAATGGAAGATTGACCAATTCCTTTTTGGATTGAAAGTTGAGATTTCTCACAGTGTGTCTCAAAGAGAGTTCATTATTTATGCTGAGTTGCTAAGGCAATGTTATGTGGCTGAAAACAGCTTGAAGAAAGTTCAAGCAGAGGGGGATTTGAGTAGGTCAAATCAGAATGATCGTGGGAGATCAAACCAACAGGTTAGGCCTAGACAACAAGCTTTCAAAGGGAAGCAAGTTCAGAATTCTAGAGCAAGTGCACCTCCTGTGTGCCGTACTTGTGGTATGAATCATCATGGTAGATGTGGCTTCGAAGGAATGAAGTGTTATCAGTGTCAGAAAGTGGGTCATATGGCGAGGGATTGTCCTCAGAGTAGGAATCAGACGCATGGAAAGAGTACCGACCGAGTTTATACGTTGGATGCAAAGAAGGCAAAGGGTGATAACTCTTTGATTGCTGGTACGTGTTTCGTTAATGGGAATCCTTGTTTTGTATTATTTGATTGTGGAGCAACACACTCTTTTGTGTCAATGCAATGTGTGAAGCGACTTGGGTTGCAAGCTATTCCGTTGTCTCCACCCATAGTGGTTACTACTGCCATGGATGAGATGGTTGAAACACCTTTAATGTGTGAAAATTGTGTTTTATCTGTGGATGGAAGAGTTTTCCAGATTGATCTTATTTGTTTGCCGCTTAAGAAAATAGATGTTGTTTTGGGAATGGATTGACTTTCTGCTAATTCGGTATTTATGGGTTGTGAAGAGAAGCTAATCATTATTCCATCTGTTGAAGCTACTCCGAAGGATGTGCTAACAACTATTTTAGAAGGTACGGTTAGAATGGTAAATTTCTTATTCGAGAAGGAAAAATCTGTTCTTTTGGTTCTCACTAAGGAGGAGAGTAGCGACCTTCAAGTTCTGAATATTCCCGTAGTCTGTGAGTTTTCCGAAGTTTTCCCCGAGGATGTCACTTTTCTTCCTCCGAAAAGGGAAGTGGAATTCTCAATTGACCTGATACCGGGAACGACTCCTATATCCGTTTCTCCGTATCGGATGACACCACTTGAGTTAAGAGAATTGAAGGATCAATTGGAAGAGTTAATGGCTAAGCATTTTGTTCGACCCAGTGTTTCGCCCTGGGGAGCTCCAGTGTTGTTAGTAAAGAAGAAGGATGGTGGAATGCGGTTATGTATTGATTACCGGCAGTTGAATAAAGTCACCATCAAGAACAAGTACCCATTACCCAGGATAGACGACCTGTTAGATCAATTGAAAGGAGCCTGTGTGTTCTCGAAGATTGATTTACGGTCGGGTTATCATCAGATCCGTGTGAAGAGTTTGGATGTATCAAAGACTGTGTTTAGAACCCGTTATGGCCATTATGAATTCTTAGTAATGCCTTTCGGTGTGACGAATGCTCTGGCAGTTTTTATGGATTATATGAATCGGATATTTCAAGCTTACTTGGACCAATTTGTAGTAATCTTCATTGATGACATTCTTATTTATTCTCGTACTTCGCAAGAGCACGAAGAGCATTTAAGAATTGTTTTATCGATCTTACAAGAGAGACAACTTTTTGCCAAGCTAAGCAAGTGTGAGTTTTGGATGTCGGAGGTTAGTTTTCTCGGTCATGTCATATCTCAAGCAGGTGTGGCGGTAGATCCATCAAAAGTGGTCGCAGTGATTAATTGGGAGAAACCAAAGAATGTTTCCGAAGTTATAAGTTTCTTGGGACTGGAAGGTTATTATAGAAGGTTTATCAAAGGCTTTTCCCAATTGGCTTTACCAATGACCAAACTTATTTGAAAGGATTGTCCTTATGAGTGGGATTCGGCTTGTGAACAAAGTTTTTATGAATTTGAAGGAAAGACTGACGACTCCTCCTGTTTTGATCATTCCTGATCCTAGCAAGTCGTATGAGGTATTTTGTGATGCATCAAAGATGGGATTAAGAGGTGTTTTAATGCAAGACAGTCACGTGGTATCTTATGCTTCTCGACAATTAAAAGTTCACGAGAAGAATTATCCAACTCATGATTTGGAATTGGCGGCGGTTGTGTTTACACTGAAAGTGTGGCGTCATTATTTGTATGGAGTACGTTTTGAAATGTTCAGCGACCACAAGAGTTTGAAATACCTTTTTGACCAAAAAGAGTTGAACATGCATCAAAGGAGATGAATGGAGTATTTAAAAGATTATGACTTGGAACTAAAGTACCATCCGGGTAAAGCGAATAAAGTGGCGGATGCATTAAGCCGAAAAGTGTTGCATAATGCCGAGTTGATGATGTTAGAGTATGCCTTATTGGAAAAATTTCGAGATCTTAATCTTCAATTTATTTGGACTCCTAATGGTGTGATTATGGGAAACTTGAATATTAATTCTACTCTAAGAGAGGAAATTCAACAAGGGCAAGTATTGGATGAGAAGTTACAAGAAGTGTTAGTTCATCCGGGCTTCGTGCGAGCTACCGATGGAATCATTTTGTTTAACCATAGAATTTGTGTTCCGGACGAGGCGGTGTTGAAATAAAGGATTTTGGAGGAAGCGCATAAAGGTGCTTTTACTATACATCCTGGTTTTCCAAAATTGTACCAAGATTTAAAGAGGGACTATTGGTGGTCCGGTATGAAAAGAGATATTGCGGTATATGTATCGGAGTGTGCGGTATGCCAACAAGTAAAGATTGAACACCAAAAAACGGGTGGCTTATTACAACCGTTAGAAATTCCGGTGTGGAAGTGGGACAGTATTTCTATGGACTTTGTTGTTGGATTACCCCGTGCACAAGGTGGTTATGATTCTATTTGGATGATTGTGGATTGTTTGACAAAATTTGCGCATTTCTTAGCCGTGAAAACTACTTACAAGGCAAGTCATCTTGCAAGGTTGTTCATTTCGGAAATTGTGAGATTACATGGTATTCCCTATAGTATTATGTCCGATAGAGACCCAAAGTTTACTTCAAGGTTTTGGAGAGCTTTTCAACAAGCTATGGGAACAAAGTTGTGTTTGAGTACGTCGAATCATCCTCAAACGGATGGTTAGACGGAATGGACGATACAAACGATGGAAGAAATGTTAAGGGCTTGTGTGCTTGGAAGTGGAGGAAATTGGATAAAACTTTTACCGTTAATTAAGTTTTTCATACAACAATAGTTATCATGCAAGTATTGGTATGGCTCCTTATGAGGGATTGTATGGAAGGAAATGTAGGACGCCTTTATATTGGGCGGAGGTTGGCGAAGATAGAATTTTGGGACCAGAGATTATTCAAGAGACCACGGAAAAGATTAGAATGATCCGTGACAAGGTTAAGCAAGCGCAAGATCGTCAGAAGAGTTATGCAGATAACCGTAGGAGACCTTTAGAATTCAATGAAGGTGATCACGTGTTTTTGAAGGTTACTCCGAGATTGAGGTTGAAAGGACCGTTTAAGTCGCGAAAGTTAAGTCCGAGATACGTGGGGCCGTATCAAATTTTAGAAAGGATTTGTGAAGTAGCTTACAGATTAGCCTTACCGCCTTCTCTGTCAGAGATGCACGATGTTTTTCATGTGTCTCAACTCCGTAAGTTTGTTCCAGATCCTCTTCAGCCAATTCTACCAGATATAATTGAGATAGAGGCAGATTTGACGTTTGAACCTCAACCAAGCCATATCACAGGAAGAGAAACTAAGGTATTAAGGAATAAGGAGATTCCCTTTGTGAAGGTTCAGTGGGATAAGACGCATCCGGGCGATGCAACTTGGGAACTCGAATCGGAGATGCGAGATGCTTACCCTCATCATTTCAGGTAATTTTAAATTCGTGGGAGAATTTCTATTTAAGGAGGGGAGGATGTAATACCCCGTATTTTATTTTATCTAGATAATATTAGTTTTGATCAACTGGGTTCCGGTGTACTCTGAGAAATTATCTGCAAAGATAATTTGAACATCCGATGAGCTCAGAGCAAATCAAATTAATATTATCTGACTCTGAGGTTTTATCAATTGGTGATAAAGAGATGTTTTGGACACTTAAGTTAGTGTTACTAACTTAATGATATTTCTATATATCATTTTCATTTCCTTTCCTCTTCATTAGTAACCAAAAATAGAAAGAAGGAAGAAAGGAATAGAGAGAAGGAGGAGCAAGAGGAGAGAAAGAGAAAGAAACCTAGAAGAAGAAGAAAGCTTTAATCTTCATCATCTCTTCTTCAAATCATTTCTCAATCTTCATCATCATCTTGCTTAGAGGTGGGTTCTAGTTAGAACTTAAGTTTTAGAAATTTTGGAATGTTAGAGTTTAGGTTAGAAATGTTGGATTGTGAGTAATAGTATGAAATCGATGTTTTGATGGTGCAAATGCGAATAAAAATGTGTAGCATGACTGATATATGTGTGTATGTGATGTGTGATCATTGATTTTATGATCCATTGAAGTTATATGAGTTTCTATTGGATTTTATGTTGAAAATTACAGGTTTTAGGTTTCTGACTCAGTGGTAACCGGTTATATGTAGGAAAAGTTGAGTTCTGCGTGGAAAATGAACTGAGTAACCGGTTACTCATTCTGAGGTAACCGGTTACCAAAATGTGCCTCTAACTATGATTTTGGTTCAGTTTTGAAAAATGAACTTGAGTAACTGGTTACTCATTCTGAGATAACCGGTTACCACAGTTAGTTGATGAAAAATATTTTAGAAAATTCATAACTTTTGAACCGTGTTTCCGATCGAAGCGTTCTTGGTATCGATGGAAAGCTGTGGAAATATTCTACACAATGAAAGTGAAAAATATCGGTTTCATTACCCGATTAAATAATCGGAGGAAAAATCCAAGGATGTAGCAATTTTTATGAATTGAATTACTATGTGCAATTTTTTCTATACTAGTGTATTGTGTTACATTTAACCTCTTATTGTGAAAAGAAATTGAGTGATAACATGTTTAAAATATGGAATAGGAAGAGTGAGGAACTTTACCATGAATCTATATTAGAACCTAGTAAGGTGACTAGGAATTGATAGATAATCTAGATGGCGGTGCTCGTGCATGCGATGTAGAAAGGTGCATCCTTGCCGAGTAATGATCTAGAAGAGAGTGAAACACTAGTATGGAACATGTGTGAACCTTGTGTTGGTGAAAAGGCGAAAGGGCCTTAAGGAAAATGTGACCTTGTGATTGTCGAATACAATCACGTTTGTGTGTGAGATCACGTAATCGTAACCGTTTCCCTTGAGTTGCCGTTCCATGAGCTTGGAGCTCCCCTGGAATGTACGCATGATTACTTGGTAGGTTTGATTCCCGCGTGTAGTACGAATGAAGCCTATATGGTAAAGAGACTTGTGAGGGTTAACATGCCATGAGAAGTGACGGTTCACGGTTAACAGGACGATGAATTCGAATCCATTTCGTATGCCAAGTAAGTTACAAGGATCTATGAATCGGGCCGCCTTCTAGACGTAGAAGCGGGCGGGAAAAGAGTATTCCTTGGTAAGGTTATCGATTAGTGATATTTTGAGTTAGTGAACTCATGAACATGTTTCCATATAGCGTGAGATTGAAAACTCAAGGTCACTTCCCTTTCTTTTTATTTGAGTTAGGATGATAGAACCTTGTAAAGCCGAGAGAATCTATAAGATAGGGAACTCACCGAAATTTAATATCTCACCCCATGTTGTTGATTATATTATAGGTGCTACAGGTTCCGCGAAGGATAAGGATAAGGCCGTTTGATTATCCTTACTAATCTTGGATTTTTGGGATGGCGTGGCTTCTGTTGTGGAGTTTTATTTTGAGATCACTATGTTGATCTAGTTCTTAGTACATTGGAACATCTTGTATATATTTTATGCTGTAGATTTTTAGTATTTTGTATTTTGGGCATGCAATGTATACAATGTGTTAACTAGGAACTTATGGTATTTCAATACCAAAACTTGGATTCATGTATAATATATATGCTTTGATGTATGTTGTTATATATTGGTGTTACTCTTTAGGAATGGTGTTGCAGGTTGGGAATTGGTTTTTGTTTCCACAATGCCCTTGGCTTGATGGTTTTGTGTTGGTGTGGAGAGATGTTGGTTTCATGATACGTATCATTTTGTTTTGTCTCATGGCCTTTGGCATGGAAATTTGTAATTGAAGGCTTGAAATGTTGTAACTTTGTAGCAACTTGTGGTGTTTGTAGTACCTTGGTGGATCTTGTATATTCTTTTCTACTTTGTGTAATGTAATATGCTACAGTAATGGTTTTGAACATGGACAAATTGGATTTACAATGAAATTGGGTTTAGCAATTGGACAGAAAATAGATTGGTACAATGGATATGGACATGTGTGTTGTTTTGTTAGTAACTTTATAAAATGGACTAAGGATGAATTAATTAAAATGGATGTTGATAAATATTGATAATTTGAAAAGAAAAGATAATGGATACAAAATGAATGATATGAATGGATTTTGTGAAATTAGATAATGTTTGGATAATTGGAATTAAAAAATGGATTTAGAATTTTAGAATGGGTAATTGGATTTTAAATCATGAAAAATGGTGAATTTGGTTTTAAAATGTGAAGAAAATAATGGATAGATGGATTAAAAGAAAAGTGGATAAAATGGGCAATGAATTGAGATAGATATTAACATGAAAATGGTTATTGTTTAAAAAAAAATGGACTAGTTAAATTGAATATGAATTGAAACTTGGAAACAAAATTTGAAGTGAAATTGAATTGAGCTGAATAGTAGAAACGAAACTTGAATTGGATATAAACTGGATAGAATATGAAATTAGCCATGAGTCAATCTCTGAGTCAATCCTCTGAAATTTGATACTTGCATTGCTACACCAAATTCCCACCATGAATCAAATGCTCAGTCAACAGTATGCCTTGAAATCATAAGAACATGACTTAAAACATGAATTGTATCACAACTATTCCAGAAAAACCCTAATTAAAATGAACTGATCTCTGATGATCCACAATCATGACACATCTCAATTCAACACAGTCTGATAACCTGACCCATAAACAGCCTGAGTTCACACAGAAGCCCTAATTGAATCCTCAAACACACATCACTTGAATCCGACACCTCCATGCCTTCACAATGATCCATGACCACATATCTTGAAAATGAAGCGATCCTAACTTATTCGACCAATATTATGTCAAACTTAACTTGAATCCCAACTATGCCTGCACACACATTTGTCCTGATAACCCTAAAATTAATCTTGATTCAATCTTGTAACAATTTGGACTTGGGCAACAAGAAAGATGAAATCAACTTCATATTTTTGGATTTTTGGATAATGGTTAGGATTGAAAAATGAAAATAACAAAATGGATAAAAAAAGATTACGGGGATGGATATGGAAAATGGCTTAGAAATATGAATTGCCTTTCCACTGGTATTCTCCAACAACACATCCATAAAACCTTCACATCTGAGTCCTTGAATCCTGATGAACCCAAGTATTCGCACTAAACCTTTTGAACAAGTAATGTGGACTTGATGAACATGCCTTGAAATTATGCACTCCAATGCACTAACATGAATGTTCTTCAACCTGAATCCACCTGATGAACTTGAATTGGCACAAAAAACCCTAATCTGCTGATCGTCAGACATAAAGTACGGATTCATGACAAAATCCATCTCGAGAATGGAACAATTTCCTCTTTCTTGACCAAGATCAAATCCCATCTAATTGAACTGAACACCACTGTACACACATTTAACCTGCTAGCCTCAATTAAACCTGATGTGAACGACACATGCCCATCTTGAACACAAAGGAGTAAGAAACCCTAAACGCCATGCTTCGGGTGCATACTGATGAAGAAAACAACCTGATGCATCTCGGCAGAGGAAAGTCTTCTAGCTGGATGAACTTTGATAGAAATATGCTCATGATGATGAGAAATTAACCATTGCTTCAAACTTGAATGAAGGTACCTCAAAGCAAATAGGAACCCTGATTCAAAGAACCTCTTGGTCCCATGCCTTAGGAGCTTAATGAAATGTAAGATTGATTGTGACCTAATGGGATGTATAGATGATGAAAATGATATGATATGCAAGGCTAGGGTTAGGGTGAAAATGAGGGTGTGACAGTAGGGGAAAAAGCTCCTCTATTTATAGAGAGCTTCTAAAACCCTAATGCTCTTATTTTGGGTTTTTCCAAAATAAGTCCAATCTTATTTAATTAAACTATTTTAATTAAATAAAATATTATTATATTTAAATAAACTCTTTTAATTAAATATCAATTAAATTAAATCATATTTAATTTAATTAACTATCAATTCTCATTTATTTAATTAAATCATATTTAATCAAATAAACTATACATGTGCTAATGTATTAAACAATTTAAATACTATTAACACATAATTAAATTAAATCTCATTTAATTTAATGTCAATTCCACTATCAGTACTCTATGCGTGTGACCCTATAGGTTCTCGTAACGTTGGCAATAATATTAAATTACCTATTTAATATTATAAACAATGAGCGGTATCTAGCAACACATCACTGCTACCCAAGTCACGAGAATGTCGTGTGATCTGACATAACCTTTATGTGATAATGATCATATGTATAATTACTCTTTTGCCCTTATATCTATATTGAACACAAGGCATAAAATGTGTCACTCTTGTATAGTCCAATATTTTATTCTTTGATCCCTGAGTAAGCTTGATAACAACAAATAAGTCTAATATCTCATATCGACTCATTTGAGCACGACCATGCATTTTACAGTCATACTCTATCAAGGGGCCCACAGATATTACTCCTGTATATGTAGGAGGGGCAAATCCCATCTAGGTCACTCATGTCCCTCAACATGATTTATAAAGTACTCATACACCATCTTTATGGTCATCCTGTTACGGACAATGTTTGATCGACAATAAAGTACTTGATTCCATATCTAGGGTCCATAGTGGTTTCAGGTCGAAGGGTGATATACATCACTATTAATATGAGAATAACTTATGACACTTACATAACAAACAATGTAGTATTCTCATGGTGGGTCAATCCAGTATAAATATTAATCCTAATATTTATACCTACGTGAAGACTTGATATCTCATATCCATGACTTGTACGATCCAGTCATCAGTCTACTCACATAATAGTCTCTATGCATTACTGTTGTCCTATTTGATAGTAAAGTTTGACTATGGATACTTTAAGAATAACGTCCTTATGTTTAATGATGTCTCACGATTAAGTCTCACTTAATAGGTCATTAATAGACTAATTATTATACGAAGTTTATTATGTCATATACAAATAACACAGTAAATACAATTCCAAGTAAGTATATATATATATATATATATTAACAAACAATATATATCAAGGTCATGATACAAAAGCATATTAAGTCAATATTGATTGGCTATTTTGTACTAGAAACGACAATTGTCTGAAGAATTTTCAACTTATACAATTATCATCCAAGCATAACATTTAATTTATAGTGTGATATGAATATATAGTTCATAAATTTAGGAATAACATCATTATAACTCCTTTACAATGATTATTCCCATCTACTCTCAAGAAAGGAACACCAGACCCTTTTAAGATATTCTTAGACCTTCTTGATAGCGATCTAGTTATGAACACTTCAATTAGTTTGGTACTTATTGTTTATGCTCTTAGCATATGGTGCATCTAGTGCTGTACATATCATGGTGTCCCTTTTCTCATCCAATGAGGTAAGACATTGTCCATTAGAAAAAAAATTATGCCACACATGCAATAATCTTTAATGTGAGATTATGCATATTAGGTGTCTCAACACTCTGTCGGAATATGTACTTGTTCTAGGATTGAGATTCATCAACCATCTATCTCTATAGATTCTGATTCCTAACCTTTTAGGAAATCACACATAGGCATTTCTTCAAAGCCATTTCATTAACCATGTGATACATTGGTGTTGTAGGGAATTTATTTTGATGATTAGTATGCCGCCTACATACTATACTAGATTAATGCAAGTACTCCCACTAACCTTCTTGTGTGCACAAGATTTAAACTTGACATTTATTAATCTAAGTTTTCACAAAACTTCATTGGTTAAATAATTTAATTCCAAGAAGTTTTCTTTAATCCATAAATGGATATAGACAACTTACATACTTTTCCCGTATCTTGTGCCACACGAATTAATTATCCAACAACAACTCCCTTGTTGAATTGGTTCATGTTCCATTCTGATAAAGATATGCATTTTATGGTGCTTGAATTTCTTCAAGTTCTACATCACTCCCGCTGACTCATTTAGATATATATTATCTCTAATGGAAGACTTCAGTTCTAGCAACAAAACATATTTGTCCCATAACGTGTTATCGTGTTATAGAATATGTGTCCCTTATTTCCATTGGGAAACATCCATAAATACATCTTCATCTAGATTGTGATCAAGTTATTTAATAAACCTTACAACCCAAATGATCATAAAGATAAACTAGGTACTCTTACCTCCATATCAAATATGGTGTCTCTACGACTACTTTAAATGGAATTGATTATGGATAGGAATAATTGTATGTAAGGCAATTTATAAATAAGAGCCACAAAGATATAATCCAACTATATTAGATAGAACAATGTCAAATATAATACGATTTAAATGGTCATTATATTCTTTATATAGGTATTTACCACAACGAATAATTCGTATGGTCTTAATACCTTTTTCAATTTGTTTCCTTCTACTTCATTCTTGAACTCTTCTCAAGAGAATTCTAACTCGTGTCACATATACAAATCCATAATTATTGTGTTTGTCTGTAATATAAATGAAGTAAGAGAAACAAAATTATCTAGCAAATGTGTTTAGAGATCCATATACATCATACATGTATATAATCAAGATACATCATATGTCCTTTCACTTAGTCGATGATTTGAGACATTAGATATCTTCCAAAATCAAGACTTGCATATATCAAATGATATAAAACCAAATGAATCCAACAATCTATTCTCATAGACTTTGAAAATGCATCTCTCACTTATTCGACTAAATATTAATGCTATTGATATACATAAGGCTCAAATCTTATTTGATTCATCCTAAATTTGTTATAGATGAGCTTATCAAGATTGTATAACTCAAATACACTACTTGATTTAGTATTGAAACCACTGTTTTAGATAATCATAACAACACTTGTCCATTATCAAAACATGCACTCCTCATCTTGTCAATACAAGACTTAGAATTAGTGTTTATTACTAAATGAAACTTAATAACAATTATTTGGTTTCATTCCAAGCTCTAATTTAAGTTTAATCATAAGCACTTATAGTCAATGAAACACAATGTTCCATTCTAGACGTAAGTTGACTCAAATTATAACCAATTCCCTACTTCTTAAAAGACTTCTCACATTCTTATAAATGTGAAATCAACATCTAGTATCACATACCCAAGATGTAGAAGTAGACAATTTGATTTTCTATAACAAATCGTATGAAGAAAAAGTCTTAGTTCTTTCTTCTACTTTGACTCCTTTTATAACCATTAACAATTTTCTTCTTTCAACACATGAAATCACTGACTTCCTTTAGAACCGTATTTTTCTGCTAAAATTTAAAGGAATATAAAATGAATCGTATTCCTTTTATAATTCATCTATTTAGCATCACAAACTACTTCCTTTTCTTTTCAACAAGATGTGATTGATATATTTAAAATTCATTCATAATGAATCTAACATACCTATTCGAGACAATCTCAAATAAAACTTGTGACCAACTACCAACTATTTCGTCTATAAGGAAATCCATATTTTAAATCTCAAAACTATTTTAGATCCATTTGGATTCCTAATTTGTATAGAAAAGACCTTGAAAAGTTTTACATTTCTCATATCTTGTATTTCTTATTTAAAAGAAAATCCTCAAGGTTAATGATCATATCATTCTCTGTGACGACTTCAACTATGAGATATGTTATATCTAGACATTCGACTTGAACTTTCTCATAAGTATCGTTCTTCTAATCTTGTTATATTCGGTTGTTAGGAATTTTTTGCTTGAGAACATACAATTTTTCTCGTGCTTGAGAACAATTCTCAATTTCTGTACCAACTCAGAAACTCCAATGTGATCCTTACATCCTTCATAAGGACATTTCACAGTAAATTAAAAAATAAAATGCAAAAGCATTTCTAAATGCAAAACGTGTAAAAAAATTGTACCAAAATCATTTTAATAAGGACTTTTATTAAAATGCTTCCACTATTTTTTCTCAAACCAAATGACCCTCAACATTTGATTCGAAAAATATTGTTGGAAGATTTTCTAGCGGGCCGAGATTCATATTTCACTTTGTTTTAAGTCTGCGTAGGCGGATTACACAAAACTCTATTATTTAGGTAGGAACTCTTTCCAATTGTATCTAATACAACTCTCGAATTTTATCAGTCGAGTGAATAATCAAAGTATTGTTGCTTCACCATACAAATGTCAGATTTCAAAGTATAGTCAACATCGATATCCAAATCATACAAAACATGTTGCCAATATTTAATTTTAAATAATAAACATTTTATTATTTTATATTATTTATTAATTATAATAATAAACTCTTTTACTATTATTATTATTATTATTATTATTATTATTATTAATATAAAAAAAGCAAACAAACTCTAACATTTATTTGTCGTAACACCATGTTTCTGAAAATTCTAGATGCAGTAATTGTTGGGGGAGTTTACTAGGGAGAATTGATACATAGTGTAGGACTAGACACTTTTGTGAGAGACACACCACTTGTCCACCTAAAACCTTAAGGTAATAGGTGTATGGGTTCTCCCACTTATAAATCCTCAAGTCACCATATTCCTATGCAATGTGGGAATATTTCCCCACTTACTCACACTTGCTTATATTATTCCAACACTCCCCCTCAAGTGTGAGTCCACAATGTTCCCCCTTTTTTATACTTTTACCGCCGTTGACACCTTTTTCAAGGGCCTTTCGATACACCTCTTCCTGGGCGTCGATTTCAACGGAACACCACTTCTTGGGCATTTTGATACAAGTAAGCCGGTCCCTTTCTCGAACCAAAGGCTCATGATACCATTTGTTAGGGGAGTTTCACACTAGGGAACATTTTTCTTCTTTTCTGGACAGTAACTAAAATAGTGGCCATACTTCTGACAATTGAAACACTGAATGTGACTTTTGTCAGATTTTCGACCACCACCTCTTCCTTTACCTGCAGCTTCACCTCTTTGGTTGCCTTGATTCCAGGGTTTTCTCTTATTTGACCAGTTTCCTCCTCTACCTTTGTTGCCATTCCAACTTCCTTTGCCTTTCCTTTCCTTTTCTGACTGCGCCTGCAAAGCCATATCACTCTTCGACTTTCCTGCAGCTCTTTCAGCCATCCTTTGTTCATGAGACTCAAGCGTCCCTTGAAGCTCTTCCTTTGTCAATACTGACAAGTCTTTCGACTCTTCTATGGCTGCTACCACGTGGTCGAACTTTGATAGGAATAGGGATAAGCCACCTATTATGAGCGTGTAATCCAATTTATTTTCAAATTCTTTATCTCGCTCTCTTGAATTGGTTACTTAATTAAAATAATAAGTAAACGTAACAAGTAGCACGTTGCAAAAACTTACGGCATGCGTCAATGGGTTCGTATAGTACCGTCATGGGTAAATCATCATAAGTATTATCATATTAAACACTTAAGATTAAGAATGTCAAATTTAAGTATAAGCATAAATCATAACAAAATTTACGAGTTAGTACCGTTCATTGTTACACAGCTGTTACTCTTGAATCATTATTCAAAATCATGTTTTCTCATTATAGTTATACCATTATATAATTATCATTCACAATTTCTATTCGGATTAATGATTCAATCAAAATCAGGCTCTGACCCCATTGTTAGGATTTAAGAGGGGTTTTTCAAAAAATTAATCCTCTTAGCAGAATAATCTCGATGAACGGATCTAGATTAAACCATCAATCACAATTCAAACACAGAATAAAGATTCCGAATTACCTCTTGAAGTGTGCTTTAACTTTGATCACGAACGTGAAAAATACCATCGTCTCTACGAAGTCCACGCGAGCACAAAGTGGAACGTGGTGCTAGCTGTCTCTTGTTCTGAAAAAATTGACAATTAGGATTGGTAGGGGAAATAACTCCTCTATTTATAGAGAGTTCTACAACCCTAATGCTCTTATTTTGGGATTTTCAAAATAAGTTCAATCTTATTTAAGTAAACTATTTTAATTAAATAAAATATTATTATATTTAACTAAACTTTTTAAATTAAATATCAATTTAATTTAATTAATTGTCAATTCTCATTTATTTAATTAAATCATGTTTAATCAAATAAACTATACATGTGCTAATGTATTAAACAATTTAAATACTATTAACACATAATTAAATTAAATCTTATTTAATTTAATCATCAATTCCACTATCAGTACTCTATGCGTGTGACTCTATAGGTTCTCGTAACGTTGACAATAATATTAAATTACCTATTTAATATTATAAACAATGAGCGGTACCTAGTGGCACATCACTGCTACCCAAGTCACGAGAATGTCGTGTGATCTAACATTACCTTTATGTGATAATGATCATATGTATAATTACCCTTTTGCCCTTATATCTATATTGAACACAACGCATATAATGTGTCACCCTTGTATAGTCCAATATTTTATTCCTTGATCCCCGAGTATGCTTGATAACAACAAATATGTCCAATATCTCATATCGACTCATTTGAGCACGACCATGCATTTTACAGTCATACTCTATCAAGGGGCCCACAGATATTACTCCCGTATATGTAGGAGGGGAAAATCTCATCTAGGTCACTTATGTCCCTCGACATGATTTGTAAAGTACCCATACACCATCTTTATGGTCATATTGTTACGGATAACATTTGATTGACAATAAAGTACTTGACTCCATATCTAGGGTCCATAGTGGTTTCAGGTCGAATGGTGGAATACATCACTATTAATATGAGAATAACTTATGACAATTACATAACAAACTATGTAGTATTTTCATGGTGGGTCAATCTAATATAAATATTAATTCTAATATTTATACCTATGTGAAGACTTGATATCTCATATCTATGACTAGTGCGATCCAGTCATCAGTCTACTCACATAATAGTCTCTATGAATTATTTTTGTCCTATTTGACAGTAAAGCTTGACTACGGATACTTTAAGAATAATGTCCTTATGTTTAATGAGGTCTCATGATTAAGTCACACTTAATAAGTCATTAATAGACTAATTATTCTAAGGAGTTTATTATATCATATGCATGGAGATGTTCGTCATCTTTGCTGATAATTTGATTTCTTCAAGAATATGCCAAATAAACTCCTAGCTCAACTTTTCCAAAGCCTTCGAGATATCAACTTTAATAGCAAAGAAACCCCTCATCCCTTTAGACTTGTTCACATGTCTAATCTATTTTAAAGCCATATTATAATGTCATATTGATACAAGTTTTAGATGTCTGAATTATAGGTTAAATTGTGCCTAAAATATACCAAACTATGACAAAAGTCTATCAAATTATAGGTCAAACTATCCCAAATTATAAACAAAACATTAAATGTCATATTAACAAAAATTAAAAGTTATTGTAACTTAAATGCATAATCACAAAAACAACTTAATGGCATTACATAAATACAATGCATCACATGACAGGAGTACTTAAATTACATTTTTCAAGAACACAATTTTTCCTCATTTGAAAATTACATTTGATTATAAAATAGAGGTTCAACAACAATGATGAAATTACATTTGATTGCATTTGAATTTTTTATAATTTCTTGTTCTTTTTCTTAGAATCTTCAAAAAAATCTCCTTTAAAATAGGAGATTTCTTACCACACCACCCAACCTTCTTAGGCACCATGCGTGCTGGCGAAAATACCCCTGCGTTTCGGATGTGCAAATCCAAACGCACCCTTTTTAAAAAAAAATCCAGTCCTTTTCGGATGTGCACATCTGAATGCACCTTTTTTTTTTTATAAATTTTTTCAGTTTTTTCCGGATGTGCACATCAGGAAAAATTCCTGATCTGCAAATCCAGAAAAAATCAAAAGAATTCCATAAAATCATTTACTTCTAAATATAATTAAATCCAATATAATTAAAATCCAATATAATTAAAATTAATATCATTTTTTTGATATAATTAAATCCAATATAATTAAAATCTAATATAATTAAAATTAATATGATTTTTTCAATATAATTAAATCCAATATAATTAAATTAATTTTAGAAGTAAATACCATATAATTTTAATTATAATTTAGAAATAAATACCATATAATTTAGAAGTAAATACCATATAATTTTAAATACCAATATAATTAAATCCAATTTTAGAAGTAAATACAATATAATTTTAAATCCAATATAATTAAATTATTTTTTTCAATATAAAAAAATCATTTAGAAGTAAATACCATATTAATCATTTAGAAAAAAAATCATATTAATTTTAATTATATTGGATTTAATTATATTGAAAAAATCATATTAATTTTAATTATGTTGGATTTTAATTATATTTAGAAGTATATGATTTTATGGAATACTTTTGATTTTTTCCTGATCTGCAGATCAGAAATTTTTCCTGATTTGCACATCTGGAACAAATCAACTTTTCTCAAAAAAATGGTGCGTCCGGATGTGCACATCCGGAAATTGGGGGGCAAAAATGAAATTTTACGCGATGTCTAAAAAATATGGGTGGTGTATTAAGAAACCCTCTTAAAATAGAGAATTTCTTATCACACCACCCAGGTTTCTTAGGCACCAACTGAATTTCCGGTTTTGCCCTCTGATTTCGGATGTGCACATCCGGACGCACAAATTTTTTAAAAAACGCTGATGCGTTCCAGAAGTGCACATCCAGAAACTTTCCTGATCTGCAGATCCGGAAAACAGCAGAACTTAATTTTTTTTTTAAAAATCGGTTTTGTTGCTTGGTTGCATATGTTAATATATCGTCGTAACTTAATATACATTTGACAACATCAATATATAAAATAAAATGATATATATATATATATATAAATAAAATAAACCTCTGTCAAAATACAGTGCATACATCTAATGCGTATGGCGAAGGATCTCTCTTGGCTCCCCTGCGGGTCAAGCCTAGAGCAGCAGACTCATGAGGCATCCTGGGGATCGTCTCCGTGTAACCGAACTGACGCAAGATGCGCTCCGGCAGGTATCGGGCAGTAACGATAGAACTGCATGCCAACCATCCTGAGAATAAACAAACCTCATCGAACGGGCGCGTCACACGGTGCTCGACATAGGGGCTATACAAAACGTCCTCAGCAGCCATCCGATCAAGATACACTCTAAAGGGGTCCGGCACCTGGTTCCCTCTGAGCAGGAAAAATTCAGCAGCACGTGGCATATCCTCAGTGTACTCGGCGACACTCCCCCAACCAGTAATGTTGGGAAAGTGCTGTAAAATCCACGCCTGAAATGGAAAACATAACATGGATGTCAAACATTATAATGAATATAGAAAGAAAAGAAATGAAAAAATCACTTAGAATATTAGATTGATACCACGTATAGCGTACAACTGTCTGCCACAGTCTTGGCTGCCCAGGGACAACCATCAGAGAGCCTGGAATAGGTGTATGCCAGCGCAGCTGCCCCCCAGTTGTACCCGTGGATCTCTGTCTGATTCGAAAGGTACCTGAGGTAGACGATATCAACATAATAGGCGCTGGTTTCCACAAACACCTGTGTGCCGAGCAAAAACAAGTAGTAGCATCTCAGGGCACGCTGCCTGTGGATCGCCATCTCAGCTGGATCACCTGCTGCCTGTCCTGCCTCTGCAAGCACCACACTAAATCTGCGTGTCAGAAAGGAGAACCGGACGTGTACGTCTCTCAACTGCGTCACCTCCGCAAGTGCCTCCTCTGGGGTAGCCCCAAGCTCCTCAATCAGCATCTCCATCGCGTCCCCCTTCGACATCCTACCGTGACGGAGAAGGGTACCCGTAATTGATAGATGTAAAAGGCACGAGATGTCGTCGAGTGTGATCGTGATCTCGCCGTACGGTAGATGGAATGAGGATGTCTCAGGGTGCCATCTCTCAACAAAGGCCATCAGCATACCGTACATGATCTGGGGATACCCAATCCTAGACAGACCTCCAAGACCAGAGGTAGCAAGTGCAGACGTGAACCACTCATCCCCTGACAGCGCCACAAGCATGTCCATAACCTTGCCCCCATGGTTATAGAACTTCTGTGAATCCTTCTCCTGAAAATTTCCAAATAAAACAATGTTACAAATGAACATATTTTCAACGAATACAATTTTATAAATAAACCGAGAAAGGTTACCTGTCCTAGCCAGACATATCTGGCAGTATGCTCAGAGTACCCCACGAGTAGATACATATCAGACGGTCCCCCAGGGTAACTGCCCAGCTCATCGAAATCGTCATCAGCGTCAACACCCTCATGTGCTGGGTGATCACCCTCTGGAACAGGAACAAGGGAACGAGGAGGAGCAGCTGATGGAACTTGAGTCTCCCGACGACGCCTGCGTGGGGGCTGGGAACCTGATGAACCAGCAGTAGAAGCCCGACGCCTCTGAGATGTAGAATCGGCGGCTGACGGGGGAGTGGCCTGAACCTGTGATGTGGAAGTGGCCTGAACCTGTGATGTGGATGACTGTGATGTAGGATGTGGTGTAGGATGTCCCTCAGCTGTAGGGTCTACCCTAACTTCCTCTGCGCCGGAAGCCTCGGCTGTAGACTGCATTCGCTCACGTCGGACAGATGCGTGCTAAGCTGTTCGTCCATGTATGATACGATCGTCTCTGCCAACCATCTAATCTGCAAAGCATAATAAATAAATTAGATTTTTTTAAATAATTACACAAAAACAAACAAACAAACAAAATAAAAAAAAAAATAGTCTTCCGGATGTGCACATCCGGAAGGACACCGAATTTTTAACGTTGGGTATTTCCGGATGTGCACATCCGGAAACACTCAGAATACTAAACGTTAAAATCTTTTCGGATCTGTACATCCGGTACGTTTTTTGAAGTTTAAAAATGGCAGTCATGACCACTGTAACATGTAAAAAGGCATTTTAATGCCCTGATCGTCCGTTTGAAGCAGTAAAAAAAGACCTACATTGTCTCTAACCTATGTTATTCATACAACCTAACAATTTTTACGCCTAAATATCTACTCTAAATCGATTGCTCGAAAATTACTCCGAAACTCTAAAATTTGAAAACTTACCGATTAAAATGAGATACGAGGGATTTGGAGACTCTTGATCGTTGTAGATGTTGCTTTGTGCCGAACTCGAGAGGAAAAAATCGAGATTTGAGGTGATTGAAAATTTGAGAGTTTGAGAGAGTTTGAGGGAGTTTGGAAATGAAAAAGTGAAGAATGAGGGGAGGAAGAAGGTCTGGCGCGAATTAATAAGAAATCCTTCCGGAAGTGCACATCAGAATTGTTTTCGGATATGCATATCCGGAACACTTCAGCGTTTTTTAAAAATTTGGTGCGTCCGGATGTACACATCCAGAATCAGGGGGCAATAAAATAATTGCATGTAGTGCCTAAGAAACTTAGGTGGTGTATTAAAAAATGCTCTTAAAATATCCAAAGCAGCCAAACCATTCTTCTTGCTCTCATTTTCATCTTCATTATCGACAACGTCATTATCTTGTACTTAGTCCATATGTTCATCCCATATGAATATGTCACATGTATTTTCATCCTATTATCAAAAATCTTATCATGTAAATCATTACTTGAACTGTAATCAAAATTAATAGCACTCAAATCAAAATATTTTATTAGACTCATTCTTGCGTTTGATATCATACGAGCACGACAACCGCACAATCTATTGGTCTTTTTTTATTTATTTATATAAAGCAGTCACAAGGTAGTTGATTTTGTTCGCCTTGATTTAGGTGTCGAGACTGTTGGGTTTGGGTTCTCTTCTTATATGAAGAAAGATTCAAATATGATTAACCCATTTGTCTTACTCATTTAAATGAAGAAAAACAATTTAGGGTTGAGAGATAAAAGAAAAACAAGAATTTTTGTTTTTTTGCCACCAATCTTACTAAATCACTAAATCGAAGATTCCTGATTCATTAACAGTTGGATCGCCCTCAAATTTGGAGGGCAGAATATATATATCTAAGTTGGAGCGTAGGTTCGTAACTCATTCCTTATTTGTTAGCTAGTTTACTTTGTGATTTGTACTTGTTAGCATTAGTTTGTGAATTATTTTAAGTCTCTTGTACCTTTAATTGATTATTGTGGATTATTTCTTTGGTCTGGACGACTTGTGGTTTTTACTCTTATATTCAGGGAGTTTCCACGTTCGATGTTCTTTTGTGCCTTTATTTATTCGATTTGCCGTCTTATATTTATTATTGTGCCTTAATTTCCCATGATGACATGACTAAGATCTGAGGACCAAGAAGTAGAAGAAACACAAATGATCAGTTCATAGCTATGGAGAAATAAGATGATTTCATGAAAAGATGATAGCTTTGATTTAGGAATATGATGGAGTTTATGGACAATGCTACAACCAGAACAAATATGCAACGAAGAGGAAGATGATAGCTCTCAATTTAGGGATTGTAACCGTAAATAATCTTCATATTCTCCTTTACGATTCAGTCAATCCCCATTAATAAATTGATTTAACCTATTCCATGTTGTAACTAATAAAATCTTAATTGACAATTATGTGACAATCAAGTAAGTGTCCAACATGTCAAAAAATTGTCAAACGTCCCTTCACGTTAATTTTCGTTGAGTGACCAACACTGTAGTTGGAAAACTATAAGAGAAGAATTGTTAAAAAAAAAAAAACGATTTTGAAAATTAAAAACAAATTAGTCAGAAGCAGTTATAAACAGTTAGTTACATTTCCTTCTTAGTTCTGTTATGACAGTTAATTAGTTAGAAGCAGTTATGAACAGTTAGTTACATTTCCTTCTTAGTTCTGTTATGACAGTTAATTAGTTAGAAGCAGTTATGAACAGTTAGTTACAGTTACTTCTTAGTTAGCTCAACCTCTTCATTCATACTATAAATAAAATCTATCTCTCTCTTGTTCACATTCCATAATTTCTTCACATCAATTAAAGAAAATCAACAATTACTCTTCTTGTTCTTCTCGCACAACACTAAAATGGATGATGATCAAAAGAAAGCAGAAGCAGCAAAGATGATCACTACTTCCACTACTCATCCTCAGACTGAAACTGAAACTTGTTCCAAGAAAAGAAAACGACTAGGTTGTGATGCAGCAATGAATAATTCTTCAACATTGCCATTGGATTCTTCTCCCAACCTAACACCAAAGAAACAAGTAGGTGGTGATGGAACAATGAAGGATTCTTCAACATTTCGAAGGGCATTGCTAGTGGATTCTTCTCCCAACATAACGCCAAAGAAGAGAAAAGAGGGACCTGAAACTGAAACATCTTCTGCAGAAACTCCAACCAAGATGAAAAGATCAAAGAAGAGAAAAGAAGAACCTTCTCCAACAACTTCTTCACAAACTGAAGGATCTTCTGAAACAACTTCTGAAGAAACTCCAACCAAGAAAAGAACCCCACGCTCCTATTTCATAGATTTGACTGCTGGCCAGGTATAACACTAATCAACAAAAATTTTCATTTCTCATGCAATTTTACATTACATTTACTAAACATATGATTTGCAGGATATGGTAGATATCATATACACTATGTCTCAGGCATTTCCTCATCGAACGTTTGGCATAATCTCTGTCATTGGTACTATATCAGACGTTGGCCTTTTTACTTCCAATGGTCTTGCGCACCAGAAGGTTAAATTCTGCATCTTATCTTATAAGAATATATATGTTAAGCTCTTAATATTTTCGCTCCTATCTTTTAATTTGAATTGCGCGTGTAGGGAGAATTTGAGATACTTTCGTTATCTGTAAGAAGTCTCGTTGGTGATGATGGCCATCACTCTCGTGCAAAGGCAAAGTGTTCCGTTTCATGGATCGATGCTAAGGGAGTTATGTATGCAAGTACTTCTGTCAACTCCCTCATAGCGGCCGGCCCGGTTAAAGTAAGCAGATCATAAATTTCAATCGAAATGGCCGCGCTTATTTGTTTAAATTAACAATCTTTATCTTTTGGATTATTAGGTCATTACGGCCTATTTCAACACAGAAACCGCTGAAAAAGCAGGTGCGAGATTTTCGGTATCTACTGCTGCTGCTCAAAATGGTAATTCTGATTCTAAAATGTTAGTAGAAGGACAAGCAAGTTACCATTCGCCAACACTTGGAATTTTGCCAATTCGACGAGTGGTGGATGGAAAATATTTCCCATAGAGGCCACTCCTCTTCAAGTAAGCAAATCATATTTCTATAATTTTCTTTAGTATTGATGCAAATACATTTTTGAATCTGCATAAATATTTGAAGTTAGTAACTTGGAATTAACAGTCTTTATGTTTTGGTTTATCAGATGATTGCGGCCCTTTCTAATCCAGCTAAAGAATATTGTGCAAAGGTTATCAGGACAGAAGCAGCTTCTAGAATGTTGGTAAAAGGACAAACAACTAGTACTTCAAATGATCAGGACATGAAGTCGGGACACTTGAAACAAAGGGTCTAATCTTGTATAAATCCGAAAAATTCTTGATTCATTTTGGTGTATAGACTCGGGAAATGGTATTCGAAAAACCATTATTGTTTCCTTTTCTTATTTTAGTGGTTTTGTTTTAGGAAGTAAGAATGATATCAGTATATAGAGTCAGTGATGCTTTTTGATGTCATGTATTAATTCCTTATTGAAGGAAATGAAGATCTATGTGAATGGATAGCAAAGATTGATATACAGTGAATTGACTTGATTGTTACTTGCATTGAAGTAGTAAGCTTATGCAACTTTAGTTTAACGTATTAATAATGCTTGTATGTGATTCGCTACTTGTAATATATCGATGATGTTTTTTATTTTGTATTGCGAGCTCTTGATTTTCAAGATCTTGTGTATGCATAAATCTAGTGGACGTCACAATTGCTGCTTCATTTATTCCTCCTTCATGTCTTTGCAATTTGTTTATTGGGATAAATATACTCCATCCTCCGCCAAAGTAGTGAGATTTGCTTTTGCCTCCTTGAAATTTTTTTTTATCCCCCTTCAACAAATCAAGATACTATTTTCCCACACCCCTCATGTTGACTGTTCTGTGGAATCTTCCTATGTGGCATGGAATGCATGATTGAGTTGGAATTATTTATGTCATGTCATTTAATCTATATACATTATTTTGAGATACCCCCCCTGAAAAATTAGGGTTAGGAATTTGGGGATGTCCACGGCGCGAATGAAGCGAAAAGACAAGAGGAAGTCATCAGAGAAGAGGAAGGCATCGGAGAAGACGAAGACAATGGAGGATAGCGGCCAAGACGGAGAGGATTCATCACCGGTAAGATTGTTTTGTCTTCGTTTTTACGCCAATCAATCATGTAGGAGCTGTATTGATTTTGTGTTTTTTTTTTCTCAGAACAAACAACTGTTCAATGTGGTCTTTAATCATGGTGGAGAGTTTGTGAGGTTGTCTGATGGTGATGTTATCTATAGGGGTGAGGTTTCTACTCTAGTTTCTGCATTACCTTTTGAGAAATAGAGTTTGTGTACCGCGCGTGAGTTAGTTAAAGGGTGGGGTTACTTAGAAGGGAGTTATCGTATTTAGACCCAAATACTTGATATAGATGAAGATTTTTTCCAGATTAGAAACGATGATGTTGCGTATGACTTAGCTCACTATTGTTGTGCCATGAAAGTAGTTGGGGAATTATTTGTGGAACATGAATGCATAAGTAATGACGTCTCAGTTAGGTACCCTAAGTGTGTGAATGAAAAGGTTGAGTCAGATGGAAGTGACGTAGAGGAAGTAGAAGGTTTGAATGATAGTGAAGATGAAAGAGCCACTGCTAATTTAGATGGATTTGAAGGGATTGATGTGACTATTCCTATAAGACAAGGACCTGTAGTGGCTGGTTTGTTAACTGGATCCAGCAAGACAAAATTGGAAGATGATGACTATGTTAGTGAAGAACTAGATAGTTCTAATCCAAATGCCTCTGAAAATGAGAAAGAGAATAAGTTTGAGAAGTATAGGAAAGAGGATCTTAATAAGAAATTTAAGTTTAAGTAGGGTATGTAATTCAATTCTCTAGATGACTTTAGAGAGGCAATTCGTGAGTGGTCAGTTTTGAATGGTATAGAAATTACCTTTGTGAAAAATGAGAGTTATAGAGTGAGGGTGGAATGTAGGGCTAAATGTGGTTTTTTGATGTTATGCTCAAAGGTGGGCCATAAGCACACTTTTGCCATTAAGACTATAAAAGACAAACATACATGTGCTAGGGTTTTGGATAACAGATCTGCAAATTCAAGGTAGGTGTCCAAACTTGTTGTGAAGAAGATGCAAACCTCTGACACAGTTAAGCTTAGTGACATTATTCAAGATTTGAGGCAAAATTATTCTGTGGGTATTACTGTTACTCGTGCCTGGAAAGCAAAATTGACGGCAAAGAAGATCATTGAAGGAGATGCAGACAAGCAATATGCATTATTGTGGAGGTATGCTGCTTAGTTACATAGGGTAAGTATTGGGAATACAGTGAAAATCAAGATTGATAGACCAACACCATCAAGGCTGGATGCTGAAAATGAATGAGTTGAAGCAAGTGGATCAAAAGGCTTGGGCATGGCTTATGGTTCTGTTGCGGTGAGAATCGGATAACAAGCTATTAATTAACTTGCATCACAAAACATGAAATTCACCACCGAGCTTTGATTTATCCAAAGGAAAGGGTAAAGAACGAAAACCCTAAAAAAGGAGAATCTAGGTTCGGGGGTTGGTTATACTAAGGGAAGGTATTAGCATCCTAAGTATCTGTAGTACTCTACAGGAACCCCTTGTAAGTATTTGTGTTATGTTATTGTTTTCTTGCTAAGAGAAATTGCTAAGGTAAAGAAAGACCTAGGGGTATATACACTAAGTATGCTCGCCAAGACATCGCATCTCGTGCCTACGTATCCTGACGGGAATGGAATCAGAGCATTCGTAGTTCCCCTCAATACGGGGTAAAAGGGTGTAAAAAGAAAATGTGGAATCCGAGGAGGCATCGGATATAAAGGTAAAAAAGGGTGAAATCCGAGAAGGCATTAGATGTAAAGGTAAAAAAAGGTGGAATCCAAGAAGGCATCGGATGTAAAGGTAAAAGGTGGAAAAAGAAAAAGGTAGAATCCAAGAAAGCATTGGATGTAAAGGTAAAAGGTGGAAAAAGGAAAAGGTAGAATCCAAGAAAGCATTGGATGTAAAGGGAAAAGGTGGAAAAAAAAGAAAGGTAGAAAAGAAAAAAGGTGGCTCGCTAGGATCTCGCAATCCTATACCTACGTATTCTCAATGGGTACTTTGAGAAATCAGAGCGTCCGTAGTTTCCTTCAACGGGGGTGAAGAACTCTTGACTGTGGTCAAGGTTCCAAGGGAAAGTAGAGTCTGACAGCAAGACACCTACGTGGAGTGCGGCTAGGTAAAACGGGAAGGTAAGTCTTGATTGAACGGCGACGTGAGACAAGGGAATGAATAGTTTATCCTAAATGACATGGCAGTCAACTATAAGGTCCTTTCCTTTGGAATGAGGAATAAGTGACAGAGGAACCGAGAGAAAAAGAAATTCAGGCTCAAGTGTATGATAAACAACAATATATACAACAAGAATTACATCGAAGTGAACATTAGGAATCAGGGACTAATTACAGCAGAATGCAAAGGAGGTTCAAAATATGGAAGCAAGCAAGTCGCGAAATAAAATCGGGCAACAAGAGAATTATTAATTAATTTAAATATAAATATTTAATAAAATTAATTAATAATTTAATTAATAAAATTAAATAAAAATATTTAAATCAGTTAATAAATAATAACATATTTTTTCATTTTTTATATACAAATAGTTAACTAAAAATGAAATGATAAAAGGAGTAATCAGAATATTTTGGTTTTTTTTTTCAATATTACAAAAATAAAAATAAAAATAATTAAAACAAACTTTTTATGTTTACATTTATTAATTTAAAAAAATAAAAGTGAACCACTAAAATCCTTTTGTTGTTCTTTCTTCTTAGTATTTTTTAGACAATGCAAAAATAACAATAAAACTTTAACTATTTAAAACAAGAAAATTAAAATAAATAAAAAAATAGCAAAATATAGTTTTTATGTAATTAAACAAGTGTATTTATAAACAAAACACACTGATACACACAACACATAAATTTATCAAAATTGTTACTAATACATTTCACACATACACAACATGCACTAACAGTACACTTGCTTTATCCCACATAATATTAACAAGGGTTAATACCCCTTTTGGACCCTGCCATATAGGCCAAATCCCAAAAACAACCCTGTAAAAAAAAAAACACAGATTCCATCCCTGCCATTTGTAGATTCCCTCGTTTTGCCCCCTGAGTGGATTTGGTCAACCATATTGATGACATGGCGCTGCTTAGTTGGAATTTTATTTATTTATTATTTATTTAATTACACGCGTGGCATTTTTATTAATATTTTAATATTTAATATATTTTTATTTTATTTTTATTTTATTTTTTTTATTTTTTATTTTAATTTTTTTTTTAATTTTTTTAATTTTTTTAATTTTTTTTTAATTTTTTTTTTAATTTTTTTAATTTTATTTTAATTTTTTGTTTTATTTTGTTTTATTTTTTTAATTTGTTTTTGTTATAATTTTTTTAATTTTATTCTTTTTTTTTTTTATTTTTTTTTGTTTTTATTTATATATTTTATATATATATATATATATATATATATATATATATATATTTTTTTTTTTTTTTTTTTTTTTTTCGTTTTTGGACCTAATTTTTATTTTTAATTCTATTTTAAACAAATTTTTCTTTTAAAAATTAGTTTCATTATACTAATCCATTTATTTCAATTTATTACCATACTAATCCATTTATTCTCATACTAATTTCAATTCAACAATACTTATGAGTGATTTATTATCATTATAACTTCACTCATCAACCATCTTTATAACCTCTCTCCACTTTTTTTTTTTTTCGTTACAATATTGTTTCATTTCTTCTCCATTGTTTTCAATACTCATCAACCATCCAAAACTCAATACAAAGCATACTCACAACACAACAATACCACACACCCTAATAAACAAGAATCTCAAGCTCTCATCACTCTCCACATCCTCATGAAAATGGTAACTTGCTACTGCCATGTTCACACCATAAGTTGGTAACTTACTATATCATTATCCTTACAGACAAACATTTGAATGTGAAAACGTCATTTATTGATGATAAAGTAAGCAAACAAAAACATCAAAGCCCTACAGACAAACATCACTACGTCTTGGGCAGAACGTAGGATTTTACACAAACAGAAAACAAAGGCAATTACTCTTGATGGGTCACTTGGATGACTTTCTCAGACGACCAATTGCATAGACTTTTACCGGGAGTGCAGGGGCGGATCCACTCATCCATGTCGCAATCACTATCCCCCTCATCATCAAGGGCATTAACCCGATTAAAGAAGACACCAGCACTTGTGAACTGGACTGGACCATAAAACTTAAGAGGCTCTTGAGCTCGTCGGGGTGGCTTATATCCCAGTCCATAAGTATTCTGCTTCACCTGAACATTAATGACTTGGCCCCACTTCTGGGAATCACCAACTTCAACTACAGCGCGTGCATCTTTGAAAGAAGACATTGAAACTTCTGGCTGATTTACCACCTCGGGTTGATTAACCACCTCAGGCTGACTGATCACTCTTGGAGTGGACGTCACTGCCCCAGCACCATGGATCCACAGACTATCCAATAAACAACTATAGGCAGGCTGAATGTCCATGATATAGAAAGTGGCTTCAAAAATTTCAGGACCAACTTTGATCGGCAATACAATTTCTCCAAAAACGGACCTCTTAGAACCATCGAACGCGCGCACCACCAGGTCACTTCCCAGTTAGGGTTGCTATTATCGACGCGATAATAGGGCACACACACACAGCCTGCTATTACCGACGAGATAATAGGGCACACACACACAGTCTGCTATTACCTTACATTACATTCATATGTACTTATATATGTTACTTGTCAATCATATAACTGTTTTGAGATACAACATCCTTATCCTCCCCTTACATGCACATTCATATGTTCTTTGTACAAAAAATTATTCATACCAAAGGATAATGATATAGTAAGTTACCAACTTATGGTGTGAACATGGCAGTAGCAAGTTACCATTTTCATGAGGATGTGGAGAGTGATGAGAGCTTGAGATTCTTGTTTATTAGGGTGTGTGGTATTGTTGTGTTGTGAGTATGCTTTGTATTGAGTTTTGGATGGTTGATGAGTATTGAAAACAATGGAGAAGAAATGAAACAATATTATAACGAAAAAAAAAAGAAGTGGAGAGAGGTTATAAAGATGGTTGATGAGTGAAGTTATAATGGTAATAAATCACTCATAAGTATTGTTGAATTGAAATTAGTATGAGAATAAATGGATTAGTATGGTAATAAATTGAAATAAATGGATTATTATAATGAAACTAATTTTTAAAAGAACAATTTGTTTAAAATAGAATTAAAAATAAAAATTAGGTCCAAAAACGAAAAAAAAAAAAAAAAAAAAAAAAAAAAAAAAAATATATATATATATATATATATATATATATATATATATATATATATATATATATATATATATATATATATATATATATATATATATATATATATAAATAAAAACGAAAAAAAATAAAAATAAAAGAATAAAATTAAAAAAATTATAATAAAAACAAATTAAAAAAATAAAACAAAATAAAACAAAAAATTAAAATAAAATTTAAAAAATTAAAAAAAAAATTAAAAAAATTAAAAAATTAAAAAAAAAATAAAAAAAAAAATAAATAAATAAAAAAAAAAAAAATATTAAATATTAAAATATTAATAAAAATGCCACGCGTGTAATTAAATAAATAAAAAATAAATAAAATTTCAACTAAGCAGCGCCATGTCATCAATATGGTTGACCAAATCCACTCAGGGGGCAAAACGAGGGAATCTACAAATGGCAGGGATGGAATCTGTGTTTTTTTTTTACAGGGTTGTTTTTGGGATTTGGCCTATATGGCAGGGTCCAAAAGGGGTATTAACCCTATTAACAATAATAATTTACTGCGTGTATGACATACCCACTTTTTATTTCACGACCCACTTACTAATGCTACAATGCTACATTTACTGTAGTTTCAAATTAAAAGAGAAAAATGATTAAAAGAACTACACTCTCTACATACACACATGACAGTGAAAGAAAACTATACTATAAAACTATAATATGAAAAAACTGTACTGTAAAGCTATAATGTAAAAAACTATAATATAAAAACTATAATATAAAAAACTATACTGTAAATCTATACAACTATAACACTTGACAAGCAATGTTCTCAATACTCAATAATATTAAACACAACATACATATATACAATGCACACCTCACATATAACATGC
This sequence comes from Lathyrus tuberosus, assembly GCA_022829125.1. Classification (NCBI taxonomy): domain Eukaryota; kingdom Viridiplantae; phylum Streptophyta; class Magnoliopsida; order Fabales; family Fabaceae; genus Lathyrus; species Lathyrus tuberosus. The sequence continues at coordinate 11,024,701 of JALAZF010000101.1, read as the reverse complement.
AAAAATGTACACATAACAGCTAACAAACATTCGAAAGGTCATAAAGAAAAGAAATTTGGTTCAGAATGTTACCGAAATGCGAAACTTTACCGCGGAAGAAATGTGAGGTTGTTGTTCGACAGCGGTCACGAACTATGTCACCCACGGATAGTGTGTCGTGTTGAGTGGAGCTGAGTTGTCCGGAACTGTCGGCGGCTTCAAAACAGAATGGCGGAAGGAGTGTTGCAGTTGTAAACTTCGCTACCGTTGAAGCATGATTAACGGCGGAACTGGTGGTTTAGTAGTGAGTTATGCTTGTTTTGGTGCGAAAAATGAGCTACTGTTATGGAGTATGTGTCGTTTCCGACGGCGAAAGACGCACGGTGCTGGTGCTTGGCTTGTTTATGGTGAAGGTTAGAGCAGTGATGATGGCGGCATATGTGTGCGTATGGTGATTATTTATGGTATGAAGGTGAAGCTCCTTCTATTAGAGAACTAAGATTCTTGGGCTTATTGGGCCTGCCTTTGGGCCTGCTTGTATTAGGTTTTGTTTTCTATTAGCCTTTTATATTGGGGGAGTACCGTGTTCTAGGGTGGGAATTCACATTTCATTTTTGGCTTTCTTTTTCAGCTGTAATAGCTCTGCATTGACAGAGTATCTTTGTAAACTTTCTCTGCACATTGCAGCATGTTAATGGAGATTCACATTGGAATTCATCATCTTGTAATATGGTATCAGTAGACTACACCTTCGTTACCCACCCCCATTCTTCTGCATCCATCCTTCTATCACCTTTTTCATCCTCAAGATTCTAATTTCTCTTCGCAACACATTCACCTTCTTTCTGCCACTCACCTTATTGTTAAACCTCAATTCCTGCATTTATGGCTTCTAAAGACGACGCACAACCAAAATTCCCAATCAAGAACGACGTTTCCCATAAAGACAACCCAGATCCCATTCTTAACCCTCGCAATCCGTTTTACCTTCATCCTGGCGAAAACCCTGGTGCTACCATTGTTGCACCACCTTTGGACGACAACAACTACCATAATTGGAGCAAATCGATGCGCCGTGCATTAACCTCCAAGAACAAGCTTGCATTCATCAATGGTTCTTTTCCCAAACCCTCAACCTCCGATCCCAATTATGAACTCTGGGAACGTGCTGATAGCATGGTGCTCTCATGGATCAATCGTACTCTTTCACTGCATATTGCTCAGAGTACTATCTGTTTCGATTCTGCATACGATCTTTGGGAAGATCTCCGTGAACGGTTCACAAAAGGTAATCATTTCAGATTCTCCGATTTATTACGCAAACTGCATTCTATACAACAAGGGGATCGCTCGTTATCTACGTATTTCACTGATCTCAAGATCCTATGGGATGAATTGGAAGATTTACGTCCTACTCCTTCTTGTTCGTGCACTACTCCATGTACCTGTAACTTGTCTAAAGCGGTACGCACTTACAAACATCTTGAATACGTTACTTGTTTTTTGAAAGGCTTGAATGACAATTACCACAATATTCACACCCAAATTTTGCTTCTTGACCCACTTCCTAGCATAAGCCATGCATACTCTCTTGTGGTTCAACAACAAATCAATCCCACAAATGCTAATACGGCTACATCACCCTCGACCATACTCTATGCTAACAATACAAACATAAAGGCCAAGGGTAAAACAGCCTCCAAGACACCTATGTTGTGTACCAACTGCAGAAAAACCAACCACATAGTCGACAATTGCTACTTCAAGCATGGCTTCCCTCCAGGATACAGAACGAAGAACTCCAAAACTGCTTCAGATGTCAAGATATCTCAATTTCAGGACAAAGAAGGAGCCATCTCTAAAGAAGATTTCCAACATCTCCTTTCACTTCTTCAACAATCCAAGAAAGACCATCAACAAACCAAGACAGACAAGGCTTCAACCTCTGATAATGCTTTGATATCAGGTATTGTACAACCAGGTAATATCCTTCTTGATCACTCTACTTGGATACTTGATTCTGGTGCTTCACATCATGTTTGCCCATATATTCATTGCTTCTATGATATTCATCATATACATCCTGTTCCCATACATTTACCAAATGACACATGTATTCATGCTCAATATTCTGGCCCAATTAGGTTTAATTCTAAATTCCATCTTGATCAGGTGTTTTACATACCAGAGTTTAGATTTAATCTCATATTCATATCAAAATTATGTACTAATTCTTCATACAACATCTCTTTCTCACACACTTCCTGTTATATATAGGATGTGTCTACCATGGAGACGATTGGACCTGTGACACAACTTCATAATCTTTACATTCTACACAAACATACTATACAACCTGAAACTCATACTCCTACTTGTAATGCTGTTAGTACTAGGATTCAACACACTGATAATACACATCTTAATCATAAAATTGCCTTGTGGCACCATAGACTAGGTCACCCATCTAATGAAGTGTTGTATCATATGTCTCACAAATTCTCTGATATTTCTTACACCAAGATGTCACCTTGTAATACTTGCCATATAGCAAAACAATGTAAACTTTCTTTTCCTTCAAGCACATCTGTTACTTCTAATTGTTTTGATTTAGTTCACATGGACATATGGGGCCCAATTTCAGTCCATTCCTTGGATGGTTTCAATTATTTTCTGACTATTGTGGATGATTACACTAGATATACATGGACCATCCTAATGCATAACAAGGCTGACACTAGAACTCATGTTAAGAATTTTATAACTTATGCTAAGACTCAATTTCAGAGCAAAATCAAAATTATTAGAACTGATAATGGTAGTGAGTTTATCATGTCCTCTTACTATGCTGATCTTGGCATCATTTACCAAAGGAGTTATGTTGAAACTCCTCAACAAAACTCTGTTGTTGAAAGAAAACATAGGCATCTTTTAAATGTTACTCGTGCTTTGTTGTTTCAATCCAACTTACCTAATTTTTTTTGGTCTTACTCCCTTTGTCATGCTACATTTTTTATCAATAGACTTGCCAGCCCTACTATACAAAACAATACCCCTTATGAACTTCTTTTTCAAACTCCCCCTGACTTTCATAATCTTAAAATCTTTGGCTGCCTAGTTTATGCTTCCACACTAACTAGGCATAGAGATAAATTAGACCCTCGTGCCACTAAATGTATTGTCATAGGTTTTCCTACTGGTATGAAAGGATTTCTTTTGTTTGATCTTACTACAAGAGCTGTCTTCACATCTAGAAATTGTGTTTTTCATGAAAATACATTTCCTTATACCCCTTATCCGCAACCAAACACTTCCAATCATAACAACTTAGAAACTGAACCCTCTACCATTCCTTTTCTTTTTGATCTGCATAATCCCACTGAACCAACTACTGAAACTCAAAACCCCCTTATTCCTCCAATTCCTCCTAATACACTTATCAATAACAATACATCTCCTACACCTGCTCCTACATCCCCTCCATCCCCCACTAACAGTTCTGATAATTCTGACATTTCAACTATACCTGTTCCTAGAACATCCATAAAAACTAAAAATGCCCCTGCTTATTTGAAAGATTTTATCTGTAATACTACTTATCATAATGTTACTCATGACATTTCTAAACATGTTTCCTACCATGCTCTTTCTCCTGCACATTTTACTTTTATTTCTGCTATTACTACTGCTTGTGATCCCACATCATATAAACAAGCCAGCCTTTCCCCTCATTGGATTCAAGCCATGAATGATGAAATCAAGGAACTCACTCAGAACAACACTTGGCAGTTCACCACTTTACCCCCAAGTAAGAAGGCTATTGGTTGTAAATGGATTTACAAATCCAAATTTCACTCAGATGGGTCATTGGAAAGGTATAAAGCAAGGTTAGTTGCTCAGGGTTTCAATCAAGTGCAAGGTATTGCTTTTTTTGATACATATTCTCCTGTTGCTAAACTGACCACTGTTAGACTTATCCTTGCTATTACATCTAGTTTAAATATGCATCTGCATCAATTGGATGTTCATAACGCATTCTTACATGGGGACCTAACTGAAGAAGTGTACATGACTCTCCCTAAAGGGATTACTCCCTCTTTTCCTAACCAAGTTTGCAGACTGTTAAAATCTATATATGGATTAAAACAGTCCAGCAGACAATGGTTTTCTAAATTGTCTACAGTTTTGTTAAATAACCAATTTACTCAATGTTCTTCAGATCATTCCCTTTTCATACATCAACATCATTCTCATTTCACTTTCCTCCTCATCTATGTTGATGATATTCTTCTTGCAGGTAATAATCTAGACATCATTAACAAAACCAAATAGTTACTGCATAGTCATTTCCACATTAAAGACCTGGGCGCACTCAAATATTTTTGAGGCCTCGAAATTGCTAGAACCAAGTCTGGAATCAGTATCAATCAGCGCAAATACACATTGGATCTTCTCTCCAACCTTGGATTGCTCGGCTGCAAACCTGCTAACACTCCCACGGCTCGTGACACCAGACTTACCACAACTGATGGCACTCCTATGAAGGAACCCACAACATATCGTAAACTCATTGGTCAGCTCATCTACTTGCTGAACACTAGACCAGACATTTTGTATTCTGTCCAACAACTAAGTCAGCATATGAGCCAGCCTATAGATGTGCACTACAAAGCTGCTATACGGGTTCTTCGCTATCTCAAATCATCACCTGCTCAAGGCCTCTTTTTTCCCAGCCATTCAAACATCCAATTGAAAGCTTTCTCTGATTCTGATTGGGCAACATGCCCTGAAACATGAAAATCCATCACTGGCTTTTGCATATATCTAGTAGACTCCTTAATATCATGGAAATCGAAGAAACAACCTACAGTATCTCGCAGCTCTACTGAAGCCGAGTATCGTGCAATGGCATCCACGGTTTTTGAATTACAATGGCTTACAAATATGCTTACTGAACTCAAACTTCCTTTCAAAAATCTGGCTCTGTTATATTGTGATAATGCTTCCGCTATTCATATTGCCAACAATTATTCGTTCCACGAAAGAACCAAACACATTGACATTGACTTCCACTTTGTTCGTGAGAAATTGCAGCACGGTCTATTTCAATTACTGTCTGTCAAATCTTCTCAACAAAACGCAGACATCTTCACCAAGCCTTTAGACATTGCTGTTTTTCGTCCTAACATTAGTAAGTTGGGTCTACATTGTATATGTCCACCAACTTATGGGGGGGGGGGGGGGGTATTAAAGAACTAAGATTCTTAGGCTTATTGGGCTTGCCTTTGGGCCTGCTTGTATTAGGTTTTGTTTTCTATTAGCCTTTTATAATGGGGGAGTACCGTGTTCTAGGGTGGGAATTCACATTTCATTTTTGGCTTTCTTTTTCAGCTGTAATAGCTCTGCATTGACAGAGTATCTTTGTAAACTTTCTCTGCACATTGCAGCATGTTAATGGAGATTCACATTAGAATTCATCATCTTGTAATACCTTCGCATGAGGGTGGTGTAATATCTTATGAGAAGAATTACATGGAGGGGAGTTTTTTTGTGAGATGCAGTTTGTTCCAAAAGTGAAAGTGTGTTTGTGATTCATTACATGGGGATAAATGGAAAGGTTTTAGGAAAGAAAACTGAAGAGGAAGTTGGTTTAGAGATTTGTTTTAGAGAAAGGGTGAGGTAGTGATGTGTCGTAGGATTTTGTGTGTGTTATGGAGATGGCATTATCATGAAGAAATGGAGAGAGTCTTCTACTGTGAGAAAGGTGGGTGTATTATCTTTTTTATACGAATGGTGAGTATTAAAAATAATAAATAACAAAGTGGAAGAGCTATACATCTTGTGGTAGCAGGCGAGTTGGGAGAGAAGAAGGAAATTATGTCCAGCCCTTTTCATTCTGAGATGGTCGCAGGTCTCAAAGGGTATATGGGGGTGGGTTTTGGTGAAGAGTCAAAGATGCTTTTTAGCAAGTCTCTCTGCTATCGTCCTTTTGTTTTTTGTACTAGTTACCAAACAAACTATGTAACAAAATGGTATATGTGTGTAGTATATGTCTTTTCTATGTGCAGATATGGTTTTCCTTCTTATATGAAAAAGAGATGGCATGGTAGGGACCGCATGGCATTGAAGGGTATAGACATAGGGTATCGTATGGGAGAGATAGTGAAGTATGGCACAGGCTAAAGCATTTCACAAATAAGGAATAAACAAAATCTCTTTTTTATTTTTATTTTTAAACTTAATTACTAAGTTTTACCTAAATTAGAAAACAAAATTTCAAAATTCAAATATATAAAGAAAAAGAGGGAAAAGATAAAATAAAATAATTAAACTAATTTAATAATTCAAAAAATATAAAAATCTGAATAAAATAAATAAAATAAAAATGAATAATTTACTAAAATAAAAATAGAGATCGATTAAAAACAATAAATCGGACCGAAATCAAAGTGCTCAGAAAAATATGCAAACGATCAGAATATCTGAGGGTAAAATTTTGGGTCCAACAGTTGCCCCTATTTAAATATTTTCACCGGATGACATGAGTGATGACAATCCTCATGAAATCATGGTGAAAGGTATTTAAATATAGATAACCGAAAATTTTGCACTTAGATGCAATGACATGTTATGCTATGGACAAAAGAAAGCTAAATCTATAATGCTGACATGTCATGAACTCTAATATGATGAAAATGGTGGAATGATAAATGCGAAATGCAGAAAAAACGAAAGCAGACAGGGACAAAATCCACACAATGAGCAATCACTCACTGGGGATGACAACAACACTGGGGAAGCTGAAACAAAACTGGGGAATAATCTAAGGTGATGAAGCAACTGGTTCAAGCATGACCGGCTGACACTTTAGAAGAAAAGATAACACAGGATCCTCAATGGAAATAGAACCGGAAAGACGGTCTCCACTGGGGAATCAAACAAAGACTCAATTTGGAAAAGCATCAGAAAGAGAAAGGCACATCCGGAAGAACATCGGATGGAAAAAGAAAACAGACATCCAATAATGGCTTTGAATGAAAGGTAAACTCATAATATCTGAGAAGGCATCAGATGAGAATGAGGAAAAAAGAGGGTAATCCTAGAAGGCATTGGACACAAAGGAACCAGTCATCCAATAATGGCTTTGAATGAAAGGTACAACTCACAATATCTAATAATGGCTTTAGATGAATGTGAACAAAGTAGGAATCCAAGACAGCATTGGACGCAAAGAAACCAATCACCCAATAATGGTTTTGAATGAAAGGTACGAATCACAACATCTAATAATGGCTTTAGATGAGTGTGAACAGAGACTACACTCAAGAATGGCATTGAATGTAAAAAAAACACCAGTCATCCAATAATGGCTTTGAATGAGAGGTATAAATCACAATATCTAATAATGGCTTTAGATGAGTGAACAAAGACTCGATCTGGAAGAACATCAGAAAGAGAGACACATCCGAAAAAGCATCAGATGGTATAGAAACCAGACATCCAATAATGGCTTTGGATGAAAGGTATAAATCACGATATCTAATGACGACATCAGATAAACGTGAGAAAGGTAAGGATCCAAGACAACATTGGATAAAGAAACCAAAGTATTCAAGACAGCATTGAATGAATGGTATAAATCACGATATCTGAGACGACATCAGATAGACGTGAGAAAGGTAAGGATCCAAGACAGCATTGGATACAAAGAAAGACCAACGTTCAAGAAAGCATTGAACAAAGAAATACCCAAGAAAGCATTGGGTAAGAGAAAAGAACTTTCAGGAATGGCACTGAAAGATATCCAAGCAAATTTGATGGGGATTACAGAAGAGAGGCAACACTTCCAGGAATAGCACTGGGAGAAACAAGAGGAATAAGATATCCAGGAATGGCACTGGAGAGGAAAAGAGACAGACATCCAGGAATGGCACTAGAGTGAAGGAATATAAATATCCAGGAATAGCACTGGAATGAAAGGATAGGTAACGTTTTGGTAGGCGCCAAGTAAATTGGACTTTGACCACAAGGTAAGACACGGATAACGACACGACCTCGGGAGAAATGCAAATGAGGATGAAACACTCATGATATGCATATGTATATGAGCTATGCAGATGATATATGATCAAATGCGAATGCAGATGTAGATGCTGACGACACAGCACGACTCTTTTGGTGAGAAGACAAGACTGGAAGACTGATTCCTCAACACAGAGATCACTGTCATTCTGCTTAGGGACTAGAGATGTTATTGCTAGACACATCTCTGCCACACTGGTAAACTGTATCAAGTGATGATCCTTGTAGGAAGGATAAAAAACTGCTTGAAAGTTGCATGGGGATTCTTCAAGTAACTTGCCCCAGATTAGCTTACTGTTGTAGACGAGCTGATCATTGCTTCAACTTGATTGATTCTGAAATGACTGTTTCACGGTACACTTGAAAAGCTTGCCCCTGTCCGGGTCTTGAAAATGATTGTTTTACTGTACACTTGAAAAGCTTGCCCCTGTCCGGGTCTTGAAAATGATTGTTTTACTGTACACTGGAAAAGCTTGCTCCAGTAAGAGTCTTGAAAAATGATTGTTTTACTGTACACTGGAAAAGCTTGCTCCAGTAAGAGTATTGAAAAATCTTCTGTATAAACCAATTCTGAGAAGTCGCCATTAAACCACAAATCTTGAACTGATTCTCAACAGGATATGGAAGGAACTTGCTCCTGATTGGATCACCAACCAAGTTTCTCAAATGTTTGAAAATTCCTTAAGAAGAAAGCTAGTTTGTAAACAAAAGTATATGTACAAACATGGTAAATGCAAAGTTCATGCAACTTTTGAAATCAAAATCATTTTGAAAGAGGTGCAAAGTATATGGGATACTGGTCAGAACACGGTGGTTCAAGACATTAAGTGAAAAGTTTAAGCAAAGGATGTAATGCCCAAAATGGATGATCTGCAAAGATCTTTTGGAGTCAGTTTACGCAACCTTGCTGTAGTATGCTTTCAAAATAACCTCGCTTTAATTAGGTCTTTTGAGGGTTATAACGTGGCCCGGTTCACGGTTTAAGAAACAAAGGATAAAGGCTCAAAGTTTATTTGTGACCCACCCAATCTACGTGATGAACTTCAGTCCTATGCTCAGTTAACTCAAACCATGCACTCAAATTCCCATGAGTTAGGAATTGCACTGATGATAGCGATGATGGTTCAAAATTCAATGGACTTGAGATGGCGATCACTGCTTCCTTACAACTTTTGGTTGTCATATAAGCTTGTTCTTTCTTCTTTTCTTTTCTTTTTTTTTTGTTGTATAAAGTAAGGTCTTGAGCTTCCTACCTTTCTTAGTTTTTGCCTCGAAATGAACTCGACTCATTCTTTGGCTAAGGATTTCTTGACGATCCTTCTTCATTTATCACTTTGGGAATAACTTGTACTACATTTATTCATTTAATTAGGAAGAGTTGAAAGGTTGTGAACGTCTGACTTAATGACTACGGTGAACCATCATTGGCATTTGAACTTGAAAGACATCTTCGACACTTGTTTGTTGTGCGCGAAGGAAAATTTGTGAATGCAACCTTTGTTGAAAGGCGTCTTGAATGAAACTCTTGTATTTGAATGCAGAATCCAGTTAACCGAGAACTACCCTGCCCCAGGTTAAGATTGCGGGTTTTTATTTGTAAAGAAAGAAACTCCTACTTCTAGGCTCGAAGGGATTAAAAAGGGGTTAACTTCCTTATTTCTCCAATGTTTAGGAGTTGAAACAATGTCTTACATTGTCGGCAAAGTTTTGATTTGAAAGCATACCAACAACAATTATGAGTATAATGTTTCATTATCCTCCCTCCAATCTCTGCATAATCAAAAGAAAGTGGACAAGATAATTTTTTTTATTTTTCTTGAAACAGAAAGCATTAAGAAGTAAATAGCAAAAACAAATGAATTGAATCAAAAAGTTGCAAATGCTTATTTCATTAACATGAAAGTACAAACATAATTTGGAAGCAAACAGATAGTACAAAACAAAAGAAAATGCAAACAATAAGAAACAAGGTCTAATGACTATTCAACTATAAGTATGGGTTGTCCTGTCTTTGGAAAGTAGCTGAGCTGAAGTCGACTGAAGCTTCACTTGCCCTGACAGAGGGTTGTTCTTGACATTCTGCATCTGATGTTAGCTCTAGTCCTGTATCGGTGTCGAGGAATCAGCTTGACGACTCACAGGTGACACTGGAAGATGGAGACAGCTGGAAATGAGCCACTGGACAGACAAACATATGCAATGGATCATGCAAAGATGCAAATGAAATGCAATGCAATGCAAACAGGATGCAAAACACACATAGCAGGATCAAGGGTTCGAGATCACAGCATGGAGTCTGGGTAAAGAACCAACCACGGGGTGTGTGCTAGGGTTACTGTATCCATAGAACAGGGTTCTAAGAAGTTCCCAGAGTCGACAATTCATCTTTCGGATTTTATCGACTTCCCAAATGATTCGGTAATCAATAAAATTCTCAAGAGAATCTCGTCTGAGTGTAGTATCGCGTGACAACCAATTCAGAAATAGACTCCATCATGGTCACCGCACTACATCCTAAAAAGGATTAAGTGGGGTTAAAGGTAACTACGGTCCTCAGAATCACGGGCTCCTAGGTTGAGAGTAGCAACGTTTTCACGAATAGAATCGTTCAACATGACTAAACTCTCAAGAGGGCCTCAACTGAGTGATGGTGTCTCAATTCAACTTTTCAGGATTTGACTCCCTCAAAGCCTCCTTGAATACCATCGTCCTATCATAAGTGTACGCTCAAGTCCGGGTATAGGACTTATCTCACCACTCAAAGTAACAACCCTGCATACAGAAAACCCAAGCATAACAGGTATATATACAAATATGAATATGTACAGAGATACAAAATATACAAGTATACAAGCAAGCAAACACATAAATAACACAAAGACAAACAAGGCGGGCTTAACCGTCTTAGGGGAAGTGTCTCCCTAGTGAAGTCGCCATTTCTGTTGCGGTGAGAATCGGATAACAAGCTATTAATTAACTTGCATCGCAAAACATGAAATTCACCACCGAGCTTTGATTTATCTAAAGGAAAGGGTAAATAACGAAAACCCTAAAAAAGGAGAATCTAGGTTCGGGGGTTGGTTATACTAAGGGAAGGTATTAGCATCCTAAGTATCTGTAGTACTCTACAGGAACCCCTTGTAAGTATTTGTGTTATGTTATTGTTTTCTTGCTAAGAGAAATGTGCTAAGGTAAAGAAAGACCTAGGGGTATATACACTAAGTATGCTCGCCAAGACATCGCATCTCGTGCCTACGTATCCTGACGGGAATGGAATCAGAGCATTCGTAGTTCCCCTCAATACAGGGTAAAAGGGTGTAAAAAGAAAATTTGGAATCCGAGAAGGCATCGGATATAAAGGTAAAAAAGGGTGGAATCCGAGAAGGCATCAGATGTAAAGGTAAAAAAGGGTGGAATCCGAGAAGGCATCGGATGTAAAGGTAAAAGGTGGAAAAAGGAAAAGGTAGAATCCAAGAAAGCATTGGATGTAAAGGTAAAAGGTGGAAAAAGGAAAAGGTAGAATCCAAGAAAGCATTGGATGTAAAGGGAAAAGGTGGAAAAAAAAGAAAGGTAGAAAAGAAAAAAGGTGGCTCGCTAGGATCTCGCAATCCTATGCCTACGTATTCTCAAAAGGTACTTTGAGAAATCAGAGCGTCCGTAGTTCCCCTCAACGGGGGTGAAGAACTCTTGACTGTGGTCAAGGTTCCAAGGGAAAGTAGAGTCTGACAACAAGACACCTACGTGGAGTGCGGCTAGGTAAAACGGGAAGGTAAGTCTTGATCGAGCGGCGACGTGAGACAAGGGAATGAATAGTTTATCCTAAATGACATGGCAGTCAACTATAAGGTCCTTTCCTTTGGAATGAGGAATAAGTGACAGAGGAACCGAGAGAAAAAGAAATTCAGGCTCAAGTATATGATAAACAACAATATATACAACAAGAATTACATTGAAGTGAACATTAGGAATCAGGGACTAATTACAACAGAATGCAAAGGAGGTTCAAAATATGGAAGCAAGCAAGTCACAAAATAAAATCGGACAACAAGAGAATTATTAATTAATTTAAATATAAATATTTAATAAAATTAATTAATAATTTAATTAATCAAATTAAATAAAAATATTTAAATCAGTTAATAAATAATAACATATTTTTTCATTTTTTATATACAAATAGTTAACTAAAAATGAAATGATAAAATGAGTAATCAGAATACTTTGGTTTTTTTTTCAATATTACAAAAATAAAAATAAAAATAAGTAAAACAAACTTTTTATGTTTACATTTATTAATTTAAAAAAATAAAAGTGAACCACTAAAATCCTTTTGTTGTTCTTTCTTCTTAGTATTTTTTAGACTATGCAAAAATAACAATAAAACTTAAACTATTTAAAACAAGAAAATTAAAATAAATAAAAAAAAATAGAAAAATATAGTTTTTATGTAATTAAACAAGTGTATTTATAAACAAAACACACTGATACACACAACACATAAATTTATCAAAATTGTTATTAATACATTTCACACATACACAACATGCACTAACAGTACATTTGCTTTATCCCACATAATATTAACAATAATAATTTACTGCGTGTATGACATACCCACTTTTTATTTCACGACCCACTTACTAATACTACAATGCTACATTTACTGTAGTTTCAAATTAAGAGAGAAAAATGATTAAAAGAACTACACTCTCTACATACACACATGACAGTGAAAGAAAACTATACTATAAAACTATAATATGAAAAAAACTGTACTGTAAAGCTATAATGTAAAAAACTATAATATAAAAACTATAATATAAAAAACTATACTGTAAATCTATACAACTATAACACTTGACAAGCAATGTTCTCAATACTCAATAATATTAAACACAACATACATATATACAATGCACACCTCACATATAACATGCAAAAATGTACACATAACAGCTAACAAACATTCGAAAGGTCATAAAGAAAAGAAATTTGGTTCAGAATGTTACCGAAATGCGAAACTTTACCGCGGAAGAAATGTGAGGTTGTTGTTCGACAGCGGTCACAAACTATGTCACCCACGGATAGTGTGTCGTGTTGAGTGGAGCTGAGTTGTCCGGAACTGTCGGCGGCTTCAAAACAGAATGGCGGAAGGAGTGTTGCAGTTGTAAACTTCGCTACCGTTGAAGCATGATTAACGGCGGAACTGGTGGTTTAGTAGTGAGTTATGCTTGTTTTGGTGCGAAAAATGAGCTACTGCTATGGAGTATGTGTCATTTCCGACGGCGAAAGACGCACGGTGCTGGTGCTTGGCTTGTTTATGGTGAAGGTTAGAGCAGTGATGATGGCGGCATATGTGTGCGTATGGTGATTATTTATGGTATGAAGGTGAAGCTCCTTCGCATGAGGGTGGTGTAATATCTTATGAGAAGAATTACATGGAGGGGAGTTTTTTTTTGAGATGCAGTTTGTTCCAAAAGTGAAAGTGTGTTTGTGATTCATTACATGGGGATAAATGGAAAGGTTTTAGGAAAGAAAACTGAAGAGGAAATTGGTTTAGAGATTTGTTTTAGAGAAAGGGTGAGGTAGTGATGTGTCGTAGGATTTTGTGTGTGTTATGGAGATGGCATTATCATGAAGAAATGGAGAGAGTCTTCTACTGTGAGAAAGGTGGGTGTATTATCTTTTTTATATGAATGGTGAGTATTTAAAATAATAAATAACAAAGTGGAAGAGCTATACATCTTGTGGTAGCAGGCGAGTTGGGAGAGAAGAAGGAAATTATGTCCAGCCCTTTTCATTCTGAGATGGTCGCAGGTCTCAAAGTGTATATGGGGGTGGGTTTTGGTGAAGAGTCAAAGATGCTTTCTAGCAAGTCTCTCTGCTATCGTCCTTTTGTTTTTTGTACTAGTTACCAAACAAACTATGTAACAAAATGGTATATGTGTGTAGTATATGTCTTTTCTATGTGCAGATATGGTTTTCCTTCTTATATAAAAAAGAGATGGCATGGTAGGGACCGCATGGCATTGAAGGGTACAGACATAGGGTATCGTATGGGAGAGATAGTGAAGTATGGCACAGGCTAAAGCATTTCACAAATAAGGAATAAAACAAAATCTCTTTTTTTTTTTTTTTAAACTTAATTACTAAGTTTTACCTAAATTAGAAAACAAAATTTCAAAATTCAAATATATAAAGAAAAAGAGGGAAAAGATAAAATAAAATAATTAAACTAATTTAATAATTCAAAAAATATAAAAATCTGAATAAAATAAATAAAATAAAAATGAATAATTTACTAAAATAAAAATAGAGATCGATTAAAAACGATAAATCGGACCGAAATCAAAGTGCTCAGAAAAATATGCAAACGATCAGAATATCTGAAGGTAAAATTTTGGGTACAACACATTATTGTGGAGGTATGCTGCTTAGTTACATAGGGTAAGTATTGGGAATACAGTGAAAATCAACATTGATAGACCAACACCATCAAGGCTGGATGCTGAAAATGAATGAGTTGGAGCAAGTGGATCAAAAGGCTTGGGCATGACTTATGGGAGTCCCTACAAAATCATGGTGTAAGCATGCTTTCAGCTTTTATCCTAAATGTGATGTTCTAATGAACAACATAGCTGAGCTTTTTAATGCTACCATTCTAGTTTCTAGGGACAAAGCTATTTTAACCATGTGTGAGTGGATTAAAAAATACTTGATGAATAGGTGCAGTAGCTCCACTTTGAAGCTTGAAAAATGGCCACACAAAGTTATGCCAATCCCTAGAAAGAGATTAGACACTGAGGTATTTATGAGTGGACATTGGTTGCCAACATGGGCTATGGAAGAGAAGTTTCAGGTCACTCATTCCTATAATAAACAAGAATTTATAGTAGATATTGCAAAAAGGTCATGCACTTGTAATTTTTGGGAATTAGTTGGTATTCCTTGCAAGCATGTTGTTGCAGCATTAGGATTTAGGCAACAAGATCCAGAAAAATTTGTTGATGATTGTTATTCTAGGGAAAAATATGCCCTATGATATGGATTTGTTGTCAGCCCCATTAATGGGCAAGAAATGTGGCCAGAGGTAGAAACTGAAGAACTACTACCTCCCAATTTTAAAAAGGGTCCTGGTAGACCGAGGAAATTAAGGATAAGGGAGAGTGGTGAGGTTGGTGCTAGAAGAATGCTTCCAGGATTATCTTATAGGTGCACTAAATGTGATAAAATTGGACACAATGTTGCTTCATGCAAAAGCAAAGAACAAGATCCCAATGCCTTGAAAAGAAAGGTGTGTGTGTGAATACTTGTAATTATATTGTTTTATCATTGCCATTCTTGTATATATGATTGTCTAATACTTGTTCATTACTTGGCGCAATATGTAGAAAAAAGTGAAACCTGCTGCAGGAAACCAAGATACCAAGGTCAAGCCTGATGAAGTTCAGACTGATGCAGTGCATGCCAATGATGCAGTTATGGCTGATGAAGTTCAGACTGGTGCAGTGCATGCCAATGATGCAATTATGGCTGATGAAGTTCAGACTGGTGCAGTGGATGCCAATGACGGAGTTCAGACTGGTGCAGTTATGGCTGATGGAGTTCATGCTAGTGGTGTTCATGCTAGTGCGGTCCAACAAGACCAAGATGTGTTTGGTGATATCTCTAATGAGGTGATGTCAAGCCTACCTGATATCAACACATTACAACCAGGTTCTAGCAAGGGCTCAACAAGTCACAAAGGGAAAGCAAAGGCTAAGGTCAAGAACGAAGCAAAACCAGTTAGAAAGAGGGTTAGTGAAAGAATTAAACTTAGGATTTTTCAAAAACCAATCATTGGTCCTGGTTCAAAACCAGACCAACCAATGTATTTGACTGAAGAAGAGGATGGCATTCTAACTCAAGAATGACAAGGATCCCAAGTTACAAAGAAGACCACAAAGAAAGCAAAAAAGGAGTAGAACACTTTGTTATAATGTTTATCTATAGTTTTTATGCACACTTTTGGTGCTCCTTTTGTAATGAATCTAATGCACATTGTGTGACGCCCCAATCTACACCCCCAATTAACATGCATTTAAAGCAGTAAAAGAAAATTCAAAATTTGATCAGAGTATAATTGAATCACGGCATAGACGGGGAAATCACATCAAAGTAACAAATACAGAACATACAACACTTGCCCATAAAGATATGCAACAGTGGGGTAGCAATCAAACAGAGGAAACTCAGTTCCTTACGCCCACTTCTCAGAAATTAGAATTAAAGCGGAAAATCTAAAATCTGAGTAACATATATACATATATACATATAAACATGTCTTTCATACATCAAGTTATACATGTACAACCAAAATATATCATCAGATATACAAAATAATCACAGCGGCCACCCTAGCTACCCGTGTCACATATCAGAGCCGACCGACAAAAGAATGAAGACACCAAGCTTCACCAAAAAGAAATACCTCCAGCAACTCTAATCTGCAACGCCTCATAGATCGTTATAAAACAGCAGAAGGGTGAGAAAAACAACCATAATATAATTGCATAAAATTATATAGTAACACAAACATACGCAAGTAAACACATTTCTCACCACAGTTGCACCACAATTTCTCATAGATCAAACATAACATAATACAACACAATTCTCAAGCATTGACACCACTACACATCAAACATACAACATACACGTAATCACCAACACAATCACACATAATCCATCCCATCAATCACATTCACAATTACATGCACAATTAATTCATGCTTTATGCAAATGCACAGAGACCGACACAACGACTCTATGCACATGCCATGCGGTACCGACTTCCAATGTCACATGTCTCATCAGTTCACTCAGGAACTATTGGAACCATCGCTCGTTACTGAAAATCTCAAGTAACTCCCCGTCGGGCCTACGATGTTCACCCGTCGCTTTAGGTCCTCAGGCATCGCCTCATATTTTCGAGGCACACGACGTTATGGATTGCTTTAAGTCCTATCCAAGGCACACAATCGTCTATAATCATTGCTTTAAGTCCTCAGGCATCGCCTCATATTTTCGAGGCACACGATGTTATAGCAGATTCCCTCTGGAACCAAACCGTCACTCAGGACGTTTCCACAATGCATATCATGATGCTTGGCATACAATGGCTCATGACATTCACATTGCATACATATATACATCCACAATCATGCATATATCATCAAATACCACACTTAGCATTTTCTTGCCTTTCGGCCACAATTCATCACAACATCATCTAAACACATACGTTTACATCATACAACAGCACCTTGCACACTACACATCGATTACGTACAAGTATAACGACAAAAGTCGACAACCGACACTATTCCCGACTTTCTAACATAATTAAATCGGCTAACAATTTCAAAATCATCATCACAAGAAAGTACAGCTCAATAGCTACGCAACGATACCAAAAATGCAAAAATCGGATAAACAGATCAAAAGTTACGAACGAAAACGAAAAACGATATTTTGAAAAGTCACATTTTGCAAAAGTCTTGTCCATACGCGTATCACCATGAGCCATACGCGTATGAGCAGAGATCTCATTTTCCCAAAGTTCACGTTGAAATGTCCGTACGCGTAATGCCCAAGCCCGTACGCGTATTGACCTAAAAAGCTACGCGTATCATACGCAAATGGACAGATGGCCGAGAAAACAAGCAGCCCATACGCGTATTGCCCTCATGGCTCGCCCGCCATACGCGTAATGCCAAGGTTCATACGCGTATGAACATGCCCCATACGCGTATGACCTGGAAATCTCAGAAAAATTCTGCAGAACAATGTTCTGCGTTTTCCACCCAATTCCAACCAATTTTTCACCTAAAACTCAGAAAATCACTAAATAGAAGTGTAATAATACCTCACAAACATGTATAGACAATCAATAACATAGTCCACAAGAATTTAGACACATTTATTTCCATTTCTAATCAATTTTTTTACCAAATAGGGTTTACACTAAATTTTCTCCAATTCAATCCAAAACAACAACAAACACAACTACATAATCATATACAATCATACAATAATCGAGTTTCGCACCCTTACCCGATTTAATCGACTCTAGAACTTGATCTTGATGATTTTTCCACACTTTCCCAATTTTTCTCTCTTCTCTTTTCTTCTCTTTTTCCTTCTTTCTTCTTTCTTTCTCTCTATTTTTCTTTCTTTCCCTTTTCTATTTTCTATTTTCTTTTCTTACTAACTTAACAAAATATCTATGAAATGTCCAAAATACCCCCACACTCAAATATCTCGCAAATGTTCCCAAAACGCGATAAAATATATTCACGACTAAAAATAACATATTTTCACACAAAAGTCGAAAATAAAATAAAATAATAATAAAATAATCGAAAGACTCAATGAAAATAAAATTGGCAAAACTGGGGCGTTACAATTCTCCCCCACTTAGAAATTTTCGTCCTCGAAAATCTTACCTGATACAAATAACTCTGGATACGACTCCCGCATCCTACTCTCCAACTCCCACGTCAAATTCCCCTCAGCAGCGCCTCCCCACGCCACTTTCACAAGTGCAATCTCTTTACCCCTCAACCGCTTCACCTCGCGATCCAAAATACTAACCGATAATGCCTCGACCGTAAGGTTATCCCTTACCTCAACCTCGTCCATCGGAATCACATGTGAAGGATCCAGAACATATTTCCGAAGCCGTGAAACATGAAAAACATCATGCAAATTCGACAGATTCGGCGGTAACGCCACACGATACGCCACAGCACCAACTCTCGCAGATATCTGGTAAGGACCAATAAATCGAGAAGTAAGCTTCTTAGATTTCAAAGCACGACCAACACCCGTTACCGGCGTAACTCTCAGAAATACGTGATCACCCTCTTGAAATTCAAGATCCTTCCGTCTCCGATCATGATAACTCTTTTGTCTATTCTGAGAAGCCTTCATTTTCTCACGAATAAACTTTACCTTTTCCGTCGTCTGTTGCACCAATTCCGGTCCAACCACCGAACTTTCACCAGTTTCGTGCCAACACAACGGCGTTCGACATCTTCGTCCATATAAAGCCTCAAAAGGTGCCATTCCAATACTAGAATGAAAACTATTATTATACGTAAACTCAACCAAAGCAAGATAACTGTCCCACGCACCACCTTGTTCCAAAACACACGCTCTCAACAAATCCTCCAAAGACTGAATAGTTCTTTCGGTCTGACCATCCGTCTGCGGATGATAAGCCGAACTCAACCTCAATCTAGAACCCAAAGCCTTCTGTAAACTTTCCCAAAATCTCGATGTAAACCTAGGATCTCGATCAGAAACAATACTCAAAGGAACCCCATGCAATTTCACAACCACACTAATATAGATCTCAGCTAACCTCTCCAAAGAAAAACTGATGTCAATCGGCATAAAATGCGCCGATTTAGTCAGCCTGTCCACAATCACCCATATAGCATTATACCCTCGCTGAGTGTTTGGTAATCCCGTTACAAAATCCATCGAAATGTTATCCCATTTCCACTCAGGAATATCCAACGGTTGCAACAAACCACTAGGCCTCAAATGTTCCACCTTCGATTTCTGACAAGTCAAACATGCATACACAAACTGAACCACATCTCTTTTCAAACCAGACCACCAGAAAATCTTCTTCAAATCTTGGTACATCTTATTCGCTCCCGGATGAATACATAAGTTACTCCTGTGTCCTTCCTCCAAAATCATTCTTTTCAACTCCGCATCATCAGGAATGCAAATACGACCACGAAACCTCAAAACACCAAAATTATCCACCTTGAAATCCACATTCTCATTCCTCATCAAATCAAAAAATTTCAAATCCAGCTTTTGTTTCTCACTAACCGACAACAAAAATTCATTAGTAACTTTCAACATTCCAAGCCTTACACTAACCGACGTCACTTCACAAACCAAACTCAAATCTCTGAACGATTCTAAAAGTTCCCACTCTTTCACCATCAATGCGGACATATGCAACGATTTACGACTCAATGCATCGGCTACCACATTAGCTTTACCAGGATGGTAATTCAAGCCAAAGTCGTAGTCTTTCAAGAATTCCAACCATCTCCGCTGCCTCATGTTCAACTCTTTCTGATCAAATAAATATTTCAAGCTTTTATGATCACTGAATACTTCAAACCTCGCACCATAGAGATAGTGCCTCCAAATCTTCAACACAAAAACCACAACCGCTAATTCAAGATCATGAGTAGGATAGTTTTTCTCATGAACTCTTAACTGCCTGGAAGCATAAGCTACAACCTTACCTCCCTGCATCAAAACACCACCCAAACCAATTAAAGAAGCATCACAATACACAACAAATGGCTCATTAGGATTAGGTAAAATAAGAATCGGAGCTGTCGTCAATCTTTTCTTCAGCTCACAAAAACTCTCTTCACATTGAATATCCCAAATGAACGCTTTGCCCTTACAAGTCAACTGCGTCAAAGGTAATGCTAGCTTAGAAAAACCTTCAATGAACCTCCGATAATAACTAGCCAAACCTAGAAAGCTTCGAATTTCAGTAACGGATCTAGGAGCCTCCCATTGTAGAACTGCTTCTACTTTAGATGGATCCACTGCAATACCATTACCTGAAATTACGTGCCCAAGAAAACTCACCTCAGACAACCAAAATTCGCACTTGGACAATTTGGCAAAAAGCTTCCTTTCCTTCAAAACCTGCAAAACAATACGCAAATGGTCTGCATGTTCTTCACGAGACTTAGAATATATTAAAATATCATCAATAAACACCACGACAAAACGATCCAAATGCTCGTGGAAAATACGATTCATGTATTCCATAAACACACCTGGCGCATTAGAAACCCCGAATGGCATCACAGAATATTCATAATGACCGTAACGTGTTCTAAAGGCCGTCTTCTGAATATCCTCTTCTTTCACTCTTATCTGATGATACCCCGATCTTAAATCAATCTTACTAAATACACAAACACCAACCAACTGATCCATCAGATCATCAATCCTTGGAAGTGGATACTTATTCTTAATCGTCACTTTGTTCAACTGGCGATAATCAATACATAAACGAATACTCCCATCTTTCTTTTTCACTAACAAAACTGGAGCACCCCAAGGAGAAACACTTGGCCTTACAAACTTCTTCTCCAACAACTCATTCAACTACTTTTTCAACTCTACTAACTCAGATGCCGACATTCGATAAGGTGCCATAGAAACAGGTCTAGTACCAGGAACTAGATCTATAGAAAATTCAACCTCTCTCTCCGGCGGCACATCTGAAATATCATCAGGAAACACTTCTGGAAAATCACACACAACAGGAAACACTTCAAGAGAAACTTGACTATCCACAGACAATGATGCAAACAAACCAAACAACTGAGCTTCATCCGCCAAAAGTCTCTTCAACTCTTTGGTAGATAAGAAACTCGAGTCTTCATCTTCCTCAAGAGAAGGAAACCTTACAAGCTTATGATAACAATCAATGTGACCCCGATTGAATTGCAACCAATTCATTCCCAAAACCACATCTAAACCTTCCAACGGTAAACACACCAAATCCATCACAAAGTCTTTACCATAAATGGTCAAAGAACAACTTAGACAAACCAAAGAAGTAGTTACTGACCCCATTGCTGGAGTATCGATAACCATCTCTAAACCCATCACAGACAACACAAGATTCAAACGCTTTGCGCACTCAGACGAAATAAACGAATGAGTCGCTCCAGTATCAATAATAGCAATTAAAGGCGTATTATTAATAAAGCAAGTACCTCTTATCAGACGATCAGCACTTGAAGTCTGAGTTCCCGCCAATGAAAACACTTTCCCACTAGTCTGAGCTTTCTTCGGATTAGGACACTTCGAACTAATGTGACCAGGTTCCCCACAATTGTAACACTTCACCACATTCTTCCTTTTACAATCAGCTAGAACATGTCCAATGCCACCACAATTAGAACACTTATCCAACTTCTTCCTACATTCATGCTGGCGATGACCCAATTCACCACATTTAAAACACCTAGGAGAATTAGACATACCTCCTCCACCTGACCTCCGATCAAAAGTTCCCCTTTGTTTACCTTTATCAGCCGGTGACACATACGGACCACCACGGAACTGTTGTTTCCCTTTCCTGTCACTTACACTTTTATAGTGAGCAGAACGAGCCTTACAATCTTCATCATAAATCCTACAGCATTCCACCAAATCAGCAAACCTCCGAATCCTCTGATAACCAATAGTCTGCTTTATCTCAGGACGCAAACCACTTTCATACTTCACACACTTAGAAAATTCAGCAGTCGCTTCCACAT
This sequence comes from Lathyrus tuberosus, assembly GCA_022829125.1. Classification (NCBI taxonomy): domain Eukaryota; kingdom Viridiplantae; phylum Streptophyta; class Magnoliopsida; order Fabales; family Fabaceae; genus Lathyrus; species Lathyrus tuberosus. The sequence continues at coordinate 11,002,271 of JALAZF010000101.1, read as the reverse complement.
AATGAGGATAAAATTGCACAAGTTCCACAAACTTAGCAGTATAATCGACTACAGACATATTACCTTGTTTTAGTTCCAAAAACTCAATCTCCTTCTTTCCTCGGACATCCTCGGGAAAATACTTCCTCAGAAACTCTCGGCTAAACACCTCCCAAGTAATCTCTTCTTCTTCCTCCTCAGCTTCCAACACCTGACGAGTACTGATCCACCAGTCGTCAGCCTCTTCATGTAACATATGAGTGCCCAGCCTCACCTTATTATCATCGTCACAATCCATTACCCTGAAAATCCTCTCAATCTCTTTCAACCACATTTGTGCACCATCCGGATCATATTTCCCTTTAAAGACCGGCGGCTTATTCTTTCTAAACTCATCATTCCCTGCAGCATTCGGTGCACCCTGCACAGCTCGTGCCATAGCCTCCATCGCCGCAGCCAAAGCAGCATCATTACGACCAACCATATTCTGTTCGTCCAAAACAGAAACTATGGTTAAACAACAACTCGCTCAACACAACTCGCCCAATATGCCAGACACAACAGACACAATAAACACAACTGACACGGACTGGCTCTGATACCACTTAATGTGACGCCCCTAATCTACACCCCCAATTAACATGCATTTAAAGCAGTAAAAGAAAATTCAAAATTTGATCAGAGTATAATTGAATCACGGCATAGACGGGGAAATCACATCAAAGTAACAAATACAGAACATACAACAGCTGCCCATAAAGATATGCAACAGTGGGGTAGCAATCATACAGAGGAAACTCAGTTCCTTACACCCACTTCTCAGAAATTAGAATTAAAGCGGAAAATCTAAAATCAGAGTAACATATATACATATATACATATAAACATGTCTGTCATACATCAAGTTATACATGTACAACCAAAATATATCATCAGATATACAAAATAATCACAACGGCCACCCTAGCTACCCGTGTCACATATCAGAGCCGACCGACAAAAGAATGAAGACACCAAGCTTCACCAAAAAGAAATACCTCCAGCAACTCTAATCTGCAACGCCTCATAGAGCGTTATAAAACAGCAGAAGGGTGAGAAAAACAACCATAATATAATTGCATAAAATTATATAGTAACACAAACATACGCAAGTAAACACATTTCTCACCACAGTTGCACCACAATTTCTCATAGATCAAACATAACATAATACAGCACAATTCTCAAGCATTGACACCACTACACATCAAACATACAACATACACGTAATCACCAACACAATCACACATAATCCATCCCATCAATCACATTCACAATTACATGCACAATTAATTCATGCTTTATGCAAATGCACAGAGACCGACACAACGACTCTATGCACATGCCATGCGGTACCGACTTCCAACGTCACATGTCTCATCAGTTCACTCAGGAACTATTGGAACCATCGCTCGTTACTGAGAATCTCAAGTAACTCCCCGTCGGGCCTACGATGTTCACCCGTCGCTTTAGGTCCTCAGGCATCGCCTCATATTTTCGAGGCACACGACGTTATGGATTGCTTTAAGTCCTATCCAAGGCACACAATCGTCTATAACCATTGCTTTAAGTCCTCAGGCATCGCCTCATATTTTCGAGGCACACGATGTTATAGCAGATTCCCTCTGGAACCAAACCGTCACTCAGGACGTTTCCACAATGCATATCATGATGCTTGGCATACAATGACTCATGACATTCACATTGCATACATATATACATCCACAATCATGCATATATCATCAAATACCACACTTAGCATTTTCTTGCCTTTCGGCCACAATTCTTCACAACATCATCTAAACACATACGTTTACATCATACAACAGCACCTTGCACACTACACATCGATTACGTACAAGTATAACGACAAAAGTCGACAACCGACACTATTCCCGACTTTCTGACATAATTAAATCGGATAACAATTTCAAAATCATCATCACAAGAAAGTACAGCTCAATAGCTACGCAACGATACCAAAAATGCAAAAATCGGATAAACGGATCAAAAGTTACGAAGGAAAACGAAAAACGATATTTTGAAAAGTCACATTTTGCAAAAGTCCTATCCATATGCGTATCACCATGAGCCATACGCGTATGAGCAGAGATCTCATTTTCCCAAAGTTCACGTTGAAATGTCTGTACGCGTAATGCCCAAGCCCGTACGCGTATTGACCTAAAAAGCTACGTGTATCATACGTAAATGGACAGATGGCCGAGAAAACAAGCAGCCCATATGCGTATTGCCCTCATGGCTCGCCCACCATACGCGTAATGCCAAGGTTCATACGCGTATGAACATGCCCCATACGCGTATGACCTGGAAATCTCAGAAAAATTCTGCAGAACAATGTTCTGCGTTTTCCACCCAATTCCAACCAATTTTTCACCTAAAACTCAGAAAATCACCAAATAGAAGTGTAATAATACCTCACAAACATGTATAGACAATCAATAACATAGTCCACAAGAAATTAGACACATTTATTTCCATTTCTAATCAATTTTTTTACCAAATAGGGTTTACACTAAATTTTCTCCAATTCAATCCAAAACAACAACAAACACAACTACATAATCATATACAATCATACAATAATCGAGTTTCGCACCCTTACCCGATTTAATCGACTCTAGAACTTGATCTTGATGATTTTTCCACACTTTCCCAATTTTTCTCTCTTCTCCTCTTTTCTTCTCTTTTTCCTTCTTTCTTCTTTCTTTCTCTCTATTTTTCTTTCTTTCCCTTTTCTATTTTCTATTTTCTTTTCTTACTAACTTAACAAAATATCTATGAAATGTCCAAAATACCCCCACACTCAAATATCTCGCAAATGTTCCCAAAACGCGATAAAATATATTCACGACTAAAAATAACATATTTTCACACAAAAGTCGAAAATAAAATAAAATAATAATAAAATAATCAAAAGACTCAATGAAAATAAAATTGGCAAAACTGGGGCGTTACACATTGTATGTGCTCATTTTGTATTAACTGAAATGCACACGTTTTGTGCTCTTTTGTATTGACAGAAATGCACACTTTTGGTGCTCTTTTGTATTGACAGAAATGCACACTTTTGGTGCACTATTGTAATGACAGAAATGAATTCAATGCATATTTTATGTTATTAAGCTTATAATTAGACTTCAACATAATTACAGTAACAACATTTCATTGATAAAATTCAAACTTTTCATTGATAAAATTCAAACTACAACAACATTACATAAACTTCAAACTTTTCATACATAAACTTCAACAAAACTTCAACAACTTTAACAACATTACAGTAACAAATCAACCCAACCTAACATCATATTGAAGATGCGAGAAAGACACAAGAAAGGAGGAGTTTGAATTGTGTATTTACTCTTTCTGTAACTTTTCGTATCTTGTTAATTTGTCGCTCAAGAACCTTCAATGTTCGTTGAGAGATTCCAATCAATTAACTATAGAGTATGAGAACCATATAGGTTCTGATCATAAGATACGATACTCAGAACTTGCAGTGCGGAAGCTTATCAGAGATAGGCTGCAATGTTCTGACTTTGTTTTATATGAGGTTCTGATATTCAATGCAGAAACATAAATAGAGATACTAAGCAAGAGAGTAAAGGACACACGATATATCCTGGTTCACCACGCGGGCTAATCCAGTCCACCCTCCTCAGGTGATTTCGCCTTGAACACAAGGACTTAATCCACTATAACCAAATCATGATTACACTTGCACGGGCAACAGCCGGTGACTAACCACTTGCACAGTCGCACCGTGACTAACAACCCAATGAACCGTTCAGGGATCCAACAGGATATAATGTTCATTGATCGAGCAGACCTACTGCTGAGATTTCACAGCTAGCCGTTTAGGGATTCATCACAATGAATATAATGCTACTGACCATATTTCAGGATTTTCCACAATGACCCTCAGCCATTGTCATCTCAAGTATCTAATCACCACGTGATCTACTCAAGGGCCTCAACTCACAGCTGAACCGTTCAGGGATCCCATCAGGAAATAACGTTCACTTGAGGAGTCTCAATTCATTTAGTCGAATTGGCAAACTGGAGATTGCAAATTGTGCTTCTTAATAAGGAAGTTTCTCCTAGGTTTAAGTACAAAGAACACACACATGTGTTTAAGCAAGTGTTGAGCAATCAACTCCTTGCTTTCCTAAGAAACTACAAAGATGTATTTGATATTATGATTGTAGACATCTTGTAGATCTTCTTCGTCTTCGTCTTCTGGTTGAGCAAGCTTTGAGCAGCAACTCCTTGCTTCAGATCTTCAATGTAGCTTTGACGAGAAGGTAGGTTAATGACTTGACTGATCTTCAATGTTGTCTTCTTCATCAACAGCTTCTGTTTGATTGTTGTTGTTGTGTTGATTTGTTCTTTGGAGATTCAACAACAATTGCCATGAGTGAAATAATGACAGCTTTGAATATTCTAAATGTTACAACGAGAACTCATCGTTGTTGCTATCTTCACACAATGACTTGGTCAATTTTGTAGATGAACATTCAGTTCGTAATTCTACAAGTGATCGACGCATCAGAAGAAAAAACTCTTTCCATTAAATAGCCAGTAGAAATATAGCCGTTAGAGAATATTGTTGGCTGTTTGGAAAGGAGACGTTGTGATATAATGCGTTGTACTGACACATCTTCTTTTTGCAGAGGAGGAAGTGACCAGATATCTTTTCTTGGGCAGTGTGTACATTTAACTCACAACGGTAATATTTAGACTTTGAAACTTTAGTGGCTTCTGATGTTAATTTGATGAAGCATGAGTGGAGTCTTTATAGCAAAATATCTGATGCTTCAAGTCTTCCGTTGATTGAAGAAGTCCATTAGGAATCAATTTTCAGAACTTCAGTACTTGGTCTTTAAGAACGTTATCCTTTTTCTGCTTTAAGTCTTCCGAATCTTCAGAGCCTGTCTTCAGAGTCTTCAGAACTTCTTGTTTGAAACCTTGATCTTTAGAACTCGTCAGTCTTCAGATTCTTTCTGCACTTGGTCTTCAGCGCCTTCAGCCATCAGAACTTCAAGTCATAGGAGTCTTCATAACTTCGGTTCTTTCTGATTGTACTTCTTCAGAAGCTTCGCTATCTTCAGAATCTCAATCACTTTTAGAGAGCATCCACAAGAGCATTGCAATAGCAATCAAGGCATCCTTGAATCTGATTGATCATGACTAGATAAACAAATGTTCTTGCTTCTCGCGACTTTAGTCACACATAGTAACTTCGCATATATATATATATATATATATATTCAATCATAGTACATCTTGCTGGTGTATGTTGGTTCTGATGTCTTTAGTTCTTATGATCTGCACACAACATACGTTAGTCCATAAAATGGTTCTTTCATAAATACTCATTGTTATCATCAAAACATAGATTGACTTGTAGAGACAATTCTTGCTCTCACAATAACCCCCTTTTTGATGATGACAAAACCAAGTATTTTGATTGAACATTTCATACAAGGTAATCACCAAAGCAAACAAATTCAGAGTATGGAACAACAGCTCCCCCTGAATGAGCTATCCTCAAAGCTTTATCTGAGATCATCTAGGATTTTATATAATCCAAAGATATACAGAGTAACAACTTGAGTTGCCAGAACAGAAATAGAAAAAGTTACTTCTCTATCTTGTCTTTAGGAAAACAAAGAGTCTTTAGCATCTGGACTAGTTCAACAGAACTTCCATCTTCAGATCTTCAGAACTCAGTTTCCTTTGTTGTCAAATCAGAGCTTGTTATCTTCAGAGTCGTCTGAAGCATTTCTACTTTTCAGTAGATTTAATTGAGCACATAATTAGAGCAGTTCTTCGACTGATAAACATAGCTTCGCTGTATATCAGAAACTGTCTTTTGAGACACTCCCCCTGAGTTTCAGGCTATATGAAGATTTTAGATTTTGCATTTTAATCTTCTGGGTAGTGTCCCCCTAATTTCCATAAGTCAGATATTGGGATCTTTCAGAATCGAAATTCAGAGTTTCTAAATTCAATCACCAGTGTTGATCATGACTTTTTAGAGTTTGACTTTGAACACAGGTTTATTTCAGACCTTGTTATTGTCACAACTCAGTTGAATTATCAAAGCTTGATTTTTTGATCAGATACCAAATGAAGGTTAAAACTTGTGATCAATCAACGCTTGATTCTGAATCTAGTACATCTTGTTTTAGTCGGATGTAAAATTGATGTGATGACTCTTATACCAGAGTTTGCTGATTCTGATGTTGAAGGAGTTCTTTTGATATTACTTTGAAGAGTATTTCCTTTGTGTGCTGATAGGATACTAATGAAGGTACTTTGACATTAATACACAACTTTGCTTTGATTGAGAGTCTGATACTAACCTTTGTGTACTGAATCTGATTTCCAATTGATGATTTAGTCTGATACTAAATCGTCTTTATTTCAAATAGTTCCTGATAAACATCAGAATGGTTTCTTGCTTGGATCTTTAATCCAGATCTTCAGACAGTTCTTGACTTTTGATTTGCACAGATCTTCTGAGTGAGCATCTTGAAATGTAGACTTTGCCTTGACTTTTTTCAGAGTTTTATTCCTGAGTCTGGTTCTTCTTAGACAGCTTTTATTCTATGATTGCAGTTCTTCTTCTTATCTTGTCTTTAGAATGCCTAGTGAACTTGTTTAGAGTTCCTCGGATAACATCAAACAATAAACGTTAGTAGTAATGCATTTTATAAGAGTACTTTGTTTGAGTTCTGCATTCTTTCAGATTTCCTTCTTTCAATCAAAATTAATCAATATATTTCTCCCCTTTTTGACATCATCAAAAAGTGTCAGGGCATATGAGTAATTTAAGCATGGAGTCATTTATATTCAGATATAGAGTCACAGAGTCATTTAAACATTTAGAAGCATTTAGACTCATTTTAGGGAAACACATCTATACTCAGTATGTATTTAATTGAAGGTTGATAGATGGAATCAACTGATTACTTAATTGAAGGATTAAAGCATCTGTAGAGATTATATCATTTCATTTGTGAACAATATTTCAGTATTTCATTATTTCGTTTTGGTTTTATAATTCATAGCATAGGTTGAGCTTAATCTAGACAAGTTCAAAATAAAAACTAGATTGCATTAGAGAAAGATTAAACATAAAACTATAGATTGTATTACGGATGGATTTTATAAAAAACATACAACGCTAGACTAGACGAAACTGGTTCCTATAGGTTAGACTGAAAGGAGCTTAGGAAAGATGAGGAAGAACTTCCAGAGTTATCTGAGCTTGAGAGAAGAGAAGTTTCTTCTGCTTGAGTCATTGCAAGCTTCTTGTGTTTTACTATTTCTTCTGAGATCCATTCATGGAACTCGTTCCAGACATTTCTTACTTCCATAGAGTTTGCACAAGAACTAGAGACATTGACAAGGGTTTGAATCCTTAAGAATGTGTTGTCCGGATAGGTTTATATGATTATAAGAGCAGGCATGCTTGATTATGTTAGCAATTCTTTAGCGTGACTTTTATAGCGAAAGATTCTCATACTTTCAAGAACTTAAGATTTACATTTAATAATTTGGAAATACATAGTGCAAGAATTAAAGTGACAGACAGAAACTTAAATCCTAGTTCTTATAGATTTGAAAAATCCATAGGAGAGCATTCTTCGGTTGTCCCAACATGTTCTAATTTAGCAATCACATCCAGAGTCTCTAGGATACGAGATATGACCCTTCCATAAGGAATACTAAGAGAGGGATTGTCTTTAGATAGAAGAATTTGTTCTTTCAAGTGATTGATCATAATTGATGGAAGGTTAATTCTTCTTCTGTAGGCGAGAAGGAAGATGAATAACCTATCTGAATAAGTAAGCAATTTTCCTCTGATATCCCTAGGTAGAAGATTCTTCTCCATTATTTTGTGCCATACTTTTGGTGAGGGTTTGAGTGTGGAGACACAATTGGAGGCACCGTTTCCATTGTGAATGGTACAGATGATATCGTTGAAGATGGTACTTTCCTTGTAGTCTTCAAGGGTGTCACCACTTTCATTGCACTTTATCGCTTGAGCAATGATAGAAGGATTGATTACAACATGGATTCCGAAGACGGTTGACTTAATGAAACACTGGTTGTGTGCATTAGAAAACACGTCTGCATTTACCCAGAATTCTTTGACACAATCTAGGTAGATGATACCAGGAAGTATGTTAAGATACCCATTCCAATTTTGACACAAGAGTTCAGAGGAGGTTCTTAATAATCCAAGATCTTTGAGAGAGTTGTGATTAAATGAGGATTCTTTAAGGACAATCAACTCAGAGTGATTTACTCTGCTAGCTAAGGTTTGTGAGTTAGACATTTTTAGAACTGATACACAGGGTGTGAGTGAGAGGAAATGCTAACAGGAGAATGAGATAGAGATAGTATCTCGTGCTTTAATTGGACCAGTTACAAGCGAGCTTTAATGAGTGCATGTGATTTTAAACGATAGGTTTGTATTTTCAATGTATTTGGCGTTCAAATGGTACTGAGTCTAACCGTTGTTATTGCCCATATTTTATTCGTTTAGAGGGACTGAGATACTCACTAATAATTTAACAGTAGAGTGGCTTTTCATTTATTATGCGTATTTCATGAGATTTAAAAGGCTGAGAAATTTCTAGTAAGAAATAAGGGAGAAGCCATTTGTACGCAATTTCCTAGATGAGATGAATTAATGAGTGTCATTTAATTCTGCCAAAAAAAATTCAAGATAGGTTGAGTTTAACTAGAGGGACTCTATGAGAGAGAGTTGGGTTCTAGTAGGAGTGCTAGCTGGAGTTTATCTATGGGTTGTAGGATTTGACTAGACATTGAGTAATGTGATGGGTAGAGTCTTTTATCTGTGACCGGTCTTAAATTTCTACTAATCAGAGGACATGTGCAAACAGATACACGGGAAGACAAAAAGGTTTTCTTAAGAGTTTGTTTCAAGAAAATAAGAATAGATTTGAGTTTTGATTATCAAGAAAAGTAAGTGGAGGCATGACGACGATTGGATGATATTTTGAACTTTCAGGGTTTTAAGTGTAAGATATATGATAGGGATACGTGACTTTATAGAGTAAGTGTGTAGATTGAATTATGCCTAGTCTAGGAAAGATATAGGACAATTCAAAAGATTTTAGTAAGATCTTAAGTTGTCAGAGATATGCTGTGGTTTCAATAGATTCGCAATTATTATTGTATTCTTTTGCGCGTAGTTTTTGTTAAAGGGTTTTCTTGTATTTAACAATTTCTTTCATCTAGGCTTAACAGATTTTCTATTGGTTGAATATTTCCCTAAAGAAACATGTAAGGATTCCTAAATAATTACCTAGTAAAACATGCTATGACAAGTTTGAAAAAATTCTAATTAAGGCATCTCATGAGTTTAACAGATTATTAGTGAAGAGAAAAGTGTACCTTAGATTTTTCAGACTTAACTGAGTGCTTTTTGTCTTGACTTTGGTCTTCATTCTGATGAATTTTGAAATCTTCGTGAGTGCATTCTTCTGATCTTTTGATCAACTTCTTTCAGGCTTGGCTTGCTTCTGAGAGAGAGTTGAAGGTTATGAGATTCTTCAAGATACACCTTAGGGATGCTTAACCTCTTTGAAGATTTTTTTTTTAGCTAAAACTTTTCGTGAAATCATTCCTTTCAGATTCCTGAAGCTTTGAGCATCTTTCTGATTCTGCCTATTTCCGAGTAAGCTGCAGATGTTTCTTGGGTTCTTCAAGATAAGCATGTCTTCTGACTTCTGAAGAGAATATATTCTTGGAAAGTGATTCTAATTGGATTATAGCTTTATCTCTCTTTTCCTGTTCAACCTTGTCCTTTAGTTCTCTAGGTTACAATAACCGAGATTAGGACTTAGCATGATCAGAGCGACCATTTAAATTGAACTTAGCCAATTACATGCAATCCTTTTTGATAAGGCGACACTCATATTCGTGGGAGCAGTACTGAGTGAACAGTAAATTTCATTTGATGACCCCATTCATAAATAAAAGATTACATCTGTTTTGAATGTTTCTCACTTCTCATTTCCTTGATCCATAGAACCTGTTTAGTTCTGATACAGTTCCTAAGATATGGATTTGAATCTTAAACGACAAACTTTGAGAATTGGTTGAGTTCTTCTTTCATAGCCCGAATTCAGTTTGCGTTTGTGAGAGTTTCCTTTCTTTGAAGGATGATTGATTTCACAGGATTAGTGAGAACCGTTGAGAGGTTTATTCAGGAAGGAGTTGACATATCAACATCTGACTTTGTTCCTCAAGGTTGTTTCAGAACTTGTTCAGAACCAAAACATCATCACGTCCCATGTGTACATTACTTAGACATGGTTTGCATGAGCCTTCTTGTTCTCACAATGATGAAACAACTTATTTGAGGTTGTTCACACATATCTATGAGTTGACTAATTTCTTCAAACGAACATCATTAACGTCATCTTAGTTGGAGAACCTAGATACCTGAAATGATAGCATCTAATTTCATGGCACAAGTGGTTCTGAGAACACTTGATCTGTTGAAAATCAGATTATCAACATTTGATCTTTACTAGGATGATTTCAGGTTGTTGGAGCTTGATCACTGAACCAGTTAAGATCTTAAGAGTTCGTTCGGAATCAAGTAATTACTGAATCTTCGGGATTCAGTTCTCCATTGAATCTTTTGATCATTCCAGTTTCTGACATTGAATCATTTCTAATAATTTGAATTTTTCAGATTCTGAGTTTAACATATTACATTCTGAAATTCAAAGTCTTAGAACCGCAATCTTTCTTCTTTACATGAAGAGATCCAAAATGAGTTTTTAAACGAGAAAGTCAAGGGTGGACCTAATCCGTTTCTTGAAAACATCTCAAAAACTCATAAAGAATTAATCTTCAGCAAACAAGATTTCTTGCTTTCCGATGATTCATCTTTTAATCATATACGTGGTTTTATCCACACGTATTTTCCAGAATGAGCATTCAACAGATACTTCATTTGTTGAATTTATCTTATCAACTGATTCTTCAACTTTAGTGAGGCTTCATCTCGAATCAGTGAATTGCTCACGAAGTAATCAGATTGATTACAATTTTGTACACAATTAACTGCTGAACTGTTACAGAAATTGTAAGTGAATTTCAATCTCACTAAGAGTACTTCTACGCACCACATCTGGATCTTTTTCTGACACTGTTAAGTGTTTGATGTAAATCAATAACAGAACTGGAGCTTTGATACCAATTGAAGGTGCGAGAAAGACACAAGAAAGGGGGAGTTTGAATTGTGTATTTACTCTTTCTGTAACTTTTCGCATCTTGTTAATTTGACGCTCAAGAACTTTCAATGTTCGTTGAGAGATTCTAATCAATTAACTATAGAGTATGAGAACCGTATAGGTTCTGATCATAAGATACGATACTCAGAACTTGCAGTGCGGGAGCTTATCAGAGATAGGCTGCAAGGTTCTGACTTTTCTTAATATGAGGTTCTAATATTCAATGCAGAAACATAAATAGAGATACTAAGCAAGAGAGTAAAGGACACACGATATATCCTGGTTCACCACGCGGGCTAATCCAGTCCACCCTCCTCAGGTGATTTCGCCTTGAACACAATGACTTAATCCACTGTAACCAAATCATGATTACACTTGCACGGGCAACAGCCGGTGACTAACAACCCAATGAACCGTTCAGGGATCCAACAGGATATACCGTTCATTGACCGAGCAGACCCACTGCTGGGATTTCACAGCTAGCCGTTCAGGGATTCATCACAATGAATATAATGCTACTGACCATATTTCAGGATTTTCCACAATGACCCTCATCCATTGTCATCTCAAGTATCTGATCACCACGTGATCTACTCAAGGGCCTCAACTCACAGCTGAACCGTTCAGGGATCCCATCAGGATATAACGTTCACTTGAGGAGTCTCAATTCATTTAGTTGAACTGGCAAACTGGAGATTACAAGTTGTGCTTCTTAATAAGCAAGTTTCTCCTAGGTTTAAGTACAAAGAACACACACATGTGTTCAAGCAAGTTTTGAGCAATCATCTCCTTGCTTTCCTAAGAAACTACAAAGATGTATTTGATATTATGATTGTAGACATCTTGTAGATCTTCTTCTTCTTCGTCTTCTGGTTGAGCAAGCTTTGAGCAGCAACTCCTTGCTTCAGATCTTCAATGTAGCTTTGACGAGAAGGTAGGTTGATGACTTGTCTGATCTTCAATGTTGTCTTCTTCATCAACAGCTTCTGTTTGATTGTTGTTGTTGTGTTGGTTTATTCTTTGGAGATTCAACAACAATTTCCATGCGTGAAATAATGACAGCTTTGAATATTCTAAGTGTTACAACGAGAACTCATCGTTGTTGCTATCTTCACACAATGACTTGGTCAATTTTGTAGATGAACATTCAGTTCATAATTCTACAAGTGATCGACACATCAGAAGCAAAAACTTTTTCCATTAAATAGCCAGTAGAAATATAGCCGTTAGAGAATACTGTTGGCTGTTTGGAGAGGAGACGTTGTGATATAATGAGTTGTACTGACACATATTCTTTTTGCAGAGGAGGAAGTGACCAGACATCTTTTCTTGGACAGTGTGTACATTTAACTCACAACGGTAATATTTAGACTTCGAAACTTCAGTGGCTTCTGATGTTAATTTAATGAAGCATGAATGGAGTCTTTATAGCAGAATATCTGATGCTTCAAGTCTTCCGTTGATTGAAGAAGTCCATTAGGAATCAGTCTTCAGAACTTCAGCACTTGGTCTTTAAGAACGTTATCCTTTTTCTGCTTTAAGTCTTCCGAATCTTCAGAGCCTGTCTTCAGAGTCTTCAGAACTTCTTGTTTGAAACCTTGATCTTCATAACTCGTCAGTCTTCAGATTCTTTCTGCACTTGGTCTTCAGCGCCTTCAACCATCAGAACTTTAAGTCATAGGAGTCTTCAGAACTTCGGTTCTTTCTGAGTGTACTTCTTCAGAAGTTTCGCTATCTTCAGAATCTCAATCACTTTCAGAGAGCATCCACAAGAGCATTGCAACAGCAATCTTGGCATCCTTGTATCTGACTGATCATGACTAGATAAACAAGCGTTCTTGCTTCTCGCGACTTTAGTCACACATAGTAACTTCGCATATATATATATATATATATATATATATATATATATATATATATATATATTCAATCATAGTACATCTTGCTGGTGTATGTTGGTTCTGATGTCTTTAGTTCTTATGATCTGCACACAACATACGTTAGTCCATAAAATGGTTCTTTCACAAATACTCATTGTTATCATCAAAACATAGATTGACTTGTAGAGACAATTCTTGCTCTCACACATATACCCTTGAACAACATTACGATAATAATCCAAGATAAAACAAGTGTCATCTTCAACTTCAAATTGATTTTTCTTTGGACTTCAACCTTCATCTTCACTATATCTAACTTGTGCAATGTGGCCTCTAATTTCACTTCACGTAACTCACACTTTTGACAATATGTTTCACTCTTAAAGTTCCCCTTCAAAGAATCTCCCATTTCATCATCCCACAAAAATAGGTCACAGTCAGTACCATTTTACATCAACATTGAAGATGTAAAAAACGGTTAACACAAACAATAACATTTTCCAACTTAACCCAACATATACCAAACCAAAATTCTTACCGTTGTGTTTCTACATCTCCAGAACTTCCTATTGCGATTTTGAGCCGTGTTAGAGACCCACATCTTCATCGCACTGTTGCATCCACATCTGGGTAACCCATGAATATCGATTGAACTTGTGTTGCTGCTTGAACTGCATTTGCTTCCAAATATGGTGAAGAAAGAAAAGATGAAGATGGCGCAGGTTTGTTGAAGAAAGAAAAGAAGGAGAAGTGAACCCTAGCTTTTCAGGGGGGGGGGGGGTATCTCAAAATAATGTATATAGATTAAATGACATAGCATACATAATTCCAATTCAACCATGCATTTCATGCCACATTGGAAGATTCCATGGAACAGTCAGCATGAGGGGTGTGGGAAAATGGAATCTTGATTTGTTGAGGGGGATAAAAAAAAACTTCAAGGAGGCAAAAACAAATCTTGCTACTTTGGCAGAGGGTGGAGTATATTTATCCCTTGTTTAGTTTATGTGATTAGATCATCATTATTCATACTAGGCCTTATTAGGTAACCTATTTTAATCTACTTTTGACCAACTTACTCATCAGTTTTGTCTGGAAATTAGGCCTGAAATCATATCATGGTCCTTATTAGTGACATATAACAGAAAGATAAGAAGGCAAACTTAAATGTTTGCATTTTTTACATTAATGAAAAAGATCTTAAATTACAAGCTTAAGTTTCAAGTTACACAAAGGCTGCATATGTCTAGTGCTGGTGTAGCACACTGGTATAGCAGAAAAAATGAAAGGACTAACAAACTTTCAAACTATCTAACTTAACTTTCTCAGGCTTAACAAACTAATAATTACACGATGATCGCCAATATCTCCCCTCAAGCTGGGCCACATATGTTGAGAAGTCCAAGCTTAAAAATAAGAGAATGAAAGGGAGTTGGATCAAGAGCCTTTTTAAGGGACCTGTCAGTTGTTGAGATATGTTGATAGGAAGAAGGTGGAAAAGCTATTGTACAAGTTTTTCTAGAACCAAGTGACAGTTGGACATGTTTTGACTGTTGGTCAAGAGATTGTTCAGGAGATGTCTGATGTTTGTCATCTTTTGACTATGTACTTGGTGGTATGACATGTGAGTCATTCATGGTTTTGTGATGCTTGTGAGTGTGTTTTCCTATAAGATCAAAAAGAGTGATGTCACCAATGGTAGTGACCTCATCTGGAATGGACCTGTTGGAAATTTATGGGCTGTATGGAAAAACATTTTCATATTCATAGAAGATACCATTTCTAGATATAAAGATGTTTCTGGTGTTTAAATAAAAAAGGAGAAATCTCTTTGTGTAAGTTTTATATCTAAGAAAAAACATCTTCTGGCTCTAAGGTGTAGCTTGGTTTTACCACTCAATAAAGTAGAGACAAATCATAAACAAAGTAAAGACCTTAGCGTCGTGAAATGTAGGACGGTATTTATATAATTTTTCATACGGAGTTTTGTATTGTAAAATAGGTGTGTGAGAATTTGATTAACGAGGACGTAAAGCCATGGTTATATTTAATATGTGTTTATTCAACAATGGAATTTTATTTAGGTGTCTCAATACAAGAGGTTTGGTGGAGAATTCCAAATGAGGCATAGAAATAAGTCATGGCAATTTCTTATCACATCATCCTTGTTTCTTAGGCACCATCTGAATTTCTGGTTTTGCCCCTGATTCCGGATGTGCACATCCGGACGCACCAATTTTTTTAAAAACGCTGATTCTTTCCGGAAGTGCACATCCGGAAACATTCCTGATCTGCAGATCCGGAAAAAGGCAGAACATTATTTTTTTTTTAAAAATCAGTTTTTTTACTTGGTCGCATATGTTAATAAATCGTCGCAATTTAATATACATTTGACAACATCCATATATAAAATAAAATGATATATATATATAATAAATCTCTGTCAAAATACAGTGCATACATCTAATATAAATATAATACATCAAACAAAAAACTACTGCGTATGGCGAAGGATCTCTCCTGGCTCCCCTGCTCCTCTGCCCCTACCCACCATCCTGGATCGATGTCTGCGGTACTGAAGTGCCCCCTGAGTAATCGCAATAATCCTGTCCACGGCAAGTCTGGCACCAGAGCCCTCAGGGAGGTGACCGTCCGCAATGGCCTGCTGCGTTATCTGCTCTATCTGACGACAACGTGGTAGGACATCCTGAGTGTGGTCCAGCTGAGACTGCCGCTCCTCTAATATCTCCTGATGAGCAGGTCTGGGTGGCGATCCCTTAGCAGTGGGCACCATGCATGGGTGTGAGACGGTGTAGAACCACATGATGTACCCGGCAACAACACTCCAGTCTGTCTCCGCTCTGGTCGCCCGAGCCTCCTCCGGTACCAAGTGGGACTGGTAGTCAGCATATAGCTCATCTATCTGCCTGTGGGTCAAGCCTAGAGGAGCAGACTCATGAGGCATCCTGGGGATCGTCTCCGTGTAACCGAACTGACGCAAGACGCGCTCTGGCAGGTATCGGGCAGTAACGGTCGAACTGTATGCCAACCATCCTGAGAACAAACAAACCTCATCGAACGGGCGCGTCACACGGTGAGCGGGCGCGCCACCTCAGCTGGATCACCATCTGCCCGTCCTGCCTCTGCAAGTGCCTCAGTAAATCTATCCATCAAAAATGAGAACCGGACGTGTGCGCCCCTCAACTGGTGCACCTCCGCATGTGCCTTCTCTGGGCTAGCCCCAAGCTCTGTAACTAACAACTCTATGCAGTCCGCCTTCGTCATCCTACCGTGACTCAGAAGGGTACCCGTGATCGGTAGATGTAAGAGGCACGAGATGTCGTCTAGCGTGATCGTGATCTCGCCGTACGGTAGATGGAATGAGGATGTCTCAGGGTGCCATCTCTCAACAAATGCCATCAGGATACCGTACTGGATCTGGGAATACCCAATCCTAGACAGGCCTCCAAGACCAGACTCCGCAAGTGCAGATGTGAACCACTCAGCCTTTGGCAGCATCTCAATCGTGTCCATAACCTTGCCCCCATGGTTATAGAACTTCTGTGAATCCTTATCCTGAAAATTTCCAAATAAAACAATGTTACAAATGAACATATTTTCAACGAATACAATTCTATAAATAAACCGAGAAAGGTTACCTGTCCTAGCCAGACAAATCTGGCAGTATGCTCAGAGTACCCCGCGAGTAGGGACATATTAGACGGTCCCCCGGGGTAACCGCCCAGCTCATCGAAATCGTCATTATCGTCAACACCCTTATGTGTTGGGTGATCACCCTCTGGAACAGGAACAACAACAGGGGAACGAGGAGGAGCAGCTGATGGAGCTGTAGTCTCCCGACGACGCCCGCGTGTGGGCTGGGACCCTGATGAACTAGCAGTAGAATCCTGACGCCTCCGAGATGTAGAATAGGCGGCTGACGAGGGAGTGGCCTGAACCTATGATGTGGATGGTTGTGGTGTAGGATGTGGTGTAGGATGTCCCTCAGCTGTAGGGGCTACCCCAACTCCCTCTGCGTCGGAAGCCTCGGCTGTAGACTGCATCCGCTCACGTCGGACATATGCGTGCTGAGCTGTCCGTCCATGTATGGTACGATCGTCTCTGCCAGCCATCTAATCTGCAAAGCATAATAAATAAATTAAATTTTGTTTAAAAATAATTAAACAAAAACAAACAAACAAGCAAAATTAAAAAAGGAAAAAAATAGTCTTCCGGATGTGCACATCCGGAAGGACTCATAATTTTAAACGTTAGGTACTCCCGGATGTGCACATCCGGAAGGACGCAGAATTTTAAACGTTGGGTATTTCCGGATGTGCACATCCGGAAACACTAAACGTTTCAATATTTCCGGATCTGTACATCCGGTACGTATTTTGAAGTTTAAAAACGGCAGCCATGGCCACTGTAACAACCAAAAGGGCATTTTTATGCCCTGATCGTCCGTTTGAAGCAGTAAAAATAACCTACATTGTCTCTAACCTATGTTATTCATACAACCTAACAATTTCTACACCTAAATGTCTACTCTAAATCGATTACTCAAAAATTACTCTGAAACTCTAAAATTTTAAAACTTGCCGATTAAAATGTGATACGGAGGATTTGGAGTGTGTTGATCGTTGTAGCAGTTGCACTGCGCCGAACTCGAGTGGAAAAAATCGAGATTTGTGGTGATTGAAAATTTGAGAGTTTGAGAGAATTTGAGAGATTTTGGAAATGGAAAGGTGAATAATGAGGGGGGGGGGGGGGGGGGGGGAAAGAACGTCTGGCGCGAACTAATAAGAAATACTTCCGGATGTGCACATCAGAATTCTTTTCGGATATGCATATCCGGAAAATCTCTATGATTTTTAAAAATTTGGTACGTCCAGATGTGCACATCCGGAATATAGTGGCAAAAAAATAATTTCACGTGGTGCCTAAGAAACTTGGGTGGTGCATTAAGAAATTGCCATAAGTCATTTGGAATTAAACTCCATTGTCACTTCTAATACATTTAATTTTAGTGGAAAAGTGGGTGAGAGCTTAGTTATAAACGGTTTGAACTAGATGTCTAATGTCAGATTTATGTCTTATTGGAAAGGTCCAAATGAATCTAGTATGATCATCAACAATTATTAACAAAAGGGGGCAGAGAGAATTTCCCTTTCACCAATAATTAAATAAAACTTTAATATACGCGTAACTTGTAGGATGCACGTCCGAGGAGTAATCATGATTTCGGACTTCGATTTCAAATCCGCTTAAGGGTAATCGAAGACTCAGGATTGAGAAGCTACATTCATATAAAGGAATGCCACATTTTCCATACGTACTACAAATATTTTTGTCTTATCAGGGGTCAAGACATCCCAATCAGAAGATGGACCTATGTCTAGTAAAGCTTCATCAATGACACATTCTCGAACAAAGGCAGAGAAGTTGAAGAATGTAGAGTTTTGCGCATAGGTAATATTAGTTGTATATTATTGTAGTCTGGATCATTAGTATGTATATATATATATATATATATATATATATATATATATATATATATATATATAAACAAATCAGTTGTGATTGTATTTTTGTGTGTCGAATATGATCACACATGTTGTATATTTATATACAAAATAGGTATACGCAATAGGTAATAACATAGTTTACACTTATGACTAATTGATTTGTAACCGATTCTCAACACTCCCCTTCAAGCCAGATAGTATATATTGTATGATCTGAGCTTGTTACATATATAATTCACTCGAGAATCCTTAAGAGATTTGGTAAACATATCAGCCAATTGATCTTTAGATTTGACGAACATTGGGATTATTTCTCCTGACAGTACTTTTTCTCTTACATAGTGACAATTTATTTCTTTGTGCTTGGTCTGTTAATGGAATACCGGATTGGATGGAATGTGAAGGGTCGCTTGATTGTCGCATACGAGTCTTGTGTCCTGAAGGTCTCCCAACCTAAATTCTGAGAGTAAATTCTTAAGCCACGCAAGTTCCTTAGATGCTGCTGTCATGACACGATATTCAGCTTCAGCACTAGATAGTGCAAATGTGTTTTGTTTCTTACTCCTCCATGAGAACATATTTCCTCCAATAAGAACATAATATCCGGAAGTGGATCTCCTATCCGACGGTGATCCTGCCCAATCTGCATCTGAATAACACATAACACATAATTTTACCATCACCCTTATCTTCATATAATAGGCCACTTCCTGGTGCATTCTTTATATATCTGAGAATTTGAATAACTGCATTCCAATGAGTATCACAAGGAGCATTCAGAAATTGACTCACAATGCTCACTGCAAAAGTAATATCTGGTCTGGTGACGGTAAGATAATTGAGTCTACCTACTAGACGTCGATATCTTCTCAGGTCTTTCAACAGATCCCCCTGACCCAGAAGAAGCTTGACGTTGGGATCCATAGGAGTACCAATTAAAAGAAAATCAAGCATACCAGTTTCATTGAGGATGTCTAATGCATACTTACGTTGGTTAATTGTAATGCCTAATGAGGGTTGAGCAACTTTAATACCCAAGAAGTATCTGAGTGGACCCAAGTCTTTTGTCTGAAAGTTGTTGAAAAGATGAGTTTTGAGTCGTTGGATACCATATGTATCATCTCCATTGATAACAATGTCATCAACATTGACCGCAAGAAAGATGCGCTGATTGGTGGTGGAATGAAGGAAGAAAATGAGTGATCTGATTCACATATAGCCATACCAAACGGTATCAAGGCAGAGCTGAAGCGACCAAACCAAGCACTTGGAGATTGTTTCAACCCATAAAGAGACCGACAAAGCCGACAAACAAGTATAGAATTTCCAGGAACGGTAAAACCTGGAGGTTAGCCCATATATACTTCCTCCTCCAATTATCCATGTAAAAAGGCGTTTTTAATGTCTAATTGATTAAGCGGTCAATGATTAATAACAACCATTGCAAAGAAGAGACAGACTGAACTAATCTTGGTCACTGGAGAAAAAAGTTTCACCATAATCAAGGCCAAATATCTGTGTATATCCTTTGGCTACCAAACGAGCTTTAAAACGATCGATCTGACCATCGGGTCCAACCTTCACTGTATAAACCCGTCGACATCCTACTGTAGTTTTGTCAAAAGTTAAAGTAACAATATCACAAGTGTTATTTAAATGTAATGCATCCATTTCTACCACCATCGCCTGACGCCAATTGGGATCAGTCGTAGCCTCACCTATAAACTTAGGAATAGACACAGAATCCAAAGCAGACACAAAAGACACATAGGAAGTAGAAAGACGATCATAATTTAAAACACTGGCATATTTAGGATATGGAGTATGAGATCGAATACCTTTTCGTAATGCTATTGGGAGGTCAAGTTCATGTGACGTACCTGGAGGAACATTTAGAGCAGGAGGTGGTGATGTGGATTTATATCATCTCTAACTTTCGATGGACGGGGTGTCCATCGCTGGTAGACCTGCAACAGTGGTTTAATGGGTGTGGGGATGACATAAGGGACCTCTTTAGCATCTAAGTTACAAGTCTCATCGGGTGACAAAAAGGCAGAGAAAAATGGGGAACCTTCATGAATGTAACATCAGAGGAAACAATGTACCGTTGAAGTTGAGGACAAAAACAACGATATTCTTTTTGTATACGTGAGTAGCCTAGAAAAAATACATTTTAGAGATTTGGCAGAGAGCTTGTCTTTACCTGGACTAAGATCATGAACAAACCAAAGACGCGAAGCGGAATGGGGTAAAGGTCATGTTGTAGATTCAAGATAGTGTACGAAATTTGATCTTGAAGGACCAATGAAAGCATTCAGTTGATAAGGTGACAGGATATGAGGAAAACATCGCCCCAAAAATGAGAAGGTACATTGTGGTGAAGTAAAAGAGTATGTGCGGTTTCAACTAAATGACGATTCTTCAGTTCGACAACACTGTTCTGTTGTGGTGTAAGAGCACATGATGATTAGTAAATAATTCCTTGTGATGTTAAAAAATATTGAAACTGGGATGGCGTATATTCACGAGCATTATCGGTGCGTAAACTTTTAATGGAAGTTTTAAACTAGTTTTTAATTTCAGAATAAAACTCTTGGAATATAAGGAAAACATGTGAATAATTTTTCATTAGAAATAACCAAGTACATCGTGAGAAATCATCGATGAAAGTTACAAAATAGTAATATCCTAAGGTAGATTTCACACGACTAGGACCCTAAATATCAGAATGAATTAAA
Source organism: Lathyrus tuberosus (assembly GCA_022829125.1). NCBI lineage: Eukaryota > Viridiplantae > Streptophyta > Magnoliopsida > Fabales > Fabaceae > Lathyrus > Lathyrus tuberosus. The sequence goes on along the minus strand of JALAZF010000101.1, from coordinate 10,980,798 downwards.
GAAAAAGGTGATGCAACATTTTTATTTACTTGTTGACAGTAAGTACTACAAGTATGTTTTCCTAATTGACATGACTGACACTTAAAGTATGAAAGCTTAGAAAAACCAGGAACTAAAAGACGTATTTTATTAATACTAGGGTGACCCAAATGTTGATGTGTAAGGTCTTGAGAAGCAATCAAACTACATGCCACCGGTGGAGATAGATGATATAATCCTCCATATTCACTCCCTGCTCCAATCGTCCGTCTTGTACGTCGATCCTGGACATAAACAGAATTATCATTAAAAATGACTAAACAATCAAGAGTACGAGTAAGCTTGTGAATAGATATCAGATTAAAAGGAAAACCAGGAATGTAAAGAACAGACTCTAAAGACAGGTTTGGAAGTGGGTGTGCCTGACCAAGGTCTTGAACTTTAATTTTTAGAACCGTTAGCCACAGTGACATAAGGTAAAGAATCAGAATAAGACAAGTGAGATAAAACCACTCATGTGATCAAAGGCACCAGAGTCAAGGACCCAAGGACCAAAAGAAGATGTAGATACAAAGGCTAAATGATTACTCGACTGAGCAACAACGACACATGATGATGGTTGATGGGCTGCTTTGAATTGGAGAAAATCATTATAATCAGCGGTGGGAATAGTAATGTCTTTAGTGTTGTCTCGTTGAGCAGCAGAAGCGATCCGTGATTGAAGTTGTTGTTATCTTGCCTTTGTATGACAATCAGCTTCAATATGATCGTAATGATTGCAATAGTTACAATGAATACCATGACTTTGTCCACCCCGTCCTCCGGTTCGTTCACCATGACCATGATAGTGGGAAGCAAGAGCAGATGATTAAGTGGGAGATGGAGTGGAGATCGGTCCAAAGGTGTGAGATGTATCCAAACACAACAGTTGTTCATTAACTACTTCATAGGAACATTGGATCTTGACAAAATCTAGATCCAGACAGAATCAAGCTCTGATGGTAGTCTGGCAAGTGCCACGATCATGAAATACTTACTTTGTAATTAGCATAAGTTGTTGGATCTTTGGAAAAGGGCATTAGGGTTGTGAAATTTTCCTTCAACGCATCAAGCTTACTCAGATAGGCTTGCATATCCATATTCTCCAATTTCAAAGAGTTGAGTTTGGTGATAACACTATAAAGATTGTAGACATCATTGAAGAACACTTTCTTAGCATTTTTTTCAAACCTCATAGCAAGTGGTAAAGGCTTGGTACTGTGCTTGGAGATCGGCGACGAAAATGGCGGCGGAAGAGACCTAAGAATAAACATATAGAGCATGAGGCACAGTAAAGGTGCAAATTCCTAAAACAATAATGTCTTATATAGACATTCCATTTAATCTAAAGGAGTTACTGGTGCAAACGGGGAAAGTATGATAAACCTTCGCGCTACCAGGCAGTGATGAGAGTTTGGAGCCAATTGTTCTGAGTCGGTCAAAATCACCATCAACCACAACCCAGAGGAAATAATGGTTCACTCAAATTTCTCACAGTACAGGGAAGCTACCTTGGAGACGAGCATAGGAGATTTAGGACCAAGATACATCCAAAGACTCCCTGCATCACACGCATAGAGAATAATGGGATTGTAATGATGTCTCTACTATACAAAAGGCATGCACACAATTTTAAATTCAAAATTTCGTTCACTCTTCTCCTTTACAGACTTACTTCAGCATTGGAGTGCTAACCTTGTAGGTTACCACCTCCTTCACCTCAAAGGGAGGTTCAAGTTCATCATTGTTCATCACAACCACCGCTTTCTGATTAATTCTTGTTTCACATGGGAACAATTATTGATGGGAAATTAAGCCACAATAATATACCAATGCAAAATGGATATAAAATTCCCCATACTTGTAGGAACCTTGAGGATCAATAACAAATATAAGACGGCAAATCGCACAAATAAAGGCACAAAAAAACATCGATATTTTTAACATGGAAACCCCCTCAATATGAGAGTAAAAATCACGAGTTGTCTGGACCAAAGAAATACCTCCACTATAATTAATTAATTGTAAAAGAGAGTCTTAAAGTGATTCACAAACTAGTGCCAACAACCGGAAATCACAAAGAAAACTAGCTTACAAATAAGAATCAAAAAGCTGGAAAAAATTTCCAAAATCTGCAGCTTCCGTGCAAAGAGGATAACTCTCACCTCTGACGTTTTTTTGAAATTAGGAATGGTCAAAAGTTATATATGTGTGCTATGAACCTACCCTCCGAATTTGAGCACAACCTAACAGTTAACGAATCGGGGATCGTCGATTTAGTGAGACTAGTTGCAAAAAAAAGGAATGAGTTTCTCTCCTCTTTTCTCTCTTTTAAATCCTTATTTTCTCTCTATCTCTCTCAACCCTAAATTTATCCTCTCCACCTAAATAAGTGGGATGAATGAACTAATCATATTTGGGCCTTTCTCCACATAGGAAGGGAGCCATCCCAACAAATCTCTCACTCACAACTATGTTGAGGAAATCGCCAAATCGACTATATCACAACAAGTTTCAAATTTCCCTCTTGGTAATGCTTTAGTCATCATATCAGAACCATTATCATCTGTATGAACTTTATCTAACTCCGAAAAATTATTATCCAAAACATCACGTATCCAATGATATCTCATATCAATGTGTTTGGACCTATTATGAAAAGTCGGATTCTTACCAATATGAATAGCGCTTTGACTATCATCAAATAACACATATTTGTATTGAAAAAAACTGAGCTCCTGCAAAAATTTATTCAATCATAGTAACTCTTTTCATGCTTCAGTAATTGTAATGAACTCAACCTCTGTAGTAGACAGTGCTACACACTTTTGCAATCTGGACTAGTAAGTAGCAACTCCCCCTGCAAATTTAATCATGTAGCCTGAAGTGGGCTTTTTGGAATCAATGTCTCCAACCATATCAGAGTCAGAGTACCCCACTAGAGTAGGCTTATCTCCTCCAAAACAAATCCCCGTAGAAGTAGTACCACGAAGATACCTTAAAATCTATTTTACAGCATTCCAATGCTCTCTACTTGGATTTGACAAAAATTTACTGAGTGTACCAATAACATGTGCTATATCTGGTCTTGTACACACCATTGCATACATCAAACTACCCACAGCAGACGCATAAGGAACACATTTCATATCAAACGCTTCATCTTCACTTGAAGGACTTTGATTAGAACTCAACTTGAAATGAGTAGCGAGAGGAGTGCTTACCACCTTAGAACTTTCTATTTTGAATATTTGCAGCACTCTTTCGATATAATGTTCTTGTGACATCCAAAGTTTCTTCTCTTTTCGGTCATGCATGATTCTAATGCCAAAAATCTGTTTACCTGCTCCCATGTCTTTCATTGAAAATGACTCTCCTAATTGCTTTTTTAACTTATTAATGTTAGAAATACTTTTCCATACAATAAGCATATCATCAACATATAACAATAGGATAATGAAGTCATCGTTAGAAACTTTTCTAACAAAGACGCAATGATCTGAAGTAGTCTTTTAGTATCCTTGATTGCACATAACAAACTCAAACTTCTTGTACCACTGCCTTGGAGTTTGCTTCAACCCATTGTTACCTTATATTTTTCAACTTAGCTGCAAGTGGAAAATGTCAATGAGAGTAACAACAAAGATGCCACAAGGAAGATCAAAATAGAATGAATTCACATGGAAATCAAGTTGACTCAAGGTCGGAGGTCATATAGAGTGATACCGGTCGAAGATGGTAAGGTCGAAGAACGTAGATAGGAGTATGGGGACTTAGTGAAATTGAGTACTATGCTATGTTGGCTAAGTTTGAAGTTCATCACTACAATGGACACCATGTCGACTTGGACACTGCATGTGGAGTTCATCACTATAATGGAAAATGAACGTCAGCTTGGACGCTACATGTGGAGTTCATCATTACAATGGAAAGTACTACAGAGTGTGTTGTCTTAACATGGTCGATTTTAAAGACCTCGACATGGCCAGTTAGTTCTTGGCTTCCAACAAGGCAATTAAGATATTCGAAATGATGCTATAGGGCGGGAACTAGTTTAATATGGACGATTATTCATAAGCACGTGGGAGCTCGTCGGAGGAAACCACTGCATGGATTGGAGACATGTCACAATAAGAGTTGTCGACCGTTCTTAGACAATTATTTTTAGTAGTATTAAAAGGACTCATGTTCATTTTAAAAGGGGTCCGCAATTGTATACACATATCTACAAACTCAAAGTATTTGTGTGTTGAGAAACGAGTGAGGAAAGATGTATGTATGTGTTCCACCATTTATACACGTCAAATAATTTAACGTTCAAGCACTTTTTATGCATTAAATTACCTTTTGATTGCCTTTATTTTTCCTGTCATTTTATGTTACTTGCATTTTAATTTCAAACTTTTACTTTACTTGTACTTCAATTTTTAAATTTGTTCTCTTACCTTACTTACATTTCAACTTCTAAGCATCTTAAACCTTAAAAGTTTTCTTTACATCAAGCGTTATTTTTAGAAGTTACAACAAATGTTTTTAAGGAGTATATTTCGACTTCGACAACAGTTTGGTTTTCAAAATCATGAATACACACAATATGTTCTGGGAGATTTTCAAGTTTGATCCCTTATGTATTAATAGAAACTTTAATTTTTTTTTACCAAATTTCACAATAAACAAATTAACACACCCGGTGGGACAGTTTTGTGTGTGTTTTATTTTTTATTTGAGTTAAAAATCATAGTTTTCCTGTTTGTGTTTTCATCAACTTCTCAATCTATGTACGAGTGTACATGAGATTAAGGTGCGATAAAATAACAAAGAGAGAAGTGAGGAGACCTGTGAGAAGATATGTTAGAAGAATCGCAAATCCCAGGAATAACAATGGAGAACAGCCTTCTAATAGCGTTGGGATGGGAACGGTTTCTGCAACTATAACTGAACCCATTCCTTTGACCGCTAGTACTACTGTAATACCATCTACCACGGTTGCACCGACAACTCTACCTAAGGGAACAATTTAGTCCCCAATACCCCAGAGTCACCTAGTGACTCCAAGACCAATTATGGCGTAATACTTTAGGCCTTTTGCCACAAACTTCACAATGTCCATACCATGGCGTGAACAACCTTTTGGGATGCCAACAACAGTGATGGCAAGTTTACAAAACAACCCTTCATCATTTGTGGATAATGCTGCAAATATGTATTCACCCGTCATGGCATCTGGCTCAGCCATAAGTAACCATGGTCAAAATATGCCACCCCATATGGGAATGGGATTTGGTTCCCAATCAATGCCTGCTTTGACAACAAATTTTGTTATGGCAATGTGATAACAAATGGACAAGAGTAACCATGACATGGTAAACACTTTAACACAACAGATGGGTACGATATTCAACCCATTTATTCAAAACACAAATCAGAGTTACCAGCAGTTGGCAACTCAAATGACTAGGATTGCTGATTTTTTTGGCGCTCTCCTAGTGCAGGTTCGACCGGTTGCCCAACCCCAAACAATTAGGCAGGTTCGAAACAAGGGGGTAATGTTGGAGGAAAATACTGTGAACCATGCACAGCAAGGAAATCCCTAACTAGTCGAATAAGAGATACCTGGAGAGGAAGGGCGTCCACTTGTCATAGTAGTTAATTGAAACCAGGAAGCTGACCAAGTTGTCCGTCAGGTTCGATAGGGAAATCTTATAGGAGAAAATAACTTAATAACCATTATTGAAAGGATAATGGCAGAAAATGGGGTTAATATGGGCCTATAAAGGCCAAATTACACATTTCCTCTGTCGGAATATGTGTTGCAGTCCGAACTACCAAGGGGGGTGAAGGTCTATATGTTTACAAAGTTCGCGGGTGACATTAATGAATCTATTGTCGAACACATTGCTCGATATCTGACTAAGGCATTTGACATAGCTAATAATGAGAACCTGAGGATGAGATACTTCCCTAGTTCTCTCACAAAGAATACTTTCACATGGTTCACCACCCTACTTCCTCATTCAATCAATGATTGGGCTTTTTTAGAGAGGTTGTTTCATTAGCAGTTTTACATGAGGCAATCTAAGATTAGTTTGAAAGAATTGTCAAGTGTCAAGCAGAAGTTTGTTGATTCTATCAATGACTATTTGAATCAATTCCATCTATTAAAAACTATGTGCTTTACCCAGGTGCCTGAGCATGAACTTGTCGAAATAGAGGCATGAGGGCTAGATTATTCCATTAGGAAAAAACTAGATACTCAATATCTAAGAGATATGGGCCAGTTGTCAGGCAGAGTTTGACAAGTCGAATACTAAAGGCTGAGAGAGCCAGAGTAAGTAAGGGTAAGAAGGAGCGTGTAGCTTATGTTGACATGGAAGACTAAGACCTAGTGTCTGAGTTCGAATATGGCCATGTCGAAGAGTCTTAGGTTGGCGTGGCTGAGTTAAAGCTAGGTCCCCCATATGTGTGTAAGTTGCTTACACCTGCAAATGGGAAGAATTCTGTAGAACCTAAAGAAAATGATAAATTCCTTAAGAAAACTTACACCTTAGATGTAACTAAATGCGATGAGATTTTTTATTTGTTAGTTGCAGATGGCCAAGTGCTTGTGCCTTCAGGAGCAAAAGTTCCACCATTAGAACAAAGAAAGAAACGAGGGTTTTGTAAGTATCATAATTTCTTAGGGCATAAAACTTCACAATGTTTTCTTTTCAGGGATTTTGTGCAGAACGCGTTGAACGAGAGCAGACTCAAATTTTATAAGGGAAAGCCACCTATGAAGATTGATTCTGACCCCTTGAAAGTTGGAGATGCAAGTTACATAGAGCCTGTTGTTGTTAACATGGTCGAAATCACTAAGGATTTTGACCTGGTTGAATTTGAAGAAAGTGAGAATCAAATTGAAGATGTGTTTCCAAAAGCTGGTGAAAGTCTCATGGAATTCCTTTGCAGATGTCAAATTGAAGACTCTGAGGTGATGATGTATCCTCGATGCAATGTTGTGTTTGATAAGAAGGCTTCCAAAAAGGTCGAAAGTTCTCAAAAAGCCAAGGAGAGAGAAAATGAGAGGAAGATCGAGACTCAGTATTACTTCAACAAGAGAGGAGTGCCATAGAGGAAGGAATAGGCTCTTGGTTCACAGAAGGGTGGGCCTAATACTTACAAGTCTACAAGCCAACGCTCCCTAAGGGAAGTGGACCAAGCTTGCTAGAAAAGATCATGATAGGAACCCAAAGTGGTGGAATTTTGAGATTGGTCGAGGGTCTTCTATGACTTATCGAGAGAATTTCCAAATGTCAGATATGCGCTCTTACGGGCCTAGTGCTAATTATAAAGGAAAAAATCATTTATAATTAGGCCAAACTCTTATTCTATCATGGTATCACGAGTCTATCAATTCGGGCTACCCACCATTTATATATGCTCACCAAGCCCAAAAAAAGTGTTAGGTGCAAGGTAGTATATTGAAAATACCAAGTCACATATATCGATAATTCGGGTCAGCCACCGTTTATATCCGTGCACCAAGCCCAATAGTGTTGGGCGTGAGGAGGTGTATTGGGAAAAATATAAGTCAAATATTTGTTAAAGATAGAACCCACAAAGGGTTTATACATAATGGCACACCTCACCTTACAAGCCAGTTTTGTAGGATTGAGTTAGACCAAACTCATATTCTATCAATATTAGCGATCGGCCATATATTAGACGTTTCTTTTTTTTTACTCCGAATGGTGTTACACACTATATGGTTAAATTATGCACCTTACCCTACAATAATATATATGTAAAGCTCTTAATTTTTTCTCATATAAGAAGTCCAGTTGGTGAAGATATGGATGGATGATAGGGCAATTATGTAAGTACTTCGGTGAACTCCTTCATAGCGGTTGATGTTGTTAAAGTAAACAGGTCATAAATTTCATTCGAAATGGTACACTTATTTGTTTAAATTAACAATATTTCTCTTTTGGTTTATTAGAATCTACACTTATGAGAAACCCTTTTTTTTTATGATTCTAGTTAAGACAAAGTTGTGATTCGAGTCATGCAAAGTTGTGATTCGAGTCAAGAATAAGCCATGATTTAACTCAACAAGGTATGGGCAAACCATTATTTCGTGATTCAACTCATGAACAACTTGTGATTCGAGTCATAAGATTCATGATTCTAATCATGTAGAAACTTTAATTCGACTAACATGGTGTGTGATTCAAATCGTACACTTAAATATTAAAAAAAATAAATTGATTTGAAGATATTTTGAGATTTCACTTATGTCTTGACTTGAACCAATCTCAAATACGGTTCTTAATCCAAAAACTCGACTAATTGACTTAAAGCATATTGTTTATACTCAAACACAAACAGTTTGAATTATGCATTCTAAAAGTATATTGATCCAAAATTTGATCCTCAAATGCGCAATTGAAGAGGAAAATTAATGATAAAGGCTAAAAACAAAACAAAGCTTAACGGACAAGCGGCAAAACCATATAGCAGAGACATGTATAACCTTCCCTCTAATGTATTAGAGACATGCAACTTCACATTACGACAACATCATTATCTTGTATTTAGCTCATATGTTTGTCGCATATGAATAAGTTACATGTATCATCATCCTATTACAAAAAAAACATATCATGTAAATCATTACTTGAACTGTAAACAAATTTAATATTGTGTTATCAGTTTATGCATACCAGCCAAAACGGGAGTCTCCAAAATAGCTTTCATTTGTTAAGCTCGTTCTTGGAATGCAGGTATGACACCATACGAGCACGGGAACCGCATAATCTACATGTCGATTTTTCTTATAGAAGGCTATGACAAGGTAACTTATTTTATTTGTCTTGATTTGGATGTTGTTGACATGACTAAGATTTAAGGACATAGAAAAAGAAGAAACTATCAACACCTAATACATAATAGTCTAAGCCCAAGTCATATAGCTTGTTATGTACTTGTATTTTATTCTAGTAATTTCAGTTATAATGTACAATATATATATATATATATATATATATATATATATATATATATATATATATATATATATATATATATATATATATACACTTACTACTCTATGTAACAGTATTCAATTAATCAATAATGAAATATCATTTCTTCCTTTACTTGTGTGAATGTTACGATGATGTTATGGTATCAGAGCTCAATGAGCTCTGGTGATCATCCTTTCTTCTTCTTCCTTGTCACACAATTCTAAAACCCTCTTCTTCTTCTTCAATTTCTTTTCTCTCTTTCTTCGCACCTTGCGTTCTTGAATCTCTTTTTACCCTGCGACATCGAATCCCTTTCTCCTTCGCAGAAGTTCTTCTCCTCCTTTCATGGATCACCAGAGCTATGCAGATTTCGCAACAAACTCTGCGAATCTCTATTACCTCCATCCAAACGAGATTCCTGCATTGATTCTTGTTGCTCCACCATTGGATTCCAAGAATTATCATACCTGGTCACGCTCTATGCTTCTTGCGTTGATTTCCAAGAATAAAGAGAAGTTTATTAATGGATCTTTCCCTAAATCGTTCGTCACTGATCCGTTATTTGCACAGTTGATTCACTGCAACACAATGGTCCTATCTTGGATCCAACGATCAATTTCTGAATCGATTGTGAAATCAGTGCTTTGGATCGACACAACGGCGGGAGTTTGGAAGAATCTCCAAATTAGGTTTTTGCAGAGTGATGTGTTCCGCATTTCTGATATTCAAGAGGAATTGTATCGATTCCGTCAAGGTACTCTCAATGTTTTTGACTATTTTACTCAATTGAAAAATGCTTTGGGATGAACTCAAAAACTATCGTCCCCTTCCTTGTTGTAAATGCTCGTTTTCCTGCTCATGTGGTGCGGTTGATTCTGCAAAAATTTATCGTGAACAAGATTATGTGATTCGGTTCTTGAAAGGATTGAATGAAAAGTTCGCTAGCTCTAAATCGCAGATAATGATGATGCACCCTTTTCCCAACATAGACAAGGTCTTCTCTCCGTTTATTCAACAGGAAAGGGAATTGGATCTTGTATCTTCCAATGATTCAAATGAATCTGCCGTGTCTGCTTTACAGGTTCAAAGCTCCAATGGAAAAGGATATCAGTCTCAAAGAGGTAAATGGTCTCAACAATCTAAGGGAGTTGGTCGCATTTGCACTCATTGTAAGAGGACCAACCACACTGTGGACACATGCTTCCTGAAACATGGCTACCCACCTGGGTTCAAGCAGAAAGGGCGCAATTCTCAGAATGATGGCATTTCTCCTTCACAGCCTCATCATGCTTCAGCTGCTCCCCCTGTGGATGACTCACAATCCTCATTGGGCTTTACTTAAGAAGAGCTTCTCAGCATTCGTGCCTTGCTTCAACAATCAAAGCCTAGCCCTACTGCAAACTCAATTCTCACATCTCCTTTAGCTTTGAACTCTCACTCTCCAAACATTAGTAAGAACTCCAATCTTTGGATATTAGACACAGGTGCCACTGAGCACATCACCTTTAGTCTTAATTTTCTCACCTCTTATAGTTCCATTACTCCTATTCCTGTTACTTTACCAGATGGATCACATGTGAATGCATGTATAGCTGGGAATATTACCATATCTCCCTATCTCACCCTATTACATGTTCTCTACATTCCCTCATTTCATGTCAACCTTATATCTGTTCCTAAGTTGACTATTAACAATAACTGTCATCTCAATTTCTCTTCCTATGTGTGCCATATTTTGCATAACCATTCGAAGAAAACGATTGGTACAACTAGCTTACAGAGGGGTCTCTACATTCTTGATGTAACACCCTAAATTCCCCCGAATAATTTAATCGAAAAATCAGAGTAAAATGAAATAACTCGGAATAAAAGGGTATTACTTTCAACAAGAACTTGCTCACAATAAGACATGTAACATATAATAAATATTAATGCAACTTTAATCCAAAAATCATCTTTATTACACAGCGGAAATTCTTCATTGTGATCAACAAAATATAACGGTTTCAATTAATCAAAATATTTGTTTTCAAAAATGTAAAGGCAACTGTAATTCTTTAACAAAGTAAAATCATGCATAAAGCGTTCCCGACTCCCAATGTTACATATCAAAGCAGACTCCAAACTAAAGTGAAGCACCTCGTCTTCACCGACCACGACTTCCACACTACTCCTGATTATCTGCACGTTACCCACGTGGAGGCAACATTCAAACAAAAGGGGTGAGATTTCACATTCAATATTATAAGGCAATGACTCGTATAAAGGAATTAGCAACACATAACATCATATAACTGCGCAACTCATCATTATCAATACTTCGCATAAGTCCAACAACAAATCATCACATAACTTCGCTCAACAATACAACAACACGACTCAACGGATGCAATGCAGTGCAATCATGCATGTGGTACCATTGGAGCAGAACTCCCAACTTAAAATTTGCCAATTAATAGAGGCATCAACAAGGCATAAGCCTTCAACTTAATATTTTGCCAATTCAGGCCAACTTACCGAGCAGCAGCTCCAGCTTGATATGCTATGCAATGCGACTCAACATGAACGTCAGAATAACAACAATGATAGTTATATATCAACACAACAGCAAATCAACATTGGCCATAGGCCCACAACTTAACTCTTGCCAATAATTAGAGGCAATGCAACATATTTCACACCTGCAACTTTATAATTCCCAACAACAATATCACAACAATTATAACATACTCTGTACCGACTAACATATACTACAAGCAATCACGACTTCACAATTAATCAACATTATTCTTCGTAAATAAACAATAATTTCATTCACACACTTATAATTACAAAACTCAAGCATGTATACTTTAATCGAAAACGCTTCAAAAACAGCTCAAGGACATGACGAAATAATTATTAAAATACACCTAAATTCATCATTAAATACAAGGAATCACGTTCTGAATTCATTTCACAATCTGGAAAATTTTCAATTTCGAAATCGCGCTAAAACTCAAACTTTCACTTCGCCAAAAATCAGAATTTTAACACTATAATTCCATTTCAGTTATTCCACACAAGATAACTCACCCCTGGACCAGACACTATTATTATAAGATAACTCGTCTCGTTATCTTTTCAACGCTTCGAGCGGCGTACGAATCGGACTCCCGGAACTCAAGTTACGAATTTTCGAAGTTTCCAAAATTCTGCACTAACATAGCTACGGGTTTGATCACTTTTTGCCCAAAAACCCATCCGAAACTTCGATTTAACTCGCGAGGCTCTTATTTTAACTTAGTTATACCTTTTAGAACTCATTGGTAGCATAAAAACTAATTTTTGCGACGATGAATTTCGCACCAAAATTTCTAGGTTTCACTATTCCTAACCCAAAACAGAATTTCTTCACATTATTCTCATAGAAACACTACATCATAATGATAACATTATAATTCAATCATTACAAACTCCTAACATCAAATTGGATTCAAATTCCTAATATCAAGATACTAAATTAACACGTATCAATCAATTTCATTCATCTCTAACAACAACAACTATCAACCAATATCTAACTCAATCCCTTTCATGATTATTGAACCCGTATTAGAGAAAGTTAGTCCCACCCTTACCTTAGATTTGATTACCTTTTTGAATCTCTAAACTCTAGTCTCTTGCCTTCTCACGATCGTTCTTCTCTTCTTTCTTCTCACTTCTACGGTTTCCTCAAAAGTTGTATTCATGTTCTATTGTGTAACTTCCTCAAACTCCTTATAACATATTCCCCTTATTCCAACTTAGCCCTTAGAACCCCTAAGTTCTCTCTTTTTGCCAGTTTTGCCCTTACTACTCCATTATTCCATTTTAATTTTATTCCATTAAATAAATATTTAATGTCACGCTAGTTAAACAATTACTTAACTAATATTCTAATAATCAAACAATACCACTAATTCTCATTATTTATTTCCCCACTAATAGTATTATAATAAGCTAATAATATTATTCACCAACACCCATCAACACATCACAAAACATCATACATCGCAAATATTCATGTAAATCACTCAAAATTATCGCTAAACTCGGTAAAATAATTAAATAATAAATCAGGGCGTTACAACTCTCCCTCACTTAGAATGTTTTCGTCCTCGAAAATTCACCTGATGCGAACTACCCCGGATACGTCCTCGTATCCGATTAATCAATTCCCAGGCCATGAAAGGCAACACCGCGGTTAACACAAAACAACAAACTAACTTATTAACGACAACAACAACAAGATGCAATGCTCACGTAATGCACTCGACGACTAACTCAAGACACAAAGAATAACCAAGTTAAGAACACACAGGTTCACTATGAACCAGAACACAACACGATCGTCACCATCACCATAGGCAACACTCCCCTAATTCCCCATCATAGGAATTAGCTACTCGTACTCGAACCATCACCATAGGTAACGAGGCAACAACAAAGATAAAAACACAAAAGTCCATAACACAACCTCAATGTAGCCAAACTACTAACATTGTTGTTACACACGTACGAACAAACTGCACTACACCACGCATTCGCTGCGCACTCGAATTACTCACAACTATCAAATCTACCAAGTTCACATCCAACTTCCGACCATCAAAGCAGACATAAGAAACGACTTTCGACTTAACTCATCGGGAATTCTGACCAAACAGGTATTCTACACTCTTGTGATTACTAAACACTTCGGACCTAGATCCATAAAAATAATTCCTCCGGATACTTAACACAATTACAACCTCAGCCAATTCCAAATCTTGAATAGGATAGATACTTTCATGAATCTCCAACTATCGTAAAACATAAGCTACAACTTCACCATCTTATATTATCACACTGTCTAAACTCATCTTAAACACATAACAGCATCCCAATACCATAACCGCATAAGGATACATATTTCCAATTAATTTCGACAAGAAAAATCACTTTTTCCACTCCTAGACCGCGCTAAGTGGGATCCAACTCGCGCTAAGCGCGCTCGCTTCTGCCTCGAGAGGGCGAGAGTCTTCCAGATCGCGCTGGGCACGCTCAACGGTGCTAGGCGTCCTTCGCGATTCCTGCTACAAAACTCCGTGATAATAACCGACTAAGTCCAAGAATATTATACTCCTCTTAATCCACTGCAGAGCTTCCTCATTATAGAACTACATCTACTTGGATGGATCCACAACAATACCCTCATCTGAATTAACACAACCAAGTAAACTCATCTCTTCTAACCAAAAATCACACTTTGGTAACTTAACATATGACTCCACTTCTTTCAATACTTGTAACTCAATTCTCAATTACTCTACACGTTCTTCTTCCGATTTTTATAATAGATCCGAACATCCACAATGAACACCAGTTCTAACTTATCCAAATAAGTATGGAAGATACGATCCATACTCCCTACACACACTTTAAGGCGTACTAGTCACTACTATCCTCTACCAAACATCCTTGGTTAAATCATGGTCTCGTATTTCCATTTATTCCCTCAATGGATAATCTTTCCAATGCTTCAAGTCTCATGTCTATCGGATTCTCGATTCATCTTAAATCAAAACTCAAGCTACCCCAGACACAACTGTGAGTTTCCATTCTACTCACCGATCCACACACAACCTCATGCTGTCATTCTTTTCTTTACTAATAATAATAAGGCTCCCCACGGTGACACCCTTGGCATATCTTTAGTCATCACATTGTTCTCTGCTTCTGATAAGTAACTATCAACATCATCTGATCAATATACAAAAACCTCGAATCCGCCTCATCTTCAGATATAGGAATCTGCATCGACTAATCAAACAATCCACAAGCACTTGGCTCGACTTCAAACAATTCAATGTACATACTATACCAGCTAGCAAGACACATCTATCCCATCCAACATGATCCCATCTACTATCAACAAGAGATTAAGGGTGATCAGTTCCTCAATTTGTCAATAGGTAGCTGGCAACCATAACGGTGGCATACATCATCATTACCCAACTACAATAGCATCCTTTACTTCGTGCCCAAAGTTACCTAAGCATAATGCTCTGCCATCTCTCTAAGGCTTACAATCGTTTTCTTAATTTCCTTCTTTTCAACCTTGCCAATGATATATAAACTCCTAAAATCCATTACATATTCTCCGATACACGCTTGTAACACAACACAATTGTTAAATATTCTCCCAAAACCAGAAATCCTACTACTTCAAGTACAATCCAAATTGGTCCGCTCTAAATGAAACATCTATCCAAATAGAGGACTTTAAGTATACTAATAAATCCTTCGTCCTTTCCTTAATTTCACAATCTTGATGATCCGTATAGTTTCACATTTGATCTCATCCTAATCACCATCTTAACAGTACCATCTCATCATCTGGTTGGTGATAGAAACTTTCCAAAATCTTCCTGACACATGTTGACACCATGTCATCAATGACACACAATCCACGTTACTATTCAACCTTCTCCATTCCTCAAAAATATCTCCACTCTAATCATTCTCAACTGGCATACGCCGCATCTCCATGTGCTTCTCTGAGGTCCTTACCTCCGTCCTGTTACCAAACATCTTATACCTGACCTCATCTTACCCACTTTCAGCAAGACTCACTCAACTTCAAACACAATTATCCCCTTCAATACAGACCTTCCTGATACAAAATTATATGCCAAAATGAAGGGAATTTCCCGTAGATTCCAAAAATTCAAGAATCGCTTTAATCCGAGTTTCGATTAAAAAGTTATCACCTGTGCAATGGAGGCTGATCAAGAAATCCCGTATACCTGCCTTCTAAAAAATCAGAATCAGACCCAAATCTTCAAATGCATTTTTCTCTCTCGTCAAAAACATGTAGAAGACAAAGTTTATATGAAAACCGTAGGGAATTTTGCAAGCTTTCCAAAAACTATAGAATTTCTCCCATCGGAGTCACCAGCGAAAAGTTATCACCTGTTTAGTGAAGATTATTCCATAAGTACGAAAATGAAGATTGGAAATGATGAACATGAGTTCCACATTTTTCTCTTACTCCCAAGATCCTCCAACTATCTTTTCTTTTCACCCAAATCTGAAGGTAATCCGACTTCAATTCCATTATACCGAAAACACACTAGCCCACCAGTTGGTCCATCAAATCATCAATCCCGTTGAAATGGATATTTATTCTCAACCGTCGGTAATCCACACACCATCTCGTACTACATTCTTCCTTCTTAACTAATAACACCGAAGCTACACTTGTCTCAACAACACACTACACCACTTATCTAAATAATTGGTAAACACATGGTTTATCTCCACCAATTCGTCCAAAAATGACATCATCTTCTTCTAACTAAAGATAACTGTGCACCTCCTAAGGAAACACGTCAGGATACTCCACACATCACCGGCCTATCTCTAGCCACAACATCACCTTCCCCCTCACAAGGAAGCGAACAACGAAAACACCTGACCGTCTTCCCTCAAGGATCACACCATTCTCAAACAGTTGGACAATCCAACATTGCACTCCCTCATGCGACAACATGATATCCAATCCCTCAACCACTGGAATATCCAAGAGAAGCAGATACTTCTCCCCCACTTGTTTCATTACCCACCTGCAAATGGAAAACAAAACAAGCACCGACAGTGTTTTCACACACATGTCGCATACTAGGGAACAACATAATTAGACAACCTGGCCGGACGGACCGACCTGCTCTGATACCAATTTGTAACACCCTAAATTCCCCCGAATAATTTAATCAAAAAATCAGAGTAAAATGAAACAACTCGGAATAAAAGGGTATTACTTTCAACAAGAACTTGCTCACAATAAGACATGTAACATATAATAAATATTAATGCAACTTTAATCCAAAAATCATCTTTATTACACAGCGAAAATTCTTCATTGTGATCAACAAAATATAACGGTTTCAATTAATCAAAATATTTGTTTTCAAAAATGTAAAGGCAACTGTAATTCTTTAACAAAGTAAAATCATGCATAAAGCATTCCCGACTCCCAATGTTACATATCAGAGCAGACTCCAAACTAAAGTGAAGCACCTCGTCTTCACCGACCACGACTTCCACATTACTCCTGATTATCTGCACGTTATTCACGTGGAGGCAACATTCAAACAGAAGGGGTGAGATTTCACATTCAATAATACAAGGCAATGACTCGTATAAAGGAATTAGCAACACATAACATCATATAACTGCGCAACTCATCATTATCAATACTTCGCATAAGTCCAACAACAAATCATCACATAACTTCGCTCAACAATACAACAACACGACTCAACGGATGCAATGCAGTGCAATCATGCATGTGGTACCATTGGAGCAGAACTCCCAACTTAAAATTTGCCAATTAATAGAGGCATCAACAAGGCATAAGCCTTCAACTTAATATTTTGCCAATTCAGGCCAACTTACCGAGTAGCAGCTCCAGCTTGATATGCTATGCAATGCGACTCAACATGAACGTCAGAATAACAACAATGATAGTTATATATCAACACAACAGTAAATCAACATTGGCCATAGGCCCACAACTTAACTCTTGCCAATAATTAGAGGCAATGCAACATATTTCACACCTGCAACTTTATAATTCCCAACAACAATATCACAGCAACTATAACATACTCTATACCGACTAACATATACTACAAGCAATCACGACTTCACAATTAATCAACATTATTCTTCGCAAATAAACAATAATTTCATTCACACACTTATAATTACAAAACTCAAGCATGTATACTTTAATCGAAAACGCTTCAAAAGCAGCTCAAGGACATGACGAAATAATTACTAAAATACACCTAAATTCATCATTAAATACAAGGAATCACGTTCTGAATTCATTTCACAATCTAGAAAATTTTCAACTCCCGGAACTCAAGTTACGAATTTTCGAAGTTTCCAAAATTCTGCACTAACATAGCTACGGGTTTGATCACTTTTTGCCCAAAAACCCATCCGAAACTTCGATTTAATTCGCGAGACTCTTATTTTAACTTAGTTATACCTTTTAGAACTCATTGGTAGCATAAAAACTAATTTTCGCGACGATGAATTTCGCACCAAAATTTCTAGGTTTCACTATTCCTAACCCAAAACAGAATTTCTTCACATTATTCTCATAGAAACACTACATCATAACGATAACATTATAATTCAATCATTGCAAACTCCTAACATCAAATTGGGTTCAAATTCCTAATATCAAGATACTAAATTAACACGTATCAATCAATTTCATTCATCTCTAACAACAACAACTATCAACCAATATCTAACTCAATCCCTTTCATGATTATTGAACCCGTATTAGAGAAAGTTAGTCCCACCCTTACCTTAGATTGGATGACCATTTTGAATCTCTAAACTCTAGTCTCTTGCCTTCTCACGATCGTTCTTCTCTTCTTTCTTCTCACTTCTACGGTTTCCTCAAAAGTTGTATTCACGTTCTATTGTGTAACTTCCTCAAACTCCTTATAACATATTCCCCTTATTCCAACTTAGCCCCTAGAACCCCTAAGTTCCCTCTTTTTGCCAGTTTTGCCCTTATTACCTCATTATTCCATTTTAATTTTATTCCATTAAATAAATATTTAATGTCACGCTAGTTAAACAATTACTTAACTAATATTCTAATAATCAAACAATACCACTAATTCTCATTATTTATTTCCCCACTAATAATATTATAATAAGCTAATAATATTATTCACCAACACCCATTAACACATCACAAAACATCATACATCGTAAATATTCATGTAAATCACTCAAAATTATCGCTAAACTCGGTAAAATAATTAAATAATAAATCAGGACATTACACTTGACGCACATGCTATTTTTTCTACTTGTAATTCTGTTATTTCAAATTCCTTTGAAACTTGGCACCTAAGATTAGGCCATGCTTCTCATTCTAGTATACAAATAATGGCTAAAACTTGTCCACTTATTCCTTGTAAATACAATATGCATCCTTGTGATTCATGTCATTATGCTAAACAAAAGAAATTACCTTTCCCCATTAGTAATACTTGCACTAATTCTCCTTTTGATATTCTACATGCTGATTTGTGGGGGACCTTTTGCCACTGAATCTATCATGGGACACAAATACTTCTTAACCCTTGTAAATGATTACTCTAGGTTTACTTGGGTTATCTTTCTCAAAAATAAATCTAAAACCAAATAACACATAATTCACTTTTTTGCCTCATTAGAGAATCAGTTCAACACTACCTTCAAATGTTTTAGGTCTGACAATGGCTCTGAATTCCTCTCCCTACAATCATTATTTCTTTCCAAAGGAATTCACCACCAAAAATCATGTGTAGAAACCCCCCAACAAAATGGGGTTGTTGAGAGAAAACACCAGCACATACTTAATGTGGCTAGAGCAATCACTTTTCATTCTAATCTCCCTCCCACCTTGTGGAATTTTAGCATTAAACATGTTGTTCATCTAATCAACCGCATCCCTAGTCCCTTATTGAAATCTAAGTGTCCTTATGAGAAACTCTTTAATACATTTCCTGTCATTATTCATCTAAAAGTTTTTGGTTGTCTATGCTTTGCTACCACCCTACAAAACCATAGGACTAAGTTTCAGCCTAGAGCAAGAAAAGATGCCTTTCTGGGGTTTAAAGATGGTACTAAGGTTTTCCTTCTTTATGATTTACAATCACATGAAATATTTCTCTCAAGAAATGTGGTTTTCTATGAATCCTTTTCCCCATTCAAACAGCCTACTCAACCTACTCCTGAACAACCCAATTATCCCTTGGACAATACTCAGCCCTTCCTTGATTCTGATGTAATTTCAGCCATTGCCCCTCCTGCTACACTCAGGCATGACAGTACTGTCCCTACTGCCACACCTGAGCCACCTACTAATGCTTCTGATATAATCCCTGCTGCTACACATCCCCCTCCTATACACCCTTGTACTTCTGATATAGATATCACTTCACCCATGCCTGATGTATCTTTTCCCTCACCAAGTCCTCCTAGTCCTGCCATTGTAGACTCAGACCCTAACACCTCTCCTGTTGTACCTGCTGTAAGTTTAGATACAAATCCTTCTAATGTTCCAACTGTTGTATCTATGCCCTTAGTTAGAAGATCCACCAGGTCTAAAAATCCTCCCACCTATCTTAAAGATTATCATTGTAGTCTTATTCCCAATTCTTCCATAAATCTCTCCACATCAGCCTCTTACCCTATTTCCACTTCTTTATCATATCATAACTGCTCTTAAAATTATAGGCAGTTCTGTTGCACCATATCCTCTATCACTGAACCAAAAACATATCACCAAGCATCCAAATCTGATTGTTGGAAAAAGGCCATGGATGCAGAAATGGCTGCACTAGAGGAAAACCAAACTTGGGAAATTGTGGATCTCCCTGCAGGTAAGGTACCAGTTGGGTGCAAATGGGTTTATAAGGTTAAGTAGCATGCCAATGGAACCATAGAGAGATATAAAGCCAGGTTAGTGGCCAAAGGATATACTCAATTGGAAGGAGTTGATTACTTTGACACTTTCTCCCCAGTTGCCAAAATTACTACAGTAAGAGTCCTTCTATCTCTTGCAACTGTCAAGCATTGGCATCTTGAACAACTTGATGTCAATAATGCTTTCCTTCATGGGGATCTCCATGAAGAAGTTTACATGTCTCTCCCTCCTGGCTATGGCTCTCCTGATTCTAATAAAGTGTGTAAACTAACAAAATCTCTTTATGGTTTAAAGCAGGCTAGTAGACAATGGCATGCTAAACTCTCTTCCTCATTACTTTCTTTGGGATATGTTCATTCTGAGGCTGATCACTCACTATACACTAAGTTGTCTGACTCTGGCTTTACTGCATAATTAGTTTATGTTGATGACATTGTGCTAACAGGTGATTCAATGGATGAAATTCAACATGTCAAAGCTTTCTTACACAATAAGTTTCGCATCAAGGATCTTGGCCAACTTAAATTTTTTCTTGGCTTGGAGATTGCTAGGTCTAGCAAGGGCATCTTTCTCAATCAAAGAAAGTATGTTCTAGAGTTGCTTGAGGACACTGGTTTTCTTGGAGCAAAACCTGCCTCCACTCCATGTGACCCTAATGTGAAGCTCTCCTCTACTGATGGAGTTCTCATGGATGATCCATCATCATATAAAAAGCTCATTGGACGACTCTTGTATCTCACAAACACAAGGCCAGACATCTCTTACTCTGTTCAGCACCTCAGTCAGTATGTAGCCAAACCTTTTATCTCACACTATCAAGCTGCTACCAGAATTTTAAGGTACTTGAAAGCTTTTCCTGCGCAAGGGGTCCTCTTTGACAGTTCCAGTCCTCTTAGGCTACAAGGATTTGCAGATTCTGACTGGGCTCGATGCCCGAACACACGTCGATCTGTAACAGGTTATTGCGTCTTACTCGGCAATTCTCTTATTTCCTGGCGTTTGAAAAAGCAGAACACTGTTTCTAGATCTTCTACTAAAGCGGAGTACCGTGCATTAGCATCCTTGACTTGTGAAATTCAGTGGTTGTGATACCTGTTTGATGCTTTTCACATTCAATTTAGTGCTCCTGCTTCTTTATATTGTGACAGCAAATCCGCAATCTATCTCGCGCACAATCCCACTTTTCACGAACGCAGTAAACACATTGAGCTAGAATGTCATGTCATCCGGGAGAAATTACAGTCCAAGCTCATCCACCTCCTTTCTGTCCCGTCCAGTTCTCAACTTGCTGATGTATTGACAAAACCACTTCATGCTCCTTTATTCTCTTCCCTTCTGTCCAAGTTAGGCTATATGCAATATCCATAGTCCAATTTGTGGGGAGGTATCAACACCTAATACATAATAGTCTAAGCCCAAGTCATATAGCTTATTATGTACTTGTATTTTATTCTAGTGGTTTCAGTTATAATGTACAATAAATATATATACTTACTACTCTATGTAACAGTATTCAATTAATCAATAATGAAATATCATTTCTTCCTTTACTTGTGTGAATGTTGCGATGCTGTTAGAAACATAAGAGGTTATTTTTGCTATGGAGAAATAAGATGATTTCGTGAGAAGCTGATAACTTTGATTTAGGAGTATGATGGAGTTTATGGACATGCCAGGACGAAAATGAAACAAAGAGGAAGATGGTAGTTTTGATTTAACGATTGTTTGTTGGGAGTCAGGGGAGCAAAGTGCCGGAAGTGTCAATGAGCTAAACATTCAGGATTTAAGAGACTTTGACGTCACATATCCACTTAAAACTTTAAGGCATTAAGGGTATAAATCATTTATCTTATAAACCTAACATTTCCTCTATTTTTAGACAATGAGAGAGGTAACTACTCACATTTGAATCTCAATAACAACCGTAAATGATCTTCATATTCTCCTTCACAATTAAGTAAATTTTCATAAATAAATTAACTTACCTATTTCTGTTTTGTACTTAATAAAATCCTAATTGGCAATCATATGGCAATTAAATAAACGTCCAACAATATCAAAAAATTGTCAAGTGTCCTTCCACGTCAACTTCTTTTAACGGAAGTTAAATTGAGCGATCAAAATTGTAAATGAAAAATTTTAAGACAACGATTATTTAAAAAATTGGAAAATCCTCAAAGCAATACTATAAGCTTGTAACATGATCAAATAAGCTTTATGCCAATGAGTATCATTGTTGGCCAAACAGACACATCATCATGATCAGCAAAAGATCCAACAAATTAGTTATGGTAGTTAATCAGTTAGAAGCAGTTATAAACAGTTTGTTACATTTCCTTCTTAGTTAGCTGAACCTCTTCTTCATTCATACTATAATTATATATTCCATCTCTTTCTCTTGTTCACATTCCATAGTTTCTTCACATTAATTACTGAAAATCAACATTTACTCTTCTTGTTCTTGTGGCACAACACAAAAATGGAGGAGGATCAAAAGAACGCGGCGGTAGCAAAGATGATCAGTACTTCCACTACTGATCCTCAGAAAGAAGAAACTTCTCAAACTGAAAATGAAACTTGTTTCCAGAATATAAAAGAAGTAGGTGGTGATATACCAATGTATGATCCTTCAAATTTTCAATGGCCATTGCCATTGGATTCTTCTCCCATAACACCAAAGAAAGAAGTAGGTGGTGATGTAGCAATGAATGATTCTTCGCCCAGCATAACACCAAAGAAGAGAATAGAGGGACCTGAAACGGATTCATCT
The DNA here is from genome assembly GCA_022829125.1 of Lathyrus tuberosus. Classification (NCBI taxonomy): domain Eukaryota; kingdom Viridiplantae; phylum Streptophyta; class Magnoliopsida; order Fabales; family Fabaceae; genus Lathyrus; species Lathyrus tuberosus. The sequence continues at coordinate 10,957,496 of JALAZF010000101.1, read as the reverse complement.
TTTGCAGAAACTCCAACCAAGATAAGAAGTCAACACAGACGCCCTCGTGGCTCCGGTTCCGGATCAAAGAAGAGAAAACAAGGACCTTCTCTAATAACTTCTTCACAAACTGAAGGAACTTCTGATACATCTTCTGCAGAAACTCCAACCAAGAAAAGACCCCCACGCCCTCCTGGAAAACTCACCCCCTATTTGATAGATTTGAATGCTGGTGAGGTATAACATTAATCAACCAATATTTTCATTTCATATGCAATTTTATATTACATTTACTAAACATATGATTTGCAGGATATGGTAGATATTATATACACTATATCTCAGGCATTTCCCCATCGAACGTTTAACATAATCTCTGCGATTGGGACTATATCAGACGTTGGCCTTTTCACTCCTGATGGTCTCGCGCACCAGATGGTTAAATTCTGCGTCTTATCTTATAATAATATATATGTTAAGCTCTTAATTTTTCGCTTGTATCTTTTAATTTGTGTTGCGCGTGTAGGGAGAATTTGAGATACTTTCGTTATCTGTAAGAAGTCTCGTTGGCGATGATGGCCGTCACTGTCTTGCAAAGGCAATGTGTTCCGTTTCATGGGTCGATGATAAGGGAATTATGCATGCAAGTACTTCTGTCAACTCCCTCATAGCGGCCGGCCCTGTTAAAGTAAGTAGATCATAAATTTCAATAGAAATGGCCGCGCTTATTTGTTTAAATTAACAATCTTTATCTTTTGGTTTATTAGATTATTATGGCCTATTTCAACACAGACAACGCTAAGAAAGCAGGTGCAAGAATTTGGGAATCTGCTAATGCTGGTGCTCGAAATGGTGATTCTGATTCTAAAATGTTAGTAGAAGGAAAAACAAGTCGCCATTCGCCAACACTTGGAATTTTGCCAATTCGAAAAATATTTCCCATAGAGGCCACTCCTCTTCAAGTAAGCAAATCATACTTCTATTATTTTCTTTGATTTGAGTTGGTAACTTGAAATTAACGATCTTTATGTTTTGGTTTATCAGATGATTGCTGCCATTTCTGATCCAGCTAAAGACTATTGTGCAGAAGTTATGGAAGGAGCAGCTTCTAGAATGTTGATAGAAGGACAAACGAGTTGCCTTTCACCAATATCTGGATTTTTGTCAACAACTCCATCAGAGGCTGATGGAGACATGGTAATAAATTACTAGTACTTCAAATGATCAGGACATGAAGCCTCCTTCTGTAGGGGACACTAGAAATTCAGCCTCTAATCTTCTGTTAATTCTGGTGTATAGATTGTATGTAGACTCAGGAAATTAGCTTTGTGCCTTTGTCCATTTGTGTCGGGGTATGGATTGGAATCCAATAATCATGTTTTAAATAAGAGGTCAAATGTGTATTTCCTTTGACATATGTGGATTACTAGGTGATATCTCGCAATACCCAAGCCTAGAAAATATTTGAGGTAGCCTATATCCTTGATTTCAAAGATGGGTGCATAAAATGTTTGAGAGATGAGCTTTCTTCAGTATCACTGTGTGCAATCAAGATATCATCTACATAGATCAAAATTGCCATGAATGAATTGGAACATTTCTTAATAAACAAAGAATGATCATAATTAGACTGAAAGTAGCCTTTGGAAATTAAAGCATAAGCTAGCTTAGAGAATCATTTCCTGCTAAGTTGTTTAAGATTATAAGTAGTAATGTACATTTAATTGACTACTTTAGGTAAAATAACATGTGCAACAAGATGTATTTTTGTGAAGGTGCAACATGTGGGCAAGATTTTCTAGTATGTATGTCACATTTGTCTTCAGTCTGGAAGACAAAAACTATGACTAAATCTGAGCGCATTTTTGTTTAATTCTTGTGTTTATGAGTTGTATCTTTTAGTAATTTGTTATGGAGTAAGATTTTCTAAAAAAAATTATTAAGATCAAGCCATTTAAATGAAGATTTAAATTAACGGAAGATCAAATTAAATCTAATCTAATCTAATCTTCAACAATATCAAATTGCTCAATTCAAATGCCCATTGTGGAGAAAAGCCAAGCAGATGAACTATTATATAAAGACTCCTCCTATCAACAAAGAGGCAACGCAAGTATTGAAGATCTATTCTTCTAGAGCTTTTGTTCTTTGAGTCTTTGTATTCTTGTTGTTTATTTTAAACCTCTAAAGAAACCTACTAAATATTCAAGGCATAGAGGTTGATTGTTAGTTGAGTTGGCATGCAACAACCTTAATCATGTTTTTATGTATTGATCACTAGGGTAGTGATTGAGAGAAAGTGAGAGAGGTTCTCCTATTTAGGGGGAGTCCTAAATAGAAAGTCACAAGTAGTATTAGGTTGAGGCATTGAACAAGGTTTTTTCATCTAAGACTATTGTACTAATACTATTAAGAGTGAATTTCCTTTCTTGGGTTGGAAGCCCCCTAGATGTAGGTGATGATGTTGCACTGAACTGAGTTATCAATTCTCTTGTGTTCTTTATTGCTTAATGACTTATCATCTTGTTTTCTATCATCTGTCAAATCTGGTTTAAGATGTTAAACACATTGTCTTGGACAAAGTCTTAGAAATTGTGTCCAATATTTGTCCTACGTAGGACAAAATTTTAATTAGCATCAGAGCAGACACCCTATCTTGTTTGGGTGTACTCCAGGGAAGGTATTTTCTGTTCAAATGTACATTGCTAAGGATGGAGGATCAGTCAATATACCACCTTTCTTGGATGGCACCAACTATGATTATTGGAAATCTAAAATGGTTGCTTTCCATAAATTCATTAACAACAAAACATGGAAGGATGTTATAAAAGGTTGGAAACACCATGTGATTACCTCTCAAGATGGAACATTAACCTTAAATTCTGAAGTTGATTGGTCTAATGCTAAATATTATGAAGCTCTTGGAAATTTCAAGGTGTGGACAAGAACATGTTTAGATTGATTAACACATGTAGTGACACCAAAGAGGCATGGGAAATTCTTAAAACTGCTCAAGAAAGCACGTCCAAAGTTTGTATGTCAATGTTGCAGCTCCTCACAACAAATTTTGAAAATCTGAGAATGAAGGAGGATGAATCCATATCTAACTTCAACATTAGGTTGCGTGACACTGCCAACACTTCTTTTACTTTAGGAGAGAATATGTGTGAAGAAATATTGGCCAGAAAGATATTATGATCCCTACCTAAAAAACTTAATATGAAGGTCACAGCTATTGAAGAAGCCCAATATATTAGCACCATCAAAATGGATGAACTCGTTGGATATTTGCAAACCTTTGAGATGGTAATAAATGATAGAACTAAAAAGAAAAACAAGAGTATTACCTTTGTATCCAACACTGTAAAGTATGATGATCAAGGTGAAAATGAAGAAAGTCTATATGTTGTTATAGCTCTCATTGGTAGAAAGTTTAACAAAGATTTGAAGAGACTAGACAATATATGGAGGACAAATGTTGAAGACAGTGTGTCAGACAACTTGAGGAACATTGGTCCCCAACGCAAGAGCAAAGATGAAGACAAACTTAAAAAAGGCAAAGAGATTAAATGTCATGAATGTGAAGGTTTTGGTCACATTAAATCTGAATGTCCTGCATTTTTAAAGAACCCGAAAAAGGGAATGTCAATCACTTGGTATGAATCTGATGATGAGAGTGAAAAAGAAACAACTAACAAGGTGATGACTTTCATTGGAAAATATGATTCCAATAGTGATTCTAGTGATGAAGAAATCATTGATGAAGAGTTAGCTGAAACATACAAACTCTTGTATAATAAATGGGAGGAAGCGTGAATATTAGGAGAGAAAAAAATAAAATTGTATGTGCTCTCCTTTATGAAAAAAAGAAACTTGGCTCAACTATTACAGGTCTGGAAGAAGATGTCACATTGTTAAAGTCCAAAGTTGATAATATGACAAAGTATCTACGTATGTTGAACAATGGTTCTGATATGTTAGAAGAGATCTTGGAAGTTGGGAAGATGTCTAGAAATATGAAGGGAATAAGGTTTGACTACTTCTCCATGAACAAAGAAATCACTGAGAAGTTTGTTCCCTTTGAGAAGATGACTGAGTTTCTAATGTTGGACCATATTTCTCAACATTCGGTTCGACATATGTTTCCTGAGAACACGTTCAACAAGAACTCGTCATGGAGATGTCACTATTGTGGAAGATATCATCATATAAGGCCTTATTGCTATAGAGTGTTTGGATATCCTCGGACCTATAGTCAACCAAGGTTCAACAGAAGCAAGAAAATTCATGCAAGGAAAGTATGGAAACCCAAAGAAACATCCACAAGTCTCATAGCTCATACATCTCTTAGGGTTTCCTCAAGAGAAGATTGGTGCTTTGATAGTTGATGTTCTAGGCACATGACTAGAAAAAAGAACTATCTTGGAGAGTTGAAACCTTACTCCAATAGTTATGTTACCTTTGGTTATGGAGCAAGAGGAAAAATCAAGGGCATAGTTAAACTGGTCTATCCAGGTCTCCATATCCTTGAGGATGTGCTTCTGGCAGAAGGATTAACTGCAAACTTGATCAGTATAAGTCAACTATGTGATCAAGGCCTAAATGTGAGCTTCAAAAAATCAGAATGTATTGTTTCTAGCAAAGATCAAGAAATGTTAATGAAATGATCAATATTTATCGACAAATATTATTTGTGGGTATCCCAAAACAAAAGTCAGTCTTTATCATTTTTGATATCCAAGATAGATGATACCAAGCTATGGCACCGGAAAATTGGTCATCTCAACCTCAAGAGTATGAGAAATATCATATATGAATATGCTATATGGGGATTGCCAAAGCTCGAGATTGAAGAAGGCAAAGTTTGTGCATAGTGTCAAATAGGAAAGTCGACCAAGATGTCTCACAAGAAGCTCTGGCATCTTGCCACTTCAAAAGTTCTTGAGTTACTACATACGAACCTCATGGGGCGTATGCAAGTAGGAAGCCTGGGGAAAAGATATGTCTTTGTGTGTGTGTGTGTGTGTGTGTGGATGATTTCTCATGGTATTATTGGGTCAAATTTATTAAAGAAAAATTTGACACTTTTGATGTATTCAAAGAGCTATGTCAACATCTCTAAAGAGAAAAAGGGAGTTGGATAGTGAAGATAAGAAGTAACCATGGAAAAGAGTTTTAAAACTCTAAGTTCTTTGAGTATTGTTCCTCTGAAGGGATTGGTCATGAATTCTTAGAACCTATCACACCTCGTCAGAATGGAGTGGTTGAAAGGGAAAATAGGACCTTGAAAGAGTCAACTATAGTTATGTTGCATGCCAAGAACCTACCTTATTATTTATGGACTGAAGCAATGAACATAACTTGTCACATTCACAATCGTGTGTCCATAAGATCTGGAACCAAAGCAACTCAGTATGAGTTATGGAAATGGAGAAAACCAACTATCAAATATTTTGAAATTCTGGCATAGCATATAGCAGATGTCCTAACACATGTCAAGACATTGTTCTCTGCATAATCTTTAAACCAGGAACAGAACAGCAAAGTGATATTCAGAATATCAGTAACTGCAGCAAGACAGATGTTTCGACATCTGTTACAACATTTTAATCAAAATTGAACTGTAAATTGCAGAATGATAAACAACACAAAATATGATAACCCAGTTCGGTGCAAATCACCTACATCTGGGGGCATACCAAGCCAGAAAGATGAATCCACTATCAGTAGTATAGTTTTATGTAAACAACCGCTGGTTTACAGTAAACAACCTCTGGTTTACCTATCACTACCCAATGAAAACTTTATCTAAGAACTCCATCCTAGATAAGAGAAACCCATCTCACTCCCTAAATCACAATCTGTGATTATCTAACAGTTATAGTCACAATAACTGTATCATCCCATTGAAAGACACCCCTTTCAATAAAAAGTTCAGTCAAGCATTCTTGACTAACAAGTTAACTTGGATTTGCTTAAAAGCTTCATCCAAGAACAATACACGATTCATTACCTACGGGTTTCTAAATCTGTACAAGTATTTATGTCTTCCCAATGCATCAAATCGATACAGAGGGAGACTTACAAGAAATCCTACGACTCTCAAAACCCTAAACCCTATTTTCTACTTTACAAAAGGGTTACAATAGTTTCAGTTTTTCAGTCCTAGGTCTTGGTCTTCTTTTATAATCTCTTGCTTCCTTGGGCTTTGAATCTTCTGTTTATTGATCCCTTGATCCACTACTGTGATTGTTTCTTGATTCTTGCACCAGATTTAAAGTTGCTATATTTTTCGAATGTAGATGTTGAAACATTGTATTCGACATCTTTGTTTGCAGCATTCTTCATTAAGTTTTAACCAAAATTTAGTCAAACCACGGGAGCTTTCAATCTCCCCCTTTTGACAAATTTTGACTAAAACTCCTTTTGGATAATAAACCCAGGGTGTTCCTAACGTCTCTTCACCCTGAGTGGCCGGTTATGATTGGAATATTGATGTGACTCTAATCATTTTAGTGTACATGAAGAAGAGGATGACATATAATCCCCCTTTCTCATGAATCTATACTTCCTCGCTTGGAGGGAAGAATTTTGTGACTGAAGCGACCAATCACCAACATGAGTAACTCAGAACACAGGGAACGACTGTGTCCATAACTTAGATCACAGGACACAAAAGAAGGACTCAGAACATATGGGAAACTTGAGACTCAGTCAGAATGTCATAACATTATGTCCAACATCCTTGCAAACCAACTACAAGGACAGACTCAACCCTTGTACTTTTCTCCCCCTTTTTAGCCAAAAATTGACAAACATGTCCAAGACAGACCCATACCCAAACCGAGCAAACCCAAAAACAGATAAAACCCATGAGAACGCAACACAACAGAAAAGACAACCTGAGGCAAGATGAGGACGAGAACACCCTTTATATACAAGAACGTTTTTCTTAGGATGTAACGAATGATTGGAAGTAACACATGTCCATTCAATGTGAGCATTAAATAAAATGGTGTATCTTCATAGACAAAAGTGCACCGGCCAAATCACATTTGACTGTTTCTTCTTTTGAATAAGGACCATCCAAGGAATGCGCTTTTACCGAGACACATGTTTAACATGCGTACCCTAAGACACATTTTCTCCACCATCCAAAATAATTAATAATGATACAGCTGTAGCGAGCGATTTTGGATGCGGTTCTTAAGCGCTGGCCGCTCTCTGCGGTTTGAGCTTTAACTACAGGTCGATTCATTTTTATCCTATTGTGAGCTGAATAAGGAAGGGAAATAGATGTCTCCAATTAACCCTGCTTGCATACTGAGTTTAAACTGTGGTCTGTTAGGTTACGGATGCTATCAATGTGGGGGGGCCTTTGTACTGGTTATTTGTATTTTCGCCAATACGGTTTTCTTTCTTTTTTACCTGGGCAGAAGGTTTCTGACGGGGAACAAGGATTAGGATGTTAGGACTGATGCTTTTGAAATACTACTTTTGATTGATGGAGATATGGGGTTTTGGTTTTTTGTTGATTGCGCTCGCTAAGATCTTTTCTTTCGATCTTATGCCTACGTATTCCCGTTTACCGAAACAGGGAAATCAGAGCGTTCGTAGTTCCTCCTATTCTATGGGAGGAAATGGGTGTTTTGGTGTCTTGTTCAAAGCCCAAGACATGAAGCGAAAGGTGATTTGTATCTTGTTCAAAGCCCAAGATGTGAAGCTAAAAGGTCTATTTGTGTCTTGTTCAAAGCCCAAGACGTGAAGCGAAAGGACCTCGACTTTAGAGAGAATTTGTCATCTCTAAAGAGGGGAGAAGGAGAATTACTTTAACTGGGATACATGGATCCGAGCAATGCCATAATTTTCGAAGAAAGGGTTTTAACCTGAAGGAGAAGACTTTAACTCAGTGTAGAGCAATGCCATCTTTCCTTAGGAATTTCTCATGCTAAAAGAGGGACAGTGGCATGGATGTAGATGATCCAGAGGCTTGCCGCTTACAGCGATTAGATGAAGGGAAAGGAGTTGTTGATGTTTGTGTACTGTGAATGAGGCACAGCTTTGATGCTAAAAGGTTGATTGGATCAACCAGTGGTTTTCTTATACAAAGCCTAAGAGGAGGCTAATTTCCGCTAGGAAAATCATTATACAAAGTCTAAGAGGAGGCTAATTTGTGTCTCGTACAAAGCCCGAGAGAGAGGCTAAAAGGTTTTTGACCCAGTGGGGCATATCGTTATACAAAGCCTAAGAGGAGGCTAGCAAAGAGTTGACTCAGTTGGAGAATCTTTTATACTCAGTAAGAGAGTGTTTTTGTATCTCGTACAAAGCCCGAGAGAGAGGCGAAAAGGTTGTTTTGACTCCACTGGGGAGAATTTTGGTATCTCGTACGAAGCCCGAGGTGGAGGCTATTGTAACTGTTTCAGTTGAGTGACAGATCCAATATACTGATTTAAAAGAGAAAATCAGTTCTTATATGAGCAACACTGTACTCAGGTATTTGATTTGAGGATCAGGGATATTTCCTTCTCTTTGAGGAAACGGGAAATCCAAAGGGTATTGAGACTGTCCGAGTCTGCGGGTTTCCTTCCTATTTAACGAAGGGGGTCACTTGAGAATGTCTTTGAGACTCAAGGAAGTTAGACTGTCCAAGTCTAGAGTTTTTTTCTTTTGTACTATGCTTTGAGAAACAGTAGTAGACTCTATGAAAGGACTGTTCTATGAGGATGACTAGGTTCTGTTCCTATACTTTTAGGAGGTCGTCGGGACAATTTGTACGAAGCCCAAGAGGAGGCTGGAAACTTTTAAGAAGCCGACGGGTCCTTGTACGAAGCCCAAGAGGAGGCTATCATTCCCGAAGGAAGAGATCATTATACGAAGCCTAAGAGGAGGTTGTGAATACTTCTAAGAAGCCGTAGTGTCCTTGAATAATGCCCAAGAGGAGGCCGATGCTTTTAAGAAGCCCGTGGGTCTATCATCTCCTTTCCATTAGGAGAGATAACTCTTTTAAAGATAAAAACCACTAGTAAACGTGCTAGGTTTACTATCCAGCGACTTTTAGCTTTTGAAGAGGGTTCCTTAGTTAAGGTCCAAGATTATGACAGTAGTGGGTACCCAAACCCCGAGACATTCAAGGCAAGCTATCCACAAGGAATAGATCAAGTCAGGAAAGTTCGAGAATTTGGAAGAAACTCAAAGATGCCATTCACGGAGAATACATTCATCTTGGGGAGTAGAGCTTCTTGACGATTCCTAAGGAGTACAGCCGAAGAGAAGACTGTATCTGGTGCTCCTATTGGGGATCTAGGCGTCTATTTCTACGAATAAATGAAACGGCGTCACCTAGTTCTAGACGTAGTTGCCGGGGAAACTCGAAATATCTATACTATTATTACACAGTAGATATGAGTTTATGAAAGGAGACTTACAGTGAGCAGCCCCACAATACAGTTTATAATATGAAAGCAGTAAATGAAAGCGATAACCACTTACTCGGTTGTAGTGCTTCCATGCTGTTTGGTTAGTTGTTCAACAAAGAAAGATTAAAAACAACAGTATATTCAAAATCAAAGGAGAAAGTGCTTTGAAAAAGAAAGATTTGGGGCTTACAGCTCAAGGAGAGGCCCAGGGTTTTATCAGTGAGCGCACTGTTGAATTTGTACAGAGGGACTTATACAAGTGACTGGGGCCCAAAAAGGTTTTCTGTACAAAGGGATGGGTCTTACACTCTTTCAAGAGGCCCAAAAAGGTTTAAAGAAAAAGAGTGGGGCTTATAACACGAGGGTAGGCCCAAATGATTTTTCGTTTAAAAATGGCGATCGCGCCGAGGTTTTCTTTTAACGCAGAGGGACTTATACAATAAGTGAGGCCCAAAATGTTTTTGGTTAAAAGGGGGATTGGGTCTTACACTCTAATAGAGGCCCAAAGTGTTTTAAAGAAAAAGAAATGGGTCTTACTACTCGAGGGTAGGCCCAGATGGTTTTTATTTTTAAACGGACGACGATCGCGCCGTTTACTTGTACAGAGGGACTTATACAATGAGTGAGGCCCAAAAAGTTTTGTACAAGGGGGGATGGGTCTTACACTCTCTCAAGAGGCCCAAAGTTTTAAAGAAAAATAAATGGGTCTTACTACTCGAGGGTAGGCCCGGATGATTTTTGAAAAGGCGACGATCGCGCCGTTTGTTTTTTGACGGTATCGGGACTTATACAATAAGTGAGGCCCAAAGATGATTTTGTCAAAAAAAGAAAAAGGATTGGGTCTTACACTCTAATAGAGGCCCAAAGTGTTTTGAAAATGATTTATGAGGGTTGAATTAATCCAAAACCCTAATTTGTTTTCAAAAATGTATTTAATTGAATAAAAATTCAATTAAAATGATCAAAAATTGTTTAACACATGGAAAACAAATTGTGATCTTGGATTAATGCTTCAAAAATTAAGTATTGACCTACAAAATAATTAGAAAGCATTAAAAGTTGCAAAATCAATGTAGAAAATATATTTAAAATGTCAAAAACAATTAAAATATTAATTCTTTACAAAAATATCAATTATATGAAATAAATAATATTTTTGGGATTTTTTGATAAAATAAAATATTTTAACATTTTTGTGAATTATTAAAAAAAGAATCAACTCAAAATCATTAAAACTCAGAGAGAAATTAATTTTTGAATCAATTAAACAAAATCACAAAATTCAAATATTTGAAAATCTGAAAATGGCGCCAAGAACACAAGCAAGAACACGCGCGTTTTCTGGGTTTGGCTGATTTGCATTTTCTATCCAATCTCACGGAATACTTGATTATAACATGCAATCCACATATCATTATGCTCATCTCAACCTCACGATCATGTCTATGTACTTTAATTTCATTTAAATTAAACATACAACAAGAAATCACGAAGAAACCTCAAGAACCCTAATTTCTGCATGAAGGCTAGGATTTTTGATACACGATTCAAACAATGCAATTAATTGAGGGAAAACATTCCATGCATGATTATGAACATATGGCCAAATTATTGTGCGAGGAAATATGCATAGATTGAGAGATGACCAAGTTTAGGCTTACCTCCAAGTCGTGACAGCAAGAGCAGATGTGATTTTGAGTTGGAGGTGTTACAGACAAGTTGTGATGATCTGGACAGCTTCCCTACACCATATGGATTGTGTTTGGATGGTTGGACTTGATTGAAATTGGCTGGATTATTTTGTGGTACCTCAGCTGCACCTTGTTTGAAAATTTGAGCAACCAGCTGGTGATTTTGTGAAATTGATGTTTCAGAAGTTATGTGAGTGTTTGATCAGCTCATATGTGATGTATGTGAGGTGTGTGAGTGATTGGTTTGTGCAGAATTGCTCTCAAACTCAAAACCCGATAGTTACCTTGCTAAGAAAGGCATTTTTGCCAAGAGAAAGAGATTTTGAGGAAAGCATCTGTTAGATGGCTTTGGTGTACTTAAACTGACCACAATTGAGCTCTATTTATAGTAGAGCAAGTTTGTTTTGCAAGGAATAGTGCATGGCAGCTGGTAAGTAGGTTTCCTCAATGTTGGCCAATGGAAATGAAAGTCTCCTCTAGCCATTGACTAGAGGTTAGGGCACAGAGCTTTGGTCCCCTTGGTCTTGGATAAGTCTTGACTGATTTCAGATGAGAATGGCTCAGTCCATGCCACCTTGATGGTTCCATTGAATGCCTCATTCCAAATTTGAAGTCTTGTCCATATTTTGGCCATTCTAGGTTCAACATGCTATTCTTTGTTCCTTGGACCTTGGAGGCTTGGCTCAGTGATTGTCCCCTTTGGATTCAATCCTTTGAGGTGTCCAAGTGGATTGGAGCAATTGCAATTGGCTGATTTTGGCAAATCGACCAAAGTTGCAAATTCTGCCTTGCTTTGACAGATTTCAGCAAGGTAACTTGACAATGTTGTATCTCATGATGTAGGTTGAATTTGGCAATGTTCTTGGCCATTTTGGAAAGCTCTTACATGATACAACAACTGTTTGAACAAGTTTGGTTTTGATCTCTTTTGATTCCAAGTGAAAAATCCCCCTACATTTGGCAAAAAGTGAGGCAAAATCTGACTTAGTGAAAATTTCACTAAGTGTTGGAAAAAGTGACTTTTTCACTTTTCAGCCACTTTGATCACTCCATAACTCAAAATCCTTAATGAATTGGAATGACTTGTAGTTGAATTTTTTGTAGGTGATAATGAGGTCTACAAATCCATCTTTGGATGAGAAAAAATGGCCTTGTGGTTTAGGAGTTATGGTCCTCCAAAGTTGGTACCTTTGCCACTTTATTTTTAACTTAGAAAATTTCTAAGTTTTATGGTTACCCCTTTTACAAGTTATCTCACTTTTCTTGATTTTTCTTGATGAATGATGATTCAAATCATACATTAACATCATTTTAGGGTTAAAAATCCATTTTGGTGAAAAATCTCAAAAAGTCAAAGTTGACTTTTGTGCACAGTTGACTTTTTATCAGATGAATTCCAAACTGTGCAATTCTTCAGGAAATCATGTCCTTGACATAAATCAAACTTGATGGACATGTTCCATGGGTGTCATAGGGTATATTCAATCATGTATTAGGGTTTGGGAGCATGTCTTGGTCAAAAGTCAAAGTTACAGTTGACTTTTCCCTTAAAACCCTAATTGTGGTGCAGATGAAAATGAGACTTGTTGCTCAAGCTTCTTGGATCAATCCATTGTTCCAAATGGATCAATATGGTGTATTAGAGACCCTCAAATCATCTCTTGAGGTCTTGGCTCATGGTTTGTCCCAAAAGTCAACTTAGGGGTGAATTAGGTCAAGAAACCCTAATTCCTGATTTTTGATGAATGCATCCCCTGAGGCAAAATTGACTTGATGCATGGGTTCATGAGGTTCCATGAAGCATATTAGGTTATTTTTTGGATCATTGCCTTGTGCCCAGATGAAAATTTTCCGTCTGGAGGCCCTGGTCGACCAAAATCCTAATTTGGTGATACTGGCGATCTTGAGGCTTGATCCACCTAGAAGGGAGCATCCTTGTGCTTAATCCTTGAAGTGGGAGTCCTTTTTGATCCATTGTGGATGTTTAAGAGATTAGACAAGTTGAAGATCATGTCATTTCTTGATTGATCCTTTGTCTAAGCACTCAGAGAGGGCTTGAAACCCTAATTTTGATTGTATTGGATGCTCACCCATCTTTGGGGAGACTGATGAAGCATGATGGTTCATCCATATTGTGATGATGATTTTCACAATGATGGAAAATCTAAGTGGTCAAAATTTGGGGTATTACAGATGCCCCTATTTAATCTTCTTGGACCCGAAGGTGTGAATGACGAAGAGATTCGAGCATTCGGGGTGCAAGAGGATTAAATATCGGAATATCTGAAATTTTGATGGTGGTTATGAATGGTAGCTTACGCATTCATCTTCTTTAGCTAAGCAATGATGCTTAGAAAAGGTAAACTTCCCCTCGATCCTGGTCTTCAGCCAAGGAACTGGTCTCAGTTTTCTTTTGAAATAAACCTCCCCTCGTTCTTGGTTTCCTACCAAGGAACTGGTCTTAGTTTCTGATTTAAACTTTCCCTCGATCATGGTTTCCTACCAAGAACTGGTCTTAGTTTCTGATTTAAACTTCCCCTCGATCCTGGTTTTCTACCAAGAACTTGTCTTAGTTTCTTTTGTCAATAAACTTTCTTGACAAGGGACGCTATTCATAGCGGCTTTCCTCAAACTTCTCGCCGAATTTTCCTGGGGAGATGCCATTTGAGTGGAAAAAGTTTTGATGTCAGACTTGCTGGGGAACCCAGTCGTCTGAGTTGTAGAGTTGTACAAACTTCTCTGTTGGAGACGCCATTTGTTTCTACTGGGGAAAGCGAGTCTCTTGAGAGACTGTTTTCGTTTGGGATCTTTCATCATACTTTTCTCGGGATCTTCCCGGAGAAACGCCATATGATGGGTGTAATTTTGAGGTGCTAATGACCTTCTCATCAGTGGTTTTTCGGAGCAAAACTGGCATGCTGCCGAATCTCTGATCACGAGGCTTTCTCTGTGGATTTTCCTTAATTCGGGAAAGCAAGGATATCATCTTCAATGGCGAAGAGTGATGTTTATTAAGAGTTTTCTCTGGCTTTTCAGAGGTTCAAGTCATCAAAGTGGCCAAGTGCCGACTCTGATCTAAAGATACACTGGTGGCGAGATTGTGCAGACGCAACACTTCCTGACGAGGAAAGAACTGACAAACTCGATTGAGAAAACTGTTTATCACTAGGGGACAAGATCGACTCAAGTGATAGTGATGCAATACGAAATGCGAACGCAAATAAAATGCATGAAGTATGTATGTATATGCTGACAAAACAGACGCGACATACAGACTAATGGATGAACACAATTGGATACTCGGCCATCGCGGGGTGAAGAAGTACCGTTGATTCAAAATAGCAATTCCACCTTGCTTAGGAGAGATAGTCCCATTGGGAGCTATGTTGATCGGGCTTAAGAGATGAGAACTCGGCTGAGGATGTCAGACGAAACAAGGTCTCTGACACAGTTGATCCCTTCATTCAGGCATACCGGCTTAGAAGGAGTACTTTGATTCTGCACTTTGAAATTCGCTTACTTCGAGAGAAGCAATCGATGTTCTTCTGATGTTCAACAGTCAAAAGAAATTGCCATCTTTATTTTAAAAGCAGAAAAAGTTTTAACAAGTAAATTCATTTTTGTTTTATTTCAAGAATCGTTGATTAAGTTTAAACAACGTCGTTCTGTAAAGCTAAAACAAGCAAGAATTACAAACAAAAGCACAAGGGCTCAAATTTTATTGATAAGATGGAGATCAGCCAAACGCGTGATTCCAAAGAGTATATACAAAGTTAGAAAACGGTAATTTACAGGGAAAAGGGCTACGTTGAAACATAACGACCACTATCCTTCTACCAACTTTGAATTCGGGGCATCCTGAGTATTTCTTAACTACATCAACATTCGTGGGGTAGGCAAACTCCTCTCCGTCCATGGTTGCAAGTCTCAAGGCGCCGCCTGAGAAAGCTTTCGTGACCACATAGGGGCCATCATAATTTGGGGTCCATTTGCCCCGAGAGTCAGTGAGAAATGATTGTATCTTCTTGAGCACGAGGTCTCCTTTCCTGAAGACACGAGGTCGGACCTTTTTGTCGAACGGCCTCTTCATTCTCTGTTGATACAACTGACCATGGCATAGTGTCGTGATTCGCTTCTCTTCGATCAGGTTCAGTTCGTCGTGTCGACTTTGACACCATTCAGCTTCGGTGAGCTTAGCTTCCATCAATACCCGGATTGATGGGATCTCTACTTCTATGGGGAGCACTGCCTCCATGCCATACACTAGAGAGAAAGGGGTAGCCCCTGTTGAAGTGCGGACAGATGTGCGATAACCATGAAGAGCAAAGGGTAGCATTTCGTGCCAATCTTTATAGGTTACAACCATTTTTTGAACGATCTTCTTGATGTTCTTGTTAGCTGCTTCTACCGCTCCGTTCATCTTGGGTCGGTAGGGAGATGAGTTATGGTGTTCAATCTTGAACTCAGCACACAACTCTTTCATCATCTTATTGTTCAAGTTAGATCCATTATCAGTAATGATCTCGCTTGGAACACCATAACGGCAGATGATATTGTTTTTGATAAATCGGACCACCACTTGTCGGGTTACATTGGAGAATGACGCTGCTTCGACCCACTTGGTGAAATAGTCAATGGCTACCCGGATGAACCGATGTCCGTTTGAAGCCTTGGGCTCAATCATACCAATCATGTCAATTCCCCATATGGAAAAAGGCCACGGGGAAGAAAGAACTTTGAGATGTGATGGCGGTACATGAATTTTGTCGGAGTATATCTGACACTTGTGACACCTCCTTATGTACTTGTAGCAGTCGGATTCCATGGTCAACCAATAATACCCGGCCCTGAGAATTTTTCTCGCCATTGTGTGTCCGTTGGTATGAGTGCCAAAGGATCCTTCATGAATGAGCACGTCTGCTTCTGGTCTGTCGACGCATCGGAGCAAGACCATGTCAAAATTTCTCTTATAAAGAGTGTCACCACCGCTCAGGAAGAAGTTTCCAACCAATCTTTTGAGGGTTTTCCTGTCTTTTCTGAGTGCCCCAGATGGGTACTCTTGTTTCTGAAGGAAGCATTTGATATCGTGATACCAAGGTCTGTCATCTATGACTGCTTCAATCGCGAAGATGTAAGCGGGCCGTTCAAGGCGCATTATGTCAATCTTAGGTATGTCATTCCATCGAGCTACACTAATCATGGAAGAGAGAGTGGCTAAGGCATCAGCCATGTGATTCTCATCACGAGGGATGTGATGAAAGTCGACTCTGTTGAAGAAGGGTAACAACCTCCTTGCATAGTCTTTGTAAGGAATCAATCCTGATTGGTATGTGTTCCAATCTCCTTTTATCTGGTTAATAACCAGGGCTGAGTCGCCGTATACGTCCAAGTTTTTGATCCTTAAATCAATCGCTTCTTCGAGACCCATAATACATGCTTCGTATTCGGCCTCGTTGTTCGTACATTTGAACGTAAGTCTGGTGGTGAAAGGAATGTGGGAACCCTGGGGGGTAACAATGATTGCCCCAATTCCGTTTCCATAATGATTGACAGTTCCGTCAAAGATAAGTCCCCACTGGGAACCTGGTTCTGGCCCTTCACTGGGTAGCGGTTCATCGCAATCTTTCATTTTTAGATACATGACATCTTCGTCTGGGAAGTCAAACCCGATTGATTCTTGATTGTCAATCGGTTGATGAGGCAAATGATCGGCTAAAATACTTCCCTTAACGGCTTTCTGAGCATGGTACTCTATGTCATATTCTGATAGTAACATCTGCCAACGGGCAATCCTTCCCGTGAGAGCAGGTTTTTCGAAAACGTACTTGATTGGATCCATTTCGGAGACCAACCAAGTAGTATGACGAATCATGTACTGGCGAAGACGTTTGGCAGCCCAAGCCAGAGCGCAACAAGTTTTCTCAAGCATTGTGTATCGAGTCTCGCAGTCGGTGAATTTCTTGCTTAGATAGTAAATGGCAGACTCTTTCCTTTTAGTTTCGTCTTGTTGGCCAAGTACACATCCCATTGAGTCCTCTAGAACTGTGAGGTAAATGATTAGTGGTCTTCCTTCCACTGGAGGTGATAGAATCGGCGGATTCAACAGTTATTCCTTGATACTGTCGAAGGCAGTTTGGCAATCTTCTGACCAAACGCAATCCTGGTTCTTTTTTAGTAATTTGAAAATCGGCGCGCATGTCGCGGTCATAAGGAATATGAATCTGGAGATGTAGTTCAAATGTCCCAGGAATCCTCTGACTTGTTTTTCAGTTTTCGGAGAAGGCATTTCTTGAATGGCCTTGACCTTGTCAGGATCAACCTCAATCCCTTTCTGGCCGACGATGAACCCTAGTAATTTCCCTGAACGGACACCGAAGGTGCACTTGTTGGGATTCAAGCGGAGCTTGAATTTTCTTAGACGTTCGAACAATTTTGACAGATGTTCAACGTGCTCATCCTCTGTTCTTGATTTTGCAATCAAATCATCGACATATACCTCGATTTCTTTGTGTATCATGTCATGAAACAGAGTAGTCATGGCCCTTTGATAGGTTGCCCCGGCATTCTTTAAACCGAACGGCATTACCTTGTAACAAAAGGTACCCCATGGGGTAATGAACGAAGTTTTCTCCATGTCTTTCGGTGCCATTTTGATCTGGTTATAGCCCGAGAATCCATCCATGAAGGAGAATACTTTGAACTTTGTTGTGCTGTCAACCAGCATGTCAATGTGTGGTAAAGGAAAGTCGTCCTTTGGACTTACCATGTTCAAATCTCTGTAATCAACACACATTCTGACCCTTCCGTCCTTTTTGGGAACGGGTACGATGTTGGCTAACCATTGAGGATATTCAGATGTAGCGAGGAAACCCGCGTCGATCTGTTTCTGTACCTCTTTGATTTTGATGGCCATGTCCGGGTGAGTGCGTCTCAACCTTTGCTTTACTGGCGGACATTCCGATCTCAACGGTAAATGGTGTTCCACGATGTTGGTATCCAACCATGGCATATCCTGGTAGGACCAAGCGAACACATCGGGAAATTCTCTAAGAAGCTTTATCAAACTCTCTCTGGTAGTTGGACTGAGCAGTGCTCCGATCCTGATTTCTTTTCTCTCTTTTTCTGAACCTAAGTTTACCGTTTCCAACGGCTCTTTGTGAGGTTCAATGGACCTTTCCTCTTGTCTGAGTAGTCGGGAGATCTCTTCTGGAATTTCATTGTCGTTTTCTTCTTCAGCCTCGAATACCGGGAACTCAAAGTTGGGAGAAGGCATCGGATCGTATGTTTCAACGGGGTATAAAACAAGCAATCTGCATGACGTGATGATTCGTGTTTAGAAGAGATAGAAAAAATGCAAGTGTGTGCAGTGTTTTGATTTTATTGCTTGTTTTTATTATTGAATGTTTTTTTTTAGGATTACCATTTTCTGAAAAAGTAAAAAGAGAAAACAGCAATTAATGCGAAAATTACAGAACGACGTTATTTTATTAATGAACAAGTTGAATCTTGAAACTACAGCCCTATAAAACAAAACTCTGTCGCTTTGAGCAAAGCGAAGAGGGAAATTTACAGAAAACGAGCCCTATCAAAACATCCGTTTCACCTGGGCAGGGTGAAAGGTTAAAGATGGCAATTACTTTGACTGATGAACGACCTTTGGAACCTCGACAGCAACCCATTGGCGGCGAACTCCTTGGTGAATCACAAAGTCTGGCACCTTCCTTGATTTGTCTTCAGAAATGACGCTGATTTCTGGTGGAGTAGGATCATTGGAATCTGTCTCCCAAGCAGAATTGTCGTAAGAGGATTCCTCCGTTGCATTCTGCAGAGTATTGGTGCTCTCAGCTGTATCTCCCCATCCAGTTGGATGGATATCTTCGAGCTTGACACGAGAGCTTTCGGGAGCAGTGTACTTGACCATAAAGTCGTATTTTCCACTAGGTTGTCCCAGAGTGTCCCAAACTTCTTTGGAACTGGAGAAGTCATCCCTCTCGATGACGTTGACCTCAGAAAAAGTATAGTTGATGAATTCTAGTCCTGCAAACGTTGAAAATTCATCTTCATGTTGAGTAGTTTCCGAATGACCTGAGTGTTGATCCCATGACATGGTGGGGACACAGGTATTCTGTTCAATGATGCTCAGCTGAGTTTCATTACTCGGCTGACTTTCTTGCCCCAAGTTTCCTGGGTAAGGCTGCCACATTGGCAGGCCATCCATCGAGCCATAGTAATTGTGATCAGAGTTTTCTTTCATCAGAGTGTCTTCCTCTAATGAATTTGGCGGAGCACGGCATCCTTCCGGATCACAATCTCCGTATATCATTTCGACGTCTGACCTGGGTATAAATCTCGGACTCTGTGTGGGAAAGCAGAATGGGGTCTGCGTTTCGTCCATATAGATTGGAAGCCACCAGTGATTTAACAAGTGCTGAAGTGCTTCCTGGACAAGGGTACAACCTCGATTATTTTCGCAACCCGCTTTACAGCTTTGATAATCGTGTGATATTAAGAATCTGAGTCAGACCTGCTCAGCATGTAACTCTACCAGGTTGGTATTCATCACGCGAATGTCAAAGATCTGAACCATGTTGATTTGATAGGAGTTCCTATCATGGTAGTCTTGGATCCATCCAAGATCCATCTGACGCTGGAGGGCCTCTTGTATGAAAGAGCATCCCTGTTTGTTTACCGAGCAAATCATACAGGAACTGTAATCGTGCCGCGGCAGATTATGATACTAGCTTTGCCTTGAGTGCATCGCCACCAAGTTGACATTCATCGCACGGATGTCGTGGTTTTGAATGACGTTAGAATTCGTAGAGACCATGTTAACTCCACGAACTCGGTGCTCCTGGATCCATCCGAGATCCATTTGTTCCTGTAGAGCTGCTTGCACTACAGAACATCCTTGGTTATCTTTAGAGCAGATATCACACTGGTGATAGTTATGAGGTGGCACATGGCCATATCCACTCTGTCTACAATGCATCTCGACCAGATTGGTCCCCAATAAGAGTACATCGTGAATTTGATAGACATTGTTAGTCTCTTTCTCAATCAGATTGACTGCAGCTTTCTCGTGTTGAGGCAGCGGGTTCGTAAGAACATTAGGATTCGTATCTTTGAAAGATAAGAGCCCGCTCCTAACAAGCTTTTGTACGTCGTACTTGAAATTGAGACAAGTCTCTATGTTATGCCCTGAACCTCCTTGATGATAAGGGCATGTTTGATCCACCTTAAACCAGAAAGGCGGATTTTCCGGAACTGAAAGGGGAGACTTAGTCTGGATGTGCCCCTTGGCTAGCAGTAACAGAAACAGTTCTGCGTACGTTACAGGTGTAGGATCAAATCCTGGTGGCCGTATTGTACGGTTGTTGTTATATGGAGGACGAGCCTGTTGAAGAGGTTGTTGTGTCCTTTGTTGGTCAGGTTGGCTCTGCGCAACCTGAGGTTGATACATAGGAACAGGCGCGGGGCCGATAGCAGGAGTAACAGCTGCTACTGGTTGATAACGTCGCCTTTGCTTTCCGAGAGAGATATTCCCAATATCTTGCTCTTTTTTCTTAGGGAGAGCACTACCGTATTTTTTTAGTACCGCTCGTTGATCCAGTGTCTTTTACCAAACGTCCTTCTCGGACGGCTTCCTCAAGACGTACACCCATGCCGACCATTTCGGTGAAATCACTGGGTGCACTGGCAACCATTCGGTCATAGTAAAATGAGCTTAAGGTCTTTAAGAAGATCTTTGTCATCTCTTTTTCCTCAAGAGGTGGACAAATTTGAGCGGCAATTTCACGCCACCTTTGAGCATACTCCTTAAAGTTTTCCTTGTCCTTTTGCGACATTGATCTGAGTTGATCTCTGTCGGGTGCCATGTCCAAATTGTACTTGTATTGTTGGACGAAGGCAGTACCAAGATCTCTGAATGTACTGATCGTAGTACGGTTTAAACCCATGTACCATTTGAGTGCGGCACCGGTTAAACTATCCTGGAAGTAGTGAATTAGTAGATCCTGATTCTCCGTCTGGGCTGACATCCGCCAAGCGTACATCACCAGATGGCTCTAAGGGCAAGAGTTACCCTTGTATTTTTCAAAGTCGGGCACTTGTAACTTGTGCGGGACTTTTACATTTGGGACCAAGCAGAGGTCCGCGGCGTCCTTTCCAAATAAATCCTGACCGCGAATGGCTTGCAGCTCTTTCTGCATTTCCAAGAACTGCTCCTGGAATTCATCCATTCTGTCAAACATAGTTTCCTTCTTACCAGAAGGTGGTGGAATCTGTCCTTCCGGGACAGTGTGCACCACAGGGGGTGGTACCGTGACTACGGCAATAAGTCTTGGCGCCTCCCGAAGTTTGTAACCTTCAGGAGTCTTGAGTATGCCCCTCGCATCTTTGCTTTCCCGAAGTTTGTAACCTTCAGGCCCAGCGGCTTCTGTTGCGATTCCCTGACCTTCAGTGATCGGCGGAACATATCCTTCCGGGATATAGTTAACAGGCATGCCCCAAGGATGATCTTTCGGCATCTGATACCTAGGATCATACTTTTCTATGATGGGCGTTGAGGTGATCTCTGAGATCACAGTTCTTTGTAGCTGAGCTTCTGCCATGGCTTGCATGTCGTTACGAAGCTTTCTCATATCCTCTCTCAGAGCGTCGATCTCTTCTTTCAACTCTCTGTTTTCTTCCTCAAGATCATCCATCCTTTTCTGACGATTGGCCCGAGTATTATACGAATGAGACAGTTTGACTCTAGAATCGAGACACAAACGTGAGATTCGTAGGGAAGAAGAATACGCGATGTGAGAATGATGAATGCAATGATTATATTAATTGTTTTTTGGTTTAATTAAAATAAACTTCGACAATTAGATTGCAAATATCAAACAGTGGGGAAACCCCTTTTTATTGAATTCCAAAGGATTACAGAAATGGAAATACAGTAGATTACAAAGTGCAGAAACAGAAACCTAAACTAATGGGTCCCGAGTCCTCTCTGAAGAGAAGTCGGGTGCTGATTCTGATATCTTCCTTTTCTTTGACCGGGGCTCTTGGGCCGTTGTCGGGTTATCATTCCTTTGCCAGGTGAAAGGAGCGAGCAAATTCCTTTGGTCATCTTGATTCTCTACAGCATGCTGCTCCAGAATTTCAATCAGAGCATCTTTCTCTTTTAGTAGTTGCTGAATTTGGATACACTCTACGTCGAGGGTGCGGTACTTGTTCTTCCAAGATCTTCTCTCCTTTTGAACTTTGTTGAGAGTAACCTGAAGCTTTTCAGTTTCCGTCATGAAGTACATGACAGTTTCCCTCGGTGGAAGAATTCCGTAACGAGGATAAGGCATCTTTAGCTTGAGAGCTCTAGTTTGTACCCAATGGAGATAAGGCTCCACCGAGACACAGTCCGGTTTTCCCAGAGACTCTCGTCCTTTCTTATGAACATGTTTCCAAGCTTGCACTATTTCCATCTTTAGTGCTCTGTCACTTTCTCCTTCTTTGAAGAAAAGACCTTCCAGATGAACACCCAGTGGGATGTGTCTCATCGGGTATCCAAATTGACGAAGAACTAATATTGGATGATAGTTGATTCCTCCCTTAGTTCCTATGAGGGGTACGCTGGGGAAGTTTCCACAACGATCAATGATTCTGATTCCCTCATGACCCTTGTTGCACCAATCTATATCAGAGTTGGTAAGAGACATGATCTTCTGTGGCCAACGTAAGGCACTCTTGCAATCCCAAAAAGCAGCAGACTTGGGCAAGTGAGAGATAAACCATTTGTAGAGCAAAGGTACACAGCATGTGATCTCCCCTCCGATGTACAAATTTCCCAAGTGTACAGAATGATACGCATCTGCGAGCAAAGTCGGCACAGGGTTTCCAATGAGAAAAACCTTAATAGCGTTGATATCGACGAAGTTATTGATGTTGGGAAACAAAAATAATCCGTAGGTGAGCAAGACAAAGATGCTTTCAAAAGCAGTCCTGTTCCCTATACTAGCAAAGTACAGAGCTTTCTTTGTCAAGAACTGGGCTGGCAAACCTTGGATGCCACCCATTGTAATCATGTGAGTCCGGACCTCAGACTCGTCCAAATGAATTGCTATTGCAATAGTCTGATTCTTTGGAATTTCTTCCAGTCCAAAAAATGGAGCTCGATCAGTGATATGTAAATCAGTCAGATGAGAATATTCCTCCAGCGTTGGTAATAGCTGGTAATCCAGGAATGTGAAACAATGATAAACCGGATCGTAGAATTGAATGAGTGCGTCCATGATTCCCTCAATCACATGGACTCTTAACAGTGGTAGCAAACCACCGTGCTTGGCTCTGAAAGCCTCTGGGTTAACGATCATCCTCGCTAACTTTCTCAAATCCCCTAGTTTTGGAACCTTGAAGGTATACTGGTGAGTTCTCCTTCTACCAAAATCCATTAGCGTAATCCTTTTCTCTGATATTTGCAATCACAGTCTTAGTTTAATTTGAAAAACAGAGAGACTAGAAGAGAAGTTTTTTTTTGAATGTTTTAATGTTTTATTAAATGAATGCATGAATGCAACACACAAAAACATAGAAAAAACATGGGGTCAAAGGGTCGTTGTCATGAAGTCAAGGCTCTACCCATCCCCAAAGGTTTATACTAGGGTGATTTTTGTACCTGTACTCATTATCATCAGCTCCTCCCAGGAAAGCAAAACAACAAGCGGATCGCCAGCGAGTTGTGTGCAATCTTAGAGTAAGTGCCATTCACTGAGAATAGATCACCAGCCTCAAATGAGGGTAGTATCGCGTAACAGCTATTTCTGATAGCTTCCGCACTACGAAAAAGGTTGGCTTTTCTTAAGTGTATACTCAATCTCACCACATGCGGCATCACACGCATTCCTAGTAGCAGAAAAATAAACACGTATAGCAATTAGGAAAAGCAGTATATATATTTGTCCTAATCATCCTAGACTTATAAAGCTATGATTCTTAAGTTCCTGACAGAAATGGGTTCCCCGGCGGAAACCCCAATCTGTGGTTCCCTGCCTAAGAGATGGACCAGCATAGGTCAATCTTTCTCTTCGGTAGAGTTCCCATTTTCCGTAGAAAACGGGGATGATGCCCTAAGGCAGAAAAGGAGACTCCCCAGCAGAGTCGCCATTTGTGTAATTTTTCACACAAGAGAAGTAGAAAGAAAGGAACGGGCCCACGGTGGGCGCCATTTTTTCTGTAGCGAGCGATTTTGGACGCGGTTCTTAAGCGCTGGTCGCTCTCTGCGGTTTGAGCTTTAACTACAGGTCGATTCATTTTTTATCCTATTGTGAGCTGAATAAGGAAGGGAAATAGATGTCTCCAATTAACCCTGCTTGCATACTGAGTTTAAACAGCGGTCTGTTAGGTTACAGATGCTATCAATGTGGGGGGGCCTTTGTACTGGTTATTTGTATTTTCGCCAATACGGTTTTCTTTCTTTTTTACCTGGGCAGAAGGTTTTTGACGGGGAACAAGGATTAGGATGTTAGGACTGATGCTTTTGAAATACTGCTTTTGATTGATGGAGATATGGGATTTTGGTTTTTTGTTGATTGCGCTCGCTAAGATCTTTTCTTTCGATCTTATGCCTACGATTCCCGTTTACCGAAACATGGGAAATCAGAGCGTTCGTAGTTCCTCCTATTCTATGGGAGGAAATGGTGTTTTGGTGTCTTGTTCAAAGCCCAAGACATGAAGCGAAAGGTGATTTGTATCTTGTTCAAAGCCCAAGATGTGAAGCTAAAAGGTCTATTTGTGTCTTGTTCAAAGCCCAAGACGTGAAGCGAAAGGACCTCGACTTTAGAGAGAATTTGTCATCTCTAAAGAGGGGAGAAGGAGAATTACTTTAACTGGGATACGTGGATCCGAGCAATGCCATAATTTCCGAAGAAAGGGTTTTAACCTGAAGGAGAAGACTTTAACTCAGTGTAGAGCAATGCCGTCTTTCCTTAGGAATTTCTCATGCTAAAAGAGGGACAGTGGCATGGATGTAGATGATCCAGAGGCTTGCCGCTTACAGCGATTAGATGAAGGGAAAGGAGTTGTTGATGTTTGTGTACTGTGAACGAGGCACAACTTTGATGCTAAAAGGTTGATTGGATCAACCAGTGGTTTTCTTATACAAAGCCTAAGAGGAGGCTAATTTCCGCTAGGAAAATCATTATACAAAGCCTAAGAGGAGGCTAATTTGTGTCTCGTACAAAGCCCGAGAGAGAGACTAAAAGGTTTTTGACCCAGTGGGGCATATCGTTATACAAAGCCTAAGAGGAGGCTAGCAAAGAGTTGACTCAGTTGGAGAATCTTTTATACTCAGTAAGAGAGTGTTTTTGTATCTCGTACAAAGCCCGAGAGAGAGAGGCGAAAAGGTTGTTTTGACTCCACTGGGGAGAATTTTGGTATCTCGTACGAAGCCCGAGATGGAGGCTATTGTAACTGTTTCAGTTGAGTGACAGATCCAATATACTGATTTAAAAGAGAAAATCAGTTCTTATATGAGCAACACTGTACTCAGGTATTTGATTTGAGGATCAGGGATATTTCCTTCTCTTTGAGGAAACGGGAAATCCAAAGGGTATTGAGACTGTCCGAGTCTGCGGGTTTCCTTCCTATTTAACGAAGGGGGTCACTTGAGAATGTCTTTGAGACTCAAGGAAGTTAGACTGTCCAAGTCTAGAGTTTTTTTCTTTTGTACTATGCTTTGAGAAACAGTAGTAGACTCTATGAAAGGATTGTTCTATGAGGATGACTAGGTTCTGTTCCTATACCTTTAGGAGGTCGTCGGGATAATTTGTACGAAGCCCAAGAGGAGGCTGGAAACTTTTAAGAAGCCGACGGGTCCTTGTACGAAGCCCAAGAGGAGGCTATCATTCCCGAAGGAAGAGATCATTATACGAAGCCTAAGAGGAGGCTGTGAATACTTCTAAGAAGCCGTAGTGTCCTTGAATAATGCCCAAGAGGAGGCCGATGCTTTTAAGAAGCCCGTGGGTCTATCATCTCCTTTCCATTAGGAGAGATAACTCTTTTAAAGATAAAAACCACTGGTAAACGTGCTAGGTTTACTATCCAGCGACTTTTAGCTTTTGAAGAGGGTTCCTTAGTTAAGGTCCAAGATTATGACCGTAGTGGGTACCCAAACCCCGAGACATTCAAGGCAAGCTATCCACAAGGAATAG
The DNA here is from genome assembly GCA_022829125.1 of Lathyrus tuberosus. Classification (NCBI taxonomy): domain Eukaryota; kingdom Viridiplantae; phylum Streptophyta; class Magnoliopsida; order Fabales; family Fabaceae; genus Lathyrus; species Lathyrus tuberosus. Next base: position 10,931,222 of record JALAZF010000101.1, on the reverse strand, counting down.
ATCAAGTCAGGAAAGTTTGAGAATTTGGAAGAAACTCAAAGATGCCATTCACGGAGAATACATTCATCTTGGGGAGTAGAGCTTCTTGACGATTCCTAAGGAGGACAGCCGAAGAGAAGACTGTATCTGGTGCTCCTATTGGGGATCTAGGCGTCTATTTCTACGAATAAATGAAACGGCGTCACCTAGTTCTAGACGTAGTTGCCGGGGAAACTCGAAATATCTATACTATTATTACACAGTAGATATGAGTTTATGAAAGGAAACTTACAGTGGGCAGCCCCACAATACAGTTTATAATATGAAAGCAGTAAATGAAAGCGATAACCACTTACTCGGTTGTAGTGCTTCCATGCTGTTTGGTTAGTTGTTCAACAAAGAAAGATTAAAAACAACAGTATATTCAAAATCAAAGGAGAAAGTGTTTTGAAAAAGAAAGATTTGGGGCTTACAGCTCAAGGAGAGGCCCAGGGTTTTATCAGTGAGCGCACTGTTGAATTTGTACAGAGGGACTTATACAAGTGACTGGGGCCCAAAAAGGTTTTCTGTACAAAGGGATGGGTCTTACACTCTTTCAAGAGGCCCAAAAAGGTTTAAAGAAAAAGAGTGGGGCTTATAACACGAGGGTAGGCCCAAATGATTTTTCGTTTAAAAATGGCGAACGCGCCGAGGTTTTCTTTTAACGCAGAGGGACTTATACAATAAGTGAGACCCAAAATGTTTTTGGTTAAAAGGGGGATTGGGTCTTACACTCTAATAGAGGTCCAAAGTGTTTTAAAGAAAAAGAAATGGGTCTTACTACTCGAGGGTAGGCCCATATGGTTTTTATTTTTAAACGGGCGACGATCGCGCCGTTTACTTGTACAGAGGGACTTATACAATGAGTGAGGCCCAAAAAGTTTTGTACAAGGGGGGATGGGTCTTACACTCTCTCAAGAGGCCCAAAGTTTTGAAGAAAAATAAATGGGTCTTACTACTCGAGGGTAGGCCCAGATGATTTTTGAAAAGGCGACGATCGCACCGTTTATTTTTTGACGGTATCGGGACTTATACAATAAGTGAGGCCCAAAGATGATTTGGTCAAAAAAAGAAAAAGGATTGGGTCTTACACTCTAATAGAGGCCCAAAGTGTTTTGAAAATGATTTATGAGGGTTGAATTAATCCAAAACCCTAATTTATTTTCAAAAATGTATTTAATTGAATAAAAATTCAATTAAAATGATCAAAAATTGTTTAACACATGGAAAACAAATTGTGATCTTGGATTAATGCTTCAAAAATTAAGTATTGACCTACAAAATAATTAGAAAGCATTAAAAGTTGCAAAATCAATGTAGAAAAAATATTTAAAATGTCAAAAACAATTAAAATATTAATTCTTTACAAAAATATCAATTATATGAAATAAATAATATTTTTGGGATTTTTTTATAAAATAAAATATTTTAACATTTTTGTGAATTATTAAAAAAAGAATCAACTCAAAATCATTAAAACTCAGAGAGAAATTAATTTTTGAATCAATTAAACAAAATCACAAAATTCAAATATTTGAAAATCTGAAAATGGCGCCAAGAACACAAGCAAGAACACGCGCGTTTTCTGGGTTTGGCTGATTTGCATTTTCTATCCAATCTCACTGAATACTTGATTATAACATGCAATCCACATATCATTATGCTCGTCTCAACCTCACGATCATGTCTATGTACTTTAATTTCATTTAAATTAAACATACAACAAGAAATCACGAAGAAACCTCAAGAACCCTAATTTCTGCATGAAGGCTAGGATTTTTGATACACGGTTCAAACAATGCAATTAATTGAGGGAAAACATTCCATGCATGATTATGAACATATGGCCAAATTATTGTGCGGGGAAATATGCATAGATTGAGAGATGACCAAGTTTAGGCTTACCTCCAAGTCGTGACAGCAAGAGCAGATGTGATTTTGAGTTGGAGGTGTTACAGACAAGTTGTGATGATCTGGACAGCTTCCCTACACCATATGGATTGTGTTTGGATGGTTGGACTTGATTGAAATTGGCTGGATCATTTTGTGGTACCTCAGTTGCACCTTGTTTGAAAATTTGAGCAACCAGCTGGTGATTTTGTGAAATTGATGTTTCAGAAGTTATGTGAGTGTTTGATCAGCTCATATGTGATGTATGTGAGGTGTGTGAGTGATTGGTTTGTGCAGAATTGCTCTCAAACTCAAAACCCGATAGCTATCTTGCTAAGAAAGGCATTTTTGCCAAGAGAAAGAGATTTTGAGGAAAGCATCTGTTAGATGGCTTTGGTGTACTTAAACTGACCACAATTGAGCTCTATTTATAGTAGAGCAAGTTTGTTTTGCAAGGAATAGTGCATGGCAGCTGGTAAGTAGGTTTCCTCAATGTTGGCCAATGGAAATGAAAGTCTCCTCTAGCCATTGACTAGAGGTTAGGGCACAGAGCTTTGGTCCCCTTGGTCTTGGATAAGTCTTGACTGATTTCAGATGAGAATGGCTCAGTCCATGCCACCTTGATGGTTCCATTGAATGCCTCATTCCAAATTTGAAGTCTTGTCCCTATTTTGGCCATTCTAGGTTCAACATGCTATTCTTTGTTCCTTGGACCTTGGAGGCTTGGCTCAGTGATTGTCCCCTTTGGATTCAATCCTCTGAGGTGTCCAAGTGGATTGGAGCAATTGCAATTGGCTGATTTTGGCAAATCGACCAAAGTTGCAAATTCTGCCTTGCTTTGACAGATTTCAGCAAGGTAACTTGACAATGTTGTATCTCATGATGTAGGTTGAATTTGGCAATGTTCTTGGCCATTTTGGAAAGCTCTTACATGATACAACAACTGTTTGAACAAGTTTGGTTTTGATCTCTTTTGATTCCAAGTGAAAAATCCCCCTACATTTGGCAAAAAGTGAGGCAAAATCTGACTTAGTGAAAATTTCACTAAGTGTTGGAAAAAGTGACTTTTTCACTTTTCAGCCACTTTGATCACTCCATAACTCAAAATCCTTAATGAATTGGAATGACTTGTAGTTGAAGTTTTTGTAGGTGATAATGAGGGCTACAAATCCATCTTTGGATGAGAAAAAATGGCCTTGTGGTTTAGGAGTTATGGTCCTCCAAAGTTGGTACCTTTGCCACTTTATTTTAACTTAGAAAATTTCTAAGTTTTATGCTTACCCCTTTTACAAGTTATCTCACTTTTCTTGATTTTTCTTGATGAATGATGATTCAAATCATACATTAACATCATTTTAGGGTTAAAAATCCATTTTGGTGAAAAATCTCAAAAAGTCAAAGTTGACTTTTGTGCACAGTTGACTTTTTATCAGATGAATTCCAAACTGTGCAATTCTTCAGGAAATCATGTCCTTGACCTAAATCAAACTTGATGGACATGTTCCATGGGTGTCATAGGGTATATTCAATCATGTATTAGGGTTTGGGAGCATGTCTTGGTCAAAAGTCAAAGTTATAGTTGACTTTTCCCTTAAAACCCTAATTGTGGTGCAGATGAAAATGAGACTTGTTGCTCAAGCTTCTTGGATCAATCCATTGTTCCAAATGGATCAATATGGTGTATTAGAGACCCTCAAATCATATCTTGAGGTCTTGGCTCATGGTTTGTCCCAAAAGTCAACTTAGGGGTGAATTAGGTCAAGAAACCCTAATTCCTGATTTTTGATGAATGCATCCCCTGAGGCAAAATTGACTTGATGCATAGGTTCATGAGGTTCCATGAAGCATATTAGGTTATGTTTTGGATCATTGCCTTGTGCCCAGATGAAAATTTTCCGTCTGGAGGCCCTGGTCGACCAAAACCCTAATTTGGTGATACTGGCGATCTTGAGGCTTGATCCACCTAGAAGGGAGCATCCTTGTGCTTAATCCTTGAAGTGGGAGTCCTTTTTGATCCATTGTGGATGTTTAAGAGATTAGACAAGTTGAAGATCATGTCATTTCTTGATTGATCCTTTGTCTAAGCACTCAGAGAGGGCTTGAAACCCTAATTTTGATTGTATTGGATGCTCACCCATCTTTGGGGAGACTGATGAAGCATGATGGTTCATCCATATTGTGATGATGATTTTCACAATGATGGGAAATCTAAGTGGTCAAAATTTGGGGTATTACAACAGCCATACATCCTAACCAATGTTCTGACATCTTGTCAGACTTTGTTTAGTTCCTCTTGTAACATCTGATGCATATTCATAATCCCTTTCAACCAGAAGACCCAGCGTAACTGACCAAGAGGTTAAGACATTTCTTCAAACATCTTCCAGTTAGCAGCAAAGATTCTCAAGATACTTGTATTGCTCCTGATAAGTCCCCTTAGAACTCATACCAGCAGTGCAATGTCACGATATCTCGTCTGACATATCATCCTCACATGAGACAATCTATCACAAACTGCTTGAAACCACAAACAATCTTGATAAACAATCTGCACCACTGCAGCAACATATCCAAAACAGAAGTCTAACTCCCCCTGTCGTAGATACCCAGTGCTCCTTTGCAAGTAGAACACCCTAAATGAATGGAAAACATAAGACGCATCTTCATGTCTTCAAGAGCGCACCTTATGTTCAACACACCTGTTGAACGCATTCACCTAATGCCTGATCCTTAAGCAATCCATGTACCACAGATTAAGTTGTGAAACAGGAAAATTAAATAAAAAGTACTTTCGGTAAAACAACTTAAATGAAAATCACATAAAATATTATAAGACAAACAGGACTTAGGGTTCATAATATCTACTATGACATATTCATATGATCATTTCGCTTCTATTACGAGACTTTCAATGTTGTTATAGAAAATAGATAAATGTGGACAACACCTACTTTCGTCGGTGTGTTGTCCTATCTATGGCGAATAACTCGTCTGCTTTCGTACGACTGAATTATTCGTCAGAGATTCTTTTCTTTGCGCAACTATAAAAGATGGAACGTTTCTCAATCGCATCTGAGCACTTTTGTTGTATCAAGCTTAATTGTTTAAAAACCTGCTTTCGGTTACTGACGCATATCCTTTCAGATTACGATCGGTACCTGAAAACTTTTTACTTTTGTATAAGGGTTGGAATGAAAAATTCACGTTTTAAAATAACACGTGAATGAAATTCTTGTAATCGATTTGCAAAGAATCATACAAATAGTTATGAGATAAGTCTCATGACTCTTAGTCCCTAGTGAACTACTCACTCATGGTGAGAAACAACACAATCAGAGAAATATTCGTAATTGAAAACATGATTAATATTAAAAACATAAATTGATAATGACAAATAAAGGTAAAGGTAACATGACTAACAAGAAAATAAATTGAATAGATAAAGATTCAGGTGCTCCAATGGAGACTTGAGTACCGCAATACATCAGAACTTGGAAAATAGAATACGTAAAAGCTAAAATAGAAGAAAAAGATGAATTTTCAAACTCAATACTACCTATGAGTTTTATAATAAAATTATATTAGTGGACCAAATTCATCAGTTCAATGCCCATCAAAATATAAAATATCTTAGATCAAAAATGTAAAAGTCCCAAAACTGCAATAAGAGAGCCAGAAGAGGAAAAAAAACTGGGAAAATCTCCCTTGTCTGCTACGGCCTGTAACAACTACTACACTAGCCCGTAGCATGCCTTCGATGTTTGTATTGGAATAGGTGGGTAGGGCATGTGTCGCTACGGGTGAGCGTAGCAGCCCTCTGGAAAATGTATGGGAGAAAATCCAACTTTTGTCTTTTTTCCGTATTTTGCTTACTTTGATTCCTCTTTTGTCCAGGACACTTATTTAAGCCTGAAAACATCAAAAACACACTACCAAAGGATAAAACCTGGTAAAAGAAATTAAATCGAACAAACAAAATAACAAATTCAAACAACCAATAAAAGCAATGTGAAAACCACTTATCAGATCATCCCATTGAAAATACTTAAATAATTAAATATGGATTTAAATAATTAAATCAAGTTCATAAAATTTATAATAAAAAAATTAATTTTATAACATATATATTTTTTTAGTAATTAATAATTAAGATGATTAAATAGACAAACTATGTAATTTTTTTTACGTAAAGTTTTGGGGCTCATAATTTTTTTTCTATTTATTCATAAAGATCTAACATATTTTTATGAAAAAAATTATGTAATTTGAAAGATTATTCAAACAATTCATATTCCATCAAAAATCTAATTCATTAATAATTAAAGACCATTTCTTAACACACGACCCATGTTTCTTATACACCACATGAAATTTCGTTTTTGCCCCCCAGTTCCGGGTGTGCACAACCGGACGCACCGTTGTTTTAAAAACGTTGCCTTGTTCTGGATGTGCAAATCCGGAATGACAAATTACGCGTATTCCGGATGTGCACATCTGAAAAAATGGCTGAAACTTAAAAGGTATATTAATTTTAAGAAATAATAATAATGTGTATTTTAACAGAAGGTTAGAGGAACGAATATGGCAGACATCCTTTAATGATAAATTCAAAATATTTATCAAAACGCATGATGACTACTTGTTCCGTATCCAAAAGTTGTCTAGTAGTTCTAACCCATATTTAAACAAAATAACGGTCATCCACCTATGGTGACAAACATGACCTCTGTAACCATAAGTTATATATCCTAAAACGACACTGTGAATATCCGAACTCCCAAATCTATCCTCGAAGATTGTAGGACAAATCAAGATCAACAGTAAAACATTACTTCTTTGACGTTATCTAAGATAAATGGCAGCAGAGTCAACACAAAGTTGGTGGTACTCCTATTACCACTTGCAGAACCAGAATCAAAATTTTCGACTTCACTTATGTAGTATCGAAGGTGGTGCCTAATTGATACATGTTGATGTATATTTATGTATATGTATATATTATAACTTGTTTTAATTTTCTAGTTGATTTATTTTGCATTATTAATTTCTGCTTATCAGAGATGAAGTAAGTGAGGGTCAGTTCAGTCAAGTTTTGCTTTATGAGATGGATGCAATTTGGAAGGTATGACATAGTTAACTTTAACTTTTTAGTTGTTATCATAGTGGCTAAAACTGGGGAACACTTGCTAGCTTTCCGCGCTCGATACTACATAAGTGAAGTCGAAAATTGTGATTCTGGTTCTGCAAGTGGTAATAGGAGTACCACCAACTTTATGTCAACTCTCCTGCCATTTATCTTGGATAACGTCAATGAAGTAATGTTTTACTATTGATCTTCATTTGTCCTACAATCTTCGAACCTGGAAAATATAATACTTTTAGGCTTAAACCCAGTTGATTTATAGAAAGTCGCACGCCACTTCCTGAAAACTAAAATAGTAAATAATAATGAATTATTTATGCATTCAAACACGTTTCTTGTATCGTGTAAGTTAGTAACTACTCTCATTCTTAACCTTTCTTCTCCACAAAGCTCAGTCTTTTCGGTGCTCTGTGCCCTTACAGGTAAATAATAATGCGTTTTTTTTATGCATACAAACTTGTTTTTTATTCATCAACGTTTCACTCTGTAATGCATGTTTATCATTGACACTGACTGAAGATTAATGGCTACACCGAAACAACACATTGAAGAGATACGAAGAACAAAGTTTTCTATTGGAGAGATACGAAGAACTAAGTTTTCTATTGGAGAGATACGAAGAACAAAGTTTTCTATTGGAGAGATACGAAGAACAAAGTTTTCTATTGGAGAGATACGAAGAACAAATTTTCCCATGGGCGAGAAACCTAATCCCTTGACTCAAGATCTTCATCATGTTGTCAAGACATCCTCCCTCCCTTCATTCGAATGTATATTAACTTGCGATGATATATTAACGTATGCGACCAACCGACAAAACCGATTTTTTTTTATAAAAATTATGCTATTTTTCGGATCTGCAGATCAGGAATTTTAAAAAATAAAGTTATACTATGTTTTCGGATGTGCACATCCGGAACACATCAGCATTTTAAAAAAAAAATGGTGCGTCCGGATGTGCACATCCGGAATCAGGGGGCAAAAACGAAATTTCACGTGGTGTATAAGAAACTTGGGTATTGTATTAAGAAATGGTCATAATTAAATGATATTGAAATCATGGTCAAATTATTTCTGAAGTAATTGGTTATGGTTACTCATTATAGCTTTATAATCAAGCCCTAGAATAAGGAAATTGAAAAAACATCTATGGACAATTCCACGGATAGGGGTTCCGCCTTCGATATTCCTCTCTTATTCTCACCTGTTATAATTTGTAATGAGAACCTAGCTCCGCTAAGTAACCACATTGAATTCTACCAAACGTGATACAATCCTCTTGGAAGGAAATAAGTTGAAATTATTGAATGTAGCAAATTAAGGCATAAAAACCCCTATTTATAGGCTTGGGAAAGGTAGGCTCGCTTAGAGCGCCTAATTTCTACTTGATTAAGTCATGTTAGTTACTCTAAGACTTGCCTTGTCGCAAATTCTCCCTAAGCGAACCGCCCAAACTCGGTTAGCCACCAAAATCTTGCTTCACCTTGAAGTAACTTAACCTTGAAGTCTTTGAACCGGCAGTGTGCGCTAAGCGCACTTGTGTTTCTTGGCTTATTGAGGATGCACCTTTGCTTGCTAAGCGTGTTTGTATTCTTGGCTTAACGAACCTTGATTTGTTGGAAAAATTCTTGGCGTGGTCTCTTGTGTTGTTTTGGTTGATTTCTATATCTTTTTTTCCAGTATTTCATAAATGCATGGTTAAAATGTCCAGACATACGTGTTATAACTTTTCACTGATAAATCAAAGGTTTTTCAAGTGATTTCTTATAAAATAAGTTAATAAGTGCCTACGTATTTAACGTATTTTTGAAACTAATATACTCTCCCGAACTTATTCTTTTGTTTGTATTCAAACAAAATCCATTCAAATGGTTTAGAAGAATCTTACATGCATGTTTCAGAAAAATGTTTGAATAACTTGACTCGAACTTTTGAAAAACTGTTGTTTTATGACATGACTCTTTATAATTCAAGTTCATAACCAAAATTATAATTATCATCAAATCATAGCATAAATATGAAAACCTTTTTTTTCCAATGTAAGAATTCAAAACATGTCTAAATCAACAATCAATTTTGAATCAAAATTATTTTCTCATTGATTTATCTCTCAAAATGTTTATTGTTTCCCTCTTTTTCTGGAAAATTCATAGACAATAGAAATATTTTACAGTTCATCTAAGCAATGTCACAAGATAATCATCATTCATGGATCACTAAGGTCTTTCGCTTAGTTAAAACGTGGATGGACTACAAAAAATATTGGTTTTTCTTTGGATTCAAAATCCTAAAGATAAGATATCAAAATATTTTTTTGGAATGTCATTTTGTTAATCTTAAATTGTCTCTTTTCTTCCCACTTTACATCATTTTATTTTGTATGCTTTGACATTTGACTTTATCGTATAGGTTTTATCTTGATCATCCATGCATTACACACCCTGTAGAGGAATTTGGCATTCCCTCGGGTCAACAGGATAGGGATGGTGAAATGGAGGATCTCGCTTAGCCACCAATTATCTCTCTTTGCCCCAAATGAGCATTAGGATTCACTAAGCGACAAACAAGGCTCGCTTAGCCAACTTCTGCAATTATTGTGTACTTGTTATACCTGCTTGATTTTTAATCTCAACATGCACCATTCCTTTGGGGAAAGATGTTTCAAAACATGATTAAGGAGTACTTCAATGTTTTTGACACTTGGGCATGCTCATGTACTCGGTACAAAATGGCAACATGTCTAAGTCCCGATTGTGAATGGAAAACAAAATGTATCAACATACATCAAATAAACCTAAATTATTCAGGAAGTAAATAAATTAAAATAAATAATTATTATTTCGTAATGGGGTAGCATCATGTAGTCCCGGCCTAGTCTTCCTCATCGCTAGTTGTCTCCTCATCAAACTTTTCTTCACTTTCTTCTCCATAATCATCTTTATTAACTTCCTCCTCCTCTCAGTTAGCCTCATCCACCTACTCGTTACCAATGCCACAACCACCAACATCAGCAACCCCATAATTTGAGTAGAATGGCCTATTTGTATGCCATTGTAGATAGACCACCATGGGCTAAAATTACTATTTGTATACTGAGAGTATACATACGCTTTTCATACCTTTATCAAATTTTGTCGATGAGCACCTTCAAAGATGCAAAGCATTTCCTGCAAAAAAGAATTAGGTGTTCAGTTTTGGTACCCAAATTTTTTTAGGTCCTGGTGCGTTAGTGGCTCGAAGAGCTCTATAGTTATTCCCTTTAGACCATCAAGTTTTATCATTGAAAAAAGACTCTAGATGGCCAAGTTTATTACAGAAAGATCATTTATAAACAAATCAATCCAATTTATTCCTATTTTTAATTATCTCTCCAAATGATATATCTTGGCTAAATACTGCTCCATTTTTATTAACAGGAGGCCTTTGATTTGATAGAATCAAATCTATATTTTCTTTCCCTTAGTAAATCTACTTAGGATTTCATAAAAACTATGCACTTCAATTTAAATGAATCGCGGGGATCACATTTAAATGATTATAAGGGTTCGCTTCTTATGCTAGCAATTTCTTCACAAATAATCTTATTGCTATTTTCCAAGAATTCGGCATAATGCTTAAGATCGATACTGTTCTTCTCTAAATTTGCATTTAATTTAAAATATTTTTAGGTGATTTTAAAAAATCAAGAGAGGCATTTAATGAGGTGTGTGTGTGTGTGTGTGTGTGTGTGTGTGTGTGTGTGTGTGTGTGTGTGTGTGATTTTTCTTGATTTTCCTTAGTAAAATCAAGAGTTAGTCTTATAGCTTTATAGACATTGATCACTCGACACATACTTGGCAAGCTTTCACATTTCCTCTCTTTCACAATTCTGAAGCTTCTAGTTCTTTCCCATATTATCTTTGACTTTAGCACTTAATTGGAACCTTGAATTTCTTCTGATGAGGTTTGATATAGCTCTTCATGATATTCTCAATCATCAGACAAACCACTTGAGCAAAGATCTCTGTTGACTTCACTGAACACCACATGATATAAGGTGTTGTCTCCACAGATAGACACAAATAACTTAATCTCCAAGCACAACAATCTTGATAACCATAATTTGATTAACACATACACAACTTATTCCTTGTATCAGATGATCTTCAGGCTTAATCTTGATCAACACATCTTAATCAACACATCGTGACCTTTAAGCACCATCACTTGGTCAACATGTCAAGCACCATCACTTGATCCATACATCAAGCACCATCACTTGATCAACATATAAAGCGCCATCACTTGAGAAACATATTTGATCGCGACCTTACGAGTCTATCAGATGATCTAACTGCAAGTATACAGTCTATCGCATAGTCTTAAAAGATATCGAACCCACTGGGACTAATAATCAATATACCGTTATCGATTGATGTTATGTAAAGCTAAGGATAGTGATTAAAACGGATTGGATAGAAATAAAACGTAATTTGCTAAAGATTAAGAAAGATATTAATAAAGAGAGGTCGGAATATGGATTATGTGTTCCTCAGGGACTCTAAAAATATAGGCACTAAATGTAATTAAACCATGTTCCGTAGAAAATATTAATTTAAAGACTCTGTCTCACACTCTCGCGCTATTAACTAAAGGCACACTCCCTAACCATGAGATTTTACTCTTGCTCGCCCATTTTAATTAAACAACGTATTTTGAAAATCAATTAGATCCTAATCGATACCTAAAGCGCTCTCCCTGTTTTTAGGGTCGATGCCTAGCACTAATAATTAGACTTGGAAACTAAAACTAAAGAAGAACTTTATTATCGTTTTGCACGTAATTTTTCTACTGAGGCAGAGTATTTCAAGTCACTACGAATCCTCTTGAGGAAAATTCCTTCATACATTATGCAGTCTAGGGAAGTTATGTCGAGATCCGATAAATCTCTCCAAGAGTTTGAAGACTCTGGGGCATTGTGAACACCAGGTCTTCTATAAAATCCTCTTGAGATGATTTCTTCCAGTAGACCCTGTAGTCTGAGACAACTTGAAAGTTGAAGGAACCGTTGTTCACTTGTGATGAATAGTATGTAGTTGATCAATAGAAGCGTGAAGCGCCAAGGTTGTTCCTAGCATGGGCTTTCTCTTTCTCAGCAAAGTGCCAGAAGGTACCTCTCTATAGCAAAGTGTTGGAAGTTCTATTCTTCCCAAGCAAAGAATTATACTCAAGTAAAGAAGGGTTTAGTATGAGGATTTCTTATCCCCAACAGTGTAGGCGGATTTCTCATTCTCAGCAGCGTAAGATGATGGAATATTCCCAATCAGTTTGAAAACGGTGAAAAGTCAGAGTTTCCTCTTCCTTACAAGTCAGATTTGGTATTTCTCCGCAAGTCAAAGTCCAATGGTTATTGGCATTCTCAACAGTTCAAAGTCCAATCTTCATTGGCATCTCCCCAATAGAGTTCGCAATTCAGCTTGCAGTTCCCCGACAGTTTTTATAGCGCCAACGGTTATTGGTGGTACAATTTGTTATCTCCCCGCAGGAGATCAGATATCAGTGATCCCTTCCTCAGTGAATTATGCTTGTTCCGTTCTGCGTATTCCCCGGTGGAGTGTCCTCTCATTCTTGCATATAGTAATCATCATTACATTGCATATACCAAAATACGTAGTATTTCCATTCGATATGGAGCATTATGCCATAGAAAAATGCAAACATGCATCGAAGCATAAGCCAGATTTGGTAGCACGAAAGCCCATATCAACCCTCAATCAAGACAGTGATTCCATTCTTTCGAAGAGAACATCACCTACACTAATTCCTAGCTATATTCCCAACCTCAGAGTTGACGCCTGTCATCTTTTCCCAACCTTAGAGTTGATGTCTGCCTTTTTACCAACCTCAGAGTTGACATATACCCTTTTGTCTCCAACCGCAGAGTTGATGTTTGTCTTATTTATCTCCAACCTCGGAGTTGATATCAGCCTTTTGTATCCAACCTCAAAGTTGCTGGACAATCCTTTTATCTCCAACCTCGGAGTTGATGTGTATCTTCTATCCCCAACCTCAGAGTTGACGCATGTTTTCTCCAACCTCAGAGTTGATGCCCTATTTTTTCCAACATCAGAGTTTATGCCTACCTTTTTACCAACCTCAGAGTTGATGTTTACCTTGTGATCCCCTAACCTCAGAGTTGACGACCAATCCTGTTATTCCCAACCTCTGAGTTAATGCCTTTCTTCCCCAACCTCAGAGTTGACACCTGTTTTGTCCAACCTAAGAGTTGGTGCCCACCTTTTTCCCAACCTCAGAGTTGACGTATATCTTGTATCTCCAACCTCAGAGTTGATGTTCATCTTCCTTATCTCCAACCTCAGACTTGACGCCTACCTTTTTCTCAACCTCAGAGTTGATGTCAAGTTTTTCTCAACCTCAGAGTTGACGCCTACCTTTTTCTCAACCTCAGAGTTGATGTCTACCTTTTTCTCAACTTCAAAGTCGATACTTGTCCGAATTTTTCTCAACCCAATGGTTGATGTTGACCAATATCTAGCCCCAAACTCAGAGTTGAAGTCTATATTTTTATCCTCAGTCTCAGAATAGATGTTAAGACTATCGTCTCCTACTTCAGAGTTGATGTCATTCTTTTTTCTTAACCCCTGAGTTGATGCCAAATTTTTCTCCAACCTCAGAGTTGATGTCAGGCCTCTTGTCCTCAACCTCAGAGTTGATGTTAGAATTAAGGGTACCCTTTATTTCCTCAAACCTCAGAGTTGATGTTTGTCCTTTTCAGAATCGATGTAAGTCTTATTCCCCAAGCCTCAGAGTTGGCGTCTAGTTTTCTCCTCAACCTCAGAGTCGATGTTGTACTATAGCTTTCAAACGTCCAGTTAACCAAACTGATGTTCCAGTCACCGTCCTGATATCATACAATGCACTTTCCCAGCCGCAGTGCTGATGACTGGCCTTTCCATTATCCTAATATTCTTTGTACAAGAAGCTTCATTCCCCACCATATCAGTTTCCAGGGTTGTAGATTCGTTGGTTGTACCCATGGTCTACCTTTTTCCCCAACGAAGTCATCTTCTCTTTGCTCTGGGTTATAGGTCTGTTGATTCTACTTCCTGGAATTCTGTTTCAATCCTAACTTTTGTTTGGTATTCTTGTTAAGTCCATCTTCGGATGGCACCCTTTGGTTGTGAATCTGCCTTCGGTCGGCCAACCTTTCTTGCGTCGATGTGAGTCTACCTTTGGCAGGCATTCTTTCATTGTCTGCTTTCGAGTGGAATCATTATCTTAAGTCCACCTTCGGCTGGCACGTTATCATATTACCTTTTCTCTCCCCATAGTCTGCAAATTTTGGTTTCTTTTCGTATTCAATCACCTTATCATATTCAATCATCTTTCTTCTGACTTCTGGTTTTCCCTATTTCAAGGTGAGACAAAGGTTTGAACTCTCGTCATCATGAGTGTCTTCTTATCAAGGTTCATCAGGCAAAGCCTTTCTTTTTAAAGGATTCCAAGGAGCATGAATTAGGGTTTATTTCCCTAGGTATGTGGTTTTCAAGGGTTTACTTATGAAGACTATTCATCGGTGTATCAGTCAAGGTTCCCTCATTGCTTAAGGCCAAGCTATTGAGAAAGCCTTGATGTATATGTCTAATAAAGGTTTGAATGTAAAGTATCCTCAAGATGGGGATGTCAATGAAGTTCATAGCGTAATCGTGGTTTGTGGGTTCGAGGTGAAAGGTTAGTTAGTCATTTATTCAAAATGCATTTTAAATGAACAAGTTTGTTAAAGGGCTCTTTACGAGTTTTGGTCAGAAGTTCACTCGTTCAAGCTTCGTTGAGTTCATGTTTAAGCTAATCACAAAGTCATGGTTATGGATTTGTTCAAGTTCCATTCAAGTTTGTGTCAAAATCCAGTATCCATTTCTTTAAAATTTTTAACCATTTTTCTTTCCAAGCCTAATTCAATATCTAATTCTGTTGAGTCCCTGCTTTTGAGGTTGACATTAATTTTGGTAAAACTAACTTAGCAGAAAGATGTTGGACAAGATGTCCTAACATGTTAAACTAACTGCAGGATAAGATGTTAGACAAGATGTCCTATCAGGAGGATTCAACATCTTTGTCTGTTACTGTTTTGAACTAACTATTTTTGGTAACATGTGTGATTGAAATGTGTCTAGGATTCCAGGTGGCACCTGAGATTGTGGAATCAGAGATCCTGATTCTAAATGGATTTGCGGTTTCCTTGTGAAGGAGACATTTTTGGTAACTTGGGATTGAAGAAAGAATTAGGTCGCTAATTCTGAGGAAGGTATCTGCTGCGTTTTAGAAGCCCAAGTCCAGATGTAGTTTGCAATATAAATAAGTTAGAATTAACCTAGTTTATGGTTGGTTGTTGCAGTTGTTTTAGAAGTACTAGGGTTTATACTTTTTGTGAGCCTCTCGTGTATTGTGTGAATACTTGAGAAGGACTGTTTATTGAGTTGTAATATTTTCAGTCACTGCTATGATTGGAAGGGAATTAAGAAGGGTCTCATACCTAGGAGAGTCTTAGGTAGAAATCTAGGAAGGGTAGTCTTTAGGTTCTAAGTTGTAAACGTTAGAGTTTAGCTTAGAACCAATTCTACATAGTGATTTCATTTCTGGCTTGGTAGCCCCCAGACGTAGGTGTTATTGTTCACCGAACTGGGTTAACAATTTCTGGTGTAGTTTACTTGCTGCTGTTTACATTTGTTCTTCCTTAGATCCTTGTGAGAAGCAGAGATCAAGTGTCACGACATCCTGTCTGACATCTTCGTGATCTGCTTAACCAGAATTTCAATTGGTATCAGAGCAAACATCCTGTTCTGTATCTGGGTGAGATTCAGGGATGATACTTTCTGGTACGATGGACAAAGAAGGAGGAATTCTAAATAGACCACCAATACTTGATGGTTCCAATTATGATTATTAAAAAGTTCGCATGGTGGCGTTTATCAAGTCTATGGATGAAAAGGCTTGGAAGTCTGTAGTCAAGGGGTGGGATCCACCAAAGATCAAAGACAAAGATGGAAAGCTCACTGAGGAGCTAAAACCTGAAGAAGATTGGGACGATGAAGATGATAAACTTGCTCAAGGAAACTCTAAAGCCTTGAATGCCTTGTTCAATGGGGTGGACAAGAACATCTTCAGACTCATCAAGAATTGCACTGTTGCAAAGAATGCTTGGGAAATCTTGAAGACCGCTCATGAAGGTACCTCTCGTGTCAAATCCTCAAGACTTCAGCTTCTCACTACTAAGTTTGAGAACTTGAGAATGAGAGAAGACGAAAGCATACATGACTTTCACATGATCATTGTTGATATTGCCAACACATCTAGTGATCTTGGGGAGAAAATTCCTGAAGCCAAGTTGGTCAGGAAAATTCTAAGGTCTCTTCCCAAGAGGTTTGATATGAAAGTGATGGCTATTGAAGAAGCTCAAGACATTAATACCATGAAGGTAGATGAGCTCATGGGATCACTACAAACCTTTGAGATGGCAATTAGTGAAAAGGATGAAAAGAAGAAAAGTCTTGCTCTGGTGACTAACCAAGATGAGGGAGACACCAAAGAGAATTTGGCCAAAACTGTAGGGTACCTGGAAAAACAGTTTCATCAACTGGCAAAGCAATTGGATGAGAAGTCTAAGACAAATGTCAAGGCTCAGATTTCTGACATCTATAGATCAAGAAATTTTGGAAGAAGGCCTAGCTATGATAAGCATCCCAACCAAGGTAAGGGAATTAAGTGTCTTGAATGTGAAGGGTTTGAACACACCAAATGGGAGTGCCCTACCTTCCTCAAGAAATATAAGAAAGGTCTCCATACATCCTGGTCAGAAGATGATTCTACTAGTGATAAGGGATCACCAAAGCAAGTATCTGCACTCACAAGAGTGTTTGACACTCAAGTAGGGTCAGTCATTGGAAATCTATCCCATGATACCTTGGTCAATTCTTACAGGGAGTTGTACACAAGAAATACAGAAATCTACCAATCTGAAGAAGACCAACAGAAGATTATCATGATTCTTGATATTGAAAGATTGAAGCATATTGGCATCATATCTGATCTTCAAGAGGAAATTGTCTTGCTAGAATCCAAACTCGACAATGATGGAATGATCAACAACAGATCTGATAAGATACTGTAGGTTGGAAGAAATACTGAAAGCGCCAGAAATCTTGACTGCACCAATAAAGAACTATCAAGAAAGAAAAGAATTTTAAAAAGGGGGAAGATGTCCAACCAAGTGTCACAACATCATCACAGACATCAGAGAAGACAAGACTGGAAATGTCACTACTGTGGTAAATATGGCCACATCAAATGCTACTGCTACAAGCTACATGGATATCCTAAGGGTAGGTTCGTTAAATAAATAATAAAAAAGGATCCGATCATGAATCTGTGGCTCTAATAGCTCATTCTTTACAAAAGAAGTACACTGGAGAAAAGTGGTACTTTGACAGTGGATGTTCAAGACACATGACTGGTGCCAAGAACTATCTGGTGGATATAAAGGCTCATTCCTCCGACTATTTCACCTTTGGAGATGGATCCAAAGGAATGATTAAAGGGGTTCGGAGAATGGTTAAATCTGGAAATCCTAGACTTGACAATGTACTGTATGTAAAGGGGATAACTGCGAATCTTATTAGTATCAGTCAACCCTGTGATCAGGGCCTGAAGGTTAACTTTACAAAATCTGAATGCCTGGTTGTAAATGCTAAAAATATGGTTCTCATGAAGGGTGTCAGATCAACAGATAACTGTTATGTTTGGACTCCTTTACTGACAGAGCTCTCCCAAATGACAATCAGGAAGCATCTGCAAGATCTCTCAGAATTAAACCTTGGTCAATGGAAAATTGAAGGGTTAACTAAAGCGACACATCAAAAGATTATCTCAAGAATACAAGACCTCCCTCATAAGACAGGTATGAGAGATGATATGGAGGGAAGAGGATGTGCTTTTGTGGCCACCATTGACTCAGCAACAAGGGACAATGTCACAAAGAATGTTGTGACATTTTCTCATAATAACCTGAATACTCTTGATATCCTTAAAAATAAGCTTGGAAAACTAAAAGACAAATTAGGGCTTTATCTTACATGGGGCCTAAATAGATTAACTGGGAAGACACTAGTCAGGAATGTGCAAGTTCTCCACAAACTAAAGGAGGGTTTCAAAAGAGATCAATTCAAATTGACACAAATCGTACTAAACTTACTCTCGTCTACTCAGTAACCATGATTCCACAGTACGAAGAAAAATCTAATCGTGTTCTCCCCATGATGTCGCACCAATAAAGAGGAACTAAAGAAATTTCTACATCTCCCGCTGCTAGGTCTACTGAAGATGCGATTGATGTCGTTCCTCTGTCGATGGTACCATGCAAGCCTGAGAAATTTCCTTTACGAAGAGCTAAAACCTTCCTTGCAGGTAATACGTCTGAACTTATTAACCCTCATTTTGATCCAAGAAGTAAGAAAGCAATTGATGTTGAGACTGATAGGAGATTAAGAAAACTAGTTGCTAAGGAACTGAATATAAAATGCAAAGTAAATACTGATAAGAATTCACCTATCACACTGACTCCTGGTAAGGAACAAGTGGGTGATAAAATTACAAATGAAGGGGTTGAGTCTAGCAACAAAAAGGGTGGACTTGAACAAAAAACACCTTTATCCCTAGCAAAGTTATTAGAATAAACATCAGAGAACATCACGGTAGGGAGAAATGATACAGAAACCAACCTGGATAAACCTTCGACTGATGATGAAATCATTGCTAATGTTGTCAAAAAGCTGAAAACAAGAAAATGAAAAATAGGGATACTGAAAACAAGGCTGACAAAAGAAGCAATAAAATTGCTGTTGGACCACAGAAATCTTGGAGCAAGGTTGCAGTTGTGTCTAATGAAAGGAAGGTGGTGTTAGACACAGAGTCAGACTATGTTGTCACAGACGATAGTCAGGACATGACACATACAATGAGTCCAAGTTCAAAGAAACAACCTGTCAGTATTACCAAGGTTCCACTAGACAAGTATGTTCACAGATGGCCATATGTGTACCGAAGAAGGGTGGCACTGGAAAGAGAACTTGGAAATAATGCTTTAGAATGTCTTGAGGTAATGAAAGTGATCAATGATGCAGGGTTGAAAAGGACAGTGACTAAGCTTGGTAAATGTTATGAAAAGCTTGTGAAAGAATTCATTGTGAACATTCCTGATAATTACAGTGATGAAAACAACAAGATAGTATATGTCAGAGGAAATGATGTGACATTCTCTCCCAGAATGATAAACAAGTTTTTAGAAAGATCTGAAGGTTCTGAACCTGAATGTGAAGATACTGATGACCAAGTCTGCAAAGAGCTTACTTGCAACACTGTTGAGCAGTGGCCTAAAAATGGAAAGCTTCCAGCTGGGAAGTTGAGTGTGAAGTATACAATTCTGCATAGAATTGGCACCATAAACTGGATACCTACCAATCATACTTCAACCATTTCTGTCAGCCTAGGCAGATTTATCTATATGATTGGGAAAGGAAGACAATTTGACTTTGGAATCTACATCTTCAATCAAATTATTAAACAATCTACATCAACAGCTGTAAAACTTCCTATATGCTACCCTTTACTTATCTGTGGGATAATAATGGATCAGTACCCAAAAGTCCTAGACTCTACAGATCAGGCGATGAAAAGAGCATCTCCCTTAACTCTGCACTACAAACTATTCACTGGCAAGCATGCTCCAGACATTGTCTCAACATCCACTCCAACACCAACAGCTACAGTCTCTGAAGAGGATACCATTGATATGCTGGAAGCCACTTGCAAAGAATTTGACGATATAATCAAGGTAAGCACTGCAAGAAAAGAGAAGCTCGAGAGATGATACAAGCTCTGGCTGCTAAGCAAAACAAAGACATTGGAATCAATGCTGAAGATGTTGACAAGGGTGATGAAGAAAACAGTGGTGCAAAAGAGGATGATGCTGAAAATGATGCTGGGAGTGCAGGAGAAGAAGCAGATGAGGAGGAGACTGAAGATGACCTCTGAGAGTTGTCTTCACTTTAGATTCTTTTTTGTTGTTTTTATTGTATGTTTTGTTTATTGTTTAGTTGTGTAAGGGCTGAATGCCCAGGATAATTTTTCTTTTCTGTTGGGTGTGTAAGATTAATTACTTTGAACTGGTTTATTGGTTTTTGAGTTAGTCTTTCTACCTTTGTCATATTGTGGCTAAAAAGGGGGAGAATTACTAACATCACTAACCACTGCTGACTGCTGATTGTCTACTAACCACTGAGGGGGAGTAGACCTAGTAGTCTCACTGTTTTTTTTCTGCAGGTTAATGGAAGTTAGTTTTAGCCAAAATCTGCCAAAGGGGGAGATTGTTGAGTCCCTGCTTTTGAGGTTGGCATTAATTTTAGTAAAACTAACTTAGCAGAAAGATGTTGGATAAGATGTCCTAACATGTTGAACTAACTGCAGGATAAGATGTTAGACAAGATGTCCTATCAGGAGGATTCTACATCTTTGTCTGTTACTGTTTTGAACTAACTGTTTTTGGTAACATGTGTGATTGGAATATGTCTAGGATTCCAGGTGGCACCTGAGATTGTGGAATCAGAGATCTTGATTCTAAATGGATTTGCGGTTTCCTTGTGAAGGAGACATTTTTGGTAACTTGGGATTGAAGAAAGAATTAGGTTGCTAATTCTGAGGAAGGTATCTGCTGCGTTTTAGAAGCCCAAGTCCAGATGTAGTTTGCAATATAAATAAGTTAGAATTAACCTAATTTATGGTTGGTTGTTGCAGCTGTTTTAGAAGTACTAGGGTTTTTACTTTTTGTGAGCCTCTCGTGTATTGTGCGAATACTTGAGAAGGATTGTTTATTGAGTTGTAATATTTTCAGTCACTGCTATGATTGGAAGGGAATTGAGAAAGGTCTCATACCTAGGAGAGTCTTAGGTAGAAATCTAGGAAGGGTAGTCTTTAGGTGCTAAGTTGTAAACGTTGGAGTTTAGCTTAGAACTAATTCTACATAGTGATTTCATTCCTAGCTTGGTAGCCCCCAGACGTAGGTGTTGTTGTTTACCGAACTGGGTTAACAATTTCTGGTGTTGTTTACTTGCTGCTGTTTATGTTTGTTCTTCCTTAGATCCTTGTGAGAAGCAGAGATAAAGTGTCACGACATCCTGTCTGACATCTTCGTGATCTGCTTAACCAGAATTTCAAATTCCATGGTAAATCCACTTAACCCATTTCTAAAAACCATTCATTACTCAAATTCAAATTCAAAATCACATTTTTAGTTCATGTCCATTCTTTAAACCTAATGTCTATTCCAAGTCATTATTCAATCTATTCAAGAATCTATTTTCATTCCAAAATATCCATTACAATGATAGTTGACTTTAGTCAACTCTTGACTTTTGGTCAACTTTGACCAACTCACCTAAATTTCTAAGCCTTAATCCTATCTTCTCATGTGGATTTCACTTTGCCTCCCTTCATTTCACCAACTTCTATGACCATTGCTTCATGTGCCTTTAGCAATAACATACTTCCAAATTCCAATTTAAATTGCAGGCCAATTCTACTAACCAAGCACCAATCCTTTGTCATCCTAACGAGGGTGCATATCATGACTAACAGCTCCACCATCATGCATTTACCTAGTTAACGTTTCATCATAAATAACATACCAAATAATGCATCATGAACTTCACTTCATTAGATAACCAAAAATTTCAGCAAAAGTTCATCTTGGAAATGCATTGACATGAATAGGCAGCATAGAAGAATTTTCACATAACCGATTTATAACTATGATTCACCATTGCATCGCATTTAAAACTGCATTCACAATTTCAATAGAAAACAGAATTTCCATTATCGGTAAAAAAAACAAATTAAATTCAGTCCCAAGTACTTAACAGAATTTTATTAAAAAGCAAGTCCATATTAGAACCAAAGCGCATAACAGATTTTCAGAAGAATTTCATAACAGAAAATTAAAGAAGAAATTGCATAGAATAGAAGAGAGAATTCAATTAGAAATTTTTACAACAGAGTTACAACTAAGATATCAGAATTTCATAATCTCTAACAAACTCTTTCTATTGATCCTCATCTTCATATAAATTCATTCCTTCTCTTCCTCTCTTGAGGCTAACGATTCTTCATTCTGCTCATCTCTTTATTCATCTTCAATCTTCAACCGTTTTTGCCTCTACACATTCCATAATCTCTGCCACTTCCTTCACCACCTTCCAATCATCAAGCCTCTGCAAGCTTCGTCGATCACCAATCTCTTTCAATCTTCATATTTATCCTCATTGATTCACTATCAAGAATCTTCAAAAAAAATTCAGAATCTGCAAAAACTAAGAACAAGCAACAACGACAACGGTTCGCACATCACGATTTCATAAAGCAAGTTGCAGCATCGATTCAGCAACACTCAAGATTTCGCAATCAAATTCGAACAATTTCACAACGTGTAACAACAATCAGTGAAGAGTAGCAGAAGAATTGAGCGAAAGAGAAGAAGATTCATAACTGCGAATTCAAGAGTTCTAACTTACCTGCAAATCACAATTTGCAAACTGAATCAACAAGATTCAACTGTAATCGCAACTCGCACTTCATTCTCGATCTGCAAAGAGTCGCAACAGTCAGCAAAAGTTCAAGAACGAGCAGAATTCAAGAAACGGAGTCGAAGCAATGGTAACAACAAAGGATTGAATCCAAACCTAAATCAGACTCACTGTCAGGTAAACATCTTCTTTCGGAACCACTCTTCGTCGTTTCGGTATTCTTGCATTTGGTGTAGTTAGGTTGAGATAGGTTTTGAATCTTGTTTGTGAAGAGGAGATTTAAATGAATCGGATTGTGAGATGGAGGGTGAGAAGATTGGCGCGGTTGTTGGCATCGAGGAGACCTCGCCGCCGCCACTGGCGTAAGGCCACGACGCGGCGGAAGTTCTGATTTCAGCAAGGAACTTAAGGCTCTGCAAATTTGAGCAAATTTTGGGTAAAACAAGGCACTAAATGAAGTATTCCAACATGTAGAAGACATGATGTCGTAACGAATGTCCTGACATCTTAAACTGATACAGCATACTATTTTGTTTGGTCCAAGAATTAAGGAAGCAATCAGAACATGGATCAAGGATAGAAGACTAAAGCCCAAGACTGCAGAAGACTCTATAAATAGAAGACTTAGACCTAGGTTTTTACATGCCTCGAGTACGCCTTTTGTAATCTTGTTTTCTTGCGTAAGAAACAAGGGTTTAAGGTTTTGAGAGTCGTTGGCTCTCTATGTTGTAAGTCTCCCTTTGTATCTTTTGATGCACTGTGGTAGATATAGGTGTCTCACAGATCCATAGGCCTTGAGGTACTGGATTGTGTATTGTTCTTGGATGAAGCTTTTAAGCAAATCCGAGTTAGCTTGTTTGTCAAAAAAGCTTGACAGATTTCTGTATTGATAGGGATGATGTAGAAATCACAATTGGTGATTAAGGGAAGTGAGTGGGGTATCTCATATCAGGGTTGTAAACATTTGAGTTTAACCTTGGTAAATATTTTCATTGGGTAGATGTTAGGTATGAAGTTGTAAACGGGGGAGTTTAGCTTTGTAGCAGTTCTACAGATAGTGAAGTCTTCTTCCTGGATTGGTATCCCCCAGATGTAGGTGAGTTGCACCGAACTGGATTAACAATTACTGTGTTCTTTATCATTCTGCAGATTTATGTTTTCTGTTAGGGTTCATGATAAACATGTTGGATCAGATGTCGTGACATCTATGATTGTGCAGTTCTGATATTCAAGGTATCAGTCTGTTGTTGCGCCTCTGAGTTTAAATGATTATGTAGCACAATGTCTTGACATGTGTTAGGACATATGCTGTCTGCATAGGCCAAATTTTCAATTGGTTTTAGAGCAGGCATCCTATATGGTTCTGGATGAGATCTTTAGGAGATACTTTCTGGCGTTTAAACAATGAGGAGTTTTGAAGATCAGATCAATCAACTCAGACATACTCAAGGGTATTAATGGATGAGATGGATGTTCTGGATCGAAGGGAGTAACCCGGAGGTTGTTCATGTTGCTGAGGAGATTCTACAACAACTACAGGAGAAGTGGCTAGTTCTCTTGTTGGTGTGTCTTATAAGATGTTGTGACATCTTATTAGGGAAAGCATGATTTGTTCCTTGGTGGTTCCGCTGCATGTGTTTCTGATGGAAGAGCTCTAGAATTATGGGATTCTGGAGTTGTTATTGAAGACAGTTGCTGGAAGGTCTCAACCGTCGGCCTCTATATTTGAATATATCTGCATTCTTTTATTCCAAAGTCGGGAGCGATGGAGTGAAGGGATTTGTTGTTAGATATCTGGTATGGTGTCTTGGTACTTGGATGCTTGGTTTCTTGGCGCAGTTGAAGTCAGTTGAAGAGGAGAGGAGTTGAGTGTAAGTTTATCAAGTTCTTGCTCTGGGAGTTTGATAAATTATTGATCGGCTAGGTTGTCAAAGATACTTGAGAATTATCTCAAGTCCACTCATAAAGGCATCTAAGTCGTGTATCTGGAGTCTTCTAGTTATTCTTCTGACTAGATGGTGTTTCTTTGAAACACAATTTGAAGAAAATGGAGGTGATTTATTTTCACCATCCAAAACAGCAAGGAAGGATTCATCTCTCTTGACCCTAAGAGTAGATCCAATCTAATTGAAGAATTATTGAGGTAAATAAGATTCGTTCAGAGAGAATCTTAGTTACTTGAGTCAAGGGTGGCAGCCTTAGTATCTCAACACTGTTAGTCAAAGAAGATACTTGCAAAAAGATTGAATACTTTATAAGTGTTCATGACATAATCTGGTGGAGCTCAGCTACAACAGTGAAGAAGGGTTATTGTACAAGGATTTAAGATCAATTTCTATTTGTGGAATCCACAAGTATTTAATTGATTATCCTTGAAAGTCAAGATTGATGATGTTCAACAATATGTTGGAATATCTCATCATCAGAGTTTGTGCAGAATCATGGGAGGGGTAATGCATACGCTTTAGCATCTGTTTTAGTCTTAGGTGGTGACCTAAGAAGTGGCTTCAGTCGGGTGTGACAGAAGCATGTGTTCTCTGGAGAGTTTCTTGGCAAGAAACTAGTCTGGACTTTGATGCTATTGAAGATGAAGATGAAGACATCATAATCTTGATGGTTACAGCTTGGATCAGTTTATTTATGATCTAGGTGCTTTGGATCATGGATCTTGCTCTTCTTGGAAGTCAAAGTTAAGTGGCAGTTATCTCTGACTTTCTACAGTCTGCTCTACTAAGGAAAGTGGCATTCTTTGGTATGGCTATGGTGTAGTCTTGGACTACTTACTTTCTGAAGATTCAGATGTGGCAGGTGTGAAGTCTTTGGAGTTTCAAAGCAGGATGGAGGTTGTCTACTCAAACTTGGCTGTTGAATCAAGTCTATGAGAGCATGGAACTCTTGTTATGTGAAAGGAAGAGGTTCTTATAAGTGGCAGAAGGAGGAGCTGAATTCAACAGTTGGATGTCATATCAAAATGTTCTGACATCTAGCTTAAAATCAGAAGTCTCAGCTGGTGATGTGCCACATCAGCTTAAGATAAGGTGATGTACAGGAGAATGGAAGTTATGGATGCTTCAAAAAGGTCTATCTCATGCAGTTTGTGGGAGATGTGGATGGGAAGATGTTACATGACTAAGAGGCTTGGTGAATCCAAGATGTCTTGCTATAGAGCAAGTAGTTCATGTGACTTGAAGATCTGATTTTACTGGTGGATCAGTGTATCTTGTGGGAGTTCTGAAGAAGAGTGATATCAATCAAAAAGTGGCATTTGGTTGGTCTCATAATATGCATTCAAGCAGGATGCTAGAAACTGATTGCTGTTGTGCAGAAGAGTAGTTAATTGAAAACGTAAGGAGGTTCTGGTTCTCTTGGAGCTTGTGGCAGAAGTTCTGGGTTGAGGATGAAAGTATACCTTTTTTTGGTGGATGAGAGTTTATTTCTCTCTGGGTTTCTGAAGTTCTCTTTGTTCAAACTGGTGGCGTAGTGTTGTGTGAAGATCTTCGAATTGGATTACTATGCTGATAGTACGTCCAGTGGTGGAGCATATCAAGAACTATGGTGTTTGGTGTTTATGATGTGTGGAAGATGTCCTAACTGATGTCAGAACATCTTTGGGTTGGTTATCCTTGGTGGAGGATTTCAGGTTCTGTGAGGAACTGGTTACTTGCATCGTGTCTAAGAAGTATCTACATTGTCATATGGGAGAATGATGGAGTAGAAGAACTGTCTTGGAAGGTTAATGTAAGGTTTTGAGAAGAATGAAGTGGATCATATGTTGATTGCATGAAGGTCTGGTTTCTGATGCGTTCAGAAGTGGATATTCACCAGAAAATCAGAAGTATTCCAGGTTATCATACGGGAGCATGATGAAGGAATGACTGTCTTGGATTGTGGGGTGTCTATCTCTATTGATGGCTTGGTAAAGTCAGTGGAAAATCTTGCGAAGAGGATATTGCCCCTGGCTACAAGTCATGCTAGTAGTGGATCAGTTTGGCAGCTGTGAAGTTCTGGAGCATGCATATGATATCTGACATCGTTATAACAAACTAAGGGGCCCTGTGCGTCTCTTTGAGGAATGTGAAGCATTCTGATTCAATTGGTTTGTGCCTCAAGCAGCTGGAGGTCTATACATGAGAATTCAAGAGGAGTTCGTGTGGTGTGTAGATGGTTGCAGAATGAGGGGGATCAATGGGACTTTGATCTTAAGCCAAAAGTTTGTTATGGAAGGATTGTGATCCTTATATTCATTTCCTCACAGGTAGCATAATGGTGATCATGTGTGAGTGATTATTGGTTCTTGTCAGAAGAAGCAATAAGAGAGTTGATGTTTGTGTTTAGTAGGTGGTTTAAACTGAGGGTGCGCTCTTGAAGACATGAAGATGCGTCTTATATTTTCCATTCATTAGCTAAGGGTTCTGTGGAGGAGCACTGGTTACCTTAGATAGGGGGAGTTGCTCCTTGATCTAAGATGTTTTACTGCGAGGATGCAGTTGGAGTTCCGATTTGCATTTGTGCGTCAAGCAAGCTGTGATTATGTGTCTATTCTGGGAGAATGAGATGTCAAGAAAAACGTCTTGACATTTGTATTGTTGCAAGTTGGGGGAGACTTGGCAGTGAAAGTTACTTGGTTCTTATTGGATGCTTAAGAATCATTGGTTGAGTCTGGGGGAATTTATTTTTCTCTGCAGACTGTAATCATAAAATTGTGAAGTTATTGATTAATACAGAAATCTCTGGATGCTAATTGGGAGGTGTTTGAAGAAATGTCTTAACATCTTGGCAAGCTCTATTTATCTTCTGGTTTAAAGGATTATTCTTGGGACTTATCAAAAGGATGGAGACTGTGATTCAGATGGACTAAACAAGACTAACAAAATGCTAGGATATTATTTAAGACCTGAATGTGAGTCCTATCTGACTATGTTGGACGGTGAGAAGTGCTTCCTAAGAGAAGGCATGAGTAACATGTGTTTTGTTACAAGCGATCCTTTTTGGACGGTTACTCTTAAAAGTTTGAACAGTCTTATCCTAGTTGGGCGGTGCACAGTTATTAATGTTGAATTCACCTACCTAAATTTATTTCTCTTTGAATTGTTCAACGGTAACTTCTTTGGACCGTGATTATCTAGAGAAAGTGTTTAGGTATTTAAAGAGTGCATTTGTTTGAGGTAGTCCAAAGTGTGGGTTATTTCATTATGGCGTTCATTCGTGTTTGGATAAGTAACATATGGATATGGAACTGCATTGGCTTCTTTTGTCAATTTTTGGCTAAAAAGGGGGAGAAAGGATGGGTGGGTGAGTCTTTCAACATACATCTCTGATGGATGTCTTGCAAGGATGATGGAGAAGATGTTCTAACATTCTATCAGAGTCTTTCCCTTTATGCCTTGTGATCTGAGTTATGAAACAGGTTGTGTCTTGTGATATGAGTTACATTCCCTGTGAACTCTGTGTTACAGATGATACAACCGTTTCTTCTTAAGGTCTTTCTGGATCTTCTTGTGGGTTCTCTTATGCCCCTAAAGAGGAAGATTCATCCTTTCGTGGCAAATACTGGTTTGAGGGGGAGAGAGTCATATACTTCTCCTCATGTACACCAACATACAGCTAGGAATTTCAGGGGTAAGAAAGAGTCTCAGATGGGTTCCAATCATATCTACCAAGTGCCCGATCTTTCTTTTTCTACCAAAGGAGTTTTAACCAAAAATTTGTCAAAAGGGGGAGATTGAAGACTCTGCAGATTTGAGTAAATTTTTGGTAAAACAAGGCGCTAAATGAAGTGTTCCAACATGTAAAAGACATGATGTCCTAACGAATGTCCTGACATCTTAAACTGATACAGCAGACTATTTTGTCTGGTCCAAGAATTAAGGAAGCAATCAGAGCATGGATTAAGGACAGAAGACTGAAGCCCAAGACTGCAGAAGACTCTATAAATAGAAGACTTAGACCTAGGTTTTTACATGCCTTGAGTACGCCTTTTGTAACCTTGTTTTCTTGCGTAAGAAACAAGGGTTTAGGGTTTTGAGAGTCGTTGGCTCTCTAGGTTGTAAGTCTCCCTTTGTATCTTTTGATGCACTGTGGTAGATATAGGTATCGCATAGATCCATAAGCCTTGAGGTACTGGATTGTGTATTGTTATTGGATGAAGCTTTTAAGCAAATCTGAGTTAGCTTGTTTGTCAAGAAAGCTTGACAGATTTTTGTATTGACAAGGATGATGTAGAAATCACAGTTGGTGATTAAGGGAAGTGAGTGGGGTATCTCGTATCAGGGTTGTAAACGTTTGAGTTTAGCCTTGGTAAAGATTTTCATTGGGTAGATGTTAGGTAAGAAGTTGTAAACGGGGGAGTTTAGCTTTGTAACAGTTCTACAGATAGTGAAGTCTTCTTCCTGGATTGGTATCCCCCAGATGTAGGTGAGTTGTACCGAACTGGGTTAACAATTACTGTGTTCTTTATCATTCTGCAGATTTATGTTTTCTGTTAGGGTTCATGATAAACATGTTAGATCAGATGTCATGACATTTGTGATTGTGCAGTTCTGATATTCAAGGTATCAATCTGTTGTTGCGCCTCTGAGTTTAAATGATTATGTAGCACAATGTCTAGACATGTTTTAGGACATCTGCTATCTGCATAGGCCAGAATTTCAGGAACATTGAGAGGGGAATAGGTACTTCCATCATAAGGGAAAGAATAGAGAGCTTGGGAGTAGTGATGAAAGGATCTCCACCGCCGGTGCGATAAAGTAATGCATTCGCGGCGGGTTTTTGAGGTGGTAATCATCAAGCGCAGAGAGGGAGTAGTTCAGTTAGGGCATTTTTCAGTGTGAGCTAAGAGAGGATGGGATGTGGCCGAAACATAGTGTGAGAGAAATAAGGGAATGTTATGGCACGGAAGAATGTTTGACGGTGATGTGAAGGAGAAGGTTAGAGGCGAACTAGAAGAAGATAGTGAGGATAGTTTTTGCTGAGTCCTCTAGTTTTTTTATAAAAAAAAGCCAAGTTGTCTCATTGTTGTGGATTGAACCAGGTCAGGCTCTCAGGCCCACTCCATTTCATCTTCTGCACCCTGGTTTTCACTAATGACTCCCCCTTGGCCTATGTTCAAAAGACTTTGGGCCTAAGATTTCAAGCCCGTGAACCTGAATTCCAACCACACCCCCGTTTCCTAGTTGATTTTAATTGAATTCCTAATTGAATTTTCCTTAAACCTTGTAGTTAATTCTTGGTTTATTTCTCTTGGATTTTCTTTAGAGGAACAAGTTTATTAAACTTTGTTTAGACTTTTGATTGTTTCTCTTGTCGTATAAGTTTTGATTAATCTTGTGGAGATTTTGTGTGGAATATTTTTCATAACTTTGTTTGGACTGATGAGATCTCTTGATGCAGATTATGCTTAGTCCCTGATATCGTTTGGACCAATTCTCGAGTTAATTCTGGTTCTTTTTGTTGATTTCCTTTGATGATGGTTGCTTACATTTGATTCTTGTTAAACTCTGACATGTTTTGAACTTGATGTTTGATACTTGACTGTTGGACCTTCTTACTTGTTTGAAGTACTTGATGGCTTGATTCTCGTCCACCTTGGAATCTCTACCTTCGAGTCTTGAGCTTTTTGCGCGCTTTGAAGAGGCAACAAACCTTCTCCATTAGGTACCACTTGCGCACTTGTATGATGCATGCTCAGGGTTTAGCATTTTTGCTTACAACTTGTTGTTGAGTGAGGAGTTTTCACTCCTAGTTGTATGCTTGGCTTAGGTGCCAATTCATTGATACTTTGATCTTGTTTGCTCCCTTTTTTTTTCTTACTTTGTGGAGAACGAAGAGTCACTCAGTCTTGAGATCACGACATCGTTTTTTTCTTGTCATTTTATTTTAGTCGAGGACGAGGAGTCACTCAGTTTTGTTTCTTGGCTGAGATCACGACATCGTTCATTTTATGATTGATTAGTATAATGTTTACTTGTGTTTGTTCACATGATCCCTTAGGATTCCTAGCTCGACTTAATTTTCGATTAAGCTTGAGGTAAGTGAGACATTAGGCTTTCAATCATTTGTATGTTAACAATTAGGATAGTCCCTTTCTAAACCTTAACTATAAGATCAATCATTGCATGACAACTTCTAGGATCGAGATCCCATTTTCCCGTAGTCCTGTGAACTACGGTTGCTCTGATTCCTCATTCCTTAGTGAGGATACGTAGGCATGAGACGGCGAAGTCTTGGCGAGCACACTAACAACTAACTTCCCTTTTCTCTCGCCCCAGTGCGATCGAGACCCTTTCCCAACCCGTGGTCGTAATCACGAACTACGACTGCTCTGATTTCCTCTTTCTTGTTCGAATGAGGATACGTAGGCACAAGACGGCGATATCTTGGCAAGCAACCTTCCCCCATCCACCCGTAGTCCTCCGAACTACGTTGACTCTGACTTTCCTATTGCACGAGGGAATACGTAGGCCTAGGACGGCGAAGTCTTATCGAGTCTCCTTTTGTTTTTCCGTTTCCGTTTAGCAGTAGGCTTTAGATAACACACTCTTTGATTAGACAACAAGCGTGAATCCCGTTGAGTACAACGTACGCAAGGGGGGTGCTAATACCTTCCTTTTGCGTAACCGACTCCCGAACCCAGACTATGGTTGCGATGACCAAGTCTTTCTCTTTTGAGGTTTCTTCGATCGTTTCCTTTCCCCTGTCGAGATAAATAACGTTCGGTGGTGACTCTTCTGTTTTCTCGCCGGTTGTTTTTTCGCAGTTGCGACATATGTGAACAAGTGATGATTAATATATGATGAATATATTTATTCTTAATGGTCCATTCTTTTTTTGTAAAAATCTAGACATATATTTTGTGGAACTTGACCTAAAATATTCATCTATCGATTTATAGATTGGAGAGATCGGTCTATGGTTGATATTCGCTTTGTATTGAACTTAAAGCTTACTATATTGGTTGTTATATGGAGAGATCGTGTAGCGATGAATACGGCATTTCTCACGACGCCGCTCTAGAGATAGACGGTGTTGAGAGAATACACGATGATATTAATCGGATCCGACTTCACATGCAAGATTGAAAGAATACGTATAAGTTAGGGTAGATGAAAACTACTTTTGATATACTTTGTTAATCAAACACTTTAGAATTTATAAGCTTTGCTACTAAAAAAATCGTGACAATTTACGAACCAAACTTTGAAAACCATTTTTCTTGAAACGGTAAACTATTGAACGAAAATCATCAAAATATCAGGACAATCCCTGTGGAGACGATAACAAAAACCCACCTACACTACAATTCTAACAGCTATTTGGGCATTTTTGTTATCTTTATGTATTATTTGTATATTACATGTAACATTACTCAGACATCTTCATCAGAACTTTTTATTAGATAATATTTTTGATCTCCCATTGATGCAACATCAACATAAACTAACATTTGACAATGGATTACATAACTTAAACATAACTTTAAAAAACGATAATAAATAAGAAAACCTAGACACTGGCAGATGATTCTAGACGCTTCATCATCTTAATTATGTCTTCGACGGACCTTGAAATCTTAGCATCTAACTCAAACGGACCCTTTGTTAACCTACATCGAAATGATCT
The DNA here is from genome assembly GCA_022829125.1 of Lathyrus tuberosus. NCBI lineage: Eukaryota > Viridiplantae > Streptophyta > Magnoliopsida > Fabales > Fabaceae > Lathyrus > Lathyrus tuberosus. The sequence continues at coordinate 10,898,924 of JALAZF010000101.1, read as the reverse complement.
CCACATATCCTTCGTATCTTCATCGGTCTTTAACTTAATAAGGTTGTATTTCACCATTATGTCAGTATCAATCTAATCTTCATGAAACTCGATCTTTCTCACCTTTCTATTTTCGGTATCAAGCAACAATTCATTCAACTTGGACGTCAAGGCGACGAGAGATATGGTGTCATCCGAAAGTCGGAACTCTACGAGAGGTGAAGTTTCGTTGAAGTATACTTCTGCCTTATCAAACATTGAGGAAGACACATTTTTTGAGATGTTTTTATCAAACAACAAGTGACCCCTATTTATACAACTTTGCATTTACTCTCGACCACACAAAACCGTCGGTGCAATCACAATCATCCAAAACTGTCAGCAAAATCCTGAGCGTTTAAAATTTCAAACAAATAACATTACCGGGAGTTTCACTTTGGTTGAAATTTTTGGTACTATTTGTAACTTCCCAGAAATTTCAAAAATTGTGACATATCGAAAATTTACAATACACTACTGAAAATTTAGTTTGTACTAAAAATTTTAATTTTGCCTACCAAAAATTTTGAACGAAAATTTTATTCAATTTTTTATTAAAAACAATTTTAAAAATTTGCGACTATAGAGGATTTCAAATATAAATGAGGAGTGGAAAATTAAATTCTCGAATAGTATGTTATATTTGGATAATTAAAATTATAAAGGTTGGAATTGGAAAAACACATCTGAAACACGAACGGAGCTATTTGTCTCATAGGATGGGTCATACCCCCACCCCAATTACCACAATTTGTCTCATAGGATGTTGTTTTCCTGTGAGAAAGTTTCTTTATAAGCATCCCCAACTTTGAATTTATCTTCAATGATACTTCTATCCCAATACCTCTACATCATTGGGATGAGATGCTTGGATCTAAGCACATTCTTTAGCACCCAAGAAGATGTAACAACAACTTCAACATTCATGCCCTGGTATAATATCATGGCTGGGAATAGAGCTCACCCTAGGGCAAAGATGTGTTTGTCGCTAGCCTGCCACAAAAAGTTAGCCACAAAGGAGAGGTTGACTAATTGGGGGCTTTTGGATAATAATACCTGATGTTTCTGCCAGCAAATAGAGAATGTTGATCATCTGTTTTTTTAGTGTAACAGGATGAGAAGTATTTGGTGTAAGATCCTGCATTGGCTTCAGGTCTGTCACAACCCTAAGCCTTGGAGTGAAGAGATCGAGTGGCTGACTAAATTTTGCAAAGGCAAGGGCAGTAGAGTGAACATATTGAAAATTGTCCCGGCTGAGACTATATACCACTGTTGGCAACATAGAAATACTTATTGCTTTGATAGGGAGAAAAGTATAGATCAAGATAGTATTGTAAATAACATAGTTGAAAAGATAGTTCAAAAGGGGTGTGTTTGTAAAAAGCTTAGAAAGAGCATAGCTTTAC